>JAWWNH010000063.1:10290000-11688681 GCA_034641385.1 Darevskia mixta
CACAGTGCTATTAATGAGAGTTCTTGCTTTGATTGCATGTGCCTCCTTGTGTTAGACACTCGAGAAAGAACATCGCCAACAACACAAATGGATGTTGCCATTGCTGCACCAGTACATCACATGTACAAATTAAGGTTGGTACTCCTCGGATCTGATGTTAGTCTTGCAGATAAATATCCCAATGCAAGTATTTGTGATTTGGTTGCCTAGTCCATGGACTGCAATAGGCCTAAGTAAACATGCAGGCAGAACCATCCTATGCATGGTTTTAAATTGTTGCAACCTGTCCTGGGGCCGGCTGGTGAAGAATGGGTAATAAATTTGGTGGTGTTGGTAGTAGGGGGGCAGATATGCCACTGCAACACTGGCAGAGCAGATTCCATCTCCTACATGAGCTTAGTCCTAGAGAAGAAGGGGAAGCACAATGCTTGGAAATCTCAAGGTGGGGTAAATTGTAGACACACAGAGAGAGACACACACACCATCACCAGAAACACTAAGTCCACCAATCATGGAGTGCACCAGTGATGTTGTGATTCTTCCTGCATGTCTCCTGCTTACAGAGGGGGCCAATTAACTTTCAATGATAAGGGTATCCCCCTGGCAGCACCACACCCACAATATGCACAACAATATATCCAGCAACGTCAGCTGCGCAGCCTGCAAGGACTCCAGCACTGCCAGTCCCTGGCCATCTCCCTGAACAGGGATTCTAATGTTCTTCTTACATGGCTCACAAGCACCATTCTAGAACACAACGAATAAGGTAAGAAAGGAGAGGCCACACAGCACAGCAACCATACAACTCCCTGGGTGTAAGGCCTGCAGAGAGCACACATAACCCTCTTGGCCTGGGACAAAAGTTCAAGAAGAAGAAGAAGAGAAAAGTTTGGATTTGATATCCCACTTTATCACTCCCCGAAGGAGTCTCAAAGCAGCTAACATTCTCCTTTCCCTTCCTCCCCCACAAGAAGCACTCTGTGAGGTGAATGAAGCTGAGAGACTTCAGAGAAGTGCGACTAGCCCAACGTCACCCAGCAGCTGCATGTGGAGGAGCGGAGACGCGAACCCGGTTCACCAGATTACGAGACTACCACTCTTAACCACTATACCATACTGGCAAGACCCAACCAAGGAAGGAAATACCCTCTTGCCAAGCAGTCAAAAGGAAGGGCATGGATAAGCAACAAGGGCAGCCAAGCACGCACTGACAGCAGCAACCTCAGGTGGTGTCCTGCATAGGGATAGGAGTTGACAAGCAGAATATTCAAGCCCTGCCTACATCATACAGAATAGCTGCAGCACCCATTAAACTTGTGCTCCCTGAGATGCTTGCCCACTCACTATCCAGGGAGTCTGAGCCAGCAGACAAAGGAGGGGGTCACTGCCCCCAGCCTAGGGCTGAATGAATCTGTCTGTTTTGGTTTCTCATTTATCCAGTCTTATGTTCCGTTCATCCATTTTTAAGTTAGCACTGGCAGGCAGCAGCTCTCCAGGATTTCAGGCAGGGGTCTCCCCCTGCCCTACTTGGAGATGTTGGGGATTGAACCTGAGGCCTTCTGCACATAAGACAGATGTTCTACCACCCAACTACAGGTAGAAATTCAATTTGTGTATGAGTTCAGAAGATATGTGTGGGGCTGCCAACCAGTCACTCTAGCAGAGCTTCTCTGCCTTGGGTGATCACTCAACAGAGACAGCTTTGTAGCAGGTGCAGCATCCCACATCATCACCATCATCGTCCAACATGGAAGTTGGAGACCTGTCACTTCATGAATTGGAAGGCAACAAATGAGTGCAGGGAAGTGAGCTTAACACACTAATTCCTACTCACCCTGCTTGCATGTAGGATTTACATGCAAGCAGCACACTGAAAGAGGATTCAATTTAAGGCTGGATCCAACTCAAAGCATGCGTCTGGCTTAAGAATTATTGTTTCATAAATGAATGCAGATATAAACAATTATTAATCAATTAGGAGAACTAACATGTTGACTTCTTTAATTTGATGATGATCCTAACAGTAATAGTAACTAACTCGATTGGAACTTACAAAGGAAGGATGCATTGAGGGCTAGTGAATTTGGCACACAGGAAGGAGAGTTATTCCCAAAAAAGTGTGCCCACACACAGTTGATGCCAGATACATTAACTAGCACGGAGTCTAGCTGGCCCCACCTGGCAACCCCTCATGCAAATTTTTAATTCAGGATTTGTGTGAACCCTCTATAGGCAAGTGCATACTAGAGAAGTTCTTGGGAAATGCTTTTTCTGAGCGGGATAAAAACGGAGCACCTAATGTGACCTAATATATTTGCCATATTATTTATTTATTTTTTAAAAAAATGTGCTTGCAGACTGAGACTTTACATGCCAGGTTTCAGCCTAAAGCAAATTTTAACAACGGCAATTGAAACGCCTAAAAATAGGCGTTTTGTTATGGAAGTGCTGACACAATGTTATCTGTAACAGTAAAAATAGCACAGTGATAATTAAAAGTGCATAGCGCACTTTGACAAACAAGGATTACGGCCTGATCTTGATAAGCCTCTAAGCCCGTGCTTGTGTAAATAAATATATATTGTTGTGAGACACAGTGCTTGCCTTGTGAGCGTAAAATCCATACTTTTTGCCCTGGTGTTGTTGTGAGCCAACCTAGGATATTATTGTGTGTGTTGTAGACGACAGCTGCCTTTGTCAGCTGCTGCATGGTGCCCAGCTGTTGCATGGCACAGCTTTGTGGAGGAGAAGGGATCGTAGGGATGTCACACCGAGAAGATGCTAGCGTCAACTCATCGACACAGCATCCTAAAGCCATTTGGACCACCACAGAGTCAGATGCTTTGGTACAATGCTGTGCACATAATAATTGGTATCCATCACTTAGAATGGGATAGCTGCTGACATTCATCATAAAGTGGACAGGATGCTGTTGTACAGAAACTGGCGCAAGCCAGTCTTTCCATGTGTATCTCTGGGTTCAAGAGTGTCAGGACAACGAACAGCACATTTTTCTTAATATTCAATCAACAACACAAAGAAAGCATGCTATGTTTTGCACCTATGATGTAGGTTGTATTGAAAGCTGTAGTGCAAATTAATTACAGTCAAACATCCAGCAACTAGAAGACACCCACACCTGTGATTTCTTTTACATGTGCACAGGGGATCTGAAAGCACCTCAATTTCAATCTGTCTGTCTGTCTGTCTGTCTGTCTGTCTCTAATACATGCGTGCACACACACACACACATTGCAAGCTTCTTTTTTTAAGTTCAGTAGAGTTTTAAAACCTTCAGATGTTGGAGTGGGGAGTGCTTTTGGAGTAAATGAAGGCAAAATTGCATTGCAGATATTGATGTTTCTCTGAGTTGTTCTGCATCGTGTCTGTTAGATGTTAGAAAACCCTAACTTTCCAACCCTCCCAGATGCTGGGCAGTTTGAATTATTTCTAGTTCATCTTCATGTTCATTTCCTTCTCCCACCCTCACTCAGAAGGTCAGACCCTTAGCTTTCATTTTTTTAAAAAGGAAGTAAATCAGACAGCTATAAAGTTAGAAAGCAAGCTGTGGAGGCAACATTCTAAGGCTTATAAGGCAGATAAGGAGGTACTCTTGTTAAGGATGCTTCATCATTTAATCAATGTTAGTAAATAAGAATAGGAAAAAATGAGAATCTGAGAGAAACCAACATTGTCTGATTTATGCATCCCTAGCAATAAATACGGTACTTTAATTTTCCCTCTAGTATGGACACACACAACATTCTGATCAGTTTTAATTTATTTAAATATTTATAAAGCACACATTCATAGAAAATATAACTAGGTGGTGTACAGCATAAAAGACCACTACTACAATAACCGCAACAGCCGCAACAACAAGAGTGTTACTTTCATGTTGCTGAAGAAGAAGAGAAGAAGAGTTTTGGATTTGATATCCCGCTTTATCACTACCCGAAGGAGTCTCAAAGCGGCTAACATTCTCCTTTCCCTTCCTCCCCCACAACAAACACTCTGTGAGGTGAGTGGGGCTGAGAGACTTCAAAGAAGTGTGACTAGCCCAAGGTCACCCAGCAGCTGCATGTGGAGGAGCGGAGACGCGAACCCGGTTCACCAGATTATGAGTCCACCATTCTTAACCACTACACCACACTGGCTCTCACACCACACTGGCTGTCAAGATAATCTGATCTGAAGAGAAGGGCCTCAGAAAATAATCTCAGGGTCCAGGTAAATTCATATGGAGAGGGGTGTTCCTTTACCAAATCACAACACCTTTTTTTTTTTTGGCTTAAATTTTCAGCTCTGAGCAGAAAGGATACACCACATTTTAGTCTGATGGACAGGTAAACAAGCTGCAAACTTATCAAATGCCAAACAAATCAACAAGCAAAATCCCCTTGGAGCTTTAGGCCTGGGCCCATTGGCCCTCCTGACCCCTCCTCTGATGGGCCCCAGTTCTGCATTATCAGTTGCATCTCAATAATATACCTGCCTGGGCTGTGGCTCAGTGTCAGAGCATCTGCTTTACATACAAAGATTCAATCCCCAGGCATCTCCAGGTAGATTTAGGGAATGACACCTGACTGAAACCCTGGAGAGCTGCTGCCAGCCAGTTCAGGCTAGACTGATAATCTGACTCGGTGTGAGGCAGCTTCCTATGTTCCTATCTCCCTTACAAATGGGCTGTACAGTGGTACCTCAGGTTACATACGCTTCAGGTTAAGAACCCCGCTAACCCAGAAATAATGCTTCAGGTTAAGAACTTTGCTTCAGGATAAGAACAGAAATTGTGCTCTGGCGGCGCAGCAGCAGCAGGAGGCCCCATTAGCTAAAGTGGTGCTTCAGGTTAAGAACAGTTTCAGGTTAAAAACGGACCTCCGGAATGAATTAAGTACTTAACCAGAGGTACCACTGTATTAGGGACTCAGATGGTGCTGTGGGTTAAACCACAGAGCCTAGGGCTTGCTGATCAGAAGGTCGGCGGTTCGAATCCCTGTGACGGGGTGAGCTCCCGTTGCTTGGTCCCAGCTCCTGCCCACCTAGCAGTTCGAAAGCACATCAAAGTGTAAATAGATAAATAGGTACCGCTCCAGCGGGAACGTGTTTCCGTGCGCTGCTCTGGTTCGCCAGAAGCGGCTTAGTCATGCTGGCCACATGACCCAGAAGCTGTATGCCGGCTCTAGGCCAATAAAGAGAGATGAACGCCACAACTCCAGAGTCGGACACGACTGGACCTAATGGTCAGGGGTCCCTTTACCTTTACCTTTACCACTGTATTATTATAAAGCTAAATGGAAGCAATGCAGAATGAAAATGCTTCTCCTGTCTCCTTCCATCATTAATAAAACTGTATTCCATCAAAACTTTTCAGTTGAAGCCTGTCTGCTATATGTCTCTCTGTATTTATAAAACTCTCTTGGTCCGAATTTTAGTGGCATAACCTTTTGGGGTGGGGAATGAGGGCTTTACTCTTAATATTATATTCATAGCTCATAGTAAGTTAATGCTAGTTTTTATTCCGGATTGGGCCAACGCAGGTGGTTTTATTGCTTCTGGCTTGGCTTTCTGCCTGGGCCAGACTACCCAAGGTGTGGAAACAGCCCAGCATAACCCAGGCATTTGTTATGTCTTTTTTTTTTTGTTTAAACAACACAATAAGGAAATTAAATAGATTTCTAGCTATGAATCTTATTCTTATGAAATATGAAAGCCCAGAAGAATTTCAGGAAATTGATTGCCTAAGAAAGGATCCTTAATACCTATGGCTGTTTAAAAGAAAAAGGGGGAGGAAGATTCTCCGACTGCACTACAGCTCTTTTGATATTAGTACAAGGTGCACTGCCATGTCCATCTTTACAGATCTAGGATCATACAGCTACGTCGGTTCTTTCATATCTGCAATAATGGGAAACAGCCGTGGTGTTCCGTTTATCATTTCTAAGGCTGGATCAGTGTAAGTTTAATGCCCTCTGCTGGGAGAATCAATAGGTTAACTGATTTCTCTTCAGATCCGTAATCACACAGTCTGATGCCTGAGATGTACAGGCGAAGTCTTTCAGAGGCTCTACTAGACTCAGTAACACTCTCCTCTCACAAAAAAAAAAAAAAAGGAATATCGTGGAGACGACGGGATGTGATTAATACCAATAATTAATTGTGGGCTAAAAGTGGACCCCCAGACACAGAAAGGAAATACAGGATGTGAAATTGGATGATGCAGGTCAGAGACTTGGTAACTCTCAACTTCCCTTGTCTCCTGTCTGTGCCTGCCCTTTCTTCCCTAAGTAGCACCACAAGGGAGCAAAGGTATTTGGCAAGTGTGGTGATATAGCTTTTGCCCTGCATGCCTAGGTCCTAGGTTCTATTCTTGACATCTTCAGGTAGGGCTGGCAATATCTTCTGCATGAAGAGGTGCTACCAGTCCTAGCAGACCATACTGAACTGGATGGAATGATGGTCTGATTCATAGAATAATAGAATTGTAGAGTTGGAAGGGACCCCATGAGTCATCTAGTCCAACCCCCTGCAATGCAGGAACGTAAAGGCAATAAACCATTATTTTTCTTGGCTTGCTTTGCACAGCCAACATGCTGTAGAAAAACAATGTATACCGGTAGTTCATTGTCTTGGAGAAAGCAATAAACTAAGACTGGACACTGTGTCTTATTATGACATGAGGAGTAGCTTATCTCAATCTCTCCACATCCCATTGACATGGGATCATCTCCAGGAGAGCTATGCAAACTATTAGCCCCAACAGACTGAATGCCTCTTGTTAGCTTCAGGCAGAACTCATTGGTTACAATTTGAAATTTTCATTAAATTGACAAGGCAAGGAGGAGAAAAAAATAGATCACAGAAGATTCCACTTTAAAGCTGGAAGAAGATTTACATTATTGGTGGCTGTTAAGTACAGTCGTTTTTGAACAGCTTAGTTCCTGGACGTTTTGGCTCCTGAATGTCGCAAACCCAGAAGTGACTGTTCTGGTTTGCAAACTATTTTTGGAAGCCAAACGTCAAATCGGAGCTTCCGATTGGCTGCAGGAGTTTCCTGCAGCCAATCAGAAGTTGCACTTTGGTTTTCGAATGTTTTGGAAGTCGAATGCACTTCCGGAACGCATTCCATTCGAATTCCAAGATACGACTGCATAAGGCAATTTCCTATATAGCTTTAACACACATCCCACAAATAAATTACACTCCAGTCTCCCTTTCCCACCCTGCCAAAGTAGCACCTCTGGGAGCAAAGGCACAGGGATCAGTAAAACTGCAACAGCTGAATGAGACAATTATCAGACAAATGCAGAGGCCACAGAGAATTCTTCAGCTGTTGCAAGATCCCAGCTCCTTCCTGCCTTTGCATGATACCAGCCGATCAAACACTGGCCAGGTTTGACCTCTACCCATAAGGACATAAGAAGAGCCCAGGTGGATCAAGCCAAAAACTCATCTAGTCTTGCATCCCATTCTCACAGTAGCCAACCATAGATGCCTATGGGAAGCCTGCAATCACCACCTGAGTGCAAGAAGACTCTCCCCACCTGTGGATCCCAGCAACTGGTATTAAGATGCTTACTGTCTGGCAGGGGCGAACAGAAGCATCATGGCAGGTAGGGCCCCATGTTCCAGGTGGAACCAGTCTAACATGTATCCATCTATTCACTGCCTTAATGTTGTTATTGTTTTATAAGGAGCCATGCTTGCCCCAAGGACCAAGGGTTTGGCATTCTTGGTAGCATCACGGGCAGAGACAGCCCATCAGCCAAGTACAAAGTTAGCTCCTGCTTCAAGTTTCAAAATCATTGTTTACCCACCCCTCAATCCCGAAGGAGAAAGCAACATTTGGAATGAAGGCAGCAGCAAGAGAAATCTCAAACTGACCTTACCGATCAAATAATATTGAGTGTGTTCACCTTAGGCTTCCTACATTTTTCCTTGAACTGCTTTGCCCATTTATGAGATGTGTTTTGCCTCCTCAAGACCTATGCTCTGTCCTTTGCTGCATCCCATTTGTCTCACGCTGCTACTGCTTCCGTCCTTTATCAGCAGCTGGAGATCTCTGTCTTTCCAGCAAAAGTTGTCTGCATAACCAGTCTGTATGAAAATATCTCATTCAAAACTTCTTCCTGTTAAATATAGAACTCTTGCTACTTAATTTAGCAGACACTGTCTGCTGACCTCTCAAATAATAGCCATACAAAACTGAGCTGAGACATGCACATTCAACAAAGCCTGTCAGGTATTATGCAAAATGACTGGAGTATTACAAAATTCAGTTGTTATGTGCACATTTCCCATGGTGTGTTGAAGATTATGTATATTGACCCAGAAATGTGTACAATTCCTTCTTCTGGATTATATGCACATTATCCATGAGGCTTGGTGAATATGCACAATGACTGGTTGTTATGCACATTAACTGTTCTATAGTGACCCTGGCACCTCACTCTGGGAATATTGCCTTTCTGTGGTGCCTTTAGGATATATCTGTACCAGGGCTTCTCTGTGCTACTGAGCCATCTAGGGAAAATCTATGACTCCTGTAGTGGTTTAGCTGTGCAGAAATGAGTGGAATCAATGTAGCCCATGCAATGAGTGCACATGAACAAGGAAAAATTGCTGACAAGGAAGAAAAGAAGATATTGGGGTGTCATTCTTAGAGTGGACCCACTAAAATCAATTCCAAAATTTAAACATTTAAATTTAAATGGTAGGAAAGAATTGTATGCGGGATACTGCCCCAAATTTAATCACCGGAAATTACAATGCAAAACTTCCACGATTTTCTGAGTTAGCAGGGCTACAAATTGACACCCTCCCCCCCGGAAACAATCAACATGGAAATTAGCACAGAACTTCCACTAGATTTCAGGAATTGGCTTTTTCATTGTGTGAAAGATCACATAAAACACAAAACTTATCAGGCAAGGAAACATCGGGAAAATGAAATGAAGGGCTTGCTTAATGCAGCCTAAGTCTGGCTCCAACCCATATATAGATAGATCTCCCTTCCCTTCTGTTTAGAAACATTGGAAGAGATAATGCAGAGCAGCTCCAGCACCCTCTAAAGTTTGTAAGTGATTGTCTGCTATCTGTGTCAGCATCTCTCTCTTAAATATTTATTATTATTATTTTTATAGCCCTCATACTGGACCTATTCTGCAGCAGTTTTCAGGGCCAAGAAGAAAGGGTAAAAAACACAACAAAATGAAATCCTTGGCTCCTGACAAGCCTACTCAAGACAAGTCAAGCAAACCATTGTTATTTCAGCTGCCGAGAGTCCCAGCAGGGGGTGGAGAGGTTAATTAATATATTTGTTTTTCCAATTTAGAATGATGTGGTTGGAGTGATCTCTAAGCATACATGCAAAAAATGATAAAACCAGATACATACTGTAATGAGCAGAGACAATGTCAAGTATCAATGGTAACAGAGCAGGAGGAACAAAACTCAGCAACATAGGAAGCTGCCTCACTCTGAGTCAGACCATTGGTCCCAGCTGCCATAGCCTCTACTTTGACTGGCAGGCTGGCCTCTCTATGGCCTCCCGCAGATGTTCTGCTTTCAGAGTTCCTTTTAGCTGGACATGTCTGGGATTCAACCTGAAACTTTCTGTGTAAGGGATGGGGAACCTCTGGTCATCCAGGTGTGGTTGGACTACAAGCTCTATATGAAAGTCATTTGCTCTACTACTGATTCATAGCCGTGCTGCCATCATCTCCATCACCATCAATAACAGACTGCTTCACAGCATTAAGTCATCAAATAATGATAATAATTTTATTTTTTTAATATACCGCCCATCTGATTGGGTTGCCCCAGCCACTCTGGGTGGCTCCCAACAAAATATTAAAAACGCAGTAAAACATCAACCATTAAAAACTTCCCTGAACAGGGCTGCCTTCAGATGTTTTATAGTTGTTTATCTGTCTGACATCTGATGTCAAAGCAATGTATCAAAGCAATGTACAGGGTAGAAACGGAAGGAAACACAGAAACAGAAACTCAAAGAGCAAAAGCATCTGTTCAACAAACACTAAAACAATGAAACTATCCATACAAACTCTAAAAAAAACCCATGAAAACATTTCATCAAATATAGAATTGGTCTTCCATAAATGACTGGGGAGAAAGCCTTCCTGGGCAAAATGTATTCAGTTGGCACTAACTAAACTTGGAATTAGAGGCCTGGGATCATTCAAGGTCCATTCATTCAAGGTGTATCCATCACTCAGTGAAATATTCAACTTACTTTCTTTGGACAGCAGACTTCAATGCAACATCATCAACTTCTTTATGAAGCTGCCTGAAAGCAGTTTCCTGTGTGGGACAAGGGGCTGTTGTTCAAGAAAGCAAGTTTCAACTTTCTATGGACACACAGGGTGAATGTCACAGTTCTTTAGCTACTGCTTCTTAGTCTTCCTACCACATGCTTCCCAATTCCTTGACAACATGTTTAAATGAAGAAGGGAACAAGACTCAAAGTGAATGACCTTTTAGCCAGCCCATCTTCCTCCCTATTTACACATTTAAATCACCTTCTAACCAGGATCAGGGTGCTTTACAATTGTTGTATGATGTATATAAATTATTATCCCATAAAATAAAGTCAGATGTGGTATAACTCAATTCCAGTGACCTAGATGGAATGGAATAATGAAGCGATCAGGATTTTCCAAAGGCACGTACATGGGTGTTCCCATGTGCAAAGGATATGGTATTCATCAATTACATTAGGTGTGAATTTGACCCCAAAAGGGGCTTACAGGCTGATTGTCAGGTCTGCCAGAGGCCTTTGAAAGGCACTTTGTAGGCTGTGCATTTGCCTGCACAGTTTGATCTCAAACAGTTCAGGCAAAAAGGGTTATCTGATATTGTAATGACACCTGTCAAATTTCTCCCTCAGAGCTGGGGGAAATAATGATCTGATCTCCTGACCAGATCCAGATCCCCACCCCTTTTATAAATGACATGAGTATCCTTAAGGCTGCAATACCCACAGTGGAACTGACTGCTGAGAAGACATGACTAGGAGTGCACCGTAAGTCTTCCTTAGTCTGTGACGGTCTGAGTTGAAAAGACGATAATATAAAACAGGGAAGGAAACTCAATCCACAAACATTTTTGTGGCACATCTGCACAAAATACAGCGCTGATCTGGCAAGGTTTCCATGTGATGGTGCCCTAAGGGCCAAAGAAGACATAACAGGGACAAAACTTTCAACAAACAAAATTGATTCTTTAAAACAACAGCAGGAGTGGAGTGGTTCTGATTTTTAGAGCAAAAGTAGTATGTGGGTGAGAGGACCCAAATAACTTCAGATTTATGGTTGCAACTTGGTCTTCAAAAGACTTGAAGACTGCAGAATTTCTTTGACCATCATTGGCTTCCCTGCAGTCTCTCACCCTAACACCCATCTCTCAACCAAATTCACTTACTGGAATCTTGGTGACAGACTGGGGGTGGGGGTGGGGAGAGTAATGGGTAGGGAAGACATTTTGCTATCCATGCCTCTCCTGCTCCAAAATTAGACACACCCACTTGATCAGTATCTGAAGCAGACCTGGCTTTAAACCAGGCGACATCAACACAGCACCCACAGTTGCCCTTGGGTGTGCAAATAACTCCCCTGGTCTAGAAGCCTAGGAAATTTTCTTCTGCTGAGTTTGACCACAGCCCTACCTTGCTCAGTATTGTCTACACTGACTAGCAGCAGCTCTCTAAAGTTTCAGCGAGGGTCCTTTTCTATCTCTGTGTGAAGAGGCTAAGGATCAAACATGGACCCTTTTACGTACAGTGAGTTGTCAATTCATGAGCTACTGTATTATTTTCATTATTTGTGGGAGGGGGGATGAAGAGAGGTTCCACTGTTATACGGATCATACTGAAACAGAATCTGGGATTGCAGCCTGTTTTGCCTTAATGCAGCACTTGAACTTCACAACACAATATGCACACAATTCTGAAACACGATAGTGGCGTTAACTATTTGATCTTCTCACTTCCCCATTCGAACCAAACCATTTCCATCAATAGGACCAAATAGGCTGGATTGCAAGTATTTTGGGGCTTAATTGGATTGTAGATTGGGCTGCCCATTACAGAGCCCTACTTACTTTCACAGCACTGGAAACGGGAGTGCAAGTTTGTTGTGCTCTTTCTACGCGCTTTGACAAACCGGGCGAGTTTTTGAGACGTAACGTTAAGGGGGAGAAAAACAGAGAAAGGGAGAGAAATCGAGGCCTGCAAAAATCCTTACACTTATTTGTTTCTTCTTTCCCCAACCCATCTGTAAACATTTTGTTTTATCCACTTTCCTAATGATTTCATTGACAGGCAACTTCAAAAGGCAAGCTCCAGCCTTCTTGTTGTACAGGCTGCAAAGGGATCTGTCACCCTCAGCAAGCCTCCCTGCCACGAGCCATTTATCGCAACAAAAGGCACCGTGTTAACGACATGGCTCATCATCAGTCAGTCCTGGTGCAGAAGATGTCAAATCCACTGCTGGAGAACAAGGATAATGTGGTCTTTGCTTTTTTTGAAATGAAGAGATGGCAGGGGCTGGGAAGAAAGTCATCGGCAAATTGGTTGATGATTCTCTCCACCGTCAATCCCCACCGCTGACCCCATTTTGTGCGAGAAGGTTCGCCGGCTTCTTAAATCGACTTGGACGTTTTATTCTCCCCTTTCAATATTTGAAGGAAGAATGTAAACAGATAATATCTCCGTGGCGAGCTGTAGAAAAGGTTGCTTTCGGTTGAAAGTTCCTGGCAAAATGTAGAAATTAAAAATATCTGTACAAGCTGATGCTGGGAATCCCCCACATATTATGTCCCTATTGAGACAGTGGTGCGGAAGATGTCCTCCCAGGCCCAATGATGTTGGCAGACAGGCAAGAAATAAATGGCATTAGAGGGTGGCTATGCTTGGCGCATGGTTCTCACACAAATTGCCACTGTGAAGCATCGTCTGTCAATCTTAGTTCTGTGCAGAAATTTGTGCTTTGATTTCTCAGTTTTCTTCATTTGCAAAAGGGGTCTCCATTTTCCTGCCCTACTCTCAGGGTACCTTATGGTTGTGGGGTAACCCAAGGGTCTTTATTTTCCAGTAAATATTTCTCCAGCACTCTACAGCAGTGTTCCCCAACCTTGGGCCTCCAGCTGTTTTTGGACTACAACTCCCATCATCCCTCGCTAGCAAGACCAGTGGTCAGGGATGATGGGAATTGTAGTCTGAAAACAGCTGGAGGCCCAAGGTTGGGGAACACTGCTCTACAGCACTCAGTTCTTCATCTGATAAAGCCCTTCATAGGAAGAGGAAGCTCATGATGACCTTCCCCTGAGCTTTGATTGATGCCCAGGCACCTGGGAGGTGTGCAGACAGCAGACCAGGGGTGGGATGATTTGTAGAATGAAAGAAAGTCTCAAAAGGAAGGTAAATGCAACAACTCCCTTGTATCCCAACCATGAGCATCTCACTGAAATGTTATTTTGGAATTTTTTTTGAATGTAATCTTTGTTCTTTTTAACTGATGGTAAATGCTCCTGTTGTTTGATCCCAGCTCCTGCCCACCTTGCAGTTCGAAAGCACGTCAAGTGCAAGTAGATAAATAGGTACCGAGAAGGTAAACGGTGTTTCCGTGCGCTGCTCTGGTTTGCCAGAAGCGGCTTAGTCCTGCTGGCCACATGACCCAGAAGCTGTCTGTGGACAAACGCCGGCTCCCTTGGCCTATAGAGCTAGATGAGCGCTGCAACCCCAGAGTCATCCGCGACTGGACCTAAGGGTCAGGGGTAACATTACCTTTAAATGGTCGGAGGGGGGTTGGAATATCAGCACAGTGCTGGTCAGCGTGGCTCAGCCATTCATTCTTCCATGCTACCACACTCACAGGGACACCCCAGGTCAAAGTAGGTATGACATTGATTAAGTGATTGCAATTAACATGGGCAGTGGGGGGGGCATAAACAGCCTCCCAGGGAACCCTTTGCAACTTCAGGGCTGTGGAAGTGAGGGGTCTGTGGTGTGTGAGAAGAGTTTAGCCCTTTCCCTTCTATCCTAGTCATGACAAAATGGCCCCCCCAAAGCTGCTTTTGGGGTTTTAAGGGAAGCCTCCATCGGCACAGTGGGAGCTTTCCTGAAAATGCACATAGAAGTGGCTTTTGTTGTTGTTGTTGCTTCCATGTCAGAAAGACAAAGTGTTAAATTCTTCTTCCTACCCGCCACAGTCCTGAGGCTGCTGACGTCTCCCTGGGACTGCAATTTCCATAGTGGGGAACCATGGCCATTGATTCCTTTCACACAATTAACAAGATGCCTAGCTTTACCCTTTAGTGCCGTAAAGGATCTTTGGGTGTTTAAGACATTATATGAAGTCTAAAGGATTGATTCCTTAAGGACAGTAAAAGGGAATTTTCACCAAACGAAGAACTAGGACTTGCTTATTGCTCTGTGACTGGAAATAATCACAAGTGCTTTGAAATAGTACATTTGCCCACCTTTCCAATTTACCATTTCCATTGTACTACTTTTGGATTGATCATGTATATTAGTCTACCTTTCCCCCTCCATTGGATTAAACTGCTGGGATAGCTCAGTCAGTTTAAACCTCACGTTGAATGAAAGATTTCTGCATTGCAGGAGGTTGGAGCAGATGACCCTCATAGTCCCTTCCAACTCTACAATTCCATGAAAACAAAACAAAACCTCATTTCCTCCTGACATTTGTGTGACGATTAACCACAGTAGGACAATAGCTGATCTATCCATTATGGGGATTTTGCCAGGCAAACATTATGTTAGTAGAGGACTTCGAAACCATTGGTGAAGTACCATGTGATGATAAGATGTTTCAAACATGTGTGAGAGAGGGGCAAGAGGGCTTGCAATGGAGGCTTGTCCATTAGGTTGAGTGGGATAGAGACTCACAAACTTCAGGTTGCCTTCAGCTAGCCTCCACCTGCCTGCCTTCTGACGTACAACCAGTCGGCGCTTTGATTATTGGTTCTGGCATCATCTATGGTTGGTCTCCCTGCCTTCTACCCTATCAATCCCAATGGGAACTAGCCTCCACTGTTCCACCACACAGAGGTGCCCCAGGTCTCTTCTTGGGTTCGATCCAGACTACGTTAGTTGCAGCTAGCTCCCACTGATTTCACTAGGGCTGAAGAAAATGTGTTCAGGATTGCAGCCTTAGTTCGTGTCCTACCAATGATAATGAACTTGCACAATGGGAAGTCTGAAATCTGCTGTGAATGCAAAAACAAAAAACAGTTTTACTCCAAATACTGCCAACCTCAAAAAAGTAGAAATAAAAGAGCATTGTTTCAGAAGTGTTAATGCAGTTCTCTGCCACCATAACTTTTGGCGTTAACAGTTTTACTTCTTAAAGTGGAATCATAAATGCATAAACTGAAAGGTAATTACATTAGATTTGGTTACCCATCTAAAGTTTCCCAGGGCTGAATTCATGAACAATTGATGGCGGGCAAAATCTAGGATCCTGCTCGTGAGATTCTCCCAGGAAGATGATTTTCTTTTATTTATGAACTTGTGAGAGTGTTTTTCAAAAGTAAATCCGTGGCCACAAAATGTCATGTTGGAATCAGCACTTCAAAAAACAAATATCTTCCCTGGCTTGTGATTACTACTTATAGTGTGATCCATCCTAGCCATGCTTACTTTGAAGCAAGTCTCATCAATTAGCAATGGGACTTTTAATTAAAATGTGATTTCAGAGCTGAATTCTGTGTATGCTTAGTTAAAAGCAAGCCCTGGTGAGTTTACTTCCAAGTAAGCATGCACAGGATTACAACCTTAGGCTTAAATAAATGCATATGTTTTTGGAGAGACAGAGGTGTTAGAAGATAAATGAAAGGATGGATGTAATATATTTGGATTGAGCTAATGCAATCGAAATGATGTCTCCTGAAACTGTTGTCTTTTAATGAATTCAGTTTGGTTTCGATGTGCATTCTTTCTTGTGGCTGGAAGATTGTTCAAAGAGCTTGACAATTTAGTATTTATCAAGTCGAGGTGAAGCGTCTTGTGAGCCACAGTAGGGAATCTGCATTGTCTTCTTTATTTAATATTGTCATTAAAGTTCCGGGATAATTCTGTTAGTGAATAAAAATGATAATGGTTACATAATTCAATAGACACATTATACGAGACAGAGACGAGTGAGGACAAATCATACAGGAAAACATAACCATAGAGACAAAATAAAATAAAATGATAGTTGGCTGGAGGGGGGAATCAAAGCTCAGATAACAGGAAGTAAAACAAAACAAAAACCTATAGCTCAAAATGCAGATGTTGCAAAGTATTAATAAAATGATAATACAGAGAGTGATGGTCAAGTGATGGTAACCAGCAAATTAAAAGCAAGTTATCCTTTTAAGATGGAAGGTTAGAAAATCATTGCCTGTTTATCAGATACACATACTTTATTTATATCTGTATATCTGTCTCTGTCTTCCTCAGCCTGGTTCCCTCCAGATGTGGTTGGATTGCAACTTCAGCCCCAGCCAACAAAGTCAATTGCAAGTAGTGATAGAAGTTGTGGTTCAACAACATCTGGAGGGCACCTGCCTGGAAATGTCTGATCTATACCTATGCATAGACAAGACTTTCCCAACTCAGTGCCCTGCAGATACGTCAGACTGCAACCACCAGCCGGCATGGCCAATGGTCAGGGATGATGGGAATTCTAGTCCAGAAACATCCAAATTGGGGAACCTTGACAAACTATTGATCTTTGAGCATGTTGATATGTGTTAATACAGAAGTGAAATTGAAATTAAATTAAATAATACATGGGGGAAATGCAACTGTATCAAAAGTGGGGGAGATTTGCATGAATCAGACACACAGAGACACATGTCAGCACACACATGAGTCTGTTCTTGGAGTCCTTTCTGATTGTATGCTAGTATTGACTTTAATGCACAGATGCCCGCTTGTGTGAGCAGTTTGCTCATATGAATGGTCCAGCAACAGAATAACTAACCTCTATGAGTCTGTCCTTCTCTTCTGTGAACTGGAAAGTAGTCGACATTCTCTTCTGTCCAAATCTTCTCTCTGCTTTGTCATAATAAGAATGGTTGGTGCCAGGGCTGGCCCACCCATGAGGCAAGGGACTGCCTCAGGCGGCAGGATCCACAAGGGCAGCAGATCCTGATGTAGGTCTTTATTGCTCTCTTGTTCCTGCTGTAGATTTTCACTCCGCCTTCTTCCATGGTGGGAAGGAAAGTGCTACTCTTTGGTTCACCTCAGGTGTCAAAATGTCTCAGGCCAGCCCTGGTTGGACCCTTCTTCTTTTCCTTGATGGACCTGTCAAGTAGGCTACCAAAAATATCCTTCGCCTAGATCATTGGAATGCAACTTTTCAAAAGCAAGTAAGAACAAATTATGCCTTTGGCCCTAGCCCAGTCTTCTCACACAACTTTTTAAAGCAATTCTCTCTTGTCTATTGCTCATGAAGCTTAATAATACCCCTTTACTTACTGTTCCTCTGAATTCCAACATGTGTTGAACCGACGATTCTATTAATACATTCCCTTCCTTTTTCCTGGTTCTGATTTTTCAGGGTGGGTTCTCCCCCCCCCTTTAAATTGAGATAATGTTTTATAAGGTATGCCGGGGGATGGGGGGGGAGGAACTTCCTCTGAAGAAGGATATTCTTACACAAATGCACACACACATGCATGCATAGGCCCATGACTTTTGGGGGTCATGATCACGCCGCTGGTCCATGTGCAGCAACTTCCACATGTACGGCGGAAGGAACACAGAGATATCTGTTTACATGAGTAGCCGGGAACTGCTTAATCAGAGCACCCTATTTTTCCAGAGCACCATTCATTTGATTCTAATCTGGACAATAGGCCACATATTGCATATTCTCTCTGATGCACGGACATCTGGCCCATGGAGAAAGCAGAGTTTGCTGTCATGATCGGGAACACCCACCCTGTGTGTAAGTCATATGGGGCTCTACTCTCATACAAGTCATCTGGAAGAAGAATACAGTTTAAAGAGAAATAAATGGCTAAATCCTGCCTTTTCAAAAAGCCTCCCTTTTAAGTTCACCAAAGTGTCCTGGGGTTCGTGTCTTTGTTTTCCTCCACTCAAGTAATTCATTGGGGATAAAAAATAAAATAAACAAAGCCCTTTGAAAATCAACAGAGCAAGACTGAAATTGAAAGACTACTTGACATTCCAGGCTGTTCAGATACGCCCCCTGCCCATGTACCCAACGTGGAGGGAGAAGTAGAATGATGCCCAATGGCACTGCACATTTGGGAGACAATCAGAAAGCCTCTCCCTCCATAGGCTCTCCATGCCAGAGGGAACCTAGATGAGCTGTAGAAAGCCTAGACACATGCAATTACACAAGCATAGGCACACTTTACTCAATATTCCATTGACTGTTCAGTGGTTGGAAACAAGGGATATGCAAATATCAATTCCAGCAAGTAGGGATACCAAATCTGGCAATTTTGGTTTCTTGTTTCCTCCTTAAGTTCGGTTCTCCACATCTGTTAGCAATTTTATTTATTTATTTTTGAAATTCGCCTTTTGCTGCGAATTTCTCCTAACAGACACGTGCTTGCATGCAGTTCTCCCTTGTGTGCACATTTCTACAAAGCCATTTCTCCAAATATAATGCATTTTTATTGACACACACATTTTTATGCACACCTCATTCATTGTTGGGCACAGTGCTTGGCTGGAGAAATACATTGCAAAATTCAGAGAAGTGCGAATTTTGAAGGCCAACTGTGTTTTGGCTCATATATTCGTCTTGGAAGTTGAGAATTAGGTGACTTTGCTTTCAGATGTGAAGCCAATTGAATTCTTCCCCAATATCTCCCAGCAAGCACAGTCACACACACCCCTCCCTGCTGCATGCCTTAGGTATGAGTACTAGGTATATCATCTGCACAGCCCGCCACTGTGTACACCTTGCTAGGAGACAATGGCACTCCTCTAGGGAAAGTGCAGCGTAACAGGATCCAGTGTTGAGGCTACATTCTTGCAACTTCACATGATGAAAATTGGGGCAGTGTTCTGGCAAACAGTTATTTCCTGCCACTGAAAATTGGGGACAACATGGAGGCATATTGATTAACAACAGCCCAGTTCTATAACACAACAGACAATGCAGTGTAAAGGGAATATTAGCACCCAGGATGGAAGGATGTAATCTGGAAAACTAACACAATAACCCCCATGTCTGAATACATCCTCAGTGTGTCTCTGGCTCCCTTCTCCAAAACCTACGTTTATTCTTTTTGCAGACCTAGATGACATCATTCCTAGCTGGAAGGGAAGTGTGTTCTCTATCCCCTTCAGAAACCTCAAGGAAGATCCAGCTATTCCCTGGCAATTCTGGGTTATTTATTTGTAATTTGCCTGACAAAAGATCTGGCTGCTGCACCTGGTTGCTGTCTGTTAAGGGTTTTAAAATGTCCTCCTGGCCACATTAATTCTCCTCTTCTCAAAACCCAGACTCTTTCACAGCAATCATGACAATCCTATAACAATACTTAGCATAATGGTTAATCCACTCTTGACATTGCAAGATTATATCAGTCAACTTCTCTGCATCAGATCAAGGTAGTTCATCCTTCAGTCTTTTTTTTTTTTAACTGTAACAAGCAATAGACTTTTTAATATATAAAGAAAAAAAACTTTTCCTCCTAGCCATCCATTTAGGAATGCATGGATCTAAAATGTGTTTTAATGCTGAATTTAAGGTTGAACCTTATTTTTAATGTCATTAGAATCCTTGCACAAAGCTTCCCTAATCACTTGAACTGCAACTTTGGAGGGGGAAATGCAGTTAATCCCAGACTAAAGCTTCAACTTTGGGGGCAAATGATTCAGGTGCATCAGCTTGCCCCGAGATTGAGGGGGCTGTTGCGGCGCAATGTGCTCATGTTATGCGTGCATGCCACATAATGTGCAGATGTCTCTGTGGGATATTGAGGGGGCTCACCCCTCCTTGAAAATTTGGGGAAGGTCCAAGTCCCCTCAGCCCCCCATAGATGGCACCTCTGATTTAGCTTATATGGTTCCTTCTCAGCTTCATAGCCAAGTAATTCATGTTGATCCATTTAGAACCCACAGTTAAACCTCCACCTCCCTATTTTTTTATTATTCATTCATTTTTATCTATTTATTAAATGTGCGTACCACCCTTCATCCAAAGACCTCAGGGCAGTTCACAGAATGAAAATACAAAATAAAAATACATAAAACACTCCCTTCCCCTTTACAAGAGTGCATGTTCTGCACATTGCCATTCCTTATAGAACAAGAGTGGGGGAACTTGCAGCTCTCCAGAGGTTGTTCAGCTCTGCCAGGCATCCCCTGACCACTGGCCATGCTGGCTGAGGCTGGTGGCAGTTGGAGCCATGGGTTCCTCATCCCGACAATCAAAAGGTGAAGGGCAAACACTCTGAAGAATGGAAAATGTGGCAAAGTAGGGAATGGAGGGTGGGCAATGGCTTGTTACTTCTGTTTTCTGTTTCACTGTTAATGGCACAAATTATAAGACCTTGTGGATATACGTATCTACATGTAGCTCAATGTGGATTAATCATATAATGGTTTGATCTTTCCAGCTGTGTTGCACTCTA
This sequence comes from Darevskia mixta, assembly GCA_034641385.1. Lineage (NCBI taxonomy): Eukaryota > Metazoa > Chordata > Lepidosauria > Squamata > Lacertidae > Darevskia > Darevskia mixta. The sequence goes on from JAWWNH010000063.1 coordinate 10,310,650, forward strand.
GCCCATAAAGCAAAATGCTTTAAAAGAGGCACTTAATCTTAATTGATGAATCGCATGAAAGCCACCCATAGCTGATAGGCCTGGTGATATGCTGAGACTGCTCATTGCCTTTGGAGATGATAAACCTGCCACTCAGTTCATAGCTAGGATGACAGGGCCATGAAATAGGTCTAAATGGACACAAACCAAACATTACATATATTGGAATGTGGAAAAACCAAGGGCTAAAAGTCTGATTTAGGCATCCGTGGATTGGATTCTGGTGAAGGCTGCACTCCTATGTGCATGTACCTGAGAATAAGCCCTGTTATCTTTCGCGTGTTTCATTCTGAGTAAACGTGAATAAGGCTGCCCTGCAAGTTCACTGCACTTAGATCCCATTGATAGCTGTGGGACTTAGGTGATGACGATGAACCTGCAGACTTGATTTCAATGGGGCCGTAATGCAATTAACTTACTCTGGATCCAACCAATTGCATTTAAATGGGGGGGGAGGGGACCATTCAGCTTAGAATGGGAGGAAGAGGATTCAGAACTGGAAATCCACTCATTTTAACTGTGATTCCCAGGGGCTGAACAAAGATGATAGGTAAGTAGTTCTCTTCTAGTAGCATTCATTTTTGGTTGGTATATAGATCATGTAAATGAATAAATAAACAAACAGCTGCCTCCCACTTGGTAATATATACTGCATTCACTGTTAGCATTCCAGAAGTTGTTTAAAATCTGCTTCTGTTGCTAATCTAGGGAAATATTGGGGAGAAGCATGAGACAAACAGACAGACACATTCTTTGATCATCAAAGTACTATTTGTAGTCCACACCTCTTCCTTAATTAACTCCCTCTTCCTTCCCCACAGGGACCCAGGTGGTGCTGTGGGTTAAACCACAGAGCCTAGGGCTTGCTGATCAGAAGGTCGGCGGTTCAAATCCCTGCAACGGGGTGAGCTCCCGTTGCTCGGTCCCAGCTCCTGCCAACCTAGCAGTTCGAAAGCACGTCAAAGTGCAAGTAGATAAATAGGAACCGCTCTGGCGGGAAGGTAAACGGCGTTTCCGTGCGCTGCTCTGGTTCGCCAGAAGCGGCTTAGTCATGCTGGCCACATGACCCGGAAGCTGTACGCCAGCTCCCTCAGCCAGTAACGCAAGATGAGCGCCGCAACCCCAGAGTCGGACACGACTGGACCTAATGGTCAGGGGTCCCTTTACCTTTACCTCCTTCCCCACTCTCTAATATATACACTTCCCATCTGACTAGGTTGCCCCAACCACTGTGGGCAGCTTCCAGCTCGTGTGTGTGTGTGTGTGTGTGTGTGTGTGTGTGTGTGTGTGTCCCCACAGTCAATACATACCAGACACCTCCTAAGTTCCAGTATCTGGCAAAGTCAGCCAGCAATGGCCAACTTCTAAAATGCTGCAGGATCATGGGCATTGGCAGCCAGCTTTTGGGAGGCAACAGTTAGCACACTTTTCTGAATGAATGGGAGGTCTTTTCAACTGCTCGGGAAGGTTTGGGTTGATCCAATTGTTATTATCCCAAGGCTGCAAGGTGGAGGGTGATGGAGGCTCACCATCCAGGCTCAAGGAAGGAGCAAGTGTGGGGGACCAAGCATAGCCTGGAACTTCAGCAAAGACCCCCTGCAATTTCAAAACAATATTGTGGACCAAAATCGCCTCACGGGTACCAGTTGCCCACCCCAGCAGGAATTACCTGTGAAAGTTCATGCCAGAACAAAACAAATAGCCTCTATGCTGATACAGGAATGTTTGCATTCCAACACCAGACAAGAATATCAGTGAGAGCTTGCTGAGTTTTTCTTTTCCTTGTCTGGAAATGAAACTTAAGAGAAAAAGGCAAGAGGAAGAGTTCTGCTTCCACCTCCTGGCTGCTAGTGAGCACTGCATGCTCTGCTTGCTATGTGAGCAGAGGAGGTGATGGGTGGTGGTGGTTTTATTTACTATTTACTATTGAAATTCTGGGGAGCTCTTGAGAAGGTGGTGGAAAGAATTGTTGTTGTTCAGTCGTTCAGTCGTGTCCGACTCTTTGTGACCCCATGGACCAGAGCATGCCAGGCATTCCTGTCTTCCACTGCCTCCCGCAGTTTGGTCAAACTCATGTTAGTAGCTTCGAGAACACTGTCCAACCATCTCATCCTCTGCCGTCCCCTTCTCCTTGTGCCCTCAACCTTTCCCAACATCAGAGTCTTTTCTAGGGAGTCTTCTCTTCTCATGAGGTGGCCAAAGTACTGGAGCCTCAACTTCAGGATCTGTCCTTCTAGTGAGCACGCAGGGCTGATTTCTTTAAGAATGGATAGGTTTGATCTTCTTGCAGTCCATGGGACTCTCAAGAGTCTCCTCCAGCACCATAATTCAAAAGCATCAGTTCTTCGGCGATCAGCCTTCTTTATGGTCCAGAATTAGGAAGATCTAAAATTATTAAAGCAGGGCAGTGGGTGCAGGAATGGCTCATGCCTGTTAGGTTAGGCCACATTTACTAAGGACCACTGCAAGCTTCTTGTTTGCACAGTTCAGAGCAGGAAATTCAGGAGTGATAGAGGCCTAGCATTGACTGGCAGACTGAGATAATGCAGGAATAATGTCCAGGGCCACCTGTTTTTCTCAACAGCCCACAAATCCTCACAAATATTCTTTGAAAGTGGTCTACCGTAGTCTTAAAGCTTGAATAATTGTGAGATTGCAAGCTGCTTGCTCTGGCATGCTGGGTCCCCCCTCACCCCTGCGTCTTTTAAAACGAGAACTTTAAAACTGAGAATTTCCAATGGGAACTTTACTTGTTGCCTACCTTCTGCTTAATGTGAGGTTCTTTTGTTCCCCCCTGAGCAGATCCACCCAATGATATTCTGGCAGATCAACATTAACAGAGAAGGGCGTGGGTTGATTTGTGGTTTCGTTGAAGGAAATAATGAATCAGATCTTTGTTTCAGTCCTCAAGGGACTATTTCTGAAGCTCTTATCTTTGGGTTGCAGGAAACAGTTAAGGTGAAGAGATTGTGCAACTAAAAATAAAATAAAATGGTCTGGTTCCAGGCAACACTGCTTGAACTCAAGTGTGCCTGCCCCACTGTTGGCAAGACTGAAAGAGTCAGTGATCTTGTGCCGGTGGCTGCCATCTTGCCCTTTGCACTGTTCCTGTATCTTGCATGAAATCTGGACGTATAGCAGCCCATGTCAGCAATGTCGTTTTTGTTGTAGCGTGGGGTTAATGATTTCAGCAAGTGATTTCAGCTCTCTGACATAGCACGCAGGAGACAGCGTCTTCATGTAACAACTTCTTTATTCAGGCAACAAGACAAGACTGAGGGAACTGAGGGTAGGGAAGCTACATTTATAGGGACAGGGGACTTGCTATACAAGGATACATTTTGGAGGGAACAATCTCAAGCAATCACACTGCTGCTTTTTGGTGGGAACCAATAAGACTGAAGATCCAAATGCAGCAGCTTGAATGAACCAATAGTAGCTGTTCCTTCTGGAACAGGAATGCAGTTACTTTACAGACAATAGTAATACAGATATGATAACCTTTGAATCAATACACAACAGTTTTTGCAGATTATCCATAAAAATAGCTCAAGAACGGCAAGCTCAACAACTTTTCTGTCTGGATTTTCACTGTTTGGAATATGGCAACCCTACTACTGTGGTGAAGGACAAGATAGCACTGCCTCCCATTGCCAACCAGAGAGGCAATAGACTCTTGCTTTAGTTAATGTAGGAGGCCCAGGACAGGCTATGTGATACACCCAGCTCTGTCCTCCAACAGAAGGGCACAGCTGTTGGCTGAGAAGGAACATTCAGGGAGCTGCCACTCTGCCTCCCAGTAACTGATGCCTGATGTGGTTGGTTCTTTCTGCCTAATGATAGAACCATCCCAACAGGTCTGTGGGTCCAATAGTTAACAAAATGGCATAATTTTTTGTGGGGACGGCAACGACAACATATTTCCACGCTACACTAGGCATGAGTGCAAGGGCTGTAATGGTGGAAGGGCTGTAATATCCATTAAAATTAAATGATGTCCTAATTTCCTGTGGGCTGGTGCCGTGTTCTCATTGCAAACAATGTTTGTCAAGTGTGCTGTGCTAGTGTTCCCAGTGGTATTTTGCTGCTGACACACTGATGGTAATCGCTGCCAGGATAAAGTCTGCATCTGTTTCCATATCCTTGGTCCCCTGCTTCTTCCTGTAACAGCCATGGCTTTCCCTTGAAAGATATTGGGAATTGTATTTTGTTGACGTTCTCCTCACAACTGGCATGCACTACAGTTCCCATGATTCTTTGGAGGAAGCCATGACTGTTAAAGTGGTATAAGAGTGCTTTAAATGTATGGCGTGAATGTGACTCTGGTTAGAATTTCCTTCAATGATAATATAATGATTCCTTCTAGAAATAATTTGATGGTTGCCATTTAATCGCAGTAACCAATGTTTCTTTGGGATATCTGTGTTCTTCTGCCCAGTACAGAGACACTGAGCTGAGCTTAATAAACAGGAGTAGCCCCGGAGCCTCATTTCTCCCAAACAGACTGCTTATTCAGTTTGTGTTTTATATATGTGCGTGTGTGTTTAATCACATCATCCATCACAAACATTTGTTGCCGCTTGTCGCTACAGTTTTCAAACTGTGCTGGTTCACTTCATTACATGGCTTCACGTACACAAAGGAAGTTTTGTGGTGTTTTATCATTTGTTTGGCGGACATTTTTCAACCCAGCGTAATTGGCAGTCGTTCTGCTCTAGCCTCTTGGGTGGGGTGAATCAAGGCAACGACGCAGCTTGTTACAGCGCTGCTAAGCAGGCCTTGTTTATTTCTTTCTGGGTGAAACATCATGTAAAACAGAAGTCCCCACGCTGCAAAAACAACCCTGGGCATATTAACGTGCAGCCTGACCTGGAGCCAACTTGTTTAATCAAGAAGCTCAGTAAATATTATGCAGTCTCTTTAAAAAAAGGAGAGAGAGGGGTCTATTTGCATACTAGCATCCTCATATTGCATTTCAGCCAGTGCTGGTCTTCATCAATCTGTATAGCACTGAATCTGTTTTGACAAAAGCTAGTGCTGGCTTGAATACTTAGGGCGCCCATTATGGGGCTGCTGTGAATGCTTAGGACAAAGATATTGCTTTTGAGACCATTAGTGAGCTTGATAGTCAAGCACGTAAAGTGCATAGCATGACATTTTTAGTATGAAGAATCAACGAGTACGCTTTAGTTTCGTAAAGAACTTACATCCTTTCTTTTAGTATATGTGCATAAGCTCCAAGTGTCCCTATTGTCCAGGGACAGTCCCAGAAATATGAAAGCCACCCCAGCTTCTTATTTGATTCTGGAATATTCCTATCCCCCCCCCCCAAGCACCACTGAGCATGGGGAGGAAGATTAGCCAGTGCATATCCTGAGAGGTGGCAGAAGCAGCAGTGGCAGTTGTGAGGGAGCATTGTGTTGCCTCTCCGTTGCCTTTCTGTTGTGTCTCCATGACCACTGCTCTTGGCCTACTCTCTTGGGCAGTTTGTAGCAGCTGCTGGAGAGCATGCAAGGAGGTGGAGAGGCTGCCGCCACTGCCGAAGCCCAGCCTTGCATGACATGCCCACTCTGAGGTGCAGGTAGAGGGCAGGGCCCTGGTTCATCTAGCTCAGTATTGACGACAGCAGCAGCAGCAGCAGCAACAACAACAACGATTTATTATTTATACCCCGCCCATCCAGTTGGGTTTCCCCAGCCACTCTGGGTGGCTCCCAACAGAATATTAAAAACATGATGAAACATCACACATTAAAAACTTCCCTAAACAGGGCTGCCTTCAGGTGTCTTCTAGAAGTCAAATAGTTGTTTCTTTCCTTGACATCTGATGGGAGGCCATTCCACAGGGCGGGCGGCACTGCTGAGAAGGCCCTCTGCCTGGTTCCCTGTAGCTTCACTTCTCACAGTGAGGGAACCGCCAGAAGGCCCTCAGCGCTGGACCTCAGTGTCAGGGCTGAACAGTGGGGGTGGAGATGCTCCTTCGGGTATATACTGCCAAGGCAGTTTAGAGCTTTAAAGGTCAGCACCAGCACTTTGAATTGTGCTCAGAAACATACACAATGCCTTGGAGCTCTTAGAGCTGGGGCCATGGTAGGAAATTAAAAGGGCAGCTGCATCCAGCGCCCAGGAGTGCCTGGTCAGAAAACACAATAAGAGGGCCCTGGAGTGTGTCCTGCTACAGCACTGGGACCTTGGCTCCTGTCCAAAGTGCTGGTGCTGGTTCTGCTTGGGAATAGCAGCATACACTGGTCGCTGCTGTAACACTGGGTTCTGAGAATGTTTAAATGGAACATCTCCTTAGGAAATTTTGTGGGATGTAAACACTAGAGCAGTCAAGTACAACAATGCTAGAGCAGACAGTGGAGATTGCCTCAGTCCTCCAGCCACAACTTCCTGGTCACATGGATTGAGGCAATTTCCTCTTGCAACTAGATGTGGGAGTGGCTTCACCTGGGAAGGTATGAACAAAGAACCTCACAGGTCAGCGGCCATTCCATTCCATTCCACTCTCTCACTCGAACTGTGAGGAGGATGCTCAGTTGGCTTCCAGCCAACTGGGGCCTGGACTTCTCTCCCACATGGAGAGATTCCAATTGTAAATATCTTTACTAAGAATAAGCCTGCCTTCTTTGGGATTTGTCTTGAGCTGGATACATGTGAGTAAACATTTTATATCTTTTTATAGAAGACGTGTGTTGTGTCTTATTTAAGAGGGACAAAGGGGAAATATAGTGACAAACCAGGAAACTAGATTAAGTTGATTCTAGCGAATCAAAGCAACTTCCGCTGTGTGTATTTTAAAAGGGAATGTTACTCTGCTAGTTGAACTTGTTAGCACAAGTTAGGATGAGATATATTAAATTATAAATCTCCATCCACGTTCCAAAATATTCCCACAAAGGGTTATGTAGGCCCAGCGCTACGTATTTTGTGTATTTTTGAAGGATTGCGTTGGATTGCATTTTTGAGTTGAGTAGGATTTTTCCTGAGAGCATTTCCTGGTGAGACCGCATGGTCCTTTTGTCCTATTGTCTAGAGAAAGGGGATTAAGCTACCCCTCCCCTCCCTCAGAGCTCACAAAAGACCCAAAGGCAGTGAAGATTTATTTTGAGGCTTTTGCTTTTTGCATTTTAAGATTTTTGAGATTTTGATTTTGAATTTTGACAAATTTTTGAATTTTGAAATTTTTTCCAAATTTTGGATTTTAAGATGGCTAGTGCCAGTTTTTATAGTGAAGCAAAGCCAGGCTTAATGCTGCTAGATGAGGACAATTTTGTGCACTGGAAAACGCGCTTAATAGCATATTTAGAAGCAAGGGATGTTTTGGATGCGATTGAGATACCAAAGCCTCAAGGTGCAGATGATGAAGCCAAGGTTAAAGTCTGGAAAAGGCAGAACAGCGAGGCCAAGCACATAATTTTGAGTGGACTTCGCAATAAGCATCTATCGTTAATAAATAGCAAAGATGATGCATCTCAGATCCTAAAAGATATTGAGCGCATGTATGGAGAATCTACAAAGAACTCCTACAGAACATTGATGGGCAAATTAACTAGGCTGAGAATGAATTCAAAAGAAGAATTCACAGAGCATATTGATAAATTCACAGAAATTATTCAAAAGCTTGAACTTACTCCACAATCTTTTGATGAAGTAACAAAGGTATCATTTCTGTTAGCCTCATTAGGGCCACATTTTGATGCATTTGTCAGTTTGATGGATCATAAAGAGAATCTAACTTTTAAGGAACTGACTAGTGAATTAAGAGAGGAATGCAGAAAGAGATCTGATTCCCCAGAAAGGCGCACTAGAAATAAAGGCAGCAATTATGTTTTTAAACAGCCTGCACAGTCCAGAGATGGACACAAGAAGGTCACATGTTACAATTGTAATAAAATCGGCCATATAGCCAGAAATTGTAAAGCGCCAAAAGCTAAAGAGAAAGATTCCCAAGCCTTTCAGCGAAAAGGAGAAAGAAAAGGGAAATCTGAACGCAACATGCTGTTGCAAGAAAGGAGTTTAGCTGTCCAGAGCCAAGAAAACACACGCAATAAGTGGTTATTAGATTCTGGAGCCAGCAGCCACTATTGTTTTGAAAAAGACTGTTTTAATGAATTAAGTGATAAAGAGACTGAAATTGAGGTTGCAGATGGAAATATTTTAAAGTCCAAAGGTGAAGGTTCAATACATTTGGAGTTCAATGTAAACAATGAATCTTTTAGGACCAGAATGTCCAATGTTGTGTATGTACCAGAACTGAGCTGCAATTTACTCAGTGTCTCTACTTTGGACAAGAAAGGTTTCAAGATCACATTTGAGAATGGACAGTGCTGTGTAACTAAAGATGGTGAAGTGTACATTGAAGCAAAATTAATAAATGGTGTTTATGAGGTTAATCTTTCAGAGAACCAGTCTGCAAAAGTGGCACGCTCCAGCCAGAAGGATGACGCAGATTTGACGCTGTGGCATAGAAGACTTGCACACAGAGATACCACCATCATTAAGAGTCTACAGGAAAGTGATCTTGTCACAGGTTTGCAGGTAAAAGGGAGCAGCAACCAAACTCCAATAAAATGCATAACTTGTGTTACTGAAAAGGCAGTAAAACCTTCTTTTACACGTTGCACAGAACAAAGGAGTACTAAAGTTCTGGATATCGTGCATTCAGATTTGTGTGGGCCACTCAGTGTTCCATCACTTGGACACAACAAGTATATTTTGATTTTTCTTGATGATTTTTCGAGATATTGTGTGGCATATTTCATCAAAGATAAAAGTGAGACAGTAGAGATGTTCAAGAATTACATTGCCATGGTTAGGAACAAGTTCCAAAGAGCTCCAGGTGTCTTAATGTCTGACAATGGAGGAGAATACTGCTCACATGAGATGAAAGCCCTTATGGCAAAGGAAGGAATTACACATGTAACCACAGTTCCTTACACGCCACAACAGAACTCCATAGCTGAAAGGAAGTTCAGATCCATTATGGAAATGACAAGGTGTATGCTAAAGGAAGCGTCCCTGCCAAGGAAGATGTGGGGAGACGCTGCTTACACAGCTGTCTATCTCCAGAACAGGTTGCCAACAAAGGCAACACAGCGCACACCATTTGAACTTTGGCATGGAAAAGTGCCTAGTCTGTCGCACATACGTGTATTTGGCAGTATATGTTACTACCACGTGCCCAAGGAACAGAGGCACAAGCTTGACTCCAGAGCACAAGCAGGTATCTTAGTGGGATATGCTGCTGGAGGCAAGGGATACAGAGTAATGGACTTACAGACAGGCAAAGTGAGTGCGCACCATGCAATTTACTTTGATGAACATGCAAAAGCAGACACAAAGAACACTGTTATTGGCTGCTCAAAGGAGTCAGAATGGACTCAAGAACTCATAAACTTTCCTTCTGAAACCCCACATGGTACTAATCTGCCTTCTAGTGTCATAGCACCCCCTACAGGCGACGCACCAGAAGACGCAGATGACCAGATCCCTGGCGGCTCCAGAGATGAAGAGGAGGACTCAGATGGGGACATGGAAGCGTTGGAGGATGGTGAGGAAGCTGATGCGGTTCAGGAACCAGAACCAGAGGTCAGACGCTCATCCAGAACCAACAGAGGTGTCCCACCGGTACGACTGTCCTACCTTGCAGGGTCGGTGTCTCCACAGGAACCTTCCACATGGGAAGAGATTCAGAAGATGCCATCTGCGCAAGCCAGTCTCTGGAAGAAGGCCGCTCAGGAGGAGATGGATGCACTGCATCAGAACCAGACGTGGACCCTGACAGAGCTCCCTCCTGGTAAGAAGGCCATTGGGTGCAAGTGGGTGTTCAAGGTTAAGAAGGGGTCAGAAGGGGAAGTGGAACGCTACAAAGCAAGGCTAGTAGCACAAGGTTTTTCACAACGTTTTGGTGAAGATTACGACGAAGTTTTCGCACCAACCGTAAGATATAGTACCGTCCGAATGCTTTTGAGCATTGCAGCCTCTAAACAATTGAACGTGAAACACGTTGACATATGCACTGCGTTTTTACATGGGAGAATTTCAGAAGAAATATATATGAAACAACCTAAAGGTTTCACAAAACCAAATGAGACGCACCTCGTGTGTCGACTCCAGAAAGGAATCTATGGGCTTAAACAAGCGGCTAGAGCCTGGAATCAGAAATTGCACAGTATGCTTGTGCAACTTGGGTACAAGCAAGGAAACGCAGACAAGTGCTTGTACAGCAAGTCAAGTAATGGACAATATTCATACATATTGGCTTTTGTCGATGATTTGATTATTGCTACTGCTAATAATAGAGACTATACACAAATAGTAAAACACCTCAGCAAGGAGGTACAAGTAAAAGAACTTGGAGATGTCAAGTACTACTTAGGAATCCAAGTGGAAAGAGAAGAAGACGGCTCATTTCTTCTCAGCCAGAAGCAAAAGGTTCATGAACTGATTGAGTATTTGCAGATGCAAGACGCACACCCGGTTGCAACGCCCATGGCTACAGACTTCTTGAAGAATCAGCAGGATTCAAAGCTGTTGCCAGATAACAGTCAATATAGGTCGGTAATTGGTAAACTTTTGTATATGGTTACCACATGTAGACCTGACTTAGCTAATGCTGTGGGGATTCTGAGCAGAAAAGTGAATTCTCCCACTGAGCATGATTTAGCGGGGCTGAAAAGGGTGGTTAGGTACCTGAAAGGTACAATAAATTGTAAATTAAAGTTGCCAGCTGTCAGAGACCCTAAGTTGGTTGGGTACACTGATGCAGATTGGGCCGGGGATAATGCTGACTATAAATCCACAAGTGGTCATGTTTTTATGTTTGGGGATGGACCTGTTGTGTGGGGCAGCTATAAACAGAGTTGTGTAGCTTTGTCTTCAACAGAGTCCGAATATGTTGCTGCAACGGAAGCATGCAGAGAAATTGCCTGGCTTGATGAACTCATCAAAGACTTTGGACTGGTGAGAAGGGAACCTGTCAGCCTGCTAGAGGACAATCAAAGTTGCCTGAAGCTGACACAGAGTGAAAAGTTCCTAGCCAGAACCAAACACATTGGGGTCAGGTACCACTATATACGCCAGATGGTGCAAGATGGACTTGTGGAACTGTCTTATTGCTGCACCAAAGAGATGACTGCCGACATCTTGACAAAACCCTTGCCAAAAGAGAGTTTCCAGAATCTACGTGTCAAGCTGGGACTCTGGGTGGTTGAATAAAGTTGTTTATGTTTTGTATGTTGTATTTGCCTGAGAAGGGGTTTGTGGGATGTAAACACTAGAGCAGTCAAGTACAACAATGCTAGAGCAGACAGTGGAGATTGCCTCAGTCCTCCAGCCACAACTTCCTGGTCACATGGATTGAGGCAATTTCCTCTTGCAACTAGATGTGGGAGTGGCTTCACCTGGGAAGGTATGAACAAAGAACCTCACAGGTCAGCGGCCATTCCATTCCATTCCACTCTCTCACTCGAACTGTGAGGAGGATGCTCAGTTGGCTTCCAGCCAACTGGGGCCTGGACTTCTCTCCCACATGGAGAGATTCCAATTGTAAATATCTTTACTAAGAATAAGCCTGCCTTCTTTGGGATTTGTCTTGAGCTGGATACATGTGAGTAAACATTTTATATCTTTTTATAGAAGACGTGTGTTGTGTCTTATTTAAGAGGGACAAAGGGGAAATATAGTGACAAACCAGGAAACTAGATTAAGTTGATTCTAGCGAATCAAAGCAACTTCCGCTGTGTGTATTTTAAAAGGGAATGTTACTCTGCTAGTTGAACTTGTTAGCACAAGTTAGGATGAGATATATTAAATTATAAATCTCCATCCACGTTCCAAAATATTCCCACAAATTTCAGGTATACTGGGCCGAGGCTACACCGCCTGGGAGCAGCTCTCCATGAACTGAGACTGGAGTCTCTCCCAACCCAGCTGGAAATACCAGGGATTGAACCTGGGACCTTCTGCTTGGAACGCAAATGCTCTGTCGCAGAGCTGCAGTATGGCCCTTTCCAATGATGCTGAATGGACTTCTAAAGAAATGAGTAGATTAGGTTACAAGCAGCCATTATACAGCCATTATACAGCCATTATACATTGTCAAATAAAACCTCAGCCAGACAAGTCCATGCTTGTATTCAGGGCCTTGCACTTCAAATGGTCCCCAGATCCTAAGCATGTGCCTTGATTTCAAATGGATCAGTATGATTACATTGTTTGTAGTATGTGCTACTTCATCTGTCAATGTGCCTCTCCCAGCTACTTATTTTCTGGATTATTTGGCCTGAACAAATGTATTTTCTAGAGTTTGAGAGTTTTTCTCTTATCCTGAACACAGTTGCATCAATGCCAAGTCCCGTTGTTGTGCCCAGTGGAACTGCTTCCAAATAATAGGTTTACAAGAGCCTGGCTTACGTTTGGGATTTTGAATGGTGTCGGGAAAGTTGCATAGAGAAAATCCGGTCGAGTAAAATAATAAGCATCAGAATATCTTGCTCCTAACAGGATTAGTGGGCAGGGGTGGAGGAGAGGGAAAGGAAGTACAGGCCTCACCACAGAATATTTGAATAACAACATGAACAAGTAAAAATGCCTAATGACATTTTAAAAAGATAGCATGTTTCCATTTACTTTTATTTTGATAATTATTTTTCAATGTATTAAGCAATTATGACTTAGTCTTATACTGTGAGATCAAAAGGGTCTGTGTTTAATATTTTACAGGGGCAAGTGTCCATGTGGTCCGAGATTAGGTATTTGGAACATCAAAGTTGCTTTCCTCCAGCGTTGCCCTTGGGCAGCTCCTATGATCACATGGAAGCTATTGCTAAGACTTAGTTTCTTTTTTATGTGCATGAAATACCTCCCCACTAGAATGGGCTGTCAAGAGAAAGAAGGAAGGAGGACTAAGGGATATGAAGACTCACTGAGGATCCTACATGGACCTTGGCCATTGGCAAAACAAAGGAATTTGCTTCTAAAAATTGTTTTCAAAAATCTCCTTTGCATATTTTGAAACTCACTAAATATTAACAGCATTTGGTGGCCAATAATAATATAATTTCTGGTTTCCTGTACAGTAAATCAGGAGTGACTGGGGAGGGTGGGCAGGATGCTGTTTCACACTCATCCTACCAACTTATTTTAAAGAGTGGGTCATCTTAGAGTCTCAGTATTTAACCCCCTTATTTGCATTTGATCCCCTCTAGCATTTGTTAGGTTAGCAGAAAACGGTAGAAACGTTTAGAAAATTTACTTGCAGTTTAGTTTTTATTTTATTTTAATCAAAAGATTATAATTAAACAGACAACGGCAGGATCCAGAAAGCCTCAGAATTTTGTTGCTGTATGTTTGTTTTGGATTACCTCTTGGATTAGGTGCTTTACCCTGAAATATTATTGTTGTTACTGTACTTATTAAATTTGTTAGACACTTTATATTGCCCAAGGCAACCCAAAGCAACTTACAACCAAGATGGCTCTCAACGAGTCACATAATAGTCTGTGAAGAAGAAGAAGAAGAAGAAGAAGAAGAAGAGGAGGAGGAGGAGGAGGAGGAGGAGGAGGAGGAGGAGGAGGAGGAGGAGGACCAGAAACTATAGCAGGGATTATGGGAAGTGTAGGACTCCTTTACAGGAAGCTGGCTTCAGGCACCAGGCCTGCCGGCAGACCAATTCTGCATTATAAAGATGTATGCAAATGTGACATGAAGGCTGGCAACATTCATTGCTTGAGGACAACAGCAGTGCCTGGAGACAGAGAGACAGACAGTGTGTGTATTCACAGCAGTGGCCAGAGGAAAAATGGCCACTGGGAGGAGCACAGAGAGAAAAAATGCCATGGTGCATCTGTAGCAGTGAAAGCAGATGTCTTCTTCTGCCCCAGCTGTAAGAAACATATATATCCTCTATTGGTCTCTACATCCACAGCAAATGCTGCAACTCTCCAACAGTTTGACTTTACTCCCAATGGTGCATTCTTCCATTGTCTTTCAAGACAGACTGATGCCAGTGGAGTCCAATTACATCTGAAAGGCCAGCATACTCCTGCCTTATGTGTTTTGGTTGCTATTCATTATTATCATGGAGCCCTGTTCACACAGAGACATCCACAGTAATACAGCTCCCTTCTTGTGCATGGTACACAGAGATTTAGCTGAAATTAAATATCCATTATAAATTGGATGTTGCCAACGTGTGCAATTCTAAAAGTAAGGTTCTCGTGTACGGTTTCTGATTTCACTTAGTAAACTAATGTGCGTGAGAAGTGTGAAGGACTCTCAGACAAAACAATGCAGGACTTTCTTTGCTGTTCATTTTTCCAAAATACCCGTAGGCGCTTGACCACATTATCAGAGCTAAAGCAATACAGCTAAACATCTGCTATTACTATTGTGTATTTTGCCTCTGAGCATGTGTGTGTGGTCTGATAAGTTGTAGACATGCAACATTATCGTTTTTCTCTGGAGGCAAAGATTCTGTTACAAAGCTTCTGCCTTCAGAGATCTGCTTAAAAGCCAAATTATTAACATATGGAAAAGCAAGAATGACACATAAGCCAATGCATAGAAAGAGCATCACTGCAATTCATACTCTGTTCTTACTGGAGGCTGGGTGTCCAGTGACCAGGTCAAGTCCCTAGAGACTACCATACAAACCTCTGAAATCACCACCATCTTGTACTTTATTACAGTCCATGCATTCAGTTGGCTTCTTGGTCATGCCATCTACCATGTGCAACATCTGGATGCTGATGGGACATTGAACAATGTATGTTTTCTGTGACTGATGGTGAGCTTTGAACGTCTCTTCCTTTAGCAAACTGACAGCCCAAACCTGATTATTTTCTAGAAGCTGAGGATCTAAACCAGAGGCCCCAGGAGCTCGAGTCCAACAACATCTGGACATAGGTTTGCTACCCCTGATCAAACATGAACTGTCACTGGACTGGTAAAAGAGTATTGGGAATAATCCATAATGATTTGGGGGGGGGGAGTACTTTTTCAACAAAGTACTTTTCCACAAAAAAACAAAACCAGAGTCCTTTTTGTTGGGGATAATTCAGATGTAAATTCCCAGGTGTCAAAAACGGTTATTTATGTATGCCACTACTGTGGTCTGTGTTTTGATAGCCCAAAAAATGGAAAATGAGTGAGGTCCCAACTAAAGAAGAATGGCAACTTAAGCTGATGGAATATGTGCAGCTTGCAGACTTAACATATAATATAAGAGAACAAGAAGAACATACATTTAGAGAAAACTGGGAAATGTTTATTGAATATATAGGGGGAAATTGGGTACACTTGAAAACTTTGGCAGCATTAAGATAAATTCAACAGTGTAAATAAGTTTTGATGTATGTAATAATAGAATACTGAATGGTTTAGTTTATGTAAAATATGCAGGGATTTATGATATGCAAAATGAACCATGGAAAAAGAAGGGAAGTCACTGATATTTTAAGGATGTTTAAATGAGTATTCTAAATTGTAAAACATTTTTTTAAATAAAAACTATATTAAAAAATAAAAAATAAACATGAGCTGCCTATTCTCTAACACCCTTCTCCGGGTAGACCTGTCTTCATAATTTATGTGCCCATGTGCTGAACATGTGAAGTACGCATCTGTGTGGTCTGTAATGTGTAAGGCTGTGCTTGTGTGTACACACATTAATTTGGCATAATGCAGAAAACTAACATGGATTCCTCACATTGTTAACTGGCCCCTCTGCCTTTTCTTGTTTATCCAGTCCCCGGGCGAAAAGCCAGCTCATGCTAAAGTTCTACATGAGGGACAGTTCTACATGAGGGACAGTTCTATATTAGGGACCAGTTAGATCTCACAGCTCTAATTCCAGTTTTCAAGGCAGAGGGGTGGGAAGGGAAGAGCTTTCTTACATTCAGTGCAGTCTAGGAGAAACAAAGATCTCAGACCTCATGAGTATTGAGATGAATTTACAAGAGAAGAACTCATAAATATACCAATCAGTCTACTCCAAAGCTCATTGTGGACTGGAATCAGTAACACAGGGATATGTTTTAGACATGGCTGAATATCTACACCCTGCGTAAACTTTACACTCCTCATTGTAACTTGGTGCACCATATAGACATGTAGTATGTGACAGTCTTTGCATAATGGAGGCAGCCTTCTATTAACTAAAGAAGAGGATATGTGTGTTTCTTTATTTTGAAACTACAATGCAAGTCAAAGAACAAAGAACAGGCAATGGCTATGCATTGTCTCCCTATTAGTACTGTATCATTGACTGGCTATTTCTTTTTATCATTTGTGATATGAGTATCATTCAAACGTCCTCTAGAATGGCTATTTACATATCATCTACCCAACTTACATGTCATCTACCACTACATTTCTCACTGTTATTTAATACGCATTTGACACTCAGAAGTCTTCTTGGCAGAGGATCCACAAATGACACAGAGGACACAGTGGAGGAAGGATGGAGATAAGCACGTGAGCAAAGTCGGGTGGTTGAAATCGCGAGAACGACCTGTTGATGTTGCCATCAGTGGTTGTATAACAAGTATTGACTCTGAAGTTCTGGTACATGCTGGACCCCTTAAGTATCTTCTTAATTGCCTACCATAATAACTTTGGAGAGAGGGAACATAGTGTTATGCATTTGTGGGGGGGGGTAGGCTGTATACCTGAGCCCCCTTCTAATTCCTGGATCTGGCATGGATTCAATTCCTGGAATAGCCAGGCTAGTTTCCTGGTGATGTAATGCCCCCCTAAGGTAACAAAGGAAGTGGCCGATAGCACATGGGTGCCCCCCACCTCCCACAACTGTTAGTTAGAAAGAAAAAGAGTTAGGAGTTGAGCCATGTGAGCTTTAAGCTGGAAGCAAGGGGGCAGGCTAGGAAGTCAGAGAATCAGAGCCATGCCCCATCACTGCTTGAATCCAAGGCTGCGGCTATGGGAGAAGCAAGACCCTCTTGGGGTGCTAGTGCTATGAGCCCCTCCATCGTAGGTTCAGATGGTACATATGTGCAAATAAACAGCATATCCTAAAGAAACCACAATCTTCAGTTTTGAGGAAACCAAACCCTGGGTAAGCAACTGGAACCCCTGGAGACTCACACCATTTGGAGCCTGGGGTGGCATGCAACAATATTGAGAAAACAATGATGTCCTGAACGTATTCTGTACCCCAGTTCATACATTCAATCAGAGGAGGTGCCGAGACAGTACAGAGAAGGGGCACCATAAGCTCTCTCTACCACTGGACAAACAGTGACAGTGTGAATTGGGCCCTTCATATGAGCAGTCAACTGCATGAAAACCTGGGTCCTGAAGTTCTTTCTTCTCCTTTTTGAGGAAGAGAACAGTGCAGACTGGGCCCCAATAACTGTAGAACTGCCAATGAAAACATGCTGGTTAGAAGTGGAAAGTGGGCATTCAGATTTCTCTATCCCTCTACCCTCAATCCATGCTTTGAATTTCAAGAACGTTACCTCTGGCTTATACTTTGGCTCCCTGGAATTTTTTTCCTTCTTCCTCTTCAATTGCACATTCTTCTTCTTCATCATCATATTTTACCTTTGTTTGAACCAGCACATTTTCTGTCTTGCTAATCCATTCCTTTAAAAATGTGGACATCATCATTTGTTTAAGCAGCAGCTCTTCCTACTAGATCTCCTCAGCTGATGTAAAACCACCTTACAGTTCATTAACACAAGACAGAGGGCTGACTACAATAGTCTGTTGCAGATAACTCTTCTTACTGCATCTTAAAGACTAGCGTATTACCAACAATTCAATAATAAAACTACATTATTTTACTTCCTTTATCACTTCCAAAATTATTTCCCAATATTTTTCTATTTAATTTCATTATTCAAATATTGGATATCTTTGTGCCAACATTTTAGATAATCCCATTTCATTATTATATTACTTCATTACAGTTTCTTATAATATTATATTTTGCGCATTAAAATTATACACCAGATGTCATTTTTTTCTTCCTTTCAAGATGCGGTTTTTTATTCCAGTATTTGGGTACCAATGTCTTACTATTTTCATATACCTTTTCTAACAGCATTTAATTTTCCTAGTATGACTGTGGGGTCTGTACTTAATTTATGTCCTGAAATCTTATCAATTTTCATCACCTCAATCCAGAAGATTTTTTTTACAACCTCTCTAAATATGTCTAAAGTTTCTGTGACTTTACACATTTGTAATGCTTACTTCTTTTCTGCAACTTATAAAGAGTAAGTACAAAATCTTGTAAAAAAAATTAAATCTTTAACTGCAACATTCGTAAAGTATTTTGGACTTCCTTGAAAAATATTGATCCAGTGTTTTTTGTAATTGATAATTGCTTTATTAGGCTTAATAAAGATGTGAGTCCTTTGTTGCAGCAAGATAAAACCAAGGTTCTAGATTTGCTTTCCTCTCAATAGTCACATATTCTCTGGGGTATTAAAAATCACTACATGTGCAGCTGGGAACACAAGAATGCATGCATATTTCAGAGGGATCAAACTAAGTTTGAGAAAAAGAAAATCAGAATACGAGGGAAAGAAACCTGGAAAAAATATGATGCTCTACCTGAAAGTTCCCATTATGATCGCTGAACAAATCAGAATATAGATGTTTGGGGTCTGGTATAGCAGGCATTAGGATCTTCCAAATTCTGTAAAAAAAGAAATAATTTAAATGATTACAATAGAAAACTATAAAAGAAAAAGAAAAGCTGTGTTCAAAAAGTAGGCGTTAAATACAGGATCTTCAGCATTTAAATAAAAGCAGAAACAGGCATTTTATGCCCCAGATAATTTGAAGGGTCCTTAAAAACAAAGAGGGGGAAATAGTTTATTTTAAAAATTAATGGCACATATAGCAAATGGGATGGGGAATGGCACCTTTCAGCTGATGAAAGACAACATATCAGGCTTAGAGCTTAAAGTCAGAGCCTAGTTCATTTAAAGGGATTTCATAGAACCAGGCATGCAACTTCCCTTACACTTAAAGTCAGGTTGGGGACAAACTTGGCCCAAAAGTTCAGGATTTCGCTCACCCTCGTCATGACCTGGACAAACATCTTTGAAAGTGAACAGGATTTTGGACCCCACATATATGAATCCACCACAATCTGATCATATGGCTCCATCACAAAATCATCATACTCAGTAATATTTTCTTACTAGAAAAGTGTCCATTTATTGTGATAAACAGAGTCTGTCAAGTTTCTCCAGAGCACAGAGAAGGCACTGATTCCTTGCCAGGGAAGAATGGACAGCTAAAAGTTACATCCACTGCAAATGCAGTTCTAAAATGAGGGGTTTTAGACACTTAGGACTATAGTTAGCCACCTTAAACCGAGTCAGGCCTTTGAGCCAACTAGCTCAGCGTTATTCATACCGACTGTCAGTCGCTCTCCAGGGTTCTGGATGGGAAGTCTCTCATACCTACCTGGAGATGCCAGGGATTGCTTGCCTCTCCCCCAACACATGCAGCTGCAATGCCCTGACCAGCTGGCATGTGAAAGGACTCTAAGCACATATATCAGTATTCACACAAAGCCCCTTCACACATTGGCCAAAGTGTAGAGGCATGCCTTCTCCAACTATTGGTGGTGGGGCTAACCAAGATGGTTTCACGATGCTCCTCATGCATTCCTTTATGAGCCCAATCCTTAATTTTATCCAGGATGAATGAAGGGAAGCCACTCCATATTCTGATTGGCTAGAAAACTTTATATAAACTTCCTGTACCACTTGTGACTATTATGTTACCTTTTGGCCAGTGGGCTTCCTTTGAATCTTGTCTAGCGTTCCACCCTTTGTCGACGCCCCTTTCTTTGCCTTCAGGCTCAGCTCCTGCCTATCCAATCTGTTCATTCTTACCTACACGCAAAAAACTTCACACAGCTTCTCTGGGATATTTGTGTAAATCCTGAAGACATAATTGGCCCCAGACTGACTCAGATCCCACGCATTCATTCTCTACTATTCTCAAAATTATAAACCTGGAAGACCCACATCATATATATAGCAAATTCCAAACATTCCATCCCATAATCTGTAAAGTAAACTGCTGAAGGTCTATCTGCCACACCTTGATCGTCCTCATCTCCACCAGCCAAGATCCAATGGATAGGTGCAGTTCATCCTTTCTCAAAATGCACACTGTACCCATTAGATTCCCTGAAATGTGTAGGCCTTCCCGCCACAAATATTGTTCTGTCATTTTGATCAAGAGTTTGTGAGTGCACAAAGCAGCATTTACCTTTCCCATCTGCAAACGCACAACAGAAGGGCAAATAGTACCAGGATGCCAGCCATCACCAAAGTCAAAGGGATTACTGTAATTGATTTGGGTTTGGAGACATCTATATCACAGGAATCTTTGAGGAATCACAAAAAGAAAAAAGTTCAAAGTGTTTTCCAGTATATTTGAAAAAAGAAACATCAGATTCTTTAAAGCATATTTTGGCCAACTCTTTCTTTCAAAAAGCAATTATTAAAAAATGGAATAATATATACTATTAATCTTTAGGCCACCATTCTTTTAAGCTTCTACATTTCACAATAATGTGGAATTTTGTGTTGTCCACTGAAGTACCCTTCTGCTAGGATGAAAGAATACAAGAAAACCGGTATGAGATTTTTTTCTGCTTTGTGAATAAAAATTAGCTCTTTATATTGTCATTTAGCTCTTTATATTGTCATTTATATAACTAACCTTCTTCGTTCCAACAGAAAGCGTGACTATACTGGAATAGGAAATATGGTGTCATGTACATGTGCTGATGCCTGCTAATGAATGCTTTTAAAGGAATATATTATAACAAAATGTTGCCTGGAGAGAATATCGACTGAAATTCATTTAAAGTCCTGTGTCCAATTCTCTGCTGTTTCCCAGTTGTGAAATGGGCCACTGGGGTGTCACTGAAAACAGGTCCCTGTGTTGACTAATCACCCTCAGTGCTGTAGCATTTGAGAATATGGCTTGGGACGGTTATGGGAGAACATTGCTCAGTTTGGATCTTGACTTTTATAGTTGCTTGCTGGGGTTGATGGGGATTGTAGTTCCACAATATGTGATGAATCAAAGTTTTCCCTCAACTGCCCTAAAGCATGCCCCAGTTCCCCCTCCCTTCCTCAAAACGCACCCGGAAATGTCAAGGTAGCAGTACAGTGGCATAGTTTCGCTGGAGTTGTCTGTCAAAACCTCCCAACCCCTAGAATACTGCAATGGAAACTTTCCAGGTACTGTGGAGAACTACATTTCCCAGACTCCTCAGTGCCTGAAAAAATCATTGAAGGGATTTTGTCATTGCCCTGTTATCACCGCTAATTTCAGAGTGGGGGGATTTGACAGTAGGGCAGGGGAGGGTTAGTTGTTGGTTCTTAAACAATTTAAAATCAAATAACATAGTGGATTTGTTGTGTTATGGTGACAGAATGTGGGGTGGTAATAATAATAATAATAATAATAATAATAATAATAATAATAATAATAATCCACTTTAATTGTGCGAATCCTTACTGCAGAAGAGTGGCAGTCTGGGGGCACCCTGTATACAAGACAGCTTACCCTGAACACTAAATGACAAGACGTAGGTTTGCATATTAACATTATCTAGAAATAGAAGGTTTCAGAAAGAGGATTTGCAGTAGCAGTGCATTTTCATTTTATATTTACCTACGGAGCTGCCATTTTTCCAATGTGTTTCTGCTCCCCATTCACTGGAATAAAAAAATTCACTGCAACTGTGTTTCAGCCTGAATCGAAAGGAATAGCATTTCGCTGGATCAAATCCTTGGTCTTTAATCTCACAACATGCTTGGTCCCTAGACTGAACAGCAAGAGTATCAGTCATTAATAATTTTGTTCACTGTATATTTTGTAGGCTATTCTAACAGGCTTTTGGAATATTTTGGTTTGCAATAAAGACTGTCTGTCGGGGCCTAAAAGAGTTGTTTCTTCAGACTTTGGAACTCACTTGTAGCTTAATTGTTTGCACCACAATTCTAAACAATATATATTGAATTATAGACTACTGAGAGTTTTCTTTAAAATCCAATACAGTAGAACACTTGGAAGTTCCACATTTCTGTTTTTGAAGAACAAAGCATTAGGGTTTCATCTTACCTCCCTTTGTATCATATTTTGTTCTTTATTTCCCCCCTCATTTCTTATCTCAGGGTTATATCCTATGCTTGCCTTGCACAGAGTAGACCCATTGAAATCAATGGACATGACTAACCTAGTTTGACACAACCCCTTAGTTCATTATTCTGGGAATGCTTTGAAAGAAAGAAGCTTGCACACCATGAGGAAGTAATCAACATATGAATTAGAACAATGAAGTAGCAACTCGGGGATTTTCCCAGCTTTCTTGCATATAAAGTCCCCAAGGAATTTATCAGATCTTTAGTTGCCTAAACACAGCTACTTAAACACAGTTTGTGAAATTAAGTTCCACTCAGATAATTGGGACTGTGTGTCGAAATACACAGATGAGGGAGATGTGAGCAACAGTCCAATGACAATCAATTTAGAGTGCACTGTGATGTCATTGCATAACCGCCAACATTTCTCCAATGAGAATTTTTGTTATTTATACCCCACCCATCTGACTGGGTTGCCCCAGCCACTCTGGGTGGTTTCCAACAGATATAAACATTTAAAAACTTCCCTATACAGGGCTGCCTTCAGATGTCTTCTAAAGGTTGTAGCTCACTGGATCAGGAGTCACATAACTCCATACCCTCCAACATTTCTCCAGTGAAAATAGGGACGTCTGGGATCTAATGAGAAACCGTGACGGGTTCTGTAAATCTGGGCCTGTCCCTGGAAAATAGGGACACTTGGAGAGTCTGTCCTTGCTCAGATACCGGTAATTGTTTTCCCTGCATCCTGTGTCTTGCATAAGTTCCAAGTTGAAACCAATATCAACTGGCCAACAATAAAGCCTACAATGTTGAGGCATGAAATAACAGGTGCCAAACTATGGCAAATGCAGGAGATTTGATCTGCACAAATAATCAGCACACTTTCCATAGCTGGGCCTCAGCGGTCCATTTGCTATTCTGGACATCTCAGCTTTGCCAGGCTTCAAGGCCTTCTTTCTTGCTGCTGGCAACCCAAGATGATGAGTTTCAAATTTATCGATTCGAGACTATGTTGATGTGGTGGAAAACTCCTAACAAAAAACACCCACATTTATTTCTGCACTGCAAAAGAAAAAGTCCCTTTCCAGGTTTTCGTTCTGCCACACAAAGCTGCACTTATCTACCCACCTGCCAATCTTTGTCAAGTTGGCTTTTGTACTGAAGCTCGAAGCGAAAACAATGCTCATTCTCAACTGCCTTGCACTGCACAGTTACTTTGTCATCTGCCCATTGGAAAGTAACGTGTTCAGGTGGGTTGGGTTTGACTGGTGAAGACAAAATGAATACACTCAATTACACAGCCTAGCTACAAAATGTTATAACTGAACGCACTGGACTTGTTAGCATCTCATGACTGAAGCCTGCCCAAATAACAACAAAATATGAAATCACATAAGCTATCAGTCAACTAATATGGCATGTTGCTGCATGCTATATAAGGTTAAATATGGGGCGAGAAGACTTTAAAATGCAGTCAGATAGCAAAAACTACTGCATGCCGAGAATCAAATGCTGTCATGTGTGATAGTTATAAACTGATTCCTGGGGGTTCCTGGGTTCTTTGAAAGCATGAAAGGCAATCCCTCATTGAAAAGATGAGTGAGAGAACACAAGGTTCTTGGAAAGACACTTTGTCCCCGGCACAGATTTTTCCCCCCCAATATGGTAGTCGTATTTGTCACAGTGAAACTCCAAAGCATTCTGTGTTAACTGAGTGTGCGCCTTAGAACATTAATCAGAATCCTCTACAACAGTGCTCTTCAACCTTGGGTCCCCAGATGTTGTTGGACTCCAATACCCATAATCCCCAGTCATCTTAGCCAATGGTCAGGGATGATGGGAGTTGTAGTCCACCAACATCTAGGGACCCAAAGTTGAAGAACGCTGCTCTGCAACACTGAATTCCCAGGCAGAGATTGATGTGGAAAGGTAGAAACAGCACAACAACTCTCTGTACTGTGAAATACAAAGTACTACTGCATATAAATGGCATCAAATATGGTAAAAAATTGAAATTAGGCAGCATTGGAGATTAATAATAATAATAATAATAATAATAATAATAATAATAATAATAATACTATGGGGTTGCGGCGCTCATCTCACTTTCAGGCCAAAGGAGCCGGCGTTTGTCCACAGACAGCTTTCTGGGTTATGTGGCCAGCATGACTAAACCACTTCTGGTGCAACGGAACACTGTGATGGAAGCCAGAGCACATAGAAATGCCGTTTACCTTCCCACCATAGCAGTACCTATTTATTTACTTTCACTGGCGTGCTTTTGAACTGCTAGGGTGCCATGAGCTGGGACAGAGCATCGGGAGCTCACCCCATTGTGCGGATTTGAACAGCAGACCTTCTGATCGGCAAGCCCAAGAGGCTCAGTGGTTTAGACCACAGCGCCACCCGCGTCCCAATAATAATAATAATAATAACTACACTGATATTTACTAAGCAGAATTTGAAGAAGTCAAATTGCTGTTGCTTCCCCGTTTTTTCTTTTGTAATCCTAGCCAGGCACTGACACCTGAAAAGGTTACTGCCAGAGTAATAATAGTTGTTAACTTACAGAAACTGCTGCTCTCTTGTTCATCATAGTAAACCTCCTCTGTCTGATTTGGATTCCTAATGTAAATTTGCAGAATAATCCCTTCAGTAGGAAACAGACACCCACTGTTGTATCCTTGGTCATGCAAATATTCAATGCACTGCTTCTCTTCTTGTTCATCAAACCTGCAATTGAAATAATCATATTCAATAAGATGGCAAAAATATTTTCCATTGAAAATCAGGATATTTGGAAATGCTTTAAAGGGGATAATCCTTGCCTATGCCTGTGCACTCTAGAGGGGATTCCTACCCTGCCAGGTCCTGTCCATGAAATGTAAGATGCTTATTTTATTTTATTTTAATTTTTTAAACAATAGAATGCAGTAGTGTTTAGCTGGCCTTCTTTGAAACACTTTTTCCAAAAAGCAAGGCAATTGACAGGGTTTGACAACTACAAGTCACATGTTGTTCTTTGGGGGTAGGGACAACATTATTTCCAACTATACTGGTTTTGACCATCTATTTAATTTCCACCACTTCAATTTTAACAGCTTCACTCTACAACAGTTCACAGTTTTAAATAAATAAAGTTATTGTTTCGGATATTTATAATTCTGAGAGTTCAGCCAGCACAAAGATGCTTGTCTTCTATAGTAACAGGGCTCATCTGCTGCTAAGTTATCAAAAGACATTGCTGACATCTAGAGCAAGGAGAGTGAATAGCAAGGTTACTGAAAGAGGTCTTGCCTGTTCCAAGATAGCCTTATTCTGCTGGTTCTGCAGCTTCAACGGGCAGCTTGCCAGAGAGCATCAAAGGCCCCACCAGCCAGGAGAGAGGGGTGCTGTGTGTGACATATTCCAGCAGCTCACCCATATATTCTTGTATTTTTTCCACTGTCTGGAGGCTCTATATTCCACTCATTGGCTTTAGATACCACTGACTATCCTTCTGGATTGACTGTCTGAACTAGGGGTGGGTGGCACCGCTTTGTGGTGGTTCCAGTCCTACTTGGATGGTCATTCCCAGAAGTTGTTGCCTGGGGAATGCTTTTCAGCCCCGTGGAATCTTCAATGTGGGGTTCTGCAGAGAGCCAGGGTGGTGTAGTGGTTAAGAGCGGTAGACTCGTAATCTGGTGAACCGGGTTCGCATCTCCGCTCCTCCACATGCAGCTGCTGGGTGACCTTTGGCTAGTCACACTTCTTTGAAGTCTCTCAGCCCCACTCACCTCACAGAGTGCTTCTTGTGGGGGAGGAAGGGAAAGGAGAATGTTAGCCGCTTTGAGACTCCTTCGGGTAGTGATAAAGCGGGATATCAAATCCAAACTCCTCTTCTTCTTCAATCTTATCACCTACATTGTTTAACATCTACTGTACACAAAACCTCTGGGTGGGGTTATCTGGAGGTTTGGAGTTTGTTGTCAGCAGTATACTGACGACACTCAGCTCTGTTTCTCTTTTACATCTGCAGGTGAGACAGTGGAAGGGCTGGACCAGTGTCTTGCCTCAGTAATGGACTGGATGAGAGCCAACAAACTGAAACTCAAACCAGATAATACTGAGGCACTGTTAGTGGGTTGTTCCCTAGACAGGATGGGTGGGAGATCGTCTGCTGTTGATGGGGGTTACTCTGAAGGAGTAGGTTCGTAGCTTGGGGGTACTCCTGGATCCTTTGTTGTTGCTCAAGGCTCAGGTGGCCTCAGTGGCCCAGAGTGCCTTCCATCTGCTTTGGCTGGTGGCCCAATTATGCCCCTGTCTGGACAGAGATAGCCTAACTACTGTTGTCTATGCTCTGGTAACCTCAAGGTTAGATTACAGCAATGCGTTATACATAGGGCTGCCTCTGGAGATGGTTCGGAAACTTCAGCTGGTGCAGAATTCAGTGGCCAGGTTGCTCACCGGAGCAAGATGGTTTGAGCATATTACACCGATCCTCACATGCTACAAGAAAGTCCAGTGAATCCAACAGTCACATTTATAATTGGCCACCAGAATTGGCCATAGGTTGTAGGTTTTTAAAAGTGTTGAGAATACAGCTTTCTCCCAACAACCAAACAGAAAAGTTATTTGTGGCCTCCAAACAGTATGGAATGGACAGTGAATATGTGCAATAAGAAGGAAGCCAGATCAATGTTCTCACCAGCTTGAGTTCAGAATATAAATATAAGATCTTATCTATCTCATGCTTTAGTTCCTTTGGATAAAAGGGAGTGAAAAGAAAGGGGAAAGGAGGGGGGTGCATATCAAGACCAATTTGCTTGAAAATCCCAGCATTCAAACCTAGAAATCCAGAGAAAGTCTGTTTGCCAGTACTTACTTATAAGACATCATCATGTTCCTGCCTGGAAAATTATTTTTTGCATCCCATGAAATCTCCATCCTCTTACCATTGACATTCTGTATTTCGTATTCTGCGCAAAAACCTAGCAAAGATGAAGGGTTGCACAGTAATTGTTTAAAATAATCTGCAAAATAAAGGGCTATCAGTCTCATCCAAGTTAGATCTTCTAAATATACATATTTCTGCTGCACCTCTCAGTGCTAAAAAGGAGAAACTTTGGGCTTGGACCTATAGCATAAGGTTGGAAATTAACCAAGCAACCTTAAGTGCACATACTGGACAACTTGCATACATTAGACCACCCAGAAAAGGGTCAAGTACTTCACTAGGTATAGTAATTAAAGGTAAAGCTAAAGGTACCCCGGACCGTTAGGTCCAGTAGTGGACGACTCTGGGGTTGCGGCGCTCATCTCGCTCTATAGGCCGAGGAGCCGGCGTTTGTCCGCAGACAGCTTCTGGGTCATGTGGCCAGCATGACTAAGCCGCTTCTGGCAAACCAGAGCAGCGCACGGAAACGCCGTTTACCTTCCCGCCGGAGCGGTACCTATTTATCTACTTGCACTTTGTGCTTTCGAACTGCTAGGTTGGCAGAAGCAGGGACCGAGCAATGGGAGCTCACCCCGTCGCGGGGATTCGAACCGCCGACCTTCTGATTGGCAAGCCCTAGACTCTGTGGTTTAGACCACAGTGCCACTCGCGATTGCCATTTGCCAAAAGCTCTTTGCTTTATTTCATTCGCACCACAGCAGAAAAAGTCTCCTTTTTTTGGCACTGCACTTTCCATGCTCCTCTTTCTCTAGCCTTGAGGGACTTCCAAGGTATTTAGTGCCATTGATGTAACATTTTCACACAATATTATTTGACAGCTCAAGGTTGATATTACTTAATGCAATAAGAATGTCCAGGCATCTTCTGCTGAGAGTTTATTCTTCCCTGTCCCTGCTAGAATGAATGCTCAGGTCCAAGTGTGAGTTGTCCTAAAATGGCAACACCAAAGAGACGCCTATTCTGCTGAAGCATGGAGATTAAGAGGAGGGTTTCTAGGTTGTGTGTGAATATATTTGAGAGTTCTGTTTGTGTATCATTACCTGCTAAGACATCTTCAGTACCATTAAATTGATCGATGGGGTATAAACCTTGAAAACAAAGAGAATAATGACTGAATGTGAAAGGAAGAATGGCAAAAAAATCCCGCACTGCAGATGAAAAGCATGAACAATTTTTTCCATGTAATTTTGTACAGTATTAACTAGCAGATCATTATTTCCCATCATAATTCCCCGTGATTTTTAAATGGTAGGTTGTTGTTTTTCTCTAGAATTCATTTAAAAGAAAAACCAGACCATAGATGTAACATTTTTAAATTACATTTATTGAACTGCTTCCAGAAAACAAAAGACACAAATTCCTGTGGCTTTTAGTTATAAGTAATGCTGCTTAGAATTTTTAATGCAAAAAAACCCGACCCTGAAACAAAGTAATAAAAAAACACTTAATTTATTTAACATTTTTAAAGAAAAATCTTTGTTACATGTTACAGATCTCTGTAGTTGTAATAAGATCTTCACCTTATGTAACTATTGCATAACTATTGTGTTCTGTCCTGAAAGTTGCAACATATACTATACTGTTTGAGCTTACTTTATACTGAACATTATTAATTTTGCCTCTGACATTTAATGGTACAAAGACTTGGTTCAAATAAACCTTACAATCGATTTAGCTCTAAATTTCATTCAAGTCTTTGTAATTTTTGTACATTATAAAGTGAATGGTTGCTAATATTGAGTTGTTAATACTGGTATTTGTGCTAAAAATTCATATTGTCAGATTTTGCCGGTAACTTACATGGTGCCCATGACTGAGAAACCAGCAGGAGGATCCAGAGCAGAACAGCAGCAGAGGACTTAACACTCAACCCCATACCTGGAAATATAGTGTATGATCAAATTATTATCAATATAAACCACAGCAGTACTTCTCTAGGACTGATCTTTACTACTGAATAGCTTTGTATCAAAAATGGAAATCTAGAGGAAGTGACTATAGGAAATATGTGCAAATAGCGAGAGAATTATAGTCTGTTCTCACAGATCTTAAAAGTTGCATAGATTAGGCTTCCTTTTTACTCAGTGACTATGGGTGTCAAATATAAGTTCTCTGAACTGGAAATATATCTTGAACAACTCAGCCATAGAGTTTCTTATGTATCCCAGTGCCCCTGCTCAGAACGCTATCCAAAAGGCTTCTGTGACTCACTGCTAGGTAACCAAGCCATAGTTTTGCATACCATCTTCTGCTGTACTTCACAGTTTTCTGATTCGGGGGGCTAATGTGTTTGGAAACAGGTGGCACTGAGCATTTGCATGAAGATAGGAGAGTTCCCTTACATTTCAGGTGAGATTCAACAACAAGAGGGATTCTGGTCTGCCACTCTTTCATGGCAGGCCAGCCAACGGTGTAGCTAGCCGCTTGGGTGCCTGGGGTGGCGCACATGCCCTGCACCTGGGGGCGGACCAAGCCAGGGCTGCGCAAAGCCTCTTCACCACCTCCCCCTCAGCTGTAGGGCAGCTGAGGGAGAGGCGGTGGGCAGATGCAAGCCCCACGCTGCCGTTTCAGGCAGCGCGGAGCCTGCAGGCACCCAAACCACCATGTCACTCCCAGGAGAGATGCGTGGCTCAGGCAGGCTGCAGGCCCCGTGGTAAGTGCCAGCCCCCGTAGTGTGGTGCCTAGTTCCAGATGCGTTTAATTGTGTTTGTTGTGAGCCCCAAAAAAGTTTTGTGAGCCCAATTTAAAAAAAAAACAACCAAAAAACTCACACTCATATTTTTGCCATTTTGTCACCCCCCCCCCCAGGGATGACACCCAGGGTGGCCTGCACCCATCACACACACCTTCCTACGCCACTGAGGCCAGCTTGCTCCCCAGTGTGACTGGGAGCTAGTTTGCTGTGGCTTAGACCTATGATGTCCCTGGGAACTAATGGACGCCTTTGGCAAGCTCCTGGTCAGGATGCCAACCAGAAAGAAAACTACGCTTCCCCTGGCTTGGACCGCAGCAGCTTCAGTCCTTCCAACACCTCAGTTTGTATCCGTTATACTTGTCACAACTTAGCAGGGTAGGATCCATAACTTAAGAGGGATTCTCGTAAGGGATATTAGGTGCGGCATAGCAAGTCCCTAGCTCCAGTCAGGGGAACAGTGACTGGATTCCACACATCCAAGTTGCTGTGGGACCCACCGGATCAGTCTGTGTTGTGGAGGGAACCTCCTGTTGGCAATTCCTATAGGTTACCCAACAGGCAGGCTGGGAAGGAGATTAGGCCAACAGTCAGGCTGTCCAGGCATAGAGGAGACAGATCCTTATGTCATGCCATGCCCCAATGTTCCCGTTACCAATAAAGTTGTGGCCTTGTTTTACCCTGCATTGCCGCGGCCTGTTATTACAGCCCACCCACCTGCCTCCCTGTGCCTAGTGATCATCTGCAAGCATGGTTTGTTGTATACACAGACGAACAAACTCAACAACTGAATGCTGTTTTAATAGAATATATAGGATGAAAACCTGATTGATTAGGGTAAGAAAGCAGAAACGGGGTGGAAGAAATTCTAAAGACTATACAGATGCAACTTGCTCCAAGCAGCTAAGGGCAAGAGGCAGAAGGATGGCTGATTCTAGATGGTTCCATCTAAAGTAAGAAATTTGAGAAGCCATAGGAAACATCAGTGATCTCTGATAAGTTCACATGCGTACAGTAATCAGACAGAAAATCTCCAAAGGACCAAAATTGTGCTTAGTAGTAAGTTTGAAAGCTTAAACAGCAGACAGGCTGTTTTATCAGCGGGGGGGGGGGGGAGCCTTTTCGAATAAAGAAACACATTTCTGATATCTGAGAAAAACCACATCAGCTATTCTTTATTTATTTGTCTGTGTGTGTGTGTGCGTGCATGTGCGTGTGTGTGTTTGAAAGGTATATACCTTTACCTAAAAATTGGTTTCAGGGCAGAATGCATAGGAAATAGAATGTAAAACATAACCAACAGCGATGCAACAGAACTAAGAGGAATAAAACTATTTGACCAGCTTAAATGCACCATAATACTCAATGCTTGGGTAAAAAAAAAGGTTTTAACCCAGCAGTGGGAAGAATTCAGTGCCAGCCCTAGGCATACCACTCTTGGAGAGCATTCCACAATTGGGGCACCAACACAGAGAATATTGTCTCCTTTGTATATGTATGCTTTCCCTAATGATGGAACATGAGGAAGGACCTCCCGCGACTCTCTCAAAGCATAGGCAAGTTGATAAAGGAAGAGGAACATCTTCAAATATTTGTGTTCAAAGCCATTTATGTATAATAATAATAATAATAATAATAATTTATTATTTGTAACCCGCCCATCTGGCTGGGTCTCCCCAGCAAATATTAAAAAACAAAACATTAAAATCACAGATTAAAAGCTTCCCTGAACAGGGCTGCCTTCAGGTGTTTTCTAAAGGTCATGTGGTTGTTTATTGCTTTGACCTCTGGTGGGAGGGCGTTCCACAGGGCGGGCGCCACCACCGAGAAGGCCCTCTCCCTGGTTCCCTGTAGCTTCGCTTCTCAGAGTGAGGGAACCACCAGAAGGCCCTCGGCGCTGGATCTCAGTGTCCGGGCTGAACGGTGGGGGTGGAGACGCTCCTTCAGGTATACAGGACCGAGGCCGTTTAGGGCTTTAAAGGTCAGCACCAACACTTTGAATTGTGCTCGGAAACATACTGGGAGCCAGTGTAGATCTCTCATGACCGGTGTTATGTGGTCCCAGCGGCCACTCCCAGTCACCAGTCTAGCTGCCGCGTTCTGGATTAATTGCAGTTTCCTGGTCACCTTCAAAGGTAGCCCCACGTAGAGCGCATTGCAGTAGTCCAAGCGGGAGATAACTAGAGCATGCACCACTCTGGCAAGACAGTCTGCGGGCAGGTAGGGTCTCAGCCTGCGTACCAGATGGAGCTGGTAGACAGCCGCCCTGGACACAGAATTAACATGCGCCTCCATGGACAGCTGTGAGTCCAAAATGACTCCCAGGCTGCGCACCTGGTCCTTCAGGGGCACAGTTACCCCATTCAGGACCAGGGAGTCCCCCACACCCGCTCGAACCCTGTCCCCCAAAAACAGTACTTCTGTCTTGTCAGGATTCAACCTCAATCTGTTAGCCGCCATCCATCCTCCAACCGCCTCCAGGCACTCACACAGGACCTTCACTGCCTTCACTGGTTCTGATTTGAAAGAGAGGTAGAGCTGGGTATCATCCGCATACTGATGAACACCCAGCCCAAACCCCCTGATGATCTCTCCCAGCGGCTGCATATAGATGTTAAAAAGCATGGGGGAGAGGACGGAACCCTGAGGTACCCCACAAGTGAGAGCCCAGGGGTCTGAACACTCATCCCCCACCACCACTTTCTGAACACGGCCCAGGAGGAAGGAGCGGAACCACTGTATAACAGTGCCCCCAGCTCCCAACCCCTCTAGACGGTCCAGAAGGATGTTATGGTCGATGGTGTCAAAAGCCGCTGAGAGATCCAGCAGAACTAGGAAGCAGCTCTCACCTTTGTCCCTAGCCCGCCGGAGATCATCGACCAGTGCGACCAAGGCAGTTTCAGTCCCATGATGAGGCCTAAATCCCGATTGGAAGGGATCCAAATGGTCCGCATCCTCCAGGCGTGCCTGGAGTTGTTCAGCAACCACCCGCTCAATCACCTTGCCCAAGAATGGAAGATTTGAGACTGGGCGATAGTTGCAACATACATTTTCCTAGGAATCACCCCACTAAACACAGTATGCTTTACTTCCTAAAATACACTGAAATTTCATTTTTTTAAAAAAATGTTCCAATTCCAGTTCACTCACTCCAAAAAGGAATTAGTTCAAGTTCAAGTTCAAGCTCACCTCCTTCAGAAGGGAACCGATTCTGCTCCAGTTCAATTGACAGCTCGTTCCTCAATTCATCCCTGCCATCCTTGGCATTTTTTTTTTCAGGCTTTCCCAATTTTACAAGCTTCTCTGATAAAGTGTAAAATATACTTAAGAAGACCAATTAAGAAAACATCAAAGCACACATAGTGTAATGTGAACAGCAAAGTTGCACTACAAAATGAACGTCATTCTCATTCAGTTCTCATGGAAACTACAACCAAAGACTCTGCCCGTGTAACAATAAAGAAATCGAAACTATAGGGCATGTTTTGCTACACTGCACACTATACAATGAGGCGAGAAGAGAGCTAATCCAACCGCTACTGGTGCTACAACCCGGTCGAACAGAAGAAGCCTATGTCAACTATCTATTAGCTGACACAAATACAGAGACTACTAGAGCTGTCGCCAAGTACTGTTACCTGACGACAAGAATAAGACAAGCTAGGATGAAAGCAACCACCAAAGACAATGATGTCAGTCAATCCCTAGCAGATGGCGAGGCGACAACGACTTAATTTTAATAGATATGTTTTAACAATCAATTTTTAAACGGTGAATTACCTAATATTATAGGAGATAGAAATCCTACCTATGAACTGAATTGTACTATTTATTGCTGGTCTTTGACCGTATTAAAGTTTACTTACTACTAACGTCATTCTCATTCAGTTCTCATGGAAACTTTAGAAACTGCTTCTTGGTGCAATTCAAATATTTGTTCATGTAATTCAGTGAATTGGTTAATCTGAATGAGTTCGGTCCAAGCACTGCCCAATGGTACCAAACAAATACCTGAATAGGCTGTTAAATATAAATGCATAATGTGAGTTCAAAACACGAAGCAAAAAGTGAAAAGAAAGAAAGCAGCTGCAACCTTGAGGATGAACTGCTTTAGGGAAGTTTTTTAATCTGTGATATTTTAATGTATTTTTATATTTGTTGGAAGCCGCCCAGAGTGGCTGGGGAGACCTAGCCAGATGGGCGGGGTACAAATAATAAATTATTATTATTATTATTATTATTATTATTATTATTATTATTATCATCAAACTTAGTGATGGTCCTTCTCATTGCAATTCACAAATATCCCCTCCCTGAATGCCCTAAAGAAATAAAACTGCTTGCCAGTTTCTACAGTTCAGTTGAGGGGTGGTGGTGGTGGAGAAGTACAGGCTCAGTAAGCTTTGCAGAACTCCTGTCTCTCTCTATCTTTTCCATAGGTCCCCAGTACTCAATTTTTCATAGATTACATGTAGACCAAATTTAACCTTTCTGAGTAGTGTGGAAGTTCCTTAACATTTTTTTTAAAAAAATAATATTTATTAAGTTTTACAATTTTTTCAAATCCACTTAACATCATGATTAAACTTTCTTTGGTTCCCCCCCTCTCACCATGAGGAACCCATTATTCATCTCCCCCCTCTCACAGAGGCATACAATTCATGTTAGTTTAACCTTCTAATATTACTTCTGGCTTGGTCCTGGCCCATTTCCCTGGGCCAGGTCATTAAACATCCTTCTTGTTAATTTGGACTTCCCCGTCTCCCTTCTGTTGGCTTCATCAAACAATTTTACTTCTCAGGTTCCTTCATCATCCTCTAGACATTAAAGTTAGTAATACACAAAATCAAAGTCCTTTGTTAAATTGTTGTTAAAAATTATAGGTCATATATCATCTTTCATAGTTACATTAAAAACATAGGTTATTTTCCTTTACTCATATTTCGGCCTTGGCTATTATATACTTCTGTCCCTATGTCTTAACTCATTATTATCACCCCCACCTCCCTTCGCCCCGGAGATGATTTGACTTCATCCTTCTTGTATTCAACTTTAAAAGACAAAATAACATTATGTTTCACTCATGCCAGAAACCATATTCGTAGTCCTCATCTTATGCCGTAAAAAAAAAACTGTCCCTTTTAAATGTATATCATATCTCTTTACCCCACACCTGCCCTTTCCCAAGACCAAGAATCCGACCCAACTGGGTCTAGCACTTCTTTTCCTCTCTGCAGTATCTCATCCCGATTTGGTCCATCTCCTTCATCTTGTCTTTTCTTCCTGGATTTTTCCGCCCTTTTCCTACTAAAGTCTTTCCTGCAGGGTACTGCCGTTTGTTTTTTCTTTCTCTTGGTCCTTCTCCTCTTGTTTCTCATAGTCGCCGGTGTAGGACTGTTATGTTTCTCATGCCTGTTATGTTTCTCATGTCTGCCATCTGGCATGAGATCATCTTCCTGAACGCTGCTCCTCCCCTGGAAATGCCTTATGATTAAGTCTCTCAGTTTGTCCACCAAAGCATCAAATCTTTCCGCCATTTCCAAAGTCCAGAGTCAGCTTTTTAATACGCAAAAATCCAAACATAAATTTCAGAAATCCATTGATACTTTTTAGCCAAATTTCTCTGAGGATCTGGGGGAGGGGTACTTTTAAAACTTGAGACAGAAGTTTCCCCTGAAACTGTTTCCCTCCTGCCTCGGTTACTTAGTATTCTGTTTCCTCTTCTCCAACTGCCGGGATCGACCTCCGTTTTTTAAGATCCCAAACTCTTATCAATTCAGTCCAAATAGATAGTCTTTTTACTCACTTTTTCAAGTCCAAATCTTTGTTTTTGGAGGAATCAAGGCGCTCAGCAGGTCCGGTCATGCAGCTTCGCCCTTAAGGGGGGTTGATGTCATCAGATCCCTAGGACTCAGACTCTCCCGCTCGCCTTCGGAGCCCCTTACTAGGGTCTCCTCGGGAGTAGGAGAGTCCCCCGAGTCTCTGCAGGATCCACCGGTTCCGGGACGCTCTTCCCGGGAGTTTTGGGGGCAGCGGCACTGTCGCTATCACCCCTTTCACCCCTTTTTTGGGCAGGGGACTTCAGAGCGAAGTTCCCCCCGACCATCCCCGCCGGCGCCTCGACCGGAAGTCAGTTCCTTAACATTTTATGGCAAACTTTGTCACCTCTTTTTGGAGGAGTAAAGCATAATTAATTTCCCTGTTTTCCTTTTTTTATGATGGGGGTCCTTGGATTTCAGTAATGGAGAAGCACTCAAACAATATCCCCATGGGTGAGAGAATCAATTAGGTGTGATATAATGACAGTAGCTAGGCACTTCTAGTACTGGGTCACACGGAGTTTTTAATTGACCAGGAAGTGTGGAATTCACATCTTCTCACAGCAATGGCCAGATGTTACGGCATAGAAAATGACAAACTCTAAAGCAGAGGTTGGGAACTTGAGGCTTTCCAAATGTTGTTGTACTCCAGTTTCCATCAACCTTAGGCAGCACAGCCAATGCCCAACAATGATGGAAATTAATAATAAGATAAAAAGTTTGTGCACACCTGGAGGGCACCAGGTTCCCCACTCTGCTTTAGAGTCTACATTAGAAAGGTAAAGGTAAAGGGACCCCTGACCATTAGGTCCAGTTGTGTCCAACTCTGGGGTTGCGGCGCTCATTTCGCTCTATAGGCCGAGAGCCGGCGTACAGCTTCTGGGTCATGTGGCCAGCATGACAAAGCCGCTTCTGGCGAACCAGAGCAGCACACGGAAACACCGTTTACCTTCCCGCCAGAGCGGTTCCTATTTATCTACTTGCACTTTGACGTGCTTTCGAACTGCTAGGTGGGCAAGAGCTGGGACCGAGCAACGGGAGCTCACACCGTCGCAGGGATTCGAACCGCCGACCTTCTGATCAGCAAGCCCTAGGATCTGTGGTTTAACCCACAGCGCCACCTGGGTCCCTATTAGAGTCTACATTAAGGAAGCAGATAAGCACCATTTCATTTATTTGTAACACTTCAAGTTTTATATGAGTCATTCATATATTTGCACACTATGCTTACTTATTTGGGGAGTTAAGCACGCTACATTTTCTTCACCCACTGGTTGGGGTCCCTTTGTTCAGAATGCATCAGAGAATGGAACTATGCCATATGACTCGGCCCCATATGTTCCAAGCCCAGCAGCTGATTCCCTAGGCCAAATCAGGATGGGGGGTGGGCTTGCAGATGAGAAAGAAAGTAAGCAGAGGGATAGCATCTAGCTCTTCTGCACAATAATTCTCCCCCAGCAACTAACTGCTAGGCACTTCTTTCTGAGCCTAAAAACCACAGGCATGATACATAGGCCATAAAAATGTATCAGTTGGTAGCAGTTGGTAATGGGGCATTGCAGTAAGTAGCAAGCAGTTGGAGTGGGCAAAAGGTTAGGTGTGTTCTTCCCATTTGCTACTTCTCCTTTGCAAATCTCACTTCCCTGTTGCTGGTTGAGACTCAGAAAAAGCAGCAGTTAGGCTTTGAAGACATAAGGTGGTTCCGTCCTGGGTCCATCGTGCACAAAGTATTGCTTCTATTCCACTTTCAGTAAACAGAAGTAAATGAAAAATAAGAAGAATGCAAGAGCCCTGCTGGATCAGCCCAAAGACCTACCTAGTCCAGCATCCTGTTTTCAGAGTGGCTAAGCAGATCCCTGCACCATGGTTCCAATCCGGATTGCACAAAACCCTCTGCTGCTGTGCTGCGATTACTGTTTACAACCACACTTAACATGTAGCATGTAGTTCAGTTCTTAGCCTTTTGTGAAATTTCACTATTAAATTCTCAGAACTGCATCAAGTGGCTTAAGAAAATCATAGAATCCCAACTACCACCCTTTAGCTTTGCCTTTGCCTTTTCAAATTATACACACACATACACAACATTATTTTATTGGAGGAAAGAATCCTCAAATTCAGGTGTCCTTTTAAGAAAGAATAGAATCATAGAACAAGGAACAAGCCAGTTCCAATGATACAAAGATCTATCAGACTCAAAGTCATTTAAGAGCAAGCCAAACATTGAAAGTGTTTTAATAGAGCATTCCATATTTACCAAAGTACTGATGCAGTTTTACTTAGAAAAGAAAGAAGGAAGTAGTAAAATACCACAAGAAGGCGTTTGGTTTTCAAAACATTTGTGCGCTCTCTCTCTCTCTCTCTCTCACACACACACACACACACACACACATTTTAAAAACAGATTTGTGTAAGAGCAGCTTTCCAGATACTGTCTGTTCTTATTTTATCAGTTAATGATGCCCCTCACCACAGAGAAAAGTACACACACAAAGGGAAATACCACAATTATCTAGCTAAAACAAGTGGTGCTGTTTCTGCTGTGTTTCCATGAACTTTAACTTTTAGCAAGAAATTTCTCTTTCACTGTCCCACTCAAACTCTGTGAAACGTTTCCGCACCCAAGTGATAATAATAGTTCAGTCACCAACCTCTTTGAGCCAGTGGGCACAGTTGAAATTTTGAGGAAGTGCTGTGGGCATCAGTAATAAAATGAATGCAAGTGAAAAAGTAGAAAAAAGATAAAGGACCACAAAATGATGCAGACATGTTGCCACCTCATCTTCAGGTCCCAAGGAAACAACCTCCAGCAACCACCACGGTGCTCACTTATATGAAAGCCTTTGCACCTCAGGTCTGTTCAGAAGGAGCCCTAGGTGTTCATCAGAAAAATGTAGGCATGTTTAAGGTGGCCAGTTCAATGCAGAGTCGGCCCCCTTCCTTGGAGGTTTTTAGGCAGAGATTGGATAGCTGTCATGTATGGTTTAGTTGAGATTCTTGCATTGCAGGGGCATGGACTAGATGCCCCTACCAACTCTATGGTACTATGATTCTATTATAAGGAAAGCATTAAGTGAAGTATTAACTCAGTTGGGTTATTTATTGTGCATGTTATTCTTCATGAACATTAAAATCGCGATCCGAAAAATATTTTGGCAAGGACCTCTCTAGGGTTCAGTGGGCCTGTTTAGGGTGAATTATTCTTCATGCACCATCAAAAACATAAGGAAGTCACCAGAAGTAAAAGAAAGTGCTCCATTATACTTTCTTGTGCAATGGTATTGGAACCGAAAAAGGAAATTCATGAAAGACTGATGCAACACTCCTCATGAGAACAACAAATATACCCTCGCTTTCTCAGTAAAGCACACTTTGCAAGGGGACTACCAAAGCTTCTCTCAACTACACATCTCTCTGAGCCCATATGAGGAGGAGGTAAGAATCATAGCTGTCAACTTTCGGATTTGAAAATAAGGGATTTTCCAAAACTTCTGGATTTGAAAACAAGGGATGCCGCGAGGGCGGTGCAATGGCACCAAGTAGCCTTGCCACCCTGCGCTCCAGAGGCTG
Organism: Darevskia mixta; assembly: GCA_034641385.1. Lineage (NCBI taxonomy): Eukaryota > Metazoa > Chordata > Lepidosauria > Squamata > Lacertidae > Darevskia > Darevskia mixta. The sequence goes on from JAWWNH010000063.1 coordinate 10,349,859, forward strand.
CGCGCGAACGGGTGAGCAAAAGAGTGAGTGCGTAGACGGCAGGCAGGCGGGCTGTCTGGTTGGGCATGAGGGTCTGGATGCACAAGGGATGCAAGCTCCGCCCCCAGTCGGTCTCAGACTCCTTATTGGCAGCCGAGCAACGCAGCTGAGGAGCCTCCCTTGCCAGCAGGGAAGGAGAGGAGGTGCTTCCTTTGAAATCCGGGAAATTTAAAGGAAATCAACAATCCGGGATAGCAGCGGGAAACTGCATTGGAATAAGGGAGTTTCCCGCCAAAAAAAGGGAGGGTTGACAGCTATGGTAAGAATAACACCCCACTCAGCAGAAAAGGGGGTACATTCACAACCTTTACAACAAGCTTGATGGAGAAGGGGTGGGCAGCAGCAACAGTAGTTCCAGTAACCCCACCACCCAATCCCTGTCTGCTGACCTTCCATATGCTAAGTGCCCAATCCCTCAATCAGCATGGCAGCAGTCACCAGTCCTGTCCCACCCCAGGTCTTTGCCACTCTCAATTCCTCTTCATCAAAGTTCAAACCCCCCTTCAAACTCCCATTGTTTTGGCCCTCCAGAATATTCACACAGACCCAAACAGGTGCTTCAATCTGTTCTGCCAGTCTCAACATCCCTGCCATCCTTCTGGCCTCAAACACCCACCCACCCACCAATCCTCTAAGCTGCCAAAACTGTTCAGTTGCAAGTTCTGCACTCTCTGTACCTTTAGATTGCAGCAGTTTCTTGTTGGGGAAATGATTTCAGGTTCATTTGGTTCTTGAGTGTGGAAAAAAAGGTCACTACCATATTCTATGAGTATTTCTTTCCAATGCTTCATTGTTTACATGAGCAGTCCCCATCAATGTATTTATTTATATTCAAATATTTATAAATGACACTTTCATATAAAATATAGCAAGCACAGCAGAATACTACAAAAAAAAAACATGATAAGAAAACTGGCTGGTAAATAATCTATCATCTGTCTGTCTGTCTAATTGTCTATCTATCTACCTGTCTTATTAGCCAGCTCTAACAAGAAATAACATTTTTTAAAAAGCTAAACTTCAGTATTGCATGTCCCATTGAGGGAACATTGTAGAACATTAAAAAGAAACCCTCTTTTATAAAAGCTACTGAACACATAACAGTAGTCACCAGAGTTGTTTTGTCCACAGAAAGTCTGCACAAAGTATTTCATTTATACAACAGAACTTCTCCCCTTCACTCCTTTCCTAACACACCACACAAATCTGTTCTGGATGCTTTGCTAACCCTCCAACCCAAATCTGGGGAGTGCACAGGAAAAGGGGGAGCAGTTGTGTTACACAAATGAAAGTCCTTGTGGTGTGATAACAGAATGGCTTTGCAGGATACCACTCAAAGGAAAAAATGTACTAAAGCAATGAAATATAGTGGTACCTTGGGTTAAGAATTTAATTCGTTCCGGAGGTCTGTTCTTAACCTGAAACTGTTCTTAACCTGAGGTACCACTTTAGCTAATGAGGCCTCCCGCTGCCGCCGCGCCGCCACCACACAATTTCTGTTCTCATCCTGAAGTAAAGTTCTTAATCCGAGGTACTGTTTCTGGGTTAGCGGAGTCTGTAACCTGAAACGTCTGTAACCCGAGGTACCACTGTAAAAGAAATCCCCCTCTTTCACTTTAGGACTCATTCCTCCCCACTTATAAAGAAAAGGAAAATAGCATGGTAGCCACTCTAGGATTTGCTGACACAGTTCGACTCATTGTTCTGTTGTACTCTATTTTCTACAGAACTTTTGCACAGGAGGAGGGTAAGTATATATTTTCAAGTTGATTAGCAGGTTTTATTGCAGATATTAATATTGCACAGAAGTGGCTGGGTGCATAAGAACTGACTACTTTTGGAAATATACATTGTCCAAACCCGTAAAAATATTATTCAAAGCTTACTTGCAGAAAATTTTCAAAAACAGAACAAAATACATCAAATGATACATCCAAAACATTCGTGCAATGTCTTGTGCTGTCCAGCACAGGCTCAACATCTTAGAAATGAAAGATAATTCCAAAACTCCAAGCTGTGTCTCTGTTCCACATTCCAGCCCCCAGTGGCCTTAGCCTACGCATGTCTTAGTGAGCCATCTACATCCTTTTGTTCTTTGTGGCATTCATAGAAAGGCTAAAAGCCACCATTCTTTCAAGATGGCTAATTTGCAACTCAGTAACTTCATCACATGCTCAAAAGTTACATTCAGAGTAACAGGATATATTAGAGAAACAGAAAACACTCAACGGGTAATCAATGTCCCATTTAGGAGCTTAGAGTACCTTAGAAAACTGTGGAAAAAATCCATGTTAGAGATACACATTTATCCATTCTCCATGTTAAACCATTATTAATACACAGGCATTTCCTCATTTCTGTGTAAATAAGACCAATTACTGTATACTTAACAGATGATGCCAGCATATATGAGTCATTCATTACTATACCAGCATGTTTGAGTCTATCTGAGTTATTCTAGGCACTCATACCATATCTACAGAAGTACAGAACTGCTGCCAGGGTATGCATAACTCTGATGACAAGGGGTGTGATATGGGGTTAGCACTCCTACCTCATCTTGAGTGAATTGTGAAACGCCACTTGACTTTAAGAAGGAAACACTTTCATAGAATCATAGAAACGTAGGGTTGGAAGGGACAGTGAAGGTCATCTAGTACAGCCCCCTGCAATGCAGGAATCAGAGCTGAAGAATCCCGGACAGATGGTCATTCCATCTCTGGTTAAAAGTCTCCAGTGAAAGAAAGTCCACCACCTTCCAAGGTAGTCCATTCTACTGTCCAACAGCTCTTGCCATCAGAAAGTTCTTCTTCATGTTTGGTCTGACCTCATTCAAACTTATAGGATGAGCACATTAACTCTTCTCAGAAGAACCCATGCAGGTACTCAGACTCAGAACCAAACTCATATACATAGATGACACATATATGAGATTATGATAAAAGTACTCTGGGCACTTCAATTCATGTTACTAAACATGATCATTCCTAATTTTTCTCCCCAGGACTGGAAGGGACATCAGCTGAAAATTTATCCTGTGTCATTTACACAGTTCGTGTTACCTCAATGGATTGCACTTGGGAAGCTGGCAGGAATGCTCCTAATGATGTCCAGTATTTTCTAAACTTAATATATTAGTAATTCATTTTCATTTGTTAAATGGGGGTGGGGAAGGGAATGGTTAGAGTATGCTACTCCTGGTTGGGTTTTTAACAAAATATTTTTGCATGCAGCGAAAACGATGGAGAAAGCATTGAATGTCCCCAATACAAAAATAATGAACTTGGAAAACATGTCGGGTGCCATTTTCCTAATATGAAAGTTCCTGAGAATCATATTACCCTCCAGGTGACTGGCTCAAGCAAAGAATCACCAATTCAGACTTTGGATCACCAAGCCTGGCCTTTCGATTATGGTGAGAGAGGGTGGAGTGCATTGGTTTACTTTTTTCTGCCAGCAGTACTAGAAATCTTGATATAGCTATAAATCTGGGATGGGAACATGTGGCCTCAATATTAGATTCTGACTCCCATCGCCACTGATCACAGGTTAGGTTGGCTGGGGCTGCTGGGAGTCCAGCCACATCTGGAGAGTCAGACGTCGTGCAACCCTGCAATAAGCCTTTAATTTAAAATGCTTGTAAAATTATCATTAAACAACCTCAAAAACATATCTGACTGCATCTACATCACAGCTTTGTCAGTGGCAGATACACCCACCCACACCCTGTACCCTTGCATGAGCTCACACCATAACATTCCTGGCTATAAACCTGGCCACACTCACCCATAGGTTATGTGAATCTGAAATATTTAAGAGAGGGGTGGAAGACTCACCACTCTAATGCCCTTGTAATCTCACACCTCTCCTAAGGTAAAGGGACCCCTGACCATTAGGTTCAGTCGTAACCGACTCTGGGGTTGCGCGCTCATCACGCATTATTGGCCGAGGGAGCAGGCGTACAGCTTCCAGGTCATGTGGCCAGCATGACAAAGCCGCTTCTGGCGAACCAGAGCAGCGCACGGAAATGCCGTTTACCTTCCCGCTGCAGCGGTACCTATTTATCTACTTGCACTTTGATGTGCTTTTGAACTGCTAGGTTGGCAGGAGCAGGGACCAAGCAACGGGAGCTCACCCCGTCACGGGGATTCGAACCGCCGACCTTCTGATCAGCAAGCCCTAGGCTCTGTGGTTTAACCCACAGCGCCACCCGCGTCCTACTGTCAAGTAAAAGATGGGTTATTTCATTCCAGAAAAACTTGCCCCACCACAATTTATCACTGTGAATTGTCGTGAACTGCTATTGTATTGTAAAGTAGAATGGAAACCTCCTCCAACTGCTACTACAAATGCAGATTACTGTTTTAAGTACCAGATAAAGGTAAGAGGCCATTGTGGTTCTCTTTGTTGAATTGTTTTTGGTCATCTTTGTTTGTCCCATGTGCATATCCCATGTGTAGAAATCCGGGGGGTGGGGAACCATTTCACATTTTGAAATATGTCCAGCTTTCAAATATATATAGAATTCAGTTTTAGAACTATCCATGTCTGCTGGAATCAATGACAATTCTTGAAAGAAACAGAATAAGATTCAGATTTGTTCAACTTCCATGTTAGAAAGGCTGTGACAAAATGCGGGTGAATAGAAGCAACTTGCAATGATTCGCAGGATGAGGGAAGTTCTATAGAGAGCCGAAGAGGGGAAAGATGTTGCAGAGGACCCAGTATTGCTACTCTGGGATTGGTGAGGCACATGAGGAATCAACAAGATGGATGGGCTAAGAGAAAAGTGTAGCTGGCCCAGGACCTGCAGTGTAGAATTACCATCAGCAAAATGCCCCAAGCCAATCCTGTTTGTCATGTCAAACAGTGGAGCAAAGAAAAGATTGGGAGGAAAGTTAAACCATCTACCCACAATTAAGTCACAGACACATGTAATCAATTGCTGTTGACAACTTTTGCCTTCCTTGCTGATTAAAGTACCCAGCTGAATTTGTGAAACCAAGCATACTTTGAAAAAAGCACAAAGAAAAATTTGACACCAGTACCAACTAAAAATGTTACCTTTTCCCCTTAAGGATGAACTGAGAAACGGAATTATGACAGTAAGTATTGTTACTTTATATAAATACTTACACGTGGGGGAATGAATTTAGGAATGAGACAGCCACGCGCATGCTGCTGTGGGTTACATATTGGAAGAAAAATGGGGTATAAATGGGCGGAATAGTAAAATTTGGTCACAACATTCTGAAATAGGGCCAGTCTAGAAGTTCTATCTAGGCAGGGGCGGAGGAAGCCTCCTCGCTACCCAGGGCAGCGCGACTGGAGGCACCCCTGGGGGCGGGGTATCGTGACGTCACGTCGTGATGTTACGATGCACCGTCACTGCAGATCCGCCCCCCTGCCGGGGGGGGGGAGCCCTTTTTTTAAAAAAAAGCTTTTAAAAAGCGCTCCCCCCCCTGCTGCCGGGTGAGCCGCAGAGGCAAGGGGAGCGGCGGGCAGCGGGGGACACCCCTCCGCTCCGCCTCCTCCTCGCTCGCCGCCCGGCAGCGGGGGGGAAAGCGCTTTTAAAAAAGGAAAAGGCAAGGCAAGCAGGCTGCTTGCCTTCGCTTTCCTTTTTTTAAAGCGCTTTTCTCCCCGCTGCCGGGGCGGCAAGCGAGGAGGAGGCGGAGCGGAGGGGTGTCACCCTTGTGCTGCCCACCCCTCCCCTCGCCCCTGCAGGCAGCTGCGCCCGGCAGCGGGGAGAAAAGCGCTTTAAAAAAAGGAAAGCAAAGCTTTCCTTTTTTAAAAGCGCTTTCTGCGGCGCCCTTGGGAAGCGCCGCGCCGAAAGCAGCGGCGGCGGCACCCCCCTCCAGCCGCCGATCGCGTGCGGCGGCTGGGGGGGGTGCCCTGCCGCTGCTTTTGGCACGGCGCTTCCCAAGGACGCTGCAGAAGCAGCGGCGGCGGCACCCCCCCCAGCCGCCGCACGCGATCGGCGGCTGGAGGGGGGTGCCCTGCCGCTGCTTTGGGCGCAGAAGCAGCAGTTTGGGCGCAGAAGCAGCTTCTGCGGCGCCCTTCTGAGGCGCCGCGCCAAAAGCAGCGGCGGTGGCACCCCCCCCAGCCGCCAATCGTGTGCGGCGGCTGGGGGGGTGCCCCGCCGCTGCTGCTTTTGGCGCGGCGGCTTGCAAGGGTGCCGCTGGAGCAGCGGCGCGGGCGGGCCCCGCGCAGGGCGGGGCCAGCCCAACTGTCACCCCCTCCCCAAGTGGCACCTGGGGTGGACCGCCCCCCCGCCCCCCTTGCGACGCCGCTTTATCTAGGTGTCTTTATCTCCCTGTTTGTTTTGTTTTTTTTAATCTACTTTGCTTTTGCTTTGTTTTTTGATGTCTTCTACTCTGGGTTAATGATAGATGGCTGGTGAAAGAGGCAGAGAAGGGAAAATCTCCCAGGGTGGGAGACTGGGAACATATAGAGGGAATCTCCCAGGTAAGAGCTAGGAGGGTCCACCCCCTTCTGTGTGAGGCAAAGGTTAAGATATACCTTTGAGAGAGGCCTTTGTATCCTCCACCTATTTCTATTTCTATTTCTATTTCTATTTTTTTCTATGTCTATGTCTATGTCTATGTCTATGTCTATGTCTATGTCTATGTCTATGTCTATTTCTATTTCTATTTCTATTTCTATTTCTATTTCTATTTCTATTTCATTTCCCTTTTTTCTTTTTATTCAGATTAGTTTGCTTTTTAATGTATGGTATAATGAAACGTTTCAATAAAAAATTCGTGGCAAACCCCCTCTCTGCAAGAGGGCTTTGGAGAATCGCAGAAGTAAGGCTGTGGACCATAGTTTGAATTGGCTATGCATACTCAAGTAAATCTAGGAAGGACCACAGTTCTCCTCTCCCTTGCCCCATATTGTGGCTTTTCTTGAGTTTCAACTTCTAATCTCTTAACAGTAGTTGTAAAACTGAATAATTATTAATATCCTGCTACTGAGCATATTTACTTAAAAGGCAGCCATAGTGATTTTCCAGGGGGAAAGTATTTTCCAGGTGAGTGACTTAAGGCAGCAGCTTGTTGGATGCTTTTTACACAAGAGAAATAGCCGTCTTTACATTACACAGTGGAATTGGGTGGGCACCACAAATACTATTTTAAAAAATCAAATTGTTGAATGCAAATTGGCATGTAACTTCACCTACAAAGGAATAAAGTAGATCAATATCCTGCTTTTAGGGAAAAACTGGGAAAACCTACTACTTGTTTCCGAAGGATAAAGAATACATCTTGAAGCTTCGTGCAGCTGGACAGTATTGCACCGTTGGAGAAGAATGGAGTGACTGGAGTGAACGAATTAAATTTGGTAAGGTTACAGATTTTCTCTCTATGTACTTCTTCCTTTGGCCTGATCTCTATCATTCTGCCTAAGTGGCTAACTCAGGTTTGAGAAGTGCCTCTATCAGTTCAGGAAACAAGGCGAACGAAAATGGTTTTTTGCACAACATCCTTGGCATTCAGAAATATATACGGTTTGGGGTTGTTGTTGTTGTTTTAAAAAAATCATTGTTTAATAAACAAAAACAGCTTATCCTTCCAGTTTCCAAAACTTATGGAAACCTGTGTCAGGCATCAGGGAATCTGATCCCCCCCACGGTAGGCTGCCAGGAATAGACAAAGAAAGTTCTTACCAATGTCTTTTATTCAATATTCACAGAGAGAGGTTTAGAAATTCAGTCTCTTGGAGTAACGGCGTTGCTCCAAGTAATCTCCACCCCCCTCCTCAATCGTCAACAGCACCACCCACCTTACGGTGGCCACTTAGGGCCATTCGTCTCTGAGCCCTTTGCTCGCCTACTTTCACTGCTCGCTGGGTTCTGGGAGAAGGAGGGTCTGGAATATTTTCTAGTTATACGTGTCAGCCAGCTGCTCCGGCTCTCCCTCCTCCTCCTCTGCCTCCGGCATGACCTCCCACAAACCACTGCTGTAAATCTATACTGTCTTCCTCTTCTCTGGAAGTTTCAGGAGGAGGGAGAGGCGGTCTCCACCATTCCTCTTCTGTCCAGTCCCTGACAACTTGATGCCAGTTGAGTCTACTTGCTTATTATTTATTTATTTCATGGAAAATGTACACTGCTTGCTTGTAAATAAAACCTTAAAGCAGTTCACACACACACACACACACAATTATTTATTAAATTTTGATACCACCCTTCAATCAAGGATCACCGGGTGATATAAAAATATAATATATAAAGTATATAAGCACAAAAATATGTAACATAGTAACAAAATACCCCCTACAAAATACCTGGTTTCCTGAGAACCAGCGTGGTGTCATGGTTAAGAGCGGAGGACTCATAATCTGGTGAACCAGGTTCGCAACCCCGCTCCTCCACATGCAGCTGCTGGGTGACCTTGGGCTAGTCACACTTCTTTGAAGTCTCTCAGCCCCACTCACCTCACAGAGTGTTTGTTGTGGGGGAGGAAGGGAAAGGAGAATGTTAACCGCTTTGAGACTCCTTCGGGTAGTGATAAAGCGCGATATCAAATCCAAACTCCAAACTCTTCTTCTTCTTCTCCTTCTTCTTCTTCTTCTCCTTCTTCTTCTTCTTCTTCTTCTTCTTCTTCTTCTTCTTCTTCTTCTTCTTCTAGGTCATAATTTGTTTAATTAGCCAAAGGAATTTAGTTTGGTCACACAAAATTCGCTCCCAGTTAGTCAAAGCTTTCTTTATTTGAGCAGTGTAATTTTGGACCAGAGGGTGAGTCATTTTGTTGATCCTACTGTTAGTCAGAAAATTTCAAATGGACAGTCCCTTTTAACTCCAATGGGATTATTCTAGGCTACAAAGTTTAGGGCTTTCATTTTCCAATAGGTTAAAGCTGCAACCTTTACTTTACTTATATGAGAGCATTCCCCCTTGCTATTTTGTAATAGAACTTGCTGTTTTGCAACAATTGTCATTGGATTTTCAGGATGCAGAAAGAAACCAGGAGAGAATACATACACCTGTGAAGAAGGTTAAAAACTCAAAACAATGGTAAAAGATGGATCACATCAACAAAATATTTACCATAGTCATGCAAAGTCAAGAGTTTAAAACTTCTATGGAAACCTGAGACCTGAAGATATAGGGTGGTATACAAATTTAATAATAATAATAATAATAATAATAATAATAATAAATCGCTGAGATTTCTTGCTGCAAGTGGTGTTCATTAACATATGTCAGAGTTCCATCATGAAATGTATCAGGTTTAACAGTATGCCATAAAGCTCGCAAGTAAATTTGTGATTCAGAAATATATTTCATATATTTTTGTACCATAATGGAAGATCTGTATCTTATAGTTTTCAGTTTCTGTTCAATGGATAGCCAAGCAGCTACCAATAAAGAGATCAAGAGATATGCAAACAAAATGTGTCTGATGTTTCCCTCAATGATTTGGAAAAGGGACAGGTTGAACTATTTCTTATATGATACTCACTATTTTCCTTTAACCCAGTCAACCCAAATCAAATAGTTGGTGTGGCTGTGGCTGTCCATAGTACCTATCTGGGGCCATATTTGACATAATGCAAGTTAATTGAACCAGGGTGTAACAGGTGTATTATTTATTTGGAAAATTGCACACCTTAAAATATCCTTTAGCGATCCTTTGCCAGAACCTTCCTCAAAGTGGGCTCAAAAAGAGCAGGGTGACAATGTAAACTTGTTAGAGGTGAACAGACTGGCAAAATGCAAGACTGCCATTTTTCCATGTCAAGAAAATGCACAAAGTAAATAGGTTGTGTATTTTTGAAAGGCAGTGCCAGCCCACCCATGAGCCAAGATGAGGTGACCTGCCTCAGGCAGCAGGATCCACAGGAAACCTTTCCTTTCAGAATTGTTTCTGCGGGTCTTTGTACTGTCATAAAGAATGTGTGTTCACTTCCTCTTTCCTGGAGGGGAGGGACGCCAATTTGTTGTTTGCCTCAGGTGTCAAAATGTCTTGGGCCAGCCCTGTTGAAAGGCAGTGTCCACAAAGGGCCCTGGCCTAACATTTTCTCCTCTAAGGCTACCCAGTGTTTTCGTACCGTCATCAACATAAGAGAGGTTTAATGAAAAAGCTTCATAATATAGCATATTGTTTAGGAGTACCCCATCTCCTTCCATTGGGTTTTTCCATTGGGTTTTTCATACAGAATTTTCCATGCCATCTGTGGATCAAGCATTGTAGATCAAGCACTGGATTCCCCTGTCTGTTTCAAGCCCATTTGAATAATGTGAAATGGATTAGGTTCCGCACACCTACAAATTATCTAAGCTTTCAAAACAGGTATTTTAAAAGGAAATCCACTTCAATTGCACGAGTCAGCTTTCTAACAGTCAGCTGTCATCTGCAGATATTTTCATCCATAAAACCACACCGTCAGAGCCAGCGAGATTATGCAACACTGGCTTGTTAAGAGGCTTTCCTCATCAGATTATGATAATCATGCTTGCAGAGAGATCTACAGTATTCTTAGACTGTGGTACAGTATAAATATTATAATCACTTGGGAGTGATCCCCCTTTGAAACAAGAATATATTATTGCTCTCCACTCCAATCTCTGAGTGTTGTGAGCTTCCAGGGATTCCAGGCTTTCATGAACCCAAGGTTCATGTTTCTCTATTTTGTATATAATTTTATTTATATAATTAATTTTACAACATACAAAAAAAATTAAAAAAGAAAAACTTGAAAAGCAAACAATGTATCATATATATATTATTTTGACTTCCCTCCCCCTCTTTCTGTGGTTCCTTGTTTTTACCATATTTTACTGCATTTCCAAATTAACCCAATTTATTTTTTATCCCCTTTGTTCCATATATATTTTCTTTTACTACTACTGCACGTTTTTATATTACGCCTACTAACCTCTTAATTTGTTTACAATAATTCTGCATATACTCTAGAAATGATTTCCATTCTTAAGAACCTTGATCGTTTTGATTTCTTATTCTTCTGGTACGTTTCACCATTTCTGCAGAGTCCATTTGTTTCTGTAACCATTCCTCTCCGGGTTGGGACATTTTCTTCATGGTTCATGGTTCTCCTTTTGGGAATGCGGCACAGCTTTGGTGTCTTCATGATGTATGATATATGGTTCATTTATGCATATATAGCACCTGAGTCTGTGATGGAGGAACTCACAGCATTAACACCCCAAGAAGGTCTTGGATTCCAGCAGAAATGAAGCATGTCTGTCCCTCACAGGTTTCAGCCTACAGCCTGCTTCTAGCTCTCTCACACACACAGAAATCTGCCTTTTGACCTACTCACTCACAAAATATACACCAGGAGGCTTAGTTGGGTCAGAATCAAGTATATACTTCCAGAGTTAATGCTAAATACACTACTTCTGGTGAATAAGCTACCATAGCCACTAGAGGGCTGTGAAAATTTGTATCCCAGCTTTTTAGACTCATCTATCCATGTACTATCTGAAACCAAAGAGGCACATTGGTTGCCAAATATTATTCCCTCCCCCCAGCTCTCCTACCCCACTACAGTAGTACCTCAGGTTACAAACTTAATTCGTTCTGGAGGTCCGTTCTTAACCCAAAACCTTTCTTAACCTGATGCGCGCTTTCGCTAATGGGGCCTCCTGCTGCTGCCGTGCCGCCGGCGCACAATTTCCGTTCTCATCCTGGGGCAAAGTTCATAATCCGAGGTACTACTTCCGGGTTAGCAGAGTTTGTAACCCGAAGTGTCTGTAACCCGATGTGTTTGTAACCCGAAGTACCACTGTGCTAGGAAGGAACCTAGTTAAACAGTTTGGGGGCAGGGGAGGAGAAAAGTAACAGAAGATGACCTTGCAGGGAATTCTCTCAATATAATCTCTTTCAAACAAGACTGCTAACATTATTTCTAAAAATGCCAAAGCAGAGTGGAAGGGCAAGAAAGCAAGACTAAGCAGTTTAGAAACCACTGGGAATTATCTCTTCCCACCTGGTTTCTCCCTCACACCTTTCTATCACAGCTTTCAAGCTACTTAAGTTGCCTTTATATCTAACAAATAACAAGGCACAAGTTTTGAAAACAGCAAAATTTAAGCTGTGCTGCTCTGATGATCAGCTTCTGTGGCTCTCTGGCCTTTTCGATCACCCACACTCTCTCAACTACACAGGTCAAGATGATGTTCCATCTCTCTACTTTTTTTCTTTTAGAATGGCCATTGTAAATAGTCATCATGACACTGTCTGTACTTTTCCCACCTTATTGTTTCACAATTCCACCCAGCCAGGTTTACATCTGGATAATGCTTTGTGCATCTGAAGACATGGACTTTTGTATGCCATCTTCCCCATTACAAATGGCCCAGGATTTCCCCCTCCCTTTACTTTCTCCATCTTCATACTCTCTCACACACATACATTTTCTTTCTCTTCCTCCCTCGGCCTGTCTAGACATAAGGAGGTCGGGGTTTTCTTTTCCAGAACCAGAGAAGCCAGACCCACAGGCACAAGTTATCCAGAAAGCTTTACCTTCCTCTTCCCCTCCCACACCAGCAAAATGATGATTTTGTGGTAGTTTGGCACCACTCCTCTCCTTAAATAAGCAATTCATAACACTCCAGCTTAATGAAGCCTATCTGGAAATGTGGGGGTGGGGTGGGGGTAGAGGGAGTGATTCACATTACCGTAGCATGAGACTGGCCAAATATATCCTTCTCAGTAAGCAAGCACAAAAGATTGTTGATAAGTAAAAAATAGGTTTTGGCTGTCTAGACCAATGAAATTTATCTGATGGCAATGTTCAAGGGATTCCACAAGGCAAAAATCTGTATCCGTTATTCCTTTAAGAGAAATTGCAGCAGTGCATTTGAATGTCCTGCAGATGTAAAATAAATGGCCCCCATGTCTCTATTTTCCTTCATTTTCCAATGGCATTCAGTTCAGCTTTTTCCAGATATAAATCATTAAGATTTCAGGAGGCTTTGGCCAAAATGGAGGCAATACAGATAACCCCCCCCCACACACACACACACAACTGCAACTTTTTAATTATATGGCACAAATGACCACCAACAAATAATTAGATTTGTTTCATGAACAATCCTGCCAGTGTCTCTCTGTGTGCGTTCATATCTATCTATCTAATTACTCTAGGAATTTTGCCACCCTGAATACTGCACATCTGCAAGTACTTTGGCTCATGAAACATCTTCCAAACTTCCTAAGGAGATGTTCCATTTAAACATTCTCAGAACCCAGCAGCGACCAGTGTATGCTGCTATTCCCAAACAGAACCAGCACCAGCACTTTGCACAGGAGCCAAGTTCCCAGTGCTGTAGCAAGACAAACTCCAGGGCCCCCTTATTGTGTTTTCTGACCAGGCACTCCTGGGAGCTGGATGCGGCTGCCCTTTTAATTTCCTACCATGGCCCCAGCTCTAAGAGCTCTACGCAGTGTTTCTCAACCAGTGTGCCTCCAGCTGTTTTGGGACTACAGCTCCCATCATCCCTCGCTAGCAATACCAGTGGTCAGGGATGATGGGAATTGTAGTCCCAAAACATCTGGAGGCACACTGGTTGGGAAACACTACTCTAAGGCATTATGTATGTTTCTGAGTGCTGGTGCTGACCTTTAAAGCTCTAAATAGCCTTGATAGTATATACCCAAAGGAGCATCTCTACCTGCACCGTTCAGCCCAGACACTGATTTCCACCTCTGAGGGCCTTCTAGCGGTTCCCTCACTGTGAGAAGGAAGTTACAGAGAACCAGGCAGACGGCCTTCTCGGAAGTAGCGCCCACCCTGTGGAACGCCCTCCCTTCAGATGTCAAGGAGATAAAGAACTACACAACTTTTAGAAGACATCTGAAGGCAGCCCTGTATTTGGAAGTTTGATGTTATGCTTTTATTTGTGTTGGAAGAGGCCCAGAGTAGCTGGGGCAACCCAACAAGATGGATGGGGTATAAATAAAATAATGATAGTCTCAAAAAATTGATAGGCACAGTGCCTGAGCAATGCCACTGCAGCTAAAGATGCCAAGGCCACCTGAGGCAGGTGATACCAGAAGACATTTTGACCAGCCCTTCCCCTCAAACCTGGAGCCAGCCCTGTTCTCAAGTGGAGCTCAGCTGGGTGACAGTTCTGGAGGAACGTCAGTGCACACACCACGTGACTTCCACAGCATTGCCATACAAACTGGGCTGCCAGCACCTGCCTCTCTTGCTCACAACATGTGATGATGCTGATTGGGGTGTCATTAATGTCATTACATAGTTTATTCACTAGATGGCACAGGCCTTAGTTGTTTCCTGAGTTTGTTCTCTTTCTCTCCTGGATATAATACAATCATTATTGTCTTCTTCTTTGGCGATCACTTGTAGCCGAGTAAGAGTGTCTTCCATGAAAAAGGTTTTAACAGTGAGTCCGTAAGTGACTGTGGAGGCCATTTCTGGATCCACACATCCTTCCACAGTGGGGACATTGGTTTCTGGGCAGGAGTTGATCATGGTGAGGGTTTGCCAAGTGTCTTAGCACATTTCGCCCTTTCATCATGCACATCTTCAAAGCCCATGACACCTTTGGTAAAGGCTGTTCTCCAACTGGAACACTCGCAGGCCAGCATTCCCCAGTTGTTAGTGTTTAAACTACATTTTTTTAGATTTGCCTTGAGAGTGTTTTAAACCTCTTTTGTTGACCACCAGCATTACGCTTTCCATTTTAAAACTCGGAATAGAGTAGCCGCTTTGGAAGATGATAATCGGGCATCCACACAACATGACCAGTCCAACGAAGTTGATGTTGAAGTTAATGAAGTTGATGTTGAATTATTGTCCTGCCTTAATGTCTGGTATTCCCTCTGAGCCTTCCATTAGTAAGGGTTTTGTTGTCACTGCTCCAAGTTGCAGAAGGATGAAAAAAGTGAAGGGGGTAGGTAGATTCCCTTCTTCACAGTTCCCAAACCACTCCCCAAATTATCGGAAAGTTCAAATACCCAGGGATTTGCCTAAGGCTAACTTCTAGGAATGTAGTTTTGCAGCAAGCATGTGATTTGAACTAGAGACTTCGAGATTATAACTCCTGCACTACATTTACTCAAGCATCCATGTATATATTTTTTTTACTGAGATCCAGCGCTGAGGGCCTTCTGGCAGTTCCCTCACTACGAGAAGCAAAGCTACAGGGAACCAGGCAGAGGGCCTTCTCGGTAGTGGCGCCCGCCCTGTGGAACGCCCTCCCATCAGAGGTTAAAAGGATCAACAATTACATGACATTTAGAAAACACCTGAAGGCAGCCCTGTTCAGGGAAGTTTTTAATCTGTGATGTGTTAATGTATTTTAATGTTTGCTGGAAGCCGCCCAGAGTGGCTGGGGAGACCCAGCCAGATGGGCGGGGTACAAATAATAAATTATTATTATTATTATTATTATTATTATTATTATTTATTAGCAAGTAATTTCCATACTGAGAATTGAGTTGATTGATGTCAGTAAGAAATGTAATTTGTTGCAATGGGGTTATTGTAGTGAAATTTAAAATCCCATGTTTCTAGGAGGGGGCAGCAGTGGGAGAGAAAAAATAAGCTGCAAACTAGTTAAGTGTTTTTTATAGGTGTTTCTTTATTAACAATGGGGGTGTGTTTTTATTTATTGTTTTAGTTTTAGTTTTGTTTAGTTGGGTTTAAAAAAGTGGGGGGTTGTATTCTCATATTCTGGTACTTGCATGGCACTTGGGCATGAAAACCTGTTGGAGAGGAACCGCTGCACCATCTTGTGGTGGATGTTGAAAGTCTCACCAGTTAATACGAAACTGTATTGCAGCTTCATAGATACATGGCTGCTTTAGCACTATCAAACTCCTGGAACTGCTTTTAGGGTTTGATTCTACACATAGCAGAACACCCAACATAAAGGGTTTTTTTTTTGTAATACTTTAAAAAGCATTGTGGAGGTTAGTAAGGGGAGTTTAATAAGGGGTTGAGTTAATAAGCCTCTTAAGGCACACAGAAAAGAGCCCAAAACAACTGGAAAGGCAAGAAGTGATAGAACTGCACATCCCTAACTATATTAGCACCTATTGCATTCATTCTGAATTAATGTATTTATAATGAAGTAGGAACATGTATATATGAATAGTTCCAAAGAATAATGTTTTATTGGTTTGGGGCCGCATTCACCTTCTGTTCTACTGCTAATTTGCTTTCTGTGTACAAGGCGAGAATATTGAGATTAAGCCAAGTAGAAAGCAGATTAACAGCTGGATGGAAATACAGCCTTGAAATGCAAAGCTATAGATACAAATTACATGGAAATTCAGCTTCTTAGAAAGAGAAAAACAGGAAATCAAAGAGTGGCTATCAATTAGTTTTGTACTCAGTACTAGGTTTTCTGTAATTAGCTGTCAACCCTCCCTTTTTTTGCGGGAAACTCCCTTATTCCAATGCCGTTTCCCGCTGCTATCCCAGATTGTTGATATCCCTTAAATTTCCTGGATTTCAAAGGAAGCAGCTCCTCTCCCTCCCTGCCGGCCAGGGAGGCTCCTCAGCTGCGTTGCTCGGCTGCCAATAAGGAGTCTGAGACCGACTGGGGACGGAGCTTGCATGCCTTGTGCAGCCAGACCCTCACGCCCAACCAGACAGCCAGCCTGCCTGCCATCTATGCGCTCGCTCTTTCGCTCACCCGTTCGCGCGCAGCCTCTGGAGCGCAGGGTGGCAAGGCTACTTGGTGCCATTGCACCGCCCTCGCAGCATCCCTTATTTTCAAATCCGAAAGTTTGGGAAAATCCCTTATTTTCAAATCCGAAAGTTGACAGCTATGGTAATTAGACCAGGATATGAAGAAAGACACTATTCTGTGAAAGGAGGAAAGAAGCCTCTTTCTCATGATGAGTTCCTCTCAGAACAAAAATGAAGCAAGCTTCCATGCAAGGTTACACCCTCCTCTTGCTTTGCATACAAATTCATCTTCTCTAAGTCCCATCTTTTCTCTTGTTTCATTGCCCCACTTTTTCATTCTTGTTGGATGTGTCATTCCTTATGCCCACAGCCTGTGCAGTGGTTTATTTTAGATTCAATTCTCGACCCTAGCAGAGATTCAAGAACAGTTGGACTGTACGACAGTCCATGATTGGAGAAGAAGGACTCTCTGTCTGAAGGACTCTCAAATGACCTCTATTTGAAAGAGACCTCTTTTTGAAGTCCAGTTTAAAGACCTGTAGGGAAAGTAGGCAAGCAGGCCACCAGGCTATCCACACCCCAAGGTGAGTTGTGTTGTTTGGGTAATAGTACTATCTAAATTTGCATCTGTCCATATAAATTAGCAAATGTAAATTTGATGCAAATTTGATTGCAGCCCATCCCATTTCGCCGCCTGAGGCAAAACAGGAAAGTGTCCCTAGCCAAAGACTTGCTTACCATGCTTGCACAGCAGTGGCTTCCTGGGAGATCTCTCCTACTGCTCTGCATCCCCCAGTGGTGGTAGGGGCAGGCGGGGTCCCCATGTGGGCATTGCCCCATGGGATTCCACTGTCCAAGATGGCTGCTTCAGCCTTCCTCGTGGGCAGGACAGCCCTGCATAAGTGGTGACCCTTCCCCATTCCTAGTCTTCTGATGGACCAATGGGCCAGGAACACTCTGGAAAGAATGGCTTCTGTGGTTTGCTTGTATAAAATTAGAAACAATAAAACTATCCAGCATTTTTTTTTAAAAAAAACCACCAGGTCTTGGCCTTTATTGTTTCTGAGGCTCCTTGTGTATAGCAGCACTCCATTGCCCACTCCAGGGTCCCATCACTACCCTTAAAAAAAATCTGACTGCATTAGCAAAACCTCCCCTCCACTATCATATCTTCATGCCACACCTACTGCTAACAGGGACAGACACTGATCCTATCCGGAAATAGGTCCCCTGGCTACAGCAAGGGCTGTAGCTTAGTGGCAGAGCATCTGTTCTGTATGCAAAACTGAGGTGGGAGAGAAACTTGCCTTCAGCACCAGAATTGTCAGTCAGCGTAGATAATCCTGAGGTAAATGAATCAATGGTCTGACTCAGTAGAAGGCAGCTTTCTGTGCTTATGCTTCTTCCTAACAATGGTTATATTCTAAGCTCCCTCGCATAAAAATAAGTATTTTCCATCATGCTCCAAATTAGGTTAGTGTACTGTCTTTGACAGAGTGAATAATTAAACTCCAAGTCAGGATTCTCAAAACGGCTGTGTCACATCAGAGCTTCTCTATGTTCCCATCAGACCAGAGGAGCTTTGCTCATAACCCAGCCAACCACTTCTCACCAGTTCCTTTTTCTCTTCTCAGTAAGAAAGCTCTGCCTTTGCCCTACTCCCTTCCACGACTCTGTCTGAGGCTTATAAATAAGCCTTTAGGGCAGGCATAGGCAAACTCGGCCCTCCCGATGTTTTGGGACTACAACTCCCATCATCCCTAGCTAACAGGACCAGTGGTCAGGGATGATGGGAATTGTAGTCTCAAAACATCTGGAGGGCCGAGTTTGCCTATGCCTGCTTTAGGAGGAGCTGGGAAGCTTGCAGCTTCTCACCAGCCCCACCCTCATCCAACTGCAGTCCATCTGGGGCCAATTGCCAATTATGCTACTTGTGAGCAAGAAGTCAGTCTAGTAGCAGCTTCTTCCCCCCAGGCTGGCTTCATCCAAAGGACTTTTAAAGCTCCAACAAGAAAAGAAAAAACTATGTATGCAGCAATCCTAACCCCACTTACTTGGGGGAAAGCCTCGCTGAATTAAATAGGCCTTGCCTCTGACTAGAGCTGGATAGGCCCCCAAAAATATGCCACCGCTGCGTGTGTAATGAATTGCTCAGCATTCATTTATCATATAGAGATAAATGAAAGTTGCATATTGATTTAGGAAAACAAACTAGCCCGTGTTCATTGGCCGTTTTCTATTTTTGTAAGCATGGGCCTGCTTCCTTCCTTTAAAAAAGCCACTTCTCTGGCAGGCCTCTTGCAGAATTACATTGTTTGCTTGCCTGGTGTAATACTGTGGATTCAATTTGGAAATGCATTTCATGAGCGTGGCATGCACTGTTTTTCACCTAGTTTGTACCACTGAATTCATGGCTACTTTTTCAAAATGACTTCATTGTATTCCACTCCCATTTGGTCAAGTGAAATGCACTATTTTAACTGCCTCATAAATCCTTTCACATTATTAAATCATTAAAACCCCAAATCTGAATTGTCACAGAACAGCTACGAAACCCCAGACAATGTTCTGTTACTGTTGCTATTCATGTACAATCAGTTAGATTTAGAAGCTGAGTTCCTACCTAACGCTCCTGAAATTTGTTTCTAGTCTGATGCTACTTTTCTGCAGATGCTACTTTCTTAATGGCTTTAGTGATTTGCTGCTATAATTTTGCATGTTTGTTGTCAACAAACCCCAGTACAAGCTGATGTGGAATAAAAAGTGTATTAGATAGGTGGAAATATTCATCAGCCCAGGCCAAATGTTCCCCGCTGCTTGAGTCACAACTGTTTCCTATCATTTCTGCTGCTTCCAAGAAGAGGAAGAGGTCAGTTGGGGGTCTATCCATCAATTGTGTAACACTGTGTGATACCACACCACCTGGTGCTACATTAATTTGTGCATGACTTATCCAAATAAGTCATGTTTAGAGTAGACACAGTGAAATCCATGGATTCGTTAGTTAATGAGTCTACTCTTAAATATGATTTATAATTAGATCCAACCCTATAGTTATGGGAACGGTTTATTATGAAAATCACTGAATATTTTGTTAAAACAGCTCAGTCTCGTGGTACCTTATAAAACTTAGAACCAAAGTAGACATGAAGCAGGAGATCCTTATCTTCCTATGGGTTTTTTTGTGGGGTGTTAATAGCAGCTGTGGAAGATGGAGCTTATTCAGATTGGGACAATGACACTTCCAATTGAAATCATCCCTTTTCCATCGCCACCCAGCTTTTATGCGCCACTCAGAACAAAACTTGCAGGTTTTCTACAGATTGACAATTTTATTTTGCCAAAGTAAACCTCTCTGTGTCTTAAGGGCAGCTTCAGAGGTCTTGCTAGTAGTCCAATTGGTAAGATCCATTAGATCGGTGAGCATGAGAGAAAGGAGCTTTTCGGTGGTGCCCCCCACAGTTATGAAACACCCTTCAAAGTGGTTTGTGTACAGCTCCATCAGGACAGACTTTTAACCAGACATTGGAAACCCATTGAGTACGGACACCATTGGCCTGTTGGGGTGAGTTGGGGTTCTATCTTATTACAGTATTCCCCACCCCCCTATTTTTGGAGTTCTGCAAATCTTAGAATTCTTCAAAGCTTGCTGATACCTCTCTTGCACATCGGCTGCATAAGCAAAGGCTGAATATCGGAAATAAAGGGAATGGTGACTAGATATGATACACGTCGTTTCTGTTGATTAGAATATTATTTTCCTGAGCATTACAGTGGAAATATCCTGGGTTGAGTTCCCAGTGGATATCCATTGCAGCCTCAGGAGCAAAAGTGAAGCTCATGAAGTATACTATATTGACAGAAACTTGCTTGCACCTTCAGAATGCCATGGTGACAACTGTCATTCAACAAAAGAGCACTCTGCAGCCCACAAGCTATTGTCTTTCCCTGGCTAAGAAGATGTGAAAATAGGAACTCCCCAAAAAGGAAACTTTTGGCTGACATTAAAGACAGGAAGTGGTTGTTCTTAGTGAGGCAACTGTGACAACTGAGGTGGCCTATGATGAGAATTTCCTGAATTTCCCCATGTCTGTTACTTTAATTAGAAAACTGTGGGTGTGAAGGCTTCAGACACTTTTCTCCAGGTCCCAATGATCCTCAGAACACCAGGAGGTCTCTTATGTCCAGAAACCCTTGGTGAACCCCACCCATACACTGAGTTTTGGAGTTTTTATCATCATATCATTTATGAACAAAATCTTTTGACAATGATCTCTCTAGGAGATATATTTGTTCAGTGGGCCTGTTCATGGTGAATTCTTCTTCAAGCAGTATCAAGAATATAAGGAAGACACCAGAAAGGCCTTCAAGAGTAAGAGAAAGCATCCCACTACTTTGTTCTTTCTTATTCACTTAAATTGGAAGTGAAAGAAGGAAGTTCATGATGCAACGCTCCTTATGAAAGCAACATAAATATCCTTGCTTTCTCTCTGCACTGCCACAGCTTCTCTTCACTACAATCTTATTCAGCCTGTAAGAAGAGACGGTAAGAACAACTCCCCACCCAGCAGACAACAAGGGGCCACATTCATAACCTTTCACAAATACACCACCCATTTTTCATTGGTGGGGGGGGGAAGAGAGACACAGCAGGAATAATAGAATATATCTACTATCCCAATCCTTTCAACATCGTGACAGTTGTCACCAGTCCAACCCCTCTAGGTCTTGAGAAACCCTTTGCTATTCTCAAAAACTGGAAAGAGGGTGGTTTGGGTATCCAAGACAGAGGAATGCTACCAAGAAGCAGGAATCTTGTTGTGACTTAGAAAGGTTTGTGGGTTAGGAAAGAAAATCAGTATTTTAGACCAACGGAAGGATTCTTAGGGGAACGAATATGTCTGCGATTGATGTCTAAAAGAACTAGACAAAAAATATTATTGTGTGCAAACTGTATTAAAAAAACAACTGCTTAACAGATTGGGCATTCTTTTTTTACTCCCAAAAACATTACCCATCGTTCTAGTACTTGATGATGAAAGATCAACAGATGGATACATAGGATATCCAACAGATGGATAACTTTCATACCTGGAAAGAAAAGGGACTGGATTGCTATCAAGATTAGAGACAGAGAAGAACTGACAAACAAAAAGCTGGAAAAATACAGGTAACCAACCTATATTTCTATATACAGTGGACCTGCAACTTATACTTACTTTACATACATGATTGCAACCTTACATGGGGGGTGGGGTGAGAATATATAAGTGGAGAGCGCTGGAAACCTGCCATTCCCCACTCTGCATTTATTTATTTTCCCTCATCTGTACACCCAGGGTTTTCCCCCCTTGTTTACGAGGCAATATTAAAATGTCAAATTTAAGAATTTTATGGGGGTTTGTTTTGAAATTTTAGCAGCGTTTTCCATGCAACTTTTTGCAAATTAGCCATGTGCTATTTAACAAACAAGCAAACAAACCCCCAAGCTTTGTGTATTTTTAAGCAGAAAGAGAGAGATAGAAATAGAGAGAATTATCAATACATTTTTTATTTGGGAATATGTACCGGTATATATCATCTGATTGTTAGGTGTCAGTGTTTGATAAAACAGATTTACAGAGGAGGATAATGCTAACATAATACAAAAGGATTTCCATTTCCCCTCACTCTTCTCTGCCTGGTCAACCTCAGATCTTTCCTGGGTTTCCCTCAAATCCTCTGGAGCAGATTAGGGAGGGCACAGGGTGGACATAAAGGGAGATGAGAGGGAGGGAATGTTCCATTCTCCTAATGGAGTAACTTCAAAGAATATCTCTCAAATGAAAATGTGGCAGAACAATGACATAAAATAAATGCTTTCTTTCATTTTAGGATTTATTTCTGTGTATAAAAAATGAAAAATCAGTATGGTGCCCAATATAGGATTTGCTCACATGAGTTGCCTCACAGTGTTCTGCTCTGTTTTCTTTATTACTTTTGCGAATAATCAGGGTAAGTATACATTTCCATTGAACTGTGTGGGACTTACTTTAGCATAGATAGGGTTAGAATTGCGGAAGGTTAGAATTGCGGAAGCTCAGATGAGTGACAGTGGAGAGCAGGCAAAGTCGGGGTGGAAGGGAATGTATTTATTACCAAAGTAGTTCATTAATGTGTGGGTGGATCAGGCATTTTAGTTCTGGGGTAGGGTTGGTTCTTATGTGGGTGTAAGATGGAAAGTGAGGAGAGATGAAAAAAGCATGACTGCATGAAGATCTCTCTCTCACACACACACACATATAGTACACACATGTAGGAACACAATACACCTCAGGGCAGATGGATACTTGAAGAAGATTAGTTAGGTACCATAAACAAATAACATATTATGGTAGGAAGCATTTGTGTCCGCTGAAGATGATACAAAAACAACTATGAGATATGAAACAAATCATGAAGCTCCCAGAAACTGCAGCAAACAGGAATGAAACTACCATGAAATTACACAAACAAGCAGCTATGGAACAGGATCAACAGAAGCTGAAATGAGCAGGTGTCAGGCTTCCTCCCCTCTTGGCCGTAAATATGAAGTACAAAGAGAAAGCAGTCTCTTACCAGTAACAGAAATGTTTAATGTACGGAGCAAAAGAACAACTCAGAGTGCAGGTGATCCCAATTAAGGTTCCATCCACTTCCCTCTAGTCACATCCGTCCTGTTGTCTCCTAGTCACCTGATCTCTCAACCTTTGAGCCTTTTGCACAGTTACCTTATCTAATCTCCTAGCCTTGGGAAGCAAAGCCTGCACATCTTCCAGTGAGTGAGTGTCAACTAGTTCACTCTCTTCCCGTTTTTCTTCTTGCTGTTCACCTCCTAGTTCTCCCCAACTATTGTCTTCTGAAATGTGCCCCTCAGCAAACCATTGTTCCAAATCAACACTACACTGCTCCTGTGGAGTTTCAGGATCCTGACCATGAGCAGGGGGAGGGGGAGGGTCCCACCATTCCTCATCAGAGTTGTACTCCTCAACCCAGTCTCTGACAGCAGGTAAGCAATAGAGAATCACATCCCCACCAGGGGTAAACACTGGTGGTGGAAACTGTGGTGAAAAGCCACTTGACATTAAAAAAAGGAAGCACTTTGCATAGTTTGATCTCATAAAACACATATAGGATGAGCACATTAATCCATGCAGGTATGCAGCCTCAGAGCCACACACACACACACACACTGACCATTCCTATTTTTTCTCCCCAGGACGAAATGGGACATCAGCTGAAAATTTATCCTGTGTCATTTACACAGTTCATGTTACCTCAATGAATTGCACTTGGGACACTGGCAGGAATGCTCCTGAAGACGTCCAGTATTTTCTATACTTAATATATCAGTAATTCATTTTCATTTGTTAAATGGCGGTGGGGAAGGGAATGGTTAGAGTATGCTGTTCCTGGTTGGGTTTTTAACAAAATGTTTTGGCATGCAGCAAAAACGATGGAGAAGAGACGGAATGCCCCCAGTACAAAAATAATAAACTTGGAAGACATGTTGGGTGCCATTTTCTTAATGTGACAATTCCTGGGAATCATGTTACCCTCAGAGTGAATGGCTCAAGCGAAGAATCACCAATTCAGCCTTTGGATCAGCAATTCTGGCCTTTCGATCATGGTAAGAGAAAGTGTTTCCCTGTTTAGGGAAGTTTTTAATCTGTGATAGTTTAATGTATTTTAATATTTGCTGGAAGCCGCCCAGAGTGGCTGGGGAGACCCAGTCAGATGGGCGGGGTACAAATAAATTATTATTATTATTATTATTATTATTATTATTATTAAGAGGATGGGGTTTGTTCGTTCGTTTACTCATAGTGCAAAAAATTAGATATCTTGAGATACCTTATAAATCAGGGATGGGGAACCTGTGGACCTCCAATATTATTAGATTCTAAATCTCTTCACCCCTGATCACAGGCTAGGCTGGCTGTGGAGTCAGAAATCCCTCACCCCTTCTCTAGTCCTTTGTTTTAAAATGCTTGTATAATTAAAGAAACCTCAGAGATGTATTCGTCTGCCTGCATTCACACACCCTGTGCCCCTTCAAGACCTCTCACCACAAAATTCCTGGCTATAAGCCGAGTGACACCTACCCACAATGTACGTGAATCTGAAATGCTCAGGAACTGGAAGCAGGGAACTTCACCACTCAAATGCCCTTGAAATTTCACAGCTCTCCACCTGTCAAGTAAAATACTGGCTATTTCATTACAGAAAAACTTGCACCACCACAAGATATCACTTGGAATTGTCATGAACAGCCGTGGGGGTGCAAAGTACAATGGAAACCCCCTCCATGTGCCTTTAAAGATAATGCAGACCACTGCTTTATATACGAAATAAGGGTAAGAGGTTAATTGTGGCTTTGCTTGTTGAATAGCTTTTTGTTGCCTTTGCTACTCACATGCGGATATCTGATGTAGAAATTCACATTTTGAAAATTTGTCCGATTTCAAATGTACATGGAATTTAGTTTGACTGCTATTCCCTATCTACCAGGGTGAATGGTAATTCTTAGATAGGTTTTGGTTGGTAGAGATGGAGTCGTGTACAGTTCTTTCATGAGTAAAGAAAATCCTCAGATAAAATAGAGCGATACTTTTCTTGTGGGATGACTTTCCAACAAATTATGCATTGCAGCCTTGCTTTTCAGTTCATTTGTTGAGCCTCCCTATTAGAAAAAGCTTATAGTATTTTATCTGAATCCAGCTAATGTTTCTCGACTGTTTTGTTCTCAGTCAAAAGCCAATGTCTGCAATCCAGCGTAGAAAGTCCCCATGAGGATAGATACATCATCTATCTTTCATGGTGATGCCGGAGTTGCAATGTGTGAGCTACACTGACAGGCATATACCATCACCCCATAAATGCGGGTGCATCAATGTGCAGCAGCATCCAGCAACAATGTTGGTTTCTGAAATCTCGCCCTTCCTAGCTTCATACCGTGTGGCTCAGTTTAGGTATGCATAAAGGTAAAGGTAAAGGGACCCCTGAGCATTAGGTCCAGTCGCGGACGACTCTGGGGTTGCGGTGCTCATCTTGCTTTATTGGCCGAGGGAGCCAGTGTACAGCTTCCGGGTCATTTGGCCAGCATGACAAAGCCGCTTCTGGTGAACCAGAGCAGCGCACGGAAATGCCGTTTACCTTCCCGCTGGAGCAGTACCTATTTATCTACTTGCACTTTGACGTGCTTTCGAACTGCTAGGTTGGCAGGAGCAGGGACCGAGCAACAGGAGCTCACCCCGTTGCGGGGATTCGAACCGCCGACCTTCTGATTTGCAAGCCCTACACTCTGTGGTTTAACCCACAGTGCCACCCGCGTCCCTTATGCATGCTGGTACACAAATGCCAGGTCTATTCTACATATTTAAAATAACGATACATTTATTTGCTGAGTTGCTATATACATCACAAGCTGGTCTGCCAAATCCTTGCACTATAACAGAGGAGGCATAATTGTGGCCCTCCTCTTAGTCCCAGTTGGCATAGCCAATAGATGACAGGATCCCCCTACATCTGGAGGATCACAGTTTTCCCACCCTTGGTCTATAGGAATGCAAAATGGTTGCCTGGTGCTTTATGGTCAGCGCTTGTGGGGAGGCCAAACACCGTCTTCTAAAGTTTCACATCTATTAATGTATGGAAAAACGTGAACTTCTATAACTCACTCGTCTTCTTTTAATATGTATGTTTATAATGTGTGTATGTTACACAATGAAAAAAGAGAAGATTATGGGGGAAGTTAATAATCCACACACAAAGAAGTCAGCCCTCTGTCCTCCGATATTATCAGTTACTCTTGACAACTTTTGCCTTCCTTGCTAATTAAGGGATACAGCCAAATTTGTGAAATCTAGCATACTTTGAAAAAGTACAATGAAAACCAACTAAAAATGTTAATTTTTTTGTCTCTAAGGATGAAATCAGAGGTCAAATTTCAACAGTAAGTATTGCTATCTTATATAAACATGAGGCATGTGAACTGAATTTAAGAATGGGAGGATCATGTGAATGCTGCCTTGGAAGAAATCTGGGCTATAAATATTAAGAAGGCAGCATAGTATTCTCTGTTTACAGCATTCTGAAATTAATAATAATAATAATAATAATAATAATAATAATAATAAATAATTTATTGCTTATACCCCACCCATCTGAATGGATGTTCTATCTAGGTGTCCAGATTTGGTCCAAGGGGGGGGGGAGCAAATAAAAATAAAAATCAGAATCCTCAAAGGATGAGCGACACAAAATAAAATAAATATTTGTTTTGAAACCTGCTTCATTGCTGCAGATATTCAATGTGACATTGTGCTTCAGATCTGATTACCTTCCATTTCCAAAGCCTTAGGCAATTTCCCTATTTGCTAGAATGGGGAAGTCAACAAGTGCCTATAATCTTTTCATTTTCTGTATTTATTTCAACTGTTTATATACCGCTTAACTCCTTAGTCCCTAAGCAGTGCCCAATAAGGTTTAAAATGCAATAAAATATAATCAGAAAAAAATACTTTAAACACTTGCTGAAATAAAGTCTTTACTGCATGGCAGAATTTCTATAGGGAAGGGGTTATGCTGTGTCTGGTTGTGATGCATGCACAGAAACATATCATGGCCCCCTCTGAAATTTCTGCCTGCGGTGGCAAGACTGTTTGGTGCTATGAATGCAGGGCTGGTTTAGCTCACACCACAAATGTAGCACTTTACCTGTGTGTTGGAAAACAAAGGAATGCTGTGTTCAAAGAAATAAGCTTGATATACAGCAAAACAATTCAAATGCCCCCTGCGCTAGCACTACTTGGGCTTAGGATCCCGTCTGTTCAGGATTATCCTAAAGATGACATTTTAGCCTCTTTATCGACTGTTGCTCATATGGAGATAGCCAGGTGTTGGAAAACCGGTAATGGGCTGAACATTGACTCTTGGTATAACAAAGTATGGTCAATAGCATTGGCTGAGAAACTAACATGCCAGCTCAGAGCAGCAAAGGGCAAACACAATCCATGTTCCTTTTATAACGTATGGCAAATGTTTATTGAATACATAAATTGTTCAGACTGTGGCAGGAATCCATCCAGCACTCATGGAAAAATATGGTGTGATCTCTTAGAGTAATCAAGTGAAACTTTAACATAACAGCACGATAAAAGTCTATAATTGTATCAGGACAAGTTACTTGTTGTTTACTGTTGTAACAATTGTTTTTTTCCCCAAAAATTATCTTCTTAAAATAAATAAAAACAGTATAAAAGGAAAGGAAAGGAATCTACCACAAGGAAGGAAGCAAAACCTAGGAAGAGAATTTTGGCTCCCACAAGCTGTGAATTCAACAGCAATCCACTTAATTTGTCCCTTTTAATTTGGTGGGGAAAGAGGGGCTCTATCCCATCTGCATAGCTCTCTTTCTGGATTCCATTCCTTGACCAGGATTCATTGTTTGTTCACGATTATTTGCGCTCATGATTATTTGCGCTCATGATAATATCAAGCAGTTACACACAATTCTACTTTGAATACTGTTTTACCTTCAAATGTTTCAGGGCAGGCATACTGCTTCATTTTCCGCCAGTGCGTGCCCTGTAACTTCTTTCTGCAATCCTGTAACTCTTTGTAACACTAATATTCTGGTTTATTTTTTTGTCCTGCTTTGGTGGTGCAAGAGAGCCCCTCCAGGCAGCAATGACATGGTAGCACTCTCTGCGCAAGCGTTGCAGAAAATTAATGTGGATGGCCCAGCATAAATCCAGCACCAATACACTATCGTTGCATGAATGGCATGTTGCTGAATATGCCTGGGAAAACACCACCATCACCCCAGTCTGGAGGGACCAAAGATATAAAGTTGACAAACTAGGTTTTATAATGTGGGGAGGAGCTAGGGGTAATTAAACACATACAACAAAATACAGAATAAAATAAACATACACCTAATGCCACATAATACCTCTTCTGCATTTGTAAGAACTTAATCATATAGTGTAGTAGCACTTACACTTTGGAACTCCCTGCCTATTGAGATCAAGCAGGTGTCCCAGAATTACAGACTTGTAGAGGTGACAGGGACCTCAAGAGTCATCTAGTCCAACCCACTGCAATGCAGGAATCTTTACCCCAATGTAGGGCTCAGACACACAACCCTAATATTAAGAGTCTCATTTAATCTGTTTTAATCTGTTTTAAAACATGGTTGTGATTTTTTCTTGATTTTTCTTGTTTTATCTTTCTGAACTGTTTGAGGTTTGTTTCCTTTTGCGTGGACAGGCGGAGATCCCCAACCCCCCAACCCCAGGTTGGCTCCTGCATGGAATAAAGACACACGACACTGTGTTATGGGATTAAAATTGGCCACAACTTTATTTCAGATTCAGATGTAGGGAGACCTTGGCTTAGGCCTTGGGTGTTTATCCCTCCCAGTCCCCAGCCGGGGATCTGGAGAACATCAGGGTCATCCAGATTGAGTGGGGATTGAACTGGCTCTGGAGAACATTTGTTCAAGCAGAGAGCCCGCTCCCCCAATTTGCCACAACATGGGGGAGACCAATGACAGCCTCTCGGTGTATGCCCAATGACTCCCCTCAAAACAACCCCTTTAACGGGGAACCCTGGGATCGCCGCTTTGGGGGGTGGGCCTGGGTCACCGCTTCACGCCCCCCCCCCCATTTTAGGGAAGAAAGAGTAAAGGATTCCACCCAAGGCCTGAAACCGCCAAAGTTGTGACGTTTTGCTACAGGGAAGGCAAAACCTGCCAATGCAGGAAAATTCCTTTCCGGCCCTTTAACAGCAACCAATACATAGCAGCGCCAGCATACCTGTGAAGAAGTTAACCTGCAAAAGAAAGCTTAACTAAGGGAGGGCGGGGTGGGAGAAGTTCTGGAGCCAACTGTGATCTCCCAAGTAAGTTCTACCCTCTATTGCGTGGGTAGGGAAGTCCCACCCCTTACCTGGCCAACTCCCCTGGCAACGCCTCCCCCACCAGGATTGGTTGACAGTCCGAGGTTGAGCGGGAACCTCCAGGTATCCAGCCTGGGGGGGGGGGGCGATGCCAGGCACTACTGCTAGGAGCAGTGTAGGATCAGGGGTGCTGCACCGACCACACAAAGAACGCCCCCCATTTGATGTGGTGTATAATCAAGTGGTGTACAATCAAGTGGTGTATAAGTTTATGAAATAATAAGTTGATGAATATGAATTGGCATGCTATTTCACCTACAAAGACATACAGCAGATTAATGTTCTACTTTTAGTTAAAAGGAAAAACCCACCAAAATTACACGATACGTGGGAAATACTCGTTGAGGCTCCGTGCAGCTGGACAGTATTGTCTCATTGGGACACAGTGGAGTGACTGGAGTAAACCAATTGTGTTTGGTAAGATTACGGATTTATTTACCGTATATTTTTTTCCATTGGCCCTTTCTCCATTATTCTCTCTAATGGCTAACTCAGGTGCTTGTGTGCCTCTTCAGCCTGAGCAACAAAGCCATCCAAAAATGTTTATATATATCTATTCAGAGGACTCCCTCAGCATGAAGAACTATACAAATTTGTAGATTAAAATATTTTTTGAAAGAAAACAGCCCATACTTCCAAGACTTCTAGCTTCTAGGACTTACGGAAAGTTTCTGGCAGTTGAGCCTTACAGACATCAAAAATGATATTAGTGTCATTTTGCTTAGAGATGGAACTATGCTAATAAAATAAAATAAAATAAAAATAATAATAATAATTATACCCCGCCCATCTGGCTGGGTTTCCCCAGTCACTCTGAGCAGCTCCCAACAGAATATTAAAAACACGATAAAACATCAAACACTAAAAACTTCCTAAAAAAGGCTACCTCTTCTAAAAGTCAGATAGCTGTTTATTTCCTTGACATCCGATAGGAGGGAATTCAACAGGGTGGGCGCCACTACCGAGAAGGCCCTCTGCCTGGTTTCCTATGGCCTCACAGTGAGCGAACTGCCAGAAGACCCTCAGAACTGGATCTCAGTGTCTGGGCTGAATGATGGGGGTGGAGACGCTCCTTCAGGCATACTGGGCCGAAGCCATTTAGGGCTTTAAAGGTCAGCACCAACACTTTGAATTGTGCTCGGAAACGTACTGGGAGCCAATGTAGATCTCTCAGGACCAGTGTTATGTGGCCACTCCCAGTCACCAGTCTAGCTGCCGCATTCTGGATTAGTTGCAGTTTCCGGGTCACCTTCAAAGGTAGCCCCACGTAGAGCGCATTGCAGTAGTCCAAGCGGGAGATAACCAGAGCAGGCACCACTTTGGCAAGACAGATCAGTTGATGGACACCACCGTACGTGTGTGCTTATATAAGACTGATGCCAGATTTGCAAAACACCATCCTGGTTCTTCCCCAAAAACACTACTCTGGAAGCCCCCATCCCAGCAAGCAATGTGGACAGAGCCAAGTGGCAAGAGAGGCTGTGGTTGTTTACCAGGTCTGGTACTCTTTTAAGGACCAGAACTTTAACAATTGACTGCCCTGATCCCCAATAACCTGGTTGGAGGAGGGAAACAAGAGTGCTGTTGGAGGAAGGTGCCACTATTGACATGGCATAATTTGTTTACCTTTTAAGAGCCTGACTTTGAGAAGTACTGAGCTAGGCAGCTGTAGCTGCCACTATCTTCTTTCCTTGCAATGCATCTGGGACACAATGTTCCTAGAGGAACATTATATTTGGGGGCAGGTTCAAAGGCTTTTAAGGGAAAGCAATGGCAGCCACAGCCTCCTGGCTTGACGCTTTCCCTTTCAGCACTGGGACCTTAAGAGCTGTAAATAAATTAAAATCATGCCAGCATCGTTGGTGCCTGGCCCAACCACATCACAAGCTGATGCTGGGCCTGTGTTTATGATACACTTAGTACTAATGCCTTTCTATCTTTTCAGGTGCTGACCCCAATCCATTTCCTACAGTATTATTAACACTTGTAGTAATTGGGACCATCATAACAATCTTGCTCCTGATTTTGATCTGGAAAAGGTAAAACACAATGACCCGCCATTTTTACCTGCATCTAGAAAACAGCTAGCATTTTTAATTACCATTGTTCTGAGATTTGACAAGCCTGTGTATTCTTTGTTAGGATTTTAACCAAAAGATCTAAAAAGTTCAACATTTCTAGAAGATCTGAAAACACTAAATGAAAATCTAACATATTAATATTCTAATCAAAATGTTGAATAGAAGGATCTGTTAAAGGTTTAAGACAATGCAGTACATAATTCAATCTATGTCCTATCTATGCATGCTGTTTGGGTGGGTGCTTCTATGCATGAAGCTCTCTATCTGCAGGCAAGAGGATATGCATTAGGGAGAACAGGATTTGTTACCCTGGTCAATGCCCCACATTTTCCTTCCTGCAGATTCCACATATGGAGATGCCTAGCTTTTCCAGTTCCACAACCAAAAGATGTTCTTTGGCAATATGAGAATGTGGTGAGTTCTAGAATGCATTGAATGCAGTGCTCTGCCAGATTTTAAAACAATTTAAAGATGAATGGCTGTAATTCACAAAGTACTGGTAATGCTATGTGATTGTTTACCGCCACATGGAAGGTGCCATGAAATTGCTGATCTAGCAGTTTTTCCCCATTCCTAGAGATGTTTGTGTGCTAGAATTTTATCTAGTCTAGTAAAATATTTGCACAATTGTGTATGAACGATGGAAGTCTCCAAACACTGTAACCACTTCCCCAAATCTATCTGTGTAGTCATAAAAACAAAAAAATGTAAGTTTCTAGTTACAATGGGTGGGATTCACCTAACTACCTCCGTCAGTGGAAGGCCTGTATAAGAAACTAGTAATTTCACTTACATTTTAGTGCCAAGGGTAGTTGCTTAATTTCATCTAAAAGAAATGGGACTTTCAAGTAAGTTTTAACTTAATTGGAGATATTGAAACCATTATAATTATACCCCACCCACCTGGCTGGGTTTCCCCAGCCACTCTAGGGAAATTAGAAAAAAGGGCTGAACTGAAAATATATTAGAGGAAAAGTTGCATTGCAAAGAGTTTGCTGCAGCTTCCATTTGCCATTTTTTAAATGTTGGAGGAACTGTGGAAAGCTCAACCACCAGCACACTATTCTTCAATACTGGCTATGCTAGTAGAACTTTGTTATGAGCTGTAATAAAGAAGTGAAACTGAAGTGGTCACGAGCCTTAGGAATTAACCTTAAGGGGATTTTTATTTTCCCTTTTTGTAGAAAACATGGGTGGACCTGAAGCCAGCAGCAGATGAAAAAATAACAGTGGTTGAAGAAATGAACTGCGAATTGCAAAAACAATGACAGATTTTCACCAGCCAGCTGCTACCCCAAATAAATTAGGGAAATGCTATTATTCTGGTGCTTCCTTTCGTCTCAGCTGCAATTGCATGTATAAAAGTACAAAAGCTGCTACTCAAGCACACTGGAAGACAATGCCAGGGATAGGTTTCCTCCAGCTAGAGAAAGCAGCTTGTGTGTGTGTGTGTGTGTGTGTGTGTGTGTGTGTGTGTGTGTGTGTGTGCATGTGTGTGTATCCAACTGTAGGGATCAAAACGCAGCCAACAGAGGTCAAGTCAGGTGTGTCATTTTGCCACACAAGGAAGTGGCAATGACGACAGCAAGGTGCATGCAGCTGAACTATTTACACAAATTTTCTGTCCCCTAAAATATATAGGGTTATAGATTGGGTGCACTAAATTCAGAAGGGTTGGGGGACTTAACTGTTTGGGAAACACTACTCTAAAGGACAGGGGCTACTGTAATTTTTGTAGACTATCTTTGCCATGCTTCATAGAAATCAAGATCTCAACATTTTCTTAACATGCCCACTGCTCCAATAAATGAGCCTTACTGGTCAACAAGGGTTTTTTTTTTTTTGGACAAGCAGCCTGTTAAGATAGTCAGTTAGCTACATGTAGCTACATTTTGCTGATTTTTAAGTGATCATTATTGTGATACTTCCGCATTCATGTATTGTGATTTTAAGTTTTAGTGTATTGATGTTTTGTGCCCTGCACCAAGCTTTTACAAATATCATTAGCATTTTTAGCTCTTAATTCCTTTTGCTAATGGAGTTAATAAAGCTTTATAAATGTACTGTGTAATCCTAAGCATTACTAGAATAGTTGCATCAGAGCTAGTTATGCTGCAAAATATTCCTGTGTTGCAGGGGGGTTAGAATAGATGACTCTTGAGGTCCCTTCCAACTCTACAATTCTATGATTTATCTAATCTTTCCAAAGCAGAGAATTTTGAATTTGGGCTATTAAAATGTTCTTGTACTATGCATACAGACTGAATATACCTTATCTATTTATGAATGTACTATATTGCTCTGAAGTAGGTGCTGCTTCATTCACTTTGTTAATTTGACAGCTGATGTCATTAGTACAACCACCAACTGTACAAATCCAAATTATTTCAAATCCACCTACCTGCTTTCCAATGTGGTTTTATGACGTGCTTCCCACCACTTCTCTTTTGGGGCCCAATTGTCATACTATTGCACAATGAATTATGTACATAAGCATTGCCAAGCCATTTTTAATTATTTTGCAGGTTCTAGTGTTACCATATTCAAAACAGGTTCCTTGGATTCTAAATCAAACTATTTTACCCATTTGTCATAAATATGTAGTCAAACCTCTGGAAGTCCCAGAAAGTAGATCTCATTTACTCTTTTAATTTAAAAGTGGAAGTTCAATCATTAATGTCCAGTGATCAAATGCGGTATTAGCAGTGCCAAGCCACGCCAAATTCAAATGTTACCCACCCCTCAGCTAGGCCCACTCCTCTACAAAATCCTGCTTGCACCAATTTAATTTTTCATCTGTGCTCCCTCCCCTATATGAAGCTGGTAGAAGTACCACACTGCATAGCAGGCATGACCCTGAACATCAAGTTATAACAGTAAATTCAATACATCAGAGTTAATTTTGTTTATTATTTCACAGAATGCCTCAATTCTGAGAACACAAATGCTAGATGTTCAGCTGTGCAAACAGTACATAGTGCTTAAGTACAAGTGGAAAAACATGATTTGTTAAATGAATACTTCTCAAAACATGATTTTATGGTCCTCTAAGATAGGACTTGAAACTTCAGGCTGCTCTTCAGTGAAGTTCAGCTGCCTTGGACCCAGAACTGCTAGCACTACGATTATCACCAAAAATAGACAAACTCAGTAAGCTGAGTTGTCTTGTTTCAATGCTGGAATGGTATCCTCAAAGTGTTATCAGTTCACTGAAGGCAGTTTCTAGCCCTACTTAAACACAATCTGGCCCCGATAAATAAGACTCCACACAGGAATTTTTCAAAGATCAATGGTCCATAATGGCAAGTTATTCTACATGATCTGTCAATTTAACTTACATTTCTAGTAAGGTTTTTTTTAGATGACTTTCTTGAACTCATCATACAACACAAGCACAAAAGCACCACCCATGCCTCGAAGAACATTAGACCATGCACCCTTGAAGAAAGCCTTTCCACCTTCATCTCTTGCAATCTTCTTCCAACAGTCAATTGTTCCAGAGTACATGATGTCAGCTGCAGGAAAAATAAGTTTATTAATTTGAAGCATTTATTCTGTGAACCACCCTGAGATCTTTTGATGAAGGGCAGTATTTAATAATTAAAAGTTTCAAGGACAGCATGACTATCATGTTAATGATAGTATCTGAAGAAGTGTGCATGCACACGAAAGCTCATACCAAGAACAAACTTAGTTGGTCTCTAAGGTGCTACTGGAAGGATTTTTTTTATTTTGTTTTGACTATGACAGACCAACACGGCTATCTACCTGTAAATGTTAATTTCTGTTCAGAGAAATGTAAAAGCAGTATTGAGCTAACACATTGTAGAACTTATGCACAGAAAGTTGTTCTTCAATTACTCTGAAACTAGATAATATACTGCTTTTATTGGGGGTGGGTGTAGGGTGGAAGAAGGATCCCAGTTGTTACTACTAAGCCAATTTTACAATGCTTATATGAGGATAGTCTCGTCCTGTGATCCCAGAAGAACTAAATTACAATGAGTTAACAGGAGTTAAATATTAACTACTTATTTAGAATCAATGTGAAGTCTATATATGTGGTGTCTGAAGCACAAGCTTAGTAGAACACAAACAAATTTGAGACACAGGGCCAGATTCACCTAACCTAGTGTGCTAGTGGAAGCCAGAGCAATGACTTCGACTAGCACAATAGGGCCTTTCTCCTCTCTCTTCCCCCCTGCACCTCTCCCAAATCGGCTCTAGGGGGTTAGGAGAATCCCCAGAATAGCACAATCAAGAGAGTGTGGTATTGCATTCCGCCCACCACAAAACTGCTCACATCTGCCACCAAAAATAATTAAAAGCCACATAGCCCATAAACATTACTTATTACCCTGTTATGTCTTGGCAGGACTACTGGCAGAAAGATGGAGAGTTCTGACCCAGTGATTTCAATGTTGGAAATGCAGAAGAGATATAGCACTCTGCTCTGTTAGCCTGCTCACTAGGTTTGCATTCAATTTCAAGCAAACATCTGCATGAAATTCCTTGCAGCACAGGATTATCAAGCTGATGCTTAATGTAAAATTGGCTTATTTTTATGTGCTTCTTACCTGCTTTACGTCCAGACTGCATCATCATTCGACGTCGCACTGTATCAAATGGATAGGAAACCACACCAGCTACTGCAGTCACTGATTGTGCAATCATCCAGCTTATAAAAATGTGAGTGTTTCTAGGATCTGGGAGCATACCTATAATGAAAAAACAGAACTTCTGCATCATTTTGAAAAATGAAGAAAGGATTACGCAACATTTTGGGGCACTTTATGGTATATCATGAAAAAATGCTCAACTGTTGAATTTTGCCTTCCTGTTTAATATAGAAGATCATAGTACAGGCAACTCTGTTTACCTGTTTTATGATTCAGCTATTAACACACAACTGGTGGTACCTTTTCTTAATATCTAGTTACTAGAGAAGGTGTATAATCCCTTGTGACTAACACTGCAGCTAGTATGTGTGGTCAAATCTGAAGTTCTAGTCCGCTTGCATCCAAATGGACAGTAACCTCTCTTACTCAGGAAGTGAATCCATATAGGGGACTTCACTGACTGCTAGTTATGAACTACATTTTTTATTTTTTTTAACTCCACCTCTGATCAGGCAACCTCAGTTCATTTTAGTAAAGTCTTGTTTTGTTTTTAAAATATGCTCCTTCCGGTCATCTCTTTGGTAGACGGCAAGATGTGTGATACTGGAAAGATACTCCATTCAGGTGTCAACACTTTATTTAATTAACAAAAATCCAGAACATCTAAATACTGAATCACCACTAAAATCCATCTCAATAATGGATTACGGCAGTTAAATTTAAGCTTTGGGATTACAGCAGTTAAATTTAAGCCCTAGTCCTCTGCCCTAAATGAACAGCCTTGGGTAATTTACATACTTGGTTACAGTTAAAATTATAGGAACAGTTAATGTAACCATTTTAGCTTTTACAACTTTCCCTTTAGTATAAGTAATGTTTCAACCACTGGCTTTCGATATTTTTCCTCCTAGTCTCTTTCATAACCCTCTTCAACTGTGACTGCCCAGGGTTCCACTCCCTGCATTCCAAGAGAGGTTTCCATCACCAAGTACAGAACCAAATAAATAGTGACACACAACCTAATGCCTATTTAAAGCTAGTTCATTTTGTCAAACTGATTCACATGGAGTTTTCTTCCCTAGATAATCTATGTGGCTTTGTAAACCAACACTTTGTGGCTGGGGAGACCTGGCCAGATGGGCGGGGTACAAATAATAAATTATTATTATTATTTTGCTCCCTCCCCCCACCTCTACGTGGATAGTATAGCAAATGAGTCTATCAGTTTTACTTCTGCTACTAGGCACATCTCAATATTTACATGGTGCTATTAAAAAACACCTGGCATGTTGCTTGTCAGTATCAGCCTGACCATCACATTTACCTTTTGCTGTGTCATAGACCCCAAAGTAGGCAGCTCTATAGATGATTATTCCCTGGACAGAAACATTGAACCCTTGATATAAGCCGCGCAGACCATCAGACCTGAAGATTTTGACTAGGCAGTCCCCCAGGCCTTTGAATTCTCTTTCAGCGCCAGCTTTTCCAACATCAGCAGCCAGTCGGGTTCTTGCAAAATCCAAAGGATAGACAAAGCAGAGGGAGGTTGCTCCAGCTGCACCACCAGAGGCCAGGTTACCAGCAAAATACCTCCAGAACTGTGTGTGCTTGTCTACTCCGCCTAAGAATACTTGCTTATACTTATCCTTGAAGGCAAAGTTGAGCGCCTGAGTTGGGAAATATCTGATGACATTAGCAAAATTCCCACGCCAAAAGGACAGCATTCCTTGCTCTCTAGGAATGCGGACAACACAATCAATGATTCCTTTGTACTGCTTATCAGCAGCAATCTGTTGACTTGCATGTTGTACCTGCAAGAAAAAGATGTTCACAGTTACTCTAAATGAGAAATTGTATGGTTCCAAATAAGCTTTATTCTTTCAGGTTCAGTCTGAAGTATACATTTCAAAGATCTGAAGTCACAATGGGAGCTAGAGAAAATGGGATAGAATAATTTGATCCAATTAAGTCATTAAAGGAACAAAATGACTTCCACTCATACCTCCTTTCCCCCCTCCAATCTGCTTTTGAAGATTGGTGAAGCCCTAAGAGTGAATTTGTGGGGGAAGGAGAGAAATTCTGTTGCATGGGCAGAAGTCATTCTGATCATGCAATTATTTCATTGGATATAATGCAAAGTTAATAAATAGGCAAAGGCTACTGAATACCATAACTGGAAAAACAGCTGCGCCATCCATATCAAGCACCTAAAAAATCAGGGCTACACCCATTTTTTGTCCCGTCCCCCCATCAATAACCAATAAAGTCTATATACAAACTATTTAACTATTATAAACTGTACATTATCTGGAGAAATCCTCTTGACTGTCCCAAAGTTATCACATATTCATTTGTTTCTACTCAAACTATGCTTTAGTATAGTGACACCAGTACCGTATTTTCCGGCGTAGAAGACGACTGGGCGTATAAGACGACCCCCAACTTTTCCAGTTAAAATATAGTTTGGGTTATACTCGCCGTATAAGAAATACGACCCGGTGTATAAGACGACCCCCGACTTTTGAGAAGATTTTCCTGGGTTAAAAAGTAGTCTTATACACAGGAATATACAGTACTTTGGAACACCATTCCTATTGAAATCAGATAGACACCTACAATTCTGGCTATGTTGTCATTGCTGAAAAATATTTGTTTCAACAAGTGTTTCCAGAGAATTAATTTGATTCAGTGTTGGTTATTTGTTCTCTAATGATTTTAATTTCCCCTCATATTTTCTATGAATTTGCAGTTTAGAAATGCTCTTATAAACAAATAATAAAGATTAGCTCACTCTGTCGTTAATCTTCTCATGAGTCTTGTTAAAGCCACAAGTAGACTGTGAAAATATCAGCCTATTGTAAAACTTAAACTAATGAGCAGGGATATAGCTATTGCAACTTAATTTCTAAAGGAAGTTAAACCAGTAGAACTACAGCCATTCCTCATTGCTAACTGTGGGATTTTCATTTAAATAAATATGTTTATATTTCTAAACTAAGGCATTAGTGCCCTTTTGCTTCCATGTAGAAACACTCATAAAACTGACAGCTTTGGTTACCATTCTGTACATCAGAGGTAGAGAATCTTTTTGGTCTGGTAGGCCAGATCCTTAACTCTCCCACTCACGGGTCAATTTTGTGTGGTACAACTCTATTGTCAATCATCTAACATCATAATGCTTCCCAGGTGTCTCTGAGTACCAGCTGGTTGTTGAGTGCTTAGGAATCTCTGTATAATGGAGGAATTCCAGGCACTGCTAACTGGCAGTGCCTACAAAGCCCAGTTTGACAAGCCCCACCTTTAACTTCCCCACACCTGACATCAGATGCATGGCTTGCCCCAAAACAGCTTTGTGGGCCAAATGGGGATGTATGGCAGGCTGCAGGCTCTCCATCCCTGCTTGTATGCATTTACCTTAAAGATCCAAGGAACTCAATGGGGTAAACTTTTTAAAACAGATGTACATAAGATTGTACTGTTCATCACAGGTTCTGAAGCTACCAAAGAACATTCTCTTCTGCACTGTCCTTTCATTGTGTTTGCCTATACTTGTAGCGTAGGCTGTAGATGCAGAACACACCTTATACCAAGTCAGTGGCAGTGTGGTGTAGCGGTTAAAGTGTCAGACGACGGCCTGGAAGGCTAGACTTCAACTCCTCACTCTGCTAGGATGTTGACTGGTTGACCTTGGGGCCAGTTACTGCCTCTCAGCCTAGCCTACCTCACAGGTTTGTTTCTGGACATTAAATGAGGATGAGGAGAGCCATGTAGGTGACCCTGGGCTCATTTTTTGGGGTGGGGGAAGAAAGTGGGATATAAATGCAATAAATAGAAAAAATAAAGTCAGCCACTGGGTCAACTGTCTACAACGGCGGGCAGTGACTCTCTGGGATTTCGGGCAATGCCGAGGTTTAGCATTTAGCATTAAATTAATGCCATTCCTCGTGCCAGCCGGATGCTCTGGACGGCCCCTCTCCATCCAGAATATATCCTCCCCACTTAAAAGGAGAAAGTTATGTCCTTTGTATGTACATGGCGGAAGTAGTCTGGAAAAGGTCGCGCGCTATGTGACCCTGTGCAGGGAGAGGCCTGCTCTGCCCGCCCGCATAGGGAGTCTCACATCCGCCCGGCTGCGGCCAGAGGGGCGGGGCTTGGGCTTAGGCCCCACTGCAGCACAGGCGACGGTGACCTCGCGCGCTCCGCAGGGGTCACCCGCCGCCGCCTCGCGAGACGAGAGCAAAGGCGGGGCCCGGCCGCATCCAATCGGCGCGGACGCCCTACGCCGGCGTCGCACCAATCAACGACACGTCGCCGCAGAAGAAGATGGCGGCGCCAGCTTCCTTCGACCTCTCAGTGCGTTCCCGCCCTCTACATCTTAAGTACACCGCTACAAAAAAAGGCGTGCATAGGGAATGAAGCGGGCGCCCCCCCCCACGCGCGCGTGAGGAGAGAACCCTTTCATCTGCGCGTTGGTTTGGGGGGGTGGGGAAGAGGAGGGGGACAGCGCCGCGCGCATTCAAACTGCCGCCAACGAACTTTCTACAGCGGAACCGGCCTAACGGCAGCTATGTGCGCGCGCACTCACACACAGACTCACACGGGGCGGGCGCCTCTCTTGCCCTTGCCGCAGCCGTCGTCACGGGCAGCCTTTCGAGGGCACAAGTAGTTCCTCACAAACATACGCACATGAATGCGTATTAAAATAAAAAGAAGCCGCGCAGTGGGGGGTCCGGACCGCGCCTCTTTCAGACCCCCCCTTATCTCTTTCACAAATAAAAGCGCCCCGCGAGGAGGCCTGACCTGAAGCAGCAGCTTGACCCTCTCGATGGGTGCCACGGCCGTCTTGCTGATGGCTGCCGCCACGCCGCCTGCCAGGAAGTCCTTGGCGAAGGAGAGGGCCGCGTCTGCCATGGCGGTGGTGGTGGTGGTGCTTGGTTAGCGGCGAGTGTGCGGGGAAAGGGGCTGCGAGGCGAGAGACCACAGGCGCTGTCGCAACTCAGGCCGCCGAAAAGGGAAGGGCCAGCCCGGCTTGTGAGCTAAATGGCCGGCTCAAGAGGCTCCGCCCGCCGGGCTCCATTGGCGGGGCAGCCGCAAGGAGGAGGGATCCGCGGCCTCGCAGACGCCGGTGGAGGAAGAGGCGGCTTCCTGACGCGCTTCCTTTGCCCAGGAAACCCGCCCATGAAGAGCTGTTGAGTGAATTTATTATCATTATCATTATTCTTTATTAAATTGGAATGGCGGACCCCGGTGGGTGTTATGACTGGGCTGAGGTCCTCGTCGGAGCTATATCCCCGTTGTGCCTCGAGGGGGAGTTACAGTTTACTCCCGTGTAAAGTGAACGTGTGAGCGCTCCATGTGCTTTGCTGCGTGGGCGGGGGAGCGGAAGTGCGGGCTGCATGGGCCATTGTGTCAGTGAGTTGGCACGAAGTCAGACCCGGCTCATGTTGGCTCGGGCCTGATCCCCGCTATGCCCCGAGGTTGCAGCACCAAATTCAAGAGGTCAATCCCATTGAACTCGCCGGGACTTAATTTGTGTACCCGATGTGCCTTGGGTCGGGAAAAGATTCCGCATTGGGCTTGCTGTGCCAGCAATTCACCCTGTTGGTTATCGTGTGTTATTTTATCAGGACTCTCTTAACCTGGATTGGAGGTAACTTCATCCTGTGGCCTGAACAAGCAAAGTTGAAATGGGTTCTGAACGCATTACAGGAAAGCACTTTGAAATCCCTAATGTTACTAGACTCCGTTGTGCATGACAGTGTTGCAGTTTAATTGCTTTGTAGAGTCTATCCGTATATTACATCCGTTTTAGATTATGGTCCTATACTATTAATATTGCAGTGCAAACAATGCTGAGGCCTGATAGCTTGTTTCAACAGGGCATGACAGGGAAGGGTAGAAAGATTACAGTGTTATCACTTATGAAACACTGCACTTTCATATATAATTGTTGCAAGTCCTTGGATATTTCCCTTTTGTATGTAATGTTTCCTTATAAATTCCAGAGGACTAGCCTGTTAGTCTGTAGCAGCCAAAACAAGGGAGTCTGGAGGCACAGCTAGAAGACTAATGAATT
Organism: Darevskia mixta; assembly: GCA_034641385.1. NCBI lineage: Eukaryota > Metazoa > Chordata > Lepidosauria > Squamata > Lacertidae > Darevskia > Darevskia mixta. Next base: position 10,392,287 of record JAWWNH010000063.1, read on the forward strand.
TATTGTCATGGCATGCGTCTTTGTAGACTTTTAAGATGCTGCAGGTTTACATATTAAAATATGTACACATTCACATTGACAGTTGCTGCTTTACTGAGCTCTGATTCCACCCCGCCCCACAAGCTGGGATGGTTCAAAGTTTCCCGTAATATTAGATTCTCCTTTACTATTTTTAATTAAGCACATATACTTTATCTTCATCAGCAGATGGGCTTGGCTTAAGCTTTATCATTTTCACTTGTTAGCTTGCTTTCACAAATTTTTGTGAAAACCCTTATTTATTCAGAAGTACCATTGGTTTTATGGGACGTCATAACTAGAAAATAACACAGGATTGCAGCCAAACAACTAAACAACTTTTTTATTTAAAAGCTGCAGTTACCAAGAAAAAGTCTCATTTAACTCAATGGGCCTTCGGAGTAAACATGCCTAGGTAAAAACAATTTATCAAAAACTGTTGATTTGTTGAGACTATGAATTGGTACCTTGACTGTTACTTAGCACTAACAAATGATTTGAAAAGAAGGAGGAAATAAAAAATAGGCTAATTGTAAACAATGATAATTTATAGTTTCACTAATTTGCATAGTGCTGTTCAAAGAATGAAAGAGACTCCTTTTGTATTAATAGTAAAAATATCAGGACGCTCGTTTTTTATTTCAGAAATGGTTATGCAAATATATGGTAATAAGTCATTTTTGGAACTTAAATTGTTAACACACTGATTGGAAGCTTTCATTTTAGAACAATCTTAAAAGGAATAAGAACTAAGTTTTTGACAAATAGATTAAACAAACAAGTACCACCACACTTTCTGGATATATAAGTTGCATCTGGGACATGAGGGCACACAGAGAGGAAACACAATGTAAAAAACAAAACAAAAAACTTTCAGGAGAAATTTTCTATGGTTGAAATACAAATTAAATGGTTACAATATAAAGTGTTCCTTGTTTGATTCATCAGGGAGACCTTTGCTCTGCACATGGCATGTTGTATGAAGGAACTTTGCTAATGCTTTGTATTTATGGTTTCAAGATTAGCTCAAGAGAATAAATCTGTAACTCACCTGCTGATAGTCTTTGGAAAGTTACTATAGTCAGCTTTGATCCCTCCCTCCTTTGATCAGATGAGAGGAGATAGTATTCTGAACGATTGTATAGCATGGTTCAGGAGGTGAACCAGAGGTCAAAGAAAATACTTGCATACCTCCCCTAAAAACCCCAGTCCAGTCAATTTTAGCAAAGTAAACTGTGTATAGAATCATATTTTGAAACCCACAAAACAATAGAACTAGTCACAAGTTGTTTTGGCAGATCTAAAGGTAAAGGGACCCCTGACCGTTAGGTCCAGTCGCAGACGACTCTGGGGTTGCGGCGCTCATCTCACTCTATAGGCTGAGGGAGCCGGCATACAGCTTCCGGGTCATGTGGCCAGCGTGACTAAGCTGCTTCTGGCAAACCAGAGCAGCGCACGGAAACGCCGTTTACCTTCCTGCTGGAGCGATACTTATTTATCTACTTGCACTTTGACGTGCTTTCGAACTGCTAGGTGGGCAGGAGCTGGGACCGAGCAACGGGAGCTCACCCCGTCACAGGGATTCGAACCGCCAACCTTCTGATCGGCAAGCCCTAGGCTCAGTGGTTTAACCCACAGCGCCACCCGCGTCCCTTTTGGCAGATCTAGAAAGCAATTTATACCTATTGTTTTAAATAAAAATGGCCATTTCTCTATACAGCTTCCTAGGACAGAGAACTGGGAAGGAATACTGCACTGAGAACATTTGATTGAATTCATTTCAAGTTCTCTGAAAAGACATTTTTAAAAAAATCAAAGATATGTATTCATGTCTTTTCTTGAAGTGTTATCTAACTAAATTATTCTGGATCAGAGAGGAGGCCCTCATCACACACCTCCATATACACATTTTAATGCTGTTACTGAAATGGAGTGGTGTATTTTATGGTATGAAGTTTTATTCCATGCTGACCCACTCCAAATATGGATGTAGTTTCTCTTACAATGCCCACTAAACCTGGCATGGATGTTCACAGCAAATTGCTAAGTCACTTATACTTGTTCATTTTGGATCCCTAGCTGTTGTTGGACTACAGCTCCCATCATACTTGACCATTGGTCCAGCTAGCAAGGGATGGTGGGCGTTGTAGTCCAACAACAATTGGGGAACCCAAGTTTGAGAAACACTGCACTAGTGAAACATTGTTGCACAAGAGAATGTGTGAGCTGGTTGTTGGCAACTTTGTTGCACAATAGATTTCACAATCTGTTGGGCAACAAGTTTCCACTAGTGCTACTGTTGCAATGGATTCTTCTTCTGTGCCACATTTAACCTTGCACAAACAGACAATATTTGATACAGCCCTGAATACACACCTATCCCTTTCAAAAACTGCTGTACAGATTGCATGAGAAACTACATAGTAGTCCCACTGAAGTTAGTGGAACTGTAGCTTTATGCAGAGTTTGTTCTCTCTTGTTTCCTGAGTTTTAAAGAGTGGCTGCAAGGGGCACATGGTAAGAAAAAATAAGCATGGATTTGAAACTAAATTGCCATCAATTATATAAAGGGGCAAGCAATGCATTTTCCAGACAGGGGAAAAAAATAGGTCACCGGATTTTCTTAGTACTGTTTTAATCAACAAAAGTAGGACAAGCTTTTATGCACAGTTCAAACTGTAACAGGACAACCATTACTAGTGCAACCCCTAAACAGAAACATCTATAATAATTCCATATGATGGTGGCAGTAAATCAAATTACTTGCTCCGTCTAATTTAATGGGTAGATGTTTTCTTAAAACACAAAATTGCATCTAGCAGGTTTCCTGTTATCTTAATCTGCACATTGGTGAATCCGTGTTTCTCCAATAACTGTTTATACTCCAATCCAGTTCTTTGTTTGCCTTCCGTCATACTAAGGGACTGCAGGACAGCTCTAGCAGGGCTTGTTCGTTTCTCATCAAGCACAATTTCTGCTACCAGCAAAGCACTGCCTGCATTTAAAGGAAAGAAAGCAAGCAACAAACAACACAGTTTAGTTATAAATTTCTAACTTCAAGTTAGCATTTTGTCTTATTTTGCTCTACAGGAAGGTTTTTATTTTATTTTATTAAGAGTCAGGAGATTTGTTTCTTTTCCTAAAGTTGCTCTATCTGACTAGAGGTGTTTGTGCAGCTAACTAGAAATGTGCACAGTTTGAACTAAAAGAGCAACTGTTGCAGAAAAGAGTCTCACCAGGACTGGGATTGCTGTGTGTGTGTGTGTAAATCCTGATTCCCTACAGCTGTTTAATTGTTGTGGGTAGCGAGGGGTGTGTGTGCTTAAAATTTACATTCCTCAAAATTTACATTGCTATCTGAAGTGCTATAGGCACTTTGAAGGCACGCATCACTGTTTTTGATGATGACACAGACCCTAACTTTTTTCTTTTACATGAATATTTAGTTTTAAATATATTGTTCTTGATTTAAGAGACTGACTGCTTTGTACTGTACCACTCCAGTGCCTTTAACGTTGAAATATAAAAACAAGTGCCAGCGATATAAGGCTTCATTATCACATTCATTCTTTCATTCATCACACTGTGACAGGGCAGTAAAAAACGTGCTTTAATTACTGTCTGTACTTGTCTCCTTTCCAGTCCTGGAGTCTACATCACCATGTCTAGATATATCCCCCCCCTTTTTTTTTTTAGGTTGGAGAGAAAGCAAGTGATCTCCCTGCATCATAATCACTCCACTTTTTCTTTTTTCTTTTTTGAGAAGACAAAATATGTAACACACAAAGTTAGGCGTGTTTAACAGAAGTCCTACTGGTTTCATTTGCAGATAAGTGTGCACAGGACTGCAACTTAAGATATGTCAAGGATGTACTTTAAAACCATTCTGTGAGGCTCTAATCAAAACTGCCATTAGAAGGATGTTAATGGTTCTTAAGAGCTAATATTCAACTTTTACATGTTTGCAATTGTCCTTTGATACACTACTTATTGCAATTTTACAGTGAAAATGACAATTTTCCCCAGAGACTGTGGAGTTAAACATTATAGGGGAAAACACAGACAAGAGGTGGCCATATGTAAAAGCAACCTTACACTCTCTTGTAATATTTAATTTTGCACAGTCTTTGGGGAAATGGCCCTTTTCACTAGCGCTAAAATAAACTTATTTCATGATATACTAATACAAAGGAAAAGGGGAAAGAGCAGTCAAATCTTACCTGGCTTGCAAACAGCATATATTTTGCTAAAGAGTGTTGAAATCTTTTCCTCTGAACAGTCATGTAGAACTCGTGAAAGAATATAAAGGTCTCCTTTTGGAAGATTATCTTTGAAAAAGTCACCTATTTGAAAAATGCATTTTCATCAATTCTAAAATGAATGAACAAATCCTCATCTCAGTAGCCTTATATACACATCAATACCCCAAATACCAAGTTAGTTTTTGAAATAGATCCAACAGGCATGTTCATTAATTTTAGTGGACCTATTCTGAGTAAAACTTAGTTGAATATCACCCTGTATGTTATAAGCAGCCCTTTAACACAAATGTTCATCACATATATTCTTTACCAACAATACTTTCACAGAAACTGAGTATTCAAGGAAGGCAAAGATGACTCAACATGCAAACTTTGCCTTGTGATAAGCCTCATTTGTATCCACATATGCTAAGATTCTATACACACTGTACCTAAGAGGTATGTTTACCTGACATGAAGGAAACCTGAGCTGGGTTTTGTCTTGAAGGCTGACAGCTGGAGACACTCGTGATGATTTCTGGAAGGTCAAATACCGTGACTTTCATCTCTGGGTAGATATGGACCAGCTCATAAGCTAAAGCTCCAGTGCAACCTGAAGAGAGCAAAATATTATCACAATAGCTCCTGTATTTAGTTCCTCATTTAGTTAAAACTTCTGATGATATTAGCACTCAGTGCTTACTCAGCAGCAGCTATTAAAATCTGCCTAATTATAAAACTTGCAAGATGCCTTCACATATTTTCTTGTAGAGGATCATAACATCCTCAACCACTGAGATTTGCTTATGGTGGTTGTCAGGCTGTAAGATTTTCAGAGAAAAATCTTAATAACTCTTTCTCTGAAAACAAAAAAAGTACTCCCAACACTGAGCTGTTCCAAGCTGCTATGCATTTGTTGTTAATTCTAGAAAGTATGGCTGCATTTCCATCTCAGTAGCCTGATATGTACTTTGATATTCCACCGTCAAGTCTGCATTTAAAATTTACCTATCTTGCCTAAGTGAACCATGAACAGACATAACTAAACCCACAAGAAAACAAAGAGAGTTTTCTTATCTATACCATGGATTCTCTTTGATGTTCAATGCTTATAATAGGACCAAGGTTATAAGGAAGGATACCCAAGAGGAAACAAATAATAGAGAATTACATATTCAATGACAACAGGAATTATAATGAAATTTTCCATCAATGCACCCAGATGTTTGAATGCCTACCTCCCAAATCACACGCAGATCTGAACTGTGAAAGGTCAAAAGCCACAGCTATGTCTCTTGCTGTTAGTTTGGAAATGCTGTGCATGGCACTCATAAAACGTTGCTTCGCCTCTGTAGTTTGGCAACAGAAATCCTTAAAAACAGAGCAGACCAAAGTTTCTAGGTTCATTCAAAAGAATTAGGATATAAACAAAACATATGCAGAGGTGTTAAAAAAAAAGACCTTGAAAACAACTTGCCTTTTCATCCTAAAAAAGAAATAGCCACAGCCACCCCATACAAAAGAGAAATGTCATATTTATTTTTATTAATCTTTATAATATATATATTATAACATATATATACTTTGGTTAACTCTGAATATTTTGTGTAATTGGTCTGTAGACTGTATCCAATTTGTGTGCCTCCTCTGACAGAAAGCTATTTAATTCAGTACAGTGTTCCCTCGAATTACGAAGTATTCGACATCCGTATTTTTCGACTTACGAATGAAAAAAAGTGGCCGCACGCCTACAAATTTTTCGACATCCGAATGGAAATCATTGCCGGGTTAGATGCGGTTTCCTCGACTTACGAATTTTAGATGCGGTTTTTTCGACTTACGAATATTTCCGAATATTTTTCTCCCAATGCATTCCTATGGGAAATCGACTTAATGATTTTTTTCGACCTACGAATGTCCATTCGGAACGGATTACATTCGTAAGTCGAGGGACCACTGTAGTCTTCTGTAGATGAAACGGGTTGAGGTGATCTTCAAAGATTCGCCGTTCCTGCTACAGTTCCCTGCACATCCCCTGAACATCAGCTCTGGAGGTTTGAGAGAGCATACATCAGGGCAGGTGGTGAGGAGAGCTGAATGGGAAGAGGGACTTGACAAAAATTGCCACCTTCCCTTTTCTTCTTATGGATGGCTCCGCTGGCTCAAAGAAATTTTCCAGCACAGCAGGGACCCCAGTTGCATTATAGGCACCCAGCTCTTCAAAAAATTAATTCCTGAGCATACTGTGGCAGCTCCCAATCAAAAAATGAAAGTTAAACTTGTCCAGTAGTGACCATCTCCAAAGCATGTAATGTTTTAAACCAAAGCTCTATATAAAGAATGTGTGGATTCTACACTACCTGAATACAATCTTCTGCTTTCTTCTCAAATATTTGGTTCAGCGGAGTCCCCTCTTTGACTGCCCACTCCAAATTTTTAAACAGAGGCCATGTGTGGTCATTACAGTAGAGAACATAGTCATGAAGTGAACATTCACCATCTGATGCCAGATATAAATTTGTCATATCTGTATTGCTGTAACCTTTGAAGACAGAGAATTTTGCAAGATTTGTATTATTTTTCCTTAGTGTCTCTTTTTTCAATTCATCAAGCTAAACCTAACCAGCTGCAAGGGTTTCACAGCTCAGTTGATTTCCACAGATCGTCACAGCTCAGTAAAGAATTTAATTAAACCCAATATTATAATTGCTTCTTATAATCAGTTTGCACATTTCCTTGCCACTGAAAGATGCAATGTGATGTTAAGAAAATGACACTGCAGCCCTAAAAACGCACTGTTTTCAAATGACAAAGTTCAACATGAGTGCAGCAGTGTGCAAGTGGAAGCATGGGAAGTGTCCCAGGGGCAGACAGGCAAATTCTACCCACAGGACATACTTGCACTGACCAAAGTGTTGGCCCAAAATATTTTGGGCACTGGGGTAGGAAATACGACCCCCTCTTCCTACTACATGCCCCTAAGTTAAGACCCCCCACCAAGCTGTGATTTCTCTCTGAAAAATGCCAGTGTAGCATGTTTGAAGACAATGGCACCTTTTGAGAAATTTAGGAAATGGCTTCTCCTCCTGCTATCCTGAATAAGATCAGGAATCCCTGCCCCCCCCCATGGCTGCTATTTAAAAACAAAAAAGGGAGTCGCAGACACCAGAATAGTTTGGCCTTAAGTGTTGCTTTTTCTAAGGCTGTGCTAAGTTCATCTGGAAATCATATTTGACTCGTTTCTCTAGACACACTTTTTTGTTCTTCTCCGTTACATATGTCCATAGTCTAGCCAACAATCCAATTGCATTAAGGTACAAGTTCCTTTTCGTTCCCCACCCCCAACTGTTTTAGAGAAGAAGGCTCACCTAGATGGTTCTTGTCCAATAGGCCAAGAGAAGTACAGGCATCAAGTAATCTTTCTGTGCCACACACCGAGGTTTTAAGTTTATTAGCAGCTTCCATGGATGTCAAGGTGCCCTTATCTTTCAGAATATCAAATACTTTCAGCTTAGATGCCACAAACAAAGCCTGGGGACATGAATTGTACATTGATTATTAAAAGAAAAACTAACCAAGGCGATCCATAAGCTACTAAGTCCCACTTTGGGCTGCACTACTCTGGATGGAAGTTCATCTGCTGAAATTTGTTCTTGATCACAACATCCAAGAGATTAAGGTAGACAAACAGTAGTCACTTGAAAACCAGCATATGTGGAACTGTTTACTGATTTTTCTTTCATTGTCACTTCTGTCAGTTTGTTCCGGTTATCAATCAAAAGACAAGCCATGGTAAGGATATTACAGAGGAAATGATGGATGCTAGCCTTGGCTGAACCAGACACCTGTTCACAAGACTTCATGGCTGCTTAACATTTTTAATGGTGAACAGATACTCAAGTGTTCTGAAATGTTCCTTGCTGAATACTGAGGGTATCCAAAAAATTGTGTAGTTGCCAAGCATTCACAACAGAAGAATCTAGATATATATTTTAAAGAGAAACAAGTGGTCTATAAAGGCATTTTTAACTATGAAGCAGTTGTCAGTGAGTCAGTAGATGCCAATTTATTTTTCATTTGTGACAAAGCTGCCTGGTATAACTAGGTCAGACTTTTTTTCTATCTGTCCAGAATTGTCTGTTCTGATTGGCAGGGGCTCAGGACTTCAGGCAAAAGTCTTTCACATCACCTTCCACCCGATTCTGGATAAGCGGGGGATTGAATCTGAGCCTTGCAGCAATAGACTTGGGCAATATATGATGGTTTGCACAACAACCAAGTGGAGAGAAGTGATAATGTCAACTTTTTCTTAAAAATTAATGACCCGCTTCAATTTACCTCATTGCGGTTCCAGGTAGGGTAGGAGAATGGAGAATGGAGAAGAGAGCCCACACTGGGTGTAGCAATGATGAGTTAGGGCACTGAGTCTATGTCGTGTCAACAGCCACCTCCCATTTGCAGCAACAGAGGGAGTGTTTTGTAGTGGTATTTACACACATCTCAGGCTGCTTTCAGATCTTCACAAAAGATCTCTTATTTACCCTTGACCAAGTATTTGAGCCACTAAGAAATGTAAGAACCAGCATATAAAGAATTGCAGCTGTAAACATACCCCTTGTTCACTAAAAATTAATTTTATCCTAATGGACAAACCTGTACAAACAGAATAAAACCTGTTTATTTCAAGGTCTCTGGAGCTCAGGTTATTGTCCTTAAAATGTCGGCATGTTCCCCAGGCCCACAGGTGCCACATTCCATAAAATTAACAAAAAATGTTTTTACAGATCTATATACAAAAGAACAAAAGATGGGTTACCTTTGATGCTCTGAAGCCATCCAGAAGGTGAGTGAGTTTAGATGGGAATTGTGTTGCATTTTCTATTATTCCATTCTGACTTTCCACGGGTGTGTTGCAAGAATGACTGCTCTTTATGCACTTTTCCAGGCTGTGAGGGACTCCACCGCCATTTCGCTTCTTAGCACCTTCAAACTGTGAGTGGTTATCCGAAGAGTCACATTCCCCATCACTTAGAATCTCAAAAGTCTCTACTGACGGGATAGAGTCATGCTTTATGTGATGGATGGTGTGCTTTGGGGGCGGATAATACAATTCTGCTAACTTTTTGCAGAAGCGATTCAAAGGAAACCCCACCACGTTCAAGAAGTCTCCGTGAACATATTCCACTAACATTCCCCCAAGTGCCTGGATCCCATAGCCACCAGCTTTGTCCCTAGAGAGAAAGTTAAAAAAACAAATTGAATCAGCACTTGGGAGGAAAAGGATCAGGTATCTTAGTTTCACTTCGTTATGCTGTATTATGTATTTCAAAAGCTAAACATTTTGTCCAGGATCTGAAAATATAGAGAACCTAGAACTAGTGTTGCAGTTCTTTCAGTCTTGGGCTTAAGTATACAAGCATACACATATACACGAGAAATGAACGGCAGTAATTTCATTATACTTAGATCCAACTCTTGCATGGAAGTCTTTGGTCTCCCATGCAGGATACTGTACTGTTTCTGGGGGACGGGGTAGGCAGGTGTGGGGGACTCCATGGTCCTGAATGGGGTAACTGTGCCCCTAAAGTACCAGGTGCACAGCCTGGCAGTCACTTTGGACTCACAGCTGCCCATGGAGACGCAGATCAATTCTACCAGCTCCATCTGGTATGCCAGCTGAGACCATCCCTGCCCGCAGACTGTCTTGCCAGAGTGATACATGCCCTAGTTATCTCCCGCTTGGACTACTGCAATGCGCTCTACGTGGGGCTACCTTTGAAGGTGACTCAGAAACTACAACTAATCTAGAATGTGGCTGCCAGACTGGTGACTGGGAGCGGCCGCCAGGACCATATAACCTCAATCCTAAAGAATCTACCTTGGCTCCCAGTACGTTTCTGAGCACAATTCAAAGTGTTGGTGCTGATCTTTAAAACCCTAAATGGCTTCAGTCCTGTATACCTGAAGGAGCATCTCCACTCCCACTGAGGTCCAGCTCCGAGGGCCTTCTGGTGGTTCCCTCATTGCAAGAAGTAAAGTTACAGGGAACCAGGCAGAGGGCCTTCTTGGTAGTGGCGCCCTCCCTGTGGACCGCCCTCCCATCAGATGCCAAGGAGATAAACAGCTACAGTGGATGCGCGGGTTGCAAATGCAATCCGTGCGGGAGGCGCGTTCGCAACCCACAGCATTTGCAACCCGCTCCACTGCACCTGCGCATGTACATTACGCAAGTCGGCGCTTCTGCACATGCGCAAAGCATGATTTAGTGCTTCTGCACATGCGCAAGCAACAAAACCCGGAAGTAACCTGTTCCGGTACTTCCGGGTTCGGCGCATTCGTATCCTGAAAACACACAACCCGCAGCGAGTGCAACCCGAAGTATGACTGTATATAACTTTTAGAAGGCATCTGAAGGCATCCCAGTATAGGGAGGTTTTAGATATTTGACATTTTATTGTGTTGCTATATTTTGCTGGAAGCTTAGAGTGGCTGGGGCAACCCAGCCCAAGAGTCTCAGTGGTTTAGACCACAGTGCCACCCGCATCCCTTGCATCCCTTGGGTGGTATATTATTTTATTTTATTTATTTATTATTATTATTATTATTATTATTATTATTATTATTATTATTATTGGGTCTGAACCTGGTTAACTTCAGCAACTCTGTGACAACAAGAGCACCTAGGACATTCGTTATGACTTTTTGCTAACCCATAATACTATATGGAGCCTTTAAGAGCCCAGATGCAGAAAACAGTCAATTAAGAATGCATCTGTTGGCGTAATACTATATAGGGCTTTCACAGCTATTTATAGCCTTCCAGGCACAATTCAAAATGCTGGATTTGGTGTATAATGCTTCTAATTCCCTGCTCAGTGACTAGCAGGCTCAGCAAAACCCAAGGGCCAATGTAACATCATTCTAGCACATAAACAACATGTCTTAAAGGTGCCACTGAACTCTGCTTCAGCAAAGTAACACTGCTGTTAGCTGGTATGTTAACTGCTTAAGAAAAGAAGAGCAGAATAATAGTGTTCTAGAAGTAGGTGTGACTTGTTTCGCTTTCTCCTTCAAGGAAGAATGCAGTGTTAAGAACCCCCCAATTTCTGCTTCATATCCACATACATAAGCAAAACAAAATAAAAAATAAAAAATTCCTTCCAGTAGCACCTTAGAGACCAACTAAGTTTGTTTTTGGTATGAGCTTTCGTAAAAACAAACTTAGTTGGTCTCTAAGGTGCTACTGGAAGGAATTTTTTAATTTTTATTTTGTTTTGACTATGGCAGACCAACACAGCTACCTACCTGTAACATACATAAGCAGACATCTATTTTTATATCTGTGCCGGATGGGGTGATATGAGCTAGAGGAGTAGATAAATCAGTTTCAGTACACACTTTCATTACTCCTAATGGAAAGCAATAAATCCAGGAAGCCCTTTGGATTTTTCCACTGCTCACAAAAGGAGAAGAAACGGTACACAGTCATTTAAAAATAAATTCATTTGTGGAGAACACATAAGCTCTCCTAAATTCTTCTTGCAAAAGACTTTCCCCCTCAGGCAGACAGAACTGTAAGGCCCTAATGTGCCGTGTTGAGGCTGATTTCTAAACCCAGAGGGTTTGGGTCATTCCGTTTAAAGGCTGATTGACTTCTGTTTCATTTTGAGATCTCATGAACTTTTGACCCGTCTAAAGCACACGAGTTTAATATGGGCAAGCCACAAAATCCTGGCTGGAAGGGAATCAGCTAAATCCATCGCCAATCCCTCCCAAACACTATGCCAGGGCAGCATTTGCTTATTGATTTGCACAGAAAGATCAAGGCCTGAACATCTGTAGTCTAAACATCTCTCTCGGTTGCAAGACTGAAGTTCATCCTAAAAATCCCTAGCATTTACTATGCAAATGACACAATTCTGCTCAGTCACAGCGCCGAAACCCGGAAGTATCCCGTTCCGGTACTTCCAGGTTCGGTGCATCCGTAACCTGAAAACGCGCAACCCGCAGCGAGCGCATCCCGAGGTATGACTGTAATAATAATAATAATAATACCCACAGGCTCCAAAAGACCCAGCCCTGGCCTAGATGTTCAAATCATGTTTAATAATGTACAGGGTAACATTTAGGAAGGATGGGGGGCAAGCTCCTCCTCACTTTGATTTTCAGGCCACGTGTGGTTATTTTTCAGGAGAACCTATGTTTTTGGCAATTTGTTGTACTCCCCTGTATGACTGTCACATACAACTAAAGTATGTCTGCAAAGCTGAAACATCAAAGGCACAAATCCAGCTTTTCTCAAGATAAAAAAGGAGGGAGGGAGGGAGGGAGGGAGGGAGGGAGAGAGAGAGAGAGAGAGAGAGAGAGAGAGAGAGAGAGAGAGAGAGAGACTGGCTGTCTTGATTTCTATGATGCAGAATAAACAAAGGCAATAAACAAATGCTTTTGATATATCCTGTTTTCCACGTTCATTCTTTAACATATAGTAGGCCTTTGAATTCTGCTACCAATTTTTTCCTGCCCTCACCCTCAAAATCCAAAACTGTTCCCTCTCACTCTTGCTAGATGACAAACCAAACATATTATTTTATGCAATGTTACATAAGGTAAAGGGACCCATGACCATTAGGTCCAGTCACGGACGACTCTGGGGTTGCGGCGCTCATCTCGCTTTATTGGCCGAGGGAGCCGGCGTACAGCTTCCAGGTCATGTGGCCAGCATGACCAAGCTGCTTCTGGCGAACCAGAGCAGTGCACGGAAACGCCATTTACCTTCCTGCCGGAGCGGTACCTATTTATCTACTTGCACTTTGACATGCTTTCGAACTGCTAGGTTGGCAGGAGCAGGGACCGAGCAACGGGAGCTCACCCCGTCCCAGGGATTCGAACCGCCGACCTTCTGATCGGCAAGCCCTAGGCTCCGTGGTTTAACCCACAGCGCCACCCAGGTTAACATATTACATGTTACATATTCCCAGACTAAACTCCCTTTTTGTTTCATGTGCTACACAAACAGCCGGTTTCCCACACACAACAAGCCATCTCTAGTGATTAGGTCTGCATTCAAATCCGCTCCCAACTATTGTGCTTACATGGGCTCACCACTGTGAATATATTCCCATAAGAGTTCCTCTGATAGTGCAGAAAACTTAACTTTGGTTTCTTCATAGAAATCTGTGACTTCAGTCTCTAGCTGATTATCTAGAAAAATAAAAACCACTGGTTAAAAAAATGACATATCCGATGAACACCAGCAGTTTTAAAGCATTTTTATTATGAATACGTTACACTGCAGTCAGTAGGCCTGCCTTTCCAAATCCAAATTATGCTGCAATGAATACATGGATCTTCTACACATAAATGTCCTTCCAGTTACTTCAATAAAATAAGATGCTAGTTTATAAATATCCCTCTAAATATTGGTGAGGCATTTGATCCAATCTATTGAAAACTGGCTTTATATTTCTCTTGCCCTTCAAGTCAAGGATGTTCTTCTGTACTGATCTGCAGTGCAGATCTTTGTTAACATTCTGGAGGCAGCAGCAATATACAATGAGCTAAATAGCTGCAGAATAGATTGGTGCAAATGATAGTGGAAGAGAAACATGTTGTAAATATTATTGCAGACTGAAGGAACATCATAATTTGGTGTTAAATAATATGCTCCTCAGTACCAGCATGTGTAGTTTAATAAAAACAAAACATGCTTTCCAAAGGCTCACTTATTCATTTAAATGGGACAAAATGCAAAACAGTGGGATAAGTTATATTTGGCAGCTGTACTACAAACTCTTTTACACAGGATAGGGCATACTTAAGTAGGCTTTTGACTCTCTCTCTCCTTTGAACTAAAGGCACATTACAAACTGCTTTTAAAAACATGCTTCGTTTTTTTATTTTATTTTTAATGGGTAGCCTTTGGGTATGGAGGGCTCCTTTTTGAGAAACAATTCCAACCCCCAATCCCCCAACCTTTGGGCATATGAAATGAGTTGTGCAGCTCTTTGGAGACTCGCCTTTGTTTTGCATTAAAAAGAGAGAAAGCTTATTCAGGTTGAAAAAAAATAAAAAAAAATCCTTCCAGTAGCACCTTAGAGACCAACTAAGTTTGTTCTTGGTATGAGGTTTCGTGTGCATGCATCATACCAAGAACAAACTTAGTTGGTCTCTAAGGTGCTACTGGAAGGAATTTTTTTATTTTGTTTTGACTATGACAGACCAACACGGCTATCTACCTGTATCAGGTTGAAATGTTATCATTATCCAGATAATCAGTTCTGGTCCCCACCCAGAATCTACAGCATGTTTCCCAACAGTCAACACTAAACTCTTGGTGCTGCCACTGGAGAGGAAGCCCATTGCAGGGCCTGTGAGTTAAAATCCACCTGCCTCCTGGGCAGAGCTCCAGAGAAACTATAATCGTCAGACCTGGAACTGAGCTTTGCTTTCCATCCAGCCCAGTCTGCAGCACCTTCTCAAACAGTCACCGTTACCACTTTTTGGAGAACGAGCAGCATCACTGGACCTGGGCTGCCTTGTGGGATGTTCTCCATATAAACCAACAACAACCCCCATCAATTATGCAGCAGCTCTTTTAATGCACAACTAGGCATTTCGAAGGTGGTTGCCTGGCAAGAGCATTGTCCATTAGATATATTTTTGTATCAGTGCTACGGCTTGCTTGTTGCTGCATCATTTTCATTTAGTTTGGCCTCTTTTATCCCACAGACCATTTGATTTCCTAAGCCGGAGAGCCTTTTGGGAGCAGGCAAATTAGCGCCTAGGAAAAACTACTTAAAGCCACTTTTGAGTCCTTAAGATAGAAATCAAATGAATAAATACAGTGCTTTTTCTAAAAGAAAATGTTTGGGGTACTCTCATTTTCCTACTCATATTGAAATACTGCCCCTCAATGAGGCCAAACTTAGATTCACAAAATGTTTAGGGATATGCGTACCCGTGTCCCCCCCCCCCCGAAAAAAGCACTAAATAAATACGAGTTTATTATTGTGGGGCTACAATATGACTTTATACTCTTCAATGTTGCAACATACATTTTTAAACAACCCCCTTTGGTCAGGACCCTTTGTTTTGATTTGAGATTTGGAGTTTATCCCGTTTTGACAAACATTGTGGCTGTGCTCCTATACATATTTTCCTTACAGTAAATCTCCTTGAACTTAATCAATGGGATTTACCTGAGTAGACATTCAGGGCCACAATGCAATACAATGCAATAATCCATTTTATTTTGAGGGGCAAGGATAGCACATGGGAACAAGACACTTTCAGTGGGAATGCATGTATCAGGTTGCTGTGAAAAGGCAAAGATTCTGATTTATGCTGGTGATACTGACTGCATGTTCTGTTTGGTGCTTCTGGGCTGTCTTCAGCCACTGGAATAATTCTAGTTGCTAAGATATCTGCCTACAATCTAATCTGATTCTGCGATTTACTGCCATTGTGTTCATGTGAGGGGGGAGTAAATAAAGGTTGAAGTCACCTTGGCAAAATAAGCCCCGGGGTTGGCTTTACTGTCTTTTGCCTGATCAATCATATGCTCCTCAGTGACCTTCAATTGAGATCGGCATTTGGGGGAAAGGGGATAATGACTGGAAATTTCTGGAAAGATAAATACATGAAACTGGGTCATGGTTTGAATGTCAACACGTTTGCAAGCAGGATCAATATGGAAGTTGTCAAGCCGAGTCACAGCCAGCAAGGCAACAAATTGGCAAGGGCAACAGATACAAACCCAAACTCCAAGAGTTTTACTATGAACAGGAAGTTGACAGTGCTCAGTTCTATTGTAGTTAGATTCAATTTATTTCTAGATCTGAGAACTACTTAAAATGCTTGTTATCGTTTTGCCTGTTACTGTGTTAGTTCTCCTGACCTTCCAGGGTCAATTTTGGGGTGGGCACGAGGTTTGGGGAGATGGGGGTCCCACTACACTAGCAGACGTCCTTGAATCCAGCCCTTTGTGTCTTCCAGCAGATGCCACAAGCCTCTACAGAAGCCACTGGGGTGTCTGATATCCACCCACTTCAAAATGAATTCTCAAGACTTCTAAGCAATTCCATTCATCCCAAAGTAGTGTCCTCTAAAAACAGTGGATGCTATCCAACTCAGAGCAGACCCACTGAAATATGAATGGACTTAACTCAGTCATGTTCATTTAATTTGAATGGATCTACTCTGAGTAAAACTTAGTTGGATATCACTCAGTGTACTCCTCAGTGTGAACAAAGAGAGAAAAGCCAAACTCCTGCAGTCTTCCGATTCACGCAGACACTCAAGTCCCCCACTTGGTGACTTTCAAATGAGGTTAGACTACAAATACCATCATTCCTTACCCTAATGGCCATATTGACTGGGGCTAATGGGAGCTGTAGTCCAACAACATTTGGAGGCTACCGGGTTGGGGAAGATTTCACTGACAAGTAAGTAGGCTGCAGGGTCAAATGAGTCTTTGATTCGCCACGACCATCTGTATTCGTTCTTACCAATTACCTTTACTGCTGCAATGAACAATTGCGACACCCGTGAAAACACTGTGCTCCTTGCCACTCAGCCTGCGGGGGGAAACAGATATATTTAGGTTGCAGCCAATTTGCACTAATTTCTTGGAAATCTAACACTTGAATTTGTTTGAAAAACAAATTCTGCTCATTTATGAACGATGTAGCAATATTGGCAATCTACTCAATTTTATAGCCTTACAAACCAGGCAAAGCTAGGTACTTCGCTTTGATTCTGTTTTATTCTCCCACCAAATTGAATGGGGCTTCAAAGTGCTTGACTTTGGCTGGATTGTGTTTACACTGCTACCTCTGAACTGAAGTACTACCGAAAACCTGAAAAAGGCAAGGAGAACCAGGCACAAAATGATGCCTTTCCTCCTTTATCTAAATGAAAAACGGACATAAAAATTTTAAGCGTTGGTGGGAAAAACTAACTGATGTGTATCTATACTTTGAGGTTGCTTGCCTCTGACTCTGATGGACGTGAGGTCTCATTTTATGTTTTTAACAATTAGATTTATAAACTACTTAATCATGAAACACTCTAAGCAGCGCACATAACAGAATATCGTTAAGTTCTCTTCTAATGTGTGACTAGGCAAGAGAAACTTTTATAGGAAACTCAACAATGCAATAAATAGCCATGGTAAAATTATGTCCAATTTGATTACTCAGAACAGTAGGTCTGAGCATGGATTAAAATAAAAGCTTGATGCTTTCACAAATATGTATCATGGCCTGTCTGCTGTGATTCACACACAGGTGTGTTTATGGTTGTATTTGACAAGCAGATTTAAAAAGTGACCCAGAGATTAATCTGAAACAGAGCTAGCCTGTTATGAGCTGTGGGAACAACTACACAAGAAATGCAGGTAACTGTAATAGATGTATTTCCCCAACAAATGAAACTCCATGCTTATCATTCTTATGAGGGGCAACTGAAAAGCATATCCCAATCAAGTATTTTTTCATTTGCTTTCCATATCCACAAATAAGGCCAACAAAGGCAGTATACTATACATGGTTAGAAATAAGCAGTGATTTGAAGTACAAACTTTGAAAGCATCCTATATGCATCTTGTTTGTCCACTGGTTTCTCCAAAATCTGTTCTTCTATTGTCTGAAATGGAAATAAATATATTTAAATACGTATATTTATACATACTTGTCAAGGGAAAGCCTAGTTCTCTCCCATAGAAGAGTTGCTACTTGAGGTGAAATAGGGACACAGGAAGCTACTTTATACCAAGTCAGTCCAATGGCCTATCTAGTTCAGTGTTGTTGACACTTACTGGTAGAAGTTTACCAGCATTTCTGACAGGAGTTTTTACCACCCAGGTCTGGACATTTTGCATTTAAAGTATCTACTGTACAACTCAAGCTAGAGTCCTTCCCTGCTTAAACTCCTTTTCACCCTGGGATATTTTTACATATTAATGATTAGCTACTTTGCTTTCTGTCTGTGTACAAAGCGCTTAAAGTAAACACTGCAGGTGATAAGCGTTTAATTCCATGCACAAGTAAAAGCATGAAATCTAGGAAAGAGCTGTTTAAACCCTAGAGTTAAAAAAAGCACATTGATGGAAGCTTGGGCTGGATGGTTTGGCATACCCAATTTCTATCGTGCAATTATAAGTACATGCAACTTCCCGCTTTCTGAACAAAATGTGTTCCTAGGAAATTGTTCATTAGGTGAGCGTTCGCATGACGAGCTGACAATTTCCATTATTTCCTGACGATTTCCATTATTGGCTGCAGCCAATCGGCAAAAGAGAGACAAAAGAAAAACGGGTTTGTCTGATCCCTTCTGCTCTCTGATTTGTCTGATCTCTTCCCCATCCCTCTCTCCTTGGTTTCTGCCCAAAAATGATTGCCGTCAACCAGCAAAGCACAAACAAGTAAGGAAGTGGCAAACTCTGGCTGTTCGGACATCTGAATCAGTGGTGTGTGTAGCAAGGTTTGGGAACAATTATTTCTGTTTGGATAAGTGAATTTCTGTATTGTGAGTGAAAGCGGGACCTGCGTGTATTGATAAAACAAGAGTTGCTAATTAGAGAGATTCTAGTTTTCAGCTGCTGGTATATATGACTTACCACTATGGTGTCTGCCCCTATAACGACATCAGGTGTTCTAAGATGTTTCTGAAAAAATAAAAATGCATTTTGTTCAGTTTTCCACCTTAACAATAGCTTAAACTAACAGTTGGGAAATTAAACAGCAAGTGGGGAATTAGCACAATAGAAGCAATCTTGAATTGATTTAGACTGCATCCAGCTTCCCCATCAACCATTAAGTAAAACAGTAATGCTAACTCAGCCAGCAAAAAGTGTCACATGAGGGGGCTCTGTGAGGACAGGGGGCACTTGCGTTGTCCCATCACTAGTGCACAACTGTCTGGAACAGGAAGTACTAGAGATTAAACGTCAACCTAATGTCACATGGACACAACTAATTGTTTGTATGCCCCATCTCAAACACTCATGCACTTTTGTAGTTAAATCGTTTGTTGTTAATAAGCCAAGTTCAATAAACCAAGATGTAGGGATCTGGACAGCAACAGCAAAGAGCTTGACAGCATTTTTAAAGCATCGTCTCAGACAATGGAGGTACGTATATGGCTTACCAGATGCATTCTGTTTGCCACCTCAAGTGCCTTTTGCCTTGCAGTTTCTACGGCATATTCAAAAGGAGCCGCGAAAGATGACTTCTCAAGCGTCTCTTTGAACCAGGAGGGAACAACTTCAAACCGGAGGCCCTGTTAGAGACACTAAGTTATTTCAGCAATAAATCTTACAAAACCTGAAGGCTATATGCTTAAGGCCCTGGTGGAGGGACTATTGAACTAGCTAGAGGCTACTGAAAGCCTTTAACCTCCATGATTCTGGAGGCATGGTTGGACACCAGTTGCTGGAAATCACGGGAGGGGAGAGCACTCTTGTGCTTGAATCCTGTTTGCCGGTTTTCCACAAGCATCTGGTTAGCCACTGTGAGAACAGGATGCTGGCTTAGACAGGCCATTGGCCTGATATAGCAGGATCCTTGCATGATCTATTGTCTAATCCTCTTTTAAAGCCATCCAAATTGGTGACCATCGCAGCCTCCATGGGGAGCAAATTCCACAGCTGAACTAGTGGATCAAGTACCTTCAGACTTCAAGGTGTCTGAATGCACCTTTGAGGATCTTCCATCTCATTGCACTCTGTGCCACTGTCTTTTCCCCCTCCCCTTCCCCCTGGAACGTTGTGGGGAGTGGGAGCTGTCTTTAGTGCAGCCTGCTATCCTGGGTCTGAGTCCAACCCACGGTGAACTTGCACAACAGCACCTTCATTTCATCTCATAAACTATTTTACAGGCTGCAGACATGAACCTTCCATCGCACTCAACATCCATTTATTTCCTCGCCGCACTTTTAGCCAGGTGAACTTGAAAACTTGCCCCTTTCTTTAGAACTTGCTTTTAAATCCCCACCCCGATAACTGACACAAAGGTTTGTCTGAATTTTTTGTCCCCTTTGAAACAGAGGCTCGTCCAAACGACAGATGTGCTACTTGTGGCTGGGCAGTGGCTCCAACACATGCTGAGGAGGATTTTAGGACACTAATATATCCTGAGCACTTCATTGTTGCTTCCCAGTACCAAAAGCAGAGGCTGTGTGAAAGCGAGCGAGAGCGAGAGAGCACATTAAGCCATGGCTCAGAGTAGGGTTGCCACCAAAGGAACTTGTTTTGTTGGGGGGAGGGGCAGACTTTTGTTTGGGGGGGACGACAGAACCGCAGATTTCTATTATTTCTTCCTGATAAGTAGTTGGGAAGAAAGTGGCTAGCAATGGGATTATCAGCGCCCCTTCCCTCCCTCTCTCCCTCTTGAGCTGTCAACCTGGGAGGCAGGAATTCAAGCGGTGCAGCTTTTCCAGCAGCCAAGATACAGTGACGGGCTGTTTATTAATATCATTACAAGTAATTTATTCATCGCCTTCCAAACCACCGTCTCAAGGCGACTTACACGTGAAGTCGCCACCTGTGCAGCCGCCCCAATCGCAGCAGCCCCCCTGGCGGAAAGGAAGGCAGGGGCCACCTGGGGAGCAGGCGGTGCCAAGCGGGGCGCAGGAGCTGCGAGAGCGCACAGGCCGCCCAGGCGCGCAGCGAAGGCGGCACACTCACCGCGTTGGTGAGGATCTCCTGGCGGCGCGGAGAGGCGCTGGCCAGCACCACCCTCTTGTGGACCAGCTTCCCGATGACGGGGTTCAGGACCATGGCTGCGGCGGGACCGGACAGCCGCGGGAAGGACGAGCCGACGGAGAGGAGAGGAGGGAGCCAGCCGGCGCCTTTATCGCGGCGCACTTGGGGGAAGCGGCGAGGGGCGGAGTCCTCCAGCCTCTCCTCCCCACTTTGCGCGGAGGGGAGGGAAAGGAGGGAAAGACAGACTCTCCTTCCTTCCCCCAGTGGGCGGCTGCTGCTACCGTGGTTTAGGAAAGACGTTTTCCATGCCTTGTAGACTGGGGGAAGTGCCCTAGAGATTATTGAGCAAATAAGGGGCAAGATCTGTTTGAAACACAGACCAACCAACAGTATATCAAGGAGGGGTGGGGGGTGGGGAGTGCATTTAAAAACGCAGCAACTAAGCATGGCATTGTTATCTATTTCTGTCACTTGTTGGCACTGGGCTTAGTCGTCTCCAACTAAGCAGTTCCTTATTCCGTTCTTGCTGCAGAATGAGGGGGCTTTCCTTCCAAGGCAACCACAGCAAAGCACGCACGGCTTTAGTTGGAAAATAAGCACCACCTAACACCAGCGCTGTGGCGCTGTTGGTTAAACCACAGGGCCTAGGGCTTGCCGATCAGAAGGTCGGCGGTTCGACGGGGTGAGCTCCCGTTGCTCTGTCCCTGCTCCTGCCAACCTAGCAGTTCGAAAGCACGTCAAAGTGCAAGTAGATAAATAGGTACCGCTCCAGCGGGAAGGTAAACAGTGTTTCTGTGCGCTGCTGTGGTTCGCCAGAAGCGCCTTAGTCATGCTGGCCACATGACCCGGAAGCTGTACGCCGTTCCCTCGGCCAATAATGCGAGATGAGCGCCGCAACCCCAGAGTCGGTCAGGACTAGACCTATTGGTCAGGGGTCCCTTTACCTTTTAACACCAGCCACGTTGGGAACAAGAGGGCGGTCTCCCATTCAGGGGTTCAAATTGGGAATCTGCCTTGGAATGCATGATATTTTCAGTCCCATGTTTTATAAGGGAAGGAATCCCCATGAGCAGGTGCAGAAAAAAATCTTTGTAGGTGACTTTTATGAATCTACAAACAAATATGACGAGTCCATAGCACATGAAAATCAGCGAATCTCAAAAGAGTCAACCTGGGGACCAGCGACAGTGGGGAAAATGGATAATCGAGTGACCAGGAAAGCAACCAAGGAGCTGGCAAACCTCTGACTCAAAGACACACACCCCACTCACCATGAATTTACAGAGTGGTCTTAATTTAAGCAAGAAATTATTTCACAGTATCAGACGTCACCACACCTCTGCCACACTAATAGGGAGATAATAAATGCTTGTCCCCATAGAGTTGTTATAAAGCTTTTCATTTTTAGAAAAGGGATGCTGGACTAGATGGATCCTTAGTCCGATCTACCAGTACTACTGAATCAAGTTGCTGTAATTCAAAGTGATGTTCAAACCCAATGGAAACAACTAAATATTTGTTTATTTGTCTATTCGTTTATTTCAAATCTTGCTTGCTCATTCCTTTGGAACTGGCAGCTTGGAGTGTTTATTTCCACATTTTGTACCCAATCTTTTCATAAGTTTACACCTAACAAAAAAGTGTCTTTTCAAAGTGCCAGAATCATACTGGTATTCGAATGCATACTGCCTCCAAGCAGTTGCCAAATGTTCCAAACGGCCAGTACCCTGGAGTTATGATTTGTGTTGTTCTGAGCATTCAAAGCAAGCTGCATTCTAACTGCCTCAGAACTCCAAGGGGCAGTTGCTACAGTGCTCAGACCAGCTTCACTCTTCTCAGGTCTTCTCTGAGGTCAGGCACACGAAGAAAGACCTGGGGAAAGTCCTTGCGTACCAGAGACTGACTGAAGAACTGATTTCATGTAGGTGCATATATGCAGCACCCCTCAGTTCCCCACCAACATAGCAGTGTTTTGTCAGATAAGAACCAATTGACTTTTATTTCCTTTTGTCCTGTCTGAGAGCCACTTGGTAGGATTCTGTCCTGAACAGTAGCTATATTGGTCTGTTGCACCAAACTTTCTTTCAAGGGTAGAATGCTTAACTTTAGTTGGCTCATGTCTGACATTTTAACAATGGAGAGGGAAGGGAGGGGAGCATAGGAATGCAGAGGAGGAGTGGACAAGACAAGAGCCCAATTATCTGCATGAAGAGGGTCCATGCAACAAAAGGGGTTGTGTGCTTGTGCAATTTCTTCACCCCTGGGGAAGTCTGATTCCGGGCACTTATGATTGCAGGTACAGCAGACTTTTCCATTCCTACGTCTCAAGGAGGGGAATGCAGAATTTGCCCTAGAATGATGGCATTGTTTTAGCTGCACTATTTGCTCAAACTTTAGAAGATGTCCATATGATACTGTGCCTAACTAACTGTTAACTTTTGTCTGTTTTTCTCCAGCATGCCTTCTATCGCCAGCCTTCCCAGTACCAAAGCTCCAGTTCCACCCCAGGCACATTATGGCTCCTTTCTGGTACGACTGTTGTGCGGAGTGTCCTGTTTTCAACTGGGTGCTTTTGTCCTGGCTCATATCGGCTGCATTATGGAGCATCTACTCCACAGCCAATCTTGAATGGAGAGTGTGGCAGGTTGAGAACATCATGGGCAGCAACAAACCTGGCATTGAAGGGATTGGGATCTGGGGCGCCTGTTCTGTGTGTAGAATTACAATGAAGAAAATCAACATTATATGCATACCATTAAACGAGGAGTCCCTACCCTCTGAAATAATCATTGCCCAGGACTTGATTTCATTGGCCTCAATTGCCAATGCAGTGACCGTTTTTTGTATGGCCTTTGCACTATATAACATCTTTAAGCCTTCTTTTTTACCTTCTTGTGTGTGTTTGCAGTCCGTTTTACAGGGAATACTGGCCAAGCCTTTGAGTGCCTGTGTGCTGCTCTCAGCCCTGGCCAGCAGAAGCAATGATCAGGGACACTCGGTTTCAGTGGTCCAGAGAGATCTCGACCACTTCCAGCTTTAGGCAGAATAAAAAATTGAAAATGATGGGACACAAAACAAAATAGAGCCACACACTAAAGATGTGAGACGTAATTAAATATGACAAAATATCTGCGAACAAAAAAGAACCATATCTTTTACCAAATCATATCTCTCATTTGCTTAAATTTTCAGCTCTAAGCTAAGTGTGTGTCACATTTTTGTCTGCTGCAGGTAGAAACAAGTTGAGAAATGAATCAAATACCAAAAAATTAAGAAGTGGCTAAATTTGAGGCCCACATAATTATACAAACTATAATTTTGAACGGATCCATGATTTTCTTAGAGTCCTTTAAAGCTTTCAGTTTTCAGGCTTCCAGAAGGTTGGGTTTTCTGCCAAATTTCCCCAGATCTTATTTTATTTTATTGCTGCCATAAATAAAATTCTGCCCCGTACAGCTTTCCCACAGTGATTTGCAGCTAAGAATGGCTTTGACAGAAGACCACAGGTATTTAGGAACAAATTTCCCTGTACAACACAGTAAAATTGTTATCTATACAAACTGTGCTCTCTGTGTCTATAATCCATACTGCGAAAGGAAAAATACATTACACATTTGTAAAAGTCAACAGTTTCATAACGAAACCTTGGATGTAGTAATCTTTGACCTGCGTATCCAGCCTAGGCCACTACTTTCCTGATAACTCCTGTGTCATTGTTCTCCATCTCAATCAACTTGCTCACTTCATCCTTTGGTTTCTCAAAATTTGTTCTGGAATAAGTTATAATGATTACCTGTCAGGGTCACCTGGTCCCTGTGTTAGCTTATTAGACATGGTTTACTTTGTTGACATTGGGGTATTTGAACTTTTCCATAGAAAGCCTAGCAGGGAGGATTTTGTTTCCTAACTCAAACATTTTTTTTTTTTTGCTTTTTCCCTTTGCTAGAACATAGCAACATAACATTTGTATAGAAAAGCATACAGTTACTTTATTATTTCATTATTATTTATTTTAAAGCATCTTTGTCCTTCACCTCCCAAAACACTCGTCAGCTTACAAATGTCAGTTCCTGACCACAGGATTACGATTTCTATTCCGCTCATATCTCACCAAGGCTCTCCAAGGAACTCAAGGTGACAGAAACCGAGGCAGATTTAGGGACCGGTTCTCTTGCCCCGGGTGCAAAAGTGAGAGGGCACCACAGGGGCAATGCAACAATGATGAACAGTGGAAGGTGATTCTGTGAGGTGCGAGGGGGGGCATCAAATTTGGGTGTTGCACAGGGAGCTACTGAAAGTCCACCAAAGTCTACCACTGACATGTGATTTTTACTCTCCTTGTAGCCTCTCACCAACCCTGTGAGATATGGAAATCTTAGACAGCGGGCCTCTCACTGAGGACTCAGCTACATTGGCAAAGAAAAATCGCTTTACAGTGGTACCTCGGGTTAAGAACTTAATTCGTTCTGGAGGTCCGTTCTTAACCTGGAACTGTTCTTAACCTGAGGTACCACTTTAGCTAATGGGGCCTCCCGCTGCCGCCGTGCAGCCGCCACACGATTTCTGTTCTCATCCTGAAGCAAAGTTCTTAACCCGAGGTACTATTTCTGGGTTAGTCTGTAACCTCCTGAAGCGTCTGTGACCTGAAACGTCTGTAACCCGAGGTACCACTGTATATGTGTTGTTTACGCATTCTAACACAGCGGCACCAGATGGCGCTGTGGAGTTCTGCTTTTTGCTCCTCCGATTTCTCACGGAGGACTCTCGCTGCTGAAATTTGAGATTCTGAGGCCTGCCACTGGGATGGTGGTGGGTGTAGCGGAATTTCCCCTTTCTAAAGATTTTTATTTTTAATTTTGCAAGCCTCATTATCTGCTGATACTTCCCTCTTGCACATGACTGTTGACTTTTTGGGCTGCATAATCGATCAAATGTGGCTGCATAATGGACCCCACATAATTGATCACATGACACGGCACACACACACACACACCATTTGAATGGCATTGCCCATCAACTATGGGGGCCCAGCCCATTCAAATATTTTATTGGGGGGGGGGGGCTGAAGGGACCTCGGCCCCCAGGAACTGGCTCCTATGCGTGATACAGAACACAAGTCTGCCCTACCTACCCAACAAGTACACATCTAGATGTTCTCTAAATAAAGGAGATCCCGTGGGAAATCATTTTAAATCTCCCAATGCATACATTAACATATTTCTATCGTTTCATTGGAATATTTATAAACTGCCAACTCATGAAAAACTCAAGGCAATGAAATCATTAAAATATTATGAAATTATTCCTATATATTACAATACACATAACACTGAATCAAAAATAAGTGTCTAAAAACGCCAGACGAAAGAAAAACGTTTCCAACCGGTGACAAAATTCCAGAACTACTACAGGTACAGGTGCCTACAGTTGGGAGAAAAATCATCTGGGGTTCTTTGTTGAATTGACCACCAGAGGTCAGTCTAATTCAACAGTGAAGTTTTAAGACTATTCTTTTCCCCCTGAATCGTCTGCACTCCCATGTGGCAGCTCATTGTGGTCTTGGTTCTGCTCATGCTTGCAAAGTGTGCACAGCATTCACCTGCTATCCTCATAAAAATGCTGCCACATATTATTTCCCTCTTTAATCCAGATTTTCCATTTCAATAAATAGAAGCACTTGTGGAAACTTGTGATAACTCTCGATTGCATTGGGGGTGGGGGTAACGGGATGGCATTTTGCTGAAGACATCATCCTGTGGACACTGTAAAAAACCCAAAAAACTTGCATGCCTAAGCACCACTGAGGTGGTTCCATGCAGCAGTCTGTTGCGGACTTGCTGCACTGACATCCCATTCATTTGTTCAAACAAGTGACTAGGCAGAAGGTATCTCTGCTGCTTCTCAGATGCAGTAGATCAGCAAGGATTTTTTTATTCCCGATTGCTTAACGATAGAAACAACAAAATGTGGGCCTTCGTCCTGGTTTGTTTTCAGGGAGATTAGATCACATTGGCTCTTTCAAAACCATCTATTCTGATTTGTTTACAAGGAGGTTAGACGATGTTGTGTTAAAGCAAGTGTTACGCCACACACTTTTCGATGCAATTTCCCTTCACAGTCCTTATTGCAAAAAACAAAACAAAACAACATTCTTTGGGGGAAGTGGATTTGTTGCACAAGACCTCTCAACGAACACTAAGATACCCTTCAACATTCTTCAGATAGGGACATTTCTTACCGTACCCCAACTACCCACCTCAACCCTGCCATTTTTTATGCCCCCCCAAGCATTTCCTATCGGAAGAAGGGCGATTGCCACCACCACCACACAGGACTCAGCACACATGTCCTGTGCCATCCTGAGAAAACCCCTTAATTCTGATTTTATTTAATTATTTGTTAGATTTACAAACACACACAGATAAATAAGTTTTAGAAAAGGGCAAGATTAGACAGGGATGCACAAAGTGTTCCTTAAAAATATAGTAATCAAGACTCTAGAGGCGTAGCAAGCCCAGGTGGTACCCGGGGCGGAATTTTTTTTGTCACCCCCCCACCACCACTTTAATTTTGAAAAAAATTAAAAAAAAAAAAAAGTGTCACCCCCCTCTGATGGTGCCACTTTGCGAGGTGTGGGGGTTTTGTGTGTGTGTGTGCGTGTCTATTAACTCTTTTTCCCCAATAAAGTTAAAATAAAAAAATAACAAATAATAATAATAATAATGTAAAAAAATAAAAATAAAAAGTGTCACCCCCCTCTGATGGTGCCACTTTGTGAGGTGTGGGGGTTTTGTGTGTGTGTGTGTCTATTATCTCTTTTTTTCAATAAAGTTAAAATAAAAATAAATAAATAATAATTAAAAAAATTAAAAAAAATTTAAAAAGTGTCACCCCCCTCTGATGGTGCCACTTTGTGAGGTGTGGGGGTTGTGTGTGTGTCTATTATCTCTTTTTTTTCAATGAAGTTAAAATTAAAAAAAAATTAAAAAAATAATTTAATTTTTTTTTTTTAAAGTGTCACCCCCCCTCTGGGGTGGAACCCGGAGCGGCCCGCCCCCCGCCCGCCCGTTGCTACACCCCTGCAAGACTCCATGAGGTTTGCTTTGCTCCCGCTTTCTTCCCACCCAGGGTGACCCTGCCCTCTGCCTCTCCCTCAGAACCAGTGTGTCATGCAGGGCTGGGCCTTGGTGGCGGCAGCCTCCCCTCCTCACCCACTCTCCAGCAACCACTACGAGCTGCCAAAGTGGGCAGGTCAGCAGCAACAGCCATGGAAAGGCCACGGAGAAGCAATGGGATGCTCCCTTTGTTGCCACTGCTCAGGACAAGCACTGATTCCTCCTTCTCCTTGGCAGCAGCAGCGGCAGGGGAAATAGGGACATTTCAGGATCAAATCAGAAGCTGGGTTGGCTTTTGTAATTCCGGACTGTCCTTGGAAAATCAGGACGCTTGGAAGGTACAGTGGTACCTCGGGTTACAGATGCTTCAAGTTACAGATGCTTCAGGTTACAGACTCTGCTAACCCAGAAATAGTACCTCGGGTTAAGAACTTTGCTTCAGGATAAGAACAGAAATCGTGTGGTGGCGGCAGTGGGAGGCCCCATTAGCTAAAGTGGTAGCTCAGGTTAAGAACAGTTTCAGATTAAGAACGGACCTCCAGAATGAATTAAGTTCTTAACCCGAGGTACCACTGTATGCTATAATTGCTCAGCTCAGTATGTGAATGGAGCCCACCTGAAAATAGTGAGTCTGGAAGCGCACTGAGTCCACACACACACACACACACACACACACTCACACACACTCTCTTCCTGAAATTAAGAAAGCTGGCCATGGTGGAGAGGTAACCATTGGTGGATTTTGTGAGAAAGAAGGGGAGCTCTATTCAGACCCATCTAACTCTGTCTGCAGAGATGACCAGCAACAACTGCCAGGACTTCAGATGGAGGCAGTGCCGGATTTACATATAAGCTAAGCAAGCTATAGCTTAGGGCCCCACTCTCTTGGGGGGCCCCCAAAAATATAAAGGGGAAAAAAACCTGGATGTACATTTCCAAAATATAAGATAAAAAACAAAATAAAACCTACAACATATAGCAACAGTGTTTTGTGTTGTGTAAGCTCCTATGATGTAAGTACAGTGGTACCTCGGGTTAAGTACTTAATTCGTTCCGGAGGTCCGTTCTTAACCTGAAGCGTACTTAACCAGAAGCACCACTTTAGCTAATGGGACCTCCTGCTGCCGCTGCGCCGCCAGAGCACGATTTCTGTTCTTAGCGGAGTTCTTAACCTGAAGCGTACTTAACCCGAAGTACCACTGTGATGGGCCCCGCCTACTAGTCTGCTCCCTAAAATATCACTGGAAAATGATATTTTGTTATGTGCAAATGGCTTTAGATACCTATTAGGTCCATAAATTACCATATAGCATATATTCAACACAAAAAACAGCGACAATTTGTTGTTGACAAAGGACAGCTGGACATATAAAGGGCCCAATTACCTTCAGTAGCTTAGGGCCTCATCAAATCTAAATCTGGCCCTGGATGGAGGTGTTCCTAATCCTTCTCAGAAAGGCTTGGTATTGAACTCAGGATCTTCTGTGTGAGAAACACATGTTTTGCCACTGAGCCTTCCCCCATGCAATGCTTGTCCGCATGTCTGTGAAGTACCATTCAGACATGCCTATGCCACCTTTTCCACTAGGTGACCACTGCAGTAACATTTCCCGCTGCTTCCCATCACCCAGGGAAAACTTCTCTTTAGTGCTCCATTGAAGCAAACAGCAATCAGGGTTTCCACAGATTACTGTTTGCTAAAGAGCTGGTTTTCCATGGGTAAGGAGTGGGGCAAGGGCGAAATTGCTTGGACCCATACCTAGGAAGCGTAGGTCAAGTGGAAAACAGCTCAGACCCCTGCTTTCTAGACATGCGGCAAGTGGAAGTTTGGACTTTTGAAATTATCACACTTATACATACACACACGTGTGTGTATGTGCGCGCGCGCACGCGCACTAAAAAACAAGCAAACTTTTTCTTTGGATAACTGGCTCAGGATAACGAAGTGCAATCTACAATGTCTTGTCTACTCAGAAATAAGTCCCATTGAGCTCATGGGAGGTTACTTCCAGCAAAGCTTGGGTAAAGGAATACAGCCTATTTTTTTCTAAGCACTTCATGTTACCGGTAAGTAAATCAATTCTGCTTCTGAAATTGACATCATTCACCGTTTTTTACCACAGTATATTGTTTTTAATAGGAAAAACACACATGTCAAACCATTAAGAAAACAAGAAAATCCCAACATTGTACGCTCAAAGAACTGAAAAACTTACAAAACATTCACCTTTAGTTAGGACTAAAATCTTATAAATGGCTTCAGCAACTTCTAAAATTAGCTATAGGATTAAACTCAGCTCAGATTCACATTTTATACAACCTAAAATTATACATTGGAGGGTCCTCAGACTTCTGGTTTCTAGCTCTGTTTGTTGCACTTATCAACCAGAAGATTTTGGAAAAGATTGCAGCTGTGGAATGAGCCACACCTTTACCTATTCCATCAATGAAACACTTAATATGGAAACCTCATATCTCAGTTTAAATCTCATGTAAGACTGCCTAGTGTGTCTTAATATTTTTGTTTACAGTGCCACCAAAGGTCAGTAGCACTTGCACTCACTGACTTGCCTATGAAACAAGGAAATATACTTTATTGATATCTCCATATTAAGCTTGAAAGTTCTGTTGATCAAATTGTATAAAGCATTAAGTGGAAATTAAATACAATTACTCAAACTTAGAAGCAAGGCTGGAAATGATTTCAAAAAATGAATAATCCAAGAGACAATGGAACTTGTATTTGTACACATACAAAAGTGCAGCCATTGAATGTTTCATAGTTAAGTAAGTGAGTGAACGTGTTACTGACCTTTGGCGGCACTTTCAAGCTTAATATTAAGATCTCCATAAAGTAGATTTCCTAGATACTATAGTCACAATATGTCAAAACAGAGAGGACTGAGTTGCAAATGGCTTGACTGCCATGAGCCGAAAAGAGATGTGAAAGTGGCAAATGTTAAACATTTATTTTCAGCAGGTAAGTGAATGCCTTTTAAGAATTGGTTCCTTAGGGCAGAACTCCACATTACAGCACATTTGGGCTGCCACGAAAGGCCGTAACCCTGTCTCAAACTCTACTCCAGTCCCTCATAATTGATATTACTTATCCCTTGATGTAATGCCATCATATCATAGTTTTCCCACCCTGGCCCCATATCACTGGATGATGTGTTAAGGCAGGCACTGAAATGCATTGCATGATGACATTTCTTCACATGATTAGCTTACTGCCTTTTAAGGGGGGTTTGGGGAGAACATAATATTTGGGTGGATATTTAATAAATAATAAAACTAATGCCATTTGAGGGGAGCAGCACCATATCTCTCCAGTAACATGTAGTTCTGCCTTTGGTGCGCAAGTCAAGGAATTCCTTGATATCTATACCTTCCAATGACACCAGCAGTGGCTTCATTCAATGACACCAGTGCTATGGTTTCATTTTACGGAGCAAAGATGACACCCGCTTCCCATTTGAACCCCGGTGTCAAAACACACTTTCGCTTCTTTGCAAACATGGTCTATGCGCCGCCATCCCTTCTGCGTGTCCGCTTGACATCGATCTTGCCGACGTCGTCCTGGCAGTGAACACGCTTTCCCTTCTGCTTTCCCAGCTTTCCATCAGAGGTACCTTCCTGCCGATCACCTGCATGAACGTCTGATAGAACTCCTTGGATGCAAAGTAGTAGATGAACGGATCGATGCAGTTGTTGAGGCAGCTGAGGCACAAGGTGAGTTTGTAAATGTGGTAGTAGCCTTCCTGTTTACGGAGGCGGCAGAGGATGTGCACCAGCAGGACAAAGTTGTTGGGAGCAAAACAAACGATGAACACCAAGACGACTATGATGGCCAAGTAGATAGATCGGGTCTTCTGCCCATTGCCATATTTCTGAGAGGCCTGGATCAGCTTCCGAATAATGCTAAAGTAACAGATTACGGTCACTATGAACGGGAGCAGGAAGAAGAAGAAGAAGGGCAGTAAAAGGAAAGCTGCCCATGCCCAAATATTAGGAAGCATTTTCCACTTAAGCACATCGAAACATGTGGTGATGTTCAGTTCTTTCACTTCGAAAGTCAGGTCTTCTGCTTCTAATGGCCACAGGGCCAACAGAACAAAAAACCACATTCCAAGGCAGCATGCAATCGCGTATCTCTTTCTTCTCCATTTCTGGGACGTCATTGGTTTTACCACTCCCATGTAGCGCTCCAAACTGATGCAGGTCATAGTGATTATGGAGCAATACATGTTCGCGTAAAACATCACCGTGACGACGCTGCACATCTGCCTGCCGAAAGTCCAGTTGTTCCCATTGTAGTGATATATAATCTGGAAAGGGAAACAGGAAGCCAGCGCAAGATCGGTGATGCTAAGATTAATCATGAAGATGACCGAGCTGGTTCTGGGCTTGATGTGGAAGAAGAGTATCCAGAGGGAGAAAACGTTTCCAGGGATGCTGATGATTGCTGTCAGGGAGTACACAACTGGCAAGGCGACCATGATGGCTTGGTTCTGGAGCATGTTAATGGTTGCGTTGTCCAGAGGTGAATTGGTACTATTTGAATGCATTTCGTATGATGGGCTTGTTGGCGCTTGAGGCTCTGCAGAATTCTGTCATGTGACTGAGGTCTGCAACCTAGGGTGGAGAAGAGATAAGTGAAAACAACATATAGCAACAATTACATCCATTTTCCAGCTTCCTTTATGGCTAAATCCATTTCCAGCTATATAAAACCACCACCACCACCAAGTTGACCTTATATCTTACTATTGGGCAATACTGTGATATCTTCAGATTGTTGCGTAAAAAATACTTACATGATTATTATGACTGATGTTGCTGTCATAATTAAAATGCAAAGGCCAGTTGTTCTTACTATGAACATAATACAAACACAAGCAATGCAAAATTGCATCAATAGGCACATCCCGAGATTATATTGGATGATATAAAAATAACTGCTTTTATTATAATTATGCTATGCTTAATAATACATCATTTAGGTAGCACTGAGGGGCTGATCAGCGTATACCCAAAGGGATGGATGCCATGAACTTTCCTGTCCACTGCAATGAATGGGAAAGATGTTTCAGGGGGGAGGTAGGACTCTGTGTGTGTATTTCAGCAGGAATTAAAACCCCCAAGAGATCGAAAGCTTTCACTAAATTATTTAAGACTTAATTAAGAATTCTCCTTTTGATGCAAGAATTCTGCATGCAGGGTACCACAGGTGAGACGGCTCTCTCCCCAGGTACTGCCCACATCCCCTCAAACGATGGCAGAATGCCATGGCTCAGCCATGCCCAGACCTCAAACCTGAGGTTTCTGCAGATGAGGAGCAAGGAGTTCAGGACCTCCCAGCACAGCTTTGCACTGCCAGTGCCCTGAGGAGCCATCAGATCTCGGCGTCCCCAGGACTAGAGATCTCCACACCAGTTGTCTGGTCCCTGGCCAACTCTCAGATACTTCCATGTGCTGCCTCTTCCTTCCAAACAGCTCGTGTGCAGCTAAGCAGGGACTTGGGTGGCTGCCTGTTCCATCTACTTGTGCAGTCCTGGGGGAGCATGAAGGGTGAGTCTGCCTGGATCGGAAGGCTCCTTTCCTCCCATTCTGAGCTGCTTCACTGCTGAAGCAAGAGCAATATCAGGGCAGTTGATGTGAGAGAAGAGAGTTTCTCAAATGCACAGGTCCCAAGTCTATGAGCGTGTTTAAAGGTAGTGTCAGACCAGAACCTTCTCTCTCTCTTGTACCCTCATACCTAGATTTAAAAAAGTTACTAAACAATCATTATTTTTAACCTACGGTTTGAATAAAACAGGCACATCCAACAGGTAGATTGTGAGCTACTGGTAGATCACTGGACGTCTGTGGTAGATCACTGGCTCCCCTAAAAAAAGCTCAACCTGACCTGAACCCCCCAAAACAGGGCTTTCCATCCTAAGAAAAGCTCAACAACTTTGACCTGAACCCCCCAAAAGGGGGTAGATCACTGCCAGTTTTTAACTCTGTGAGTAGATTGCAGTCTTTTGGGAGTTGGCCACCCCTGGAATAAAACATATCCAATTTAGGAAGCTGATAAGTTTCACCATTTAGGAAGCTCAGACGTTTTGGCATAAAGGGACTCCTGACCGTTAGGTCCAGTTTCGAACGACTCTGGGGTTGCGGCGCAAATCTCGCTTTACTGGCTGAGGGAGCTGGCGTACAGCTTCCGGGTCATGTGGGCAGCATGACAAAGCCGCTTCTGGCGAACCAGAGCAGCACACGGAAACGCCGTTTACCTTCCCGCCAGAGCAGTACCTATTTATCTACTTGCACTTTGACGTGCTTTTAAACTGCTAGGTGGGCAGGAGCAGGGACTGAGCAACAGGAGCTCACCCCATCACATCCTTAATGTTTCTCTGTTAAACCAGTCCAGTTTCAGTGGAACTAGAACCAACCAGGTTGACAAAGGTACATTTTCACCAACATTTGTAAAGAATTTGGGGCTGATCTGCCCGTAATGAAAGACTTGTTGGGTTCCCAGCAATTTAGTATATTATTGTCACTACCACCACCACAGAATGAGAGGACTGGAAAGGGTCCATCAGTTAAGCAGACTTTGTTGTGGTTTCTTTGCATTGGTCAAGTGACAGATTGCTTCCTTTCTTCACGTAACCAATACTGAAGATGGCAGCGATTTTAACCATACACCATTTATTGCCGAAACAGAAAGGTCAACCTCAGAGATTAAGCCAAAGATGTAAAAGGCAGAGATTTCCGCCCCATATATCTG
Organism: Darevskia mixta; assembly: GCA_034641385.1. Lineage (NCBI taxonomy): Eukaryota > Metazoa > Chordata > Lepidosauria > Squamata > Lacertidae > Darevskia > Darevskia mixta. The sequence goes on from JAWWNH010000063.1 coordinate 10,427,135, forward strand.
ACTTCACATGATATCTGCGTGTTGACAAATGCAAAGTAAATCAAGCTGACCAAAAAATAACCTCACAGCTACCGATTAAGTAATGAAATCGTCAAACCACAGTGTGGATCTTCTGATGAAAAGCATCATATCATTGTGCTACAACTTGAGTCATGCACAAGCGCATCTTACTAGAGAAGATTAAATGCTAAAGATTAAATATTATATAGCTAATGGAGTGACCAGAACTGTCATGCCGGACTCAGGGTATGAGCACACTGTTGATATTTACTGAGATACTATGCCATCGTCGTACTCAAATTAAGGATATTGGCTTTTGAACTTAGAAAGGAGACAACTAATTCAGTGCACCCTCTCCAAGACCTACTCAAGAGGAGGTGCACCATCTTGCCGCTAGGAACAGGTCGAGGGATGCTTCTTTGCTGAAAATGCTCGCTGCTTGAAATAGCAGGCAGCTTTTTGCAAGAAGCAGGTAAATACCTGAACCTTCCACACCAAATGGCAGGCTGGGGAGCCTACACTAGTGGTGAGAAGTCGCTTCATCTTGCTGCTTCATTCTGCAAAGGAACACTGTAAAGTAAACTAATGCAGAGGAGTGGGGCAAGCTTCCTGTACTGTTATCATACATAACTTTTAACAGTTGTATAGAAGGGAGGATTTGGAAGGTTCCTCTTTCTGTATCCCTCAAATGATAAGCAAGCTACACATGCCAACATTTGCAGCAGGGGTCACTAAGCTGCTGCCCATATAGATTTCACTGCTGCCCCTGGGCTCAAAGCTGTTTCTTTTTTTAATAAGTGCCATATTTTTCTGTCTATAAGACGCCCCTATGTATAAGATGCCCCCTATTTTGGGGGACTCCGAGTTAAGAAAATTGGGGGGGGGAGATCTATCCGTGTATAAGACACCCCCAAATTTTGGACATTATTTTTTAGGGAAAAAACCTAGTCGTATACACGGGAAAATACGGTAAGTCTCTAGGTTTTCAAAAAAGAAAGTTATGTGGCAAAATGTGTAGGTGCCTTCTAAGCGATTTCTGTGAAATGAGAGGGAGTGTGGTTTAGCCTGGTACTGAGAAACGCTCTCTGTTGCTTTTAGGCAGCAGCAATGTGTGTGTGTGTGTGTGTGTGTGTGTGTGTGTGTGTGTGTGTGTGTTATGTGAAATATGGCGTGATCTCCTTCTCGGTAGTGGTGCCCGCCCTGTGGAAGGCCCTCCCATCAGATGTCAAGGAAATAAACAACTATCTGACTTTTAGAATACATCTGAAGGCAAGAGAAGGCTTTTTTAAAATGTATTTTTATTAAAGATTTTCTTGATTTACAAAGGTATGTGCAATGTCTCTCTCTCGTATTTTCCCCCCATGTAACATTTTTACAAATCAGTTTCATTTGTTGAGACGTTAGGAAGAGAAGGGGGAAAGAGGTGGAGGGGGGGAGATGGGTGGGGTCATGTTTGATGTTTTATCATGTTTTTAATATTCTGTTGGGAGCTGCCCAGAGTGGCTAGGGAAACCCAGACAGAAGGGTGGGGTATAAATAATAAAATTATTATTATTATTACTAGTCAGGACCAGCAGGACATAGCTGTCTTACCATGGAAGGCGGGAGTGGCTGCCTCTCTAGTTTTGCGTTATGCCACACACACCAGCTATTTTGTGACAGTACCCCCAGCACTTTCTCAAAATTCAGAATGTGCTCACTGGTCCAAAAAGATAGGCAACCTCTGATTTATGGGCTCCAAAAGCGAGACCTTCCAGATTCCCCCTCTTCTATGCAACTATGCAACTTGCTCTGTTGAGGATGCTCACTGTGAAATCACATCGCTCGCAATGCCTCTTAGACATCTCAAGGCCCATTCTGCGGAAATTGGTGCCTCTTTGATGTGATGCTGCCTTCCCCACAACAAAGCCCAGAAGTGGGGTCCTAGGCATAGGCACCGCCCTGAACCAGGTGCTGAGACTTGCACCAGCTATTTCTGGTGTGCCATTCTAAGAGATAACACACTCTGTGCTTTTGTCCCATATCTGCTCGTGCTGCTTGAGAGAAACCAGGTTGACAAATGAAGTAGGGGGCGGGGGAAGAGATGTGAAAGGAAACTTCAATGTGGTTTCCTTAGTCGGACCACGCCTTAACATATGACCCTGCTGCTGCCAGTTCTGCAAATATACCTGATTTGTATATCCACTGCTCTTTCAGACAGTAATTGGCAATATGAAAATGGTAAGTCTAGGGTGCAATCTACACACATATAAAAACCATTCTGAAAATGCTTTAAAAAAAAAAAGTGTTTTAAAGAATACATTGAATTTTCCATAAGGTTCACCATCGCCATGTAGTGTCACATTGTACATTGCATTTAAAACACACTTAAAGCATTTCATTTGCAGCTGTATAGCTGAGTCCTAGAACAGTTGTGGGTTTATTTATCAAATCGCTTGCGCATTTAAGAAGGTCTGTGCCAGCACGAGATTTTCTAAAGGCTGAAGTACTTTTTCACCGAAATACGTTAAGGTTTCAAACATAGCTGACAACAAGATGTTGGCTTGTTGGTTTCACTGTTAAAAGTACTTTGACACATTCTTAGAAAAAATGTGAAGATATTCAAAACACTCATTTACAGGAGAAACATTTTGTCCTGTTATTTGCATGATTAATTCATTTTATTTATGAGAAACCATAATGTGTCTCTCAGTGAAAAATGGGGCAAAAGAAAACATCCAGATTAGTAGATAGAAGGCTTTGTGTATATACAAGACTGAATCTTAGAATTGTAGAGTTGGAAGAGACCACGAGGGTTATCTAGTCCAACCCCCTGCAATGCAGGAATCTTTAGACAGAACAGTGTTTTTCTTTTTAAAATAAGATAATAGATAAGATAAGATAAGATAAGATAAGATAAGATAAGATGATAAGATAAGATAAGATAATTTATTTATTGTCATTGCACAAGTACAAGCACAACGCTATACAAGTGCAACGAAATTGCATGCCATCCTGTAAAAAACAGAAAGAAAAAACAAACAAACAAAAAACCAGCACAAAACACACACACCAAAAAAAGCCACACATACACACACATACACCCATCACAGCTCTCCAAGGTCATATTATCTGGTTACAGCATTTAAGATGGTTATAGCTCTTGGGTAGAAACTGTTCTTCAATCTATTTGTTCTTGATCTAATTGTTCTATATCTTCTACCCGAAGGCAGTGGTGCAAAGAGACTATATCCTGGATGAGATGGATCCTTTAAAATATTGTTAACCTTTTTAAGGCAACGGGAACTGTATAGTTCTTCCAGAGATGGGAGAGGATGACCAATAATATTTTGGGCTGTGGTTATGACCTTCCGAAGTATCTTCTTCTCCCTGGCTGTGCAGCTGGAGAACCAAGCACAAATACAGTATATAAGAATGCTCTCTATGGAGCCTCGGTAGAAGGACAGTGCTTTGGATTTTGAAGCAAGGCATCCGAGTCCAAGACCTTGAAAGTAGCCTATGGCTGTCAGAAAAAGAAGAAGCAGTCATAGGCCACCCCTTACCCAAGAGTAAGCTATATCTATCACATTCCCCGACTGAAGTTGAATTCTGAAGACCAGAACTGGTGGCCAAAGACCTTTCCTTTTGTGCAGTCCATTGCTGGGTGGTCCAACAGATGACTGAGTGGAGTAGCAATCAGGCAAGAAAGTGAAAGGATGTGAGGGAGGAGAACTGCAGCTGAAATAATTGTCCTTCTCAAGATGGTCCTCACACACATAGACAGATGCATTTCACGATATTCATTTCACACATGCATCCGTCATGCGGTTTGCTTAAGAGAGATAGCTATGCCCCATTTACAACAGCAACCAGTCCACCAATCACCACTGTCACCTCAATCCTATTTGCATGTTTAGCAACTAACTGCCCACTAAGGAAAGGTGCTAAGGCTGTCATCCTTAACAGACCTGGATGCAAAGGGCCAAGAATGAGTGCGGGCATAAAGATGCGAACATCTATTACCTGAGAAATAACTGGATGACAATGCAGGGCTTTTGAAGAACAAGGATAGGTTCTCTTTAGTTGAATAGTACTGAAAGGGGAAAGGGAAGAAGGCAGCTGAAATAAGGGTGCATATCAAGCCGCAGACAGAGGCAAGAATCCCAAGGGGCCAAGACGGGAAGTAAATGGGTCAAAGGGAAGAAAGAGGATGCAAAACAATTTGGGGAGGGAATCTGGGTCTGTGCACTCACCCACTTATTCAGCTGTAGTCCATCATGCTGGCCTCATCTCCATCCACATTCCCACCATTTGGTGGGCATCTCACTAGCACATGGCAGTACACTTAATGAAACATTTAGGCTAGCGCGACAGGAAATATTTCTACAGGGTCATGTGCATCACAAGATAAAGGGAGTGTTTTTGACTGCTGATGTTTTTGACTTCCTTTTTTTCATAGATTATATCATGTGCAAACTGTCTGGTGCACAGTTTTAAAAACAAACCGAGAAACATCTGTCCAGGCATGCGAGACGCTGATGATGATGATGATGATGATGATGATGATTATTATTTGCTCACACCTTATTTATACCTTGCCCTCCCTGGCCAGAACTGGGCTCAGGGCGGCTAACACCAATAAAATTACAATAAAATGTAATAAAATGTATTGTAATAAAATGTATTGTAATAAAATTACAATAAAATTACAATAAAATACGCTTATTATTATTATTATTATTATTATTTGCTCACACCGATTGGTGGCACAGAAATGGCTGCCATGGAAAGGGAGAGTCAGGTCAAGTCAACAACCAAAGTTCTCAAAGGAGAACTTACTATAGATCAGGCATGTCCAACAGGTAGATCGTGATCTACCGGTAGATCACTGGACGTCTGCGGTAGATCACTGGTAGATCATTGGCTCCCTCCAAAGAAGCTGAACAACTGTGGCTCCCCTAAAAAAAGCTCAACATTTTACCTCCTCCCTGAAAAAACTCAACTTTGACCTGAACCCCCAAAAAGGGGGTAGATCACTGCCAGTTTTTAACTCTGTGAGTAGATCGCAGTCTCTTGGGAGTTGGCCACCCCTGCTATAGATGCAATAGATGCTGGGAGAGGGAGAGGCATGGGCATGCAGAATAAGAGGGAGAAGCGGCTTCAGAAATGGGGTTTGGGAGGTGAAGAGCAAGCTTAGTAGTTGCAAGCTTAGAGTGGGAAGAGGAATCTGTAGGGCATTAATGGGGGGAAGTGGCAGGGGGGTTGCTGTGTGGAGCCAGCAGGGGTGAAGCCCCTAGTTATTGTTATTGATTTATTGCATTTCTCTCCTGCCCATCCTCCGAAAGGGGTCCCAGGCAGCAAAGGTTTTTGATGAAAGGTGCAAAAGAAGATTTGCATGAGCCTGGCTGTTTCTGAATGTGGTACACGAAAGGATGCAAAAGCAACAGGTGCCAAAGAGACAGCATGCGTGTGCTGCTCAGGACTAAAATAACCTGGTCGTTGCACCGAATTGTCATCAAGAAAGTTCAGGAGCCATTTCACTGCAGAACCTCAAATAACTATGCAAATAACGCTTCTGGCAAACAGCACACTTCTGGGAACACCAAATCAGCCGCTAAAAGCTACTGAGGACTAGGCTTCCGGTCGGCGCGCCGGAGGGAGAAGGTCGGGGGAAATGTCGCTCTTGACATTCCCCGACCCGACCGGCTTAAAGGGGAGCTTGCGACGGCGACGCAACCCCCAAAACTCCCGGGAGGGTTGTCCCGGGACCTAAGGTCCGGCAGAAGCTCGGGACGTCGCCCCAACTCCCCGGTAGACCCCAGTAGGGGCCGCCGTGAGCGACGCGGGGCGACGGAGCTCATCGGACCGCCATTGCCCGTCGGGTGGAAGCCGCGAGTCCTTCCCCCCTGAGCGTGCCGATTCCTCAAAAAAAAAGGAACAGATTGGACAATCTAAACGTGAGTACTAAGATAGTACTGAAGAATTTGGACTAATTTGGCGAAGTATAGGGATGCAATTTACGGAGGTCCGTCCCTTGCTACTGTGGCACTAAATCAGGAACTTTATTACCGATGCGGTTGAACTGTAATTGCTTTTGGATATACAACAGAGATTGGATCCTTTTGACACCCCTGATCGGGGGGGCACCTAACTAACATTTTTGATAAGTAGAGGATCTGAATCGGACCTGTTGGACACTATTGCGGGAATTTGGACTTTGAACTTGGATTGGTTCGGTCTGGAACATCGCAAAGCTATGTCTCTGAAAATGGAGGATGATTTCGAAAATGGAGGCTGGAAGAGGGTCCTTGAAAAAATCTGGGAAGTGAGAAGGGAATTCCAAGCCGAGACTGCAAGAATGAGAGGAGAAGTAATCAACACTGATGTTATGCCAGCTGCACAAAGGATGGAAGGGGGAGAAATCCCCCCCAAGGTTAAAGCCAAGCCTCGCCACAGGAAAATTCTTTCTCGGCGCAAGATATTTAGACTGAAGAAGAGGATCAAGAAAACAACATCTGCAAAGGACTATCTTGCTCGACGTAAGCAGACACCAACAAAGAAGAAGAATTGGTTTAAGAAGTGGGAGCAGGAACAGCTGAGAAGACAAAGAGAAGGTGAAATCCAAGTGCAAGCAAGCACTTGGACTTGGACTGGGGAAAGGCGAGGGGAGGGTTGAACAGTGCAGGTGGGTAACCCCGGATTGATTATATATGTAGATTTTGAACATTTCTGTCGGACATGGTCTTGAGTTATGATTTTGTTAGGATCTTTCGAAGTTGGGAGCCTGAAGATTTAGGGGAGTTAGAAGGAAACTTATATAAGATTTGGGAGGATGACGCTGAGGTTGGAATTAACAGATGATGTGAAAAAAGAATGTAATGCTACTTTATTAGAGTTAGAACTATGTTTTGTAACAATGTTAAAGATATGCTTAATGTAACTATGTACCTGAACCGGAGCTATGTTTTGTTTAATGCAGCCACGGGGGAGGTGCGGAGGAAGTCACAATGACTAAGTTTTATAACTAAGAATGGTTTACCCGGTAATAGGGTTAGGCCGAAGCCAGATAATGATTGCTTTAAGGTCAGGGGAATAATGAATGGGTTTACCTCTGTGAGAGGGAGGGTAAGATTAAATACCTCCCCAAGGTGAGAGGTGGGGAGTGATGAATCCTGACCGAAATGTAATGTTGAATACTTATAAAATTATAAAATCAATAAAAATTATTTAAAAAAATAAATAAAAAAAAATAAAAGCTACTGAGGACTAGGTCCACTCTGATTGGTGTGAATGAAGTTGTTCTGTTCTAGGATTCTGACTAAGGATATATGAATCTGTCAATCAGAGTTTCTCACTCTGCCAATCTTAATTTCAGTTTCGCACATTCCTGCATCGTCTTGCAATTTATTTATTTGTTTGTTTATTTATTTAAACTAGTTAATGTGGAAATTTGTTGGCATTTTAGTGTAAACATCTCACATTATGCACATTATTTTTGCAAGAAACTTCTCTAATATAATGCATTTCATATATTGTTCACACGGATATATGTATTTTTGTGCACATTATTTGATTGGAGAACTGCATCGCAAAGTTTGGAGAAGTGTGGATTTCAAAGGATAGCTGTGTTTCGGTTCACATATCGTTTTGGGAAGTGCACTATTAGTTAGGTTCATACTGAAATTCAAACTAAACCAAGTTTCTCGCCCATCCCTAGTTCTGACCCAATGCAAAAATTATAGACTGAGATTGAGATGAGGCAAGGCTTTCAGAATTCAGTGGCATCCTGGACAGCTCCACGAAGGGTTCAGGCTGAAAACTCCATAAAATAGGGCTGGCTACTGTGGTGGCTCACCTAGGTTGTTGATTCAATTCCACAATCCCTGGCTATTGCTGAGAATTCTTGGGGGGGCCCTGTTCCCATCCCAGAGCTACAATTCTCAGAGTTCCCTGTGAAGAGAGATTGATTGCTAAACCACTCAGAGAATTATAGCTATGGGAGGGGGAAAACAAGCCTGCTATCAACTCTCAGCACCTTTAAGAAACTATGAGATAGCTCAGTCAGTAGAGCAGGAAACTCTTAATCTCAGGATCATGGGCTCGAGCCCTGCATTGGGCAAAAGATTCCTGCATTGCAGGGGGTTGGACTAGATGACCATCGTGGTCCCTTCCAACTCTACAATTCTATGAATCCTCACAGTTCCTAGAATGCTTTGGGGGAAGCCATGGCTGTTTAAAGTGGCATCACAGGTCTTTAAATATATGGCGTGAATGTGGCCTAGGATTGTTTTTCACTCGGCGACTGAATGCATGCACTTGCGTTCTGGTGTCTTTATTTGGTCTGGATATACTGTATTTTTCTGTGTATTGGACGAGGTTTTTTCATGTCAAATCATGTCAAAAAACTGGGGTCGTCCAATACAGTGGTACCTCGGGTTATGAACTTAATTTGTTCTGGAGGTCCGTTCTTAACCTGAAACTGTTCTTAACCTGAGGTACCACTCTAGCTAATGGGGCCTCCCGCTGCCGCAGTGCGATTTCTGTTCTCATCCTGAGGTAAAGTTCTTAACCCGAGGTACTATTTCTGGGTTAGCGGAGTCTGTAACCTGAAGCATCTGTAACCTGAGGTACCACTTTACATGGATAGTGGCATGGGGAGATGCCGCTGCATGCAGGGAGCGATCTGGGGGCGCTGGCTGGTGGCGCGCAGCTTCCTCCGATGCCGCTGCATGCGGGAAGCACTCCCTAGATCATTTTCCACACGCAGCGGCATGGGGGAAGGTGCCCTCCGGCCAACCGGCCGGCTGGCTGGAGCGCAACTTCCCTCGATGCTGCTGCACGAGGGAAACACTCCCTACCTGCGCACGGGAAATGATCATGGGAGTGTTTCCTGCCCGCAGCTGCGCGGGGGGAGAGGCTCAACAACTTTGGGCCATCTCCCTTCATTTTCTTAAAATTGAGTCCCCCAAAATAGGGGGCGTCTTATACACGGGGGCGTCTAATAGACGGAAAAGTACGGTATTATTTACACAAAGGTTATAAACTAATGTAGCTAAATCTTAGCTTTTTAAATTAAGTATATACTTTCATGCCCTTTTTGTTGCTCTATATTTTCTTCCAGTGCTTTGAGGCCTAGTAAAGAGGAACAGATCCAATGCATACCACATGCATGCAAAAACAAAACCTTTTTCTTTTCTGGTGACAACAGCACCTCCTAAAGGAAGAGATGTATCTTGTTCTTGCATTGGAGAGTTCAGTTTGTAACCTAGGACTTGCTTGTCCTCACAGAAATTAGAATAATCTGATACCATACATATTTTTTAGAAATGATTTATAAAATATTTGAACCCCTTAGCTTAAAATATTTTATTCATCATGTTAAAATAAAACATTCCATAATCTATTTTTTCATTTTTTCAATTTTTCGGAAAAAAACAAAAAAGGCTTCAGGAAAAAAATAGAAAAACCCCAGCTTCCCCCTGATTTTTTCTGGTGTTTTCCCGGGCCTTCACATCTCTAGCCAAGAATAGATGAACAGACGGATGAATGTAATGCTGGGCAAAAGGAAGGTAAGATGCTCGGAGGACTGGCTTGAAAACAGGCCAAATTAGATTCTAGCCTGCTGGATCTGGAATTTCAGTGGCATTAAATCAAGCAGGCTAAGGACTTTTCCAGCCCAATCCCTATGTACACAAAGAGCTTGTGCCCCTTGTGAAAGAGCCTGCACTCTGCAACCTTGCAGTGAGGCAGGCCACAGAATATGGACTCATCTACACAACTGCAAATAAAACATTTTAAAAGTGTTGTAAAGTGGAATATACAAATGTGACACTGGATGGAACAATGAGCTATGCAAAAGTCAATGCATTTTTCAAAATGGTTTTTTTAAAGCATTTTCACAGTGTTGTTTTTTTTTATATGTGTGTAGATTCTACCTAACTCTATGATGTGCAGGAGGGCTTCCCTTTCCTGGTAATGGTGAGAAGCATTCCTCTGTGCCCAGCTGAGGGATAGTGGAGTGGGAGCTCCACATACTTCTTTGTGGGCCACGCTGTATGTAAAATGAAGCAGATAAATAGCTTCTTCCCTCAACTGTTTCTCTGTTCAAAATCAACCTCAACCCTTCGTTCCTTCCTTCCTTCCTTCCTTCCTTCCTTGAATCAAGGCTCTTAACAAAATGTGTTTGAAGGTAAATAGCCCCTGCATTACTGAAAGTTTTCATCTGGGGCAGCAATAACTCCTGGTTAGCCAAGATGACAAAGTATTATAACTATATTGCAAAAGAAAGAATGCTAGCGGGAATGAGTGAGCCAACAACTATCTTTCTGGCAACATTATTATTGAGAAATTTCCATACTCCACTTCCTAATCGCCCGAAAAATATACAATAGACACACACAGAGAGAGATCATGCTTAATTTTTACCTACATTGAAAGCAGTCCTCCTCCCCAAAAAATCCTGGACTGTAGTTAACCCCTAAGAGAGCTACCCCTTAACAAACTACAGTTCCCAGGAGAAGCCATGTGCTTTAAATGCATTGTATGTACACAACCTCAAAAAGAAAACGTTTAGACAAGCGTTTGTGGGGAGGGGTTAAATAACGCAGACATTCATTCTGATTGGTTTGCACGGAGGCTATATGATATTTCATCAAGGATAGCCAGTGCATTTTCTTGTCACTTTCTTTGCTGCAAAAAGTTCACGGTGTGGGGAGCAAGAGCACCAAATCAACTTTAATAGCGGGAGCAGAATGTACCGGCATATTTTTGGATCCCACCCCAAAATAGCGATGATCTGGAATAAAGCGCTCTAAAAATAAAAACCTTAAATTCTGATGCATATGTAGCAGCTGCCACAGGACAGCCATCTTTGCACCCTGCGGCATTTGTCTTTGTGCAGTGGACAATGGCTGATTTCCTCCGCGGCACGGTAAGACCTCACCTTTGAGGTCCAGAGCCATCGTCATAGCTGTCAACTTTCGGATTTGAAAATAAGGGATTTTTTAAAACTTTCGGATTTGAAAATAAGGGATGCTGCGAGGGTGGTGCAATGGCACCAAGTAGCTTCGCCACCCTGCGCTCCAGAGGCTGCGCGTGAACGGGAGAGAGAAAGAGCAAGCGCGTAGATGGCAGGCAGGCTGGCTGGCTGGTTGGGCGTGAGGGTCTGGCTGCACAAGGCATGCAAGCTCCGCCCCCAGTCGGTCTCAGACTCCTTATTGGCAGCCGAGCAAGGCAGCTGAGGAGCCTCCCTGGCCGGCAGGGAGGGAGAGGAGCTGCTTCCTTTGAAATCTGGGAAATTTAAGGGATATCAACAATCCGGGATAGCAGCGGGAAACAGCATTGGAATAAGGGAGTTTCCCGCAAAAAAAGGGAGGGCTGACAGCTATGGCCATCATGCAGAGGATTGCCTGATCGGCTGATGGCAGCTCTGCACACAAACAACTTGCCACGTGGAAGCCGTCACCTCGCAGAGTGATTTGAGAAGAGTGTGGCCGCTGCACGGGCGCTGCTTGCCCTTGAATGCTGGGTTGCGGTGTGTTGTAAAGCAGCCTTTCAAGCTGTGAAACAGAAGCCATGAGCAATGAGGAAGTGGTTGCAATGATTTGTATCAAAGTGCAGCGCAAATTGGAGGGTGCATGCATGGCTAAAAACTGTGTACAAACTGGAGTGGAAACTTGAAAGTAACCTTTCAACCCTGTTTTGCTAACAAACAAATATGCTAAATAAATATGGCTGTGAACTAAAAAGAGAGAGTCCCTTATACTCAGAGTAGACCCATTGAAATTAGTGGACTTAAGTACATATATTTCAGTGGTATACTGCTCTGAGTATTAATTAGTTGGCTGTTACCTGATGCACGTCAACTCAGAGGCATATGCAGTGCCGGATTATGTGTAAGCTAAACAAGCTACAGTTTAGGGCCCCTCTCTCTTGGGGGCCCCCAAAAAAATTAACAGGGGGAAAACCTGGATGTACATTTCCAAAATATAATATAAAAAACAAATAAAATAAAACCTACATACCGCAACTGTGTTTTGTGTTGTGTAGGCTCCTATAAGTAATGGGGCCTGCCTGCTAGCCTGCTCCCTAAAATATCACTGGTTTGCTCATTTCTATATATAGGGTGCCTACATTCTGCATGGACTGGTTGCATGGCTTTCGATACCTATTAGGTCCATAAATTACCATATAGGATATATTCAACACAAAAAGCAGTGACAATTTGTTGTTGACAAAGGACAGCTGGACATATAAAGGGCCCAATTACCTTCAGTAGCTTAGGGCCTCATCAAATCTAAATCTGGCCCTGGGCCTATGCGATTTTGTTGAATGGGGGTTATCTGGATTGAGCTTTGGTTTATTGGCTCTCATCCAGTCCATGACTGAGGCAATACAATGGTCCAGAATATCCACTGCCACACCTGCAGATGTAAAGGAGAAGTAGAGCTGTGTATCATCACCATATTGCTGGCAACGTGCTCCAAAACTCTGGATAACTGCCCCAGAGCGATAAATCAGCTGCCTCAGAAGGATAAATCAAGTACAGAATGGGTAGATATCTATTTAGCCTTTTCATCTCAAGTGGAAATTCTGAGGTTGGTCTTGGATTGGGGCAGTAAACTCCAAGGGTTCAAAAGTGACCCTCAGAACTTTGTAGACTACTCCTCTCACTGTCTATGCTCCCTACCTTCCTCAGGTGTTTTTGCTTGTGTCATTAAAGAATGCCTCTTGCTTGCCTGGTTGGAAGATGGAGAGATGCATGGTGTGGGTGGAATACCTCTGACTCTGGCATGGGCGGAATGCAGCCTACTGTACAAAGATAAGAACCACCTCTATAGCTGTGGCCTCCACAGCTGCTTCTGCCTCTAGTCCCACCTTTCACCGGTAGGCAGTCCCTAGAAGGTTGTCTGTAAGGGCTGAAAAGGGTTCCCCGCCCATGCAAGATCAAGCCTTTAACTTAGGCTTCCTCAACCTCAGCCCTCCAGATGATTTTGGCCTACAACTCCCATGATCCCTGGCTAGCAGGGCCAGTGGTCAGGGATGATGGGAATTGTAGTCTCAAAACATCTGGAGGGCCAAGGTTGCTTTAACTTGAACCAAATAAGCTTTGCAAATTTATTAGTGTTTCCATAAAGAGTAAACTTGGGGAAAGGTGATTTCCATTTAAACCTTACAATTTGGCAATATGGAGTTTGCAGATTGTGTATGTGCATGCAAAGCATCCTTGCCTGTGGATTTCTAAATGTTATCTCTTTTATCTTTGGTGATCTCTAACACCCTTGAATGCTGACGGCTGTGCTAGCAGTTGAGATCTGTGAACTAACGGGTAGTTTCTAGATCTTGCTCGTGCCAACGAGCAACTTCAGTGAGTGGGGTAGAGCCTGAAGTAACATGTGAATTAGCTCTGAAGTGACCACTTTTCTACCAACCAGCCCCCCCCCCCCTTGTTGTTACCAATCATTTCAATTTGCCTGGTTGGGAAGAAGAAGCTCGCAATGGGGTGCTGCACCATCGTCTTTTCTTTCTGATGATAAGTAGAGAAAAATCACTACTGACATTTATTAATGACTAGAAACCCCTTATGGACTTTCTGCGCAATAAGGAAAAAGAACTTGTGGTATCAGGGTTTGAAGACTACGGGGGGGGGGGAGGTTGGTTTATGGAAAGTAGAAGAGTTGGATGTTATTGTGAAGTAAGAATTTTATACAGGTCTTTTAAGCTGATAGAAAAAAACACCTTGCTGATTCTCCATCTTTTTTCTCTTTTTTTAAATCTATTTTATATTAATTCTTATGTTAAAAATGCCTGATATTTGATGTTTATTTCCGTATACTGATTTTTCTTCTTTCCTTCAAGCTGATAACAATTCAAAATGGCAAAACTTTTCTTTCACAACACAACAAGGGGTAGTTAAGTCTGAAAACACCTTTTTTGCCACATGCACTTTGCAACAAGGACAACTTGGATAAGATAGAACAAAGGCATTGGGTCACTTGTCCTGCACCCATAAACCAGTTAATACTTCTGAAAAAGTGGGTGGGGCTATCCTTAGCATGGTGATCATTCTTACTGCTGGGTGACATAGACCTTAGTTAGTGGAGTGTTCCCTTCATATACACAAATATTGCTGGATGCATTGATGATACAGGAAAGCTGTTCCTGTAGTATACTTTTGTTGTAGTTTGCACAGTCATAACTAACATTCTTATCCTTGCTGCCCACCCGAATAAACCCCTCTCTTGCCACTTATTGTGAAAGACAGTCACATGATTAGATCGACATGCATGGCTCCTGAAGCGCATAGAATACCATGCTGCAGCTGGGCTGCTGCTGCCTTTTCTCTCGTATTTAAAGTCAAATCTATCAAATTTGCCCTGATTGAACCATAGCCATCCTTCAAAATCCACACTGATTTACCAAAGTCTATATATTCAGGGGAAAGGTGCATAAAAATGAAGAAATTAGTGAAAATTACATAGAACGGTGCATTATATCAGGAGAAATGGCTTGCAGAAATCTATACATTCATACAAAATGAATGTATACAGTTATACATTCATACAACTGCATACAAAATTGTGTTTATTGGGAGAAATAGACACTAAAATGCTACAGAACTAGGGAGAACTGAATTTAATATTGGAAAAATGAGAAACCAAGAGAACAAAAATAATACTAGTTGCAGTATAAGGCAATCAGACTGTTTATGGTGTAGCACAAATATATTACCTGCATTGTTCTTCACCTCTGCATTGCTCTTGTGTGTACCATAGTAGGCTTGCATGTACAGAAGGAATGTGCAATATCCATACCTATATACCAGTGAATATTGCAGGAGATTTATTGGTGGGGACATCAAGTCACACGATTCCTGGTGTAAGAAGTATTCTCCTCTTTTGAATTCACTTGTGTGAACTGATGGTGCAAACATGGTCTCAGACTATACTTATGATCTTTCCCCTGGGTGACTACTCCAACTTCAGCTGCCTGGAAGTTGATTCTGAGTATGCGGTTTCCTACAGCTGTACTTTGCTTATCCGAACCCAAACTTTCCCTTTTTTTTTCATTCATGAAACTATGTATATGGGTAAATCACGGTCTTCCCACAAAATGCATTGCACCTGGTGCTTCTGTGTTTTTCAAGAATATACCAGCCAAGGTTATAATGGGGGTGGGGGATGGCGAGAACACTAAAATGCTCTTTGAGGTCCTCTACAAATAAATTGCAGGAGATGGCAAAGATATTTACATCATACTCAAGTACAGCAAGTATTTGTTTTGTAGCGAAATCCCAAAGGTAACTACCGGTACAGTATGTACTAATACAGAGTCCATGTATTAGTCCATTTTTCGGCCCACGGCTGCCTTGACCAACTACATTCTTTCTGCGGCTGTGGAGCCCAGGAGCCCAGTGTTGTGTTATGTTTTATGTTATGTTATGTTGTTGTTATGTTATGTTATGTTATGTTATGTTATGTTATGTTATGCAGAACCGGCAGCCCCTCACCCCTTTTCAAACACCCTCCCTTGTGGAGTGTTCCCTCAGCCTCCTCTCTCCTCTCCTCTCCTTGGGAGTCCTCTGGACAGTCACAGCTGCTACCCCTGGTCTCTGAGCTGCCCCACCCCACCCCAAAGAGAGGTGCCTCCTCAAACTGCCCCACAGGGGCCTGACAGGCACCCCCTGGCCAGCTCCAGAGGCACCATTCACCCGGGGAGCTTGTAGCCAGGGCTGCTGCAACAAACAGCCACGCAAGCCTTTGGGAGGCAGAGAAGCGAGAGGGCATCAGAGGAGGGAGGGAAGGAAAGAGGGACAGAGGCTAGTGTTGCCTGCGGCACCCCTGGTCATCATTCAAGGCACCCCAGGGTGCCATGGCACACTGGCTGAAAACCACAGTGGCGAATGGCACGGTTTAGCGGGAAGACACTCCAATGAAAATTTCTGTTACTATATATGGCTGCTTCTTTGTATATATTTTTAAATGTTTGTATATGGATCTTTTAAGATGGTCTATATCTGTAATGCCTAATAAAGGTTTGGAGGAAGAAAGAAAGAAAGAAAGAAAGAAAGAAAGAAAGAAAGAAAGAAAGAAAGAAAGAAAGAAAACCATTGTACAATCTATAACAGGCTTCCTCAACCTCAGCCCTCCAGATGTTTTGAGACTACAATTCCCATCATCCCTGACCACTGGTCCTGCTAGCTAGGCATCATGGGAGTTGTAGGCCAAAAACATCTGGAGGGTCAAGGTTGAGGAAGCCTGATCTATAAGATATACATATTTGTGCAGCATATATATAATTTGCATCAAGGATGTGCCTAAACACCAGTCAGTATGCACATGTATATAGCAGAGAAGGTATACATATCTCATGAGAAGTCAATTAAAAACTATTGCATGTATCCAACTAGCCGAAGAGTACATGGGCTTAATCTTGTCAGATTTATATCTCATCATTACTTAAAGGAGCCTATTTTACCTGCATAACAACACTATACAGAAGGTTAGTTTGAGCGACTGGCCCCAAATCGACCAGTGAGCTTCATGCCTGAGTGTGGGTTGCCAGGTCTCCCCAACTCCAACTACTACGTACAGAATGGATTAAAGAACTAATAATAAAAATAACATTAAAGGCAGATAAACAGATTGGCTAGTTCCAAAATGGTACACAGATGGTGAAGTGGACTTAGAGGAGCACTAAAGACCATTAAAACTTTCCAGTACCTGAAATTTTCCATAGGTCAGCAATTGGCAATTTTTTTGCAATTCAGAGGATAGACTGGAGTTGTCTGCAAAAGCCGCTTTTGACAAACTGTTTTAGCCTATGTAAGAGAGACAATAAACACAGTTTGCTTTTATGCACTGTGATTTTAAAAATTGCGGTTGAATTCTGCAAGCCACCAAGTTCTGCTTTCATGGTGACAAGAGACTGAAAATGTTGCTTTCCTGATAAAGATACACACTAATAATTCTTAAAGGGGTTGTGCGAAACGATTGTCTCCCACACTCTTTCCCCGCTAGAACAGCAGTTTCAAAATTGCTACAAATCATCACTTCATTTGTTTGCCTGTCTCAAGTGCAGAAACGTTTATTAAATCATTTGTGTTTTAAATGCAATACAACTTCGCTTTCAAATAGTCAGCTTATACACAACTAATTTAATTTTAACAGCAGTTCCTAATTTAATCTTAATATTACTTGTGGCTGTTTAATAACACAGTTCCTTTCCCTGAGTTATTTGTTGATTGCGAGCTGTTAGGCAAGTTGCTTTGATAGCAATGTACAATTGGTTAAGCTATCAGTGATGGTCTTATCAGTAGACATGACATAATTCACTGCAAGAAAACTTAGGGTCAAACAAGGGACATGAAAAATCACACGTATTTCATAGAATGTAGGTAATTAGATGACAAAGTAGTACTTACCTGCTCTGGTGTGTAATTCATAGCATGCAAGAGCCACATGTGATGGGATGGGAAGTGAGTGAGAAGATGTTGTTTTGGCAGCACCCCGCAGCTCAGGAAATGACCATACATACATATATATTTTGCAACGGTTAACTGTTTCCTCACTTGTGTGCTGATCACAAATAACTCTAGAGACCCCTGTCTGTTTAGCTAGCTATCAAACAGGACCTCTCCTCCTCATCCATAAATGTCAAACTTTCTGTTATTAAAGTGGATTGGAATGTTTGGTGCCATTTCAAATTATGAAGCAGGAAGACGTTGGGCAAATTAATCTTCAGATGGGTGTTTCCTTTGCATGTGTCTGTTTATCTGATCTAACAGCTGCCATTTAGTGGTATATTGCAACAGTAAATAATGGATGGCTAAGTCCAGTCAAAGGTGACTATGGGGTTGCGGCACTCATCTTGCTTTCAGGCCGAGGGAGCCGGCGTTTGTCCACCGACAGCTTTCTGGGTCATGTGGCCAGCAGGACTAAACCGCTACTGGTGCAACAGAGCACCGTAACAGAAACCAGAGCACACGGAAATGTCATTTACCTTTCCGCTGCACCGGTACCTATTTATCTACTTGCACTGGTATACTTTTGCACTGCTAGGTTGGCAGGAGCTGGGACAGAGCAATGGGAACTCACCCCATCATGGGGATTCAAACTGCCAACTTTCTGATTGGCAAGCCCAAGAGGCTAAGTGGTTTAGACCCTTACATCTGTAAATAAGAAGATCCTGCTAGATCGAACCAATGACTCATCCAGCTCAGCATCTTGTTCTCACAGTGGCCAATCAGATGCCTGTGGAAAACCAGCAAGCAGGACGGGAGCACAAGAGCTCTCTCCCTTCCTATGGTTTCCAGCAACTGGCTTTCAGAAGCATTTGGCTTCTAAACCATAGAGACAGAGAATATCATGGCTAGTAGCCATTGATAGACATGCTCTGTGAATTCATCTAATCATCTTTTGAAGCCATTCTAGTTGGTGGCCATCACTGCTTTCTGAGGAAGCAAGTTCCATAGTTTAATTATGTACTGCATTAAGCGCTTTCTTTTATCTGTCCTGAATCTTCCAACATTAACCTTCATTAGATATCCACAAGTTGCATTTAAGTGTATCACTACCAGTAGAAACCCCTTTCAGAGATGCATTTGAATTCCCTTTAAATGTGTTGTAGAATGAGCTGCAAAAGCTATCTGGGCTGGAAGCCCTGTTGATTTTCTATTTATTTATGGAAGTTTTGACCTCTGCTGAAATAGGTTTGTTCAATATTCTTCCTTGCTCATCAGTGATAGGCTGTAATTTACAGATAGCTAGTTTTGTATGTTTTCTTCATTAAGTTTCAAGGAACTATATAATTTAGAATACTATTTGGTAAAGGTTTCATTAATTACTGACTGTCAGAAAATACTCCACCTTTCTGTTTTTTTATAGAGAGAGGAAAATGTGCATACAGTGGTACCTCTGGTTAGGAACTTAATTCGTTCCGGAGGTCCGTTCTTAACCTGAGGTACCACTTTAGCTAATGGGGCTTCCCGCTGCTGCCATGCCACCGCCGCACGATTTCTGTTCTCATCCTGAGGTAAGGTTCTTAACCCGAGGTACTACTTCCGTGTTAGCGGAGTCTGTAACCCGAAGTGTTTGTAACCCGAGGTGTTTGTAACCCGAGGTACTACTGTATTTTTTCTTCTTCAGCATATCAGTTAAGGGGTTTGAGTTTCAATTCCCAGCCTGATAAAATCATTGATTAAAAAAGTTTAAAGATTTTGTAGCTGAGTTTTTCAGGCTCCACATTCTTTCATTAGACTGAGTGATAATTGCCTATACGCTTTACTTGAAGCTGTGGTCTTTTGTTTAATTTCCAAAATTGAGATGTAATGTAAAAGCTGTTGTTTGATTAGAATGATTATCCTATTAAATTTCCTTTTTGCAGCTATGCACACCCTTGATTTGTGGCCTTCATAGCATCCCCTAAAATAGCTAAATTTGGATTTGAGCCTAAATAAAATGTAATATATTCCGTTATCAATTTCTTAATACGTTCCATGGAGCTTTTCCTGTTAAATAAATTTGAGTCTCATCTCCAAACCTATTGGATAGATGAGTCACTGCTAAGTTGCAATGTAGACCATAGAGATGAATGGTCTGACATAGCGTTAGGAAGGACGCTTCCGGTTCCGGCGCCGGAGGGAGAAGTCGGGGGGAACATCGCTCTGATGTTCCCTGTCCGAAAAAGGGGTGAAAGGGGTGTCTGGGACAGCGCCCCAGCCCCCAAAACTCCCGGGAAGGGCGTCCCGGGACCGGTTGGTCTGGCAGTGGCTCGTTAACGGCTCTCCTGCTCCCGAGGAGACCCTAATAAGGGTCTCCGGGAAGCGGGCGGGGGGAGCCGGAGCCCATCGGATCTGATGACATCTATCCCCCTGACGGGCGCAGCTGCCGTGACTTCTCCTGTTCGTGCGCCGGGATTCCTCAACAAATTAGAGATTTGGACTCGGAGATCGTGAGTAAATTGAACGTTTTGGACCAATTTGAGAGCAAAGTATAGGGCTTAAAATGGAGGCCAGCCCTATCGTTGTTGAAGATTTAGAGACGGGAAATGGCAGCCGAGGCAAAAGCGAAAGTGGCGTTTGATCAAAGTTTAGTCTCAGCGCAACCAGCCCCTCTCTTCCCTCATGCCGGAGGAATCTGGCGAAGATCGCTATTTTGTAACTACAACTGTCGCAGTGAAGTAAACAACTGAAAGATTGTATCTTTATTTGACAAAATGACAGGCATTTCAAAGGCAGAGCTACAAGTTAACCTATTTCTACAAAGATTGCAAGAATTTAGTGATGCCTTTGATGCTGCCTCGGAAAGACTGGAGAGACGTTTGGACCAACTCATACCGGATGAACTGTTGCCAGAAGGTTTTCACGCTGATGTGTGTGAGAACCAGAATGAGGATTTAGTTATGGAACACAGTTTTCGCACCCAGCCGCGCATCAGTAACGGGTCTTCTGGAAGCAGGACTGTTTATAGGAAGACAAGGAAAAATAAGAATCCTAAGAGAAGGAATGCCAGCAAGAAAAAGAAAGAACTTAAGAGATGGAATGTCAGCAAGAATGTCAGCAAGAAAACGAGCTCGCAACAAGCACAGCAAGTAAATATGGCTTTCCTGGATTGTGACGCAGGACGAAGGCGAAGGAAGAAAAGAAGATTGCAGCAAATCACTTGGAAAGAAGCTCTGATGGACTACATGAACTGGACATTGGTGAAACAGCGAGTGGGTGTGGGTTGAGATGTTGTTATTGTTTTTTTGGACTGATTTAATGGTTTGGAGACAAAAGTATGTGCTTTAATTTCTGGTATGAAAGGAAAAACGGACACTAGATTCTGGGGTGTGGGGGGAGGGGGGGGAAATTAAGTTTAAAAATTAGGATGTAAGGCCAAGGGTAAAACCAAGGTTTGTAAGGAGGATTAAGAGAAAGTTATAATCTAAGGTATTTTGAAGTTAAGAGGAAATTGTAAAGAAGCAGATATATTCAAGTTAAGTTAAAAAATAGATGATAAAGGTATTAAGACCAAGATAAGAACCCGTGAGCCAAGTATTATTTAAGAATTCAGCAGGGAGGGGCTGTGGAAGTCATTTGATAATAGTTAGAAATGTAGATGCCTGATCTGGAAGGAGATCAGGCCCAAGCAAAGTGAGGGTTGTGTTTAGATGGTTAAATGATCATTGTTTAAAAAATACCTCCGTGAGAGGGAGGGAAGGTATGTACTGCTTCCTAAGGTGGGAGATGGGAGGCAAAGGAAATTTAACCGGACTGTTATGTGCTTGTAAAATTTGGAAAATTAAATAAATATAAATTTAAAAAAAAAAAAAAAAGACATAGCGTTAGGAAGAATTTGGCATCCTACAGCAGTACCTCTAGGGGGCCAGAATCCAGCACATACCATACTTTTCCGTGTATAAGGCTAGGTTTTTTTAATTAAAAAATTATGTTCAGAATTGTGGGTCGTCTTATACACAGATACAATCTCCCCCCATTATCTCAATTTGGAGTCCCCAAAAATAGGGGGTGGCATACATGAGGGCGTGTTATACATGGAAAAATATGGTAATTCAATTGTAAGAATGAATAGGACCTGGAGATAAAAAGTTGTAGTCCCTGACCCCCTGGGTGCACCCACCAACAGGAATCCACCAGGCGATAGTGCAGTAACAAAAGATGGAATCGCATTTCTAATGTGTTAAAAAGAAAAGAGAATTGGTTTGCTTTGAGCATCTAAGTATCCATCATTCAATTCACAAAAATATATCTTCCCTTCTTGTTTTGGCCAAAATAATGATGACCCCTCTAAAACTGAATTTTCCAGCTGCTGTAAAAAGGTTATTGAAGCATGGATGTTTAGGAGGCCTAGCCTTACTGTCTGTGTGATGTGTTTCCTGGAGAATTATAATTGATGGTGTTGTCTTGTTCTTTTTGGTAAGGGGGCCAGTTTCCATTTGTCCCTTCTTGCTTTAGGCTCCTGCAGGTCTCCCATGTTCAATTCATCTTCCTCCCAGGGGACCTTCAATTTCAGTAGTGTTAAGACAGGTTCCACTTCTCCTTTTCTGGTGCCTTTGTGCAGCATGCCCTCAATCTCCGAGAAGGGAGCAAATGGAAATCCCCATTTATATTGGATCCCTGCCTCCTTGAGCTGTTCTGTAGTTGCTTTAAGGGGCCGTGGTGAAAGGGACAGGGGGTTAATAAGGTTGGAGAGAAGATAGAGCTCCAAAGTTTGTGTGAATACACATGAAATGCAGCCATCTGAGCATTAGAAGATGCACACAGATAATTGTATGCCAGAGGGTATTTTTTTAATCACCTTTTAAAAACAGCCATGGAGGTTCCATCTTAAGATGCTGCACGTGCTACAAATTCCAAAACGGACAACTTGGATTGCACCTCCTATAACTGAATCAGAAGAATTTTGCACATTGTGAGGTTCATGTTTATTTATTTTCATAGCAAACGGTGCTCAAGGCGAGACAGGTGGGGGGAGGAAGTGAGATCTTTTTTTCTTTCGAATCAGGTCAGATTTCATGGCATTCATTGAGAAAGAGTGAGGTGGTTTTCGAGCCGCTTTGAAAGAAGTTGTTGCCTCTTTACTGTCAGTGATTTGAGGGAGGGTTCTAGCGTGTACAGGGAAATTTTGGCTTGTGCAGCTGGAGTGGATTAAAGCGTTCCATCACCCTAGCACAACAAATCAAGCAAATAGACCTTTTGGTTAGGAATGTGACAGGGAAATGCATTGAAAAGTGTGGGGTGCTGTGCGGCTGACTGCAGTTCATCACTAGAAAACTGAATTAATTGAGACCTGGATTAATTATGTCTGGGACACTGCCCTCTTACAACTTATTCTGCAGAGAAGGAGGACCATATGGGGTGTGTCAAAAAGAGATAGGTTTGAGGAGGTTTTTTGGTTCTTCTCTTTTATAGATAAGGGAAAGTGGACAGCATACTTTATATCCCCCAGTCTCTCAAGTTCCTAGGTGGAGAGGCCAGGTAGGAGCTCATTTAAAGTGTGGTTATGCATCAGGCATAGGATTATTGCATTGAGTGCTCATAATATTCCAAAGGGTGGATACTTTTCTTCCTTCTGTATTCTGCTTTGCTTTATACAAGCTTGTGACTGCAATACTTATGTGTGGTAATAATTGCTGTTTTCAATGTAATGAAAAGTGTGTGTGTGTGTGTGTGTGTGTGTGTGTGTGTGTGTATGTAGAGAGAGAGAGAGAAGTGTGGGGTGAGCAAATGATGAATGGGAAGATGTATAATCACCCCACAAGCAAATCTGGATTACTACAGGATGAATGCTCATTGTTGTATAACCACCCTGCAAACAAGACAGAACAAATGCTCAGTAAAGACTATATATACTCTACCCTCCATGTAAGCTTTCTGCAAACTAATCAGGATGAATGCTCAATAAGAAGGTCATCTAAGGGAGCCCAAGATCTCAGCCTACCCACTTTGAGCATTGGCAACAGCACGCTTTCTTCAAGATCCATTCTGAAAAGAGTTTGAAATATGGCAGGCCAAGGCCTCACCCATACCTACTGTGCTTAATAAAAATATTATATATATACCTGTATATATTAGAAAAAAAAGATTTTCCCAGGATGGCTTACAAATATGTTGTGAATCACCCTATGATTGTTGGATGAAGGGCAGAATACAAATTTAATAAACAAATAAATGAATATAAGCAAACAAAACTAAAAATAAAAACACCTAGATGACGACAAGAACAGCAATTTTATTATTTATACCCCACCCACCTGGCTGAGTTGCCCCAGGCACTCTAGGTGGCTTCTAACACATATAAAAACATAATAATATATAAAACTTCCTGATACAGGACTGCCTTCAGATGTCTTCTAAAACCTGTATATTTATTTATCTCCTTGACACCTGATATGTATTTTTATATTTAGAAATTCCAAAGTCCATTTTTATAAGCTTCATTTGGTTTGTCACAACAGCTCTGTGAGGTGAGCTGCTGTTGTACTGATTTTCCATAGGAAATCTGGGCACTAAGAAATGCGCCCCTGGTCCCTTGTTGAGGTGTGCTTTGCCCCTCTCTCTGTTGACCAAACTGCAAGGCTCTCCAAAGGCCACAACACCAGGAAACAGGTTTCCAGATCAGAAGCAAATTCTAACAGTCTTTGAAAGTACAAAAGACCCATATTAATATATGCTTATTAATAATACTTTCAAAATGTTTTTCAAAAGAGCACATTAAGGTAGCATAGAAGATAAAGTGAACTAGTTCATTACCCTTGTGTGCCTTTTTTCAGATTCATCAGTGTAAACTCCTAACTGAGCTGAATGCTCCTTCCTGAGCAATTGCTAGTCATGCCAAGCAGATTTCAGTTAGATAAACTCAACACCTGCTTGCAGATTGTAGTGGCGCTTTCCTTGACTATTTTTAGTACATATCTGAGGCTGGGAGTCTCATTTTTACTCAGCTCCCTTTCCCATTCTTAGTGTAGAGAGGAACATGCAAGCTAGGAAAATGATGATCTTGCTATATTCTTCGTTGGTGTTTTATGCGTTATTTATCATTCACTCTGTTAGCAGTGTTTGGGGCGAGTGCCAATCGTTAGGGAGGAAATGGTCATGAGTCCCATGGAGATGTCATGGAGAAGGTGGTTGGAATGAGAAGAGGAGTAGGAGGAGATTAGAGAGTTGGGGCAGGACAACCCAGGGAAAGGTCCTAGCAGGCTGGGGGAGGACAGTCTGAGACATCAGGAGGAGTCTGGCCTACACATACCCTCCAAAATTTCTCTGAGGAAAATAGGGACGTCCTATTTAATAATAATAATAATAATAATAATAATAATAATAATAATACTTTTAATATTTATACCCCATCCATCTGACTGGGTTGCCCCATCCACTCTGGGCATCTTCCAATATATATAAAAGCATAATAAAGCATTAAACATTATGTCACATGGATGACATAAAACATATTCCATAATGGGGTGCAAGGTTCATATTTCTACCAAACATACCAAATATTCATGAATGCTGCCAAATAAACTCATATTTTGTGTGAATAATAATAATAATAATTTGCTATTTATACCCCGCCCATCTGGCTGGGTTTCCCCAGCCACTCTGGGCGGCTTCCAACAGAACATTAAAATACAATAATCTATTAAACATTAAAAGCCTCCCTAAACAGGGCTGCCTTCAGATGTCTTCTAAAGGTTATATAGCTGTACCTTGGATTCCGAACACCTTGCGAGTCGAACATTTTGGCTCCCGAACACCGCAAACCCAGAAGTGAGTGTTCCGGTTTGCAAACGTTCTTTGGAACCCAAACTTCCGACGTGGCTTCCGTGGCTTCTGATTGGCTGCAGGACCTTCCTGCAGCCAATTGGAAGCCGCGCCTTGATTTCCAAACGTTTTGGAAGTCGAATGGACTTCCGGAACAGATTCTGTTCAGCTTCCGAGGTACCGCTGTATAGTTATTTGTCTCCTTGGCTTGCGGGTCACATAACTCCACACCCTCCAACATTTCTCCAGTGAAAATAGGGATGTCCTACCATACCCTCCAACATGTCTCTGATGAAAATAGGAATGTCCCAAGGCAGTGGTGGCTAACCTTGACACCCCAGATGTTTTGGAACTACAACTCCCATCATCCCTAGCTAACAGGATCGGTGGTCAGGGATGATGGGAGTTGTAGTCCCAAAACATCTGGAGTGTCAAGGTTAGCCATCACTGTCCTAAGGAAAAGTGGGACATTATGAGATCAAATCAGAAACCAGGACGGGTTCTGTAAATCCAGGACCGTCCCTGGAAAATAGGGACTCTTGTAGGGTCTGCATAGAGAGTGTCAGGTTGGGAGGTATTGACCTAGATCATGGTGAAGGGCTACCAGGAGAAGATGTCTTTAGATACCCCAAGGGTGACATCATCACCTGTTGAGGTGTCTCCAGTGGCTCTACCTATCAGTGAATAGCCATTCCCTACTGTGGATGAGTCCAAAGGCGAGTGGACCCTGCTGACTCCACCTTCGCCTCCAAAGACATGGAGTTGACAGCACTGGCATGAACAAACCTTGCATGCCCAGCCTCTATGGAGGAGTAACAGCTTGCTTGCCCAGTCCTGAGACTTGGGATGTCAACCATGTGAATAGCTGTGCCTGACCCACAGGGCAGAGCATGGGGCGGGTGAGCATACCAATTGTTGGAAAAATGTCCTAGTTTATGCCTAGCCATGTATCATAAATCTCTGTTGTGCCTTGTAGCCGGTAGACCAATGTTGGGATGCTCGTTTGACTTCCTAATAACACATTTAACCGTCCCAACTGTGATGCGTTCCGAGGCCGATAGAGAGAGCCAGCACACAAACAGCCACATATGACAGTGAAGTAATGCTTAGAGGCATCCAAAAGCTTGCAAAAGTGCATATATATGGAGGGGCAGAATTATTCAGTGGGAATTGGCTGGTGTGCCTGAACTGAGCAGAATTTAAGCATCCTGCATACTGCAGGATTAGTTTGCTGACCTCCCTCTGGCCTGGCAGGGGAGGGGAAAGGATGAGTCATCTCACCATCTCTGCCACCCATTTGCAAAAGTAGTAGCTGAGCATGAACGTGCCTGGACATGCCTGAGCAAACCCTTTCTAGTTGCCAATCATGGGTCTTTTACATGCTTCCTCCACAGAAATGGTGTGAGAAGTGATGGTTGCATTTATATTCCCAGCCTTCTAAGCAATAAATGCTGCAAGATAGCTATTCATTGCATCACAGGATAGACCGCCTTAATGTCATTCTTTTTCTTTTTCCTTTTCCTTTTTTAAAAGAACTGCATGTACATTTCACTGTTTGAGAAATATTGTGAGGCTGTGCTTCCTCTAAAGAAAAAAACAACCACCTTGCAATAATTAAAATACTGGTAAATGTCTCAAACATAACAAAATTGTCCAGGAATGGATACAAGTTGTGTAATCGCTAACTATATCCCAGACACAATCCACCACATGCCCATCACACTGACACAAGCATATTACACAAGGTATTCACTATCACAACGAATAATCTGTATACTGGGGCATGGGAGGATTACATTTTCACAGTGTCATAATGTTTCTTTATGTGCTAAGCCAATTTGACAAAAGGCATTATCCTAGAAAAGTCAAATTGTATATTAGGATTTTTTTAGGGGTGGGGCTAAAAACAAAATGGAAAATATAACAATGCCTTCATATAAATGCAGTAACTAGAAAATAGAAACTCAAGTGGCCAGGGGACTGGAGTCATTTCCCTCAAGGCAAGGCTGAATGGCTGGTGTTTTCAGTTAAGGGAACTGTAAGTAAAGGAAAGGGTATGGCAGAGGTTTATAAAATGTTGAATAGCATGAAGAAAGCACATAGAAATATTTGCCTACTTCTAGAAGACTAGAACTCAAGTTCACCCAAAATAGGCAGTGGCAAAAGGAATGTACATAACATACAATTGATTTATGGAGTTTTCTACCACAAGATGTGATGACGGACCACTAGCCTAAATGGATTTTTAATGAAGACTTCACATAGTCAATGGAAAGCGAACATGGACCGTCCATGTTCAGAAGCAGTGTGCCTTCAAAACACCAGGTGTTGAGGGACAAACGATAACATGTGGCTATTGTCTTCATGATTTGCATATAGGTTTCTGGCTCTTCGCTGTTGGAATACCTTAGCAACATACGAGCAGCAGCTATATAGTTATTGTATGAAAAGCCAGTCATCTGGAAATCCCCAGAGCCTCACATGCATTGCCAAAGAATGCTGGTGTAAGCAAATGCAGCCCATAAAACCTTTGTGAAGAGCAGCATCTGAATGTGCTTCCATTGTATTTACTTTGCAACCTGCCTTGAAGCTCCTATATCCTGGGAAAAAAAAAGTTTCCTGGATCTATCTCCTCCTCCAGCTGGAAAACCACACTGAGGTAAGCTTTTTCTTCCTATCACCCTTGTTTGTGCCTTAATTCTTTCTGGTTTAGACATTCAGAGGTCCTCCCCCCAACTATTCCCAGGGAAACATTTGCATGGAGGAACATAGCCAATGGATCATCAAACTTAAGCTGCAGCTTCCTATGATCTCCACGATCATGGTTGCATATTGTTCAGGTGCTGAGATCACGTTGAGGTCATTGCTGAAGAGCTCTACCTGTTCCATTAGTTCATAGGCCAATCAGTTCAGTTAGTTCATAGCCCGGGGTGGGGTACCTCTGTTCTGCAGGCCACAAACGGCATACCAGGGGTCCTAATTTGGCTCATAAGGGCATTTCCCCCTCCCCAACTGTACCCACCGGCCCCAACCACACTTAAGCATGGGGAAGAAATTCAGTTCAGTTCTCATTTAAACTCAGATTTGTCTAATTTGCAATTTCTAAAACAGTGTGAAAACTGAAACATAGTCATCTTTGGAAATTCACACCTTTTTTTTTTCAAATTTTACAGCCAAGTCATGTGTACAAAAATACACATACAGCAGAAAAGTGTCCATAAAACTGCATATATCGGTGAGAACATACCGGTACAAATACATATTATATTATGGGAAATTGTTTTGCAAAAAAAAAAGTGTAGATCATTTGCGTGAAAATGCTGATGAATTTTCACGAGGATCTTTTTAAAAAAATAAATTGCAAAATGATGTGGAAAACTAAAATTAAGATTGAAGAGAGAGAAAAAGAAGAGAAACTGAGCAAAACCAAGATTGACAGATTCACCCATCCCCACCTACACTTGGTGCCATATGATGTCAGGTGTGGGGCAGGTAAAGCTTCAGCTGCAAAGAAACAACCAGGCAGTTGCCAGGCCCCAGGTGCATGAAAGGGTTAACAAACCAAAAGTCATCTTTGCTCTCATCCTCTATGACTTGGCTAGGCCTACACAAAGTGAGATTCTATTTCATAATCCAATGATAGGATTTACCCTAGTTTAGGGTTGCCATATTTCAAAAAGGAAAAGCCCAAAATGGTTGGGACATCAATTCCGCCTTTGGAATCCCAGTAATGTCTGGGAAAATCCAGATGTATGGCAGTCCTACCCCAGTTAATCCTCCATTAGCAAGGTCATAAAGGCAGGATTTGGGGACGGAGAACTCCCTCAAACCCTCCAGGTGTCAGAAGCCATCCCAGTTTCTGATTTGATCCTGGAATATCCCACTTTTCCTTAGGACACCCCTAGTTTCATTGTAGAAATATAGGAGGGTATGGAGGTATGAAACCTGCCATGCCAAGGAGATAAGTAACTATACAACCTTTAGAAGACATCTGAAGGCAGCCCTGTATAGGGAGGTTTTTAAATGTTGAATGTTTTATTATGTTTTTATATAAGTTGGAAGCTGCCCAGAGTGGCTGGGGCACCCAGTCAGATGGGTGGCGTACAAACAATAACTTCTTCTTCTTCTTCTTCTTCTTCTTCTTCTTCTTCTTCTTCTTCTTCTTCTTTTCTTCTTCAACAGGACATCCCTATTTTCATTGGAGAAATGTTGGAGGATATGCCCCCTTCCCACTGTGAAGACATCTGAGGTAAATAGGGGAAGGGGTGCAATGTTTGCTATCCATCAGGAAAGACAGACACAGCCAAAAGTGTCATGGCTCTTTTTGATTGTTTTATATTTGAACGTACAGTATTCTCTGTTTCCTTCTTCTTCTCCATACCCTTATCATATTTACTGAGGCCTTCTCCAGTTAGTTGAAAGCACCCCACAAAATGGAAATGGCCCTGCCAGCTGAAACAGGAATGAATATGCACACATACACACACAGAGAGAGAACACCACAAGTGTCCCATGGTAAAAGTAGGATTCATGGGTTTCTTATGTTGGTTACAGCAAACATTTCTTTGCTTAGTAGAAATTCATATTTGGAAGTTCACAGATTAACCATTTATGACAGAGAAGGTAACAGATAAGCACTCTTGAGGGCTAGCGTCTCTATATTTTTCATTAGTAAACTGTGATGTTGTGGTTACAAATACAACTGTGATAGTGAAAAACAGACTAGGTTGCAGGGTGTTGTACTTCCTTCCTCTTGCATGTTAGGAATCAAGTAGGTCATGAGAGGGGTGTGTTCACATAGACATCAAAACAGTTTAAAAACTTGTCAATAGAGTTCTGCTTCTGTAGAGATTCTATAAGATTTTTTAAAAAGTTAACCAAATATGCTTTCAAGTCCCAAGGTTTTCCAGTTCCCTTTTAGCTGCTATCAGGAGTAGGTCAGCAATAAAAACTCATTATTCAAAGAAACCCAAATAGCACAGGCCTAGTGATCACAGCAACCCTCTCCAGTAGATCTCACCCCAATGATGCAGTTGTGAGGACTGCAGGTCCCCACCTTCCCATCGCTCCTTAAGTCTCTTCCTCCTCTGGTTCCTTCCTAAGCAATCTGAGGCTCCTTCGTCTTTCCTGCCTTTGCTCCGCCCACTTCATGCCTCTTTGTGCTCTAGGAAACCCAGGGGAAGGGGCAGTGGTTGCTGCAGGAGGGGGAGACAGCCTGGCTTCCTCACCAGCCTGACTCATCGCTGCCTCTTAGCCCCACTCCTCTCCAGCCTCTGCTTCTGCCTCTGTTTATGGACTGATCTGCCACAGCCTCTTCCTGCTCACGGAACCCTGCTTACCTCTTCAGCTTCCGACACCTCCTCCTCCCAGGCTGGATCTAGACACGTCAAAGAAGCGATTCAGTTAAAAGCGTTGTAAACTCATACAGGGAAATCCGGTAGGGAAAGACGGGACTCCACAGCGCCATCTGGTGTCACAGTGTTATATTGCATATACAACGCATAGAAAGTGCTTTTTCTTTACCAATCTAGCTGAGTCCCCAGTCTGCTCTCTTTTCTCCCTCTGACCACTCATCATTGTCCCACCACCAATCCCCTGGCTCTGAGCCTTCTTCTCATGGGTGTTCCCCAGCTGGTGACTTTCACCACTCTTTAGCACCCAGCCAATCCATGACAGCCACAGTGTTCAAGAATATAAAGGGATTAGCCAAATTAGCCAAAGCTAAGGCTATTGAGGGCTAGAAGGGAGGTCTGGAGGGTGGTAACACGGGAACAGTCCTTTTCTGCAGTGGCTCCCCATTTGTGGAATGCTCTTCCCAGGAAGGTTTGCCTGACACCATCATTATATACATTTAGGCTACCTTCCTCTACAACCAGGCATTTGGTCCTTAACTATCTGTCTCCTTTTAAAAGTGGGAGGGATGTTTTTAATGTATTTCTTTTCCCCTTGGTTTTAATATAGCTGTGTGAGCGGATGGTGATTGTCTGTCTGGTTGGTTGTAAGTCACTTTGGGTAAGATAAAGCGACTAACATATGAAACTGAAATGAGCACCACTGAGTTTACTACAGCATACTCGCAGGAAACTTTGCATATAGAATTGCAGTCCAAGGTGATCCTAATAAATTGGGAATTGTGCTGTGTGCTGTTTATCTTTGGTGTGTATATAGAATAATACCGCTGCCTGCAATTTTGTACTCTCGTTGAGGGTGTGGCTAGGATCAACTTTGTCCCCTTCAAAATTTACCACTATACCACTGATTGTGATAGCTAATCAATCAGACTTATATGTGGACCAATGGCTGCAGTCAGGTTACTGCCTGACTTATTCATACATTTTGTTCACCCTCTTTTATCACATCCAGTCCTACCTTCCCACAATTCATATACTGTTGTTTTTTGTTTTTAGTCCAGCACAACAGGTTATCTGTGACCACCTCACCACTTCATGGCAGCAACAATACTGGTTTCATCATATGTTAAGCAGTAACAATATTAAGGGGCCAGATATTGACCTTCAGGCACCTTCTCTCTCACTTGAGTGCAGTGCTTTTCAACCTTGGGTTTCCAGATGTTCTTGGACTACTGCTCCAATCATCCCCAGCCATCTCAGGTGGTGGTCTTGGGTGATGGGAGTTGTAATCAAACAAAATGCAACGAGGAAGATTGTTACTCTTCCATTCTTCTGAAAAAAAAGTTGGATTTTTTTGTTGTGCCTTATCACATGTGGAATAGACCACAAGGAAAATACTTGGTGACAATAATTGGCTGACTGTGTTGAGTGGATGCCTTGTAAAAGGCAGTGCCATTCCTTTATTAGTTCCTGGGTTAGTGAGGATCTTATCTTCTGATGACGCTAAAGCAGAGGGGTAGAAATTATGGGTTAATCAGTTTCTTCACTGACGTGGGCAATTTACTTATGACAGCTCATTTACTGTTGTTATTTTATGATTGTGGGGAGGCTACATATAAGCCTACCTGAGCCTCTAGTATTCCCCCACAATGCCCCAATGTCAAAATTTCCCTCCCTTTATTCTGTAGGCGTTAACAACAGCATCACACTTTTCCCTGGTAGAAGTTATTGACAGACTAAGAGCATAATCACATAGTCATAACTAGGGGCAAGCATCCAAAATATGCAGCCAGCCATAGCCCACCTACTCAGATTGAGCAGCACAATTTCAAATTGGGTCTAGCTACTGCTGCCACAGGGACCCAGGTGGCTCTGTGGGTTAAACCTTGCTGATCAGAAGGTCGGCGGTTTGAATCCCTGCGACGGGGTGAGCTCCCATTGCTCGGTCCCAGCTCCTGCCCACCTAGCAGTTCGAAAGCACGTCAAAGTGCAAGTAGATAAATAGGTACTGCTCCGGTGGGAAGGTAAATGGTGTTTCCGTGTGCTGCTCTGGTTCGTCAGAAGCGGCTTTGTCATGGTGGCCACATGACCCGGAAGCTGTACGCCGGCTCTCGGCCAATAAAGCAAGATGAGCGCCGCAACCCCAGAGTCGGACACGACTGGACCTAATGGTCAGGGGTCCCTTTACCTTACTGCTGCCACAGTGGAGTAAATTTGAAATGGGACTTGCATCCTTGTCTCCTACTGTTCTTCCTTTCTGCTGGTCACCCCTTTTACCCAAGGAAAAAAAATGGGGAGGGGGGAGTGAAGGGTAACACACAGTGGGGACTAGGATAGGGACCATGGCTTGACTATAAGCTCCATGATTTTCAACAGGAAATTGTGTGTGAGTTGCAGGAAATTGCAAAAGGGGAGAGAGCCCTTGTACTCAGGGTCTTCTTCCTGGCTTCCCATAGGTGTCTGGCTGGTCGCTGTGAGAATCAGCTGCTAGACTAGATAAGTAATTGGCCTGATTCCACCGGACTCTTCTTATGCTCTGATGAGTGTCATCCTCCACCAAGGAGAAGGCCTATATTTTCCCTACAGTAAGGATCCCCCACTGTACACACACCTTGAGGAAATTGTGGAACTGACAGGGAAGAGAAAGGGGAATTCAGCTGCTTGATGGTCCTCTCTCTTCTCTACCTTTTTATTTGGGGGTGCGTTGCTTGGTTTTGGGATGAGTAGACAAATATGTTTGCTCATCATTTCAGTAAATCAGCCTAATTTGGTGTTGCATCAGTGTAAGTTGAGCAACTGTCCTTTTCTCATCTAGCCAGCATAACTCACGGAAAAGATTGCAGCATTGAACTACTATAAGGTTGAAGTACCAGTAGTTTAAAAATTAGGGGAAATGCAGTAACTGGAAGAACAGTTGAGAAATGAGAGCAAGCTTATTAGGGGAGCATTTTGCAGTCTTCAACACTGGAGATTTCCAGGGAAGGACATCTACATACAGAGCAGCAGGTGGGGAACCATCAGCCCACAGGCCTATTTAGGCCAAGCAGTTCTTTTCTTTGGTCCATGACCCACTTTGACCTCCTTCGAAGGCATGCTGTCAGGCAACGGCTTTGCAAGCATCAGCACTTGCAAAGGTCTTGCCTGAAAATGCACACCTTTGAAGCTTATTTGCATTCAAACTGTACCTGCAAACACACATTTTCCCTCTCCATTTGCAGGTATAGTTTGACTGCAAGCCGCTTTGAATTTGTCGCCTGATGCTGTCATGTGATTGACAAGCGGCCAGCCCCATTGAGTGGGTCCAGCTCCCCACCGCTGATGTAGAGTATCCTATCTTAGGAGAAGAAGTTGAGACAGATGCCTCTCTCTCAACCTCATGAAAACTCATCAGCTTTTTAGTGCAAATTCCTCCTAATGTACACATTTTCAAATGTAATTTCCCCTAATATGCACATTTTTGCACAGCATTTCCTTGTAATATAATGCATTTTTGTATGTTATTTTCATCATTATACGCATTTTTATGGAACATGTTACCTTAGTATATGTACAATACTTGGTTGGAGAAGCACAAATTTTGATAGATGGTTGTGTTTCATGTATTGTCTCAGTTTATGTAGGTTTCATAAAATGTGAATTAGGTACATTCACCTTTAAATGCAAACTGATTTGAACTTCTGCCCCAAGTTCTCGTCATGTCTTCAGGATTATAAGCCTGAGGACCACACTCTCAGAGCCTTTGTTGTTGAAGAGTGGGGTAAAAATGCTATAAATACATAAAAAGAAGCACAATGAAACACGAGGCTTGGTTGATATAACATACATGACTGTCCATGTCTGGTTGTTATTTATTATATCTGTAACCTGTTTTTCCCTCTAGAGAACTCAGTGCAGCTTACATGTGGTTCCCAGGAAGTCTTGTATCTAGGAAATGCTGAAGGCCAGACTGCTATTCACCAGCCCCTGGCCCATACTGATGAAGACCATCTACACGACAGGACTACCAAGCAAATGGAGCATGGGTAACAAAATTGGAGACAGGTGAGAAAAAGCCTGAAGTTATCCAAGCGCAATTAGTAACTGTTCACAAATCGAAGCCTGTGTGTTGGGCTCAAACCTTTTAGCAAACAAATAACATTTAAGTGAGTTCAGCACAGAACTCCCCTGAGAAATAGTTGCCTTTCTCTACAGTATTGAGATTCCACCCTATCTCATTCCATAGCAATGATATGGTTCAGGAACAGTTTTGTCACTTGATTCTGCCGGTTGTGTAAATTGGCCCTGATCTCTCATGGTTATCCCGAATTTGAGTATTCCAAAGACAGCAAAGAAGAACATTAAGTTAAGATTGGAATGCAGACACAATAAACATTCTTTTATTAAAACTATATGAATGTAGTATTTAAGAATGGCACTTGCAATATTGTTACCCGAGATGGCAAGCACCATCTCAGGTGCTTACACAGCATAGCAAGATTTGTCCATACAAAGCTTTGTCAGACCAACATCAATATCAAAGAACAAATTACAAGATCATTCTAATGACTGAGAATCTGTACCCCAGGTAGTTACATTCTTTTGTGACTTAGTGGCACAGGTAATTTGTGACATTCAAGGAAAGCAGTCTTAACAAATGTCTGTTTCCAGTCAACCAAATATTTCTATTAATATTTGTTCCATAAATTCTGCACAGTCAAAAGTGGTTAAATACATGCTTTCCTGCTCATGCTACATTTGCAGTTGTCTCTTAATAAGACAAGTGTCTCTCAGCTGCACCAGTCTAACTGGACTTTGACATCCGTTGCCTTTACTCAACAGAAATAGAATCATGTGCAATAATTGTAGTCCATTTGATCTTCCAGAAACGTTTGGCAAAATAGTTCTGTGTAACTTGGCAGTTGAGGTTCTGCAATGAAATAGCTCCTGATTTTTCTTGAGGTCAATACAGTATGCTGGCAAAGTTTATTGCATTCCAGAGCAATACAACTATCTATTCAATACTTTCTGCATTGGTGTTATTTGCATATCATGCTCTGAAAAGATTGGAGTATTTTCACTGACCCCAACAGCTACGCATCTGCAGAGCTTCTTCTGTATCTTTCGGCGAAACTCTTTGGAGCCAAAGTAATAAACCAATGGGTCAAGGCAGCAATTGATGGTGGCTACTGCAAATGAAATTTTGTATTCAAAATAAAATGTTTTTTTCTGAATAGTGAAGACGTAATGGATAATTGAC
This sequence comes from Darevskia mixta, assembly GCA_034641385.1. Lineage (NCBI taxonomy): Eukaryota > Metazoa > Chordata > Lepidosauria > Squamata > Lacertidae > Darevskia > Darevskia mixta. Next base: position 10,462,962 of record JAWWNH010000063.1, read on the forward strand.
ATGATAATGTGAGGCAAGTAACAAACCGTGATCACCAGTAGCAACACTATTATCAAACAGACAGTCTGCTTCTTGGTTTCTCTGAGTTGGGTAGAAGGGGAGTGGAGAAGTGTTATGATGATTGAGAAGTAGCAAAACCCCATGATGAGCAGAGGTAGGAAAAAGAAGAAAAACACCAGAGAGCCAAAGTAAGCGATGAAGCGTTCTGGCTTGTCGTCAAACATCTCTTTAGGCAAGACATCAAAGCAGGTGATTATATCCAGGTTTTGTACACGAATCGTTAGGTTGGTCTTCATGAGCGGGACGAGGGGCAGTAAGACAAACACCCAAATGAGGGCGCATGTCAGGACAGAAGTTCGCATGGATCTCATGGCTTTGTAGCGCAAAGGGTGGACGATTCCCAGGTAGCGCTCAATGCTGATGCACATCATGGTCAAAAGGGAACAGTGCACATTACCATAGGACAGAACGGTGACAATACGGCACAGAGCTTCGTCAAAGGGCCAGTTGTTTCCCCGGGCATGGTAAACTATTTGAAAGGGGAGGATCATGCTGTACACTAAATCAGCAAGGGCCAGATTGATGCACAACACAATGGTGGGAGTCCAAGGCCTCGAATACCGACACAGGAACCACAAGCAGATGAAGTTGAGTGGGATGCTGATGCAGGCAATAACTGAGAAGATGGTAGACAAAGTGACCTGGAGTGCATGGCTTTGAAGCATCTCACATGTGTCGTATGACACAGTCCTTACAGGAGGGAACAAGCTTTTCGATGTTGGGATGAGTGGCATATCTTGAGGCATCCTTCTTCTGAAAAGAACTGAAAACTGGTGGAGTCTTAGTTCTAGATTTAAAAAGGAAACGTATATGTAACATCCTTCATTGTAAGCAGTATGGTAATATATTTAACCACTGTGTATTACACAAATGTGGTGGTTTTGTTTTGTTTTGTTTTTTTAAATGGATACCTAAAAGCACATAAAAAGTAAATACCACAAAAGCTCATAACCATTGGGGATAGTGGATTAGTGCAGTGGACCATTTTACTAATAAAAACTGGGCATTTTCACACTTCATGGCATCACATCTGGTTTACCCCAACATGCAAATGACATAGGGAGATATTGGATGCCTGATGCAGTTGCAGAAGATGGACAGGAGGTGGCACAAAAACATGCAGCTCCACAAGAGAGGAGAGGCAATGTCTGTTGCTGTGGAACCGACAAATTCAGCAGCAAATGCCCGAAGTTAGATGGGGCAAAGCATTATATTACAGGGATCATACACAAGCCCACACTACCTACCTTTCTCTAGATTTACATGGGTACTTTCCGCCATTATGCAGTGCTATTGGGACCAGGTGGAATAGCTTGTGTTATTCAACCATGATAGGCAACTGGTCAGTTCCCTAATCCTAACTAACACCACAATCTCTCAGTAGGATTATCGTGATTTGCTCAGGAGAAGGTAAACCTGCAACGTGGATGATGCTTCGGTCTATGTAATGATATATATGAGCCAGGGGCTATGGAAAATGCAGCACGAAGCTGAAGGCTCACTTAGTGCCTGTGAAGATATAGGGAATGTCACCAAAGGAACACTTGATTATTATCATACATAAATCAGTTAAGTGTATCCTCACCTATATTATACCTGAAAGTTAATAAGGTTCAGCAACATGAGGCTGCATCTAAGCTGAGCTGGGTCATGTGGCCAGCATGACTAAGCCGCTTCTGGCAAACCAAAGCAGCACACGGAAACGCCGTTTACCTTTCCACTGGAGCGGTACCTATTTATCTACTTGCACTTTGGCATGCTTTCAAACTGCTAGGTTGGCAGGAGCTGGGACTGAGCAACAGGAGCTCACTCCGTCGCGGGGATTCGAACCGCTGACCTTCTGATCAGCAAGCCCTAGGCTCAGTGGTTTAGAACACAGCGTCACCCGCGTCCTGCCATGAAGAGCTACATTTGCCAAAAAAAACCTCTTCTACACACAAGAGGTGCCCTTTCCTACATTGTGTAGGATTTTCCTTTCCATAAATAGTTCCAGCATTATTATTATTTTTTAAAAAGTGCACATAGAGGCTCAGAACTTTTATTGCTAATTATCACCGGAAACCATTTTAAGAGCAGGGTGCTTCTAGATGGGTGTTCATAATGGGGTCAGCACAACTCATGCTTGCAAGTTGTTGTTTTTTTCCATTGTTCACATGACATTGCATTCTTAGGCATTCACAGCTTGTATTCCCCCACCCTGTACCTTTAATTCGGATCATCGCTTTCCAGAGAAAATCTGTTACGTTTAAAAAAACCTGTTGCCAACAGGCCACGTGAAATCTCTCAGTGACTCGTTTATAATATTAAACCCTGGTCTCAAATCACCCTAAGAAGTAGTAGCATACTATTTCCTCTGTTCTAATGTATTTCATAGGTTCACTGAGCTAGAAAGCTGTGTAGGGAAAACCATTTCTTGTTTCCTAAAGTTCAGCCTCACTGTCATTCTGCACTGGAGATCCAGGTACGCTTCTAAAAGCAAGAGAATTGTATTATTTTGGATTAATACACAGGAATGTATGCTGGCCATTTTAGCTAATACAGAGGTCGAGGAGTACAGAAGCATAGCTGTCAACTTTTCCCATTTTTTGCAGGAAATTCCCTTATTCCGAATAGGATTCCTCACGAGAAAAGGGAAAGGTTGACAGCTTTGTACAGAAGAGAGAGGGGGAAATGGGGGCAAACATTTTTTGCAGCTTGCTGTCTTTTCACCATGTATTTGCTGATGAGAGCAGTTTGGGTGAGTAGCTGCAGATGAAGTCAGGAAATAAACCCATTTTTCTTAGCTTTTCTTTCCTGTTGTGTGTTTCACTGGCAGGAACTCGCTTCTTGTGAAATATGCTTCCTTTCATGACCGTCTTTCCTCACTGCTGTTTTGTAACCGAGAAAGGAAGAGGGAGCCCTGCTTCCAGAGACTCTAAAAGCTCCCCGAGAGGAGGTTGAAGAAATTCTTGGCCCACTCACGCACTTCCTGTTGCTAAGTGTTTCCTTATATGCTTTATGCTAAGAGTTGCTTCTTGTGTGAGTCTGCAAATGCTACAAGCGTTGGGTGTGCACAAAAAAAAAAATCCCCATGACCCGTGTTCAAGTGACTAACAGCTAAGGCCATTGGTAGAGCCACCACAACCTTTAAGAAGGGTGAAGCAGTCCATTGCAGAGGGCAGATCTCATAACCTCCAACATTTCTCCTATGAAAATAAAACGGTAAAGGGACCCCTGACCATTAGGTCCAGTCCTGACCGACTCTGGGGTTGCGGCACTCATCTCGCATTATTGGCCGAGGGAGCCGGCGTACAGCTTCCAGGTCATGTGGCCAGCATGACTAAGCCGCTTCTGGCGAACCAGAGCAGTGCACGGAAACGGCGTTTACCTTCCTGCTGCAGCGGTACCTATTGATCTACTTGCACTTTGACGTGCTTTCGAACTGCTAGGTTGGCAGGAGCAGGGACCGAGCAACGGGAGCTCACCCCGTAGCGGGGATTCGAACCGCCAACCTTCTGATCGGCAAGCCCTAGGCTCAGTGGTTTAACCCACAGCGCCACCCGCGTCCCTATGAAAATATGGACATCCTATTCCATAATAATACAGTGTTGGCCCAAATATAAGCTGTACCCAAGTATAAGCAGCACCTTTAAAATTCAAGGGCCTGCAGTGATGGAACCAAGTGGGCCTTCTTGGAGAAGGCATTCCGTAGCCCAGATTCCATGGCTGAAAAAGCTGCCTCTTATGCTCACCTGGTGTGCATCAAATGGCAGTGGAACAGTTGATCTGAGTTACTTGCGTGGGTTTCTGCAGGAGGATAGCTCAAGATAGTCCATGAGATATCCCAGTCTTAGACCATTTGGGGCTTTAAAAGCTCAAGACCATTTTCTTCTGAATCACACCTGGAAAGAAATTAGTAATCCATGAAGAATGGAACAATACCAGAGCTCTGCTTCAATTCCAGTAGCTCTCTGGGAGCTGATGGCACTGCCATGAGTAGCACATTGCCCATCTCACATACTGTATTCATAAATACATGGTGGGAGTAGGATTGTACATGCCAGCCTTGCATGCCAACATGCACCCTTGAGAAGTAATTCCACCTACATGTTCAGTGCCAGCACGACACCATGGTGAAGAGGCTGTAAAGTGGGATGTCTATATTTTAATAAAACAAATAAAAATAAGATACATGCATGCCAATGCTCATGAATGCATGGGAGGGATGTGTGAACCTCCCTCATGTCATTCACACCTTCCACATGGTGTTCCTACATCAAACATTGATAGGGTCAGGCCAAAACAAAATAGCACTCCCTTTACACCATTCCATATATAGAAGTTGAGGAGGCTGGCCATTGAATTTCATTTCAGCACTAGTGACAGGACAGCATCCACCTTTGTGCCTGAGGGCAGCAGGCTAGCTTAGGTAGTACAGGACAAGCCGCATGGTATGCACACAGCTTTATCCTTCAGTAAAGGAGAATGGTTATGGGTCAGGAGAAACAGATACTCCGTTGCCCTCCCCCCAGCATCTGCTCCCTGAGGTACTCGCATCACCTCTCCTATTGGTAGGGTAAGCCCTGACTATGGATATGGGGCAGCCCTACAGAAGTGACAGCCACACCACTAGTTCAAAGTCACAATCTTCCAGATATCTTTCCCTGTAAAACCACCAACCGACCAGTGCCGTCCCAATCACAGTGTGCCACAAAAGGAGGCTCAGAGCAAACCTGGTGGTGAGATGTTTTAGTCTTCTTACAGACTAAGTTTAGTAAAGCCAGTTAGTGAGCCAACAGATATACTGCAAGAGATGGCTACCTGTGCTCCTCTTCTTCCCTCCCCAGGATTGCATGTCATTCTGATTGGGAAGATTATTCTTATGAACTCCTGGTATAAATTAAACAGTGTGAAATAAAACCAATCCACTGATATGCCTGGCAAGACATCTTCTTTGGTCAGGTAGACAGAGGAAGCCATCCAATCCAATTCCAAGTTCCTGATGAACTGGGTGTGTGGAGAGAACAACTACCAAACCCCATGCTATATTTAAAGGTGAGTTGCATTGGAGGGCTCAGATGCCCTCATAACAATTAGTAAGCTTGTGCACCTCAGGATTACTGCAAAGGCTCATGGGAGATCCTTTCCTGCCAATCAGAATTTTTCCCTACCTTTATCTGGGTTAGGGTTAGGGTTTACTAGAGTTACTAGGGTTACTAGAGGTAATGAATGTCCATTGACCTCATTTGTATTATTAACTGTTCTTCCCCAAACACACCCCTGAATTTCAAATAAGCTCTTTAAAAAACAAACAAAGAAAGAATCTAGCATACTTTGGAGGTGCTTTTAAAATTGTGGGAGGGGTACAATAACTATTATCCAATGCATATAGATATTCTGAGATCTTGCTAGGCGGTGGGGGATCGGGAAATTATTATGTTTCTTTAGACTGACAGAAATTATCTAAGGTCCTTAAACCTGCGGTATAGTGTTAAGAAATTCTGTTCTCAAAAAGGCATATTTTCTCAAAGAGAATTTGTCTAATGAGTGAAATTATCACAATTAATGCAAAATGCTTGCTAATGTATGGAAGAGCTATTTACTCTGGGGATGAAATTGACGCAAGTGGATGGTAAATTTGTGTCTGGTAAAAAATTCACAAGCATCCAGATGCCTGCATACATATAATTAGATCTATATTAGCCTGTTACTACTACTACAAAACACAGAAACCCCTTACACAGAAGCACATACACTAAATACATTCGGAACATATAAGTACTCATCTTTTATATTCCTTCAATGTTCATTGTACATGCTCCCCTCCTAGTTAAATAACTTTGCAGTTGAATTCCAAAGGAACTTCCCGAATAACAGAGCTAGACTTTGCAATACACTTAATCGTAAATAGGTTTTTTAAAAAAAAGAAATAGCAGTCAAAACTAATACTGTATAATAAATTAAGCCCGTTAGTAAAAATGATTGCTTCTTCCGTTACCTTTTTTAAAAAAGAAAAAACAATTAGTTTACCTGTTTATTCATTCACATCTGCCGCTGTGAAGGTTTGAAGGTTTGTGTCTGAACGCTGACTGCAGATTATATTGCAACACCCACTTCCTTTTCATGTTCATGCTTTTGCGCACAAAAATAACACATATTGCATGGAGAACAGGATCTTCTTCTATCCTCATGGTTCAAGTTTGTTGTTTTTAAAAAGAGCACACCAAAAAAAGGAAAACAAAAAACAGCAGAAATATCTACTCCCAATTACCCATGTCATTTTTGCTTTGTCCCTTAATATTGCTATGAGTTTGTGGGGTGCCTGGAACCCCCTTCTAATTCTTGGATGCCGGATATTGGATTTAGCAAAGTGTTAAAATACAGGTCAAGCCAGCTTCCTGTGTTCAGGAAATCACCTGGGAGATCAGCCATTGTCCAAAGTCAAAGGAAAGGCAATGGTCCATTACGAAAGCTAGGGAGAGGGGCTCTGTGCCTGATGGAAAAATGGGAGAAGCCCCTCCTCCAGCTCTGAGTTAGTTAGCAGGACAAAGACCAGGATTGGAAGGAGAGTAGTTGCTTAGGATTGCAGTTGGCTGGAATGTGAGCACTGAGAGAATAAGTGACCGTCTGTAAAAATGCAGCAGACGGTCAGAGAGCCATGGCGGATTTATTTTTGAATGTGAGGCTGCTTTGGCAATGGGAGAAACTTGTGGGGTGTTAATGCTGTGAGCCCCTCCATCGCAAGCTCAGGTTGTACACGTGTAAATAAACTATATCAGAAAGACACCACAGTCGTCGCAAGACTGCATAGACAGACTCCACTTCAGGTGTTCCTCTTAATATCTGTAGATGGTGTGTTAAGTTTTTCCATTGCTAGTACAGACCACATTTTGTTAGTTGGTAGAGCATGAGACTCTTAATCTCAGAGTCATCGGTTCAAGTTCCACGCTGGGTGAAAGATTCCTGGACTGCAGGGGGTTGGACTAGCTGACTCCCATTCTCCCTTCCAACTTTACAAATCTGTGATTCTGTGATGTACTGGTGTTTGAGCCACCAGCTTCCTTGCAATGTCGGGATATTTATTGCATTAGATTTCTTACCCCTCACCGTAACATCCCAGGGCAGGTCTACAGTGCTTTTTTTTCCTAGAAAAAGAGGTGCCAGAACTCACTATGAACATCTCCCTTGTTCTCTTTTAATAGTGATGGCACCCACCTGAGAGGTGCTGGAACTGAGTTTGAGTTTCAGCTGAAAAAGAGCCCTGGTTAAAGCAATTTAAAAACACAAGGAAAGGGGTTTAATGAGGGTAATGTTAGACTGATATTTGCCTCCTACCTTTGGGAATTGGGCTGCTCACAAGCCAACTAAATCAACCCTGTACACCACTGGACTACAAGCTACCAAGGGCCTAAACAGCCTCCTGGTGTTGCCTGTTGAAAACTGAAAAAGGAGAGGAGTTGCCAGCCATCGAGCAGGCCATCATATTAAGTCTGCTAGGCTGTGTTTGGTTTGGAAGTTGCAAATTATTCAGAACTGCAATTAATACCTTCATTCAATACAGTGTGCCAAAATGCTCAAAAATGAACTCTGAAGAAAATTGTAAGGATACTGCATTTCTTCAAACATTACCCCAAAAGCAGAACTTGTGCAATGTTACAAATTGTTGTCTATATTTTAAGAAAACTCCCATTGTGGTCTGACGGCACGCTGAATAATAACGCACTCAGTGCCCGGGGCATTCCCAACTGGTTGTGGTCTCTTTCCCCACCAACAGCTAAAATGAGAGGCACAGTCCACTAGTGTGCAAGGCAAAAATGAAACATATAGGATTAAGTGAAAGGCCATTGCATCAATAAAGGTGGCAGAAAAGCACCCAGGATATTGCATGGAGGCAACATCACACATGGAAAAGTGGTGACTGCAGTGGCCCAGACTTCGCATGTATTACGTGTGAACAGAGTACGGCTGTGATGTGGTAGGAGAGAGGAGTGGTAATACTTACAGCAGCCGCATTCATGTATTCATTTCATAAATTTTATACACCGCTTTTTTTAAAAAAATCTCTCTCTGTGTGTATAAAATTCTTCTTTTACAAAATTGTACACACATAAATAATAAAATATGACACGGCTGACAAAAAAAAATGGGTCATGGGGGGGAGGGTAAATACTAAACATATTGTTTTACAGTACATAATAATGAAGTTATTACAGTAAACCAGTTCAATGAATTCTTCAATAAATCAACTCAGAAAATAGAACTGTAGAAGTGAGCTAATGAGCAGTGTCTGCTTATTTATGCCATATTGCAATATGCTATAGGTATTTCTCATCCATGTATTGTTTCATTTGTATCCTATATAATAAAGTCCAAGTGTCTCTGCGTCGTGTCCCTGTGTCCGTGGTATTGCGCTACTGCGCATGTGCCGCATAGACACAGGGATTGGAGCGCAGAGACTTCTGGGCCCAGTCAGGAGCCGCTGCCGACGACGACGGGCGAAACATCTCACACTCGCATGCTGGGCCGCGCCGGCGCCGCTTCCTCAGCCGGGGCCCAGGGGTAAGGAGGAGTAGTGGGTGCTGTAGCCGCGCCGCCGGGGATGGAGCGTCGCCCTCGCCTGCAGCCTCTGGTGGACTCGGGCCCACAGGAGGAGGAAGAGGAGGAGGAAGCGGCGGTTGAGGCCCGTTCCTCGCGCCTGCCTGGCCGTGGCTGTGCAGCGCTCTGGGTAGCTGCCGCCGCCGGGAGGAGGCGAGGAAAGGGGAGGAGGCAGCGGCGGGAGGAGGAGCCGCCGCCGCCAGTTTCCCTCACAGCTTCTCTCGGACGCGCCGCAGGATGAGGCCCGGCTGCCTTACCTGAAGGCTGCTGTCCTAAACCCACTTACCTGAGGGAAATAAGTGCTGTTTTTACAAATGTTTCACCACATATGTTCTAGCGCCCGTTAATTTAATGGGCTGAACATCCACTAGTATTTAATAAAACCATACCACACAGTGTAAAAAAAAGTATCTTGTTTCTCTGTCTCCCCTTGCCACCTTCATTTATTTAATTTTTGCAATACATTTTCCATTATGGCTTTTTGCCAGACTATTTTACACCAGTAATCAATATTCATTAATTGCAAGGTTTTTAAAGTGCTGGCTATTACTGTTCTAACTGCTATTACTAAATGCATTATTAATTCCTTACTTTTTAATTGGTCCATATCTGAAGTATATACATTCAGTAAGCCTAAAACTGGGGTTATTGGGATTGTCTGAGCTGTAATCTGATCTCTGTAGAAGCTTCCTTCAAAAATTTGTGGACGTTCCCACCACATATGTTGGTATGTACCTATAATTTGGCACCCTTTCCAACATAACAGAGAGCTATTGGGCTTCATATATAAGATAGATGCTTCAGTGTTAAATACCATTAATGTACATTTTTTTCCAATCAATCAATCAACCAGTCTCCTTTATTCAGAGCCGTAGCAAGCCCAGGTGGTACCCGGGGTCACCCCCCCACCACTTTAATTTAAAAAAAAAATTAAAAAAAATTAAAAAGTGTCCCCCCCCCCTCTGATGGTGTCACTTTGCGAGGTGTGGGGGTTTTGTGTGTGTGTGTGTCTATTATCTCTTTTTTTTCAATAAAGTTAAAATAAAAATAGATAAATAAATAATAATAAAAATGTAAAAAAATAAAAAAAATAAAAATAAAAAGTGTCACCCCCCTCTGATGGTGCCACTTTGTGAGGTGTGGGGGGTTTTGTGTGTGTGTGTGTGTGTGTGTGTGTGTGTGTCTATTATCTCTTTTTTTCAATAAAGTTAAAATAAAATAAAAAAATAATAATAAAAAATTAATTTTTTAATTTTTTTTTTAAAAAAATTAAAAAGTGTCACCCCCTCTGATGGTGCCACTTTGTGAGGTGTGGGGGGTTGTGTGTGTGTCTATTATCTCTTTTTTTCAATGAAGTTAAAATTAAAAAATAATAATTATTTTTTTTTAAAAAAAAGTGTCACCCCCCTCTGGGGTGGAACCCGGGGCGGCCCGCCCCCCCGCTGCTACGCCCCTGCTTTATTGGCATAGAAAAAGTACATTATATACGTGGATCAGAACACAACACAGTTAACGAAACATAGTAGGAGATACTTTAGGATAAAACTTTCCAGACATCATGAGGTACGAAAATGGCCTTTAATGATGATGTAATTTCATGGCGTCACTCAAAAGTCTTGCCACAATTTTGAGTGAATGCTCCCTAATAGTTGCTGACAGATATCTATATCGTGCTTTTGTGAGGGAAACAGTGATATTCTAACATCTTTCAACATACTTGACAAACTAGATTTAACTTCTAAAGAACCAGTGGGAGCTGGATAAACCCTGAAAAGTGGCAATTCCAGCAATGCACTTGAATTGCATTTATAACTAGGGACTGCACCCCTGCTTGCTCTGCTCGCCAGCCACCCTACCTTTTCCCCACATTAACTTCCTAAAACTTCCTCTTTCCACTCCATGCAATTACTCAGCTCACTTTTCACCTTCCCAGCCCCTTATTCGGACACTGCTTCTCTCTTTTGTTCTCCAGCCTCATTTTGCTTCTGTTTTAACCCGGTGCCCATCCCTCCTCCTCCTCCTTTTGTACAACCCAGCATCTCCCTAGTCCCACACACTGCAACTTCTCTGCACCTTTTCCATCTTCCACCCAATTCTGAAGCTACCCTCTTCTCCTACTCTGCAGACTTTTTCATGACCCTACTTCTGAGTAGACAAGTATAGCACTGCAGAGCAAAACAGACTGTTGCCCTGAGTAGATTACAATCTAAAATGTAACACAGAGGAAACAAAGGAAGGAGATTCAATTCAATAATTTTGCCTTCTATTCTATAGAAGGTACTGAGAGATATGCTACTATTCTGTCACAGCTAATAATCATTGATAGACCTATTTTTCTAATGTTTCCTTTGCCAACTGTAAATTGAGTCTAATAATATGAAACAGCTTCAATAAATTAAGATTCCCTCAAAGCTTAATCTCATGGAAACAGCTTCCTCTAGTGGAGTTCTAACGTAATAAATTACCGGTAGTTTTACTGAATTGTTATTTAACAACATGCAATATAATCAGCCATATGCTTGTTCAATGGGGCTTACTAAAATGTAAGTCCTATTATGTCAAATGGAACTTATTCCCAAGTAACTGAAAAACTATGTTAAAGAGTGAAGCAAGTGGAAAGTCATTCTCAACTATCTGAACAGTATTTTTAAATAGGGTGGGGGTGAGGTCAGAGCTTGTGGACAGAGCAATTTTTGTACAATTTGGTTTTTAAAAAGCACACACAATCAGAGACAGATTCGAAAAACGTGGTCTGGCAAGAATTTTATTTGCAAAGGAATAATTGTAAGATGTCAATATGGGGAACTAGAATAGTCTATTCTTCTTGGGAAATGAGTCTGAACTGATTTAAGCTTTTTGTTATGTACATACTTGCTTGATGACCTGCATATGAGAAAGAAATAGACACCATAGGCAGGCCACAGTCTGCCAAACCATTTGGTCTAGGAAAGGAAGGCTAGACTCTGGCCTCTAGTCACCCTGATCATAAGGATCTAAGGAAGAGACTTCAGTAGTGCTCTCTTTCTGTGCTGGTCCCGTGGGGTATCCAAAAGGCGAGGTCTAAGTCCGGTCCAAGGTCAGAGGTACACGTAAAGGCAGTCCGAAATAACTGAAGCAGGGTACAGGGCAGGGAGTCAGGCGAAGTCAGGAACGGGTGGGCAAGCAGGGAACCAAGGCGGGTCAGGAGCTCAGGCAGGAAAGCAGGACAGAGATCAAGCAGGAACACCAGCAGGAACTGGTCAGCAACGATGTTGCTCCTGCAACTTGGGGCTGGGACTGGCCGGCTTTTATCTGCCCCATGGCATAGGGCGGCTCCGATCCTCAGATGACTCGCCTCTCCTGGCTTGGAGGCGAGCACTCCTCCTGCGGGAACTCAGTTCCCTTCACCTCTCTGCCCTGAGCCTCTGCAGCTCAGGAGAGGCTGGAGGGTTACCGGACCCAGAGGCAACCTCAGCTTCCCCTGACAGGGCTAGGAGTGGAGTACCTGCAGGCAATGGGTCCTCCATCCCATCAGGAGCCAGAGCAGTCTCATCAGATGCCTGCACCTGAGGATCCAGCACAGGTGAGGCCCCTTCAGACTCAGGCCCCAGCCCCGGCTCTGCTGGTTCTGGAGGCAGGGAATCCTGTGCAGGTTGGGATCCCTCAGGTTCAGCGTCTGAGTCTGAATCCCAGGCCATCACACTTTCCAAGCCAAATGGAGCACAACTTCCCTTAATGAGGGATTTATTGTATTCAATATACATCATCCAATCCTACATAATCCAAACTAATACTGGTTTGTTTGTTTTCAACAGAAATAACAAAAACAAACAACAAACAACCACAAACAAAGAAAAATATACACAAAATATCAAATCCATAGGGAATCCCTTGACTTCCTTCACCGCCCTCCCCTGGTTCCTCAAATTTACTTTTCAACTGCATATCATTTCTACTCCAAAATTATTTTTCTACCTCAGCTTTCCTGTATTATTTCTTAAAATCCTGGCAATGCAATGACCTGTTTACAATACTTTTGTAAATACATAAACATTTCCCATTCTTTTTTAAATTTCTTGCCATCTTGATTTCTGAGCTTTCCAGTTAATTTCGCCATTTCAGCGAAACTAATACTGTTCAATGGAAACAGCTTGCAAGTTTACTTATGAGCTGTCATATAATGAAAAGCATCACGCTGGTCTTAATGGTCCAAACACAGCAGCTATTAAAGCACACGAAAGCACAGACATGGAATAAGACCAGGAGTCAAATCCCCACTCGGCCGAGCTTTCCAAACTGTGTGTTGCAGCACATTTGTGTGTTGGCTGCAGTGTGTAGGTGTGTCGCACGAACACTCCCTGCATTGCTCCAGGGGCTGGAAAGGGAAAGGTTTAACCTCCGGTTTGCTAGTAAAACTGAACTACTGTGTCACAAAATGATACACAGGTCTAAAAAGTGTGTCACCAACATGAAAAGTTTGGAAAGCTCTGGCCTAGCCCACCTCACAGGGCTGTTGTAGAAGATAACCATGTATGCCACCTTGATCTCCTTGGAAGAAAAGTAAGATATAATTAGAAATAAAATTAAGTAACTACACCCTTAATTCAGTGTGATGTACGTTGACACTGCTGTATGTCATGGTCAATGTGGGTCAGATTTTATGTTGAGTTGGCTGCTGAATTTATCACAACTCAGCTCTCTCACACACAAAATTGTCTACTTTTCTTTTAAAAACCCACTATATTGTCAATAGGAAATTTTAAAACAAGAACAAAATAGTCTTAATGTCTTTGACATGATACATTGAAAATTCGCACTGAACCACTAGATGGCAGCCCACCTTTCACGATGTAACTCCAGGAAGTGATTTTTCTACGGTTGGGAAGCCCAATTCTTTTTAAACTCTATGATCTTAGTTCCATAGATTTATATATATTTATAAGAATCTTTGTAGCGTATCTTTGTCTCAACATACCTGGTCTAACTTTGGAAAAGTCATTCTTGCAGCTTTCCTTGGAAGTGACAAATTCCCATAGATTAGAATACAATTACAATATTTGAATCTAGTGAGTCGTGTTTTTTTTTAAACTTACATTTATTTATGTATCGCAGCTGTGCTTACACACCAGCGCGAGCCCACTCACTCAGAATCAAAAAGTCGCAGGCTACTAGCAGTAAAAAGAGGCACCCGTATTCCTTTTAATTGCGGTCTTGCTTTGTATGAATGGCTTTAAAATAATAATAGTCCCAACAGTGGAGATTCTAAAGCAAACGCGATCCATTGCCACGATACTTCAAATTTAGAGAACGGTATGACTGTTTGAGAATTAAAGAAAAGCATGATCATAGCCCGCTGCTAATACTGCATTGCGCGTCAGGCTGGCTGAGGGACATACAAAGTTGAAGTGGCGCAGCAATATAACTGCTAGCACATTTGCAAAGCCAAGCAGGGTCCGGGCTGGTTTCAAATTGGATGCTGAGATTCTTGCATTGCAGCGGGTTGGACTAGATGACCCTCGGACCCCTTCCAACTCTCCAATTCTATGACTCTGTAAGATGAGACCTGAGACTGCTGATAATTTTTTTAATTAATACTCCCAAGACAAAACACTCATCACATTACAGTTAAAGCTCTAGCCACCCAACTTTATTCCTCCTCCTCCTCCTCTGCCGCATGCGTTCCGCCGACCCGCGAGCAACTCAGAAAACATTTCCCTCGGCGTCTTGAAACCTGAAGTGCGTATCACGCGTGTCCCTCTACATTCCGCGCTCTTCGTCTCTCTGTGTGCGCCAAACCCTTATAAGGGCATTCCCTTCCCTCTATAGCGGGCGTCCTTACGGGCCCGCCCTCGTTTATCTCGGAGGAAGCGGAAGTGCTTTTGTTTTGGTGGCGCTGGGCACTGTGGGAAGGCCGGTGCGGTGCGCGCGTGCGCGGGAGGCCGGACGAGAGAGGGAGAGGGAGAGGAAGAGGCGACCGCGCGTTACCCTGGAGAGGAGGAGGAGGAAGAAGGCGGGCGTCGGCGGCGCTGGGCTGGCCCTTCCTCTTCAGTTTGGCGGAGGCCAGGTGTGCCAAGGATCGGGCGGTAGGTGCCTCCTCTCGCCCACCGCTCCGCCTATAGCCAGTCGCCCACAGTGCGCGTGTGTTGTGTGTGTGTGTGAGAGGACCGACACGTTTCCTGGGTGCGTGTTTGTGCGGGAGACGCCAGCCTGCCTTCGGGCCCGTTGTGGCACTTAGCCCACCGCCCGGCCTGCGAAAAAAGCGAATGTCCTCTGCTCAAGTTCACTATTCTGTGCTCATCGCCACCCTTTTTTTTTTCTCCACCAGCTTCTTTTTCTAAGTCTGCAGCCCCAGGGCACTAGGCTTCCCTGCCCTTCCTCTGGAATCAGAATGGGAAGAATCTTTATTTGCATCAGACGCTAGCCATAGCAATAAAATAAAATGTACTGAAGATAGAGGTAAAAACTTAACCATAGAAAATACATTTTGGGGGTTTACATCAATAAGCCTTCCTCTGGTTTCATCCTCACAGCAGCACTGAGGCAGGCTAGGGCCGTTTTCTAGTCCCTGGCCAGGTGGGGGTGGATGTGAACCCAGGTCTCTCTCACTGGCATTAGTACACCACACACTGCCTGTGTTGCATATTGTGCGGTCAGCCTTTTTTTTGCGGGGGGGGGGGGCTGGCACCAGCCTGAAAAGTGGGGCCTACCCAATTCATTGCCCAATTTCTTCTTCCTTGTGTTAGGGAGTGTGCACCGAGCAAATTGGAGGTGGCTGTCACCTTCATGTTCCCCGGAGACAATCTGGCCGGCTTCTGTCGGAAACAAAATGCTGGGTTAGATAGGCTTTTTGGCCTGAGCCAGCAGGACTCTCCTTACATTCTCCTGCTTTCCCCATTGACCAGCATGCAATCATATTATGTAGTTGCATAATTTAATTTTATGGTGTTAAATTAATTGTTATAGTAATTGAAAGTAGAATATATTCATTCACCTTTTACAAATAGTAAAATGCTATTAACTTGGATGACAATTTAGTAAATTCTCTTTTTATCTTAACTGTTGTAATTAATTTCTGAGTTAGGGTTGCTGAAACTTTGTTTCATGCAGGTAATGCTAATGAAAATATCAACTTTGGCTGTAGTGCTAACCCCATTTACCTGAGAGTAAGCTACTCTGGTTCGCCAGAAGTGGCGTAGTCATGCTGGCCACATGACCCGGAAGCTGTCTGCGGACAAATGCCAGCTCCCTTGGCCTATACAGTGAGATGAGCGCAGCAACCCCAGAGTCGTCCGCGACTGGACCTAACGGTCAGGGGTACCTTTACCTTTACCTTTTTCAGCCCCATTTAATTCAGTAGGATTTACCTCTGAGTAGACAGGCTTAGGATTGCAGTACTTGTCAGTTGGATGTATTCTCACTGTGTAACAAAACAGGTAGGTAGCCGTGTTGGTCTGCCATAGTCAAAACAAAATAAAAAATAAAAAAATTCCTTCCAGTAGCTACTGGAATGATTTTTTTTTATTTTTTTATTTTGTTTTGTGTAACAATAGTTTGTAAATTTTGCTCTGCATAGCAAATATATAATGTACATGCTATACTTAATACCTTTCCAGAAAACATTTTATAGTAATTTTGGCTTTCAGGTGTTTGCTGCTCTTCAGTGCTTCATTATCTAAAAATAATCCTGTGTTTGGTCTAATAGGATGGAAAGTAAGACTCTTAATTCATTTGTTTCAATTTCACACAGATTTCTGGTTTCTGTATCCACTCGAATACATCTCAGTTGTGATGCATCAAACAACCTGCAATGAATTTGAAGCAAAAGACTACAGCTATTTCTCCGCATCTTCAGTTTCTCCTTCTTAAACACAGTTAACTTTCTTAGTACCCATCACACAGCTTTGCAGTTTCTCTGCTTGCAGTTGGAGCACAGAAGTGCAGTGTGATTAGGAAAGAGCATAATATTTTGTTGTGGACTCTCTATATATATTGTTTTGATAAATTTTAACAGAGGACTTGTTCTTTGGATCTTTGGACAAGCCTTTGAATGCTGCTTTCAGGAAACTGTTAAAATGATCATTTATTCAAAGAAAGGAACTACTTTCTGCCAGTGTCTAAATCACAGATAAGCCTACTATCCCTTGTTTGCTTATTTTCTTTTTTGTAGCTATGGCAGCTGCTACAATAGTTCATGACACATCAGAAGCAGTGGAGCTTTGTGCTCCTTATGGGCTATACCTTAAGCCCATTACAAAAATGACTATCAGTGTGGCACTTCCTCAGTTAAAGCAGCCTGGGAAGTCTATTTCAAACTGGGAAGTGATGGAAAGGCTGAAAGGAATGGTGCAAACACATCAGTTCTCAACCTTGCGAATATCTAAAAGCACCATGGATTTCATCCGCTTTGAAGGAGAGGTAGAAAATAAGAGTCTGGTTAAATCCTTCCTTGCATGCCTGGATGGCAAAACTATAAAACTTAGTGGCTTTTCAGACATTTTAAAAGTCCGTGCTGCAGAATACAAAATTGACTTTCCTACTCGACATGACTGGGACTCCTTTTTTCGTGATGCAAAAGATATGAATGAAAGTCTGCCAGGGGAAAGGCCAGACACTATTCATCTGGAGGGCTTGCCTTGTAAATGGTTTGCGCTGAAAGACTCTGGCTCAGAAAAACCAAGTGAAGAAGTTCTTATTAAAGTGTTTAGTAAATTTGGGGAAATACGGAATGTGGACATACCCATGTTGGACCCGTATAGGGAAGAAATGACTGGCAGAAACTTTCATACGTTCAGTTTTGGAGGCCATTTGAATTTTGAAGCTTATGTTCAGTATGAGGAATATGCAGGTTTCATCAAGGCTATGAACGCTTTGCGAGGGATGAAGCTGATGTACAAAGGTGAAGATGGCAAAGCAGTGGCTTGTAACTTAAAGGTGAGATACTGTTGAGCTGTTCCTAGTAGAAAAATCTTCAAAGAAACATTGCATGTTCTTTTCCTTTATATTTTGATGAGCTGGTGCTTAAGTTACCAGTTGTAGGTGCATGCACCCCATAGTGAACCTTTAGAGGCATTTATTTTAAACATTTGTATGCCACCTTTCCTCAAATGGTACCCAAAGCTTTGCCCAACTAAATCGTGTGGGGAATGTAACTTTGAATATGACAAAAGAAACTCGCAAAGAAAATGTCACAAATTATAGTAACTGTGAAGTATGAATTGGGAATAACAAGATATAGGCATACAGTTTATGAATTGGAAGAAGAAGAAGAGGAGTTTGGATTTGATATCCCGCTTTATCACTACCCTAAGGAGTCTCAAAGCGGCTAACAATCTCCTTTCCCTTCCTCCCCCACAACAAACACTCTGTGAGCTGAGTGAGGCTGAGAGACTTTAGAGAGAAGTGTGACTAGCCTAAGGTCACCCAGCAGCTGCATGTGGAGGAGTGGGGACTCAAACCCGGTTCACCAGATTATATATATAGAGCAGCTGCCAGTGCAGCTTCTCTTTGTGCAGTAGAAATCCACTTGCACAAAAGTGCTTCCGGTTTTCTTATTTCTCCTTCAGCAGCATCCCTGCCCCCCTCAAAATAAAAAAATAAAAATCTGCTCCAGTAGTGGGAGGATAGGAAGGGAAGCCCTGTTTCCTGTGTGGATGCCCACTTACCCTACATTTGATCTCACCCATAGTCTCAAAAACTACATTAAAAGGATATCCAGTCTTTTCCTAAACCTGAGTACTTTGTGGCATCCTTCTGAATTGCCTTTTGCGTTGCTTCCTGTGCTTCATTCTGTGCTTACTTTTTTGAAGTACGTGCCCTTTTCCTAGGCCCTATCGAAGCATGCCGTTTCACACACTAGAGAAAGTGGGGACATGTTGCCTATCTGCTTCTCCATTATATTCTAGTGTTCACCTTCTAGTGCTTACCTGTGCCTACCCTTGTTCCCCCTCTCAACATAGGGATTGAAATATCTATAGCAGGGAGCTTGCTGCATTCATAGAGGTTCCCTGTGTGATTTGAAACTACATGATTCTAAATTGCTCATGGATCTCGTGAGTAAAGCAAGCTCCCCACTGCACATATTCACCATCCAGAGAAGTAGAAGGGCATGGAGCCTGGTATGGGGACATGATGGGGGCTGGACCAACTGCTGTGCCTCCAGTCTCCCTTATATTCTAATTGCATTGGGGAATTGAACACCCAAATAGGGCTCTGCTGCATGTGGGAACAGAGAGTAGGGGTGACATAAGAAAATTGGCTAAAGTTGTCTTGTGAGAGACTGATAGTTGGGCATATCATAGACTATATCTTGCAATTCCCAATTTACAATGAAAGTTATTTTGCCAGTCTCCTATTTTTTGCCATTCATGTAATCATAACACTGAAAAGAAGAGTAATTGTTCTGGCATTATTCATGTTTATCTTTCCAGCTGATTTTTTTTAATAGTATATAATTTCTTGTTTAATATGTTCTGTTAAAGACTAGAGTGAACTCTGTGTGAAATTAGAGTTTGCATTTAGAAGTAACAATATTTATCCAGTTATAAGAATAATTATCTAGTATCTAGATATCTAGTATCTTAGTCAGCAGATACCGTATTTTTCGCTCCATAAGGCGCACCGGACCATAGGGCGCACCTCGTTTTTAGAGGAGGAAAACAAGAAAAAAAATATTCTGAATCAAATGTTGTACCAAGCTATTTAATAAACAACCGGTATATCAGCATAATATTTCAACCATGTAAAGTGAACAGCAGTCAACAGTGTTGTAGTTCAACAACATCTGGGGACCCACAGGTTGAGAAAGGCTGATACGGTATGTGAGGTTGGGCCAACCCTAACCCTAACCCCACAAATAACCCAGAGATGCATTTTAAATAAAAGGACACATTCTACTCATGTATAAACACACTGATTCCCAGACTGTCCACGGGCCGGATTGAGAAGGTGATTGGGCCTTAGTTTGCCTACCCATGGCATAGAAGAACTTGGAAGGGACCCCAAGTGGTCATCTAGCCCAACCCCCAGCAATGAGGGAGACTCAGGCAAGGGGCTGTCTCCAGTGACGGGCTGGGGCCGATTCCTAACTGATTCCTAACCCCAAACTCCAGCGCCACCAGCAAAGCAAGCTTAAGCCCCCTCACCTCTCCTAGAGAGAGCCACCCTCCCCCACCCGGCTTCACAGATGAACTGACAGGCGTGCATCCCGGCAAACTGACAGCCAATTCGGCTGTCCGTCTGGCCCCTCCCACCCCTCCCAGCACCAGGCAGGCAGCCTCTCATTGATGAAGGAAACTGCCACCATGTGCATTACTGCTGCCAGTCAGTGTAGACAATGCTGAACTGGGTGGAACCCATGGTCATCTCACCTCCCTATTTATTCATCCATGGGCTAATTTGTGGCTGTCTTTGAAATGAGCCTCACAAGCAATTTTCAAAGTGGGGAAGGGGGGGGGGCTTCTGGGTGACAGTGGGGCTCAGGGTTGGCAGAGAAAGGCTGGGCAGGGGGGCAGGAGCCCCTCACTATTCAGAGGCTACTGGGGAGATGGGAGGGACAGACAAACCCCTTGGCTGTCTTACTATTCTTATTTTAAAAATGCCATTTCTTATAGAAATGCCATTTCCAAACTGGCATTCGAGTTGCAGCCCCAGGAGGAAAAGAGAAAGAAAGGAAAAGAGAGAGAAAGCTAGAGAGAGGGGGGAAAGCGATCGAGCAAGAGCAAGCTGGCTCTTCAGGGGTTTGCCTAATTCTAGCTGAGCGCGACCTGGGTTAGAAGTCGTGCAACTGTAGCCAGCTTGGCTGGGGGTGCATATGCAAAAGGGGAGGTGGGGTGGGTGGCTGGGGGAGAGCGGAGGAAAGAAAAGGTGAGAGTGCAGGGCGGGGGGGGGGGGAGAAAGTAGGGAGGACACCGAGCCTGGTGCATTCCCCCTCCCCGGCGGCCGCTTTGCAAACACTCTTCTCTCTCCCCCACGTGCTCCTCTTCTGACTCCGCCTGCCCTTTTTCCAAAAGAGCGGAGGAACAGCAAATCCCGAGCTGGCCATGGAAACAAAGAGGTGGAGGTGGAGAAGCAGCAGCAGAAGAAGCAGGGGAAGCGAACTGTGGAGAGGAGCCACTCTCCGTGCCTTCCTCGCTGCTGCTGCTGCTGCTGCTGCTGCTGCTTCTGTGCAATAAGCCAAGGCACCAGAGCCGCCCGAGTGGAGAGTACCGGGCGACGTGCGTGCGCGGGGCTGGCTGAGGGACATTTCTGCAAAGTGCAGAGAGAGAGAGAGAGAGAGAGAGAGAGAGAGAGAGAGAGAGAGGGAGGCTGCCTATCGGGCGCTGTGCGCGCGCGGGGCTGGCTGAGGGACATTTCATAGAGCGAGGGAAGCGTGCCTCTTTAACCCCCTCGGGCAGGGCAGTCTTGGCAGGAAAGGGGCTGCTTCCCTGCCCCGCCATCGAGGCTCGCCGCCGCCATGAGGCAGTGACAAAAGCAAGCCTCGGAGGAGGAGGCAGCAGCCCCCTTTCACTTTTCCCACCCCGCCCGCTTTGGAGGCAGGCGCGCGGGCGAGGCAGCCCTCTCGGCCCCGACCCTGGTGCAAACGCCTCCTCCGCGCTCGGCTCCAGCCAGAGCCAGCGAGTGAGCAAATGAAGAGGCAGGCAAGCCGGCCGTGCCGCTTTCCCCCCTCAGTGCCCCAGCCTTATCTCCCTCCCGATCACTTGCCAAATCAGCTGCTCTGCGGCTTCCTTTCAACACCCCCTTCCTCGTTCTAAAAAAAATAGCAAGATCTGCTTTTCGCCCCTGGGCAATTTGGCTCCAGGGACCATGCATCCGCTCGATAAGACGCACAGAGATTTTCCCTTCCTTTTTGGGAAGGAAAAAGTGCGTCTTATGGAGCGTAAAATACGGTACTCAGTTTAACTAGAAAGGCATGTGGGTAAGTTAGTGGTTTTAACAGTATGAGTGGGCATCTAGGAAAATAGATGCCCCTCAATTACTGGGAATTCACTTTTATCTGCATTGCAATATGGTTTCAGGCATGCAACCTTTGTCTTCCTTTTGAATGCAGTCCATTGCAACTGTAATCAAAAGGCCTATGTGAACAGGGATTTGTTCATTTTTATAATGATGCATTCAGCATTGAAATCTTCCAGTTTTCCCATTTTATGGATGGATTAATTGGAATTGTATTTACATACCATCTAGTCAATAATGTCCTCTGGGCGTCCCAGTTCAAAAATCTTGCAGTTCAAAAATCTTGCAAGTCTTTTTTGATAATTACTTAAGGAGGCACACTGCAGCAAAATATGAGAACCACTGTCGTTCAGGACTGTTAAAGGTTAAGAATGAATATCCTTAACTGTGATAATATACATTAAGTTAGAGTGTCTACTAGTGTGGACAGACCTGATGTGGCTTAGTTTTCAAGCTTCTGTAACTGGTAACCACAAGTGTTCCATTCTTAAATGCACAATGAAATCAAATGGAACACTTAAAAATCTGTACTTTAATGTGAATACTTTTTGTTCTGTGTCTGTAAAAGGTTTCATTTGATTCAACAAAACACCTGAGTGATGCTTCAATTAAGAAACGTCAGCTCGAAAGGCAGAAGCTCCAAGAGCTTGAAAAACAGAGAGAAGAACAAAAACGTAAAGAAAAAGAAGCAGAGGAAAGACAAAAAGAGGAGGAAAGGTGCGCTTCCTTCCTAAGAAATAACAAGTTGTTATTTTTTTGTACTTGTAACATGTAACATAGTTATTTGTGTTCTTATATTTTGGGAAGTTTATTACTCAGATGTTTTGAATATTGTAAACCATTTGTATTTTGCTTTATGTAAATGTTTACATTAAGAAGCCATAAATTGGGGTGTTTGATATAACCTTTTGGAAAATGCTACTATTCATCTAGAAAGCACAACAATAGACCGTTCACTGTTGCTTCTGACAGTAAAATCAATCTAAGAAAATAACAGTTTCTAAACAAGGCCTTTTCCACTTTCAGCTAATTAAGCTTAACACACATGATCCTGTTAATATGTGTCTTTAGTTAAGCTCCTGTAGGTCTAATGTGAAGTAGCCAACGTGGTGATCTCAAGATGTTGGGCTACAACTCCCTTCGGCTCCAGCCAGCATGGCTAGTAGTTTGGGATGGCAAGGGTTTATAGCTCCACAAAATCTGGAGTGACCATGTTGGCTACCCCTGGTCTAGTTTAAAGCTTCTGATAGAACACCAAGCTGCAGTCTTTGATGAAATTACTTCAGAGCAGTTCCATTTACACTGCACTCTTGTGAATGGTTACTCTGTACATTTCTCTTGAGCATCTTATTTATGAAAGTGTTACTGAAAATGTTACGAATAAGACTGGTATATTTTGTTGGGTTGTGGGTGGAGATAATTAATATGCCACCAAACATGTTTAATTTCATGATTCTAGACCATGAGGTGATACCATTTAGCCATTTAGTCATACCCATTGAAATAAAGTCCACTGATTTCAGTGGTTCTGTTTCGAATATGGATAGCATCAAATGGTTTTCAGTAGCTCTTTGATACTCTTGGCAGTATTCTATTGCAATAGCACAGCTCTTGCAGACTGATGGCTTTAGCTGCATAAATTTCACCCAAACTTATTGATGCAGAGCTAGCTTTAAGCCAGATAGAAGGCATGACATATATCCACAGCATATCAGAATGTGAGCAGTGCTTCTCACACCTTGCATTACCACCTTCATGATGAAAACAGGTGTTTTAGTGGCCAATTCTGTTAATGTGTATTAGACTTAACAAATTAGGATGTGATTCATAGTGTTCTTGATGCCACGCTCTTATCCATAAAATGATTAAAATAGTATCAGTTCTGTTTTACCTTGTTGTGGCTTGGGAAAATATTTAGAAATGTTGCTTTGTGCTCAATATGGCTTCGTTTCTTACTTCCGTTTTGTAAGACTTCAATCCTTAACTTGGAGCAGTCCATTGAAATTGGTGAGGTTTAACCTCCAAATGAATTTGAAGCTGTTAGTAATAGTTTCGTTTGTTTGTTTGAAGGATTCTTTAAAATCCTTTAAAATTGCACCTATTGCGACTAACTGCAATCTTTATTCTTAGGAAACAGAAAGAACTTGAGGAATTGGAGAGAGAGAGAAAGAGAGAAGAGAAATTGCGCAAAAGAGAGCAGAAACAAAAGGATCGTGAAATTCGTAGAAACAAAAAGCGGCTTGAAAAAATACAAGCTGAAGAGCAAAAAAAACTACAAGAGAAAATAAAGCTTGAGGAGAGGAAGCTTCTCTTAGCTCAGAGAAACCTTCAGTCTATTCGATTAATTGCTGAACTGCTGAGCAGAGCAAAGGTAACTGGGTTTTTGTTTTTAAGGTTTGGACATGTGTGCATGGGAAAGCAGTATTAAAAAAAACCCAGCAGCTTATAAATGAGGATTTGATAAATTGCACACACACACGGATTTATTCTCTCTGTTTTATAATGATGCCTCTTCAGTTAGTCCATTTTAAATAATGCTCATAGTACTTTGCTGTTAGCATTGTGTTTTGGCTAGGCTAACAACCCAACCCTGTCTTCACTCCTCTTTCCTGTTTGAAGGACAAATAGGCTACTGTGTTTTCCAACACCATAAAGCTGAACCAGTGTGTGATGCAATCTGTGCAGAAGGGACAGAAACTGTATCCAGGAAGCATGCAAAGGACCTGGGAGTTGGGCATTAAGGGTCTTCCTTTATCCAGTGCCATTACCTGAGTTTCTCCAGTAAGGGATCATTGACCAGCATTGGGATAGTCATGAAGCTTGCAGCATCAAAGGCCTTTCTGAATTCACAAGAATGCAGTTGTTGCATTTGAGGAGTGAAGGTTGTTATGTGTTTGTATCAAGGACCTTTTCATGTATTGCTTGTGCTCATTTGCCAGGTTTAGGACACTGATTTTGCTGCTGTGGCACAAATAACAGTTTGTCAGTTTCATGAGATCACTCTGCCTATAAAATTATTTAGGACCTGAATAGTAATTTACAGGGACTTGAAATCCTAGGGAAATCCAGCAATTCATTCAAGGACAATTAAAAAAATACTAAAATGAAGTTCTGACTTTCCTTAATCTCAAGCCTTTCTTCAGTCTTAAAGTCTTCATGTCACCAAATTGACAACAGTGCAAAATTATTTGTTGCAAAAGTTGATCAGTATAAAGTAGAGTTTATCTTTCAGTCCTTTTGAGCTTCTTTGTTGGGTTGTTCAGACTTGTTTCCTAGGAACTGATCTGCTTTTAACCTATTTCAGAAAGGCTGCTGGATTGCATTAGCAATTTAAGAATGAGAAGCAGGAAATCTGCTACGGTTCTGTCCTTTAGTGTGTTGGTGAGTGTTGAGATGGGCAATTCTTTTTGGCCCTGAGAGTTGCATTTGGTGGGTGGAGAGCACACACACTCACATGCAAGCTCACAAACCTTTCAGCGAACCCATTGGGTACACATACCTCTTGTCCATGAATTCTCAGCTCCTCCCAGTGCCAGTCAGCTGAGCAGCAGGAGAAGATAGGCAGAGGTCCTATCACGTGCCTCCCCCTTCTCCAGTTCATTGGCTTGGGCAACGTGCTCCCCCAGCCCATCAGACAGCTGTTTGGCAGGCTGAGGAAGCACTATTGCAATAGGCGGTAAAGCGAATGGTGGAGGGAGCCCTTTCTACCTATGTAAATTGTGTTCCCTGCATATATGTTTGTTAGGCTGATGGGGCATATTGAGTTGGGCTGTAGGGAAGGTCTCTGTGGGATGCAGCCTGTCTCCTTGTGGTCTGTGTAGTTCCCTTTTGGGGGAATGGTTTCCCTTCTAACAGTTCTCTGAAGTTGTGCAAGGTTGACCCTGCCATGGAATGAGTGTATTTGATATAGAACTTAAGGGAAATCTCTTCTCTCTATCTTCTTAGGGAATAAAGCTTATGGAGCAGGAGCACAACGAGGAAAAAATCCGCCTTCAGCACTTGGAAGAAAGGAGGAGGCTGCAAGAAGCTGAACTCCGACGGGTAGAGGAAGAAAAAGAGAGAGCTCTTGGACTGCAGAGAAAAGAAAGAGAGTTGAGGGAGAAACTGTTGAGCAACCTCATGAATAAGAAGGTAGAAGAAACCCATCTGAAGAAGAGTGAAGCTAATGCACTGCAGCCGATGCCTTTGAAAGCTCTGGTGGGTGTTTCCCATTGCGTTGCATCTACTTCCACGCAGTCCCCTTTAGCCAAACCGATGCAGCTCTGTCCTAGCGGCATAAAGGCTAATGAAAGTGTGAGCAGTCAGCCAAAGTACTTAAATGGAAGCCTGCATGAGGATGTCCTCATCAAAGACACTAAGATTAATGCCAGTAACAGGGACACCGTTTCCGATGAAAGTAGTTCAGGTGTCCTTTCATGCATCCCTACAAATCAGCAACACAAGACCACCCCGGACCGTGAGCAGAACACCTGCAAGAAAGACTTGCTGTCTGAGCAAGGCAAATGCAATAGGGAGCCAAGCAAGGGGAAGACTCGCTTGTGCAGAGATACGGGCAACCATCATAGCAAGGAGAAGACTGAAAAAAGCAGGCACAGAAGAGACTTAAGTAGCGATGATGAAAAATGTAGAAAAGAAAGGCGCCTCCATAAGAAATACTCTGCGAAAGGGAGCAGCCCTGGCCCGAGGAGCTTAAGTCGGGAATATGCACGGCACAGGCGGTCCTTAAGCAGAGACAGGAAGGAAGATAAAAGAGGACGCAGTCATGGCCACAAGAGCACAAGCAAGAAACAAAAGCACCGGAAGAGATCTTTGAGCAACCAAAGAAGCACTTGGAGTAGGTAATGAAGGACTTGGCCTTTTGTAAGGGCTATCTCAGAAAGGACTGTAGTGCAGCTCTCGTTATTCAGTCCAGGGAGGAAAAGAAAACTGAGTGGGACTTCTTCTTTTTTTTACTTGAATTTAGTTTATGGAGTCCAATACATATAGCTGCGCTTTTCAGAAATATTTTGGGGGGCTTCTTTTATCCGTCAGCGATGTGTTGGCTTTCTACAGTGCTATGAATGCTGATCATTCTTTCTCACGCTTTTGCTGTGATAACCAGCCTAATTAGGCATTCAGCATTTCACATTATTTTCAAAATTATTGGGTCCTTTTTCATTTCTAATGATTGCAGCCACAGCAATCTTTTGTTTAGAGACTGGCATGTGTATGTTTCTAAAAGGAAATGTGAACTTGACATGTTGACCTACTTGATTCACAGGGATTAAGTAAATCCATCCAGGATTTTTTGCTATCTTAATTGGTGCTAGATGCAACCATATTTTTTTATACACTTCTGTGATGCCTTCTTTGCTATTATGACAATTGCAAACTTAATAGATTGTTACAGGGCCCGAATAGACATTGTGTTTGCTACTTTACACATTCTGTTCCATTTTGAAGGAAATATGCCAGGATTTTGGAGCCTTTGGAAAGCAGATACACAGGCTGCTGTAGTTTTGGTTTTCACATTTGACCTTTTGTTTGTTCAAACCATTGGTTGAAATATTCTTCTACATGCAATTTCACAGATGTCTATTTTGAAAGAGGGGGCTTTCCTGCTAAATTATTTTTATGTGCTCCGTTCAGGTTCAGAGTTGTACTTTCTCTTAAGTAACTTTTTAAATAATATCTTTGCTTCTGAAAACGAAGCTTGGGATTTCCCCCGAAATATTAACGTTGCAGTGCAAAACCAGCTTTTTACCATCTAATGGTAAAACCACAGAAGCCATTGCCAGTGAACCCAAATTACTGTTTCGTATTTCGGTACATTAAAAGATATATACACCATTAAATATGAATTGGTTTGTGTTTTGTTTTAATAACTGATTATTCAGAATCCTTAACATAAAGTGATTCTATTGTAAAGTTACTTCTCTTTTACAATATAATTTCGTTTTTATCTGCTGTTTTGCTCTTCGCAGAAGCAGGCACGTTCCAGCAGATCTTTCACATTGATGAAGATTTTTGTTTTATTTCCTGCACAAAAACTTTGTCCCTGAGGTCACATTTGACCTTTGGCATAATACTAGAAATCTCCTTTTTGTTTCTGTATTTCCAACGATGCCTTGATCTTATTGTATGTAATATTTAATACTTTCCGTTGCATTTCAGTTTAATGTAGCTGTATCTACATTGAAGCATGATCTGACCTAAACTGTGGAGTCACAGGATTTCAGATATTATTTGCTCCAGTGTTCTTTTTTTGCATCCAGAATTTCACAAATTTGAAAGCTTGGGGGGACAGGACCTAAAATGCCCTGTTTCTGTGTGAAGCTGTTCAACCTACACACAGCACTTTGCCATAGTTTCCTTTTTGCAACCATGTTAGCTGTTGTACAGCAGGATCCCCTGACCCTTGTGAGTGGTTGTTTAGGGGCACATGGGCTGCAGTGGTAAGAGCAGGCTAGGGAAGTCCTGCTATCTGCCCAGAAGCCACCCCATAGTCTTCTGGAGTCTGGTCAAGTTTGCACTTGCACAGGAAGTACTCCACAGTTCCATGTGTGCCCCTTGATGGTGGATAATAGGTATCCTAATGCTTCCGTCAAATTTTCTAGCCATGCTTGTGTTTGAGAACACCTGTGCACCTGCATTTCCAAAATGCCTTAAGAGATCAAGTGTTCTACACATGACAGTGTTCTACACATTTTCTGGTTTCTGTGCTATGAACTTAAAAGCAACATCTAAAATTACAGAGTTTTTTAAAAAATGTTGTTTTTTTGAGAGTAGTCACCACATAACTGCTGTGGCTTTCTTTTGACCTAAGTACCTTGAATGAAGTCACCCTCACTTAGCCTTTTCCCCCCTTTGCCATCTCTGATGGCTTTAAAAGAGATACTCCTGTTAACACAAATTTAGCTGTGAACTTCTAGCCCTCAGGCTAATTGGGCAAGGTTCTTAAAAGGTATCATCATAAACATAGTTACTTTCGCACATTGCATTTTTTTGCAGAAAATAATTGTGTGACACTGGTGGTTTTTGCAACAGCTCTAATGTTGAGTGTTACCTAATTCAGGCGAGAATTTTCTCTTGGAACGAAATGAGCATGTTTACAAGCTAAAACCCACTCTATCCACTTCACACAGTAATGTGCACAATGTTGCATAACCAGATGCAGATTAGAGCCATGTCTGGCATACAGATGTAGGTTGATGAAATGGAGCTAGAGAACAAGGCCATTTTCAGAAAATTAGAGTGAATTAGAACATCCAAAACAGTAGCTCACTAATAAAATATGCTTTAGTCCCTCAGCCCACTAATTTTAATGTTTGTAGTTTGACACATGCATCAGAAGAACATGGGATAGTTGGACTTGCATCAAAGAAACTAGGGTTCAAATCCACACAGTTTTGAAGCTCAGCCACACTTTCTCTCTGAACTTAAAGTACAGTAAGCCTGCAACTTGCATGTGGGTTAAGTTCCGGGGATCATGCCTAAAGCCAAAATCATGCATTGGGTGCAATGGCGGGTGGAACTGCCAAAGTCTCTTTTCCCCCACAGACACCAGACCCCTTTCCTCTCCCTTTTAGTTTTTTTGGCCAAGTGTAAAGCTGAATTCACAGAAGTTAAATGTGCATAAGTTGCAGGCTCACTGTACCTTACACAATAGTTGTGAGGAAAAAATGGGACAAAGTTCACATTAATACACATAGAACTACCAACATTTTAATTAATTGGCATTAAAAGAGAAAATGTGCTGCATTCCTCAGAAGTCTGTGTTTTTTGTATTTAATCTGGCTATAAATATGTGATGACTGGATTATACCCTTTGTCACGAGTGAAGCACAAATTTTGTTTACTGGCTGCTTCCATCTTCCTCATTGGGAAGGTGCTCCAATCCTTTACTTATTCTTTCCTCACTCAACTATATCCGTTTTGAGATGGGATAACCAAAGGTATCCACAAAAAAGGAAAATATTTTCATAACCAGCACTTTGGGCATTAGGCTTGAGCACCTTAAGATATTCTTGGCAAATGAAACCAAACTCTAGTTTTATCTTCTTCATATTCTAATGAGAGCTTAGATGGTAATAATCAAGGACAAAAAGCAGCTTGTGCAACCTTTGCAATGTGTTCAATCAGTTTAGTTACTGGAACCTTCCAATCCTCTTTCAGATGCACTACTTGAGTAAATCTTTTCATCTGATTATCTTGGGCCTCCTAAAGAGACAGATGCCATTTGAGCCATAGCAGGAAAGTGGTTTTTTGCATCTGGATTTAATCATATATATAGTCAATCAAAGTAATTTTGAAATACATATGTATGTAGATTTCAAAATTTGGTTGACTCTTCCAAATGTTATTTACCTACATATGCATAACAACCTCAAGTCTGTTTCAAGAGACATTGGAGTGTGTCTCCAGGGGTGACGTCAAACCTCTGCATGAGCAGACCCGAAGTGACCACCTCAGGGCACAAGCCTGGGCAGTGTGTATGGAGGTCCTGAGCTGTCCAGCCTCACTGGTATGGTCCAAAGAAAACAGAGCAATACATTTAGCACCAGCTTGGCTGCAGGAGTTGCTGGAAGGACGTGCACAAGTTGTCATCCAACTGTCTTAGGGACTCCACTCTGGATTTGTGTAGGTTCCTGAGCCTTTTATTCCCCCAAAGATATCCTGCAAGGCAGCAGAGGTTTAAAATTTCCTTAAAGAGGTTTCCCTTCTTCTAGATGGGCTACCGTCCCAGGTTGACAAGCCCCATGTGCCTCTTACTTTCCTCTACAGCACACGTCTTCTGTGCGGAATAATCATGCAACAATAATATTTGTACAGCACTTTCGATGTTCAAAGTGCTTCACATGCATAGAAAACAATGCAGAGGAATGGTGATCGTCTGGATGATGTTGAGAAGTGGAGTTCATCTGGAGGGCACCACACTGGCTATCCCTGGCATAAGATGGTACTTCAGATTTAAGGGAAGGATGCTGAGGCTGAAAGAGATTGGCTTGTCTAAGGTAATCTAATGAATTCACACCAGAGGTGCAGATTCTGTGGGATGTAAACACTAGAGCAGTCAAGTACAACAATGCTAGAAGGTATCTCAGTCCTCCAGCCACAACTTCCTGGTCACATGGATTGAGATATCTTCCTTTGCAAGCTAGATGTGGGAGTGGCTTCACCTGGGAAGGTATGAACAAAGAACCTCACAGGTCAGCGGCCATTCCATTCCACTCTCTCACTCGAACTGTGAGGATGCTCAGTTGGCTTCCAGCCAACTGGGGCCTGGACTTCTCTCCCACATGGAGAGATTCCAATTGTAAATATCTTTATTAAGAATAAGCCTGCCTTCTTTGGGATTTGTCTTGAGCTGGATATATGTGAGTAAACATTTTATATCTTTTTATAGAAGACGTGTGTTGTGTCTTATTTGAAGAGGGACAAAGGGGAAATATAGTGACAAACCAGGAAACTAGATTAAGTTGATTCTAGCGAATCAAAGCAACTTCCGCTGTGTGTATTTTAAAAGGGAATGTTACTCTGCTAGTTGAACTTGTTAGCACAAGTTAGGATGAGATATATTAAATTATAAATCTCCATCCACGTTCCAAAACATTCCCACAAAGGGTTATGTATGCCCAGCGCTACGTATTTTGTGTATTTTTGAAGGATTGCGTTGGATTGCATTTTTGAGTTGAGTAGGATTTTTCTGAGAGCATTTCCTGGTGAGACCGCATGGTCCTTTGTTCCATTGTTTAGAGAAAGGGGGATTAAGCTACCCCTCCCCTCCCTCAGAGCTCACAAAAGACCCAAAAGGCAGTGAAGATTTATTTTGAGGCTTTTGCTTTTTGCATTTTGAGAATTTTGAGATTTTGATTTTGAATTTTGACAAATTTTTGAATTTTGAATTTTTTTTCCAAATTTTGGATTTTAAGATGGCTAGTGCCAGTTTTTATAGTGAAGCAAAGCCAGGCTTAATGCTGCTAGATGAGGACAATTTTGTGCACTGGAAAACGCGCTTAATAGCATATTTAGAAGCAAGGGATGTTTTGGATGCGATTGAGAAATCAAAGCCCGAAGGTACAAGTGATGAAGCCTTAGCCAAGATTAAAGTCTGGAAAAGGCAGAACAGCGAGGCCAAGCACATAATTTTGAGTGGACTTCGCAATAAGCATCTATCGTTAATAAATAGCAAAGATGATGCATCTCAGATCCTAAAAGATATTGAGCGCATGTATGGAGAATCTACAAAGAACTCCTACAGAACATTGATGGGCAAATTAACTAGACTGAGAATGAATTCAAAAGAAGAATTCACAGAGCATATTGATAAATTCACAGAAATTATTCAAAAGCTTGAACTTACTCCACAATCTTTTGATGAAGTAACAAAGGTATCATTTCTGTTAGCCTCATTAGGGCCACATTTTGATGCATTTGTCAGTTTGATGGATCATAAAGAGAATCTAACTTTTAAGGAACTGACTAGTGAATTAAGAGAGGAATGCAGAAAGAGATCTGATTCCCCAGAAAGGAGCACTAGAAATAAAGGCAGCAATTATGTTCTTAAACAGCCTGCACAGTCCAGAGATGGACACGAGAAGGTCACATGTCACAATTGTAATAAAATCGGCCATATAGCCAGAAATTGTAGAGTGCCTAAAGCTAAAGAGAAAGATTCCCAAGCCTTTCAGCGTAAAAGAGAAAGAAAAGGGAAATTTGAGTGCAACATGCTGTTGAAAGAAAGGAGTTTAGCTGTCCAGAGCCAAGAAAACACACACAATAAGTGGTTGTTGGACAGTGGATGCAGTTCGCACTATACGTTTAAAAGAGACTGTTTTAATGAATTAAATGATAAAGAGACTGAAATTGAGGTTGCAAATGGAAATATTTTAAAGTCCAAAGGTGAAGGTTCAATACATTTGGAGTTCAATGTAAACAATGAATCTTTTAGGACCAGAATGTCCAATGTTGTGTATGTACCAGAACTGAGCTGCAATTTACTCAGTGTCTCTACTTTGGACAAGAAAGGTTTCAAGATCACATTTGAGAATGGACAGTGCAGTGTAACAAAAGATGGTGAAGTGTACATTGAAGCAAAATTAATAAATGGTGTTTATGAGGTTAATCTTTCAGAGAACCAGTCTGCAAAAGTGGCACGCTCCAGCCAGAAGGAAGACGCAGATTTGACGCTGTGGCATAGAAGACTTGCACACAGAGACACCACCATCATTAAGAGTCTACAGGAAAGTGATCTTGTCACAGGTTTGCAGGTAAAAGGGAGCAGCAACCAAGCTCCAACAAAATGCATAACTTGTGTTACTGAAAAGGCAGTAAAACCTTCTTTTACACGTTGCACAGAACAAAGGAGTACTAAAGTTCTGGATATCGTGCATTCAGATTTGTGTGGGCCACTCAGTGTTCCATCACTTGGACACAACAAATATATTTTGATTTTTCTTGATGATTTTTCGAGATATTGTGTGGCATATTTCATCAAAGATAAAAGTGAGACAGTAGAAATGTTCAAGAATTACATTGCCATGGTTAGGAACAAGTTCCAAAGAGCTCCAGGTGTCTTAATGTCTGACAATGGAGGAGAATACTGCTCACATGAGATGAAAGCCCTTATGGCAAAGGAAGGAATTACACATGTAACCACAGTTCCTTACACGCCACAACAGAATTCCATAGCTGAAAGGAAGTTCAGATCCATTATGGAAATGACAAGGTGTATGCTAAAGGAAGCGTCCCTGCCTAAGAAGATGTGGGGAGATGCTGCTTACACAGCTGTCTATCTCCAGAACAGGTTGCCAACAAAGGCAACACAGCGCACACCATTTGAACTTTGGCATGGGAAGGTGCCTAGTCTGTCGCACATACGTGTATTTGGCAGTATATGTTACTACCACGTGCCCAAGGAACAGAGGCACAAGCTTGACTCCAGAGCACAAGCAGGTATCTTTGTGGGATATGCTGCTGGAGGCAAAGGATACAAAGTAATGGACTTACAGACAGGCAAAGTGAGTGCATACCATGCAATTTATTTTGATGAACATGCAAAAGCAGACACAAAGAACACTGTTATTGGCTGCTCCAAGGAGTCAGAATGGACTCAAGAACTCATAAACTTTCCTTCTGAAACCCCACATGGTACTAATCTGCCTTCTAGTGTCATAGCACCCCCTATAGGCGACGCACCAGAAGACGCAGATGACCAGACCCCTGGCGGCTCCAGAGACGAAGAGGAGGACTCAGATGGGGACATGGAAGCGTTGGAGGATGGTGAGGAAGCTGATGCGGTTCAGGAACCAGAACCAGAGGTCAGACGCTCATCCAGAACCAACAGAGGTGTCCCACCGGTACGACTGTCCTACCTTGCAGGGTCGGTGTCTCCACAGGAACCTTCCACATGGGAAGAGATTCAGAAAATGCCACCTGCGCAAGCCAGTCTCTGGAAGAAGGCCGCTCAGGAGGAGATGGATGCACTGCATCAGAACCAGACGTGGACCCTGACAGAGCTCCCTCCTGGTAAGAAGGCCATTGGGTGCAAGTGGGTGTTCAAGGTTAAGAAGGGGTCAGAAGGGGAAGTGGAACGCTACAAAGCAAGGCTAGTAGCACAAGGTTTTTCACAACGTTTTGGTGAAGATTACGACGAAGTTTTCGCACCAACCGTAAGATATAGTACCATCCGAATGCTTTTGAGCATTGCAGCCTCTAAACAATTGGACGTGAAGCACGTTGACATATGCACTGCGTTTTTACATGGGAGAATTTCAGAAGAAATATATATGAAACAACCTAAAGGTTTCACAAAACCAAATGAGGCGCATCTAGTGTGTCGACTCCAGAAAGGAATCTATGGGCTTAAACAAGCGGCTAGAGCCTGGAATCAGAAATTGCACAGTATGCTTGTGCAACTTGGGTACAAGCAGGGAAACGCAGACAAGTGCTTGTACACCAAGTCAAGTAATGGACAATATTCATATATATTGGCTTTTGTCGATGATTTGATTATTGCTACTGCAAATGATAGAGACTATACACAAATAGTAAAACACCTCAGCAAGGAGGTACAAGTAAAAGAACTTGGAGATGTCAAGTACTACCTAGGAATTCAAGTGGAAAGAGAAGAAGACGGCTCATTTCTTCTCAGCCAGAAGCAAAAGATTCATGAACTGATTGAGTATTTGCAGATGCAAGACGCACACCCGGTTGCAACGCCCATGGCTACAGACTTCTTGAAGAATCAGCAGGATTCGAAGCTGTTGCCAGATAACAGTCAATATAGGTCGGTAATTGGTAAACTTTTGTATTCAGTTACCACATGTAGACCTGACTTAGCTAATGCTGTGGGGATTCTGAGCAGAAAAGTGAATTCTCCCACTGAGCATGATTTTGCAGGGCTGAAAAGGGTGGTTAGGTACCTAAAAGGTACAATAAATTGTAAATTAAAGTTGCCAGCTGTCAGAGACCCTAAGTTGGTTGGGTACACTGATGCAGATTGGGCCGGGGATAATGCTGACTATAAATCCACAAGCGGTCATGTTTTTATGTTTGGGGATGGACCTGTTGTGTGGGGCAGCTATAAACAGAGTTGTGTAGCTTTGTCTTCAACAGAGTCCGAATATGTTGCTGCAACGGAAGCATGCAGAGAAATTGCCTGGCTTGATGAACTCATCAAAGACTTTGGACTGGTGAGAAGGGAACCTGTCAGCCTGCTAGAGGACAATCAAAGTTGCCTGAAGCTGACGCAGAGTGAAAAGTTCCTAGCCAGAACCAAACACATTGGTGTCAGGTACCACTATATACGCCAGATGGTGCAAGATGGACTTGTGGAACTGTCTTATTGCTGCACCAAAGAGATGACTGCCGACATCTTGACAAAACCCTTGCCAAAAGAGAGTTTCCAGAATCTACGTGTCAAGCTGGGACTCTGGGTGGTTGAATAAAGTTGTTTATGTTTTGTATGTTGTATTTGCCTGAGAAGGGGTTTGTGGGATGTAAACACTAGAGCAGTCAAGTACAACAATGCTAGAAGGTATCTCAGTCCTCCAGCCACAACTTCCTGGTCACATGGATTGAGATATCTTCCTTTGCAAGCTAGATGTGGGAGTGGCTTCACCTGGGAAGGTATGAACAAAGAACCTCACAGGTCAGCGGCCATTCCATTCCACTCTCTCACTCGAACTGTGAGGATGCTCAGTTGGCTTCCAGCCAACTGGGGCCTGGACTTCTCTCCCACATGGAGAGATTCCAATTGTAAATATCTTTATTAAGAATAAGCCTGCCTTCTTTGGGATTTGTCTTGAGCTGGATATATGTGAGTAAACATTTTATATCTTTTTATAGAAGACGTGTGTTGTGTCTTATTTGAAGAGGGACAAAGGGGAAATATAGTGACAAACCAGGAAACTAGATTAAGTTGATTCTAGCGAATCAAAGCAACTTCCGCTGTGTGTATTTTAAAAGGGAATGTTACTCTGCTAGTTGAACTTGTTAGCACAAGTTAGGATGAGATATATTAAATTATAAATCTCCATCCACGTTCCAAAACATTCCCACAGATTCAAGGCTTATTCTCTTAGCCATATCTCAGTAGGCTAATCGGCTGGTTAGTCTGAGGCCTCTACTGATGACTTTCCCGAAACTGGAGAAGCAAAGTACTGTATTCGCTATTCTTTTTCCTCAGCCCTTTCTACTCACTTCAGACAATCCCACAGGTATCTGTTTTAGTATTTGTCCTGTCATCTTGACTTTAATTGGAATCAAAATCCTTTACTGGGGCCACTGCTGGCAAGGTCTTGTTCCATTTTAGCTTGGAGCATCATACCTAGGAGTTGATTAGATTGTCCCCTGCCAAGGGCACAAGCCCAGGAGGATGCAAAAACCAGATCTCTCTACTCTGACTTGGGAGAGGCTAGGAGCCCACCCACCTGTCTGTGTGCTCCCTGCTACTCTGGGTTGCTGAGTGAGGTGCATAGGCTTCTCTGATCACCTCAGCAGAGAAATCAATTGCTGGCATGAGGGCCCTCCTCCCCAGTCAGCCACCACTGCTGTTAGCAGTGTGAGCCAAGTCTCCAGTATGGCTTGGGGGGGGAGAAAGACAGAGAGAACAGGCCAGAGTTTCAGGAGGAGGAAAAAGGAAGGATGGAGGTAGAAGGCAAAGCAGCAAGAGGAGGCAGACGGGGGACATGGAGGAGAACCCAATAGCCTTGGAGTAAGTCACTGGCAGACATTTTTTGTCATTGTCCTTTTGAGCTTCTGGTCCATGGTCTCTCGAGACTTCAGAGACACCAGTACAGATTCTTGCCAAGAAGAAGAAGAAGAGTTTGGATTTGATATCCGCTTTATCACTACCTGAAGGAGTCTCAAAGCGGCTAACATTCTCCTTTCCCTTCCTCCCCAACAACAAACACTCTGTGAGGTGAGTGGGGCTGAGAGACTTCAGAGAAGTGTGACTAGCCCAAGGTCACCCAGCAGCTGCATGTGGAGGAGCGGAGACATGAACCCGGTTCCCCAGATTACAAGTCTACCGCTCTTAACCACTACACCGCACTGGCTCTCAAGGGTGCAAGGGAGTCTAGGTACACCTCTGATCTTAGTGCAAAGACTTACACTTGCACTATGGAAGTTCCCATCACATTTCTCTCTCCTTGTGTCCCCAAAATCTGTTCTGGGTTCCCCCCCCCCAACCTCCAGAGCAGATTTGAGAAGCTCTCTTCCAAACATGGACGTCCATGTGCTAACAGAATGACTTGTTTTGTCGCAACCCTTTGTTACCAAATTACTGTACACCACACTGAGTCGTTGGTATATATAAAAGCTATAAATAAAAAGAATGCAAGATGCCTCTTTCGCATAGTCAACTGGTCTTGCACACTCGAAGCTATTCAGTGGTCACATTTTAATGTATTTAACAATAGTTCGGACCCTTCTTTTGGCTAGTGGTGTTTTTAATTCGAGTAAATGAACCCACAACACTGCCCTGGAAGGGAGAGCTTGCGTCAGCACATTTGTGGTAATAAGACTAAATATGTCTGGAGTGGTATTAGTACAGTTAAACTGGACTACCCAGAATCATCTGTGCCTACAGGCTAAAGAGGCTTATTTAAATGAAGAAGGAAAGAGGATTCCGCACAGTGCAGTGAACAAAAATGAGCTCCGCAGAGGACCTCGAATATCCCCGTCTCTTAATTCAGTACCAGAATGGATTTTTAATATCAAAGGTAAGGCTCACAAATGATATGCCTCAAGAAAATTTAAACTAGGAAGTGATGCTTTTTATTTCTTATTGTGGATGTGTGCAGAACCTAAAGCATCTATAGAGGTGAACCTTTTAATTTATCTGTTTTAATTTTGTGTTCAACAGCTTGCAACAACTAAATGTGCTGGGATGAATGCAATGAATGAGATTTAAACCAGTATCAAAGTAACCAATCTTAAACCCCACCATTTGAATCATCTCCGTTGAACCAGTGCTCTTTTAAAAATATTATAAACTAAAATTTCCAAACCTGCAATCATCTCTTGGTAATCTGAAGTCCATACATGTTTAGGTTAAAAGCAAAGCATGTTTTGACTTTTCTGAATATCAAATTTGGAAAAACCCAGCACCAAGCAAATATGTCGCTTAAAGTAAATCTCACATAGAGTTTTCCCACCTTTTCAGTGCCCGCTTGTAGAAAGAGCTCAATTGCTTTAGCGCTTACAGCTTGTGCCCTCCAGGAAGAAGTTAGCCTTGTTTCTTAACAACAGTATTTTGCTGTGGAAAGAGAGTAAGAGGTGTCAACACAGTTCCATTTTGATATACATCTGAGATTCTTCACAGGTGTGAAATAGGAAAACTCCTAATATGAACCTTTTTTAAGAGAGAGAGAAAAAAGAGATTCTCTTCTGTAGGCGATATGCAATTCCAATCAATAGAAAAATGCAAAGGTTTTGTAAAACCACAAGGAAGTTGGGAACAAGTATAGTTTTCAAAGATGCTAGAAAATCATTAATAAATAACTTCAAACTAGCCCCAAGGGGGAAATTATCCCTTCAAAATTTGTGGCAAAGATATTGAAGCAAGCATATTGAAGCAAGCATATACTGTATAGGGATCATGTTGCTCTTTTGAAAAGGAGTCTGTTGCCAGGATAAAAACAATGAGGACATCGACTTGTAGCTGTGGTTACAGGTAGATAGCCGTGTTGGTCTGTCATAGTCAAAACAAAATAAACAAATTCCTTCCAGTAGCACCTTAGAGACCAACTAAGTTTGTTCTTGGTATGAGCTTTTAAACAAAATAAACAAATTCCTTCCAGTAGCACCTTAGAGACCAACTAAGTTTGTTCTTGGTATGAGCTTTTAAACAAAATAAACAAATTCCTTCCAGTAGCACCTTAGAGACCAACTAAGTTTGTTCTTGGTATGAGCTTTCGTGTACATGCACATGCACACGAAAGCTCATACCAAGAACAAACTTAGTTGGTCTCTAAGGTGCTACTGGAAGGAATTTGTTTATTTTGTTTTGTAGCTGTGGCTTCAACATACTGTTTTTATTATTTTGTATGGCAACAATGCGGAATGTGGGTGGCTCTGTGGGTTAAACCACAGAACCTAGGGCTTGCTGATCAGAAGGTCGGCAGTTCTAATCCCCGCGACGGGGTGAGCTCCCATTGCTCGGTCCCAGCTCCTGCCAACCTACCAGTTCGAAAGCATGTCAAAGTGCAAGTAGATAAATAGGTACCGCTCTGGTGGGAAGGTAAACAGTGTTTCCGTGCGCTGCTCTGGTTCGCCAGAAGTGGCTTTGTCATGCTGGCCACATGACCCGGAAGCTGTCTGTGGACAAACGCCGGCTCCCTCGGCCTATAGAGCGAGATGAGCACCGCAACCCCAGAGTCGGACACAACTGGACCTAATGGTCAGGGGTCCTTTACCTATGGCAACAATAAAAGGCCCACAACAAAAACATGCATTCAGACTATGTATGTTTAGTTTAATAAAGACTTAGATGAAGCTCAACAATGCATTGCAGAGGTCAGTTTAAAATTCTTTCTGCCATTCGACTGTAGGTTGCCGTCCCAACCAACCCTGCTTACCTGGGAGCAAGCCTCATTGAATTCCATAAGACTTACTTCTGAAAAGTCACTGCACTGTTAGCCAGTGCTGTGCTTTCTCTCTTTGCTTCTTTCATCCCTGCCCGTTCCTTTGGTTTTAGGTGATGTTTGCTGCCTGTGAGCTGGGAGTATTTGATCTGCTGAGAGAGTCCGAAGATCTCTTGACCTCAAAGGCCATTGCAGAGCAGCTGGGCAGCAGCTTCCAGGGAATGGAGAGGTTGCTAGATGCCTGTGTGGGTTTGAAGCTGCTGAGAGCAGAAGTGAAAAAGGAAGGAGGTAACAATGTCAGAGGAATCTAACATGACCAGCCACCCCTGCTTTGGCCTCTGCACATTATATGCCTAGAAACTGACCATAATGCTTTTTTTTAAGAATATAGGAAGGAACCAGCTGCCTACACCAGCTGTCCCCAACCTGGGTATCCCAAATGTTTAGGACCTTAACACCCATAAACCTGAGTCAGAATGGCCAATGGTGAAGGTTGTCCAAACCACCTACTGAGCCCCAGGTTGGGAAAGGCTGGTCTATCCTGACTGGTGAAGATAGACTAAAGGATTCTGCCCAAGGCCTGAAACCGCCAAAGTTGTGACGTTTTGCTACGGGGAAGGCAAAACCTGCCAATGCAGGAAAGTTCCTTCCTGGCCCGTGACATAGCAGCGCCCGCGCACCTGTGGAGAAGAGGTTAACCTGCAAAAGAAAGCTTAACTGAGGGAGGGCAGGGTGTGAGAAGCTCTGGAGCCGACTGAGGATTCCCAAGTAAGTTCCGCCCTCTATTGTGTGGGCAGGGCGGTCCCTCCCCTTACCTGGCCAAATCTCCTGGCAACGCTGCCCCAGCCGGGATAGGATAACTGACAGAGGTAGGCAGGGACCTCCAGGTGTCCGGCTTGGGGGGGCGGGCGAAGCCAGGCTGTACTTCCTCCCGGCGCCGCATAGGTCCAGGGGGGCTGTGCATGACCACGCAAAAGGTACCCCCCATTTGATGTGGGGAGCAGTCATTGCAGATACACATGAGGACATCTACTTCCAGGAAGTTTATCTTGAGCTGCACCAGGATGCTGTTAAATTTCCAAATTTGACGTATATTTTGGCAAATGGCAAGCAAGCCCTAAATATACATACATACATATCCTTTATTCGACCGATAGTCAGAAAGAAAAACATTTCTCAATACAAAATTATTGTAAGCAGATTCAGTGTAGATTTATGAGAGGATTGCATCAAAAATTAATAATAATAATAATAATAATAATAATAATAATAATAAATTTTATTTATACCCCGCCCTCCCCAGCCGAAACCGGGCTCAGGGCGGCTAACAACAGTAAAACTTACAATAAAGTATAAAAAGAAAAACCATTAATTAAAATACAGGTTAAAAAGCCAATTTAAAATTTAAAATGTGGCTTCAAGTTGGACAAATAAATTGTGCAGATGCATTATTCTTGTTTTTAAGATGATGGTGCCACAGATACTGTGCTGAATACTGACTTTGCCTTCTTTCCTCTTCAGCATTCTATGGAAACACGGAAATATCAAATCTCTACCTCACAAAATCAAGTCCGAAGTCTCAGTATCATAACTTGATGTACTATTCCAAAACCATCTATTTGTGCTGGCACTACTTGACAGATGCTGTGAGGTAAGGTGAACGATGAGGAAGTTTATGTTGATAATTGAAAAATGAAACCTTTGTAAAAACATGCAGTGAATCACTGCATTATTCCCTTTGCATGGATCTTTTTTCAGGAAAACTACTGTTTACTGTTGGATGCTGAAGTGCTAATAGTTCAAACAGGACTGGTATAGAGTTACTATTGTTACACTACTACTTTATTTTTTTATACCACACACCAAGTGCTAGCATTGTGATATTGTTAATGCTGCCTTAAGAAGATTCATTTTTTGCAAGTGTGTGGAAACCAGCTAGGGAATGCTTTGTCATAACATCACTATTTACCGAGATAATTCTCAGGAGGATACTTAGCAATGAGGAACTGGCATGAAGGTGTTGAGATACCAGTTGATTCGTCTGTGCCAGAAGAAAACAAAGGAAATTGGGGTGGATTTTTCAGCGAATGAGGACCACCATATAGTTCTACTGATTTCTTTGTTGTTAGTAATACCGGTACTAAGTTCTT
This sequence comes from Darevskia mixta, assembly GCA_034641385.1. Taxonomy (NCBI): domain Eukaryota; kingdom Metazoa; phylum Chordata; class Lepidosauria; order Squamata; family Lacertidae; genus Darevskia; species Darevskia mixta. Next base: position 10,504,744 of record JAWWNH010000063.1, read on the forward strand.
TATCACGGATGGTTGGGAGCTGTGTAAGAGGCTTTTCCAAGTTCAGCTGCATCTGGAAATGAATGCAAATTTAAGATGGCCCATTTGCCCAGTTTCCAAGTAGAAGCTTCCCAACAAATTTCCATTATCTTCAAGTTCTGGTCATTTGCTATAATCCAGAGAAAGCAATAAATAATTAAAAAATGGGAATGCACTTGAGCTCAAGACATTTTAGAGACCCTCTTAATACCTGTGAGTTGTTTCAGAAGGAGTAGAAGGCGGAACTAAATCCATATTTCCCTTCAATTCAAAACAACTATCAAGCGTAGCTCTGGCAGAGATGCATCCTGTATCACCCATGTGCACCAGTGATGGAACAATTCCCTTTGGCTCAATTAAGAAAGCACTTGGCAATTACAAGCTTCCTCGGCATGTGTTTGGAAAAAACACACACATCTGTTTTCTAAGAGATCTCTCTTGGCTTATGTTAGCACATGTTCACTGGTGGTGCTCTGCAGATAGGCACCTTATCTTATGTCTGCTTGAGAAGAAAGCTGCCTTGAAATTTATCTCCACCTTTCCCAGCCAAAACAACAGCAACAACCGTGTAAATACATTCAGCGGGGAAAGGAAGGGTTTTTAGAGCTGGGTGAGAAACATCAATTACATGAAACCTTCGCAAGGAACAAATCAAAGTAATTGACCAAAAGTAGATTATACGTGCCAAGCAAAAGGCTGCTTGGTTGGGTTGTCTGGCTCACATAGTTCAGAGACAGCTGTGAGAATTTCATTGGGCGCAACTCTTATGCATGTGCCTACAATGCTTATCTGGCTTTGGTTCTCACGGCCACTGAATAGTTGGGATGTGGGTGGGTGGGTGCAGAATCTTGTTTTACATTCCAAATCAGAGAAGACCTAGGGCGTGAGAAGCCTGATTTGCAATATTGTTAAGAATGATAAGCTGGGCAAATTTGTATTGCGTGGACAGGTGGAGTCCCCTGGCAAACCCCAGGCGACACCCGAGCTGAATAATGACTCAAGACAACGTGCTATGGGATTAAAATTGGCCACAGCTTTATTAAGTTTCAGGTGTAGGGAGACCTTGGCTCAGGCATTGGGCGTTTATCCTTCCCAGTCCCCAGCCGGGGATCTGGGAGACTTCAGAGTTATCCAGAATGTGTGGGGATTGGGCTGGCTCTGGAGAACATATGTTCAAGCAGAGAGCCCCCCCCCCCGTTTCGCCGCCGTTGGAGGGGAGAGCAATGACAACCTCTCGGCGTATGGCCAATGCCTCCCCTCAAGACCCCTTTAACGGGGAAGCCTGGTATCACCACCGCAAGGGGGGGGCGTGGGTCACCTCTTCACACACACACACACACACCCATTTAGGAAGATAGACTAAAGGATTATGCACAAGGCCTGAAACCGCCAAAGTTGTAACGTTTTGCTATGGGAAAGGCAAAACCTGCCAATGCAGGAAGGTTTCTTTCGGGCCCATGACGTAGCAGCACCCACGTACCTGTGGAGAAGAGGTTAACCTGCAAAAGAAGACTTAACTGAGGGAGGGCAGGGTGGGAGAAGCTCTGGAGTCAACTGCCGTTTCACAGGTAAGATTCACCTTCTGTTGTGTGGGCAGGGTGGTCCTTCCCCTTACCTGGCCAATCCCCTAGCAACGCTGCCCCAGGCGGGATTGGACGATTGGCTGAGGTAGGCGGAGACCTCCAGGAATCCAGTCTGGGGAGGATGAAGCCAGCCCGAACTACCAGGAGCCGCACTGGGATCTGGGGCGCTGCGCGCGACCACGCAAAAAGCACCCCCCCTTTGATGTGGGGAGTGGTCATTCCAGACAAGGTACAGTCGTACCTCGTGTTACAAATGCTGCATGTTGCGTTCATCACGGGTTACGAACGTGCCAAACCCGGAAGTACCGGAACGGGTTACTTCCGGGTTCTGCGGTTCGCGCATGCGCAGACTCGCAAAATAACATCATGCACATGTGCAGAAGCGTCGAATTGCGATGCGCACATGCACAGACGCGATGCTTCAGGATACTCGCTGCTCATGAGGCATCCATTCTGAATGGATCCCATTCACATCCAGAGGTACCACAGTAATTGCTGACATTGCTAAATTGCATTTATGGTTCTTGATACAGCTAAGGATGTAGGCATATATAAGCATACTTCTGTCTCTTATGTTCCCAGGAAGGGTGGGAGGTTCCTGAATGTTTTGATGATTTTTTTTTTAAAGCTAGATTACTTCAGGGTCACTGCTGCTGTGAAAAAGTGAACTCTATAAGCTACAGCATGCAAACATTCTTAGGCATTTGTTCAGGATTCTTCTTGAGTATGGCAGTATTACGTAATATAAATGACATTTTAAAGTTAGCTGTTGAATTTATCAAGATTTCCCCCCTCTTAATTTAAGGGAGGGGAAAAACCAATATGAGAGAGCGTTTGGCATTTCATCAAAAGATGTCTTCGAAGCACTTTACAGGTAAGGCTTCCACTATAATAGTTTAATCTAAAACACAATAGATTGCCCCTGATCAAATGTCTCTGCGTGCACGCTGTTTTTGATAGCAACGATGGTTATTGTGAAGGTCATTAAACTGTGGGAGGAGCACACAGCAGTAATCTGTTTTGGAGGTTAATAGTATATGGTTAACTGAGGCCAGGGTGTCATGGTCCAATTCTTGGTTTCTTAAGAGATTTTCTGAGCAAAATCATACACAATTTCTTCTGCAAGGATGCCTTGCTCATGCAATAGAAATAGCAGGTCCATGTGTCCGTTTGCAGAGCTGCTCCCTCCACTGAAATGAATGGGGCCGTCTGCGCAAGGATCTCATGGGTGTGTTAAAGAATAATAATAATATAATAATAATAATTTATTATTTGTACCCCGCCCATCTGGCCAGGTCCCCCCAGCCACTCTGGGCGGCTTCCAACAAACATTAAAATACATTAAAATATCACACATTAAAAACTTCCCTAAACAGGGCTGCCTTCAGGTGTTTTCTAAATGTCAGGTAGTTATTTATCTCTTTGACATGGGATGGGAGGGTGTTCCACAGGGCGGGCGCCACTACCGAGAAGGCCCTCTGCCTGGTTCCCTGTAGCTTTGCTTCTCGCAGTAAGGGAACCACCAGAAGGCCCTCGGCGCTAGATCTCAGTGTCCGGGCTGAACGGTGGGGGTGGAGACGCTCCTTCAGGTATACAGGACCGAGGCCGTTTAGGGCTTTAAAGGTCAGCACCAACACTTTGAATTGTGCTCGGAAACGTACTGGGAGCCAATGTAGATCTCTCAGGACCGGTGTTATGTGGTCATGGCGGCTACTCCCAGTCACCAGTCTAGCTGCCGCATTCTGGATTAATTGCAGTTTCCGGGTCACCTTCAAAGGTAGCCCCACATAGAGCGCATTGCAGTAGTCCAAGCGGGAGATAACTAGGGCATGCACCACTCTGGCGAGACAGTCTGCAGACAGGTAGGGTCTCAATTCTTTTAATTAGGATGGCAGAAAAGCTGTCCATGTCTTTTACATAGCAGTAAATCATTGTGGGCATTTGCAACAAGCTTATTGCTTGCGCAATTTCAAATCTCTAGATCAGAGGAAGAAATGATAAAATTCATGCTTGGATTGAATGCAATTTGGAGCATTTGTGGCAGAGATGTGATGGCTGCATTTGATCTTTCCCCGTTCCCTTTGATATACGATCTTGGAGGTACGTGCCATTTAATAATTTTCCTTTGAAACACACAGAGAAATGTTAAAATCTTGCATGGAAAAACTTGCACTTTAAGACAACGGCCTGGTTTAATGAAGGGATTAAAAACACGTTGGGCCTATTTTATGGACTGGCATGAATTTTAAGAGTTGCAAGCAGTTACTCCAATGGCAGCTTGAGGCAATCCAGTACTCAGGAGTACCAGTTTGCCTACTGGGCAGCTGTCCAAACCTGACCTTACGATAGTGGTTGGCATGTTCTAGTACATTACCATGTTAGCCTCAGTGATACCTATAGGATTTGAAAATGCAGTTTGCAGCACCCAGTGGGGCTAGTGAGGGCCTTCTCTGTAGAGGAACCAAATATTTCCTTCTGTATCTTGGCTCCTGTTAGTAGTGGCAGAACTGATTTCAAGCCCCAGCACCACTTGTGCCACCAAAGAGGTTTGTGGAATGTGACCGCATTTCATGCTGGGTGCGTGACAGGGGATCTTAGGTTGGGGTGCGGTCCTGTCCAGGCCAAGACTGTCGAAACTCTTATGCCACTTCAGTTGAAGCAGACATCATTCCCTGCCAAAAATGGTAAGAAACCCAGAGGCAGGCCCATCCATACTCAAAAAAGGATGTGAGAAACGAAATAGTGCTGTGCCAATATGGGTGGGTGGGTTGTTTGGTTGTTTGTTTGGTTAGTTAGTTATTTTTCGCCGCCTCCTCCTCTGAACTCATTATTTTTTTTATTTTTTTATTTTTTTTACCCTTTTCTTCAAAAAGGAGGCGCTGGTGCTTTAGCCCAGGAATGTGTTTCACTATATCCAAATTGTTCAGTCACAATTTTCGACCTGCCTAAAGTAGTACAAACAGCAAAGAAGCATTTTGTGTCCTCTGAGGAACGGCGGATCACTTTTCATGAAGGTAAAGATGGTGGTTTCTGCTGTGTTTTCTGAGAAAACTAGGATGAGGAGGAGAGCATTGCTCCTTACTATAAATTCCTTTCCCTTCTCTGTAGAAAGTAGCCCCATAATTTAATACTGTGCCTTTTTCCTAAGGCTATTTCCCATTGAAATTAATGAAGATGATTGTATACCACCCACAGTGTTCAAGATTGAAATAGGTTAAATTATAATATTAGAACCTCTATTCTCCGAATTAATTACAAGATAGACCATCTTCACATGGAACCCAATACAGAAAGTGCCTGTATCGCTTGGACTTACTGTTCCTTCTTTCACACATGCCTTGTGTCCAACAAATAGAAAACATGTAGTTTAGATGCTTTTATTAACATGGTGCATCTCAACAGTTACAAAACCCGTTCCCCCCCCCCCCGAGAACTTTAATGCTGGCTCAAGCATGAAAATAAACACCAGCGAATCTTCTTCTGATCTCAGCTACTTTGGACTCATTCTATTATTTTCTTGACATGCTGGATGCTCGGTTAATCGGAAATTAATGTTTGTTTTCTGTCTCATACAGGAGATTTTTTTGCAGACCCAGTTCCAGAAGCTGACCTGTATATTTTAGCAAGGATCCTCCACGATTGGGCAGATGAGAAATGTGTGCAGCTTCTCAAGAAGGTGCAGAAGGCTTGCAAAACTGGTACGCACGTGTGCATGATAACGTACAAGAGCCTGGCTAGACATTGCATTCATCACTTCAAAAAACCAAGTGCCTTTATCTCTCTGGGACTGTTTAATGTACTCAGTGCTTTCCATTAATTGTGACGTCAGCTTGTCACTTAGCATTCTTGCAACCACAGAAGGAGGGGTGGTGGAATTAGTGGCAGGCTAGGAAACTAGATATCACTCATGCAATAAGGCATGAGTGATATCTTCTCCTCTCCCTGTAGCCCTTCAATCTGTACTGGAGGGCTACAAGCTGTTTGAAGCTGAAGGGGAGAGAGAGAGAGAGAATCATAGAATCATAGAGTTGGAAGAGACCACAAGGGCCATCCAGTCCAACCCCCTGCCAAGCAGGAAACAAAAAACAACTTAGTGGTTCCACTGGGGCTCGAACCCAGGATCTTCTGCGTGTAAAGCAGACGTGATAACCACTACACTATGGAACCGTCACAAGAGTAACAGGAAGTATCACTGTGCAGGTGGGTGGAAGTTATTGGTTCTCAACATATTTCAAGAGAACATTTTATCAAGGGGTGAACTGCAGCAGCAAATGTGCCCCAAACAGATTTTATTAAGAAGCTCTAAAGATATCCCTCGATAAGAAGTTTCTTGAAAACACATTGAGAACCATATCTATCAAATATATAAAAGGATGTCATATAGAGGAGGGAGAAAGGTTGTTTTCTGCTGCTCCAGAGAAGCGGACACGGAGCAATGGATTCAAACTACAAGAAAGAAGATTCCACCTAAGCATTAGGAAGAACTTCCTGACAGTAAGAGCTGTTCGACAGTGGAATTTGCTGCCAAGGAGTGTGGTGGAGTCTCCTTCTTTGGAGGTCTTTAAGCAGAGGCTTGACAGCCACCTGTCAGGAATGCTTTGATGGTGTTCCTGCTTGGCAGGGGGTTGGACTGGATGGCCCTTGTGGTCTCTTCCAACTCTATAATTCTATGATATTCTATGATCTATGATATTTGTGCAGCTGTCTCTTTCATTCTTGAGTTTTTCTACAACTGTTACTGATCCTTTCTATTTATGCTATATTTTTTTAAAGAAAGCCAAGATTCAAAGCATCAAGCTTGCTTTCTACTCTCAAAGCAAGCATTTCTCTTGCCACATGACTATTTTTGAAGCTCAGAAGGGTTTCAAAAATAGTTGTGATAGGCTATGGGAACCTTCTTTTTTTTTAAAAAAAGGGGATATTCAAAAATCCCACCAAGCCTCCTTGGTTTGCACAGACCCCTAAGTCTGCACAGACTCCTAAGTTTGTCTACGTAGCTGTCCTTGACATTAGAAATAAACTGGTTGAAATGTTAGTGGCAGTTGTAGTTGTAATCCCCTTTCAGAAGTTACGGAAGGACTAAATGAACATGGTGGTCAGTGGCATTGTGAGAGCAGGCATCTCTCTTTCTACACATTGATTGATTGATTGATTGATTGATTACCCGTATTTTCTGGACCATAGGACGCACCGGACCATAAGACGCTCCTTGTTTTTAAAGGAGGAAAACAAGGAAAAAAATATTCTAACTCAAAACTGGCAGCAGCTGCGGAGGAGGAGAAAGCAGCTTTTGGGCTGCACATTCCTCCTTCCTCCCCCGCCCCTTTGACGCTGGCTTTAAAGCCAGCTGAGGAGAAGGGATGGACCTAGCGTCCTCCCCTTCTCCCCAGCTGGCTTTAAAGCCGGGGTGGAGCCGCTGCCACCCCCCGCCTCTCACTGAACGCGGCGAGAGGCGGAGGGCGGGACTAGCAGCCCAGAAGGAGCCCTTCCAGGCCGCTGGCCATGCCGCTGATGCCGCCCATGCCTCCCGTTGAATGCAGGGGCAATGGCAGGCGGCGTCCGCGGTGGGATCAGCAGCCCGGAAGGGCTTCTTTCGGGCCGCTGGTCACGCCCCCCGCCGCCCCTGCCTCTCGCCACATTCAGAGGGAGGCGGGGGCGGTGGCAGGAGAGGAGATGGGACCAGAGGCCCAAAAGGAGCCCTTTCGGGCACTGGTCCCACCAGCCCCGCCCCCGCATTCACTCCAAAAGACGCAATGTTGTAAAGCACTATTAGCAAAACAACTAAAAAAAAGCTAAACAGCACAATTACAAATCATATTATAGAATTCACAACGGTCACGTGTATGACAAGATGAGTCTGGTGTTGTCACTCCCTATATCAATCAATTTAGCCTTTCTATAACGTCTTGAAAGGTCTGTGGTTATTTTATCATGGCAGCAACAATGCATCATTTTACTTTAATGGAAGATGTTCAGTTATAGTAGGGATAGTCAACCTGGCACCTTCAAGAGGCTTTGGAGACTCCAACTCCCATCAGCATCAATGTCAGGAATAATGGGAGTTGTAGTCCAGCAGTATCTGGAGGGCACCACATTGGCTAGCTCTGGTTTATAGAGATCCGCACTTTGCTTACTGGTCCAAATCCTTGTTGTTTTGTTTCACGTAGCTCCATCTTCATTCCTGGGTCCTCTCTTTTTCTTGAAATCTTAGGCTGAGGTTCTAGACCCATTATAGGATTAAGATGAGGCCGGGCGATGTGTCAAAATGAATCTTGTTTTCCCCAACCAGGTGGCGGCGTTTTACTAGTCGAGACACTTCTGAATGAAGACAGAAGCGGGCCTCTGGAAAGTCAGCTCTATTCCATTAATATGTTGGTTCAGACTGAAGGGAAAGAGCGGACCCCTGCAGAGTACAGCAGCCTCCTCACAGCAGCTGGCTTCAGGGAGATTGAAATCAAGAAAACTGGAAAGCTGTATGATGCCATTTTAGGAAGAAAATAATATAGTCTCTGCAGCTTTATTATCAGACGTGGCAAATAAAGCAAGAATAATAATGATAGGGTTTGGTTTAAGTTAAAAATATCTATCCAACTCACAGTTGCAATTATAATATCAATAGCAATCTAATAACTGTCAAATGTTACAGTACTAATTTCTTTAATTGCAGCCTAGGGAAAGAGAGTGCCTGCTTGGCCTTTTCAGTCTAGAATCCCTTTCAGCTTAAGCATGCCTTACAGTCCACATAGTGAATATTTGTAGGTATATTCTACTAGTCATTGGTTTGGGCCACTGTGACGTCATGTGAAGTGTCATGGAGTGCTAATCTAGTGAGGGAAATGAAAACATCACACAGGTGCAGGGAGATGTCTTAAGACAGATGTACAGGAGACGCAGGGTCAATGAGATGATGGGCTAGGATAGAGTCAGTGGCCAGAGGACACTACGCTCACATGTTGTAAAGCAAATTCCAAGTCTGCTATGGTGTCAGGTAAATGGTGGGGTATGTTTTCTTGTGCATTTCTGTGTGTGCGGACATTTGTATTGCTGGCTTCACGATAGAAATCCAGTCCCCATGTCTCCTCCACTCTGGCTCCAAGGCATCTTCCTTCAAAGAATGAGACTTAATTGTTTTATTTTATTTTATGTATTTATATTCTGCCTTCCTCCCAAATTTGGATTCAAGGCAGCTAACAGAAGTTTAAAACATTACAGTATTACAAAATACACAATAGTGAAAACAAAAGTAGTTCATAGTTAAAAATGTGTTAATCCACTTCTGGAGCATGATTCACCCCTTAAGGAACATCGTATTAATCTGATATTGGAGGTATATTCCAAAAAGAAAGGAAACAAAAGAAAACCTTTTGACAGATGGTGATGTCTTATTTTTTGTTCAGACTAGCCCTGTTCTATAATAAATTTCTCTGAAATGAATTAATTTGCAAATGGCAAGTCGTTAAAGAAAGAAAAGACATCAATTAAATACTTTGACCCTTGGATTAGTTAATAGAAATATCTAATGAGCAGGATTTATTTAAATGCAAAACAGTCCTGGAAGATGGATCTATGTGCTACTGTATTGTGTAATGATTTTAGGGGGACAGTCTGTTGTAGTCAAAACAAAGAACATTCTGGCACTTCTAAGCAGCCTCTTGCAAGCTGATGCCCTCCAGAGGTTTGCAGTCCCAAAAAGCTGTAGGATATCAGCTTGGAGGAGGCTAGTATAGGTAAAGGGACCCCTGACCGTTAGGTCCAGTTGCGAATGACTCTGGGGTTGCGGCGTTCATCTCGCTTTATTGGCCGAGGGAGCCGGCGTACAGCTTCCGGGTTATGTGGCCAGCATGACTAAGCCGCTACTTGCACTTTGACATACTTTCGAACTGCTAGCTGGGCAGGAGCAGGGAATGAGCAACGGGAGCTCACCCCGTCACAGGGATTCAAACCGCCGATCTTCTGATCGTCAAGCCCTAGGTTCTGTGGTTTAGCTATTCAGTATAGCTTTGGTGAATTGGAGTTTACTTCATCACATCAGATACGTGAAGTGTTATCCTAAGTTGGCAGGTGACATTATAAGCAATGAGGTCAAGGGGAAGAGGCAATGTAAATTAAAATGTCTAAGAAAGTAAGTGAGCAAGTTTGCACTGAACTTGAAAACAAATCAACGCTTCTCTCACAAAACAGTATCACATTCGCCATTAGATGGTGCTGCTCTTCTGTACTTCAGCTGTACCCTGTGATTGGTTCTGAAATGTCTATGCTGGCCAGCACTTCTCCACTTACATTCAAGGAAGAAGTTCAGCACTGAGGTCTAGTTGCTAAGACCAAGACAAATCCACTGTAAACATCCTGCTCCTTAATGTAAAGCAAAGTAGTCCTTCTTGGTTCAAGATGCGAATGAAACAGGCTTGCGTGTCTTGTCAGTTGACAAGTAATTTTAGATGCTTTCCATGGCTGTGCACCCAAGTGAAAAGTGCTAGACAGTTATTTGCTTGTGCATCGTTTTCTGCTTGCCTGAAATGAGAGCATGGCTGGAATTCAAACGAGGAAGCAGCATGCCATTTCTAAAACTGTTAAAATTCAGCAATATCGCTTTGCAACGATTGACTGAGACTTTTGCCTGGATCAATAAGAGTGTTGAATGCAGAGTGGGTGCTGGTAACAACGACAGGAGATGTTCAGGTAGACAAGGAGCAGGATGTGAGAATATAAGCTATTGTTAGCACGATTGTCAATACCTTGTGAATGCATGGAAGTGTTTCTTTCTGCAAAAGCAGTCAATTCAGGGTTTGAAACAACTCGAAAGCTGCAGGGATTTGCATATTCTTCCTGAAAGAACCAGTGCCATCCCCCTAGTCTCAAAACAGAGATATGATAGCATTGCAGCATACACAAGAGAAAAGGTAGGAGTAGGATGCCGGGACAGAAATGAGGCATTTCCTTTCTAGACTTGTAATAGAGGCAGGGTAATTTAGATTGTGACACAAATGGGGAACCAGTGGCCCTGAAGACCTTGCTAATCTACAACTCCCATTAGCCTCAACCAGCATGGTCAATAGTCGGAGATGATGGGAGTTGTAGTCCAGTAACAATATGGCTTCTCTGCACAGCTCTGAAACAGACATAAAATACTGTGTTTCCCCTATTTTAAGACACCATCTTATATTTTTTCCCCTCAAGAAAACGCACTATGGCTTATTTTGAGGGGATGTCTTATTTTTATTACGTAAGTCCAGCCCAGCCTTTTCCTTGGCGCCCTCCAGAACTGCGCCTATCACTATGGCTTATTTTCGGGGTATGGCTTATATTCCCAAATGCGAAAAAATCCTGCTATGGCTTATTTTATGACTACGTCTTAAAATAGGGGAAACAGGGTAGGAGATACATGACAGAATCTCTCCACACTTTTAAAGATATATTAATGTGAGGGAGGTTCTGGTTTTTGCTTGGAGTAGTGATGCTGGGGGAATGGATGCCTGCTCTACTGGTCTGCTTTAAACAGTTATTAGCCCCACACTGTGCCCCTATCATGGTTTTGTCCCCCCCCCCAGTAGTAGGTAGCATTTAGAAAAAAGGAGTGCAGGGAAAAGGTGTCCCCCTCCTCCAGCTGCTGATTCAATCAAGTTTCTTTGCGCAGTTTTAAGTTCTAAAATAAAATCTTCTGGAATTCCAGTTACATTTTACTCTTATCATGTCTGTTTCATACTCTACTTCAGTTCCCAGCATCCCCAAAACTTGAAATCAACAGCCTACAGTTCCAGTCCTGCTGCAGCTACAGATCTTATGGGATGGAGGCAGAAAGATTTATTGCTTTTTGCTGGATTTCACTCATGGAGTATAATGTGAGGTTATCTAGGAAGGTTATGTAAGGTACTTTCCCTCCTGCCTTAAGGCTTTAAAACTCCACAGATCCATACTATGCAGGAGCGCTTGGTAGAACAGAACTTATAGATATATATTTTACTGCTTTTCATCTCTGAAACTCAGAGATGTACCTGAGAGTTATGAGGCATAAAGGTGACCTTGCCAATAGCTGCTCCTCCTTATGAGTAATTCATTCTGAGTGCACCCGCTTCCATTTCCATAAACAATAGAGCAACCTTTTGTAGTGAACGTGGGGGAAACACAGAGATGCTACTAAAAATGGAACAGACTGAAGAGAGCGGCAGACTAAAAAGAGTAGCTGACTCACAGCTTTTCCTTAACGGCAGTTGACAGCAGCCATTTTGCTTAGGTCAAGGAAGTGCATGTGCTCTTTATCAAAGAGAAAGGGATGACGTTTAGTGTTTCCCAGATGTCTGAGAGATGGATCACATGCTCCTTGAATTAAAACAACAGACACATTTCACTAAAAGGATTGCTTCTACAGCACAGTCCAAACCCAAGATCTGGTAGGATGGGAGTGTCTGGGTTCAGCATATCTCAGGCTTTTGCCAGTGTAAACTCCACTCCTTGATTCACCAAGAGATAAGTCCTTTACCCTAGCTCAACTGACATAACTCATGTGTGTGCAAGTTACATTACAAGAAGAAGAAGAAGAGTTTGGATTTGATATCCCGCTTTATCACTACCCGAAGGAGTCTCAAAGCGGCTAACGTCCTCCTTTCCCTTCCTCACCCACAACAAACACTCTGTGAGGTGAGTGGGGCTGAGAGACTTCAAAGAAGTGTGACTAGCCCAAGTTCACCCAGCAGCTGCATGTGGAGGAGCAGGGACGTGAACCTGGTTCACCAGATTACGAGTCCACTGCTCCTAACCACTACACCACACCCCAAACCAGATGGTCGGGGTGGGTGTGTGGCAAGGAGAGTCTTACACCTATTCCAAACCATTTCCAGATTTAAGGTGACATAAATTAAATTCCTCCTGGACAGAATTTGGGGTAACTTACACCAGTGTAAGTGTTAGTTAGGCCAGCTTTCTCTAGTTAGAATACTCCATTAGTGTGCATGCGAGTAAGAATTAAGTCATCTTTAGAAGGTTAAGGAATAGGGAATACTACTCATGGTGTTATGAGCCATCAAACCTCAGAAATACACTTTCCCCAAAAGGTTTCCACAATTCTGGCCACTAGTGTAAGTGGGAAATCATGAGAGAGGCTGCTGGAATATGTAGACCTTCCTGAGAGAGACCTGCTGGGGGAAGCCTGCGTATATCTTATTTTTCTTCAGAGGTATTAAAAACAATTTTTTTTTAAGGAGTGGGGGGAATTTTGCTCTAATATATCAGGTATGTAGAAGCAGTTGCAAAGCATGGAATAGCAATGGGAAGAGAAATGTTAATTTTGTGCTTCACAACTGAAGTAATGCACAGAATGCTTGTAAGAGCAATAAGTCTGGAGTCCAGAAGTACCCAGTTGCTTCACTGAGTTTAACATTCTTTTACAATACAGTACTATTCCCAAACAGGAATAAAAAGAAACTATACAGTAGCATCAGCCAGCTAACAAATAGGCCAGGAACATTTTTCACCTCCCATCTACTTTTCTGAAATGCCACTTCAGCATAATATCTCCTTTGATTCCCTCTTGAAGTGAGCAAAGTATTGGTTGTTGTGAACCGTTTGTATCTATTCATTTATGTCAGTTATTCTCCCTCTGAGGGTCATCAATGCAGTCTTGCTTTCTCTGCTAGTCAATGGAAACATAAAAAATGTGTCAAACTGAGTTGTCCTTGTTATGGGTGAAAAATATATTGTGTGACAGAAACCTGAAAAAAGTAATGTCTTCTGATCTGGCTTTTGATCCTTGGAGATTAAACTCAAGTTATTCTCTAATTATTTTCATTGGATCCCAGTCACTGTGTACAATAAAATTTAACCTAAACAGTTTATGAGAGCTGTTTCCACACTGATGGGTTGCCTTAGAGATACCGGTATATCTAAAAACTGCAAACTCTGCAGGTGTATTCCTTTTTGTTCCTCAGCCAACTCATGTTCATCTGACTGACAGGTGGGCACCCTTGCCTGATTTAGAGGGATATTTAGAAGAAGAAGAAGAGTTTGGATTTGATATCCCGCTTTATCACTACCCGAAGGAGTCTCAAAGCGGCTAATATTCTCCTTTCCCTTCCTCCCCCACAACAAACACTCTGTGAGGTGAGTGGGGCTGAGAGACTTCAGAGAAGTGTGACTAGCCCAAGGTCACCCAGCAGCTGCATGTGGAAGAGCGGAGATGCGAACCCGGTTCACCAGATTACGAGTCTACCTCTCTTAACCACTACACCACACTTAGGACTAAGAGACATGAATCTCAGTGTGGCTTTCTTACTTTTCTTACCATGCTTTGAGAACCTTAAGACAATTAAGAAGGCATATTCTGTCAATAGCTAGCTGATGATATCTGGTTTTTAATTTTTACATGTTATGTGGTATAGTTGCTGCAAAGATTTCAAATTGGATGGGGGACCATGTGTTGAGATTCCTGCACTGCAGGGGGTTAGATTAGATAATTCTCAGGGTCCCTTCCAACTCTATTATCTATTATTAGATAATTCTATTATCTTCTAGCCTGAATGCTGTTATTTGCTCCATGTTTCAGGTGTGCCACTTTCTTTGGAACTCCCTCCCCCTTTCTTCCCAAAGCACCTTCCACAGTTATTCACCTAAATATCTGATGCTTTCCTAAACAGTTTCCAGACATATACTTTAGTGGTTCTGAGAAAAGAGGAGGTGACTGTGACTGACATAAGAGCCAACCAGTCAGTGCCCTGCTCTAAACAGGGGGGAAGCTGCTTCACCGAGTGACATTGGAGCTGTCCAATCAGCACCGCAAATCTGGCTTCTGCTCACACCACAGAAGCAGGTCTGCTTTGTCCCTGATCTGAAGGAGAACAGTGTGTATGTGTGTCAGAAGTGTGGTGAGCACAGATGCACCTCAGTCTCACTACTGAAATTATGTTTGTCTTCACACTTCATTTAATGTGCATATACGATCCTCCCTAAGAGCAAACTCAGGGCGGTCAAGTGCCTATCCACCTGGAAGCATAATAGCCCCCTTAAAGTGGTTGTTTCTATGTATTTTGAGGACTCCCTAGATGTGTAGAAGCACAGGTCTGTTAGCGAGAGAGAAATAAGCTGCCAAACCTGCTTTGCCAAGGACCTATGGTAGCGATACTTGAGCCTTTAGAGAGGAGAAATTATATACTGTAGCTCCCAGAGGTGGGGAATGTATTTTAGCCTGAGGGCTGGATTGGAAGTTGCCCAACCTTCTTGAGAGCCACATTCCAATGGTGGGTGAAAAAAAGAAGATGTTTCTGGAGAGAGAGAGAAATCTCTTACTTGGTGTGTGTCTGGGCTCTACCATCAGAATTTCTCTCCCCAGAGCTACTGACCAGTACCTAGCAGGTACATATTGCAGGCTTGGAGCTAAAGGGGCTTCATGTGCACTTAGTCTTCCTATTACAGCACTTTGAACCTCCAGAACTTGGTGTGAGGGCTATACCCATCAGGGAATATCAATGCCCCTCCCCACATTACACAGAGAGACTATAAACATCCACCGTGCTATTTTGATCCGTCCAAAAGGAAGAAACAATTTAAGTCAACCTTAACAATAGTCCTAGGGATGGGGAGTTAATGAAGCTATCTAAGAAATGTTTTATTACTCTGTGAGATTAAGTTATTATAGCTTTATTTTGATGAAGTTGTCTGTTAATATAAAACCCAAGATAACTAAGATTAAGAATAGTTTAAAGATGGAACAAATTAATGAAGAAGGTTATGGACTTTTATTCCTTGTTGGTTTTTAAAGGAAAGGATCCATCAGGCTTGGGCATTATCCCATTATTTCTGTCTCCTGGAGGGAGGATTTGAGCTCCCTGATATCTTTTTATGGGTAAATTGGAACATGAAGTCAGTCTGCTGTTCTGTGCGCTGCACTCACAAAGGCTAGCTTCTCAAAGTGTGACGATACAGTGGCAATACATTTAAAAAGCAGCTAAAAAGGGAGGACATTGGTTACTGTGGCTCTACCAGGAAGAACGTAGGGTTTTGTTTAGTAACTGCAGTTATCACACTTGCCATGGGGTGTAGCTATTGCATTTCTCTACGACAGAATGCCGATTTGCCAAAAGGCATACAGTATTTGTAGAAGGGCTTAAGCAGAAGCATAGTGTGTTCCAGGGAAAACAGAAATCCTTCTAAATTAGGCTTGACAGTGGGAAACAAAACATGTACTGTGGCACATGGACAGTGCTTTCCGACACACCTTTTAATCACTAAGTTTCTTTGCTTAAATGTCTGGGGAATTTACAATTTCAGCAATGTCATATGTCAGACATAGGTTTTTATTTTATTACTTTTATTCATTCTAGTAGGCTTAGTTTTTCACATAAGAATGCAGATAAAACCTGGTGACATATAGCTGGATTGTCAAACACAGGAATTAAGAGTAAATTCTTCTTTAATGCATGGTTGAAGGAAACCATATGATGCTTCATATGAAGTTCCTATAGTTTGGAGGTCTGGTTACACCTCATCTGTATATGACTGCTAATGTGAACATTTTGATCAGATTTTTTTTCAATACAGAAGATGGAATTTCTCCTTTTCCTACCTCCACACTGTCTCTTATCTGTTTGGGCTTTTGTGCTGACATGACCTTCAACCCTAAGGAAACTTAGTTGGAAGGAGTAAATCCCTATGAAATAAAATGCCTTTTAAACTTATTTTCTTTTGGTATTTGCATGCATAAAATTTCTCTGCGTGGTTTACAATCATTAAGTAAACAATTTAAATGCAAAATAAAACACCCAGAAAACAAACAAAAAATGCAACAAAAAGCATTAAAGCACAAGCAAAATTGAATTTTTCCATCTCTAACCTGTGGACCCAAACAGGTGAGCTGTACACTCATAGTTATTTATACGTAATGTTCAACAAGTGTTACAATCTGCATATGCAACAGCTGAGCTATGCACACTAACAAGTGTGTGCTCTTTCACATGAACACTTGCTCATGTGTACAGACAGCTTGTACCTGCTTTCGGTGTAACATTTGAACAGACCTTGGGTGCCTGATACAATGGCAAGTGATCTGGGAAGACAGACATGTTAGTGCACCTTAGATAGGCAGAAGAAGCTGTTTTAACAAGGGTGAGGGAGATAGCCAGAAACATTTTAGCATTTCATTTTCTGCTCTCTCATGCACAGTATAACTAAGGTGGAGACAGGCATGCTGGGTAACTGAAGATTTATTAGAAAACGCCTTGTGGCATCCAGTATGGGAACAGCATATGGATTTCTCTTATCCTCCTCTGTGATTTTCTCCACCGCCACAAGTATACGGTGTGCTTGATGAAATGTCAGCCGAGAACTGCTTTGAGGTTTCCTAATGGCTCCTGGCAGGTAGAAGCAGCAGCAGCTAAAAACCACAAGTAAATCAGTCTTGCAGCGAAACTCCGTTTATTTACTCCTGGGTTATCTTGTCAAGCACTGGAAATATCTTAACATCTAACAGAGTGCATAAATCATCTCTGCGCATGGTGTATCTGCGGTGTGTCTTGATGATGGGTTAATTAGCAGGAAGATCCTTGATGAGTCTGTAATTTGTCTCTGTGACAATGTCTGTGGATAGAAGGTGTGTGTGTGTGTGTGTGTGTGTGTGGTAAACAGAAATAGTCTGTGAGAGAATCTCTGGAGTGAGTTATGAAGCCCTGTGTTCTGACAGAGATGAGTATTGCTGTCTTGTGTTACTTGCAGATTTCTTGTCCAACCAAGTGTCAAATCCTCCATGTCATTTGATGTTTTGGCTTTTCATAATTATATTATTTGTTGTGGGCCAACTTTTACTGGTGACTCAGAAGCAGTGACAGAGTACGATGTATTTAATTAAAGGGATAATCAGGAATGAGTCACACCTGAGCGTACGTCACTCCATGCCCATTTGCTCCCTGGCTTTTCACTCAGTGGACTTGTATTTCAGCATGAAAACTTTCTCCATTGAAAAGGACCATGTCTGAAGTGAAGTCATAGCAGATGACTTGTCATGCCAGCTTTGTCTGCACTGTTTGACTTGCCATTCTCACGTGAAAGTCCAGACCTTTTCATGCAGCCATTGAGCAATGAGCTATAGAGTCACAGGAAAGGGTTGTGGCAGCGTTGTGGTGTCTGATGGGATAAACCAGTCCTGCAATTTAAGTATGGTAACACTTTGTGAACAGAAAAGTGTTTCTTTCTTTCTTTCTTTCTTTCTTTCTTTCTTTCTTTCTTTCTTTCTTTCTTCTCTCTCTCTCTCTCTCTCTCTCTCTCTCTCTCTCTCTCTCTCTCTCTCTTTCTTTCTATAAATGTTTTTTATTGGTTTTAAATACAATCACATTACATAACATCGTATCCTCTTGTTTTATCTCTTTGGCTCAACTGAGCCTAACAACCTCCCTCCCTCCCGTCTGATGGTTTACAAAATTAAACATTACATCTTTACGTTTCGCTTTGTTTCCTATCCTTGTTCTGTCGTTACCTAAAATATTATATTACTCAACCTGAATAGGTAGCAATTTCACCTTACAGATCTTCAGATAACCCTGCTAATGATGTTAATTGCTTACAGTTGTCTTTCAAATATAATATAAATTTGTTCCAGTCCTTTTGGAATGCTTGGTCTCGCTGGTTCTGGATTATTCCCATCAGTTTCACCAGTTCTGCAAAGTCTATCATTTTCATCTGCCACTCTTCTTTTGTTGGTAGCTCCTGTTGTTTCCACCTTGGGGCTAACAAAATTCTTGCTGCAGTTGTTCCATACAAGAACAATTTTTTATCTTTTCTCGGTATCTCTCTACCCACTATACCTAATAAAAAAGCTTCTGGTTTTTTTTAACAAAAATGTTTTTAAACATTTTCTTTAACTCATTATATATCATTTCCCAGAATGCTTTTACCTCTTCACATGTCAGACAAGTATATCTTTCAATGGGAATCAAATATTTCACACGTTTGTTTGGGGAATTTGATTGACTAGGCTTGGTAGACCAAAGCTTGCATGCTGTCAGCACCAGAAGCCTTCTTCTTTCTAACCAGGGCTGGTGTTAGCCCCTGGCATCCTTTGGTGTTTTAAATCATAGAATCATAGAATCATAGAGTTGGAAGAGACCACAAGGGCCATCCAGTCCAACCCCCTGCCAAGCAGGAAACACCATCAAAGCATTCCTGACAGGTGGCTGTCAAGCCTCTGCTTAAAGACCTCCAAAGAAGGAGACTCCACCACACTCCTTGGCAGCAAATTCCACTGTCGAACAGCTCTTACTGTCAAGAAATTCTTCCTAATGTTTAGGTGGAATCTTCTTTCTTGTAGTTTGAATCCATTGCTCCGTGTCCGCTTCTCTGGAGCAGCAGCAAAACAACCTTTCTCCCTCCTCTATATGACATCCTTTTATATATTTGAACATCCTTTTATATATTTAAATGCACCAGCAAGACCCACCATAGGTCCCCTTTAGTATTAGTTCTTTCTGGACTGGCACCCCAAGCAGTGCCAGATAGTTGGGACTACCCATTATTTAAATTTCCCATCTTGCCCACACTGTAGTGCCACTCTGGGGCATTGTAGAGAATTCAAATGGTAGCTAGAGCCAGCTGCCTAGCTCTGCTCAGAGCCCTGCCGCTGCCACCAAGTGAGTCCACCAGGACTGATAGAGAGAAGACGGGACCAATCAGAGAGCACCTTGCTCAGGGGTCCCTCAAATCTGGACCTTGGTTCATGGCTGGGTTTCAAACATGAGATCTTGCTTAAGGAGGTTTGCGGAGGCAGCAAGAGCAAGGGCATATTCACGCAAGGCTAAAAGCAATTCTTTCTTCGCTTGGTTTGTAATGTGAATTAATCTACATTGACCAGAATTCTCTATTTGCATTACAGATGCCTTGCCTCTGCATTAATCTCTCCCACCTTAACAGGGATGGGATGTTGACATAAATAGCCCAAGAGGAGGGCTCAGATGTGGTTAGACTGTAAGACTGTGGGCAGAGACTGCTGTGGATTCCTATTTATTTTAGTGCCTGTTAAGAATCAGAAAAGTTAAATATCATGGCAACAAACCTCATTTACAATGCTCCAGATCCCTTACAATTCCTGTTTTTGTACTTCTTCTGCTCCTGGTGCGATTTCACACATTTCAATCCATAGAGAGATCCATTGGCAGTTTACACGCTGCACCGTGAAGGAGATGCAGAAGTTCATTATTTGGATTTTATAGAGCAGAATCGTGAAAAGAAGTGCAGGTGATTAATGCTTTCTGTCTCTTGCATTGCTCCCACAACACAAGGTAAGACATCTGATGCTGGGCTGAAGCTGGAATCACTGAGGGAAAGGTGAAAAAGACTCAGGGGCCAATTGGGGTTGGTAGGAAAATTTCTTTCTGGCCCTGTCAACCAGTGACCCAAGTGAGACTTTAAAGCTGAGAGTGGATGAGGGGAAGCTTGTGGGACAAAATGGCCCCAAACTTTTGTATACCCTCCAATATGTCGGAGGCAGAAACCGGGATACTACTTTCCCCATTTTCTCTCACAAGAGCATGGTGGTCATTTTGGGTGTTGTGATTTTGCACAATTTCATGCCATGTTTCCCCCCTGAAAAAGTGCTTTTAGGGGCACAGCCCCCCCCCCCACGTGTCTCCAGAAAAGTTCGTTTTTCGGGGGAAATTGCGGTGCAAAATCATGACGCCCAAAATGGCTGCCGTGCTCTCATTAGACAAAATGTGATATCCCAGTTTTTCCAGGACAGTTGCCAGGTATGCTGTTGTGGGCAAGGCCTTTTTAAACACCTCAACCCTTTCTCCCTCTTGTGATCACCGTCCCATGAAATCCTGTCTCCCCACCCCTTTCTGGGCCCACACGCTGCCATAAAAAGGCACCACAGTTGCAGTTGCACCATTGAATGAGGCTAACAGGGATTTGTGTATAGGATTCAACATATAAACATTTCTAAAACATCAGAAACTTGCGGTAAATAATAATGACAGACAGAGCACTGAGACGGGATACATTTTAAGTGACAACTTCATAATAACCATTCATGAATACATAACCAATGATGTCTCATTACTTTAGATGCCTGCTTGTTTTTAAAAGGATTGCAAATGATTTCTTTTTTTTAGCTGTAGGTAGTTTCACTTAATTCCCACTTTTGATAAATTAATCCAATCCCCTCTTAATTGAGAGCTGTTTTCTAGCATAATTCTATAGTGTTTTGTGTGTACTCAGACTAGATGCATTATTCATTCCTTGTGATCTTTTCTACAGCCATTGCCTTTGGAAAATATCTTGGTTTTATTACCAAAGGCCACAGTGTGTGTGTGGGGAACCGCACACATATGCACAATTAATGCTTGCTTGCAGTTTTTTTGGCACAGAGAGTAAGTACATTGTGCATAAACATGCTCCATGACAAACTTTATAAGGCTAACCATCTAAAGCTGTATTAATTTTATTCTAAACAATGTAAGGAACATTGAATTGCCTCCTTATAAAATCCAGCATATTCATTCATTCATTCATTCAGTGTATTAGCTGCCCAGTAGCAAGAATTCTCTGGGCAAAGTACAAAGTAAAAAAAAAAACCTAAATATAATTATAGTAGGACAACTTTGGAAGCAGCAATAGGGAGACTTTAAAATCAAAATAATAGACTTTAAAATGGATAGCAATATATTAAAAACATTGCAGCAAAGATTCTTTAGAATAAATATTTTATTTTAAAGAATCACAGAACTAGTAATTTTAAAATCATAGCATACTATTAAATTAAAAGATGTGTGTGTGTGGGAATTTAATACCAGGGTCAGATTTGACCAATCAGCTTGTTCACCACATCAGAATCTAAAAACTGAAACATTCATCCAGTATTGTAAGACCTGGACAGCTCCACTGACTGATTTGTATTAACTGTGAAATAATATCAAATCAAAGATCATTTAGTGCAGTGTTTCTCAACCTCCTCGGGGCAACGGCACACCTGTCCCGCGAAAAAAATCTCGCGGGACACCACCACCACATGCACCCCGACCCCCCCGCCCCGGGGGGCGGGGTGTCCGCGCGCCCTGGCGGGAGGGAGGGGAAGGACCCAGGCGGGCGAAAACGGAGTGGGAGATCGGGGGCTCCTCGCCCTCCTCCCCAGCGGCAGCGGCGTGGCGGGGTCCGGGTGGGCCTGGCTTCCCCCGCCGCCGCCGCCGGCTCCTTGACCTCCTCCCCAGCGGCAGCGGCACGGCGGGGTCCGGGTGGGCCTGGCTTCCCCCGGTGGCGGCGGCGGCTCCTTGACCTCCTCCCCAGCGGCAGCGGCGTGGCGGGGTCCGGGTGGGCCTGGCTTCCCCTGCCGCCGCCGGCTCCTTGACCTCCTCCCCAGCGGCAGCAGCCCAGGGCGGCACAGCAGCTGGTGTCTTCCCGCGGCACAGCAGCCGGTGTCTTGCGGCACACTACTGTGCCGCGGCACACCGGTTGAAAAACGCTGATTTAGTGTGAGTCATTTCTCTGCTTGCCTTCAGGTCTGGGGGTTCATACATTGATGCTTAGCTTTAGATTCAATATACTAGCAGCAAAAGAACGAACCTTCTCCTCACCTGTGTTACTTCACTGATAGGTGTCTATAGTAGAGAAGGAATATGACACCATTTTCACCCCAAGCGCTGCATGCTCTCATGGAAAATCCCCTGGGGGCCACATGACAATGGTGGGTGGGGCCAGAGGCAAAAGTGGGTGGAGCAACAGATTGACTCTTATCCAGGCTTCCTCAACCTCGGCCCTCCAGATGTTTTGGACTACAGTTCCCATCATCCCTGACCACTGGTCCTGCTAGCTAGGGATCATGGGAGTTGTAGGCCAAAACATCTGGAGGGCCAAGTGTTCTGCCACGGGCAGGGTTCTTTCCGGATCTGGAGCCAATAAGCACACCAGTGAATGAAGAATAAGTAATGCTTTGTGTAAGGTTAACAGGTAGCAGCAGGCATACAGCACACAAATTACAGCATACCTGACAGAAGTCACACACAATCTCCCCTTCAGCTGCCCGGAGCTCCAGGTAGAGCAGCGAGAGATACCACGGTCAACAATCTCACAGCATCTGGTACCTCGACCTGTGAAGAAGCTCACTGAGCCCCTTCAACCTACAGCTTTTATAGCCAACTTTGATTGACTTGATTGATTGCACCAAGTTAGCAGGCATCATTCATGATCCGCCCGGGACACCGGGTGTGACTCAACAGGAATGCGGAGCAGCTGAGAGTCTCCAACCCAATTCACTGCAACTGGGTACCCTCTCCACTAGCCAATCAGCACTTAGAACACAGGAGACCCAGGAAACTCCTGACACAGGTGGAAAACAAGTTATACCAGCATGAATTGGCAAACTTTAAACCGGGGGTGTAAAGGGAAAGTGACATGTCATCTAACTCCTTGGAATTACAATGGTCTTCTGCGTTTCCCCCACACCGAGGTTGAGGAAGCCTGCTCTTACAGTAGAGTGCATTCCAACGAAACAAAAGCCAGAGATTTCTAGACCACACTACACCTTCTCCATCCAGTCTCACAATTCAAGGACACATTCCAGCCAAGCAAAAGCACTTGTTCAAGGAGATTGCAGGTGAGGGCTGTGGCCTGAGTAAAGTTCCAAGGGCCAGACAGAGAAGTCTTGAAGGCTACAAGCCATCCTTGGCCCTGCCAGGTACAGAGAATGCAAAGCGGACCATAGGGGATGCTGATTATACGTCCCCATAGCTCTGTGGTTGGCTGCATGCTTATTTGTACATAAAAGGACTTTGTCTAGTATCTTCCGTTTAAAAAAAAAAAAAAGGAACTTAGACAGTATTAGGAGAGCTAGTACCTTTTGGAGCAATCTTGGCCAGACAGAGCAATTGTCTGATTCTGTACTAGGCAGCTCCAGAGGATATTAAAAGAGGAGAAAGTAAGGCAGTTAACCCAGGCATGTCCACCCCTCCCTTCCCAATTATGAACTTGCAAACAATAGACTAAACATCTGCCATCTTCTGTCGGCTATGCCTGGAGCGGCTGTCTTCTGCTGCTGCTCTCGCCAGGTGGTCTGGGTCTTTCCTCCCCTTCAGAGAGACCATCAGTTCCACTTGCCCTGTGAGGAAGAACAGCAGGAGCTTCTGCTCTGGGGTTAATGGTATCAGCTCAGCTTCCAAAACCTATGTGCCTTGAAGGGAATTATAAGAAGATGGCAGATTCCAGCTATGCCCTGGTAGGCCAATAACTTTCCAGCTGCTGCTCCAGTTTTTTGGGGGTGTTTTTTGTTTGTTTGTTTTTTGCTAAAGAGTGGTAAATGCTTGGAAAGAAAGTATGAATAAATGAATAATCCAGAAGGCAGCATAGAATTGGAGAAGTTTCTGACAAGACAAATTCCTCATAAAATGGATTTTAAAGTTAGATATGCAAATAGTATATTTTCAAGTAGGTTGAAAGGATTTAATTAAACACGCTCGGTACATTTTTTCTTGTTTTTTTATCTCAGCTGTTCTGGGCCATATTAGTTACTTTAAAATGAATGTCAAAACAACAGGCTTTTTCCTGCTTCCTTTGAAATCAGTGGTAAACATCTTTTCTCAGGGGCAAAAAAACAGTAATAACTGGACTTCAGATATGAAGAGGATTATTGCCTTTTCCCTCTCTGAATTAATAAATCATAAAAAAGTTATGTGGGTGGAGTTTCTAAAAAGGATTATAAGCACCAGGATATCAAAACAAAGCTGTGATCTCCAAATAATTATTTTGGAATAATCCCATTGACATTTAAAGGACTACAACTGAGCAAGAGAACAGAGAACAAAAGAATAGAGAGAAGCAATTGAAAGTCACCTAACTTAAACGAAGCCATTTTGAACTTAAATGAGGCCATTTAGCCATACAAAATGTGTGAAGCAAAAGCCAGCCCAAGAGATATTGCTGCCTGAAGTAGAGAAGCAAGTGGATCTCTGGACTCTCCCACCAGGTCAAGGTGCAGCATGAATATTTAAGGTTTTTGGGGGGTACCTTAGGCAGAAAATATCACAAGGAGGTATGTCTGAGGATTTCATTTAGTCCATTTAGTCTATTGCCTACTATATTTTGAGTGGCAGTGGCGATTCCAACACTTCAGGCATTTCTCCCATCTTTCATTTGCAATTGCTGGGTCATTCAGTCTGTGCTTTTTAAGCAAACAGACATGATGCATGGTTTCTGGACGAATAGGCAGATCAGAATGCTGTTTCTTTTGTTTGCACTTTTCAAAATTTTGCATTACAATGCTCAACTAAAAATAACAATAATAAAATGTCTATAATAATGCGTATTTTATAGTGCAATATGTACAAAAATGTGTGAGGGGTGTTTTGATTTTTTTTTATTAAAAAAAATCAAAACACAGACTTACATGGAAATGAGATGTATGAACACATGCATATGAACACATGCATATTTCATCAGAAATCCATCTGCCCACCTCTAATCTTAAGCATCTCCCCCAGCTTGGCTGTAAAATTAAAATAATAATAAATTAAGAGGGGCTGCTGGTCATGCTCATTCTGCTTATCCTTTACACCTCACAGACTTCCTCACCTATTCCCCCCAGCTTGCCCCTACCCCTTTTAAAAGAGGGGGAGGCGCTTCATGAAGCAGCTTGCTAAACTACTGTGTGAAGCGCCTCCCCAGTGTGTGAAACCTCAGTGCAGCCATGTTTAATGAAGTGGGGGAAGTGCTTCACACAGTGGCTAGCTAAGCAGCTGTGTGAAGTACCTCCCACTTGGTTAAACCTCACTGCAGGTGTATTTAAGGGAAGGGGAGGCTCTGAACAGCACTCCCTCCATCAAATGGTTTGCTGGACCACCTGCCACGCATACTGCTTGCTTTCTTGCTCACTCGCTGGCCCAACAATTCCTCACACTGAAGTTGGCATGGTACCTAGTGGTGGTAACGCGAACTGCAGGGTGACAACAGCCTGACATTTCAATGTATATAGGAAGAAATAACCATTTGTTTCCATGAGAGTCTAAATCAGTGGCGCCTCACTCTAATGGACAGGAATATATGTGGGGAGACAGAAGCCATTCCTGCCTTCCTGGGTCACATTTTCCAAGAGACTGGGTACAGGTGCTCCTATAGCTCTGGTGAGTAATACCCTAAGAGCAGATAGAGTTCACAGCATAGAACAATGTGTGACGAATAGCAATGCCAAGCTCAGTGAAGTTTTGGATTGGTGTGAAATGGCATTTCTACCTGGGTTACATGAAGAATCTTCTTGGAATGCCTTCTTTTATTATATTCTGGTTAACCTAGCCTCTGTCTACTCTCAGTAAATAGTAATGGAGATTGAAGAGCAGTAAATAAAAAGAACAATCATGGGCTAATACAAAAAGGCCATCTCTCTGGGCTGCTGCGAATGTTTGACTAACTAGCCTGTTCTCAAGATACCGTGAGCCAAGGAGGTGTATAAACCATTAATCAGTGCCAAGAAATTGATTACTTCATTATTCATAGATTATTGTTATTTTTTGACAAATGTGTAGTTAAAGTTCTCTGTAAAAGGGTTTTTTTTGGCCCCGATGGGCTGTAAAGTGTGCAGCAAATGTTAAAAGCTGTACAAGCGTACAAGAGCAACACCAAAATAGTTGTGAACTTTGTAGTCCAATCCAGCTATTTATGTGCTTGCTTAGCTGTGTGCAGTTAACTCTTTTGACAGTACTATTCCTATAATTGGGGGTGGGGGGCATGAGGAGATAGTACATTAGGGGTAGCAAGTCTAGAGACCTCCCAATGTTTTGGACTACAGATCCCATCATCCCTGACCATGTCCCTGCTGACTTAGGCAGATGGAAGTTGTAGGCAAAACACCTACCAGGTGCCAAATTGGCTACCTCTGCCCTATTGAGAGAATGTATCTGCTGGGGGATAAAGCTAGTGTCTGGTTTGTTTTAAATATAAATCTATTTCTCGGTTACTTTTCCAAAGGAACAATTTCTCCATATGTTAAAATTTTGAAGGAGTATTCAGCAGAAGGTGGGATGCACTGAACTAAAGGAATATTTCTGACCCAAATAAAAAAAGCAGCCCAGATGTCTGTCAATATTAACACATTTATTTAAGTGCCCCAAGGGTTAAAATTTAGAATCCAGATTCATTGTCAGTTGTGGCATTTATTAATCCTCAGTGTTTTTATAACAGCCTGAGGATTGAAACACAGAGGCTTCTTCCAAGATTCATCATCTCTGCCTTGGTGCAGTTTGGCTTTTTGCATAATTGTCTTTGTTTTTGAAGGGGCTTAATTAAAAGTTTTCAGGAAATTAAAAAGGAGTATCTTTAAAACAGTTTCCAGCAGTAAATAAATCTTTAATCTCAAGGGTGTAGCCCATTTTTTCCCTCCATTTGCAAATGAGATGCAATCTGCATTTTCATAACATCCTTGGATTTATATTGTTCATGTATATTTTCAAAAGAGAAGATATATCATTCTTGGGACCGGGGCAGCATGCTTATTTTTGCTCTTATTCTAATGAAATTCCTCTTCTAAGGAAAAGCCAGAAGGGATAATTGTTATCAGACAGCCTGTGACATTGAGGAGACCTTATTGATGGCTGCCTGATATAAACAATGCTCTGTAGTTTGAACTGAGGCTCTGCCATGCATCTTATATTTACATGCTGTTTATGGCAGGAAGTGATATAGTGAAACCAGAGTGTTTCTTCATACAAATAGTACATTAACCAGCTGATGCCAGCAGGGCTGAAATATGGAGAGTGGAAAGCTTTACACATACCAAACAGGAGAAAGAAGCTGATCTTGCATACCGAAGGGAAGTCTACAGAAATCCAACTGCAGCCTTTTTCCTTTTCAGTAAATTATTCAGACCAACTACTGATGGGCAACTTCAAAGCCCCTGCTCTCCTCTCCTCAGGTTCTTTGTCTTTAAACAAAATTTGGACCAAATGGCCCTTGAAAAAGGACACTAGTCCTCTGTTTATGTAGTCATATTATCTTTGTAGTACTGAAATGTTGGTTTATGTATGTTGCATGTTCTATTGTGTTGTTTTGCTATGTTGTTATCAGGTGTGCCAACTCTAGGGAGCGGAGGTGTCATCAGCCCCCTCAATATTCCTTAGCAGGGGGTTCAGCCCCCCAAATATTGAGGTGACAGAGGATGACGGATTGCTGAGCCGAGCCTGATGCAGCATCAACGGAAGGCTGCACCAGGGGCATAGGAAGGGGGGTGCAGGGTGTGTGGCCTGCCCCGGATGTCATCCTTGAGTGGGGTGACAAAATGGTACACCGTTGGGGTTGGCACTTACCACAGGGCCTGACCTGCAGCACACCCAAGCCACTCGTCTCTCCGGGGAGTGAGGCAGTGGCTCTGGGCCCCGTGCTGCCCAAAACAGCAGCGTGGGGCTTGCATCCCCAAGGAGAACTCTGTGGGCAGCTCGCCGCACCGCCCCCCTGAGTAGATCGCCATGCCACCCCCCCTGGGCAGATCACCCCCATGTGTGGATTGCATATTACTGCAACAGAGTCACCAAGTGATCTTAGGCAGCAAAGTCTTGTGCAATCATTTCCTTTGCAGTACCTCTGGCATCTATTCCCAGACACCTCACCGTTATGACTGTTGTCAGACCTGGAGCAGCTAATAAATGTTTAAAAACATTAACAGTATGACATTCTCAGCCAGAAAACACAAACATCTGTTTTGAATCCATTATTTATTATTTGATTTTAACTCAACAAATCTAGAAACCGCTTCTGAGTTAGGTTATGTTTTAATAGCAAGTACAATATTTATAAAATAACACCCCATAAATAAATAAATAAATAAATAAATAAGTATGTATGTATGTATGTATGTGTGTGTGTGTGTGTGTGTGTGTATATATATATATATATATATATATCTATCTCAATATCAGTTTGTACCTTTCTCAGTTGTGGCTTCAACTAAATAATAATAATAATAATATAATAATAAACTTTTATTTATATCCCGCCCTTCCCCGCCAAAACCGGGCTCAGGGCGGCTAACAATCAAATACAAATATAAAAACACAGATTAAAAATACAGATATAAAATACACTTTAAAACTTAAAAATTTTGAATTTTAAAAGTTACACTCAAATTACCCCAAGGCTGCTAAGGAATATTGTTGCAGAAATTATTGCTGCATTGCCAAGTTTATCCCATACAGTAGAGCCCTTTATCTGAGAATAGTTATCCCACTCTGCCTATAGCAGGGAGTGGCCAACTTCTGTCACCAGAGGCAGCTCCTCCCCGAGAAAAAGTGGACCAAAAAGGAACAAGCTAGATTTGTGAACAAAGTCAAGTCTGCATTTCGCAGTCTATGTTTCTAATGGATACAGGGTGGGAATGACTCTGTGACTGAGCTGTACCTTCCCCCAGGTTCATCTGCTTCTCCTGCCAGGAGTGAGAGTAAGGGTTACCCCCGGGTGGGCTAGGGGATGGGTGGCCAGGCAGTGTCTACTATGGCTTCTTTGCACTGCTTGTGAGGTCATTGATTTGAAAGCCTTGTTGAGGAGAAAATGTGCTTCCGAAAAGAGCCCTTTAATCAACAGACTGGCAGTGGTCTTCTGTCTTTCCAGAATGAGATAGCAAGACAAAAATATCTATGTGTAACACACATTTTATTATCGTCTTTCTGAATGGGGAATTGCCTACTAAACTGCTATAGGATGCTACCCTGTTTGGTAGAAAAAAATTGTCATGCCGAGGGAAAACAAACCAACTTAAACACGTTGCAGAGTTCCCCAAAAGCAGACCTGAGGCAATTGTACTTCATCCAGCAGAGCTTTACTGGTACTTAAGGCAAATCAGCATAATGGTCACAAATCCAATACATTCAGGATTGGCACAGTCCATAAAAAATCCAGTTGCAGCACTTACAATAAAACTTACAATGACTTATAATAAGATTAAACCTTAACACTGTAGCAGGCATAGGCAAACTCCGGCCCTCCAGATGTTTGGGACTACAATTCCCATTATCCTTGACCACTGGTCCTGTTAGCTAGGGATGATGGGAATTGTAGTCCCAAACATTTGGAGGGCCGGAGTTTGCCTATGCCTGCACTATAGCATACCAGAACACCACACCAGAACAAAGAGACAGAAAGAGAAAGTAAGTGAGAGCCCAGGCTCCTTCTGGTCTTACTATTATAGTCAGCACGATCTTGACAGAAAGATAACAGAACCAATTTAAAGCAGCTGTACTCAGTTTCCCAGAAGGAAATAACGCAAACAAGAACCTTCTGCCTGTTTCTTTCACATAGAAAGAAAACTTTCAAGAACCCTCTTGAATTAAGCAGAACAGGAACAATCTCTACACATCAGTCTACACAACAGATCAATACTCTGTGTACTAAGAAACGCAAACTGACAAAATTAGTCTGTGTCAGGAGTGGACTACATAATGGGGCACTGACACTTACCTGACCTCCTGACAGCTGAGTCACTGCTCCTTATTGGGAAGGAGAGGAGAAGTGTTCAGGTGGTGGAAAAGCTCTTGCAGTGCAAACACAGTGGCAGAAACATTGGATTGGCTGTACTGCTATGTTTGCACCAAGCCAACCTCCCCACCACCTTGTCTCTCCCACTCTCCGTCCCAGTAAGTAGCAGAGACTCAGTTGTTGGGAGGTCAGGTGAACACTGTGGCCCCCACCATGCTGCCTGGTACTGCACTGTGTCTGAGACACAGAAGTTGGCCATCCTGGATCTGTGGTAAATATTCAAATTTATTTATTTACGGCCAGAGGCCCACAGAAAAGAGTTAAAGAACCATTTACAGCTAATACAACATCACTTTAACAATTTAGATAAGAATAGTTTAGATATGATTTAACGAGTTTAAAATCAGCAAGCAGGTTAATACAAATTACTTGTGACCGACAAATTAAAAGAATTTGCTCCTTGGTTAAGACAAGAACATTTAAACAAGTACATCACAAATTTTATAGTCAACAGGACTCTATTTGGATAAATTTAGAAAAAAAGAATCAGTATTCATAGAGTAGGCCATTTTTCTTTTTATATGAAAGGACTACAATCAAAAATCTTGCCACTAGCAGTGATTTGCTCGGGTCCATGTCCTGTAGGAGGTGTGTTAACTGGGCCTCCACTGTCATACCCAAAGTCTCTGAAATTAAAGGGAGTAAAAATTGAGACCGAGCAACCCTGTACAAGGGACAGCCTAAAAGTATGTGGTGAAGAGATTCAATGGTTCTATTGTCACATATACATAAAGCTGAGATTTGTCCATTTGAGAATCTGTTTCGCATGACATTAGATGGGAAGATGTTGAATCTGGCTTTGGCAAAGGCAAATCTGTGAGCCGCAACTGACAAGGATGACAGGTATGATGGAATCAGCAAAGTGGGCCAGATGCCTAGATTTAGCGGTGAGCAGGTGCCACTTCCCCTTGAGATGTTTTGTTGGAAGTCAACCTCGTCAAGTTTTTGTATAATGGATCTTTTGGCCGAGATGGGATCTAGTTTTAATAGGTCCGATGGAGATCTGTGGTAAATTAGTTTGATGTGCCACATTTGGAAAAGTTTGCATCAGTGACAACAAAGTAAGTGACTATCCGTTTCTATCTTGATCTAAAAAAAGTGGACAACACATAAGGAACTTACTCAGGATTAGGAAACTGGATTTGCCAATCTAATCCAAAAAGGAAAGACTGTTCCTACTCCAAGACTCACCTTGAGAAATACTCCACTGTACAAGAGAAGAGCTTCCAGACTTGGATGCATTAAAAATTCATTCTGCCAGCACTTGAAAATCTGAAGGAAGTAGGTCAAGCCTTCTTCTCCTGAAACCAAACCTAATGTTCTCTTTTACGTTATTCACCCTTGTTGCATGCTCAAAATTAAAATGAGCAATATATTTCCATACTTACATTTATTGTGATAATATCTCTCAAATCTTAACAGAACTTCATAATGCCATTGTGCCTCATATACCCTTCTCCTGGGATGTCAGGGAAAACAACAACAACAACATCTTGACATCATTCATTTTAACAATACAAAGTCTTAATCCACCCTATTCCTGTGAATGTAATTTGTTTTAAGGAATAGGACCATCCAATTGGGTGGGTGACTGTAATTTGTTTTAATTGTTTTAATTCTGAGATTTAAATTGTTGTAACCTGCCCTGGGATCTGCTGGAGGTAGGAGGGTAATAAATTTAATCATTATCATCATAATCACCATCAGCTTTATCTTCTTTGTTTATGTTGTAGAAAAAATCTGCCCTTATTCCCTTATGGGGTACACAAGAGCCCTTGCAAGTTCCCTGCAGGTTCTCCATCGGTAGGAGTAAAAACAGAGGCCAACCAGAGAAAAATTGAGAAGCAAAGCCTTTATTTTCACTGTTGCAACAGGGTGCTTTCCTCTCACACATGAGCAGGAAAAGGACCCAGAACAATGGTGGGCAAGCTCCTATATAGACTTTGAAATTCCCCCCCTTTCCCCTCAAGACCAACCCCCTATACCTCATACATACATCACTAAAAGGGGTGTAACGCAGGACCACCCCTCAGATACATCACAGCTACATCACAGAAAAAGGCGGTCTCCAGTCCAGCAGAAATCTTGAGTTGTTTACCTCCTGTCTGCCACTTCATATGATAATGTCTTATCTGATTGCATTTCCTGGGCAGTCCACTCTTTTGTTATTATAACCACTAATTCCTGAATCTAGGTCACAGGTCACAGGCCCATATCTTGAGTGTGCCCTTAAGACAGGATTTTCTGAGGAAAGAGACAATGGGGAGATTTTCCCACTCCCTTCCTCCTTGCAGAGAAACACCTGGTCAAATTTTTGAGAGTCAAAATGGTGTCAGGAGTCAAAATTGTTTCAGGACTGTGCTCTTCAGACACGAGGCCCGTCTTTCTGTGCTGCTCCCAGACACCCTGGCCCCAGTTACCCCTCTCTGCTCATGTCCCAAACAGCATACTGGGGTCCCAGTCACCCCTCTCTGCTCATGTCCCAAACAGCGTAATGGGGTCCCTCGAAAGGAGGCTCCCCCCCCGAAATTCCTACAACATTTAATAACAACATCATGGAGTATATTGGCACTGTTTAGTATAATTGGTTTAATTGACACTGAAATGGGAAGGCCTGTGTAGTGATGAAAAGGTGTAATATGGGGAGATGCCATTGAAGCTAAAGAACAGCAAGAAGAGCTGTCTCTGAGCTTTAACTAGTTGATAATTAACTGATTGTTGTTCTCTTGCAGCTAACATGTGAGTGTTTTAACCTTAGATCAGGTGGCAAAGGTATTGAATTGCCAAAACACCATCTTCAAAGGGTGGTGGCTTTAGTCTTTCTGTGAATGCCACAGAGAACAAAGGGATGTGATAATGGCTCTCCAAGAAACAGATGGGAACGGGGGGGGGGAATGTTTTGATTTTTGGAGTTAACTTTTATTTCTAAGATGCTGAGCCTATGCTGGACAGCACAAGACATTGTATGGATGTTTGGCATGTATCTTTGATGCTTTTGTTATGTTTTGAAGAAAGTTCTGCAAGTATACTTTTATGGGTCTGGGTGTTTTCTTCAAAAGTAGTCGGTTTTTATGCTTCCAGTCGCTTCAAACTGCGCAATAAGAATATCTCCAATAGAGTCAAAACTCAGATCAACTTGCTCTGGCTGCCATTAGCTCTGGCTGCACCAGTTGTTTGTCTCCCCGCCTTTCACCCTACCAGTCCCTGTGGGCCCAGCTGCTGCTGGAAATGCATCATGGAGAATGGCCTCTCAAATAGAGAGCAGAAGTCTGGCACAGAAACAGATGATGTCTTAGGTATACTGGACTCAAGCCCACCTAGGCCTCTAAAAGCAGTCACTAATACTTTGAAATGACCCTGGAAAAATGGTCATCCCTTGCAGCTGTTGCAAGATTGGTTTAAGTAAGATCCTATGGGCAACTGCCCGCAGGCAAGCTTGCTGCCACATTCAGATTTCCAAAGGACCTTCAAAGATGACCTACAGTATAAGATGAGAAAATGTTTGCCTGTTCAGACTCTGACACCTGGTACAGGAGGCTGACGGTCCCTCTGGGGAGGCATGTCTCCTCAGCAATCATAGTAGCAGCAATGAATGTGTGGCTCAGGAGAAACTTAACATTTTCCCCAGATATGTAATATTGACCTCTTCCCCCCCCCCAACCGGTTCAAAGGGAAAGGGAAAGGGAAAAGCCAGAGGGCAATTTATCATTTTGAAGGCTTACTTGTGTCCAAGTGCTGTCTTCTATTAAGCTGCAGACTCTGAGGGCCAATTCACACGACAAGATGTCTGCCAAAAGTGGCTTCTGTTTGATGTTTCAGGCAGCAGCTGTTCCTCTTGGAAGCTATTTGCAAGGAGGGTCTCCACACAAATCATGCACAGTCCTGGCTGGTGCTCTGAGATGGTTTTGACAGTCTGGCCACAATTAGGGCTGCTTCCATACTGTTCCTGTTTTGGGAGTGGGATCCAGTTGCATATTGGCAAATTAGGAATGGAGGAGAAATTCACTCCCTCCTCATTTTAATGAGAAGCTGCCCAAGTCACACATCTCGAACCAATCCATGAAGCTAAACACAAGTATCCTTCAAAGTTCACACTTCTCTTAATTCTGCAGTGCACTTTTCTAGCCAAGTAATGTGTCCAAAAATGCATTTTATTAGGGTGATGAGTGCACAAGAATGCATATGTTAGTGAAAAGAGTGTGAAAAAAATGCATTACATTGGGAAAGCAGCATAGAGAAATCCATATATTAGGAGAAATTCACACTAAAATGTTGACAGAGCTTCATGGGGACTTTATTTAAATTATGATTTTTTAAAAATAAATAAATCACAAACTGGTGTGGAAAAGTAGAGAACTGAATTTAAGATTGGAAAAAACCACGACACTAAAATGGATAGATTAGCCAATTCCTATCTGCAACCTGAACTCAAGAAATACAAAGGAAAGTTGTTTTAAAAACCCCCACCCAGAATGTTACAAAGCTTGCAGTTGCTTCATCAGAAACTACACAGTGTAACTGCCAATGTATTTTTTTCCTCAAGCGGAACAATGTATTCTTCCATTCGTAAAGCATATTGAAAGCATAGACAAGGCAAGCCTCCTCCTCCTTCTCTCTCTCTCTCTCTCTCTCTCTCTCTCTCTCTCTCTCACACACACACACTCCCACATCCCTCTACTTTCCATACAGCACAATAAGTGTATTAGCCATCAAGCAACAAGCTTCAAACTAACTTCTGCTGACTGCTGTCACAAAGCAGAGTGCAACTATAATAAAATAGCTCAGTGCTGTGATGGGTATAAATAAGTGATGTTGCTGAATAGCCTCTTCAGATTATACACACCAAAAAGGGGAGGGGGGATTAATCATGGTCTTTATAATTCATTTTCAACAAAGGAGCCATTTTCTGCAGCTATATAGCCCTAAGATATAAACACCAATCTGCCGCGGTTCTTCGCTTCGTGTGGTGTGAGCTTTATTATTGTTGAATCAGAGCATTATTACCAAGCACATCTGTAGACAAGATATTTGGTTTTATTTAGGCTGAAACCCCATAAACATGTACTGGGGAGTAAGTCCCGAACCTTCTTTCAGTGAGGCTGCGTACACACAATATAGTTAAAGAACCCCACCCTCCCCCAAAAAGAATAATGGGAACTGTAGTTTGTTAAGGTTGCTGGGACTTATATGTCGTTTAAACTATGGTTCCCAGGACTCTGGGGAAATACATGTGCTTTAAATGGTCTTTATGTGCATGTTAGGTAGCAGAAGTTGGCAAGAGTTATTGTGAGGCCAGAGGCCCATAGCTTCTCCATACTTGACATAAGTAGCAAAGTAACTTTAGCATCCTCATTGTTATGACTGCCGTCAGCGCTGAAGCACCTAATAAATGTTTTAGAGTATTGACAGTACTGACTACCGGGCTAAGGCTAGTTAGTGGTTGCTTCCCGGCACAATATATGAGAAAGTCAAAAATAAAAAGTGTACATTCACAGCTCAACAGTTGGATCCTATGCAAATGCAAAACATGCTGATTTCTGTGAATTTCCATATCCCAAAATTTCAAGGGATTAAAAAGGCATCCGTGTTCACTCTGTTCAGTTGAGCACTCCAGTCTGTCAAATAACCTTGTGGTAAAAATGACTGATCATTGGGGTTTGATTCTGTCAGGCTTGACTGAATCCACTGTAAGCGAAACAGGTCTTCAAATAAGCACCATTATTATGTAGCAGTTTCTGTACTTTGTGGTACAATAAGAAGTTGATGTGATTGTCACTCTCACTTCCCTTACCTTGATTTGGTTCATTTTGCAATGATTTGTGCGACAAAATT
This sequence comes from Darevskia mixta, assembly GCA_034641385.1. Taxonomy (NCBI): domain Eukaryota; kingdom Metazoa; phylum Chordata; class Lepidosauria; order Squamata; family Lacertidae; genus Darevskia; species Darevskia mixta. The sequence continues at coordinate 10,540,650 of JAWWNH010000063.1, forward strand.
AAGCAGCAATCCTATACACATTTAACTACTGTATAAGTGGGTCTTACTTCTGAGCAGACCCACTTAACGGTGTATCCATTATTACAATTATGTGTTATTGAGAGCAGTAGGATTTTCTTCTGAAGAGACATGTGAAGGACTGTGCTGTTTGTGTTTTGCTTGGCCCTCGAGGATCTTGACATCTGTTTGGTGTTTGGAAAAATAAGTCTTATTTTTGACACCAGGCATCACTGTTCACAACCCACCATTGTTTGCTGCTGTCTATCAGTTAAGAAGACTGTAATTCTGCACACTGCTAGAATTGTACAGTTTGATTTATTTGCATTGTGCTTTTAGATAACATGATGGGGGCCACCCTCTGATTACTTTGCAATGAAGGGCTATCTATAAATTCAATCACTGCACCGTATTTTTCCTTGTATAAGACGCACCCATGTATAAGATGCCCCCTATTTTTGGGGACTCCAAATTAAGAAAACACCCCTCAGCACTACCCATGTATAAGACGAGCCCCAATTTTAAACCTTTTTTTTTTTTTTTTTGGTTAAAAAACCTAGTCTTATACACGGAAAAATACTGTAATACTTCCGCTCAAATCCCATCGAAGTCAACAGGAATTAAGCAGTTGGTCACCCAGCAGAAGAACCCTTAGTAAAATGGCTGCATGGGTTTTAATTGGTTGATTTAAATGCATCAATGTGTATATAGATTTTAAAGTGTTTTTGACAAAAAAGAAGCAATACTTACTATATTTTTGTTTTAGATTATGGGTGAATGTTCTGAAGCAAGCGTCATAACGGGAACAGAACCTGCCTTTGTTTGAGGGAAGGGACAATAGCTCTTTAAAGATGGCACCTGCCATCTGCAGTTTTTATCAATTTCAGGCTCCTGCCTCACCAGGGGAGCCCAATTTGTGAGCCCTGGTGTGAGCAGGAGGAGGGAGCTGGTCCCACTGTTGAGGATGCAGTTTGGCCAGGATCCACAGTCTGTGATGCATGCTGGGATCTCGGTGAGTCTGTCCTGGCCAACCAATCAGGAGCTCTGGTTGGTCTACCAGGGGTGCAAACTTGAGGGATGATCTGTCTCCTCCCATTAGCTTCTGGGCTAGAAATGTAGCCCAGTCTAGGCCTCTGGAAGTTTTGTCAGCAGCTTTTATAAATAAAAGTAAATATAAGTAGTTTTTTAAGTTAGTATTTTCTTCAAAAACTGTTGGTTCAGTAATTGGGGCACCTCTTTAGTTAATCATATATATATATATATATATATATATATATATATATATATATATATATATATATATATATACGATGCATCAAATAAACATTGCAGCCCTAGATTTAAGCAGCCTACAGGATTGCAGCCTTTTTTTGTTATGCAAATATAACATATAATCCCCTCATACAAATCGATGCCGTGGTGACACTTGGAATACTTGTACAATTCTGGTTGCCTTGCCTTGTAAAGAACACTGTAGAGTCGAAGACATTCAGGAAAGGACAACGAAAATTATTAAGGAGCTGAAACAACTCCCCTATGAGGAAATGTTACTACATTTGGGGGGGGGCAGTTAATTTAGAAAATAAAGGTGAGAGACAGGGAACATAATAGAGTTGTAGAAGATTGTGCATGGTGTTTTCATCTGTGTAAGAATGTGCATCCTGCCCTTTGACACATGATCACAGGACAGGTTACAGTGTATGCCACAAATCAGACCTGAAAATAGATGGGCAGGTATCACAGAAAATCTGGCATGTGGTCGGTTGAATACAACATTGCAAATGATGGGTGACAATTCCAGTGAAAGCATGGAAGGAGCCTCTGTTAGGCCCTCAAAATTGCCCATCATGTATTGTAGCTAATGTCAGCCAAAAGGGAAAGAGAGAATGATAGTGTATACTAAGAGCCTAATATTCCCTGCAGCAACTGTCTCCTTGAATGTACTGAAAGTTCCACTATTGCATACATTTTTTCTCTCTCTCTCTTTAAGCTGAAAGCATCTGTTAGATTGAGTTGTTCACTGAGTGGAAGAGAATGTGCCTTTATACAGGAAAGGATAGCAGTGCTGGAGAGGTTGTCATCATTGTTCTTGTTATTATTTATTTAATTATGAGTCGCTTTTTGCAGCAAAAAAATCTCCAAGCGACTTGACGAGAATAAAATGCAGCACATAAGAACAATTTAAAACCAGAAAAACTTAAAAAATTAACAATACAAGACACATAAAATGGTCAACCATAAATTAGTAAGGACCAAGTCCTACCACCACAGGAGGGAACAATAATTAACTGAGGCAAACAGAAAAGTCTTCACCTGGTGCCTAAAAGCTGGCAGAGATGGTTCCAGGTTCATCTCCATGGAAACAGCATTCCATGAATGGGGACCAACACTGAAAAGGCCTGTTTTCATGTGGCCACTTTCCACACTTTCCTCAACTGGGGCATATAGGGTTGCCAGGTCTGCTTCCAAAAAATAGCAGACAAGCGGGGGGGGGGGGTTAAATTAAATTAAATTATATATTTTCTTACAAACATTTTAACATGTATTAAAATAATCACTTCAAAACTTTACTTAAAATTCAAAACATCAAATATATTATAATAATATGTAAAATATTAAATTACATTTTACTTTGCTGTCGTGTGTATTTTTTATTTGACTGCGCAGCTTTGATCAATTCTTTGTGTTTAAGGAATAATTCTTTAATTTCAGTACAACGTTGAGAAATATTACATATAATTTTATAATCTTAATCTTAATTTAATCTTAATTTAGATTAAATTAGTGGACACCTGGCAACCCTAGGGGCATATGGAGAAGGGCCTCTGATGAAGCACTGTCCCCATGCAGTTCTATTGAAAAGAAAGTTCCCTTTTAAGCAATTGTTCAGAATAATGCTAAATTATTCTTGTATAATTACTGTGGACAAATGGACGAAATCAACAATGGAGCTTTGGGAAGGACTGATTTTTCTAGTCAGTGTTAATTGCAGGTGCGATAACTGGCTAATAACAGCAGCCTGGATGTTGTATTCCTTTCCTGCCAATAGGGACTCCTGAAGCTGTGCTTCTGGAATTTACCAATGCTTTTTTAGCATTTGATTACTCATCACTCACTCTTTGCCAATTGACTGACAACCTAAATGAAGGCATACCTGCCGCTGTTCACCAGCTTGCATGATTGTGGTTTGTCTTGATATAGCATGAAGGTTATCATCATCGCTGGTGTTGGCGTGTTTTGTCATCTGCACTGAAGTTTCGCAGAGCACACTGTGAGCATGTTAGGCTTCAGTGGATGGCAGCTCCTTGCTCCAAACTGCTAAATAAAAATAGGATTATAATAGGTAAGATTTGTGATAAGTAGATCCCATTAAATAAAGTAAATGGTAATTTATTCTCTCTATAGAGAATAATTGGATTTGCGCATGCTGAGCACTTCAGTACATATGCAGACACAACTCGGCACATCCTGTGAATTCTCAGAGAAGCAGGTTAAACCAAGCAATGCTGACGTAAATTATTATTATCATTGTTGTTTATTAATCTTGTATACCGCCCTTCATGCAAAGATCACAGGGTGGTTCACAACGTAAGAATACAAGCTGAGAATGCCAAATGCATAATAACACAAAACCAAACCAATAATTCCCTCCCACAAACACATTTAAAAAGCCATAGAATGTTCAATCAGCCAAAGGCCTGGTTATAGAGCATGAAGTTAGAGGTGGGGTTAATAAAGGATGAATTTGGGATGGAGGCATATCTCCTGAAAAGCTAGGAAACAATATGTCATGGTGTTGGTGGTGGGAATTTGCATCAGCCCTCAAATATAGCTTAGGGTGCTTCCAGACAATCTGTTTTACAGAGCATTCATCCTGATTTCTTTGCAAGGAGATTAGACGAAGTTGACTATGAGCATTCACTCTCAGTTGTTCGTGGGGAGGCTAGATGACGGTGCCCCAATGCTAGTGGATCCCACACTTCCCACGGGACTTTGCCATCACTTCCCTTATCTCCTGGACAACTATAATTGCACAACCTGGATTTGCCAATATGTGACTGAATACCAACTGAAAATAGTGACAGACCACCAGTTGAATACCTAGGATATAGGGCAAACATTAAGCTAGTAACAATGCTTTGCTGCTTATTTCTTTTACTGCAACAGGCACTGAAACAAAATCCACCGCATCTGTAGTCAGCATGGTATATGGTCGAGCACTTGTCTGTCACTGACTGGAGATATTGGGGTCAGCTCATAGTTCCTAAGGGGGTGAAGTGCCTAGCAACAGCAGAGACATAAAGTAATGTTTCACTCACTGTTCCAATCATCCTTGCCACTGAGAATGGGCAATGGGCCCAGAGGGTCTGCAATGATGCATATATTGACTTGAATTTGAAGTTCACATGAGCAGAATTTTGCTAGTGGGATGCTCCCACTAGCTGAATGGGGAAGTCTTCTGTCCCACCCTGCAAATTTACCTCAGGGGGTTTGGGGACCTCCAGAGCAATATGGGTATAGTGTGAGGGGCTGCAGAGGGAAAGGGAAATTGGGGGAATTGCTTCTCCCCCATTTGCCAGCAGGAGTCTCGGTTGGCTCAGGGTCACTTCCATTTGAGGAAGGTCAAGTCAGGACGTAACTGAATATATTTTCAACGTTTATTCCTTGTGTTTCTGAATTTCTTTTGCCTTTCTATAAAATGGTAGTAGCTTTTTCTGTAGGATAAAAATTACCCACTTCCTTTGTTGTCTCAGGCATAACTGTGCTGTAATTCCAGTCATTTGTAACACTTGCTCTCTTCTGCTTCTGTTTATTTGCTCACGTCTTGCAGTGCATTGCACAAAAAAGCTGACTTTTGCAAGGTAAGTGCCATACATCAAAATTATGTTTGCAGAACTGTCTGAAACAACCTCTGATAAAATGATGCCTTGTTTTGCTAAAGGATTTCATGTTGCTGATTATGTTGCTTCAGGAAAAAAAATATAGCATAGAGAAGCAGGTCTCCCTTCTTCCTTGTGTTTGCTGTTTGGGTGACTTTTCTGGCTGCTTCTGCTTGTTAATGTCAACTTCTTAGAGCATTTATTGGTGGACTGAATAGATTGCCTCTAGCAAAATCCACTGATTCAACCCAAGGAGAAGTGATACGAGAAAATCCCTGAAGAATTACCGTACTCTGAAGAGCTACAATTTGCAAACAATCTGACTCAGATGATTAAAGATCTATCTATCTGTTAAGCCAGTGTTTCCCAACCAGTGTGCCTCCAGATGTTTTGGGACTACAATTCCCATCATCCCTGACCACTGGTATTGCTAGCGAGGGATGATGGGAGTTGTAGTCCCAAAACATCTGGAGGCACACTGGTTGGGAAACACTGTGTTAAGCTATAGCTATCGATCTATCTATCTTGTGAACATGGTTCACAAGAGTGTTGGGACACACACATCTGGCCAGTTTGGGTGTATAACTTGGCTGAAGCTACCTGTTAGCCTAATTGATACTTCAAAAGACTATTTCAAAAGGTTTGCTGACAGTGTTAAAAGCATGACTAAACAAGATCAAGCAGTCTAGTTAAATTGATTTGTACTAAATCAGCTGCAGAATATTATGTATGCAAAAGTAAGATCTTTTCACTTTTGAAGATGCTCTTCATACAACAACACTCTATGCTCTTGGACGAGTGGAAGCAAGCCTTTTCTCAACCCTTATTCATGACTTGGTGGTAATGACTTTTCAACAAAACTAATTTTGCTTCCTAGGGTTTGTCAGATGATTACTAATACTAAGCTGTGTGGGTGGAGATCGTTCAATTCTACATAGTAAACTTAATTAGAACAGTATATTGGAAAAACTGAAGCATTTTTTAAAATGTTTTACTCTAACCAGGCAACCTTATCTGACATAAAAGCAATTATTTAAAATCACTTATTGATATTTATTTTATGCATGCAATTTATTCTGATTATAAGATGAGTTAGACTGTGTTTGTGCTGGACCTCTGTTTGTGCTGCATGAAAACTAAGCATTTCTGAATGTTTAAAGTTATGCATCCTTGATGACTCGCTAACACCATCGTTGGATTACTGTGTGCTTGCCGGGGACAGAATGGACACTGAGTTGCAGCCTGATATAAAACTGCAGTGGATCTCTATGTACTTTGTCATTAGTTGAGGCAAAATTCCAAAGCTAATAATAATAATAATAATAATAATAATAATAATAATAATAATATACACCAGAACTACTGCTTTTTTATTATCATCCAATTCTCAGGGATGCTGCATTGCAAAGTTGGACCTCTGGTGACATTTTCCTGAAGGCCTGCAAAACCCTGGAACTGGTGCTATCTTGAATTGCTCTGTGTTGTTATTTTAGTGCTTTGTTTTGCTGTTAACTGCCTTGGGAGCCAATTGGTTGAAAGAGAGTGTATAAATACATAAAACAAACACTTTTCAGATCTATTCTTTGAAGCTCTCCTGTGACATGGATGGTTGTCTTACTATGTGTGTCTTAATTAATCCACACATGCAAAATTGCTGTGCTTATCAATAAGGTTGCTGTGATAATACATTATTATCTTAAGCTATTTATACACATGACATTTTATTCTAGAATCAATTGAAACCAAGTACTTGGCTTTTCTATGTTGTCCACACACAATCTGGAGCACTGCATAGACATTTTTGCCACTGAAAATATTTTTATTAAATTTCTCAAAACAAATGCAGTATAGGTTACATCAGGCAAACACTAGAAGCAACCCTTCAGCCTTATACATATGGTAGAGTAGAAAGATATTGTCAATACAGAGAGTCATCAAAATGAAATACACCAAAGACAGATCAGAGTGCCTAAGAGTTTGAGCAACGCTGGTGCACAAAATGCTGATGTTCATTAACAAAGTCTATGAAGAGAAGCCAGGTTGTTTCAAAATGGTCTTTCCTTGATGTAACTTGGATCATTCTTGCATGGCAAGTGAGCTCCTCGGGTAACACAATATACCAAATTCTGTCCAGCCAGCCTTGAAACGATAGGCTAGCTATGTCCTTTAAATGGAGCGCTGTCTCTGCTCTGGCTGCCGCCAGCAGACGTGCTAGTAAATCCCTGGAATTTGCAGACAAAATGTCATCTTTGAAGACTGATAAAATTGCCATTCTGGTGGGATCTGGATCTAATTGCTGGTTTGTAATGATGGAGAGGGATGCGGGTGGCACTGAGGGTTAAACCACAGAGCCTAGGGCTTGCCGATCAGAAGGTTGGCGGTTCGAATCCCTGCGACGGGGTGAGCTCCCGTTGCTCAGTCCCTGCTCCTGCCAACCTACCGGTAGCAGTTCAAAAGCACGTCAGAGTGCAAGTAGATAAATAGGTACCACTGCAGCGGGAAGGTAAATGGCGTTTCTGTGCACTGCTCTGGTTTGCCAGAAGTGGCTTAGTCATGCTGGCCACATGACCTGGAAGCTGTACGCCGGCTCCCTCGGCCAATAAAACGAGATGAGCGCCGCAACCCCAGATTCAGTCACAACTGGACCTAACGGTCAGGGGTCCCATAACCTTTACCTAATGATGGAGAGTGTAGAAAAGACTTTCGTCCAGAGGCCATCTACTTGTTTGCAGCCCTACCGCATAAGGACAAGAGGCTCATGCTCCTTGCAGCCACACCAGCACTGGGGGTGGATGGGTGATAGGGAAGGCTATGATTTGGTTTTTTACTGACATCCATTTGGTTTTTTACTGACATTTACTGAGTTTTACTGACATCCAATGCCATCAAAGTAGTGCTTTTAATTAGGCTTCTTGGATCTTGGCTGAAATTTTAGTGGGGGGCTGAACAAATCTCTGTCTCTGTCATGAAAAGAGCTTCATGTACAATTTTTCTGGCAAAGGGTGTCTAAGGAGATAACAAAAATCACTGGGTTAAAGCTGACCTAAAGTCCAGAGGTAACAATTTATGATGGGGTGGAAGGTTTGTAGCCTATGAAGGACTTGCCCACAAATTTATTGACAGCTGCATGAATTATGATAGCTAGGAAATGGAAGGGGCATGCAGAATATAAATGGGAAGAATGGTATAAAGAGGTGTGGGATATAGCTATTAATGGTAAAGTAACAAGTTCCATTAAGGTAAGACGGGGAATATGCAGGAGAAATGATTTCGAGGAGATATGGAAGGTGTTTGTAGAATTCGTACAGTTAACATGGAAAGGGCTCAAACCATTGCAAGAGGTGTTGGAATTTTGGGAGGTTGGATAGTTACAATGGAATGGTCTCGGTGGTGGGGTGCACATTTTTATTCTTATTTATTTATGATTATTACTTTGTCAAATATAATAATAATAATAATAATAATAATAATAATAATAATAATAAATAAAGATTATGATTATTACTTTGTAAAAATATAATAATAATGATAATGATAATTAATAATAATAATTAATTAATAAAGAAAAAAGAAAGAAGAGCTTCATGGAAAAACTGGTTTCTTTCCCAAAATTAAAGCTCATTACAGATTGATTTTGGATTACCCTACAATGTGTCTATATGAAAACAGGTGTAGGCAGTCTCAGCAATGGGTGTCTGTGTGAGAGAGTGTTTGTGAGTGTATCCACACCTGCCAAATGACACTGTGGGTAGGCATATACCAAGATTGCAATCATCACTTCCTTCTTCCTTTACCTGGGGCATCAAATCATGAATGCATTATACAATCAAAGAAAAGCTGGCTCGTGCCCTTGCCATTGGAAGCTGGCAATGCAAGTCATTTGCATTCATCCCAAATCTTCTCCTTTCTTCTTAGCTGCAGGGCTTCTTTCTCTGTGATTATTTAGAGGCCAAACATAAAAGCAGGACAAGGAGAAACGTATATATACCGGCATTGGTTGGGACATGACATTCATACAAGCTTCATAGAGAATCTTTTTCTTTTTTTAAAAATGCTACTTCTGCAAGGCGACTTTGAAATGAAAAAAGTGTACGTAAGTAGTGATGTTTTTCTAAGGCCATACCACAAACAGTTGTAAGGTCAAACTAACTGCCAGAAAGAAGAGCATGCAGCCTCTCAAGTGAAAGGAATGCCTGGAAGAAGAATGCAAACTATTCCTGGTATCCATTTGTCTTGGGAGACAGGGGAGGAGTGCGCTTTTGGGGGCAAGGACAAGCTGTTGGACAGTCGCAGTGCCTGCTGTGGCTGTAGAGACGGATGCAGGAGAGACATGTTTTGTTGCAGCTAAGGCAGATGAAGGCATCCGGTTGTGCTGCTGCAGCTGCACCACGACGATTCTTCACTCTGCGCTCCTCCCAGTGGTAATTTCTCCTCTGGTCACTGCTACGGATACACAACTCGACTGCCTATCACCATGGAATATGAATTAGACAATGGGAATGGAGTTTAAAGGCAAATGCAGCTGGTACTTGGTATTTGTGCTTCTTGGCGGGAGGTGATGGCTGTCAGATTCCCCATCTCTCTGTGTTTGCTGAAATCCCAAAGGAACTGCAAAAGTTTGGCAAGACAGGACATCCATTTGCAGAATCGATGCCACTTCTTCTTCCGCAGAACTTTTAGCTTTAATGCTTTCCACAGAGTTAGGACAATAGGTCTGCAAATTCTTGGTTTCTTGCAGTGGTGGACCTTGGGGGCATCAAATTTCAGCGGCCACTGTGCAACACTAAAATTCGCCACCCCTGCCTCTCATGCTCCATTCTAAATAAAAGTTGTGATGTCCCTGGCAGCACCCCCTGAGGCTCCATGCCCAGTGTGACCGAACTGGTCATGCTCCCCTAAATCCACTTCTGCTTCTTGAAGAGTTTGGGTTTGATTTCCCACTTTATCACTACCCGAAGGAGTCTCAAAGCGGCTGACATTCTCCTTTCCCTTCCTCCCCCACAACAAACACTCTGTGAGGTGAGTGAGGCTGAGAGACTTCAGAGAAGTGTGACTAGCCCAAGGTCACCCAGCAGCTGCATGTGGAGGAGCGGAGACGCGAACCCGGTTCACCAGATTACGAGTCTACTGCTCTCAACCACTACACCACACTGGACCTTCTTGCTGTAAGGTCCCTTTTGGAAAATTGACTATTGTCCAATGATGGTCCATAAGGAGGCTGTTTATTGTTCTGGAAGTTCAACAATCTGGCATTTGACTTTAAGGAATTTTGAATGTATGGTGCTAAGCCCTAGTGACCTTTCAATTTTAATTTGCCTATTAGCAAGCATCCCCCCATCACCTCCATTCGATTTAACATCATATCAGTTGCATGTCTATAGAGTAATAAGTCCCACTTTGTATATGTGCATAAGATTGCAGCATTAGCTCTTAAGAAGTTATCCTGGAAAACACTGGATCAGACATGGGTACCCGCCCAACATTTTCTACAGCAAAGACTAACGTAACAAATTCAGTTTCCCAGCAGTCTCCCTTCACGCCACGGCAATCGCTTCATGCATTTGCTTTCTAACAGTCCCACAGCAGGTCTCCTACCAGCAAGTATTTTAGAATTCTTTAACAAATTCAACAAAGGGGTGTGTGTGTGTGTGTGTGTGTGTGCCTGCCTTCTGTTAACTTACATTTCTTTTACCAGAGTTCCTCCTCCTTTTTATCTTCTTGGTCCATTTCTTTAACAGAAGCCTTTTAGCCTTTTATACCATCTTTGATGACTCATTGCTAGTTCATGTAAATTTTATTTGAGCTTCTTATTGAGTGTTTTAAATAACCTTCATGCTTCCTGGAGGAATTTGGACGCCTGACTTTTCCTTCCAGCTCATTCTTTTGTTTCTGAGACTTTTGAAACCTACTTGAGACCTTGTTGAAATCAAAAGTGACTTCTGAGCAATTTTATATTCACATACATACTCTGGTCACTGATCCTATGCAGCTTGGCGGCACATATCATCTTGCACAAAGTCCTGAGCCCCTTTCAGGATGAAATCAAGGTTTTCCTCTTTATCTTCCACAACTTACTGGAAGCAACAGTAGCACAATAATTCCCTTGCATCTAGAACTTTTGTCTCTTTGGCAGCAGATGGCTTCTTTGCACATGCCAGTTAAGGGGTGGTAACAGTGGTGGGGCATCACACATTTGATGAGCTAAGACTTGAAATATACTCTGAGTCAAGTGTGAATTTCATGCTCTTTATTCAGCTCATAGTAGCAAGGAATGAATCTTTCCCCAAAACGTCTGCTATCTATACATTATTTACACAATGGGCCCCACGTGATTGGCTAATTCCGGGCTACTCCTGTAGGCCAATCAGGTCACTGATTCACTTCCACCTGGAGCTGGATTGGGTGGCTCCTGTGGACCAATCAGACTGCTGTATTCTGGATCCTATTGTTCTAGGAGTCAGCTCAGTACAGAACAGATTCTTGTGTGGTGGACTCATTAAATAGGCAGACAGCTAAAGGCAGGAAGATGTGGAAGAAGAATGAAATTCCAAAGGAGTTAAATAAAGAAAGAAAATTAAAATGTGTGTCGGAAGGGCTAAGTGAAGTGAAGGTTGTGTTTGCAAGAGAACCATGAGAAAGGACAGAATTACATGTACGCAGCAGCTATTGCTATAACTGTTCAAGACAAAGGAAAGAGGGAAAGATAAGAAAGTTACTATGCCTTGTGATTAAGTCAATAGATGCTAGTAGAAGGAAGTGCTGCCATATATGGACATAGCTGCCCCTTTGCTTGTAAATGTATTGTTACAAAAGTTGGGTGGCACCCCCACTCTCTGCTGAGCGATAGCAAGACCCCAGGAGTTCCAGGCATTCACCCAGGGTCTGTGTTCCCTTGGAGAATTGAGACACAGTGGAGACTGTTGTAGCTTTAAGAAATATGGCTTATTCACCTATTTACACCTTCAGTCTGCATGGAGGGAGTCCAGATCTTACAGCATGGTCATTTCTTACAGCACTGCATCCATGGAATCAAAGGTAGCCTGCCCAAGATGGATCCCTGTCTTTTTTTCTTCCTTCTCCTTCCCAGCAACCCTTGCTCAAGACTCCTTTTTCCTGTCACCTCAAACACACACACTTCCATCACCTTGGCAATATCTGTCTCCCCAGGCCAAAGGATTCCTCTCAGATGACCCATCAACAACTTTTGTCATGTTAACAGATTTGCTCTTCACTAGGCCAGCCAAGCTGGTTTGCATAAGCCAGCCCAGGGATTCCCTGTCTGGCACAGCTCTGCAGCTTGTACTTTCATCCATATCCCAATTAATCAAATCCTACCATTTATCCCGTTGCTCGGTCCCTGCTCCTGCCAACCTAGCAGTTTGAAAGCACGTCAAAGTCCAAGTAGATAAATAGGTACCACTCCAGCAGGAAGGTAAACGGCGTTTCCGTGCACTGCTCTGGTTCGCCAGAAGCGGCTTAGTCATGCTGGCCACATGACCTGGAAGCTGTACGCCGGCTCCCTCGGCCAGTAAAGCGAGATGAGCGCCACAACACCAGAGTCGTCCGTGACTGGACCTAATGGTCAGGGGTCCCTTTACCTTTACCATTTATTAATTTCTGGAGTTTGGGGGGAGGGGATCCCTCCCAAATCTATAACAGTATAAATGCTTATGGCATCTGTACAAAGTCTTTGGCATGCCACTCCTCAACTACTTGCTGGTTGAAGTTGTGTAGCACTGGACTTGCAATGCCTCAGTAAATATCCTGCTTGGAGTCTAAACGTTATCAGCTGTCCAAGCTGAACCCACAGATGTCAGGCGTCAGGGAATCCGATCCCCACCCCCCACCCCCACACAGCAGGCTGCCAGGGATAAATAGACAGGAAAAGCTCTTACCAAAGTCTTTTATTCAATATTCAGAGAGAGGCTTAAAAAAGTAGCTTCTTGGAGTAATGGCGTTGCTTCAAGTAATCTCCACCCCCCCCTTCCCTTCTCAATTGTCAACAGCACCTCCCTCCCTTACGGTGGCTGCTTAAGGCCATTTGCCTCTTAGCTCTTTGCTTTCCTACTTTCACTCCTCGCCAGGTTCTGGGAGAAGGGGGGTCTGGAATGCTTTCTAGTGGTAACATGTCAGCCAGCTGCTACAGCTCTGCTTCTCCCCCCCCCCTTCTCCCATAATTTCCCAGCTTTGCCCCTCTGAGCCGTGACCTTCTGCAAACCACTGTTGTAAATCTATACTGTCTTCCTCTTCTCTGGAAGGTTCAGGAGGAGGGGGAGGTGGTCTCCACCATTCCTCCTCAGTCCATCGGGGTATCGGGTGTTGAACCCCAATATTTCCTCAACCAGCAAAACAGTGCTGAAGAAGGTGCAGAGAAGTTGCTTCACTCAGGCGTTCTCATTCTTCATCAGCCAATATGGTGTTTTCCTGATGTTGCTGGACTCTCCAATTCCAATCAACCAAACCAGCATGGCCAATAGTCTGAGGCTGGTGGGAGCTAGAGCTCAACTACATCTGCAGGGCACCTGATCAGCTACCTCCACTCTACATCTACATCTCTCAGCTGCACTGTTAGGGACTTTTTTTGGTCCACCCCCTTCCTCACCAACTCTTTTAATGAACAAGAGAGAGCGCTAAACTACATCTGAAGCTATGAGTCTATGCATACTGAGAGGTCCCACTACCACCGGCAGAATATTAGGTAGATTTCGCCATCCATTAGTGCTGAAACTATCTGTGAACATCAATCTTGGCATAATAAGCATATGCCTGATCTAAACATCCAGCAAAAAGGGGCCTAAAATGCAAGCAGTAAGTGGAGAGTGAATGCTCCATTTATATTTGTAGGGATGCCTTTGGTTTTCATCAGTATGGTTAATGAGCTATCAGTAGATCCTTATTGTGCCTGGTCAACCTTTTATGTGAGCTAAAAGGCCTCATCAATTTATAACTAAATCACATTTCATTTTTCAGTGACTGAAATTGTTGAATGCCTCAGAAATGATGAAACTCCATCTTCTGTGATTTGTAGCTGCGGAAGGCCAGACTGCTGCTCCGGTTAATCATGAATTTGCATGGCTGAAAGGGTCTAGGTGGCAGAAGACAGGGCGAGAACAGGGAACGGAAAAGTTTAGAATGGGCTGGGTTACAGCTTGTTGAGTGATGCGCTGCTGCTGGTTTGTGAAATAAGGAAACATGTCAGTAGCTCTGTTCTATTTTGACAGATTGTTGGGGAGAAAATATGTATTTACATATTTTGTGGCTATTCCGCTGACAGGTGGTTCCTCCCCCATGGTTTCAAATTAGACTTCTGCTACATTGCTGCTGGCATATGGTGATGTGCAATCAAAAGATTCCCCAAAGAGTACATTGGAGTACACTTGCAGCATGATTCTGGAGCATTACTTCTGAATGCAATTACATTGCCCAAGACACAAAGGCACCTTTCCACTTATCCACTTATCTTTTAAGATCCAGATCTCACCATAGCCACTAGAGAGTTGTTAAAAATTGTGTCTTGGGCTTTTTAGAGCCCATACTGTCTGAAACCAAATGGGAGCATTGGTTGTCTACCAGCTCCATCTGGTATGCAGGCTGAGACCCTACATGCCCGCGGACTGTCTCGCCAGAGTGGTGCATGCTCTAGTTATCTCCCGCTTGGACTACTGCAATGCGCTCTACATGGGGCTACCTTTAAAGGTGACCCGGAAACTACAACTAATCCAGAATGCGGCAGCTACACTGGTGACTGGGAGCGGCCACCGAGACCATATTACACTGGTCCTGAAAGACCTACATTCACTCCCAGTATGTTTCCAAGCACAATTCAAAGTGTTGGTGCTGACCTTTAAAGCCCTAAATGGCTTTGGCTCAGTATACCTGAAGGAGCATCTCCACCCCCATCGTTCAACCTGGACACTGAGGTCCAGTGCCGAGGGCCTTCTGGCGGTTCCCTCATTGCGAGAGGTGAAGTTACAGGGAACCAGACAGAGGGCCTTCTGGGTAGGGGCACCAGCCCTGTTGAATGCCCTCCCACCAGATGTCAAGGAGATAAACAACTATCTGACATTTAGAAGACATCTGAAGGCAGCCTTGTTTAGGAAAGTTTTTAATGACTGATGTTTTAATGTACTTTATTTTGTTGCAAGCCACCCAGAGTGGCTGGGGAAACCCAGCCAGATGGGCAGGGTATAAATAATAATTATTATTATTATTATTATTATTATTATTATTATTATTATTATTACTGCCAGAAGTTATCCCCCCCAACAGCTCTTGTACTCCACTAAATTAGCTTTGCAAATAGTCAGGGATTATGAGAATTATGGACCACTGTGTTGGCTACCCTTGACCTAGTTGCTTAACCAGCTTCCCTTTGCAGAAAGTTGCCCGTTCTTGGGGGAGTGGTGCTGCCACAGTATTGGTTCTTTGGAATCACCTGATGCCCAGCATCAGGAAGCTGTGTTATTAGCGCCCTGCTTGGAACTACCTACTGTTCTTCACTCTGGCAAGTAGAATACAGAAGTGGGGTCTAATTGACTGTGTCACCAGGCAATGGACTCACAGCTGTTCCAAAGTTGTGTGCTTTCTTCCAACTTATCTACCCCCCAAGGGTTTGGAAAATATGGGTATTATGGAAAGCAAATTCAGCAACACCTTCTTTTGAGTTAGAGGACACCAAAAGGTCAGGCGTATTCTGAAGTAGCTATCCACCTCCTTCCAATAAATATAGCAGGTTTTGTTCAAGATTCAAACGAGGCTAATTATTTACTCAAATGGTGACAAATCCACTCTGCAGCCTGCATAATTTTCTGTACACCACAAAGGTGTGCTGTAGGGAGGTGCAACAGAGCTCTCTTCTTCAAGCGATCTCTCTGCCATCTCCATGTGATTCAGTGATTGGTGCCAGCATGTTGCCTGTGCTTTATTCTTCTGTGCCGCAGACTATGAATGCACCTGCAGGAGCCAGCTCATAGCACAGAAAGATAAAATGAAAGTAAAATAAAAATAAACAGTACCTTGTCAAGTGCAGGGAGACTTTTAGTAATGTCATCGGAAAAGCAGAGAAAATAGTGCCTTGTGCCTCCCAAGTGCAAGACATATTTTGTAACCTTCAAATGTGGGGGGAAAGTGTGTGTTGGGGGGGGGAATACCATTGCAACTCATTTAAAGCACCCTTAAAGCATTAAAAGTCATAGAGAGTCCTGGGAGCTGTAGTTTTGCTGGCAATTGTGGCTCTTTGAGGTCAGCACTGTTAACAAACTATAGTCCCCATAATTCTTTGGGGGGGGGGAGCCATGACTGTTAAAGTGGTATAAGAGTGCTTTAAATGTATGCTGTGGGTGTAGATTTAACTTTCCTGGCAATTTATGTTGATGTACATCTGATTCACTGTTATGTACTGAGTTGAATAGGATCCAAAATGCAGCAGTCTGATTGGTCCTAGAACAATAGGCTTCAGAATGCAGCAGTCTGATTGGTCCTAGAACAATAGGATTCAGAATGCAGCAGTCTGATTGGTCCTAGAACAATAGGATTCTGAATGCAGCAGTCTGATTGGTCCTAGAACAATAGGATTCTGAATGCAGCAGTTTGATTGGTCTGCAGGAGCCACCCAATCCAGCTCCAGGTGGAAGTGAATCCGCAACCTGATTGGCTTACAGAAGTATCCTGGAATTAGCCAATCACGTGGGGCCCATTGTGTAAATAATGTATATAAAGCAGACATTCTGGGGGAACTCTCATTCCTCGCTACTATGAGCTGAATAAAGAGCATGAAATCCACACTCTACTCCGAGTATATTTCATTCACAAACCCCCAATTTCCACATGTGGAAATTGGGGGTTTTGTGAATCAGATGGTTTCACAGTTTATTGGGTTTCAGTATTCATACTGATGGCCAAACTAGACAAATAGCAGGAACCTACACACTTTGTTTTTTCTCCTAACTAGTTGCAGAGCTGGGGAATTTGATGCTCAAAGTGAAGACAGCCTACAGGAAGGGGAAGCTTTTCTCTGAATGGAAATCTCAGCCTCTCCCTCCATGCATCTAGGAGTCCTAGCAGGTAAAAGCCCCCATTCTGGTAATTAAGACAAAACAAGATGTATAGCTGCCTCATATGTATTTAAATACACATCTCGCTGGGCCCTGAGCTTTTACCCTTGCAACAAGGAAGAACCTTCTGGGAAAGTAGCAGACAACACCCCCCAAACCCCTCACTTTTTAGGGCTGGATAAATCCTACATAGCACACTATTTCAGGGCTCACTCAGACTTAAGCTTCATCTACACTTCTGCATGCCTTTCTGCTTACCCCTTGGGAAAGCGCTGTGGGTTAAACCACAGAGCCTAGGGCTTGCCGATCAGAAGGTCGGTGTTTCGAATCCCCGCGACGGGGTGAGCTCCCGTTGCTCTGTCCCTGCTCCTGCCCACCTAGCAGTTTGAAAGCACGTCAAAGTGCAAGTAGATAAATAGGTACCGCTCCGGCGGGAAGGTAAACGGTGTTTCCGTGTGCTGCTCTGGTTCGCCAGAAGCGGCTTAGTCATGCTGGCCACATGACCCGGAAGTTGTACGCCGGCTCCCTCGGCCAGTAAGGTGAGATGAGCGCCACAACCCCAGAGTCATCCATGGCTGGACCTAATGGTCAGGGTTCCCTTTACACTTCTACATGCCTCTCTGCTTACCCCTTGGGAAAGCACACTGTTTACCTCTGAATCTGAGCAAGCACCAATTTGTTTTCTCTGGATTGATGTTTTGCTCCAATTTAGTGCTAAAGAGTGGGTTTTCCAGGGGGAAAGCAGTGGGGCAAAGGCAGAACTACTCAGGCCCATGTCCAGAAAGCATGGGACAAGTGGGAAAATGCTCAGCCCTGTGTTTTCTAGTTATGAGACAAGTGGAAGTGTGTACGAGCTCTTTATGAAAGCAGCAAAAATGAAAGTGGTTTGTGTGTGTGTGTGTTTGGCAGAGATTTTGAAATAGCGACCAAACAAATGCATAAATAAATGAATTGAGCTGTGTTTCATCTTCAGTGAAAAGAAAACTGACCAAGCAAAGTGCACTTGGGGACCTGAGTTCATCGGGGTAGGGGCAAGTTTCTCAGCTACAGAGAATAACCTCCCTGCCTTCTGCCCTACCAGTGTGGTGTAGTGGTTAAGAGTGGTAGAATCGTAATCTGGTGAACCGGGTTCACATCCCCGCTCCTCCACATGCAGCCGCTGGGTGACCTTGGGCTAGTCACACTTCTTTGAAGTCTCTCAGCCCCACTCACCTCTTAGAGTGTTTGTTGTGGGGAAGGAAGGGAAAGGACAATGTTAGCCGCTTTGAGACTCCTTCGGGTAGTGATAAAGCGGGATATCAAATCCAAACTATTCTTCTCTTCTACCAGTTCAAACATCTACCAGCCACCCCTGTTTCTGCATGTTTTCTTCTCCCACAATTCCTTGCAGCCCTGTTCACATTTGGGATATTTTAACCTTTCGCCTTTCCTTGGTTTGTGCCCAGGACACACAGTGCAGGGCATGTTTTGAGAGTTCCTTGACTTCCAAGAACAATTGTCAGACAACAACCATTATTAAGAGATTATTGAGATTTATTTATTTTTAGCACCTTTGAATCTCCCTCTGTGGTTTAACCACAAGGGCTGAAAACTTAACCTCACTTAACTGGAATGGAAGTATGCCCCGCAGAATTCAGTGTGACTTACTTCTGAGTAGACATGGCTGGGACTGCAGCCTTAATACATTGAAACTGTAATCCAGAGATAAGGAAACTGGTGGCCTCCACTTGCTGTTGGATTTCAGCTCCTTTCATCCTTGACTATTAACCACACTGGCTGGGACTGATTTTACACATGTTCATATATAATGACTTCTTCCTGCACTCGTCAAGCATCACTCCTAAATGAAGGATACTCATTTCTGGGTTCTTGTTGTGCTGCTGTAGGAGGCTATGCCACCCCTTTCCATAGGCTTCCTCCCTCTACTTTTTGTTTTGCTCCTTTGAAAATGCTATCAGAAATCATTCCTCCGAATGGCACCATCAGTGAGCTGACAGTTTAATTTTGTGAACAAGGAGATTCTAACTCGTGTAGACAGTCCAGGGCACACAGCTGTACCATAAAATGTGGAAATAGCTGTAAAATTGCAAAATGTGAAAATCCTGGTGCTATTTTATTTTCCCACAAGAGCTAAAGTCAAGTTGACTTACAGTCTTTGGCAAACACCTAACAGCAAGGATAGTCCAAGTTGTAGATCTTTGAAAAGCTGAATAAGAACTTACACATCTTAAGGTGAATCCCCTAAATAAACTGAATCCATCATATATTTATAGATTACATAGATGTTGAAGAAAGAAAGAAAGAAAGAAAGAAAGAAAGAAAGAAAGAAAGAAAGAAAGAAAGATCAGCTCTGAAACAGAAGACTTGGCTATAACATAGATAAATCTGCTTTATGGCTAGATCACTTTCAAGAGCTTGGACTAAAAACAACAAAAAACAACAGCCCACATCACAAGGTCTGTTCAGTTTGTCATTTTGTGAAGTTTTGTATCTCATGAATGAGGTCTAGCTGCATACAGGGTGAAAGCCTGTTAACCATGGATACATTGTTATGTATATTATTTCTCAAATAAAAGAACAAAGCCATACAGTGTTTCCCAAAATGTGAATGAGCCTAGTAGCAAATAACAGGCCTGGATTTGGCGGCAGTCTCTTGGGATAAAAAAGGTTTGTGCCAATGAAAACAAACTATAATATCTCCTGGAAATTATTCCCGAGGGCAGAATTGAGATAAAGATTCTGCATGGCCTCTCCATTCCTCTTTTCTTGGAATTACTCATGGTCTGCTCCAAGAATGTATAGTGCACTTAATCAAGAATAATTATAGCCCTCATAGGCCTAATTAAACAGGGTAATGGAGTGTGGTATTCCTTCTGCTTCCCAATGTGTTCAACATCATGCCTTTATTTGTGGAGTTCTCTCTGTTTCCTAAAAACATGTTGGACAAAAGCATAGTGGTTGAAAGAGCCTGGCCCCGGGTCAGGGAACTTGTGGCCCTCCAAATGTTGTTAGACTTCACCCCGTCATCCCTAATCATTGGCCATGATGGCTGAGGCTGATGGGAGTTGGAGTCCAACAGAATCTGGATGGCCACAGACTTGCCATTCTTGGGTTAGGGTTTCCATCTCTAGGACTGGTGTAAGAGTTATTCTAGCAGTGCTATACCACCAGTGGTGTTAGCATTGGTGACCAGACCACACCTCCCTCAGTCCTGACTTTCTGAACTCAGGAGAGGACTGGGTCCTGTCATGGCTGCTTGTTGTCTGCAGTGAAGACAAGAGCAAATCTTCTTCACCATTTCAGAGAGAAAAGATAGATACAACATTAATGTTTTGATCCATTGCTCATTTATCTAGGATTAAGGCCACTGAATACATTAGGACCAACATCTAAATAGATATACATAGGACTACAGTATAAAGGTAAAGGGACCCCTGACCATTAGGTCCAGTCGTGTCCGACTCTGGGGTTGCGGCGCTCATCTCGCGTTACTGGCCATGGGAGCCGGCGTACAGCTTCCGGGTCATGTGGCCAGCATGACAAAGCCGCTTCTGGCGAACCAGAGCAGCACACGGAAATGCCGTTTACCTTCCCGCCAGAGTGGTTCCTATTTATCTACTTGCACTTTGACGTGCTTTCGAACTGCTAGGTTGGCAGGAGCTGGGACTGAGCAACGGGAGCTCACCCCGTCACAGGTATTCGAACTGCCGACCTTCTGATCAGCAAGCCCTAGGCTCTGTGGTTTAACCCACAGCGCCACCTGGGTCCCTGGACTACAGTGTAGGAGCAATGAAATACTCAGCATATTGAGTATTTCAGTCCTGAGGCAAGCATTGAGGGAAAGGTTTCTGCAGGTTTCTAATGTGCTTCGGCATAAATTGGGAAGAGTTGGGGTGGAGGGTGCCTACTGAGTAGCATTTATGTCTTCAAACCCATCATAACTTGCAATTTCCTGATTTATTTAATTCTTTGTAAGGTGACATTTCACATATAAATTTCATGGTTTAAAATATTTATTTTAAAGCCAAGACTTTCTGAAGCAAGAAGACAGGCCAGATCAACCGTGTTCAACTTGCTGGTATGCAAGGCAAATTGTGAAGCCAGGATTGTACCATGGGTCCAAGAATTGCTGTGACTACTGTCAAATAATCAGTATTCACTTGTGAGGCAAGGGAGAAGAGAATGGGACGGTAATTTTTGATTGACATGGCAAAGGCAGTTGGCTTTGTTGTGCTCCTTGGGAGCAGGATATCCTGCCAGTGATACACGACTCAAGCTGCTGTGGGAAAGACAGACTAAAAATCAGGCTGCCAAGGTAAGATGTTCTTGTCCTGCCATGATGAAACAGTGTGACTATCTATGCATTATATCTTGGTAAGCAAAACTGACAGGGACACCCTTGTTTCCATTTCTTCTCGACTGTAAATACCTATCAGATGCTGAACCTTTGCAATATCCATCATCACTCATTTAGCACAAACCGGAATTGCCTCAGATTTGTAAATGAGGCTGTTTAAAACCCCTGTCACCTTTCTGGCAGCTTTGAAATTATGTGGAAGTGGATGAGTTGAGCAGGCAGATTACTTTGGGTCAACCACATTTTGTATATACCATGAGCTCATGTTCTGCGTTTAATGTGACAATCTTCATTTCGAGAAAGTAGGGAAATGACAATGGCTGCCCTCTGTATTTGTTCCCAGGCTCATCAGCATTTTTCTTATTATGTCAGAGTCCATCCTAGAAATTCAGCAGGAGTTAAACAGCTTTAGCAGAGCACCGACAGACTTGTACTTCAAACTGACTGAAACTCATGCTAATGCGACTGCAAAATAAATATTAATGCTCTTTTTCCGTAAAACTGAGGCACAACTGTCTCGCAGTCATATCCACTGCTGGTACATAGCATAACTTTCCTACATTAGCTCCTTTCCCATGCTGAGCAATAACTCACTCTGAGTGAGCTGATTATCAGGCTCACTGCTCAAGCTGCCCGGAGACGCACACTTACATGCAAACTTAAGGCAATAAATGTTGTTTTATGGGCCCATAAATGTTGTTAGCAGCTACCTGCACAGCCAGGGCCAGAACAGCCATTAGAAAGGGCGAGGCTACAGCCTCAGGCATGGACACCAATTTTGGGCAAGATTGTGTTGATTTCCAGCAAGATCTCACCAAAATCGCACACATCACACTACCTTTAACAAGTCAAAGCAATGTTTTCAGTTACATCTTATCTATAACCAGTGCTTTTTTCCTTTAAAAATGTTTAGGGGTATTCTCATTTTCATATTGAAATACTGCACCTCAATGAGGCCAAACTTAGATTCACAAAATGTTTAGGGGTATGCATACCCCTGCGTACCCCCAGAAAAAAGCACTGTCTATAACTGTGGTCCATTGTACTGATGGCGATGAAGATTTTGACACCAAGTGGCTGCAGCAGCTGTGATGGCACAGAATGTTCATAAACATTCAAAATGTTCAGGGAGCAAAGCTATAAATGTTTGCAATCCCATTTCGGCGAAGGAAAGAGAATTTGTCTGCTTGGTTGAGGTTAAAAGTCCACACAGATACTAGATGCAGCAGCTTTGGAGGGATAGGCTGAAGAGATCTCAGGAACTTTGGAAGCTAAGGGGCAGAGATTCCCTGAGGCAAGATGGCTGAATGAAGGATCCATTGAATCAGTGCAGGGTGAAATAGGACCCCAAGGGAAAGGGTAGGTGCAGAAGAAAAATGCTCAAAGGAGGCGAGGATCAAAATAAGCACACTGCTTCATCGGTCCCCACAGCCACTTGGAAGAGAGAGCAGGGGAACCTTCTGGTGTGCTTAATAATCTGTTTATTTCCAATTTTACAGGCTGGGCAAGCATATGGGGACACAGAAGTAAACAAACACAAGCAGGCAGTGCCAGGTTCACAATAGCATCCATATCAAAGCATATCCGAAGCCCCATAATGGCTCGCCTTCAAAATCTCTTTTATCGACTCCGCCAGCAAGCTGCATGATTGGACACTTCCTTGTGCGATCAAGGCTGAGCAAGTCAGCCTCGCTGCCCTCCTCCCGCCTTGCAAGTTCAGTATTCAAATGACCTAGGAGGTGTTCTGCTACAGTGGTTGTCCATTAATTGGCATTGACCGAATTGCCCAAACCACACCAAAATCTAAAGACATCTCTTAAATACTGGGGCCGTGTTATGGCAGCAGGAAAGTGCACCATTGGCACGTAGAAGACCCTAGGTTTGCTTTCACTATTATCTCTGCCTGTGACCTTGCAGAATTGTGTTGGAGCCCTGCTGCTTGCCAGGGAAAGCTGTAAATATCCAACTGGCTTAATTCCTTGTATTTCTAAGTGACAAACTAGGTCACACCCCTCCAATCTAATCCAACTCCTACCCAGAGCAGCCCCTGCATGTTATAAGGTGTGAGAGGGAAGACTGGCAAGGCAGTTACCCAACCAAGCTATATAAGAAGGGTAGCTTCTTAGCTCAGGCCTTAAAGACAATACTTTTAAA
The DNA here is from genome assembly GCA_034641385.1 of Darevskia mixta. Lineage (NCBI taxonomy): Eukaryota > Metazoa > Chordata > Lepidosauria > Squamata > Lacertidae > Darevskia > Darevskia mixta. The sequence continues at coordinate 10,564,091 of JAWWNH010000063.1, forward strand.
AAATATCTTTTTGAACCTAAATCTGACACACCTTTATACAATCTTCATGCTATCTTGTATGTGTGTGTGTGTTCCATTCATATGCAATCACAAATATGAAGTGAAACCATTATGCCTAACTCATTTGATATCTTGCGCTTGTGGGGACATCTTATGCACATTTTAAAATGATTGGTTTCCAAACACTTGCCTGTTTTCAGTGTCACTTTCTATCTTTCGTCGGAGAGCTTGCCAACTGATTTCTCATGGTCTGATCTTTCTTGCGGGCGCCTATGGAGCCAAATGTGTTAATCAATATCTTATTAACACTTGGAATTAAACTCACTTTTCAGTAGTTCAGACTTGCCTGATTACAAAGCATAATGCAGGAAATGAAAAGTAAATTTATGCCCACAATCATATTAGAACAATTTAATTTAATCTAAATTGCATCTGGCAAGTGGTTCAATGTCCAGCCAAATATTCCATGGTTCAAAAAGTTAATATAAGATTAATTACTGGCCACAATATTAAAATTTTACAGGATATTCATCTTTCTAATGCTTGCGCTTGAGCTCTTAGTTTAAAGCTATGCAGAGCTATGCATCAGGCTACAACCCTATATATGTTTACATGGAAATGAGCCTGGTTGAACTCAATGGACTTCCTACCAAGTAACTTGAATCTGTGTATTAGAAGATTCTGTTTGCACTGCATGATCAGGCCTACCCAAAAACATTTTTCGACTTCAGGTGGGATGGCCACTACCCCTCTCCCTACAAAGTCTAGAGCAGGACTGGCCCAATATGTTTTGCCACTGTAGCAAAAAGCCCTGAAGATGCCTCCCAACTGCCCCCTCTAGATCTGGGTCACCATCCTGCTCCCTCCTGCCCCTGCCATTGCGCCTGCACTGCTGCCAGCCTTGTCACCACAATTGTACCCTCACCTGTGAATGCACCCATGCTACCACCAGTATGCATCAGCAGTGGCAAGGGTGCAGCCATGAGGGCAATGGGGTTGTGTTGCCAGTGTGTGCGGTCCCAGTGGTGCTGGCAGCAGTGCAACATTGCAGAGGGGGTAGATCCGACACCTGAAGCCAATGGCTTCACCTCGCCTAATGCACAGCAGTGGCGGAACTTCATTCTCCGGCACCAGGGGTGGGGAGCAGGTGGGAGCGTGGCTGGTGTAGCACGCACACTGGGGATGGGGCCTGATGCCCGCAGGGGCGTGGCGCGCGTTCTGGGGCGTGGCGTGCAGCCTGCGGGGGCAGGGCGCCCAGCGTGGGTGGGGAGCAGGCGTGATGGAACCCCCCCGGGATCGCGCCAATGGGGGCAGGGTGCTCCCATCGCTCCCACCTTCCTTCGCCCTGATGCATAGGCTGCCTTGACTAGGAGTCTATTGTGCTTAAGGCCAGGCAAGTGCATAAGGGAGAAAAAACCCCACAAGCGCCTCTTCCCCTCCTTATCAGGAATGATACAATAAAGCGTGTTCTCCTTCATGGAGAGCACATGTTGCGGTGGGGGCCAACACTGCTGTGATTGGACCCAAGATGTTGTTGGGGAGATTTGTATGTTGCAAATTGATGATGGACAGCCCAGCGTATATATAATGGTTGGTGTGCAATGTGATCTCCCTCTTGGCTGAGTGCTTCGAAGCACCCGCCCTCCCTCCCTATATTTTAGGCCTCTGTGTTGACCTTGCTATGCCTGTCATGGGGTCATCTGCTGTTGGGGCAGGGGCCTGGTAGGAATTTTTTCCATGTGGCTGAATGGCTGGTGCCACCTGGTTTTCGCCTACTGCGTAGCAAATAGTCACAACTTGTAAGGTTGGCGGTTAGGCATTGGTTATTATGTTGGTTGGAGGAGGGGTATGGTTGACTGTGTATGCCCCTCCTATTGATACTGGTGTATGGGGAATTCTGTTAAAGGAATCCAGGGACTCGATATGCTTTTGTCCGAACCCCCGTGCAAGAGCCCTGGGAGCCTGTGGAGAGAGAGGAGGGTCAGATCATCTGGCTCCCTTTATCTCTCCAGAGTGTTTTCCCCTTACTGATGGTTGTCAGTTCTGTCCTCTGTGGGACAGATAGTCTTAACCAATGCCTACGCAACCACTCACATTATTTGTATTTTAATAAAGTTGTGGCCAAAATCATACCAAAAACCAAAACAAAATTCTGTCTGATGTGTGAGTTATTTGAGGGGTGGTTTGGGGGGACCTTGACACGCAATAACAAATTAAATAAATAACCAGGTCTGGGAGAAAAGGAATGTTTTGCCTGGTGTCTAAAGATTTGTAACAAATGTGCCCAGCAAGCCTCCCTGGGGAGAGCATTCCATAAGCAGGGAGTCATTGCAGAAAAGGCCCCTTCTCGTGTTGCCACTCTCCAGACTTCTCATGGAGGAGACACATGAAGAAAGGCCTCAGATGATGATCACAGGGTCTAGGTTTCAACCTTTTAGGTGGCTGCTCCACTCACCAACCACAACTCTGCCCATGTAAGCCAGCTTTTGCCAACCTGCTCCCCTCCAGATGTTTTGGACTCCCATCAGTCCCAACTAGCACAACTGATGGGAGATGGAGTCCAAAACATCTGGCTGGCACAAGCTGATGGTGATACTCAATTGGGAGTGAGCTACCTTGGCACTTGAGCTCTCACACTCCCTCTGCCCTGTAATGATAGTCTGCTTCTCAAACCAGGATCAGAAACCAAAGTTTAGTTCTGGCTTCCTGGATTAGAACAAGCCAAAGTTCCCCTGGTTTGGACCATCTGGCTTTCACCCTCCTTTGTGCACAAAAGGGGAGAAGAGAGCAAGGAGGCCACTTACTTATTGCCCCCGAAAGGGAACAGCTTCGCCAAAAAATATGACAGATTTGCATAAGATTCGCATGTGTTGTTTCATACATATAGATGTGCCTTTGGAAATAATTACGATAATGGAAATGGAAATAGAGTACATGTCACCATAGTAGGGAAGATTGTGAGCAGATGACCCATGTTGACCAGGTGCTAAGTATTGGTGGGCAACTTCATGGTCCCTGCTCTCTCTTCTTTCTTTATCTTTAAACTGGAATTGGGCTAGACCAGGGGTCAGCAACCTTTTCCAGTCATGGGCCAGTCTACCGTCCCTCAGACCATGTGGTGGTGGGCCGGACTATTTTTTTTGGGGGGGGGGGAATGAATGAATTCCTATGCCCCACAAATAACCCAGAGATGCATTTTAAATAAAAGCACACATTCTACTCATGTAAAAACACTCTGATTCCCAGACCGTCCATGGGCCGGATTTAGAAGGCAATTAGGCCGCATCCGGCCCACGGGCCTTAGGTTGCCTACCCCTGGGCTAGACTGTCCTTCAAACAGTCCTGCTGAAAAGTAGGGCACATGACCACCCTGAGAAAGAGCCAGAGTTGGCAAGCACAAAACTCACCACAGCTGATAAGAGTTGCAGCCACATTTCATTTTTGATTATATAAACTATGATTCAAATCACATTCTAGAGCAGGCTTCTATATTCTTCAGGAAGCTCAAGTTTTCAGGCAGAATTTTAGTGAACCTCATTATTAAGCAGGTTCAGATCACTTGCTGGGCAGAACTCAAGGCCATTTTACTGTGCCGCTGACTAGCAAAATCAATGCATTTTCATCTCTGTGTCACCCTGTCAAACCCCCCCCCCCCATTTTGTCCCTTAGAAGATGATTAGTATTTATTTCAACAAGGAGCTCTGCTGTCACAGATTACCAGGCTCAGGAATGACTTTGTTCATGTCTGTCTGCTTGAAGTCTGCACAGCTAACAGTAATCCCACTTTTAAAAACTGATGCTTCGGATTTGATAAGTGTCGTCACAATCCTCTGTGCTGTACAGACACAAACAGCTCCCAGTCTCTGCAAGCCAATCAAATACTGAAAATTAGATTTAAGGCACAATTTATAGACTGAATTGTTGCCTTCCCACACCAAACGACAAGGTGCTCTTATAGTCCCAAGTTTCTCTCCATTGGTTTGTTTTCTCTGAGATTCACTTCCAACTGTTTTCTGGACGAGGGACTATTTCTAGCAATGATTGACTCACGGGGAGAAAATCCTGTGCCGTGTGTTCTAGAAAGACAGTTTGTAATGCTGGATTTTTATTTGAAAATAAAAATACAGTGTATCTCTGCAAATCAGAGACTTTGCTTTCAAAAATACCCCTAGCATATAAAGTATAACAAGGATGCAAACCCAAGAATAAGGTAGACTGGCTCTTGGACTGTCCTTTCAGTAGGAGAGAGTGAAATACCCCTCTTAGAATATGTGGCACAAAATAGGCAAAACATACAGCTGGAGTCTAGTTAGGTTAAGATAGTATCTTTAATAAATTGCTGATCAGAAGGTCGGCGGTTCTAATCCCCGCGACGGGGTGAGCTCCCGTTGCTCGGTCCCTGCTCCTGCCCACCTAGCAGCTCAAAAGCACGTCAAAGTGCAAGTAGATAAATAGGTACCACTCCGGTGGGAAGGTAAACGGCGTTTCCGTGCGCTGCTCTGGTTCGCCAGAAGCGGCTTTGTCATGCTGGCCACATGACCTGGAAGCTGTACGCCGGCTCTCGGCCAATAAAGCGAGATGAGCGCCGCAACCCCAGAGTCGGACACGACTGGACCTAATGGTCAGGGGTCCCTTTACCTTTACTGTAGAACTGTCTCATGATGCTGAATTTCTGCACAAGGCTGTGGCCACCAACATGCTACCTACAGGTGCACTTGCGACTATGGATGCTTTCCCTGGGGCCTGCAGGACCCCCTCCTGCTGCAAAAATGAGGATTGACAGAAGCATTTTATGTGCTTGGTTGTGGTGTGTGGTGCCCACAACAGTTTCTTCTCTTTGCTAATGTGACCATGGGCCCAAAGAGTCGGACACGACTGGACCTAATGGTCAGGGGTCCCTTTACCTTTACTGTAGAACTGTCTCATGATGCTGAATTTCTGCACAAGGCTGTGGCCACCAACATGCTACCTACAGGTGCACTTGCGACTATGGATGCTTTCCCTGGGGCCTGCAGGACCCCCTCCTGCTGCAAAAATGAGGATTGACAGAAGCATTTTATGTGCTTGGTTGTGGTGTGTGGTGCCCACAACAGTTTCTTCTCTTTGCTAATGTGACCATGGGCCCAAAGTGTTTGATGAAACCTGACCTGTGAATTGCATTCCCATAGATTCCAGAAAATTTAAGAATGATTATTTTTTCATAATGCCAAGGCCAATTTAATCAAAACAACTGCTTCCAGCTTCTCTTGTACAGTGGGAAGGAGGATTATTGCAAGTGTCACTTGTTATGAGTTCTAGGGGGTCATCTGTGGCTCAGAGATCTTAAAATGGGTGACATCCACATTCATGTAAATTGTTTTTTTTGACTGTCTCCCAATATCCCGTTTCCTGTAATTAGGGAGCTTCTGGGAATTTGAGCTGGGCATTAACAATGCTGGTTCAATTCTGGTTCAAATGAAAGAGAAACTCCAGGGGTCCTCAACGTTTTTGGGCTGATGGGCACATGGCCAATAATTACGGATGATGGAAGGTGAAGTCTAGCATTGGACCCTATGCTGGATCTCCCCCTTACTTTTTTGCAGAACGACAGCACTGAAAACTACTGCACTTAAGATTTTTATGTTTCAGTCTAGGGACGCCATGAGTCATTTAAACATGCAAATTCGACAGGATCTGTTTAATCCTGCTGAGTCAGGTGGCTCCCCGCTTGTGGAATGGGAGACTTGCCTGGTGCCTTCGTTACTTATCTTTGGTCACCATACAAAAAGATTCCTCTTCTCCCAGGTCCTTGGCTAATTAAACCATCTATGGCATTTAAAACAGTGTCTGTGGCAAGGGCGGTGCGGTTGTTGTTGTTTTATTATGGTGTGTATTTTTGTCTTTTTATACAGTAAAGCAACCTGTGATCCTCAGTGAAAGGTGGTACAAAAATTTAACAAACAAACAAAAAACAGTCAGACAAGGGAGGAAGGGGAAGAGCAAAAGAATATTAGAACCATGGGTGGGTGGGTGTGATAATCCTGTTGTGTCTGACTTCCTGGTCATCCAGAAGCCCAAAAACCATTCATAAATAATCATCATGGTCTCGCTCATTAATGTGGGAGCAACCCTGAGCCATTCAGAGTGTAATGAGATTTTTTGGTAGGTTTGTAGATCTGTGTGAGTTTGTTAACCAATATATGAATTAACCTAAGAGCCCTCATGTTGAGCTGCCTAGCAGGATTACAGGTCAATATGGTAATCTTATATAAAGTGCCTATTCTCCCACAGGTTTGTCATAAAATCTAATTTGAGCCAGGCGATGGGTGTCACACTCTCAGTTTATTCATTCACTTTTCTTCAAAGGAGCTATTGTGAAGGAGATGCATACTAGTAAAATCTAATTATACATGAGACATATTTTCACAGATCCAGAACATACAAGGAACAATATCTTATTAATCTATTTCCTGGAAATGCCAAAACAAAACACAGAAAGGTTGCTCCCCCCCCCTTTTCTTTTTGCAGGAGGTGAAAATTATTAATTTCACACAGAGCTCTGCTCTGGGACCGATAGGACAAATACTTTCTAGTGATGACATTTTAATCTCTCCCGCAGCAAGCAGTATCGTATAGAAGTTGCAACACTTCTTTGAAAAAGTGTGCAAGTTCCAGGGGGAGCTATTTTCATTAAAGTTTCTCTGAGGATATTCTTGCTGTTTTTGTTGTCGGTGGAGGCTAAGGAAATGGTTTTCAAACATATTGTCATGACACATATTCAGCTCCTGAAAGTCAAAAAGTAAGATCTGTACTGGAGCTTGTGCCAATGCAGATCATGTTTGTCTTCCAAGGGTGGTTGAAAATTGATGGTTGGATGGGCACATTTTGTGGATCATCATATGCTGGAGGGCTGTAAAACACTGGGAATATTCCACAAAAGGTGTGATTTAGCCAAAGTTAAGGTCAAACCCAATTAATTTCCAGGGAAAATAATTATAATAAATAATAATGAACTTCCTCAGTTCATTACATTTGCATTCCCCCTTTCCTGTGCTCATGGCAATGTAAATCAGAGGTGGTAGCTGGTAAATCTGTAGCACTCCAGAAATTGTGGGACTTCAACATCCATCAGCCCCAGCCAGCATGGCCCATGTTAGGAGTTGTAGTCCCACAATATCTGGAGGAATGAAGATTGTTCATTCCTTGTGTGTATGCCCATGCATTTGGCTGAACATGCAAGTGCCAAACTGTATGGTGGGATGGGCACACATGCAAGCCTTCCTCTCTCAATGTCATCGCATCCTTGAGATGTGCAGACAAGGTCTGCAGAGAGATTCTGTTTGTGTTTGCTTGAACATGCCTCATATAATGAAGGAACCTCCTTTACCAAAGTCCCCAGTCACATAGAGAGTTCTGTCCAGGTTCAGGTGAACACTAGTAAAATCCTTTCACAGACCTTCCTCGTGCAATATGGGGAAAGTTGGAAACTGAGCAGGAGCAGCACACATAACCATGTTGTAGGCATGTTTGTACCCCCCTACAGTTTGGTGCGTATGGTCCTCTCCTGTCATCATTGTATTCTCACAATACCCCTGTGAAGTAGGTTAGGCTGAGATAGAATAACCAGTCCAAAGTGAGACACTGAGCTGCTATATTAGGGTACCATTGCTAGTAGGTGATCTCTGATTACTGTATTATAGTGCAATATCTTGTAGTATTACAATGAGAGAACTTTACAATGAGAGAACTTCCTTTTGAGCTTAAGGAAGCTTGCACCAGCAGGCATAGATAACGTTCTGTTTAAAGTGCATAACAGTATTTTTCATTGTAAACTTCCATCAAGATGTTACCTGTGGAATTGTTTTAAGTATCATACCTCTTGATTCCTGTAAACCAAAGAATTGTGTGTTTCCATTAACCATGACAGAAAACTTCCATTACTTATATTTTCTTTGAGTCTGCATTTAAACATTAAGCACGTTTATTGCTTGCCATCTAAGAAAATGCATTGAACGTGCTTTTCCCATTTATATTTAACAATGCCAGCATCCTGACACCCCAAAGGGATTGGAAGTCCTTCTTTCCCTCACCCCAGATAAATAAGAAGTACAGGATTGCCAAATATGTTTACAGCATTAACTTTACACTTAGCAGATTGGAATTCTTGCTGTCAAATCAAATGTTGAGAAGAGAATCAAATTTGTTCTTCGCAAGTGCTTCTGGCACCTACAGCATGACTCACTCAAATGTCCCTGCTAAAATCAGAACATTCAATTTTTAAAGGAATCGGAAATATGTTCAAGTATGATTCATGAGCGGTCCCTGAGGGAGCGAAGCATCGCTTTTGACCATTTCATTCTTGTTCAGTGTAAAAGAAAAGGCTCGGATCCACAAAGCTCTATACAAAAGTGGCAAGTAGTATGCGTATTGAGCAAGGCTATTATATGAATTCAAACCAAACCAGTCCTCCTTTATCAACACCAGCCTTATGACACAATACAATGGTTAGCTCTTAAGGCCCTGTTCACAGGGAGGTGTCGCCTTGCAAATGGGTCATTCGGATCTGTTTTTTCTCTGTGGACATAATTGGCAGGCGACTGTCCACACACGTCAGGTTTTTCACAGACATTATGTTCATCCCTATTCAACTGTTTGCTGTCCACAGAAAGCATCCAGCTTGACAGAATGTATCCAGGCTGATGCTTTTGTTTCTCCTCGCCTCCTGCAAACAGACTTCTCTTGCCCTCTGCTACCTTTTTTCCATTCTGGGCCTGCCTACAGCTATTTTTGTACCTGTCTGCATGCACTTTGGTTGTGTGTGTGTGTGTGTGTGTGTGTGTGTGTGTGTGAGAATCATAGGAACGGAACAAGAGAGCAAAAACAACTCTTACCAGTTATCCTGTTTCACAACAGGCAAAATGGGGGCTTCTGCTGTGTGTGTGTGTGTGTGTGTGTGTGTGTGTGTGTGTGTGTTGGGGGGGGTCAGCACCCATTTCCATTCATTTGTCTTTAAATATTTTAATGTTTAGGTCTTGCAAAGGCTAACGCTTGCCAAAGAGGGACAAAGAGGCTTTACTGAAGACTTCTTCTTTTTTAAAATAATAATAATAAAATAAAAATATTGATGTATATATGGGAGTTCTTTAAGAAGGGATCCCCTACATATACTGTGTGATGACAGGCATTTCATCACTCATGTGGAATTGCATTTAGCTTGCATGTCAAATCTCCTTCCCCAATCCCAATTTGTGCTCAGTTTTGCTTCCTTTTTGCTTTCCTATCTTCTAGCTGTCTAGGGCAGGGGAGGTGCTATGGTTTGTCAGATCTAGACATGTCTAAATAGGGAGAAAAATGTCCCCACACCATAGGAAGTGGGTGGGCAAGGAAAGGGCAGCAGAAACGACCTGCTTTTGAGGTGCATTCGGGTCCAGCAAGAGACCTGTGTCCAATAGAGAGAGAGCGGTGTTTCCTTTTCTTAGAGGGAGGGAGGGAAGGACGGAGGGAGGGAGGAGGGAGAGGCTTCTGTGCAAGGGAGAAGTGAAAGACAAGGGAGCTTTCAAGCCTTGGAGTCCACCTTATTTATCAAGTTCAAAGTGCCCACCCCCCCAAATATGTGCTATGGAGCTTCTACACCAGCAGTGACAGCAGATGTATAATGAATTATTCTTGCCTAGCATATTTTCTGCAATAAGGCGAAACTCAGATTGAAGGAAGAAAAGATATCAGCTGGCATTTTGATGACAATGACGCTGTGTGGATACCACGAAAAACTTCAGAGCATGAACAGCACAGAGTCCACATTAAACTGCTACATGGAAGCTCTGTAAGATACCAGAAGCCTCTTTCTTGAGTCTGTTGCATCCAACGAACATAGCTTCTTTCTGAAATAGAACCATAGAATTGTAGATTTGTAGGTACTGAATAGTGGATTTAGGGCGGTAATCAGAGGACGACGAAGAAAATTTATTAGTAGGAGCACAGAACCCTCCATGAATTTGTCTAATCCCCTTTTAAAGCAATCCAAATTAGTGGCCATCACTGCCTTCTGTAGGAATGAGCTCCACATTTAAATGTGTGCTGTGTGAATAATCTTTCAGCAGTCACTTCCACCAGATGTCTGTGAAGTCCAGTAGTATGAGACAGAGAGTAAAACTTTTTCTCTGTCCACATTCTTCATGCCATGGATGATTTTTCAAACTTCTGTCACGTCACCTGTTACCTACCTTTCCTCTAAACTAAAAATGTTGTAAATACTGCATTTTTTCTGAATGAGGGAGTCACCCCCATCCCCTTTGGGAAGGTTGTGAATAGGGATGCTATGGTGATCCCTATTCACAGGGACATTGGAGCTGGCCCGTACAGCCCTATGCCCTTAACACAGATGGATATTTCCTGTTTGGGTATAACGCCTGAACAGGGCTTAAGTAAACTAGATGTAGAATAAAATTCAGAGCTTGTTTGTGGAGCATAAGTCCTCCGTGAAGTGGGCCTTTCTACTTCCTAATTGCTTCTGGTAATCAGTGGGGGAAGACACAGCAGGGGGGATCCAATTTGCAGCTTAAAAAGTGTGGTAGACTTTTAGGCCTCTAGACCCTTATGTGGTAATGATTTCACAGCCATGCATCTAGGGCCTAGGAGCCTCCGATCACACTTTATTCTCTGCAGGGGCTTTCACAAATCTATGCTATAGATCAGATCACACACTTTTAAGTCCCAAGTCACATAATTTTTAGTCTTGAGTCTGATTCATAACGGATCCAAAATACTTGAGTCCTAGAAACTGCTGCCAGAGTAGGTGTCCCTCACTCCCAGACTTTGGCAGCAATTCTAGTGTAAACAGTTGCTGGCCATTATTATATTATAACATGCAGCCCTTATTTTGTACACGCTCATTAAACTGCTTCTTATAATTATAAATTGATTGCTCTGACTCTTAACATTCTATAGTTGTATTGCCCTGTTGAATCTGATAAGATGAACTCATTCCAACTGCATGTGTGTCATTTTTGGGAGGTCCCCACAGCATTTCCCAAGTGGACCTGGTTTCTAATATCCTCTTGGTATTAAAATTTCTTGTTCAGATGGTGACAGTTATTCCATATTTTATTTATGAAAGTCAATGCAGTTCTTCCAAAGAGAGAGCAAAGTGAAGGGCGTGGAAAGGATAACATTTATTTTTCGTAACGTGCTGCCAAATTGTGGCAGAAAAGAAGGCCTGCTTGCCCTTGTAGGAATCAAATCTGCATCATCTTTAGCTCTTTGTCTGCGCAATTATTTTGGGCCAGTTTGGAGATGGGTGCTGGGGTGTAAGGAGGTTCACCACTGGAGACATTGTGAAATACAGATATTTCAATAAGAACCTTATCAAACTGGCCAAGGTATGTATCATTCTTAAATTGTGCTTATTGTTTTCCTGTTGGAATGTAGATATGTATGGCAAAGCATAGTTGCCCTGTTTCTATACCTGGAAATTAATGATCCAGAAAATCAAGAGCTGCTGCCAAAAATAGCAGCCCCACATCTCCTTTGTTCATCCTTGTAACACTAGAGATACTCAATAGCCTGGTTTGCACATCACATTAAACCATAGTCTAACTAAACTATGGTTTGTGTGAATGAGCAGCATGCAGGTGAATGCAGCTAAAATAGAAAGCAATTCTCTTCCCACACCTGTTGTTGCTGCATAGTGAGGAAAACAACCTATAGCACATTTTTCTTCTTCTAAATCCTAGCTTATTCTTTGTTTCCCCCAAAATGAACCATGAGCAATAAGCCAAGAACCAATCTTGGCTTGTGGTTATCATTTGTTTGGAAAGAGAGAAACCAAGATGTAACTGTAAGCCAAACTATGGTTTGTTTACTCCCTGGCAGAACAGAAACAAGGGGCAAGTGAAACATCCACAATTTTAGCATGCACCAGCACACTGCTTGTTCACATTAAATAAACATTTATTTTAACTGTGGTCTGATGTGATGTACAAACAAGGCCATAGTGTGATGTCACCCCACTGGGAAATTCACTACCCCCACTCTGTTAGGTAGTGCCACTTGTTGGGTAGGAAAAACCACAATGGAATGACATTATATTGCACACTGAGTATCCCCAGAGGACCTGGAAAAATGAGACATTGGGCTGCTGTTTGCCACAGCAGTTGTCCATGTGCTATAATGTCCTGTTAGTCACAGGACACTGGTTGCATGAATCACTGTTCAGATCCAGTTTGGCATTCTTTAATGGCTACAATGCAAGTCAGTGCTGTATTTTTAAATGTGCCAATGATTTTGTGAAATTAAATCAAGATCAAAGTGTTCCAGTAATGTGAAGAGATGGCGATAATGGTAATGCAGAGTTGAGCGCACATCATAATCAGCAATCATCATCGAGTCTGCCGAAGTTTGTTCCTTTCAGAATACTGATGAAACAGACAGAAACTGTTCTTTCAGCTTTCTACTCCTCTCATCCTTCTGCGGAATCCTTATCTATTTCTCAGATAAAATCCTTACATCTGACTTGTGAGCAGACTGAACACCCAAACACGAATAAGCACAATTTTGAAGAATACACTGTACTAGTGTAGTGGTGAACTGCCAGTATACTGGAAGAAGCAAAGATCACCAGTGACAAAGCAATAATTCTTTAACATCAGCTTTGTTGGACACTGGTCATGTTGTGCAAATGCCTGATTATCGTCTTCCAAAGCAACTACTCTATTCCGAACTTAAAAATGGAAAGTGTAATGCTTGTGGTCAACAAAAGAGGTTAAAGACTCTCTCAAGGCAAATCTATAAAAATGTAGTATAAACAGCGACAACTGGGAAACACAGGCCTGCGAGCACTCCAGTTGGAGCCTTTACCAAAGGTGTCATGGGGCTTTGAAGGCGCTCAAACTCAGGACGAAAGGGAGAAACATGCTAAGAGGAAGGCACGCTTGGCAAATCCACACCGTGATCAACTCCCGCCCGGAAACCAATGTCCCCACTGTGGAAGGACGTGCGGATCCAGAATTGGCCTCCACAGTCACTTATGGACTCACTGTTAAAACCGTGTTCATAGAAGACAATCTTAGTCGGCTACAAGGGATCACCGAAGAAGAAGAAGGAGTGGCACGTAGTGTGGCATTTTAAAATTCAGCTTACCTGAAGATATCGAGCAATACATTAATAAAAATGGATTGCATAAAATCCCAGACCATATGAGAGTCACACTTAGTCACCCAATTACAATAAAGGATGTGGAAAACGCAATAAATAGTATGAATTTAGATAAGGCTCCTGGACCCGATGGCTTAACGGCCAAATATTATAAGACTTTGAAAGAATGGTTGATTCAGCCAATGACGGAACTGTGTAACAATATTTTAAAGGGAAGCAAGGCACCCGACTCCTGGAAGGAAGCTTATATTACTCTGATACCAAAACAAGAATCCGATAGGACTCAAATGAAGAACTACAGACCAATCTCCCTCCTCAATGTGGATTATAAAATTTTTGCAAATATCATGGCCGATAGATTTAAGAAAGTGTTAATGGAAATCATTCACAAGGATCAAGCAGGTTTTCTACCTGGAAGACAGCTAAATAGCAACATAAGAAATGTGGTTGATATCCTAGAAAAATTGGAAATACAGAAAAATGTGAAAGCAGTGTTAATGTTTGTTGATGCGGAGAAGGCCTTCGATAATATTTCTTGGAATTTTATGAAAAGAAATTTGGAAAATATGGAGGTGGGAGGAGGTTTTATGAATGGAATTCAAGCTATTTATACGGAACAAAAAGCCAAACTTATTGTTAATAATGAGGTATCGGAGGCAATTAGAATTGAGAAAGGCACAAGACAAGGGTGCCCACTTTCCCCATTACTTTTTATAATGGTCCTGGAGGTCCTGTTGAACAGGATTAGAACCGAAAAAGACATTAGAGGGGTGGCGGTGGGGGCAAAACAATACAAATTGAAAGCCTTTGCTGATGACTTAATATTGACTCTACAGGAACCGGAAACCAGTGCTATAAAAGCACTGGAGACAATGCAAGACTTTGGGAAGGTAGCAGGTTTCAAATTGAACAAAGCTAAAACCCAAGTACTGGGAAAAAACCTTACACTGGAGGAGCAGAAGAGTTTTGAATCGAAAACAGGTCTCCAATTTGCTAAAAAAGTAAAATATTTGGGCATTAATATGACATCGAGAAATCAAAATTTATTTAAAGACAATTATGAAAAAGTTTGGAAAGAAGTGAAGAGAGATTTGGACATTTGGAGTAATCTGAAATTGTCTTTGTTGGGCCGAATAGCGGTAATCAAGATGAATGTGCTACCCAAACTTTTGTTTTTATTTCAAGCACTTCCTATCATAGATAAACAAGAACCATTCAAAGCCTGGCAGAAAGACATTTCTAAATTTGTTTGGCAGGGAAAAAAACCCAGGATAAAATTTAAGATATTAACTGATGATAAGAAAAGAGGGGGATTTTCCCTGCCAGACCTGAATATTTATTTTGAAGCTGCTGCATTCTGCTGGCTGAAGGACTGGATGTTATTGGAGAACACGGACGTGCTGGACCTGGAAGGTTGGGACAACAGGTTTGGGTGGCACGCATATCTATGGTATGAAAAGGTAAAGGCCCACAAAGGTTTTAAAAACCATATTATCAGGAAAGCATTGTTTAGAGTATGGATTAAGTATAAAGATCTGTTAGAAAGAAAAACACCTAGATGGCTTTCGCCATTGGAAGCCAAAACAGCAAAAAGGACAAATATGGAATCCAAATGGCCGAAATATAGTGAGATCCTGATAGAAGAGGGACAGAGTGTTAGGTTGAAGCCCTTCGAAGAGCTACGATCAGAACTTTGGGACTGGTTTAGTTACCGACAAATTAACGAGATTTTTAAATTGGACAAGAAAGTAGGTTTCCAGTTGGAAAAATCAAAATTAGAAACTGAACTGTTGGAACCAAAAACAGGAACTTTGTCTAGAATATACAATTTGCTGCTGGAATGGCATACACAGGATGAACTAGTCAAATCGGCGATGATAGACTGGGCAAAGGATGTTGGGCATAACATAATGATGGTGGACTGGGAGAGACTGTGGAGGAGAGGTATTAAATTCACTGCATGTAATGTTCTGAAAGAAAATGTAATGAAAATGATTTACAGGTGGTACCTAACCCCAGTCAAGCTAGCAAGAATCTATCATCTGCAAGACAACAAATGTTGGAAGTGTGAGAAGACCGAAGGAACATTTTATCATATGTGGTGGACCTGCCCAAGGATGAAGGCCTTCTGGGAAACAATATATAATGAATTGAAAAAGGTGTTTAAATACACATTTATCAAGAAACCAGAGGCCTTTCTACTTGGAATGGTCAACCAGGAGTTGCCCAAGGAAGACCACACTTTGTTTATGTATGCCACAACAGCAGCAAGGATCTTAGTCGCGAAATACTGGAAGACAAAGGACTTACCAACTATTGACGAATGGCAGTGGAAGATGATGGAGTACCTGGAAGTTGCCGAGCTGACCGCGAGACTTCGCGACCAGGGGGAGGAGGTGGTGGAAAAAGAATGGGGGAAATTTAGACAATATGTTAGAAAATAAATTGTATTATATTAAGTAATGAATAGCTAGGAAGTAATTAAATAGTTTTTAGCACTTAGGTTTATAAAGTTTTGAAATAAGACAAGATATAGAATTAGGATGTATGTTTTAAAAGATAGAGTGATTATAAGAAGCAAGATAATATTGAAATATAAGACTTGTACAGAACAATTACAAAGGGAATAGGATAATATAAGTATGTACAAGAGACAAATGAGACCTAGTGAGGAACATGAAAAGGAAGTGCTATAAAGGATATATTAAGGAAAAGTGGGAAGGGGGGAGGGGGAGGAAGCCAACGGACAATGTTAGGAACAAAGTAAGGAATTATGGTTTTTGTTTTGTAGGTAGGAGTTTCGTAGGTAGGTGTTTGTTTTGTTGTTGTTAATGTCTTCTTTGTAGGGTAATGTTTGTTCTGCTTGTTTTTTTTTTTTTCTGTTGTGTAGAAAATTTAATAAATATAACTAAAAAAAAAAAATAAAATTCAGCTTACCAACAGGCAAAATGCAAAATACAGAGTTGTATCAGTCCGGCGGATTGACTGCAGTACTCAGTGAGAAATGTATATCAAAGAACTCACTTCTGTTTTCATGCCATTTCAAACTATATGGCCTCATGTCCTAAACTACTTGCTTTCAAGCAGTCCTTAGTGGCCAGTGTGGCAGAGCAGGTGGGACACCACTAGCTCTCCTGCCTTCCAAACCTAGGGTGTCGCTGGTGTTTAGCAAAAGGAGAAGGGCAAGGCATAGTGGGGTGCCTCAGGGTTCTGTCCTCTCCCCCATGCTTTTTAATATCTATATGAAGCCGCTGGGAGAGATCATCAGGGGGTTTGGGCTGGGTGTTCATCAGTATGCGGATGATACCCAGCTCTACCTCTCTTTCAAATCAGAACCAGTGAAGGTCCTATGTGAGTGCCTGGAGGCGGTTGGAGGATGGATGGCAGCTAACAGATTGAGCTTGAATCCTGACAAGACAGAAGTACTGTTTTTGGGGGACAGGGTGCGAGCGGGCGTGGAGGACTCCCTGGTCCTGAATGGGGTAACTGTGCCCCTGAAGGACCAGGTGCACAGCCTGGGAGTCATTTTGGACTCACAGCTGTCCATGGAGGCGCAGGTTAATTCTGTGTCCAGGGCGGCTGTCTACCAGCTCCATCTGGTACACAGGCTGAGACCCTACCTGCCCGCGGACTGTCTCTCCAGAGTGGTGCATACTCTAGTTATCTCCCGCTTGGACTACTGCAATGTGCTCTACGTGGGGCTACCTTTGAAGGTGACCCGGAAACTGTAATTAATCCAGAATGCGGCAGCTAGACTGGTGACTGGGAGTGGCTGCTGGGACCACATAACACCGGTCCTGAGAGAACTGCATTGGCTCCCAGTACTTTTCCGAGCACAATTCAAAGTGTTGGTGCTGACCTTTAAAGCCCTAAACGGCCTCGGTCCTGTATACCTGAAGGAGCGTCTCCACCCCCACCGTCCAGCCCGGACACTGAGATCCAGCGCTGAGGGCCTTCTGGCGGTTCCCTCACTGTGAGAAGCAAAGCTACAGGGAACCAGGCAGAGGGCCTTCTCGGTAGTGGCGCCCGCCCTGTGGAACGCCCTCCCATCAGAGGTTAAAGAGATAAACAACTATCTGACATTCAGAAAATACCTGAAGGCAGCCCTTTTTAGGGAAGTTTTTAACCTGTGATATTTTAATGTATTTTAATATCTGTTGGAGGCCGCCCAGAGTGGCTGGGGAGACCCGGCCAGATGGGCGGGGTACAAATAAAAAAAAAATTAAAAATTAATAGTGCGCTCGACACTGTGCCTGTGAGTAAGGGCAAATGTACTATGCTGGCTTTATTGCACTGCACAGTTCCTGGCTCCCCACATCTTCCCTCTCCCTCTGGTAAGCACTACAGGGGTCCTCAAACTTTTTCAGCGGGGGGCCGGTCCACGATCCCTCAGCCCTTATGGGGGGCCAGACTATATTTGGGTTTTTTTGGGGGGGGGATGAACAAGGGACGATGAGCAGTGCGCGAAAGGGCTCCGGAGAAGGGCTGCTTTAAATGGTGGCCTCTCGAGAGGGGCACTCAGCCAGCCGTGGCTCCTGTGTCTTGTAAGCAGCAGGGGCTGGTGGTGGCGGGACGATGAGCGGCGCACGAAAGGGCTCCAGAGAGGGACTGGCATCAACAAAGCCCAGCCCCCTTCCTCCTCTAGGGAGGGCAGGGAGAAGCCAGGAGGAGGGAGGGAGGTGGCGGCGGCGCCGTGTGAGGGAGAGGGAGGGAGACGGAAAGAACACACACACTGGTGATCCACGTGCTGGCGATCCATGCAGTGATTCCCAAACCATCTGCAATTGGGCCTGATCTGGCCCACGGACCTTAGTTTGCCGACCCATGCATTAGCAGAATCCCACCTACATCACTGCACCAGCCGCTACTAGCTATAGGCAGTTGTTTAATCAGCTAAGGCTGCAAACTTATGCATGCTTCCTGAACTTGGCGAGAATTAGTTAAAAGTAAACAGGCATAGGATTGGGGTGTAAGTTTAAACATCTTTAAACACCTTTAAAAAAAAAAAAAAAAGCCTTGCTTACTAAGCTTTGATTTAGATTCTGGTTTAGCTTCTAAAATCCTTGGCATTCTCATTCTTTTTTCCTTTCCCAAAACATCCCATCTAAATATTTATTGTTCGTTTTTCTTCATCTTTTTCTGGTGCTTGAGAGTGTCAGTGTTATTTAATTTAATTTAATGAGATTCATATTTATTTTAACACTCGACTATTTGCATTACATCGAAATACAGTGTGTACCCAAGTCCTTGAAGCCCAGCCAGAGAGCTCCTGGTTCTCTGCTACATTACCAGAATCCTCAGACGTGATTGATCTTTTGATGTGAAACCGGTGGGAAGTTGCTATGTAGGTCACTAAAAAAATAAAAATAAAAAGGTCAGTGTGTACAAGGCACATAAATCCTTTACAGCTAGAATGATCATCTGTGAGAGAAGACAGGGTTGTGTAACTAAGAGGGAGGCCTGGCAAATGTAGCTTTTCTCATTCCTGCATCACTTTGAGATGGCGTAAGTTGCCCTGTCCCAAAGTGGCTTCCTATTGCACAACAATAAGTTCTATCTGCCAAAGATATGTTGTATCTGACCAGTGGATAGACGGGAATACTCATTGTGAAATAGATCTCAAAGAACCATGTTGAGTAAGTGTGGTGTTTTACTGGACAACCATGCCCCTGACTGCCCATAGTCTTAAAAAAGGGACCCTTGGACGGTTAAGTCCAGTCAAAGGCGACTATGAGGTTGCACCGCTCATCTCGCTTTCAGGCCGAGGGAGGCGGCGTTTGTCCACAGACAACTTTCTGGGTCATGTGGCCAGCATGACTAAACCACTTCTGGTGCAACAGAACACCATGACAGAAACCAGTGCACACAGAAACACCGTTTACCTTCCTGCTGCAGTGGTACCTATTTACCTACTTGCACTGGCGTGCTTTCGAACTGCTAAGTTGGCAGAAGCTGGGACAGAGCAACGGGAGCTCACCCTGTCATGGGTATTTGAACCTCCGACCTTCTGATCGGCAAGCCCAAGAGGCTCAGTGGTTTAGAACACAGAGTCACCCGTGTCACCCATACTCTTACCACATATGAAAAGTGGTGTGTATTGATATACATACGCAGCACTTAATGCCACTGAAGCTACTTGAGCCTCAAGCAACAGCAACAGATCCCAAAGTATCTTCCACTTCTCCTTCATCCAGAGCAGGCCACACCCACTAACACAGTGCCGAAATAAACCAGGGGTCGGCAAAGTTTTTGTGGCTTGGGCTGGTTCACGGTCCTGCAGATGCCGCGGTGGGCCGGAGTGCGCTCACGCATGTGCAAACACTATTTCCGGTGCTCCTTCTGGCTTGGAGGAGGTGTGTGCAGCTTCCCATTGGCTGCAGGAGCTTCCTGCAGCCAATGGGAAGCCGGCCAGCGTTGTGGAAGGCAGTCCCTGCTCTGCGCCAGTTTAGCACAGCGCATGGGAGCCGACCGAGCGGGCGGCAGGGGTCCATGGGCCCTTAGGTTGCCGACCCCTGGATTAAACGCTGTGGAGGCCCCTAGGCAGTCAAAATCTGGGAGGGGGGGTGCCTTGCAAATTATCTCCTAATACATGTGTTGTTGTTTTTTGTTTTTGTTTTTACCAACCAACAATTTTACTAAACCAATTTCGTTACACAAAACAAACAGTTTTTATTTTTATCTAAAAGGCATGGGGCCCTTAGGCCAGTGCCTACTCTGCCTATTTGGTAATCCGGCTCAGCACTAACAGCACCTCCATCTTGCCTAGTTTCAGTTTATCTTCTCCCATCTGGCCCATTAGAATAGAATAGAATAGAATAGAATAGAATAGAATAGAATATATTTTATTGTCATTGTCCCCTTCGGGGACAACGAAATTGCTTGGCTGCTCCATCCACCCAGATAGGGCACTCCACGCAAAGACAAAACAGCTACAAAAACACTGATTAAAACCATACACACTGATTAAAACCATACAATGATAAAACATAACAGGTAAGATTAGATGACTTCAAAGTCCAGGCTTCCCATTCAAGGCCGCGATCGCTCTGGAGAAGAAGCTGTTTCTAAGACGGCTTGTTCTTGTTGTCATCGTCCTGTATCTCCGTCCCGATGGCAAAAGTTCAAAGAGACGGTGACCAGGATGCGATGGATTACCAAGGCCAGACATTGGTTTAGCACATCCACTGCCACATCTGCAGAAGTAAAAGGAGATACAGAGCTGCACTGACAATACGCAAGATACGATGATTTGCTCCAAGCCATCTGTTGAGTGGGATTTGAACCTAGGCCTCCCTGGTCAACATCTATGTGGTATGGCTGGCTTTCCACAGGCAACTTTCGACCTGTTCAGTAATCAGGCCCAAGTGTGGTGTAATGGGCAGTAATGTAAACAAAGTGTCTGCCTTCAGGAAGGTGCTGTGCTTTGTTTTTCTTCATTTCTGTCTCAGGCGTAGCTGTCAGCAGCCGTGCTCCAGAAACTGGCCCCGGATAACTCTTTTGTTTCAAAGCTTGTCATCACATAGCTCTTCTTTCAGTGCAACCATCTGGATCCATTGGCAGTTCCACAGGCAATCATGCTGTTGGCTTGGGGGCTGCCTCGGGGCTTCCCAGGTGGCTGAGATGACCTGTCAGCTCAGATTTTGTGCATCTTTTTTCAAGCCAGGTCTTTTAGGAGGTTGTTAAAAACCTGCCTGTTTCAGGAAAGTACATTCCAAACTTTTGTTTAGAAGACTGAGGGAAGGGTTTACACAGTCCTCATTTCCCATATTCCTTTTCATTTTAGTCACAAATGTGGCTGATCCACACACAGGTCCTGCTTTCTTCAAATGCTCCACAACTAGCTCCCTCTGTAGTTTACCTTTAGGACTTGCTGATCAGAAGGTTGGCGGTTCGAATCCCTGTGACGGGGTGAGCTCCCGTTGCTCGATCCCTGCTCCTGCCAACCTAGCAGTTCGAAAGCACGTCAAAGTGCAAGTAGATAAATAGGAACCGCTCTGGCGGGAAGGTAAATGGCGTTTCCCTGCGCTGCTCTGGTTCGCCAGAAGCGGCTTTGTCATGCTGGCCACATGACCTGGAAGCTGTACGCCGGCTCCTTCGGCCAGTAAAGCGAGATGAGCGCCGCAACCCCAGAGTCGGACACGACTGGACCTAATGGTCAGGGGTCCCTTTACCTTTACCTATTTGTTTATTAAATCTACTTTATGTGCTCAGTGTAAGGGTGGTGTGTGCAATCAGATTATACTATTGCATGGGTAGACTATGGAGCATAAATGCACATATTAATTTTTTCCACACACAGTGTTGGTTCAAACCTGGCTGTTTACCAGCTCATGACCACAACTTTAAGACTTGTCTTGCTCTGGTGACTTCTTTATAGAAACAGAAAACACAGAGAATGAGGAGAGTCTGCTGGATCAGGCCAATAGTCCATCTAGTCCATCATCCTGTTCTCATAGTGGCCAGTCCAAAGGAAGTGGGCAAGCAAGATAGGGGTGCCATAGCACACTCCCTTTCTGCATTTTCCAGCAATGGGTATTCAGAAGCATAGTACCTCTTGCAGTGAAAGTAGAACACAGCCATCATTACTAATAGACATTGATAGGCTTATTGTCCATGAATCTGTCTACTCCCCTTTTGGAGTCATGCAAGTTGGTGGGCACCACTATTTCTTGTGGGAGCTAATCCCATTATTTAACTAATCTTCCTATACTCAGCTTCATTGAGTTCTTGAATAAGCCATGCTTCGAAGGATTTTATAATTTAAAATGGACAGCAAGAAGGGCAGAGCTTGAAGAATGTTGGCAAATGCAGCTACACAGACTTGAGAGCCAATGTGACCATTGGCCATATTGTCCAGGTCTGATGAGAATCGTAGTCCACAACATCTAAAGGCATGTTGCTTTGGGTGTCACACAAAGATCAGGAAAACTTGGTTTGATTCTCCAGATAGCTAGAAAGCTCATTGGGTAAATTAGAGCCACTCCCTCTTTCTCAGTGTATGTACCTCACCATGTTCACCATGTACGTCACCAGGTGAGAAAACCATATTTGCTTTGAGCTCATTGGATGAAAGATACCATATAAATGCCATCTTGGGCTCTTTTGTCGAGAGGAACAGGAAATAAATTTAAGAAAGAGGGGAGGGGGGAGAGAAAATGTAAATCATCAGTATCACCAGTAATTGAAGTTGGCTTACATATGGAAATTAAAGTTAAAAGGATAATCCAAAAATCTCATTCAGGGAAAGTGGATTTTGAGGAAGAAATTGAAAGAAGGGAGAAGATGGCATCTTCAGGGAACGAGTTCCTTGCATAGGAGGCAGCAAGTGAGAATGTTTGAGGGAACAGAAGGCAGTCGGTTGGCTAGATATGTTTATAACACAAAACTTGATAAACTCAATGTTGTCCATGCACCGCTGGTACAATAAGCTTTGGAAGACAGCTGGGACAGAGAAATGTACAGACAAGCAAAACCAGAATCATGTTGTGTGGTGTACAGTGATTTCATTTCTTATAGTAGAAAAAGAAATTCAGCAGCAAAACAAAGCAAAAACCTTTGTGTAATTTGGGAAGACTAATTGCGAACAGTGTCATAGGCAGTGTGAGGACTAAGGTTAAGATGCTGGTTTAGCACTCGTAGTGTCAGTAACACGATCTGTCATTCTTGGTGCTGGCAACTCAGGACTGTTAAGGATCACTTCCAGAGAATCTGTGTATTTGAGCATTCATTCTCATTGGTTCACATAAAGTTTGTGGGGATGTTACATGACACAGTCCGTTTATAAGAGAAGTTGTGGTGTTATTTTATTGTTCGACCAGTTGTTGTTCTGCATGAATGTTTTGTTCTGAAATTATGTTAATAAGTTTAATGGGGGGGACACACACAGTAGGCCCTTGTCATGTAAGGCTCAGTGCAACAGATGTACTACAGTGGTTTTCCTTCTTCCATTGTAACTCACCTCCAGCCCACTTCTAGAGTTCAGGGAGTGGGGAAAGATTTGCTTGGGGGATCAGACATACAGTTCTACTTGCCTTGCTTTCAGTCCCCTTGGAAAAGTTGCGAGGAGCAGAAAACTTGTGTGTTTGTGACCTTCTGAAACAGACCATTTCAGTTCCTTTCCCTCCACTGCAAGTTCAGGCAAGGCTCCTGCCTTGTTTCAGTAGCTTCAGTAGGTTTATTTGTGCATTATTCTGGGTCACAGGCATGTTCTACAATGGTCTGTCCTGCATGCATATATCCTCCTATTGCCTCCTGTGGCCAATGTGGGGTTGAATGCTGTGCTTCATGTCCACCATTACTGAGCAGAAGAAGAAGAAAGGAAGGAGAGCCCTGCTGGATTCTTTCATCAGTACAAGTTCTTCTAAGCTGCATCTCTACAAAGGCTACACTGGCCAGTGTAAGCTAAATGCTTCATTTACCCTGGGATATCTGAGATAGGCTCCTCTAAGTGTATAGGCACAGTCCTGAAGAACCAATCCCAGCGTTAGCCAACATGGTGCCCTCCAGATATTGCTGGACTACAGCTCCCATCACCCTTGACCATTGGCCATGCAGACTGAAGTGATGGGAGCTGAAGTACAACACCTGGAGGCACCACTTTGACCACCCCAGATCTACACTGTGAGAACTAGGGCCTCTTTTAACTGCTTAGCAGCAGCAAGCACACAGATGCTATCCTACTCTTCATGCATTGCTCAGTGATGGCAGGCAGGAAGCATGGCCTACAAACAGCCAGACCAAAGAACAACTTCCTCCTGAACACCATCAGTTCTCCTTCTTTTGTTTAATACGTTGGGCACATAAAATATGCCCTTTAATTTGGCTTTAAGTGCCTATATTGAAAATTCACTTCATACTCCCTTGGTGGTTTATTTAATTAAGCCCAGCTCATACCTATGACAAGGCAACATTCCACAACAAGTGAGTGAAATACTGCTAGTCCCGTTGAACACCAAAGGGAAGCAATTATTTCTCCAGGCGCCTCATTTAGAATCACATTTTGCCAGTCATGGGGGACTGTTGGATCTCATCATGTGAAAAAGGTTAGGGGTGTGTTAATTTCAAGCAGGCAATCACATAATTAATTTACCCAGCAAGAAAACAGAGTTCATAGGACAAGCCTGCTGGAAGTAGCCGATTCCAAAAGATGACCTGTGGCATGTGTTATTACACTGGGGTTAGCTCAGCTCACCAATTAAAAGCTAGCTAAATAAACTCAAAAGGGATTTCAGCCTTTGTATTATGGTGTTTTGGTAGAAAGTTTATTTTGGGTTTCAGTTCAGCTTTACGTAATTTTATTATTGCTGGATTTTATTTTTATACCACCCTTCATGATATCAGTTTCAGAGTGGTTTACAAATGCAATTAGAAACAAAAAAAGCACAATGAACAAAATATACACTAACTCAATTAAATTGAAACAAAATACAAAAATTCCTTCCAGTAGCACCTTAAAGACTAACTAAGTTTGTTCTTGTTCTGAAGAAGTGTGCGTACACACAAAAGCTCATACCAAGAACAAACTTAGTTGGTCTCTAAGGTGCTACTGGAAGGAATTTTTTTTTATTTTGTTTCTACTACAGCAGACCAACACGGCTACCTACCTGTAACCTCAATTAAATTGATTTTAGAAGAGCTTTAGATATACCATCCTTCCACTAAAGTTCAAAGCAACAAAATAAAAATGTGTTCATCTGACACCTAAAGGAGAGTGTGTTAGGCGGGCCTTTTCGGGCAGAATGTTCCATAATTGGGTCCAAAACTGAGCAGTTTTCTCCACTGGCGGAGGAAGAGGAGTGCGGGGGAGCACACCGCCCCCGACAGCGCGATCCTGGTGGGGTGCCATCGCGGCTGCCTCCCCCCACCCACGCTGGGTGCCACGCCCCTGCAAGCGGCGCGCCACGTCCCCAGGACACACGCCACACCCTTGTGGGAGGCGTGCCATGCCCCCGCCTGCTCTCCACCCCCCGGTGCCGGAGCATGAAGCTCTGCCACTGGTTCTCTCATTTGTTGCCACCTGCATGATCTCAAACAATGGTGGAACTCTAAGAAGTGAATCGGTGATATATCTCAGTGTCTCAGCAGATGTATGTGGGAGATATGGTCCTTATATACCAAACCATCAGCAGGTGCTCTTAAATCCACAATGGCACCATGCATGGGAGAAAGTGTCTGAGGTGCCTGCTAAAAGTGGCAGTTATGAAAAATCATGTAAGAATCTGCCTCACACCAAGTCCTCACACATGCTAAGCAAGAATCATGACCCTAGACCCCTAGCCACACACAAGTTAGAAGTTAGAAGCTCTTAACAGCAGATTTGACTCCCAAGCTGCCAACTGCCTATCACTAATATGGGAAATAAGATGGCATATTTCATGGAGCCAAGAAATCTGCCAAGCCAGTATTGTCAGTAAAAGTTGCTTTGGATTATGGAGACATGCCAAGAAAGAGACCCATTCATCAAAACTCTCTGTCTCTCTCTGTCTCTCTCTGTCTCTCTCTTAAACAGACATTGCAATCCTCACAGTATCTGTAGATAGGCCCATTTTACAGGTCACAGTACTCTATTTGAAGGAATCCTCTGTTATTCTATTTGATGGGCTATGCAGTTCAAATCTAGTTGGAAAATAAAGAACTCAAAGAAGGCAGAACCAAGGTCTTGATGTTGTCCTGTGCAGTAGACAAGGAAGGCACACAGGTCACATGATCACAGTCTACCCCACTATGGTGAGATGCATTGTACTTCTGTTTAGATTATATCAATTATTTCAAAACTTGCATCCCACTCTATAAATTAACATGTGCAAATTTTATGCAAGTAATTTTGTCCTCTTCTTTTGGTGATACATGTGTGGCCACGCCAGCTATACATGACCACCATAAATGCTGCACTAGAGTGATTTTCAAATCCCATTCCTCATACTTTAAGATTGGTTACAGTCCCTTCTCACTCTCCTGCTCCCTGCCGGTAAAATCTGTCACCTCCAGAGCAACTTTGGTTATTCAGCTTAAATTCTAAAGATATTCCCTCAAGTTCCTCTGTCTGCAGTAAACCTTCCCTGGTGAGATTGCCTTGAAAACTGTATACACTTTTGTTAGAAATTATATTTGACAAGGGGACTGTGTGTTCTCTCAGCTCGGAATTGTTTTTCATTCTCATTAGCACAAATTGCATCTAATACGGCACAGGAAACGTCAGAAGAACGTTTCTCTCATGGCAATTTTTGAAGCTGATTTCTGCTGCCTGTCTTTTCCCAGCTCCCAGTTCCTGAGTTCCTCTTCTCTAAACATCTTTCAGACCAGGAGCAGAAGATATCAGAAGCAGTCTCAGGGTTTGGGCATCCTGTATTTTGAAAATAAGCTTTGGAATTAAATATTTTATTTGGCTACCGTAAGAAATGCTAGTGCTGATCTTTATCTGAGCTTCTAGGGATTAGTCTGAGCGGCAGTAAGAATCTTAAAGCAAAGTGTGTTTTGGACTTAGGGTAAAAATGCACCCTCAGTGGTTTAACATGAGCCAGCTAAGACTGGATCTGTCAGTTATCACTAGGTTCCCAAAATCTCGATGTTTCGCCGTCACTTTTATTTATAGCTGTGAATTTTATCACTCTGGCCCAGTCCCAGAAATGTTTAAGGTTTGTTCCTATAAGCCAGCAAGCCAGTAAATAAATAGTATCACGACACCACTGATATGTCATTGAGTGAAGCAAACCGGAATATCACAACATGGCTTACAGGTTGGTGCAGCTAAACAGACACTATCTCCCTGATGTGGTTCATTGCTGCTTTGGTGCCACAAACAATTTGAAATGCTTATTTCCACAAAATCATAAAAACCAATGATAGGCAGGGTGATATTGGAGCTCGAGTCCTGGGCTAGGACCTGGGAGACAAGGGTTCAAATCCTCTTTCAGGTTAACCTCACTAGGTGAGCTTTGGCCTGTAATCTCATTTCACAAGGAATATTGCAGATCTGGAAAAAGGGAAAGCAAAATGATCAAGGGCCAGGAGCAAGTTTCCTATCAGGAAAGGTTGCAACATTTGAGGCTGTTGAGTTTTGAAAAGGGGTGGGTAAGGTGGGCCACAGAATCATGGAATTGGAAGGGACCACAAGGGTCATCTAGTTCAACCCCCTGACAAATGCAGGAATATTTTGCCCACTCACAACTCTAAGGTTAAGAGTCTCATGCTTTACCACCTGAGCTATCAAGGTGCATAAGATATTTGTAAATATCAACAATACTAGAACCCAGGACCATGCAAAGAAGCTGAATGTTGGGAGATTCCGGACAGACAAAAGAAAGTGCCCAGCTAAACGATGTAATTCGCTCCCAAAAGATGTAGTGATGGCCACCAACTTGGATGACGTTGAAACAGGATTAGACAACTTGATGGAAGACAAGGTTTTCAATGGCTACTAGCCATGATGGCTATGTGCTACCTCTTCTGTCAGAGGCAATGTGTGTCTCTGTGAGAATCACAAGTGAGGAGCATGCCATTGCACCCATGTGCTGCTTGCAGGCTTCCCATAAGCACCTCAGTGGACTCGGTGGACCTTTGGCTGATCCATCAGGCTCCTCTTCTGTTCTTCCTGTCCCTCAGCCTAACCTGCCACACCCGGTTGCTCTGAGAACAAAGTTGATTGCAGAATCATATATTCCACCTTGAGCTTCTTGGAAGGAAAGGCAGGATCAAAATGTAATCATTAATGAATCAGTCTGCGAGCACAAAGTTGCCAGTATATGCCTGTGTTCCTACTCCTCAACAGTGATCTGAAAAGCCATAACCCAATGGACAGTGATCTGGTCTAGAACTATATAGACTATGTGTGTAGTGATAGGACCTGATAGGAGTAGGATGTGCAGTAATTGACCTCTACATCATCTTACATCATCTTGCAGCAGTGGGGAAAGATGGGAAAGAGGAAGAAGAGAAGAAGAGTTGGATTTGATATCCCGCTTTATTCGCTTTATTCGCTTCCAAAAGATGTAGTGATGGCCACCAACTTGGATGAAGGAGTCTCAAAGCGGCTAACATTCTCCTTTCCCTTCCTGTCCCACAACAAACACTCTGTGAGGTGAGTGGGGCTGAGAGACTTCAAAGAAGTGTGACTAGCCCAAGGTCACCCAGCAGCTGCATATGGAGGAGCGGAGGCGCGAACCTGGTTCACCAGATTACGAGTCTACCGCTCTTAACTCCTCCTCTTCCTGAACTGTTTCTATCCAAGCTGATCTTTCTAAGAAGTTCATAAATTTAAGTTCTGCTTTCCCTTCTCCTTTTTTCTTCTGGTTTGAGTCTTTGACATTGTAAGCCTAGGGACTTTTTAAATTATTAATATATGAACCACTCTGGGACCCTCTTCTGTTGAACATTTATTTTTTTCCACCCTAACTTTGAGGAGAAATATTTTTAAGTTCAGACTCTCTCTCCCCCACCCCCATCCCTTCCTACATTTTCATTAATATGCTGCACCACTGACTTTTATCCAGTCAACTGAAAAAAAAGAATCCCTGCAAAGTAATAAGAGGATAAAAACCTTTCTGAAATAATTGTTTGATCCTGTGTGAGGCATTTCTTCCTCATGTAGCCTTTTAGATTCCTTATTGAATATAATTAGGCTAGGGAGAAGTCAAAAAGAGACAGATCTTTGACAGAATAATAACCTCATGTTTAAGAATAAGGGTTGTAAATAAAGAGGAATCACACTGATGAGAGCAAATATTGGAGTAGTCTTTATTCCCCCATATATATATATAATTTTATATCATTAGGGATTATTTTACTTTCTTCTGTAATTAAGAGGTTATTAGATAACTTCTCTACTACCAGCTGCTCTTTCCATGATGCGGAAGAAGTCAAGCTAAGATTACTCATGTTGAGATTACTAAGGGTGAAATCTTCTCTCCCTCCATGTTGATAGCTGGATAGGAGGGTTAGGGGGGCACATCAAGAGGAGTGTAATTGGTGGGGGTTTCCAATGAAGCAAAGGCTGACCTGTGTCCAAGCACTTGGTAAGCTAGTGCAGTCAGAAAGAGTCAAAATATGGTGCTTGTGTGTGGCTTTAGAACAATGGAACCCAAAGCCCCGTGAATCCCCAAATAAGGCCAATCTTTAAGCTCCTCAGCTGCTACAGGCCCAGAAGTTGGCACAGCAAAAAAATGGATAAAAACCGACCCATGCCTTTTAGGGATAGGCAAATATGTCAATGTCGGTTTTTCTCTGCTTCTCATTTTTAAAATTTTAAGTTCAGCTCTCTACATTTCCACATCAGTTTTCAGATTATTATTTTGAAGTACTCATCAAAATTCATACGTGAATTTATCCTAATATGCAATTTTGTCTAGCATGCACATTTTTCCCCAAAGCAATTTCCCCTAATACTGTATAATGCATTTCTGTCATTTTCATTCATGTGTGCATTATTATTATTATTATTATTATTATTATTATCATTTCCATACCGCTTTATATTTTTAAGGTGGGAAAATCTAAAAGTGGTTTACAACCAGACATTAAAACATCAAATAAAGCAACCCAGAATAAAGCATTACTGAAGTAAGTCAAATAAAGTATAAATTCAAAGCAACACAATTAACAGGAAACTAAAATATTATCTTAAAGATTTCAAAACAAAACATTACAAAGGAGGTCAACTACAGAATGCATATTTCATGCAGCAAAGTTAACAAATAAAGTCAAACATTTCCAAAGAAAACATTACTAATGGAAGCAAAATATAAAATGCACATTTAAAAATACATAATTAACAGGAGAATAACATATTATCATAAGCATGGAATGTACCTGCTCCTGTTACTGCCAGTCCTTCCAATGGTGGTTCATGGTGGCTGCTGGAAGCTCAGGCCTTGCACTAAGCGGCAGCCAAGGTGGTCTCTGTCCACTTCAGCAGCCTCAGCTTTTTGTAGCTGGAGTCAGTCAGGGCCCTACCCTCCCAGGCTAGATAGGGGGAAAAGCCTGCAAGGAGCAGGTCTTTAAGCACTCACAGCCAAGATTGTCATGCACACTCCACCTCATGACTTCTTTTGTACATGTAACTTGGCTGGAGAACTGCATTGCAAAATTCAGAGAAGTGCGAATTTGAAAGGATGGCTGTGTTTTGATTCACACGTTGTTTCAAAAAGTGTGATTTAGGTAGGCCCATCCATAAATGATTATTTCCTGGGCAAACTTGATGGTAGCCAGCCTCTCTTTCCTAGTCTGGCCCCTTTTACCTATTCTGTGGATAATGTGCAGACTGACTATTATGGGAATGGCTTGTGACTACACCGAAATATGAAGAGAATGTTGTGGCTCTGCTCAGAATAAAATGCAAATAAAAAAACCCCATTCACCTGTCAAAAGACACAAGAGTCAATAAGCACCATGCTTGTGGTACCAATGCACAAGAAATTAATTTCAATCCTAAATAAGACTTTATTTTGAGTAGATATGTATAGGATTGCACTGTTAGAGGATTTACTTCAGCTCTGAGCTAGCCAATGATAAACCTAAGTTTTAAAGTTTCTTGCAAAACCACAGCCCACTGTCTCAAAACACCTTCTGGTCAATTAGTGCTCTTTGCCCTTCCCCAGTTCCACTTTTATTGTCCTGTCGCTCAGGAATGAATTTGCAAGTCGGAAATACCCGTCTCTGTAATTGGCACCTCTTCCTGCCCCGTTTGGCAGCTGAA
Source organism: Darevskia mixta (assembly GCA_034641385.1). NCBI lineage: Eukaryota > Metazoa > Chordata > Lepidosauria > Squamata > Lacertidae > Darevskia > Darevskia mixta. The sequence goes on from JAWWNH010000063.1 coordinate 10,594,911, forward strand.
TTGGGAATTTGCCATCTGCTTCCCTCTCCCGGCTCATATTTGTGACAGTCGAAAAAGACTGGGGAAGCGTTTTGGGTAGTGCAATTTCATGATTATGCCGCTCTTGTCCACAAACAGCTCTCATGGCTTTGCTTTCATTACTGTATTGTATTATTCAAATGTAGCCTATTTACTTCAGCCACCACCACTACCAGAGAAACAAAGAGCAGCTACCTTACAGTTTGTTCCCATTGACACAGCAGCAGGTTACAAAGGAACTGCAGGGATATAATTGCACACAGAACGTCTGGGTTCCGTACCCATCTCTCATGTCCTATTAAAAAAAAAATGAATACCATTTAGAAATTACTTGGTGGCTTAGAGCAACAATTAGCAAGGCCTATGGTGAAGAACAACTTGCTTGCTATTGCTGTTGTTTATCCACAAAGGGTGTTGTTACTGACACTCTAATGACATGATTAATGAGCTGTTGCATTGTTGCTCCTTCTAGATGTCTGTCAACTACACACCATGTAGAGAACACAAAATCAAGTATACTCAGGAATGCTTTATGCAGGAAGAGCATTGAATATAGCCTAGATATACTGAATGTGGTGTGTGCGTATGCGGGGACGACGACCCTCCCCTTCTTTTTATGATAAATATAGAAAAGATACAAATCAATCATTAAATTCAAAACCAAATATAATTAAAATGACAGAGGTAATAAACCAGGAGAATAATGCATGTTATGGATGTAGCTAATCTTTAAATTTGTCATTCCAGCATGTAATAAAGATCATTCATCTCCCAACAAATTGAATATTATACATTTCTATTTCTCATGCCTGCATATAATAGGCAGGTTTCATCATTAGCACTCCATCCCAAATCTTGAAATAGCTAAACGGAGGGGGATTTTCTTTTTCCAATAGGAAGCTGTAATTCCTTTTTGGCAGCCATTCCAAAACGGATCACCATTTCTAGGTCTGTTTTTTTCAGCAACTATGGATGTGGGAATTTTGCTGCTTCCAGGTACCTGGAATAGCTTCCTTACCCAGAAAACAGCTACTCTTCATGAGACTGACCTTATACTGTCTAGTAAACATCCACGTTGCAGATTTCTCCTTGTGGAACAGAACTTTCTCCTACTCTCTCTTGGGAATGCCATGTACCCTCAAAATCTGTTCTAAGGGGATAGGGAACCCCTTCTCTAAGTAAATTTTGGGGGCATGCAGAGGAAGGGCAAATCCCATTTTACAAGCAGAGTTTCAATTGCTGAATATTGGATTCAACTCATATATAGACTGACAAGGTAAAAAGGAAAGGGAAAGGGAAAGGGAAAGGGATACGGGTGGCACTGTAGTCTAAACTACTGACCCTCTTGGGCTTGCTGATTGGAAGGTTGGCAGTTCAAATCAGCGCAACGGAGTGAGCTCCCATTGCTCTGTCCCTGTTTCTTCCAACCTAGCAGTTCGAAAGCATACCAACGCAAGTAGATAAATAGGTACCTCTGTGGTGGGAAGGTAAATGGTGTTTCTGTGCACTCTGGCTTCCATCACGGTGTTCCGTTGTGCCAGAAGCAGCTTAGTCATGCTGGCCACACAACCTGGAAAGCTGTCTGTGAACAAACACTGGCTCACTCGGCCTGAAAGTGAGATGAGAGCCGCAACCCCATAGTTGCCTTCGACTGGACTTAACCATCCAGGGGTCATTTACCTTTTACCTGACACCTCAGGCATCCAGAGAGATAGACTACAAATGTTTGAAAGCATAAATTGCTGGCAAATAAGGATATTTTCTCAGACAATGCCTTAGAGGCTGGAAAACCACTGCCAATCAGAATAGATAATACTGAACTAGATGGACAAATAGTTTCACTTGGTGTAAGGCAGCTCCCAATGTACCCCTGAGGCAAGACAGCAAGTACCCTCCCCAGTGGCCATAGCATTTTCTCTTATACCATACAATTGAATGGGGCAAGGTGAAAGGGGATCAGAATCCATGTGAAATTTCCTACTAGCTTCACACGACCCACTATAGCAATTGGAAAAAAAACATTCTATAGTCCACACTGGGATAGGCAGATGTTGTTGGACTCCAACTCACAGCAGCCTCATCCAACATTCAGGAATCCGAGATATTGCAGCTTATCAACATCTGCAGGGTACCACATTGGCTATTCTGGTCTACCTGATGATTATCCTTTTATACTGAATTTCCTTAAGAGATCAGACATGCGTTGGAACTCATACAACCACATAATAGTACTCTGGAGTCTCTGAGCAGAGTATAAGTTCAACATTTCCACATTTAGCCACTATTTGAGAACTACAGATTTTAAAGTTTGCATCAGCAAACAATGGCTTTATTGGGGTCTGCCTAATTGAAGTCATTGTTTCAGGCTGAATTAGCAATACAGGAGGTTGTGCTTGATTCAAATTTCACAGAGATCATGCCAATTCTTTTTTTTTTTTTAAATAATTTTTATTGGTTTTACAATATTTGTCTGGCCCCGATTCAGGCCAGCTCACATGTATTACAACCAGTAACATATGACTTCCTCACGTCCACTCCATTGTTTTCATCTGTTTGCATATAACAATTTTTAACAGGTTCCTAAATTCATAATCAAATAATTATATTTCTAATATCACTCTACCATCTTCTCACATCCTAGCATACTTATGTATCTTCATTTACATCCCTCTTGCCTCCCCCGATCCCTGGGTACACAGCTTTAATTTGTAATGTTAACTCCACTTATCATTCTTACCATATTTAAAATAAGAAATACTTATCCTTCTTTATACTTAATATATCCTTCATAGTTACACTTAATCAGTCCGAAACGTGTCCATAGATCAAAACCTAGAGTCCAAAAGGCAAATAATGCTTTAACTGTACTCATCCTACACCTGCCGGCAACGAAATCCAGAACCAGAGTGAGTCCTGCAAGGTTTCTTCCAAAGCGGCATCCTCCAAAATCTGTGGCCAGCCTTTCCATTGCATGTGCAGATCGTCTCGGCATGTCTTCCGCTGCTTGTCATGGGATTTTGGTTTGCTGATTTTTCTTATATTCCTTCTCTTGCGTCTTAAAATGACAGCTCCTTTTGTTTTGCATTTAAAAGGTCTCTTTTTGCAGCTGGTTGTTGCCAAAGTAGACTTTTGTTGTTCAGCCTTGACGAATACTGTCTCTTCCATAGTTGTTTGTAAATCCAGGCCAGCCGGCACAGTGTTTAGACTTTGCCTTATCTCATCCGCAGAGCTTCTCATAGCATTCATCTCTCTCAGTTCTGATGTAAATTCCTTCATCCTTTCCAGCAATGTCTGCAAGCTAGCATCCGGTTCCATCGCCATTTTTTTTGGACACAGTTCGGAAAGTTATTTAACTTTTAAAACTTTTTTAAAACTTTTCAAAACTTTTTTCCCTTTAATAAACTTCAAAAACTTCAAACTTCAAAGTAATCTGCAAATCTATCACAGTTCTTTCTGCTTCCCCCAGGACCAGGGGAGGCGCAAGGGTTAATTTAAAGCCACATAACAAAGAGTTCAAATCAGTCCTTTTCAATGCTTCTATAGAAGTTTCCTGTTACAATGGCTCCAATGGCAGGGAACGGACCTCTGTGATTCCGTCCCAAGCCAGTCCAGATTAAGTCCGAATTCCGTTTTTTACTTTTTACTCACAGTTCCGAATTTGCAAGTCTTGGAGGAATCAGCGTGCTCAGGGAAGACGGTCTTGCAGCTTCGCCTGACGGGGAGTTAAGCGGACCCTGGGGCTCCGCCGCCCGCTCGCGCTCGGGAGCCCTTGCTGTGGTCTCCCGGGGAGCAGGGCCGGCGTCCGAGCCCATGCAGGTCCTATAGACCCCGGGACGCCCTTCCCGGGGGTTTTGGGGTTTGCGGTGCTGGCACAAGCTCCCCTTTTCCCAGTCGGACGGGGGAATGTCAGGAGCGACATGTCCCCCCGACCATCTTCTCCAGCATCGCCGACCGGAAGCCGATCATGCCAATTCTTTGCCTGGATTCTTTGGTTCTATCTCCTTTTTTGAGAGAACCTACCTGCACAATTTTTTCTTGGCTTCGCTAGAAGGATATTGGGCAATGGAGTCTCTTCTTCATCCTATTTGTTTCATGAGTGTTTTCTCTGCCAAGGAAGGGGACAAGGAGACCATTGTCCGACATACTTGTTATAAAGACAGCCATATGTTAAGACCATGAAACTCAGACTTCTGGGAAATGAGACATCCCACCCAAGCACACTGAAGAAGTCCACATGAAGGGTTTAATTGATTTTGTGAGATTTGGAGCAGGCACAGTCTCCTGCGGTGCTAATTCAACTTGCATTAATAACTTCTGCTAGGCAAATCCCCACTGAAGTCATTTAGAGGTGGGTGGTTGCAGTAGAAGCTTCACATGGAATAGTGTCTCAAAGTTGCTGTTGAAAGTGAAATTGCTTTGAATTAAAGGCATTTTAAATATTGTATCCTCTGTTTGCATCTGCTGAAATTTATTTGTTTAAGAAATTTGTCTTATAACAGTATAAAGCATTGTTTTAATCAGGTTAGATTATGCTAAAGCTCTAAATAGAATGGAGTGTGGGATTTTAAGAACTTCGATTCAATTCCAACATTCCTAAGAGAATTAAAAAGTCCAATGAACAGGCTTGTATAGAAAATGTCAAACTGGGAAATAACATAACATAATTGTGTCAATTAACAGCCAGACACCCATTTGCTGGGTTTTTATTTTCCCTTCATCATACACACATTAATGAAACTAATTTTCTAAATAAAAGACGTCTGAGGATGAGCATGCATAATAAAAAGTAATTGCCATCACCATAATGTTATTTTTACAGTGCCTTCCTAGACACTTCCTGGTTACATAAAAATAAAGTGCAATAAAATCACATACAAAAATTCTATTTTAAACCCTTTTTTAAAAAAGGGGGAAGAGAAAGCTACAGTAAAATGAGCCCACAGTAGTTCCTTTACATAAAAGCATTTGGAAATACATATATTTTTAAAGATATGGAAGGCTAAACCAAGATAAATACCCGAAGGTGTCTGTTCCATATTGAAGGGCGTGCTGCAGAAAGTGGATCAGAAATCGGTCCACTGAGGCCAAGGATGAAGATCTGTGTCTTTGAGAGAGAGAAAGGGAGGGAGAGGGAGTCGGGAGAATGAGAAATGGTATCACAGTGCTGTGTGGGGAGCCTAAATCCTTTTCCTAGGCTGTTAGCTCAATCTAAATGCAACCAGCACCATCGCCCTTAAGCTGCTATTTGCTCCATTAGGGGAAACATATGTGTTTAAAATTCTACACTATATAGCCAGGGTAACATCTGTTTCATAACTACTATATGGTGACCCTCATCTATCCCTTCCACTATATACGTAAAGGTAAAGGTAAAGGTACCCCTGACTGTTTAGTCCAGTCGCGGATGACTCTGGGGTTGCGGTGCTCATCTCGCTCTATAGGGCGAGGGAGCCAGCGTTTGTCCACAGACAGCTTCCGAGTCATGTGGCCAGCATGACTAAGCCGCTTCTGGTGAACCTGAGCAGCACACGGAAATGCCGTTTACCTTCCCGCCGGAGCAGTAACCTTGTTATCTACTTGCACTTTGACGTGCTTTCGAACTGCTAGGTTGGCAGGAGCAGGGACCAAGCAATGGGAGCTCACCCTGTCACGGGGATTCAAACTGCCAACCTTCTGATCGGCAAACCCTAGGCTCTATGGTTTAGACCACAGCACCACCCATGCCCCTACTATACAGGTATATGTATCTGACTCTAATTTCCGGGATATGGAACCCATATCTAAGGAAGGTCACAGTTCCTCACCAAGATTTTCTGTTCTACCTGAAACTGATGGACTTGTTGATATTAGTATTGGACTGGATCCTGTTCTGTTGGCCTTGGAGTTGTAGACTATGGAGCTACCACTGAGGGGTCTGACTGAGGACAGAACAGAACAGAACAGCATCCTAGTCCCTATACAAAAAAGTGTGTTGTTTGTTAAGGATGTGGAAATTGTACGAGGTCAACTACAGTTCTGAAGATTCTTTGGGGAAAGCCAGGTGCTTTAAATGCGCTTTAAATGTATATGTGGATGTGCTCTGAGTTACTCATCCCTAGGATACTAGTAAAGGCAAGGAAGGCTAACATACTAATTTGGCTCTCACTTGCAAATGCACCTACAGGCCTATTAACATGGGACTGTGCTGGATGATTAATGGCAGGGGTTGCCAGTCTTGATGGGCACATTGGGAATTTTGAATAAGTGATGGGGGCACAAGTCACAAGATGGCCACTGTGAAGGCATGGCGCAACACAAAATGGTGGCCACATCTAAAAGAGCAGAAAGAAAGACAGAACCACAAAATGGTGCAGGCATGCCCCACATCAGTACCATTGTGGATCTCCCTTGAGAATGCACCCACAGGCCTATTGCTATGCACTTAGCGATTTATGGCTTGAACTGGAGTTCATGTGCTTTGCATTGCAATTATTATATATCTTAATTCATTGAGATATCCTTGGTTTCGTTTAGCTTCTGAAAGTGTAATTCAGTTTCAGCAAGAATCTATTTTGTCCTTTTCAGGTGACTACTCACAGATGAAAGACTGAAACCAGCAATTAAAAGGCAGACTTTTTGTGAAAGTATTTCACAAACTTGAGAACATGTTGAAGGGCTCTTGCCTGTCCGAAACACAAGCCCAACTGTTACTTTCCTTTGTGACAGAGATTGGGCACCAAAGCTGAAGCTGTGATTTAGTACTCAGCATGTTCTTTTATTTTAATTTTTTAAAAAACCTTTTAAAAGACAGAGTGGGAAAATGCGTTCCCATTCTAAGCTTCAAAATGAAAAGTTCTTTATCGCTCATTTGGGTTAAGAACAGAGCTATGGAACAAAGCACAGTGCCTTACATCTGTATGGATTCAAATAGCACTTTTGAAGCCTGATAGTTCTAATTAAAACACCTGGGACATTAAAAGAAATCAGTGATAAGATCCCTAATGCCTTCTTAGAACCTTGTACTGGAAGATGGGTGGAGGAGAAGAAATACACTAGTTTTGAAGTTCCTTTAGAACTGGATGACTGCTTCTTAAAGGAAAAATCGTAACTTGAGTTTTGGCACATCATGTAGCAGTCTGAAGTGTTTAGTGGAACGTATTATTGCCAAATAATCATATTCCTACCATTTCTCTTATTCTGCTTTAGCATTTATTTAAAACATAAAGAATGCTTCCAAACCTTGCAGGATTGGAACAAAGGTATTCTTAGCTGAAGTGATACAACCTATTCCTGTTGTTTCCCCCCGGTTTTCTGTAAGTGGTGGTGGTATGCTACTTCTTTACAGAGAGAGGTTCTTTCTTTAGCTATCATGGTGCCTAATAGGCGTTTGTAGTAGTGTGGCCATGTGAAAGTAGAGTACATGCATAACATGCTATACCTGCTGAAATTCCCTCTTCCACATAACTATTAAATGTGTAAGCAGGTGGTGCAGAGCTGCAGAGCTGGCTTCCCAGCACTGACATTGCGGGAGTTTGCCTGTATGGGGAAGGTGCAGAGCAGGGCAGTGGCAATCTGGTGGATTCACACAGCCTTTACCTCGCTGTCCTCTGCCCCACCCAACCCCAGTAAGCTGCAGTGCTGAAGGTATCAAAAAGGTGTCTCTGCAGTTCTGCCCAACTACCTGGAGTAGGAGGAGCCCTGTGGTCTTTTTCACATGGCTGCCGCAATTTATAGATCATGTGATCTAGCAGGGGGAAATGATGTGTTATGTCAGTCTTCCACTTCACTTAACCCCCTGTACACCAAGAGGGTAGCCTTTTACAGTATCAGAAGGGGGAAACTGACTTTCCCATCATGGAACTAGACACCAAATCTTGGGGTATAATCACTACCACCTGCTAGACTATTAGGGACAGAGTGGTTGCCAAATGACAGAATACATATTTTGAATGCAGGTCTCAGGTTCAATAGTTTTGCTGCGCTAATTATATCTACTCAGATCAGATAGCTGATACATTAAATTCATATGAGTTGATTTCCTCCTTTTTTTCTTTTTCTTTTTTTACTATAATGGTAAAATACATTTTGCTTGACTTGCATATAGGTTTCACATCCCAATGAAGAGACGTATGAAATCCTTGTGGGATAACCAGCCTCATATAACCAACATGCTTAAGTCTCATTAACTCATGAAGGGGTTAAGACCATAGAGTATGCTGTCCTGTCAGGCATAGCTAGGTCACTCCCCCTCACTTTGGGAGGAAGGTATTAAGCAGATGAGTGTTTATGCTAATAATTTAGGAACTTTAACCACTGTAGCCAGGCCATGTTTTACTGCCTATGCAACTTTTTCCTCAATGCTGTATGGAAAAGCATGTGAATCTGACCTTTGTAGAATTTGTAAGTAAAGCTTTTTCAACTTACCAAAAGTGTGGTCTTTTACTATGCTAGGGGAATTGGGAAACTTCGGAATGGCATATTTTAAAGGTCCAACAGCCTATACTTCCATGGTTTATTTTGCAGCATATTTTGTGATTTTAAATCTCTGCTGGGGTTCTCTCACTGAAGAGTACTTGCCCCAAGCTTGGATCTTGGCCTCGAGGAATTCTCCTTTTATACCTATTGTATCTTTCCTTGCACCAAAAATCCTCTGCTTCTCTTACCCTGCCTATGCAAACTCACAAACTGTGAGGAATGTTGCTTATACAGCCGATATAGTTCACCAAGAAAAGCATATTGAAGGGTTCTTTTCCTCTTTGCCAGCAGGAGCTTGGAGAGATTTTTATTTATTTATCAGATTCACATTGTGCTGTTTGATCAGGGTCCCCACATGGCCCAGCGCATTCATAAAATACAACAATTTCATTAAAAATTAAATTCATAAAAGAAAATGTACTTGTGAAGACGGGGGGATAGGAAAGGGGAGATAGAAGATGAGAAAAGGTCAGACAACAAAACTTTAAGATCCTGAACAGGAAAAAAGAAATTAAATCCACACACTCTCTCCCCCTGCAATCCTATCCTTCTGTTGTCTGGGGGGGAAATTGTTGCTCAGAAAATGGAACAAGGGGGTAACAAGGGTCAATAATAAGCTAATTCAGAAGGCAGACATGCAACAGGTAGGGTCTTTGCTTGTTACCCTCCCATTCTTGGCTCCCTCACATAGGACAGTTGGTATTTCATGCCCATTGTAGTGACAGAGGAGAGCCATAGCTCTGTGGTAGAGCATTTGCCTTGCATGCAGAAGATCTCTGGTTCAGCCCTTGGCATCCCCAGGTAGATGTCAGGGACTGTGCTGTGAAGGGCTGTACTGAGGAGGAATGGTGGGAGCCTCCCCTTCCCCCTGCTCTGTACCTGTATCCAGAATCTTCCCAGGACCAGGAGGACAGTATAGATTTGGAACAGTGGTTTGCAGAGGGACATAGTTCAGAAGGCAGAAGCTGGGAAATACAGGATGGGGAACAGCTAGCTGAAGAAACACTGGAAGAGAGAGGGTTAACAGATTCACAGTCTCTGGACAGCATTCCTCCGCTCAGCCCAAGATCAAGAAGAGCTCAGAAAGTGTCAGAACAGAAAGCACAGAGGGTACAAGCTCAGATTACAATACGTAGGACTGACGTAGATTAATAGGGACGGAAGGGAGTGTGATCCTTAATTGGGAGCACCACCATTTCTAGGAGATGTGTTCTTTGTTCTCTCGCTGTGATTTATTAAAGCTTCTAACTGGTAAGACGTTCCTTTCTTTGATCTTCTTATCTACTGCCCTGGAGGGAGGAAGCAGATTCCCTGAAGCCTGACAGAAGGGTACAGAGACACTTGTCTGAAACCCTACACTGACTGCCAGTCAATGTAGACAATGCTGAATTAGATGCACCAAAGACCTGACTCATTATAACATAACCTCCAATATTTTCACTCCCAAATCAGGACGTCAGGAGGGGCGCACTTTTCGGTCCAGTACCAGAGTGCTGGATCTTTGGCGCAATCCTGCTGACGAGCACCAGAGTGCTGGAATGTAGAGCGAGCATCTTTTGGTCCGGTGCCCTGGCACAAGGACTCATGCCAGAGTGCCAGACCAAAAAATGGGACATTCCAGGATGCATACAGAAGCTGGGATTTGCTTCTGTGAGTCTGGGATGCCCTGCTTAAAACAGGATAGTTGGGAAAGGGTGTGTGTTATCAGGCTGCTTCCTATTATCACCAACCATGGATAACCCTATTTGTTTAAGGTTTTAAGCCTTGGTTACCAAACTTTGCCACCCTGGCATTCTAGCCTATGGCCACCTGTAGATGGCATCTATAGTGTGTATAAGGCAAGCCAGTTCTGTGTTTCGTGCTTGCACGAAATATTGCTTGACTTCTATCTGACCCTCTGCTTTTGTTCTCATTTAAATTCCTACTGAGCCACAATCACAAAGGGTTCCCCCCCATAATGTTAATCTTTTGTAGTTGTCATTTGAACAACTTGTTCCTGTCGACTGAATAAAAATAATACTTCCTGATGTTCATCTCCTATCCTGCACTCCAGAATCAGACTTCATGCTGCACTCAACAATGCCGTATTTAAAAACACACATGGAAAAAAAGATGCTATAACATTTTTGACTCATGCTTTATATTACACATTAAGGCTTCAGAAAAATAAAAGGAATGGGAGATGTTTGCATTCTAGAAGGGATCACTGTCCCTTTGGGGTCCATTTGCAAATCAGACTAATTATCGTGGGCACCACACACACGCCACAATGAAGCACATGACACTTCTTATTTTATTGAGAATAGAATGCTTCTTTCTAACTGAATTCCAGCAGGAGGAGGGGCAGGGGAGGGACTCTATACGTGCCAGGGGTGGCTCCTACAAGCATATATGGGCCCATGGGCACCATGTTGGCAATGCCTGCATTAGAGGACCCAGAAAACATCTGTTTTAGAATATCACAGTGTTATTTTTTAAGCAATTATCAAACCTCTCACATTTTAGGTGAAACACTCCATTATTTTGTTGAATCTTCTGTATGATCACAGCAGAAGATGTTGCTTCCCTTCTTCTGTTGAACTGTATTCTATAAGGACGCATGGTCAGCTTTTCTATTCTCCTTCCATTCCTCAGACACAGGTTAGGTGCTGAATATTTACTTTGCCCCACAAACTGACATCCTTGGAAATGGTTAGGCTCTTTGAATGATTCTTGAGGACATTCTGTAAGGCAGAACTGGAACATTACCCATAATGGGGTTCTGGGCGGTGAGGCTTGGCTTGGGTGTCATGGGGTTGGGGGTGCCCAGAGTGTCTCCGCCTCCAGGGTGGAACCCAGGGTGGCCCGCCCCCTCCGTCCCGCCCTTGCTCCGCCCCTGGCCATGGGAGAAGCAAGAACCTCTTGGAATGTAAGGTTGTGAGCCCCTCCACCATAGGCTCAGGTTGTATATAAATAAACCATACATCATAAAGACTCCACAGTCTCCGGTGTGCCTCATTTCCAAAGGATACACGGGTAAGTTCCTGGACCCTGGAATCTCGCACCTCTCAGAGATTGAGGTGGTGTGTAACAATATATGTAAGTTTGTACATGTTCTCGAAAGAGAATGGTTTTTCTTTCTGTTGTCTTGACTGAGACGCTCTCTTCCTAACTGCATTAACAGCTTAATGTTCTGGCACTGATAATTAAAACAGATGTGGTTTTGCCCCCTCTCTCTGCCTCGCACCTGCAAAACATATTAATTGCCTGTACAATAATTTGCAGGGCCACTTAACCTGATGTTTCTTGCTCCTCAAAAACCAATTCCTCCTCACATGTCAGCTCACACATTTCCTTCAGCCCTTGGCTTTATTAGCCCCAAAGAACATTAGACCATTGTGATAGATGGAGAAACATTTGCTTGTAGTCCAACCTCTTGTTCTTGAGAGAATGCTCTTTTGTAGTCATTTTTTAAAGTCTCCTTTTAAAAATTAAGGCCTACAGATGCTAGCAAATGCTAGTTGATTCTTTATGCGCTAGAAAAGGAAAGACGTGTTTAGCATTCATTCAAACACCAGGAGCTGGAAATAATGGGTTTTAGAAAGGACCGGCACACATACAAGGAGGCAACAAATGAACAGTCATTGAATGTGAACTCTTTAAAGCAAGCTTCTCCAACCTGCCCCTCCCACCTGATGTTGTTGGACTGCAACTCCCATCATCCCCAGCAAGAAAAGCAAATGGTCAGAGATGATTGGAGTTGCAGTCCAACATTACATTTTAAAAAAATTTATTGAGTTTATTTATAACACATACACACATACTTGTCAAACTGAGCATGAAAATAACAAGCAAGATGTAAAACAAAACAAAAAGTACCAATGAAACATGATAAGGTACAAAAACTTATACAAAACAAATAGTCAATAATATATATATATATACATACCATATTTCGGTTCTTCTTTTCTTCCAATTGACTTCCTTCATCCTCAACACGGTTCTTTTATCATTTTTTGTAAACTGTCTCCTTTTTAGCTCATTACCCCTTTTTCTTTCTGTTTTTAACTTAAGTACCATAAATTATTTTGCAGAAGTTAATCGAAACAAATCCAAGTATTAATTTGAGGGCACTGCTTTTTAAGATCTTCTCTGTATTTTACCCATTTTTTTTTTGGAATTTTTGCTTGGTTTGACCCCTAATTGCCTCTGTCAATCTGGCCAGTTCAATATAATCAAATAATTTGTATTGCCATTCTTTTTTTGTCGATGTTATTTCTTTTTTCCAATTTTTGGCAATTAGTGTTCTCGCCGCTCCTGTGGCATAAAGGAATATTTTCTTATTTTCTCTGGCAATATCTGTGTCTAGTATCCCCAATAAAAAAAGCTTCTGTTTTCTTAACAAAGTTTTGTTTAAACATTTTCTTTAACTCTTTGTACACTATTTCCCAGAAGCCTTTGATTTTATCACATATCCACCACATATGTATGAGTGTCCCCACTGCTTTGTTACACCTCCAACACAGATTTGATTTTGTTTTATACATTTTACATATTTTGGTTGGTGTTTAATACCGTCTGTAAAACATCTTTATTAAATTTTCCCTTATCACTTCACAAGCCATAAATTTTCAACTCTCTTTCCACAATTTTCCCCATGATGATAATTTGATAGGTAAAGGGACCCCTGACCATTCAGTCCAGTCATGTCCGACTCTGGGGTTGCGGCGCTCATCTCGCTTTATTGGCCAAGAGCCGGCGTACAGCTTCCAGGTCATGGGGCCAGCATGACAAAGCCACTTCTGGCGAACCAGAGCAGCGCACGGAAACGCCGTTTACCTTCCCGCTGCAGCGGTACCTATTTATCTACTTGCACTTTGATGTGCTTTCGAACTGCTAGGTGGGCAGGAGGATAATTTGATAGTTTTACCTAAATCAGTAATGCAGTCCAACATTACTTGGATCCATGCCAGTCTGGCTTCAGGATTCTGGCTTCATTGAAACTGCCTTGGTCACCCCCACTGATGACATTCACTGGGAGAGAGACTAGGGGAAGTGTGACACCGCTTCTCCTCCTTGATCTCTCAGTGGCTTTTGATATTGTTGACCATGGTTTCCTTCAGGAGCATCTCAGGGAGGTGGGGGTCGGGAGAACTGTGCTTCAGTGATTCCTCTCCTACCTCCAGGGCCATTTCCAGAAAGCAGCTGTGGGAGGCTACTGTTCAGTGCCATGGGAGTTATCCTGTGGAGTCCACCAACAAGTGGAGAGCACTGCATTTGCTATCCTTGGTGTATAGACACTTACATGTGCCTTAGGAAGAGGGGTCTAGCCATGGCAATTAGTTATTTAAAAAAGAAGAGAAAAGGTCACTCAGAGGTAGCATTTTCATTTATTTAATGCTGGTAGCAGCCAAGAAGAGATGGCTGCAATGTCCATGCCCTGTTTGTGTGCATTTTTTGAGCATGGGGCCAAACCCTGTCCTTATCTCACAATGCAATTCTAAGTTCTTTGAGGTCATTTTAAAGAAACTTCTATTAAATGGGAATCACAGCGGCAAATGTGACTGATCACCATATGAAACATTTACACATTCAATAACTTCAATGGTTCAGGACATAATGGGCGATAGCCAATTTGGTTTTACTCCGAGTTGCAATTAATGACCCAAATTACATGTTTAGTCATTTCAATGAGTCTACTCTGAATCCAATTAAGTTTAATACCACTCATAATTTCCATTGGCACCCCTCCTCCCCAAAATGCCCTTTCTATTGGGAAATGGTATGAAAGTGGCAATGCACTTCTGTGTCTGTTGTACTAGTATAATATCCAGGCTGAGGCTCCTATCCTATGCATACTTACCTGGGAGCAAATCTTCTTGACCTCAGGGGACTTACTTCTGCTTAGACAAGTTTAAGATTACGCAGTGGAGTGATTAATACAGTTTAGAGAACAAAATGAATAAATAAAAGGGCAATGAAGAAGACCCTCCATTTCAATTGCTCATGCTGTATTTTATTACAGAGTAGCTTCATCATCCTTTCAGCTGGAGTTTGCATAAACAAAAGGATGCCTGGAGCAGCACTGAATCATTCCTACTGCACATTGTTTCTGAAGATGCTAAAAATTGGATATGATAAAATCAAAAAATTGCACACTTCTTCCAGGGATCAAAATCATGTAATTTTAGGGGAGTGGTCGTCGTCTTTTTCCTGCCGGCTGGAGGCAGTACTGTGAATCATTTCAAGATTTATTTTACAACACTTTTCATGGTACTTTGAAAAATACCCCCTACAACCCTGGAGCAGTTTTGGAAGTGATACTCCAGCAGTGTGATGGAAATGGAGACCTCACCAAAAACTGTACGCCTTTATGCTAAATGAAATTTCTGTGCAGTAGACACGTGGGTAGTCTCTGACTTAACCTTTGAAAGGCTACTAAACCCTGGGATTGAATGCCCTCAGGGCTAGTTTTCAGTCAGAAATGTAGACATGCTCTATTTGTATCGATGTGCATGTTGTTGTAGGCAGTAGCCACAATCGACAATATAGAGGGGTCTATAAGAACATGCCTGGTTCCTACTTCAGAATAGGATCTACAAAAATTCACCACATGTGATTCAATGCTATTCACTATTTCTCTCTAAAATGAAAGATCAGATAATATGAAAATATATCATCCAGGCTTCTCTCAAATATAACTACTAGCAAAACAAAACAGTTTTCATGCAGACATAACCTGTGTGGCATTTATCTCATGGTGGTTCTGTAATATTCCTGGATTGTTATAATCAATGTTTTCTCTGCATTAACCTAGAGATATTTATCTCCTGGAAAAATCTCGCTTAGCCCCAGAGCAGAGAAAGACAATCGGTGCACTGGAGTCTTAGAAAGCAATTCTAACCCAGATCTGCTGGTTGGTTGGAGTTAGGTTAGGTTAGGATAGGAATAATTTATTGGCCAAGTACATTTTCCAACATACTTGGAATTTTGCTTCGGCTACATTGCAAAGGTTAGAGCAATCTCCACTGGTGTGGGGTGCCATGCCCACCCCAGAGACCATAGCTGCACCCGTGAAAAGATTCATGGGCATAGAACTACTACTGGTGGTGATTGGCCCAGAACATGCTTCACATCACCATATAATAGCCATACTCTACAGTCCCCTCCCAGCCACATTTAATCTCCTATTAACACCCCCCCTACCCCCTTCTCTGTCCTTGCTCTTGAAATAGCTGTGAGAGCAGCAGCTCCAGTAATGGCTCCCCCTTTCACCTACTCTCTTTCACTCTGCCTTTCATCTATCTATCTATCTATCTATCTATCTATCTATCATCTATCATCTATCTATATCTATCTATCTATCATCTATCTATCATCTATCTATCTATCTATCTATCTATCTATCTATCATCTATCATCTATCTATCTATCATATATCTATCTATATCTATCTATCTATATCTATCTATCTATCTATCTATCTATCTATCTATATCTATCTATATCTATCTGTCTATCTATCTATCATCTATCATCTATCTATCTTTCTATCTATCATCTATCTATCTATCTATCTATCTATCTATATCTATCTATCTATCATCATCTATCTATCTATCATCTATCTATCTATCTATCTATCTATCTATCTATCTATCATCTATCTATCTTCTATCTATCATCTATCTATCTATCTATCTATCTATCTATCTATCTATCTATCTATCTATCTATCTATCATCTATCTATCATCTGTGGGCCACCATAGTCGAAAACACTCCACACAGATTACACCATTTTGTTCTTTCCTGATTTATGAAGCTGCTCCAGGCCATTAATGTCAACGAGGATAACATCCACTTGTCTTTAAATTTAAATAAATCTCTTGCATTTGTGCAATTGCCTGAGTCTGACAACCTTAATACTGATATACTTTTCCTAAGTAGGCACAATTCAAGGACAAAAAAAAAAGTACAGGATAAATATAGAGCTCCAATGTGGGAGTCCAATGTGACTGGCAAGGGGAGGGGGTGTCGGTTGGGATGGGGAGAATCCATATGCATAGAAACAGGATGAAGCACTGATGCGGGGATCAGGGTTTACGTGTTGCCAAACGGTGTGTGCGTGAGTGGGATTTAGAAGCCGAATTCAGAGTTACGGTATCTTAGAACTCCAAAGTTATGAGGGCCATGACAGGCATAAATCCAGATTATGGAGAATTATTAAATACCGATTTAATTATACATACATAAACCACCTTTTCTGTGAAGCCTTTGGCATTACTGGCCAGTGTTTAAAATATTTGCTGCACTGCTGCTTTTAGTTTTAGAGTGCCTGTGTGTTTTTATGAGATGCAAGTTGCCTTGGGTGGACTGTGCCCCCATAGGCAGTATAAAAATAACTTAATACATAAATAAATACCACCGTCACCCTGTCCCCATATCCCCTTGCAGCTAAGTTAATTGGTGCATGGGAAATAATCACTTTTCGTCCTGCTTTCCCTCAGCTTCCAGTATGAGGGGAGAGAGACTGTGCTTGCCATCAGGTGGTGGTTCGTTTCACCTGTGTTGTCCCACCTACCAACCCTTCAGAAGGGAGTCGCTTCATGGATAGTTTGACTTGAGCTTTTAGTAAATGGTATGTTTAGTCAAATATTTGCATATAGCGAGTGAGCAGTTATTATTATTTTAGTATTATGATGCAGTGATGTTAAGTGTATTTTTTGGGTATTTTTATTGTATTTAGACTTTGATTTTCCTGTGAACTACTTTGAGGACAGACTT
The DNA here is from genome assembly GCA_034641385.1 of Darevskia mixta. Lineage (NCBI taxonomy): Eukaryota > Metazoa > Chordata > Lepidosauria > Squamata > Lacertidae > Darevskia > Darevskia mixta. The sequence continues at coordinate 10,612,148 of JAWWNH010000063.1, forward strand.
ACTTGTGGGAAATTTGGCGTATGAATCAACTGATAATGTTAGCAATGAAAATTTCTCTTCACATCCTCTTCTTGTCTCTGCTGAATCTGTTTTCATGACTGCAAGCCTCTTGAGGCAGGGACCTTACCTTCTAGAACCATATACATAGATGCTATATGCAGCATTATATAAAGTACTTCTCTCTCTCTTTGCCTTAATCTGCTGTCAGTCATTTTCATTAGGTGATCCAGCATTCTAGTATTAGGAGAGGGGGTTCTTCTAAAACACCATGCTTGGTGATGGTGCTATATGTGCTATATGAAGCACCCCCCTTTTTTTTTTGCCTGAGCCTACTGTCAATCGGTAATAATAATAATAATAATTTTTTTATTTGTACCCCGCCCATCTGGCCGGGTCTCCCCAGCCACTCTGGGCGGCCTCCAACAGACATTAAAATACATTAAAATATCACAAGTTAAAAACTTCCCTAAATAGGGCTGCCTTGAGGTATTTTCTGAATGTCAGATAGTTGTTTACCTTTTTGACCTCTGCTGGGAGGGCGTTCCACAGGGCGGGCGCCACTACCGAGAAGGCCTTCTGCCTGGTTCCCTGTAGCTTTGCTTCTTACAGTGAGGGAACCACCAGAAGGCCCTCGGCGCTGGATCTCAGTGTCCGGGCTGAACGGTGGGGGTGGAGACGCTCCTTCAGGTATACAGGACCGAGGCCGTTTAGGGCTTTAAAGGTCAGCACCAACACTTTGAATTGTGCTCGGAAACATACGTATAGTATCACTGGATGAGTTTGACTTCTAGTATTTTTTTTACAGCTGAAGCTGAATTCTCAATTTTTCTGAACATGAATTTTCTCTCTTAAAATCCTGTAAAATAAAGGCTTGGTTGTATCCTCTCACTACTACAGTGAGAGAAATTGGATTTCTTGTATACCTTTATTTCTCTTTGAGGGTTATGTGAACTAGCATTATTAGGTAAACGGAACTTACTAGTAGTTACTGTGGTCAGCCAGCACTGGTTCAGAAAGAAGCTGAACCCATTTCAGAAGAACAAGGACTGAGGCTGATGTGGTGGACTTCTTCCACATTTTATAAAATGGATATCCCAGTGAAGTGAAGTGTGTGGTGATTTCTTTTCCCACAGCAGCACTCAGAAAGAGGACATAGCATGTCAAAGCCCAGTACATTCCTCACAGGCCAGGTGGTGCGCCGTGTTGCTAGTGACATTTTTCTCATTGCTGAATTTTCAGTGGAGTAGAAGAAAGCCAGGCCTTGGAGGATTCCAGCAGAGTAGAAAATATTCAGAGGGCAAAAGCTATTTGCGGCCATCCTGATAAAGGGAGCAACTGGATTATTCTTAGCACAAGGCTAGAATCTGCAGCTTTATGTAAACTGTGATTCACTGTTCTTGAGGCAGGATGTTGTGCATGGGTGAAGCTTGCTTGGTACCCAGACAACATGAAACTATAATACTATACACATAGGCAATGGAGGTTTTTCTCTGGTGGTCTCAGTGTTGTGGAATGCTCCCTCCCATCAGTATTGGCATTCCACCGGCTCTCTAAGACCCACTTGTTTAGACAAATATCCCCCTGCTCTTCTGACCAGAAAATCCAGTCTTAATTGCTAGGATTGTTTATTTTAATTGTTTCTAATTCTTGTGCTGTTCTAATGTGCTTGTTTTATTGCACACTTTAATTGTGGATGTTTTAATGTTTCAGTGGGGTTGTTTTATTGTGTATTCTAATTACGTGCATTTATGTATTTTACTTCATACTTTTAAGCCACTTCTAGGTCTTGCTTATGATGTATAGCAGGCATCCCCAAACTCGACCCTCCAGATGTTTTGGGACTACAACTCCCATCATCCCTAGCTAACAGGACCAGTGGTCAGGGATGATGGGAATTGTAGTCACAAAACATCTGGAGGGCTGAGTTTGGGGGTGTTTGGTGTATAGAATTAGGCTGAATAGGATTTAGAATTTCACAGTGAAACCTCAGACACTAGTGGGAAATTCTGCAGTAATCAAGGCTTGGGGTTTCAGTGCACTGCATAGCTACTTCGTAGCAGCTGGAGGAGGAGGAGAGGACAAAGGGTAAAGAAAGAGCTATGAGTGGAGGGGGCCCCCTTTCCCATCCTCTGGTCCACCTGTGAAAGTCAAGAAATCTGCAGTACCTGGACCTGGGTGTTGAGAGTGCAGCTGAATGGGACACCGTTGTGAGAAGTACCATCCACCTTGGGACTGCCCAGAAAAAGCAGATCTTGAATGGGAGACTAAGGTGATGTCCACTGCTTCCAGGAACTCTTCTCATTGTGAGACATTCATGGGTGTGCTGAGAGTATGTTTGTGCCCTGGGTGAGAACCCGGAGGTTGAGAGAGAAGGGGGTGGGTGCCCTAGGGAAGATTAATTGATATTGATTTTTATATATTAGTAACTTTGTGTTAATGTAACATTTTTATATGTAATGGTGTATTTCTGTAATGTTTTGTTTGTCTGTCGCTGCTTCACTACACTGCTTAGATATGTTCTTAATATATTAAGTGGTATAGCAATTAAATAATCAAATTACTTGGCTACTTCCCCTCCCCAAAGAAACAGAAGCAATTCTGCACAGTCAGTTATTGGCACATTGGCACCTGCCCAGTTGCTCTCCTAGATACCTGACCACCCTGGCCTTTTTGAATCATAACAAGTTGTAACCTCCATGTTCAGATTTCTGCTCTCCTCCTCTGTGTTAAAAAGCAGCTGGCCCTGTTCAATTATTTGTTTACTTTTTAGTAGGAGTGCATATCTCCTTTGTAACGTGTCTCTTCTCTATTTCAGATTGTCCCTTCGTACAGACTTTGCCCTGGGCTTGCCTCCACAGTGCCTACTAGCAGTATTTTTCTGTCAGAAGCAATAGGTTTCAACTCTCCACACAGTCTAAACAGATTTCCCAAGTGCATATCCATAAAACCTGACAGCTGGGTGCTCTGTCCTTCAACATCCAGCTGTTCCAAGCTGGCATACAGCTGGGGATACTCAGTTATAAGGACAATTGTCCGTTCTAATTGTAAAGGATTCAAAAGTGAAATATTAGGTCACTTTGGCTTTGACAACAGCCAAAGTATAATATCCGGCACTGCAGACTATTTGAGGGCATAATTATCTGAAAGATTGTCATGTTTACAGCTGGAGGACAGTTGGATACATGAACATAAATTCCTATATTTGCAGCCATTTTTGTCACCCAGACCGTGATGACAGAGGGTCTTACTTGAGTGTAAGGAAGAGATCTTTATTGAAGGAGGGAAGACTTACAGACTCAGCAAGAGGTAATGCCTTCAGAAGCTGCTATATCTAGGCTCCATGACAAGAAAGGTGAGGTTGGCTGTGTTAGGAGCAGCAGTCCAAGATTAAGGAGGACAAGATCAGGGCGAGGGGTTCAGTACTGTAGAGAAGCAGTGCAGTTGTCCCAATGGGTTGGCACACCCACACACCAAGTTCTTAAAGACAGGGCAAGGTACGCCTATTCACAAGACTCTCATGCCTTGTGAGACTGCTGAGCATGCAGATATGCAATGTGTCTGAAAAGATGTGCCTTCACAGCAATATGAATGTTGGTGGGTCCTGGGTGACCAGCCTCTGCTCTCCTCTTCTGACCCCAGTTTCCCAACCCTTGGTGGTTCACTGACACCCTCCCTGGATTCCATTGCTGTGCTCCCCTGCCAAGGAGGGAATAGGGGAGATGAGAGTCCTATATCCCCAGTGGGGGCCACCATATACTGTGAGACAGAACTGCCCACTTCCATCCAGCCTCTGTTCTCTCCATATCATCCTCCTGTGCCCCATCCTCATCTGCCTCAGCCTGCTACTCTACTCCTGAGCCCAATGACATCTTGGGACTCGGGTACAATTATTCTGTGGTTAAAATTTGTTTGTATTATATATATGTTCAGTTACAGCATTTATTGTATTTTTTGACACATTATAATTGTTTACCTTTTAAAATAAATAAATAAATAAATAAATAAATAAATAAATAAATAAATAAAGGTTTTAAATATATATATAATTACACTTGGAGGTGTTCTTTTTCTCTCTTGCTTATCACATGATTATTTATAGGGCAGTTTTCTACAATGACTTCACCTTCTTCCCTTATAGAAATTCATTGCTTCTGGTGAACGGCTCAATTTCATGGCAGCAAAGCAATTTCTTGGATTCTTAAGCCTACGTGCTGCCATTCTAAAGGTGGGAAATATAGCAGTTTCTGGTTTGAGGGAAATTGAATGCAACTCTCTGTGGAAGGAGATTGCCCTGGTGGAAGCGGGGTAGGTGGGAAGGAACTCCATAGATACATGGAAAACTACATGTGTAAGTGGAAGAGAGTGGAATCCAGTGGGGAAGCGAATAATGACCTACGTACACACACAATTATTTTAATCGCCTTCCTTTCATACTCCAGTTATTGGCAATAAGTTACCAGCTGCTGTATTTTGCTCAATAACCCTGTGCTACAATGATTATTTTCCTGTGAGAAGATGAATGTCCTTTTAATTTTCTACTTAAAGGTCATTAATTTAGGGGGATGACTCTCCCTCTTTTTTTTGTTCTTATTATGGTGTCATGTGAAAAGAAGCTGATTGGGTTTCTTTAGAATTCTTTATAGTTTAGAATACTTCAATTAAAGCCCCATTAATTCATCTCCCTTCAAGGCTAAATTTAATCAGCGAATTATCACATCCATGGCATTTAACCAATTTTTCACGGGAATAGCAAGTCCAAGAAAGGGGGGGGGCAGGGAAAGACAGAGGATAGGAAGGAAGATTTTTTGCACTGAGAGATCATGCCAAGGAACACTGGTGTGATATCTTTCATGAACCAGCGTAATAAAGTGGATCACTGGCCTCCCTGATCTCATATAAATTCCCGTCATGTGAGATCAATTAGCAAAGTGTCAATTTTCAACCGACCGTCTTGTTAAAGATAGACAGCCTCTCTGAAACCAATGAAGTTGCAGGTGGCATTATCTTGAACATCTTGCATTCAGCTGCCACAGCACACTCCCCTTTCCCTAATAATGAAGCTGCTTTAAGTGTGTAAAAAGTGGGGTGTTCATGCTCCTGGTGACTCAGTTTACCCTGTGCTGGGTCATTGCTTTCTATCTTGCAACCATTTCAAATCCCTGCCCAGTCATGAAACTGCCCCTGGGCTGGTCACCTTAGTCAAGTCATTAGTTCTCAGTAAAACCTGACTAGATCTTTAAGAGGGTAATGTGGTACATGACCCATGAGATGCATTTTTATTTTTTAAAAAAAGTTTAATTCACCCTCATTCCATCAGGTTTTTTCACTCATGCATGACTCACTCTTTTTCTAGTAATCTTTTGCATAGCTAACTTTGCTGCAGCAAATGTTTGCCTTTTTACCTTTTGACCTAGTTTGTTGTTGTCATAAATAATAGGATCACAGTAAAATTAAAGGAATAACTATGTCTTAGATATTAAATAATATTAGTGATCATCTGGGGAGAAGAATTGAATATTTTTAAATGAAAGAATGTATGTGAAGATCAAATATATCAACTATAAATCTGTTTTGGTGGAGAGTAAAAAGGTAAAGGATGGTTAAGTCCAGTCAAAGGCGACTATGGGGTTGCACCGCTCATCTCGCTTTCAGGCTGAGGCAGCCGGTGTTTGTCCACAGACAGCTTTCCTGGTCATCTGGCACAATGGGACACTGTGACGGAAACCAGAGTGCACAGAAACACCATTTATCTTGTAGGACTGCAAGAAGCTTTGTAGCCGCCCAGAGTGGCTGGGGAGACCCAGCCAGATGGGCGGGGTACAAATAATAAATTATTATTATTATTATTATAGATCAAGGAAGAAATATCATTGTTAATGCAAACTTATAGTGATTAATTTTTAGAAAGTGGTAATTTAAAACAATGATTGATTTAGGAAATATAGAAATAAGGAATAGATGTTAGAATATCATGTGAAAGGTTTGACAGAAGTCACAGCCATAAAAAGCCAAAATGGTATAAGATGTGAAGATAAATGTATGGAATTTATTATTGTATCTTTAGAAAACTAATAAAAATGATATTGAAAAAAAGAAACACCGTTTATCTTCCTGCCGCAGTGGTAACTATTTATCTACTTGCACTGGTCTGCTTTCGAACTGCTAGGTTGGCAGGAGCTGGGACAGAGCAATGGGAGCTCACCCCATCACAGGGATTCGAAACACCAACCTTCTGATCGGCAAGCCCAAGAGGCTCAGTGGTTTAGACCACAGCGCCACCTGCGTCCAGTGGAGAGTGCACATACTATAGCCACCTATAGTCCTTTTGCTTTCGTGTACACAGAACATCTCATATGCCTAGGAGTGAATTCCTGCTGAAACTCTCATATCCATAAGTGGCAGCCCCAAGAAAACCGTTACTAGTAATGTATTTTCCTCAGTCTTTTTGTAATAAAGTGTCTATTAAGAAACCTTTTGCTATAAGGTTTATTTTTCAGATGGCATGCTAAATCTAAGTGGAGCTGCATCTGAAGCAAAGAGCAAACAGACCCAACAACAAGAAAAGCTTCTCATTACATTATTTAATTAGCTCTTTATGTCACTAACATGATAGTGCTGAGAAAATGAGGGCATATTATTGATGTGCAGCTTAGAACACTACCGCGAGATGAGAGACATTTCTTTGATGTACCTTTTAAATTCTGCTATGTGTTTCTCTCACATTGGGTCAATTTAGTAAGAACAATGACAAGGTCTTTCCTTAATCCAAGCCGCCACAAGTGATTTTATCTCTTTTTTGCAGCTTTATCTGTGTGCCTTTCTTAAAAACCTAGTACAGTGAGGAAAAGTTTTCTTTGTTAGTATTTCTCCTCTGTGCTTCTTTGTGTTTGTAATCCTTTTTTTAAGGGGAAACTACTATGGTATTTTATTGCAGGTGACGCTGTGGGTTAAACCACAGAGCCTAGGTAAAGGTAAAGGGACCCCTGACCATTAGGTCCAATTGCGGACGACTCTGGGGTTGCGGCGCTCATCTCGCTTTATTGGCCGAGAGCCAGCGTACAGCTTCCAGGTCATGTGGCCAGCATGACTAAGCCGCTTCTGGCGAACCAGAGCAGCACACGGAAACACCGTTTACCTTCCCACCGGAGCGGTACGCTTGCCAATCAGAAGGTCAGCGGTTCGAATCCCCGCAACGGGGTGAGCTCCCGTTGCTCGGTCCCTGCTCCTGCCAACCTAGCAGTTCGAAAGCACATCAAATTCAAGTAGATAAATAGGTACCACTGCAGCGGGAAGGTAAACGGCATTTCCATGGGCTGCTCTGGTTCGCCAGAAGCGGCTTAGTCATGCTGGCCACATGACCTGGAAGCTGTACGCTGGCTCCCTCGGCCAATAATGCGAGATGAGCGCCGCAACCCCAGAGTCGTCCGCGACTGGACCTAATGGTCAGGGGTCCCTTTACCTTTACTATTGTTTTTAAATGTAATGGCAGCAGGAACCCAAGTGATCCATGAGTGTGTGTCACAGGTTTGGAGGTTGGGGGGAATTGTTTTCCTCTCCAGCCTGCACCCTGTGTGTTTCTTAAACACCCAAATGTCCAAAATCTCCTTACACGTCCACCAAGGGGCGTTTCACAATGCCTTATAACCCTGTTATAAAAAGAACCCTAACATTAATGGGGCATCAAGATCTTCTAAGCATGGATGAAAGCCATGCTATGGTGTAGGCAGAAGGGAGAACTCAAGGCACATAGCTATAATTAAAAAGCAAAACAAAACATTTTTTAAGGAAAGCAGAGTTTACATAGCAATTAAAAGCTAAAGGAAGAAAACCAGCAAAAAATGTGTAAGAAGCAGGGGGGGGGGAATGCAAGATTCATTTATGCAAATACATTCCTACATCTCCTGGCACAATAGTAAGCCTAGAAGGCCAAAAGAACAACATGCATTTAAGTTTCTAAGTGAGTTCTTTGCTTCAATACATTTCAAAGTGGACAGATTGATTCATACTTGGTTTGCAAAGCTCAGGTCTGGTAAACCTGAGGCTCATCAGAGGTTTCTGGAGAACCACACAATCTCCACCCTGGTTGCACACTGATAGAAAGATTAGACATTCCTCAGGCAGCAGCGAGAGGGTGCAATCTCTATGTTGAGTGTGACATGCAAATATGCGACAGATTTGCTGCCATACATGTTTGGAGTCTCCAGTAATTGATTTTATTGGTTGTATTCATAGGCTCAGTACCCCTATATCTTTATGGTTTGGGGGGGAGGGGGGACCATAATCTTTCTGCTCTATTCTTCCATCCATTTTTAACTACTAACATTTGGTCACAGGCTGCTCGGATTTTAAACTCAGAACAAGAAAGTTTCGTTAACTTTTACATTCCCTGAGAACAAAACAACAAGATTATAAATTCTTCTTATGTGAAGTTGACCCTATTACAAGATTAGAACTGTGCAAAAACCCAATCATTTTCAACAATTGTTTGCTCACCAGCATCTCTAGGTATACAATACCAAGAACTGGCAAGGTGGGCGTGGAAGGAAATCAGTGGATAAATGAGGGTGTGTGGAGCCACTGACAGGTTTAATGATATTTTCGTACACTTTGTTGTTTTGCAATAAGATACAATACCTTTTCCACACATAAGCTAGTAATTGCTTCTGAGAGAATAGGCTTTGTTGATACCACAAACAGCACCAACTTGATCCAAATCTACAATGCATCTTCTTCTTACAACTTTTACTCCAGGTCTACTTAATAAGGAGGTGTAAATAGTCAACCTATCAATTCTTAAGGAAATCAACCCTGAGTGCTCACTGGAAGGACAGATCCTGAAGCTGAGGCTCCAATACTTTGGCCACATCATGAGAAGAGAAGACTCCCTGGAAAAGACCCTGATGTTGGGAAAGATGGAGGGCACAAGGAGAAGGGGACGACAGAGGACGAGATGGTTGGATAGTGTTCTCAAAGCTACCAACATGAGTCTGACCAAACTGAGGGAGGCAGTGGAAGACAGGAGTGCCTGGTGTGCTCTGGTCCATGGGGTCACGAAGAGTCGGACACGACTAAACAACAACAAATAGTCATTATGGTGGTCATTTGTCATCTGCTACAGAGGATGGTTCTCTATATGAAGGGTTATCAGAGGACAGTCTGCTGTTTGAAGAACTCTCTGGTCCAAGAAGGGAGAGCAGAGGCCTTGAAGCCCATCAACAGTTAGCACCTAGACAAAAGCACACAAGCTGTCTTTTCCATTATGGTGAGATTATTTATTTATTTATTTATTTATTTATTATTACAGTTTAAATTACAGTAGTTATTTCTACATTTGTACCTCTGCATATAAACTAGCATAAGCAGATTTCATGTCTCCTCTTTGTCCTCTTTTCTGGTGATAACATTTGGTGGTGCATAAGTGGCCTCACTAAAAGGCATTGCAGATACAAATTAAGTCCTACAATCCTACTCTTTGGGTACGCCTTATGAATATTGCAAGCAGTAAATTCAATAATGAACGATAAAGAAGCCAAGCCAATATACTTTAGCAGTTTGGTTGTTGATCATCTCAAATTATTTATGCTTAAGTGTGCGATCTAGTACAGTTTTTGTTTTTCCTGGAGGCAATAGGTCCACAACAAAGGTTAAATAGGCACAGCATTGTAAGTAACAGAAGAGGGTTAGAAGGATTTATTTAGAAGGTTTCATTCTTGAATAGCAGGGAAGAAAAAATATTTTTATTTTTATTTGCCATATATAGTTTGCCATATATAGTTTCCATATTTGCCTTAGCAGTCGAACAGATTGGACAGTGTTTCAACAACTGTCAACATGGGATCTGGCATGCTGAGGACTACCTCTGTTAAAACATCAATATTCAAAGTCGGTCAGTACTTAAGACTGACTGACTTCACTGCACAATGCAATCTGGCAATATGTCTGGATGATTGTGAATCTATCTTCTTCTTCTTCTTCTTCTTCTTCTTCTTCTTCTTCTTCTTCTTCTTCTTCTTCTTCTTCTATGTCCTGTGGTGATGCTATAATGCATTGAGAAAATATTGGGGCAAGGTTCCTTTCAAAAGAATTGGTTGCAAAGTTAGAGAATAAAGATGATCAATATGACTCTTATGAACTAAGAGAGGTATATATGTTACTGTATATTTTTACACACACACACACACACACACACACACACACACACACACACTCATGATAAGCCCTGAAGGGGATGACTTTGACTGCAATCCCAGGTGCATTAAGAATCTTTAGTCCTCCTAGTAAATCCCTTCTTGCTACCAGCAGAGTGGAAGGCCAGCCTTTGCTCAAATGGATATTCTGCAGCAACATAGTCCTTAGGTTTTGACCCCACTAGCAATCGTGTAGGACATGATGAATTTGCAGTATTAAATTTTGGAGTCATTTGGATCAAATTGTACCAGCCACAAAATAAGCTTTTCCATCTCTGTCTTAATATTGTGCTCTAGTTGTGCTCTTACTACCAGCTCCTTTAGGGATTTTAAGCTATCCTTTTCTTTCTCTCTTTGGGCTTTGTCCTCCACCCCCTTCTCCCCCTTGCTTATGTATCCAGACAAGATCTGTGCTACAATAAACCTTTGCCACTAGCAGGAATCTAGCAGTCACAAACAATTAGTCCTTTCTCTGAATTGTCCAAGGTTAATTTTAGCCTGCAAAACTGTCTACTGCCAGATCTGATACGTTTTCTCCTTCAGCTCCAGCTGTCTGGTCCCTGATGGGATTTTGGCTACAAGGATGGCATTATCAGCCCATTAACCATCACTAGCCGTGGCACTGTGAGGCTGATTAATATTGATCACTTGTTCCATAGAGTTATCAGATGCTGCTGAGTAAAGTCAATGGTTGGCTGTTTCTGAGGGAACTTTTGTGTTTACTGGGTTGACAGAACTTCACCCTATGGTTCTGCCGATAGAGACCAAGAGATTATTAGAGAAGGAGTAACATATTTGCTTCACCAGCAACAGGTGTCAGGATGTAAAAATTCACAAACAGGAAAGATTTTCCTGTTGAAAACTTCACAAAAATCAGCAATCGTTTTCTCTGTAACATTTCTGCAATTAAGCATGGTTTCAAATGGCTGAAATGTGCCTTGGGCCTGAGGATGCCCCAAGGGTGGTTAAAGTGACTGCTTATTTACTATGGTATCATGGAAGACTTGGAGAACGCACCACCAAACAGGGAATTTCAAAGAGGACACACCACTGGGAGCATTGAAATGACCTTTCTCCATGCAGTGGCCAGACTTCTGCCTGGGGTTCCATTTAACTCTCATATAACCCCTTGTTATGTACTGAGTTGAATAGGATCCAAAATGCAGCAGTCTGATTGGTCCTAGAACAATAGGATTCAGAATGCAGCAGTCTGATTCGTCCTAGAACAATAGGATCCAGAATGCAGCAGTCTGATTGGTCCGCAGGAGCCACCCAATCCAGCTCCAGGTGGAAGTGAATCCGCAACCTGATTGGCCTACAGGAGTATCCCGGAATTAGCCAATCACGTGGGGCCCATTGTGTAAATAATGTATATAAAGCAGACGTTCTGGGGAAACATTCAATCCTCGCTACTATGAGCTGAATAAAGAGCATGAAATCCACACTCTGAGTATATTTCACCCCTGTTTTAAAACAGCTGCATTGGTTGCCAGTTCATTTGGGTTCCAATTCAGGGTGCACATATTAGTGTTTAAAATGTTAAATGAATTATGCCTCAGTTATCTGAAAGACCACCTCCTTCTCTTTTGGGTGTCCTCTTGATAGCTCCACTGCCCTTAGAAACTTGAAGGTGACGGTGGTGGTTCAGGAAGGAGCATTCCCTGTGGCAGCTGCTAAGTTGTGGAATTCCCTCCCCACAGAACAGAATGGCAACAGGCAGAGTGGCTAAACTGCACAACGACACTATCGACACCTATGGCAAATTTGTGAGGTTTGCTTTCAGGGGAACTGAGGCAAATTCCAGGTTCCAATCTAATGCACTCAATAAAGAATGGAACTTTATTTTTTAACCAGGACCATTTTTAAAATGTGTAGCAACTTTCAGAAGCGACCTACAACTAACTAGAAACACATTTCCCCATTGGTGTCCCCTCTTGACAACAGAGCATTTTAGAGCTAGTTATCTGACCAGTTTCCTTCAGAAATTGCTTTATTGAGCTGTGCTTCCAAGGGATGTCCTCTGCAGTCTTGGATGGCTGCTGCACAAGGTCCCACTCATTTTCTGTTAGCCTGTCCTTATATAGAGATCCAAGAGATCTCTCTCTGAAACCTTTGTTAACACAAGCAAGCAGGCACACCCCGGCAGAAATGGTTCAGTTTCTTTTGAGTGGCAGTAATAGCTTTGTAACACACAGTGTGACCCTCTATGTGCTGGCTGCTAAAAAACCCCCCACAACAACCCAGGAACAATGAGTTAGATAAAATTGCTATAAATTGTTGTGGTGATTCAGAGGTTTAATCTGAAAGCAATCTGGATTTGAGTTTGTTGGTGTCTCTGGCAACTTTTCTCTCTTATATTATGGATGTTTGCAAATTGGATTTTAAAAGGGCAATAGAATATTGGAACTGGAGCTGTCAGAGATGCTCAGGGTCTGTTTTAATGCTCAGGAACTTGGCTGTAATGGACTGGTTGGACACAGAAGAATGGTGGGAAGAACCAGCTGGGAAACCAGCAAGGGAAGAAGGCTCAGAACTCAGGAATTGGTGGTGGGACAAAGGTGAGTGGTCAAAGGAAAAAGACTGGGAAGAAGAGGTGTCTGAAGCTGAAGGGGTAAAAGGGCTTGTTGAGATGGGACAGTCTGTGGCAGAGATTCAAGAATCAGAAGCTGAAGCTGGAGAGTTGGAGGAGGGAGCTTAAGAGACAGAGATGAGTTGGGCTAGTGAAGAGTCACAGGAGTCTCCCACTCCTGCTGTGACAAGCTCCTCTCCCCATTGTCTCCCAGAACCAGGAGTGGCATGAAAAGGGCAGAGGAGAGATTGGCTGCACACAGGCACAGTCTCCATTTGCTTGGCAAAAGCCCTGGAGAGGAGGAGACATAGGCAGCTGGGAAGGTGGGGACCTTTAGTCTTGACAATTGATTTCATGGAAGAAGACCCATGAATGAGGCCTCATTAGGCGTGACACTCAGCCAAGTTTGTGGAGATTTTGTTTTGGCTATATAAGAGTTAACTCTAACTTTAGACTGTGACCAGCACGCTCTATGACATTGACAAAGTCTTTTTTTATATTATATATTTTTATATTATGGATATATGTTCTGGATTATTTTATTGGCTAGAGCAATAAGCTTATGGGGCACTACTGGACTAAGAATCTTAGTATCTATGTTTCCAGTGCAAGCCGATAGACATCAGAAGAAAATGTGTACCATGCCTGCCTTTGTTCATTCTATCAGTAGAAAATATTATGATCAAGTGAGAACATCTCCCACCTTGTTTGAAGAATAGGGCTTTGAGGTTTTTACCATTTTGCATAATTGCATATTTATCTGTGAAATTGCTAGGTGCATTTTGCATAACTGCATGGTTCTCATTCAAATTTTAAAAGGAGACCAACAGATGGAGGGCAGAAAAATAAAATCTTACCAGTTAGAATGGTGAATCATCCTGTACATACCAACTCCTAGTTATAGCCCTTTTGGTACATTATAGCTCCATGCTGGAAATCTGATACTATTTCTAATTTTGCTGAAATTAAGAGCAGAGAGCCAGATTAATATACAGAGCTAGAACCTGTTAACCAGGATCATTAATGCTACTGAAAGTAACCAAAATAAGCCAAGTTGCAGTTGCTCTAGGTTTCGAGCTGGATCTGTGCAGTTTGTGGAAAGTCAAAAGGAGTGCTTAGCAGTTGCCTGCTTTGTTTTGAAGCTAAAAGTTGATCTGATACTTCCTACTGAGCACACATTATATGATGCGTTATTTAGATGTAATACTATTTTTTTGTTACAACTTCTAAGCAACGGTAGATGCAGTAACTCTGTAACTCTGTCTCAATTGCCAAGATTCTAGACTAAGGGGGAACCTGTCATACAAATAGAGCTGGACTACAACTAGGGTTTGAGGAGATATTTGGCATTGTCCACATTTTAAATGAGAAGCTACCAAATTCACTACTTGAACCAATAGTTATCCATCAAGATTCACACCTCTCTGAATTTTGCCATGCAATTCGCCAACCGAGAAATAATGCGTATATTAGGGGTATAGTGTGCATAAAGGTGCATATGTTAGTGAGAATAATACACAATAATAAATTACCTTGGGGAAAATTCATTGCACTGATGTATATATTAGTCAAATGATACAGAAGTATGCTTATTAGGATAAATTTGCATTAAGGATTTTTTAAAAATGCAAATTGCTGTGGAAATGTGAACTGAATTTATTCTTGGAAAAAATGAGAACCCTAGAGGGCCAAAACAGACAAATTTGTCTGTTCCTTACTCCAACTCCCACTAGCCCTATGAAGTGGCACAGAATTTGCCCCAAAGTAGCTGTCACAATAACAATGGTGGTACTGTTTGTGCCACCACTTCATTTCCTTCAACCACTTTCTGTGATAGGCTTAAGTGGTTCATAAGAGTGGCCATAACCAGCCTCACTTCCCATTCATCCCTTCTTGATCCAATTAATGGGCTCCACTAGTTAATTATGAGCGGAGAGCACTTTATTACATGGAAGTTCTTTATGCACAAGAGATTCATTTCCTTGTGATGATAGCCAGCTGTAAAACGATGGGTGCAATCCAGCTTCATTAAAATCAACATGAGTTTTGTTCTCAGTGGACACCAGCTATTATCATGCTCCCTCAGAAATAATTGTTCAAGTGTCTGCTATAGGATTAGAAAATGCAAATGAACAATACTTCTTACTCTTCCTTTCCAAATGTCTGCTCTTTTGCTTGAGAATGTGCATAATTTATATACTGTTACTTTAGAGATAGATGGGAGAAATTAAGATTTTATTTTTTTAAGAATTGGAGGAACTTGATACTGTCAATAGTCTGTAGGTCCAAAAATGGTTGGTTGTTACCATCTGTTGCTTAAACTGTTGTGCATGTTGGACTAGACTTAACATACAGGTAGGAAGGGATGTTAATGTGATGTCTGACATTGTTAGGTGCCTCTATACAGTTGGTGCTGCTGCAATGTCAATGTCTATTGTGACTGCTTTGTCAGGATGTCCAAATTAAAGATTCACTGTGTCTGGATCCAATACATGCACTCTTTGATCAAGCAATGTATGCTATAGATGTAGAACTAGCCTGGAAGCACAATGACATGTTTAAAGCTATAATGCTAAAGTTAATAATAATAATAATAATAATAATAATAATAATAATAATAATAATAATAATAATTTATTTATACCCCACCCATCTGGCTGGGTTTCCCCAGCCACTCTGTTTTCTGAGGCTGAGCTATCGCCAGCACTTGTGCCATTGCAAGTTGTGAGAGTTTGCTGTTAAATAGTATAGGCACATACTTTACAGATGTCAACCTTAGCAGCATCTGCACTGCATCTGAAGCTTTGTTTCAATGGAGCACTACACTCATTGATCGAAGGCCATTAATGCAACCATGCAGCACATCTGGGGCCACCAACCACCAGATTTGCTTTCTTTCTGTGTAGCCTTTGGAAGCAGCACAGTCTATTTTGGATCTGCTCTGTGTTCATTCCAATTTGTTTAGTTATTCAGGTCCAGCTCTGATCTGTTAAATTCAAGCTCTCTTTCCCCCCACGTTTACTGTACTGGGGAATCTAACAATGGTCATAACTCCCCCCCCTCCTTTTCACATAAGTGGATGAAATTTACAGGCAAGGGAGTTTGTTTGGCTTAAGCCTGCCAAACCTCAGGTAGATCCATTCAGTGATTTTAATGCAGTGAACCTTTAAAAGGTATTATTTTAATAAAGAAAAGTATCTACTTTTTATTTCCTGCCAAAATTGGGTGCAAACTGGTCACATTGTCTGAGGGGATAAAGGCTGCCAAATTTACAAAAGTTAGGCACAGCTGTTTTCCTGTAAGGACAAACCTTACCGTGAGGGGGGGGGGGTGGGCAGTAGGGTGGAAATAGTTCTTAGTGAAAGTTTCTGGGAGAAATATTGTCAGAGACCCCCACAAAAACACGATAACCACATTACAACTATTACACACACACACACACACACACACACACACACACACACACACACACACACAGTGGCACCTCTGGTTAAGTACTTAATTCGTTCCGGAGGTCCATTCTTAACCTGAAACTGTTCTTAACCTGAAGCACAATTTTAGCTAATAAGGCCTCCCACTGCCGCTGCGCCGCCAGAGCACAATTTCTGTTCTTGCGCATCGAGGTCCCAGAGCCCACCCCAAATAATTCACACTTCAGACATAATTTTGGTTTAGTGTGGTTTTTGGGTATAATTTTTGGCCACAACTTTATTTAAATACAAATCAAATTGTGAGTGGTTGCTTAGGCATTGGTTCTGACTATCTGTCACCCTAAGGACAGAACTGACACACAGTCAGTAGGGAAAACCTTTGGGGAAGAGTAATTGGGCCGGGGGCGAGCCCCAATTCTCTCCCCAAATGCTCCCAGAGGCTCTTGCGTGGCCCTTGCCCCCTACCGGGGGGAATATGGACAATAGCATGGCGAGCCTCTGGATTCTTTTAACAGAATTCCCGCGAAGCAGCATCACAGGAGGGGAGACACAGCCCATTTTCTCCCCTCCAAAACGAACACAAATAACCAATGCCTAACCACCAACCTTACAAGTTGTGACAGTTTGCTATGCAGTAGGCAAACAACCAGAAGGCAAGGGGCCAATCAGCCAGCTGGCAAAAATTCCTACTGGGCCCCAGCCCCAAGGCCGACGACCCCACGACGGGCACAGCAACGCCAACACAGGGGCCTAAGAAAAAAAGGGGGGAGGGGGGGAGATCCGTCGCTCGCTGCAAAGAATGGCTGGGTCAGAGCATGCAGGGGGTTATAAGCCTGCATGCCGTCAATCAAAATTAGATACATTTAAAACTCCCCAACAACAGCCCCTTGCCAATCAATTGTTTGCCCCAGCCTAATTACCCCACCTTTCCAAGGGTGGGGGTGCTCTCCAGGACCCGTGCGCAACACGTGCTCTCTAATTAAGGAGAACACGCTTTATCCTGAAGCAAAGTTCTTAACCTGAAGCATTATTTCTGGTTGGCGGAGTTCTTAACCTGAAGCGTATGTAACCTGAGGTACCACTGTATATATACACACACAGTGTATATATGTGTGTGTGTGTGTGTGTGTGTGTGTGTGTGTGTGTGTGTGTGTGCAATGTTGTTGCTGAAGAACCCAATGTGGAAAACTGACAGAGCCCTGCTTGGACAGATGGTTTTTATTGCATAGATTCATAATTTGTGAAACAGACATCTGGACCATCCACTTGGACCAGTTCCTTGGTCATTAGCAACATGTGATGCTTCACTCAGAAAATCTACCTTAGTTACTGAGCTTGGGAAGCTAGCGCAATCTGCTGAAAATTATTCAAGAAGTTTTATCAAGTTTACTTGATGGAAAGACTATCATATAAGGAACTAACATCATATTCTTTGCATTGGGGCCAACAGGTATCGTTTGACTATATTGTTTACTGCTGTTTTGGGAGGAAGAGCAGGATAGAAATTTGAAATAGTAATAGTAGTAATTGCTTAGAGGGCTTTGGTTAGAATAATAATAATAATAATAATTTATTATTTATACCCCGCCCATCTGGCTGGGTTTCATCAAAGCAAAAGGATCAGAGTTGTGATTGTGAAAAGCACAGAACAAGTGTGTAATCTGTTGATAGATATGGTACCCTTCAGTACGAGAACATTGTAGGGGGTCACAAGATAAAGGAGTGGCAAATATTCTTATCATGGTCATCTAATAAAACCAAAATTTCAGCCTCTCTCTGTGGATGATGGAAACAGGAAACCTCCAGAGAGAAAATCTTATTAATTGTATACTGCTACAAAACCACTCAGGCTAACACTGGAAAAATAATAATCATAGAACGAAAGCAGAGATTAATCTGTTGCTCCACAACCAAAATGTAACAAAGGAAGTTTGTGAGGTCATCATTATTGCATGGAACGACACATGCAGTAATGTGGCCCAAAGCAGTGCTCGGTGTTGCAACATAGCTGCACCTCTGTTCCAGAAGCACAGATTACAACTATCAAGGTACACTGATAGACAAATTGCTTCTGTTATGGCAGACCGTGTGTGAAATGCAGTTCTGGAGTGACAAGCTTTCCTTGACAGTGACATGGTAAGTGCTTTTGCTGGTCCAGTCATGGCAAATGTGCTGCTCTGAAATGTGTACAGGCTTGCCCAGAATTTCAGATAACATTATTGCAAAATTTTGGGTGACCGCTCTCATCTCTGGTGCTTAGTCACCAACCTTCCTGGCTTCCAATGTTTTCAATGAAGGCTGTGGGGAAGATGCCATGGATTAACTTCTCCCATCTTTTTTATTTTTGGATCAGGAACTACAAGCAGCTAGGAAGGCTGCTGGGGAATGTTTAACAGAAGGAAAAATGCAAGAGACCACCTACCGTCACCATGCAATGATAACATAAGCCCAATCCTTACCGGCTGAAACTCTAAAGAAATTCTAACGTGCCCCAGAAAGCAGCAAAATAAAAGAATAAAAAATACTAGTCTCTTTTGCAGGGGAATAAAACTTTTGAGAAACTGAAGCACAGGCTTTGGCAGAACGCTAATCAAACACCCCCAGCACCTGGACACAGGAACTCAGGCTAACATGCATATGCAAACATGCAACTGTGTCTAGTTTTTTTCAAAGGGTCCTGATTCTTTCTACTTAATTGTGTTTTAATAGAGTTGCATAGAAGAGTAATTACCATCATGATAAACAAGATGCATAAAAAGTGACCTACAAAATAAACCAATATCTCAACATTATTTCTGAAATCTATGAAGCTCGTATTATTACAGAAAAACCTGGCCCTGTTAAAGCCACTGGAATAAAGAGGTTCTTGTCTGCCATGCAGACTTATCAAGAGATTTGATGGATCAATGCATTTTTGGCGGTTCTTTATTCCCTCCCCCTCCCAATTTGGCTTGTGGCCACTCTTGGAGACCATAACTAGGGATCAGAGCAAAAAGAAAAGAAAAGAAATCAGCCTGCTGGAAGGAAATTGGATTCTCCTCTACTTTTCCCCTTCTCCCAATACAACAAATCACTCACATTATTACAATATAAAACAAGAGACTGAAACATTTTCAAAGCAGCAAAACAAACACACACCACCACCACCACAACAAAACTCTTGACACTAGACTCCTAAGATTGTTCTGCTGTACACATGACTTGGGAGTAAGTCCCACTGAACCAATGAGACTTTCTTCTGAGTACACATGCATATGATTTCAATGTAATAATAATAATAATAATAATAATAATAATAATAATAATAATAATAATTTATTATTTATACCCCACCCATCTGGCTGGGTTTCCCCAGCCACTCTGGG
This sequence comes from Darevskia mixta, assembly GCA_034641385.1. Taxonomy (NCBI): domain Eukaryota; kingdom Metazoa; phylum Chordata; class Lepidosauria; order Squamata; family Lacertidae; genus Darevskia; species Darevskia mixta. The sequence goes on from JAWWNH010000063.1 coordinate 10,631,700, forward strand.
CAACTTCCAACAGAACATTAAAATACAATAATCTATTAAACATTAAAGGCCTCCCTAAACAGGGCTGCCTTCAGATGTCTTCTAAAGGTCTGGTAGTTGTTGTTCTCTTTGACATCTGAAGGGAGGGCGTTCCACAGGGCGGGTGCCACTACCGAGAAGGCCCTCTGCCTGGTTCCCTGTAACTTGGCTTCTCGTAGTGAGGGAACTGCCAGAAGGCCCTCGGCACTGGACCTCAGTGTCCAGGCAGAATGATGGGGGTGGAGACGCTCCTTCAGGTATACTGGACTGAAGTCATTTAGGGCTTTAAAGGTCAGCACCAACACTTTGAATTGTGCTCGGAAACATACTGGGAGCCAATGTAGGTCTTTCAAGACCGGTGTTATGTGGTCTCGGTGGCCGCTCCCAGTCACCAGTCTAGCTGCCGCATTCTGGATTAGTTGTAGTTTCCGGGTCACCTTCAAAGGTAGCCCCACATAGAGCGTATTGCAGTAATCCAAGCGAGAGATAACTAGAGCATGCACCACTCTGGCGAGACAGTCCGCGGGCAGGTAGGGTCTCAGCCTGCGTACCAGATGGAGCTGGTAGACTGCTGCTCTGGATACAGAATTAACCTGTGCCTCCATGGACAGCTGTGAGTCCAGAATGACTCCCAGGCTGTGCACCTGGTCCTTCAGGGGCACAGTTACCCCATTCAGGACCAGGGAGTCCTCCACACCTGCCCGCCTCCTGTCCCCCAAAAACAGTACTTCTGTCTTGTCAGGATTCAACCTCAATCTGTTAGCCACCATCCATCCTCCAACCGTAAAAGAGCAAGACCTGCCCAAACTAGGAGGTGGGTTTAATATTACCTTACGCTGGACTTGTAGCCCATCTGAAGGTTTGATCCTGCAAGAGTTCCCTGTTTCCTGGTCTAAGCTCTGGAAGCTAATCCAGATAATGCATCACTTTCCTGTGTAATATGGGTGAATGTTAACACATGCGTCATGCAACATATTTAAGATATTTCTTTCTTTTTACCCGTGCCTTATAATGTTAATGCCAGAAGTAAAGAATTCTGCTTCCACAGAAATTTCTCAGTCCTTTCCCAAGAAGTACAGTTTTGATTGGATTTAAAAAAACAAAAAACACCACGCACACCTCTGCACTTTACAAGAAGTGTGGATAACAGTTATGACATTTCTGTGAAGTCCTGATTAGGGCAACATAAAGTCTGTGTTATTCAATATGCCAGCAAGAGATGGTTTTTCCCCTGATCAAATCTGAAGGCCAGATGGAAATGAAAGGAAATGGAATGTCAAGGAGGTGATGTGTGGGGACTTTAAAAGTGCTTGCCGTTTCTGCTAAAATGCCCCAAACAGTGTTCCGTTAGATTGCAGTGTCCCAGTTTCCATTAATTTCCCTGAAATATTGTTTGCTTCTATTTTTATTACGTTTCAGCCTGTATGGATTTCAAAATCCCAATGCTCACCTCAGCCTCACAACCATGGAGAAGTTACTTTTAAGCTGCATTTGAGAAAAAAATTGTGGTGATCCTATCTCTAGATACATACATATCCTGTAGATATGACATTTATCTTACAATAGGAATTCCTTGGCCTTTAGACAGTCATTTAAAGCTGTAATTCTATAGCTCCAGGGGCCATAACATCCATTGGGTATCTGATGGCGTCTCCATGAGGCTGTAGAAATGTCCACAACTCATTCCTCTCTGATGATGGAGTTTTGACATAAGAAGATAAGAGCCCTGCTAGATCAGACTAGAGACTCAACTTGCCCTGCAACCTGTTCTCACAGTGGCCAACCAGATCCCTGCAGGAAGTCTGCAAGCCAGACTGGAGTACAACAGCAACTGGCTGTTGAGATTCTCAGCAACTGTTTCTCAGAATGGCAATCAAGGCTAGGAGCTATTGATAGACTTCCATTCCATGTCTAATCCCCTTTCAAAGCCATCCAAGTTGCTGGCTATCAGTGCATCTTACAGGAGTGAATTCTATATTTTAACTATGTCATGTATGGGGAAAATAATAATGATGATGATGATAGTTTATTATTTATACTCCGCCCATCTGGCTGGGTTTCCCCAGCCACTCTGGGCAGCTCCCAACAGAATATTAAAAACACGACAAAACATCAAACATTAAAAACTCCCCTAAACAGGACTGCCTTCAGATGTCTTCTAAAAGTCAGATAGTTGTTTATTTCCTTGACATCTGATGGGAGGGCGTTCTACAGGGTGGGCGCCGTTACCGAGAAGGCCCTCTGCCTGGTTCCCTGAAACCTCACTTTTCACAGTGAGGGAACTGCTAGAAGGCCTTCAGAGCTGGACCTCAGTATATGGGCTGAACGATGGGGGTGGAGACGCTCCTTTAGGTATACTGAGCTGAGGCCGTTTAGGACTTTAAAGGTCAGCACCAACACTTTGAATTCTGCTCGGAAATGTACTGGGAGTCAATGTAGGTCTTTCGGGACCAGTGTTGTATGGTCTCGGTGGACACTCCTAGTCACCAGTTTAGCTGCCGCATTCTGGATTAGTTGTCTGTCCTGAACCTTCCAATGTTCAGCTTCATTCAGTAAGAGAACTCAGGGCCACCCACACAGCACATAGTAAACACAACAGAATTCATTCTAACAAGATGTACCCAGCAGCATGGTTGACTTTAAATGAGAAGGTATTGGGGGGGGGAGGGGAGTTGCTATGCATCCACATCCACAGCTTTCCCATTTTCCTGACACATGAACAGGGGGACTAACAGTGCCAGCCCTAGAGCCAGTGTAGTTTATTTCCCTCCCAATAATTCTAATGGGATTTTTTTTTTTAATTTTAAAAAAAACCTGAAACAGGAAAAGAAACAAACCTACTCCATGATTATTGCCTTGCCAACATCAAACTGGCAGGGCAATGGAAAAGATGAATTATTTGCCTCCACTTTCCCTTCCTCCCTGCCTTTTGGATTTCTCTCTAAATCTGTAATTGCACTTTGTAGTTTGCAAGAGGAAGAAGAGTTCAAAAACTTCCACAATTGCCTTGGAACTATCCACAGAGTCCCATTACACCCAAACCCAAGGAACTGTGGTTTGTTCTAGTAACTGTGGTTAGTTTTGATCAAGGCTTGTTTCAAGTCACCACTTAGTCATTACATCTGAACTAGGCCCTGGTATTTGTAAAGATCAACTATGTCAGGTTTTCATATCAATGCTATTTGGAAGGAGAGACTCTCTCACACACAGCCTAGGTGCAGCAGGTGTCTGCAAGTAGCCTGTCAAGTTCCATTGCCTCCATGCCTATCTGCAGAGGGTTTGCTCTCTGGCTTCTCTCCTTGATTTGTATAAGTGAACAAATTACAGTCTGTGTCTGGCAGCTCCAGACCCTGAGATTTTTGCTGCTTTGACAAGGATGAGCTGTTCGTAACTCTCTGGAACTGAGAGTTCAGCAAGTGCTTCTCTCGCAAAGAAGAATTGTAATTCCAAGTGGCAGGTTTTCTTTGAGTTGGTGCATTATGAAGCAGCTTCTGCTCTAATGAGCTGCTGTGCTCATGCATTGTGAAGGTTAAGATTCATTCTCTTTTTCTCCCACCCAACCTTTCCAAAGGACTCGCAATTCCATTCCAGTAGTTCCCACTTTGGGGTGTCAGTGCCCGATTGCTGGATTAAATACGAAGTATCTGTGGTTAAAGCTATGGTTTTCCCAGTAGTAATGTACAGAAGTGAGAGCTGGACCATCAAGAAGGCTGATCGCTGAAGAATTGATGCTTTTGAATTATGGTGCTGGAGGAGACTCTTGAGAGTCCCATGGACTGCAAGAAGGTCAAACCTATCCATTCTTAAGGAAATTAGCCCGGAGTGCTCACTAGAAGGACAGATCCTGAAGTTGAGGCTCCAGTACTTTGGCCACCTCATGAGAAGAGAAGACTCCCTAGAAAAGACCCTGATGTTGGGAAAGATGGAGGGCACAAGGAGAAGGGGACGACAGAGGATGAGATGGTTGGACAGTGTTCTCGAAGCTACTAACATGAGTTTGGCCAAACTGCGAGAGGCAGTGAAGGATAGGCGTGCCTGGCGTGCTCTGGTCCATGGGGTCACGAAGAGTCGGACACGACTGAACGACTGAACAACAACAATCTGTGGTTCCAGGATAGTTTAATGCCTCCTAGATCACATGATCATTTGGGCATATGGTAGCCATGAGAGTTGATTCCCAGCCACTTCAGCTGTATTTTGATTAAATGCCTGGCTCCAAATGTCAGCCAAACATTTTCTTCAATGAGGAGGCAAGTCATAAATGGGACCCTTTGCCACAGTGGTAGCAATGCCTCCTAAAAGCCACAACATGGTAGCCACAATCCACTATAAACTGACTTGTGTTTATGTTCATTGAAATCACATGGAGAGAGGAGAGGGAAGGGAAGTTGCATTGCACAAGTCCTTGTGTGAATGGGACAATTTTGGTAGATACAACCCTTAATGTCCAAGTGGCAGTGCTGTGTCCCTGGCCCCCGCCTGTGTTCCACTATACCACTGCCTCCAATCTTAGTTAAACCATGGTTCTTCTGCAGCTTTCTAAAAACAAAACAGGAGGGGACAGCACAGAAAGAAAAAGCAATGTGGTTCTCTCCGTCTCTCCACATTCCCAATCCAATCAATGCCATTCTGTCAAGTTCCTGCCACCACCTTCTTTGCGTCTCTTTGGCCGTTACATCCATTAAATCCAGTCTGCATCCTGGCCTCCTTTTCAGTCAGCTGGTGTACTCCCCAGTCTCGTGTGACACCTCTGGTGTCCCAGCTAGGGATGGAGGAGACATGTTCAGAGCTGACCATCAAATCCGCACTTCCCAAAGCAATATTGAAATACAGCTATCCTTCGAAAGGTGTTTCTCTTTGGCAGGACACACTAAATCTGCATGCAGACTTTCAGGTGGGATCCCTGGGCTTTGGTCTGTATTTCAGAGGTCATTGGTGTGCACAGCCTTGGCCTAAGGAGTGGCTTGGCAAGTCCATCATGAGGGACCTCACCTTTCTTGAGTTTTTCCCAATTGTAGTGGCTATGCATATTTGGATGAAGGAGTTTAGAGACCGCTGCGTTTGTTTCTGGGTGGATAACCAGGCTGTTGTGGACATCTTGGCGCGTCTGTCTTCTCATTCCTCCAGGGTCTCTGGCCTCCTTCGCTCCTTTGTCCTCCAATGTTTGAAGTTTAACATTACCTTTTCAGCAAAGTTCATTCCTGGTATTTCTAATGACATTGTGGATGCATTGTCTCGCTACAGGGAGTTGGCTATGGAGGCATAGCTGTTGCCAGAATTTTTTCCGGATCACCTCTGGAGTCTTACAAAAGTTTAGTGGTTCAGGGAGTATTCTCTTCTGTTTCCCCTTCCACTTTTAGATGCTATAGAAAGGCTTGGACAGATTTGACAACCTTTCGTTTTAAGTCATTGGCTATAGGTTGTGAGCGCCCCCCCTCCATTGACCACGTCTTACAGTATTTAGCAAATCTATTTCAGCTAGGACATGCGGCAAAGACGATTAAGATCCATTCAGCCGCTATTTCCTTTTTTAGTAAAGCCTTATTTGCTTTAGACCCCTATGCAGACTTTCTTGTGCGTAAAGCTTTGGAAGGTTGGCACAGATTGCAATCCGTTAAGAGGTGCGGCAGAAGGCCTGTTACCTATGATCTCCTGTGCAGGATCCATGCCAGATTGAGGTCGATATGTTGGTCAAAGTATGAGGCCCTCTTGTTTGCGGCTGCATACTCTATAGCATTCTTCGGTGCCCTGAGGGTGGGAGAAGTTGTTTCTGAAGTGGCCGTGGGAGGAGGAGCCAGGCATCTGCTACTGAGTGACATATCCATGTCTGACACTGATCTGCAGATTAATATATCTAAGTCAAAAACTGATCATCTAGGGAGGGGTGCCCTGCTACGACTGCCAGCGACCCTGCAGGCTGCTCCTTGCCCGGTGAGGGATGTCAGGAGGTTCTTGAAATTGAGACCCCCTGGAGTTGGTCCACTCCTCATTCATCAAGATGAATGAGGAGCAGCAATTTAACTAAGCAGCAATTTACCCACGTTTTGAGGAAGGCCATTTCGGCCTGTGGTTTGCCTGCCACTGTTTGCTGCCCATTCATTTAGAATTGGGGCAGCCACAACTGCTGTTCATTGGGGTCCGTCTGTGGACAGAATAAAGGATTTGGGGCATTGGAAATCAGAAGCTTATAAGGGATACATCAGGGAGGACCATTAAGAATCTCTGTGTGTCTGATCCCTCTTGTTCATTTTCTTATTTTTAGGTTCCCTGGTCTTAAAGGTTTGGATCATTGGCGACAGCATCGTCCACTTGGGCCAGTTTGCGGGCTGTTGAATTGGGTCTGGGTCACCACCTGGGCTTGCCGGAGAATGTCAGCGTTACCTGAGTCCCCAGACGAGCGATGCGATGGGACGCCTTACTTCCTTTGGTCTAGGCCAAGGCGGTGGCTTGGGAACCACCTTCGGTGCTTGTGAGCCAATTGGGCAAGAAAGACTTACCATTGCGTAAAGGCGTGACCCTGAGGTATCGCATAATGAAAGACTTGGACGAGCTGTTGGATAATTTTCCTTGATTGACTGTTATTTGGTCGCAACTCCTTATGCGACGTTGTTGGCGGGATAGTTGCTCCCCAGTTGCCACAAATTGGGCAAAGAAGTTGGTGGACTATGTGGTGGCTAAAAAGGTGTTAGCGCTGGGTGGTGGTGTGATTCACCACCCAGGCATTTCCTACCACAAGGTTGCTCTGTTTAGAGCTGATGGAATGCATCTCTCTGACGCAGGGAATGATGTCTGGCTGGCAGAGATTGCGGATGGCTTGAAAATATGGTTGCAGGTGTGGTGGTATTGGCGGCGAGTGAGGGGCTCGTGTGGCAGTTAGGCATTGGTTTGGGGGAATGTGGGGAGGGGAGGTGCGGCCATCACCTGCCCCTCTAAGTGATAGGGTATTCTGTTAAAGGAATCCGGGGTGTCTGGATCTCGTTGAAGCCCGGGGAGGGGCTAGGGCCAAGCCAGGACCCCCAGGAACCCCAGGGGTGAGCACCAGTCAATAACAATTGATGGAGCTCCCCCTGCTGGTTGTTTACCCTTCAGAGGCTTCCTGCTGGGTGGGCAGGAGCCAGATATAGTCTTATACCAGGGGTGGCCAACTCCCAAGAGACTGCGGTCTACTCACAGAGTTAAAGACTGGCAGTGATCTACCCCCCCTTTTTGGGGGTTCAGGTCAAAGTTCTTGAGCTTTTTTTAGAGAAGGAAAGCCCTGTTATAGGGCATTCAGGTCAAACTTGTTGGGCTTCTTTTAGGAAGGAGGGAAGGCCCGTTTTTGGGGGGTGAAGGGCCAAAATGTTGAGCTATTTTAGGGAAGCCAAAGTTGTTCAGCTTCTTTGGGGGGAGCCACTGATCTACCAGTGATCTACCACAGACGTCCAGTGATCTACCGGTAGATCATGATCTACCTGTTGGACGTGCCAGTCTTATACCAATGCCTAAGCCAATACCAGTCACACTTGTGTAATCAATAAAGTTGTGGCCTAAATTTGCCTAATAACCTTTAAACTTAATTCTATCTTTATTTCCATGGGGTGGGTTTTGGGGAATGATGTGCAATACAGCTTCGAAATGTGCACTTATCCGAATGTTGTGAGGCAGTTCTTCAACCAAGCAACATTTATGAAAATGCATAGATTAGAGGAAAGCATGTGTAAAAATGGATTAGGGAAATTGCTTGTGAAAATGTGTGTATTGGTTTAAACTTCATATAAAAAAAAACATGTGTTTATTAGGGAAAAATCACACTAAAATGTGGATGGATTTGCATGAGGACTTTTTTTTTTAATGCTAATTGCTGAAAAATGTGCAGAACTGAATTTAAGATTGGAAAAGTGAGAAAATGAAAGAAATTAAATTGACTGGTCCTTCCATCCCTAGTCACAAACTGGCATGCCAATGACAAAATTGGGTAATGAGGCAATTGCTGTCACCATACATTTAAAGCACATCCCTGCAAAGAATCCTGGGAACTGCAGTTTGTTAATTGTAACTCTGTGAGGGTAAACTACAGTTCCGACGACCCACTGGAGCTGTGTGCTTTAAATGTATGCTGTGTATGTGGACTATGTGTGTGTGCATGCACCTGTTGGTTGGTTTGTTTTTAGTTCCGGATTTCTGCTCCCTTGTCGGTGATATATCTCTGACTCTCAGAGACAAGGCCTGCAAGCATATTCCTGCCTTGTGCTGATGGGCAGAGCAGCTCAGGCAATAAAAGGAACATGACTGGAACATAAACACAGAGGCACTTGTTATTTGACAGAAGCAAAGTGCTAGGTATGTGGCTCATTTGCCCGCAAAAGGAACACAGTGTGCTTTGTGGAAATCCCAAGACATCCTTGCAAATAAAATAAAATAAAACGTCCCAGCAGGCTTGAGAACATACACGTGAAAGGAGAAAGGAGCTTCACAATAGAGACGGGCTCGACTCCTCATTCTTCTTGAGCATGGACCTTTTAAGATGACTCTTCTCTTTTCAGGCAGCTTTTGTTGCTAGGTGAGAATGGCCGCATTGTGGGGTGCTATTCTATCCCTCCACAGTTCTTCTGCCTGCTATGCTGTGAATCCGTTAATGAGATACAGCCGTAGGAGAATGGGCTTCAAGAACCTAAGAGGGTAGCTTTTTTTTACATCGTGCTCCCAAGAGAATAAGGAACACCAAGGGATTCTTTGAGAGCTAGTCCTGCTGGTCAGCTCTTTCAAGAGCTGACAGAATAAATGGACAACAGTGGCCTTTCCCCCAGTGGCAGGCAAGGTATCTCTGTCTAAAATTAGAAAGGGGATTATTAAAAACAGCTCAGCTTCCATTACATAATCAACTGCCTGATTCTAAAGGCTTGCTTTAGCTGCAGTGACAGAAATGGGTGGGTGTCTTCATCTCTCTCTAGCTAAAATGGCATAACAAACTGACAGAGAGCCTTTGAGTTAGAACTATGGAGTCCCCAAATAATCCAGGTTCCAGGTTCCTACAACTCTAGCAATACATTAGAGCAACACCAGGGATCTAGAATTCAATTGGGTTCCATGCAAATGCCATGGAATCAGCTCTGAGCCATCCCAGTATGCTCAGTACTCCTGCTGTGCCCTCCCAAAGCCAAAATCCATTTTTTGGACAGAAGGCACCATGCATGTGTGCCTGTTCCAATAAGGTGCTGTTCCAACATGGTTCCCTCCAGATGTTGTTGGACTCTAACTCCCATGAGGTCCAGCGTGAAGGATGATGGGATTTGTAGTCCAGCAACATCTGGAAGGCCACATTCCTGCAGTATGGAGTGCCTATGAAGTTGCCATTTAATACTGCTAGTGCAAAATTGGGAGGTGGCGAGGGAGGGAAAATATTTTGTTTCTCTATTTGAATAGAATGTCTGATTTACATTCTGGGCCGCACACCTTTTTATGAATTGAATTGTATAGACCATTGTAAGAAATGCAACAGAAAATAAAACTGATTTCTCTCTCTCTCTCTATCTCCTTTTCACGAACACCACCATCTTTTCAGTCAAATATTCTCTCTGAAGAAATTCAGATTTTTCTCCTGCAGAACACTTTAAAAAAAAAAAATCTTTCGGCTCATGTGATTTAGGATTCTCTGTGTTGTCTTATTAATTCTCTTCTTTCTCTGTGGTTGAAGGCCAGTCTTGCAGGCTAGTCTACTCGTTTCAGAACAGTGTATGTTGGGAGGGGAAGGGTTGGCTAGGGACTAGCTGTGCAGGGGTACTCACTGTCAATAATTCCCTGTTCCTTTTCTGAGCAGAGCTGAGCCAAAGTTTATCAGAAGATGTTTTTCCCCCCTGAGAACATTACTCTCCCCCTCCTCACTCATTATCCTAGCAGCCTCCTGAAGAAACAAAGCTGATGAGGCAGAGTGGGTGTCAGCAGATATGTGGGCTTACCTGTCTGCTGTTAGCTAGACTCTTCATGAGCTAGCTAGACCTAGCCAGACTCTTGATGAATAAAACTCAGTGGGTGACCTTGGGGCCAGGCACAGTTTCTCAGTCTAACCTACCTCCCAGGGGCATTGTGAGGATAAAATGGGGACAGAAAGAACCAGCTACACCACCCTGAGTTCCTGGCAGGAAAGTGTAATGAATAATACAAACATTCCCAGTAGAGCAGAGATTGGCAATGTGGTGTCCTTCAGATGTTATGGGTCACAATTCCCATCATTCTTGTCCTTTGGTCATGCTTGCCAGGGCTGATGGGAAATATAGTCTTTAAACATCTGGAGGTCACCATGTTGGCTACCTCTGAGATAGAGCCTTCTACGAGCTCTGAAATATGTACCTGAAGGTTAGAGTCCCATTACCTGCATCTGCAAGCTACAACTAGTCAGAAGAGCAAGTCTAGGGCAGAAGATGGGTAGCCCAAGAGCAGTGGAGCCAGAGCCATTTTCAGGTACAGCCAACTCTGGCTGCATGCACATGTAATTCACATCTTACTTGAGGTTCAGGTGGGTAGACGTGTTGGTCTGATGCAATCAAAATAATTTAATTTTTTTTAAAAAAAATTTAAAAAATTAAAAAATAGTCTAGTAGCACCTTAGAGACCAACTAAGTTCTAGGTATGAGCTTTCGTGTGCATGCACACTGAGTATCTGAAGAAGTGTGCAAGCACATGAAAGCTCATACCTAGAACAAACTTAGTTGGTCTCTAAGGTGCTACTAGACTATCTTACTTGAGAGTTAGGTACTGGGGGGCCACATGTATACAGAAAAACACATAAAGGCAGGAACCCCTGGAACCAGGTCCCCTGTAAGGTGGAGGTCTGCTTGCTTGGCTATGGGAAGGCAGCACGAGGGCTCTGGCTGGTCCTGTGGTCCTCCCACCTCCTTCCCAAAGCCTGGTAAGCGCTTGCCCAGTTTGGAGAAGACAGCGTGACTATTCTGGGATGCTACCAGAGCCCTCCCACTGCTTTCCCAAAGCCGGGTAAGCCTGGGATTTCAGCTTTGCACAGGTGCTTGGGAAATAAATGGAGAGTGGGTTTCCTCCACTCTCAGATTATTTATTTATTCCCACCCACCCACGCAAAACTGTGATCGCTTAAGTAAAATAAGCGTAAGTTGCAAGTTACCCATACCTTTGAAGCACATTCAAAGCACATTTCTCCCCTCAAAGAATTCTGGGCACTGTAGTTTGTTAAGGATCCAAGGAATTGTAACTCTTGTGAGTGGCAAACTTTAGGGCCCAGAATACTTTGAGGGGGAGAAAATGCTTTGAATGTGCTTAGAAGGTATAGTGTGTTCTAGTTTTAACCTCATTCACCTCCAGGATGAGCTCAGCTAGCCCAACACTGAGATTCTGAAGGAGGAAGCTCATAGGCAAGGCCAACCCTAGACTTGTCTTAAGTAAAAAGTCAGTGAGGTAGGGATTGAGGAAAGGCAGATTGAAGTTGATGGCGCAATGCCTCCATCACCCAAGTGGAGGAGCCTCCACTGGAGACTTGATCTTGTGCTCCACAAATCCTCACCTACTGCATTTTTGTGTGTCTTTCAGCTCACATTATGAATGTGCAGCTATAAGAGTAAAGATGTCTTGCATACAAAGCTTCCTAAATTCCCTCACCCAGGCTCAGATTTGCCTTTCAGTGCATTATTAAATGTATTCATAACCCACCTCAAATTGATAGCTCCCATTCATCTTCTGTACATCCAATGTTGTAATCAGCTGTAATCTTCTTTTCTCTCCTCCCCCCAATGTATTTCTGAGGTTTGGAGTAAAACTGATGTGTCTGGAGTGGCACCAAAGAGTTTTCCAAGTTCTGTTTCCTGTGACTTCTTCTCTGCAGCTTTTTGTGGCTAAGAAGTATATTATATCTTGAAACCTTTGTCATAATCACTGGTAGCTATGCATAAGAAGTCTTGATGTTATTTATATCTTTAGCCCTTGTGGAGCTGATTTTTGAAAAATAAATAGAAGGCATGGGAAGAGAAAGTTGGATCAAGACCATGCCTCGATATCTTGGCTATTTCTTTATTATTATTATTTTTTAAAAATCATCCATGGAAGGGCTAAGGGCATGAATAATTCCATGTCAAGTTCAATCCTGAGTGAACCAAGTTATTGCAATAGACATGCTGGGTAGTTTTCCTGGAAGACTAATACCCAGTGCTATTTTTCTAGAGAAAGAGGTGCCAGAAATCACCATGAACACCTCCCTTGTTCTCTTAGAATGGCAATGGCACCCACCTGAGAGGTACCGGAACTAAGTTCTGGTGAGTTCCATCTGAAAAAATGCCTTGCTTATTCCATAGACACAGTGTTTGGCAACAGAAACACTTTAAGGCAAAATCCTGCAGAAGGCAAATCAGTATTGGTATACCCCACCCTGCATGCTTTTCAAAATGTCATTTGCAGCAGTAAATGGAATGTTTTCTTCATTCCAGTTGGGTGAAGCGGCCTGTAGAAAAAGCCATAACTTCAGAAGGCAAACAAATGGATTCTATTAAAAATTAGGTTGTTACATAAAGCGGTTTTTCTGAAGCGCATATATCTCAATACGGATGAGCATCTGTTGGAATAACTAGTTTTCGGTTGTTTTTCAAATCAGAACTGGAAGAAGAAATGTGCTCATTTCTCTGTAGTTAACACATCCGCCGCATTTCTAGCATATGCCACCAAAGAGCCTCCAAGAAAAAAAAAAAGTTTTCTATTAACATAAAGTAATCACACTCTAATTTTCTTCTAGCAGTGCCAGACCCTTTCATTTTCTTTGTAACATTGCATATAATCAAGCATATGCAAATAACAAACAGCCTCCTTTGCCTACGGAGTCCTACGTGTTTCCCTTTGCCAAGCTAGCTAATCACGGCTATGATCTAACTCTCCCTGGTAACCTTTGTGGCAGCAATGTTATCTCTGCCTCTTGACTTTGTTAGCATGCCAAGACTGTTTTCATTTGCAAACATTATCCATAGAGGAACGACTGTTCAAAAGCAATAGGAAAATAAATGGCCGGGGGTAGGGGGAGGAGAGAAAAATGTAGAAGCAAATACTTCAGTGGTTAAGGCTCGCTTCTCTCAAGCTTGTTTATGTCTTGATGATAAATGGCGTCTGATCCCATTGCTGTGGTGCCTCCGCCGCCACATTTATCCAAATATTGGGACAGCATTCAAAACATTCAGGCAGTCAGAAGTACGCATTCAAACCGCAGCCTCCTTTGCACAGGCTTCCTTGAGTAGCATCGGTTCGGCACATCATAAGCAGAGATAATAATGAGCACATTTGGGTTCATTTATCTCCCTTACTTTGAGGACAGAAGGTCTGTCTGTTTATTCATTCACACAGCGCCATCAGTGCACCTGGTGCTTTGCAGTTGGCTCAAACAAACAAAAATCTCCTCCCCTTAATGATTTACCATTTAAACGTTAACCATGTGGAAGAGCTAGGGATGGGGAAGCAGAGATCCACCATATGACTGCTATCATCCCTGACTATTGGCCTTCCTGGTAGGGATTGGAGTCCAACAGCATTGGGGGAGGAGCAAAGACTCTTCCGCAGCACTTCCCAAAGGCTCGATATCTGTGTCAATTGCCTGATACCGTTGTCATGCCGGGTGATTGACAGGAGAGTGGCTCCATTCATGTATCAAAACTGTGGCCCTTGAGGGTGGGGGAACTTAAGAACTGGCACCCTGGGCCAAAAAGGTTCCCCACCCCAGATCTAAATGTAATACATAAATAGTCAATTCCCCTGCTGCAAATGCCACAGAAGACAACACAACGAATCCATAATAGAGGTGTTAGTTTAAGCCATGTCCTTCAAGTTCAGTTCTTTTATCTACCATACTGCATTGGAACAGGATTTCACTTATCATGTAAGACCTCAAGATTTCTATAGCACTGCTTTGCTTTTTGAGATGATTTCTTCCATGCGGTGCTCCCAACCATGCACAGTAGCACATATGCTAAAGGATATACCACATCTGTTTTTACCAAGGTACCACCAATCTACCATGAAAGCAAAAGCTTTTTTTTTTTTTAATGGTCACATGGCTGATTTTAAGTGGGACTGCATTACCAATAAACAGATTTAATATTCCACTTCTATGCCTTGTTCATGAACAAGTCGAAAAGCATAGGTCCCAGTACTGATCCTTGGTGGAACTCCACTTTCTAACTCCCTTCATCTGGAGAACTGTCCATTTATTCCTGCTCTCTCCTTCCTGCTATTTAACCAATTCCTGATCCACAAGAGGACCACTCCTCTTCTTCTGTTACTGCTAAGTTTACTCAGGTCTCTTTTGTGACATACCTTATCAAAAAGCTTTTTGAAAGCCCAAGTATACTGTGTCACTTCTAATGAAGCAAACCCATATGCAATGTTGCCTTCGAGCCTTTTGCATGCAGGAAGGGATCATAGTTCAGCGGGTGTCCTAGGTTTTGTTCAAAGGGCAAATGGTGGGCTTGAATGTGGGCTTGAAACATACTGAGAAGTCCTCCTGCTGCTGTTTTCTTCTCAAGAAAGGACCAGCAGCAGAACTTCCCAGCATGCTTTGGGCACCCAGGGAGACTGGGTGGCGGAATAAGAAAACTCACAGGAATTTCATAACTTCTTGCTGCCATGGTGTGTTGCCCTCTTGCCACAGAATAGCATAATTTTAAAGGAATTAAGCAAAAGGTCAAGTTATACAACCAATGGGAAAAGTGAAGCTACAGCATTTAAGCTATTCATAGGTTTGCAGTTGAAAATTTCAGGGTAACAACATGGATTATGCAGCTGATTTAGCTTCCAGAGGTGCATGCCACATATGACAAAAACAGAAGGTATTATTTCTATGCTACTTAAAAACTAAACATGGTAAAACAACAACAACACCTGGATATGTTACAAATTTAATGTGCACAATGCATTGTCCTCCCCATACCATTAAGTATACACTTGTTTTTTTCCATATGTACATGATGTGGGAATCATTACATTCTCTTTTCTCCCCATCCCATCAGTTTATGTGTATAGTGAAATGAAGTCTTAGCATCTGCTTAGCAGGTATGCATGAGGTAGCCACAGAATGCCTGGAAACGTGTAATGTGACTCTAATGACCTTCCACAAAATCATGAATATAATTGTTGTTGTTCAGTTGTTCAGTCGTGTCCGACTCTTCGTGACCCCATGGACCAGAGCACGCCAGGCACGCCTATCCTTCACTGCCTCTCGCAGTTTGGCCAAACTCATTTTAGTAGAGGTTAATAAACCGCTCTGTGAAATTACATTGGTGAGAAGGCAGCATTTCTTTCTGTGTGTCAAAATGTGGGTGCATAAGGTTAGAAACAATGTGCTAGTGTAAAGGGGAAAGTTCAACCCAGGTATCTGAGACCGTTTCTCATGCGGCCATTGCCTTCAGTCCATGGCTATGTAACTTGTGTTCCATAGAGCGGTAGTGGAACAAATGAAGCAAGGATGTTATGCTGTGCCTCCGATTAAGCTTTGGATCACTGACCTTTCTATCCTCTAGCTTTACAGATCTCTGTATCTGCTATTTACAGAAGAGACAGCATGATGAACCATAGGAAAGAGTTATGGGTCAGCTGACTGTTTACTTAATATAAATAGGATGCATCTATGAAGAGAGCTACATGATAATGACTGAACCAGAAAAGCAGAATAGCAGCCAATGTGATGTTCAGCCAATGCCTTAGTCCAAACCACTGTGGAAAAGAACTTATTTCAGAGGACTGCACACCATAGTAGCAGAAAAGAATGCTTTCTTCAGAACTGCCATGCTGTCTTTGAACTCCTACTTGGAAGAATTGTTCTACGCTGTTGGCAAATATAGACTCTCTCTACAGAATAAGAAGAGATAGGTTCTTGTTTGTTGTTTCAAATTTGCAACACACTGTTTATGCTTGTAGATGGCCTTGGTACTACCAGCCCAGTGGAGATAAGTCTGCATGGATGATTCCCAGCTGGCACCAGCTACCAATGTGGAGGACGTACTTAGGAATTTGCAAGCTACCAGAACCATGTTCATTGTACAAACAAATCGGAAGCGGGGGAAGTGTGCCAATGCAATCTTACTTCCAACAAACTTTCACAGCTGCCTCTGTAAGTTTTGGCTGGGAACAGCACACAGTTGACAGCTAGCATTCTATTCAGCTTTTGAGTAATTTGGCTTTTTGTTTGATGCAGCCTCTCTAGGTTGGTGAGTGAAGAGTTTTCCTAATATTCTAGTTTTCTATGGACAAAGACTTTATACATGGCAGAGCATTCAGATATGCTATTCTGCTACACTATAGTTAAACTATGGTTTGGTTCAGATGACTACCTATTGAGAATGAGCTGCGGTGAGCTTTTCTCCTTGTGAGCTTCTCATCGGTATCTGGCTGATCATTATAAGAACATGACATTGTCCTTGGCCTGATCCAACAGAACTCTTCTTAAATTCTTATGTCAAGGCAGATCATATACACTAGAAAGTGTATCCTTAGCAACCCTCCCCACAAAACAAAACCCACACGTAGAAACATCACTTTATAATGCAGGTAACAAATGAGCTAACTTTCCTCCTGAGACGTGGTGCTAAGCAAAGCACTTTAAAAGGTGGAAGTGTCCCTGCTGGCCTCTAAAAATGTACCAAAATGCCCTTCTTGGATTTTTCATCTTCCTGTGAGCTTCTCTCTGTTTCGGATCAGCTATAAACATCCATACCAAATGTTAACCATTATTTGATAGGAATCTGATTTCTAACAGCCCAGGAGCCTCCTTACTTTTTGTTTGTTGGGGGCAGACGCTCAAGCCAATAAGGACAACAAGAGCTAGGTGACATTAACACAAATGTCCAGGACTGTAGGTGCTGTGACAAAAAACAGCTGCAGATTTTGCAATGTGATAAATGCCACATTTGGGCCATTTATTAAAGTAGTTTGTCCTAACTTGGTAAGTGCCAGATGTTGCTGGTACTATAATACAACTCCCATAATACCATGCCACTGGCTGGGACTGATGGGAGTTGGGAGTGCAACATCTAGAAAGCATCAGGTTTGGAAAGCTGTATTAAAGTTTTTACTATTCTTTCATCATTTTCTCCCCTTTTGGATGCAGCTATTGCTCACAAACACTCATCCATCTATTCCTTGGTATTCATGCAGATCTCTTATATTTCTGATCCTTCCTGACTCAGTAGACCCTTCATGGCTACAGCTGATCTGCCACAACAACATTCAGTTAGCCATGTATGTTTCCCTAGTGAATATTCACAGCAAATTCACTCCTTCCACCCATCTATGGCACTACAACACCTAGGAAAAGGCAGACAACATGACAGCTGAAATACACTAAGCTTCCATATTCAGCCAAAGCAAGGGTAACCCTATCACAGTCACTGGTGAAACAGCTGAAAGGTAGGCGATGTTTTATAGTACTAACTCAGCTCAGAACCTATTTAAAAAAACACCTTATGTTGCCAATTTATGAACAGTGTCTGCTGTGGTTGTAAAATAGCAGCGTTCATATATTAAATGAATTGGAGAAACTGTAGAATGACTCAACCACAGTTCAGTCATTCATCACATTTTCTTACATTCATTTGTGTTCCTTTCGCTTAATGAACAGCAGAAAGTTCAGTTTATCATAAAGCAAAATAACAGTAAAGAGATATCTGTGTCTAAGGGTGTATTTAAATTACAGATTTAAATTGGCCTTATAGCAACTCCCTTCTGGGAACTGTCATTCTATGATGGCTGAACCAGATGCGACCTTAAATGCATCTTGCATTTAACATGCAGCTATTTTTAAATGCAAATAGCATCAGCTGGGGGGCTGGGGAAAGAGAAGGTAAAACTATTAGATCATAGCAGACATGGAAGGGACATTTAACCCTTTTCTCTCCTTCTGTGATCTGTAGGGGAGGGTACTTCCTCACTGGCACCAATGAAGGATTTCTCCCCAAAGCAAATCCTTTCAGAGGAGTGATTTTCCACAGGGTTGCTGCCATCCTGATTATTGCCCCACATCTGTTCATTGGCACAGTGAAACATGGAGAGGAGTAATCAAGTTCTGGCACTGCAGGCACCTCCAGATATCATTTTCTTTGTGCATTCACCGTTTGTGCTCATGATGGCACTGGGGTGGTTATATGTGATCCTGCTTTCAAAACTGTTTTGAGCATGCTGAAGATTTGGTGTGGATGTACACTTTCATTCCCAATCAGGACCTGCCCCACAACTCCCTGCTGAGATCCTGTAACTCTTCATACCACAAATGATCTGTGAGGGGTTGGTGTTTTTACCTGCTTTTGTAGTACAAGAATGCCCCTCCAGATGGCAATAATGGAATTACATTGGGGAAACACTGCAGAGCAAATCATAAAGTGGAACGATAAATGTACAGGTCAACAGAAATTCCCCACTATGCACTATTTTTTGCATTCATGCTGTGTTGCAAAATGCACTCACCAGAAAAATACCCAGTCTGGGGGGCCCAGGAAAACATACACAAACCCAAACAACCCCAAAATCAAGCACAGTTCAATTCCCTCCTTCCCTCATCACCCTAACCCTTTCTGCAAAGCCAACACACACAGACCTGTATAGTTTTAAGGGATGGACAGAAGATGAGATTACATACACATACTCCCATAGTAAAGCCTGTACAAGAGTCCTGAAGTTTGAAGCATACTTTCCCATGTGTTTTACTTATGATTTCTGAATGCATGGTGCAAGTAATGTTACCTTTTATCTTGAGACGGGAGCAGATATTTTGCAGAGTGCAGTCATGTGGACAACTAGTAATCTTTCTTTAAAAAGTTTCCATTTTTAAAATCTGAAGGTGCATGGCACCTGGAGATGGAATAGCAAGCTAAGAAAATAGGAAGCTTTTTGGGTTTTTTTGGCACACTGTTTTTGTTTGTTTGTTTGTTTTTACATATCCTCCATCCCGAGAAACCTCTTTTATCTTCATAGATTCTTGCATTTCTTGGATGAATTGTTCTGGAATGTGACACCCTTTTTACTGCTACAAGCTACTTGTGGAGTACAATTATTACAACAATCTAAAGAAGATCACAACTATCTGTGTGTGTGGCCAAGGGAGGTATGGATTTGTGTTTGTGATATAGCATGATTCCGTCAATCAATTTTTTAAAAAATAAACTCCTCTGGGCATGCTCAAGACCTTGGGCGCCTCTAGATCTTGAGTACCTCTGGATCCTGGCTTATGTGTGCACGAAATGAAGTACAGATGGTCATTCTTAGAATCTTCGGGCATAGAATCTTCTATGATTCTATGTAACAGCTTGGTCAAGTTAAATGGTCAGCTATCTAGAACATGGCAAAAGTCCTAAACTATTCTTAACCACACATAGCATTTTATACACATGGATAGCTCAGTTGGTTAAAGCATGGTGCTGATAACTCCAAGGTTGCAGGTTTGATTCCTGTATGGGACAGCTGTATGGGATTTCTGCATTGCAGGGGATTGGACTAGATGATCCTCAGGGTCCCTTCTGACTCTACAATTCTATAATTTTCAGATTCCTTGTGAAAGTCAATAATGATGGAGACAGACCCACCTCACCAGAAAGGGCATTCCGCAAATGAGAAACCACTACTGAAAAGGCCATGTTGTAGGTCAACACTTAAAGAAACTCCAGCTTCTTCGAGTTGCTGAAATGCACACAAAATGCCCACACTAGAGCTTTGAAGAGGTTGCCTTAAGTTGAATATGTTTCAGCCTCATGAAAGAGTACCTTTTTACTGATATTGCAGCAGGGGTGGGGAACCATGAATTTTTGGACTATAACTCTCATCAGCTCCAGCCAGCATGGCCATTGGTCAGGGATGATGGAAGTCCAGCAACATCTGGGGGACTTGGCGGTTCGCCACCTCTGTGTGAAAGAAAACCCCTAATTCTACATAAGGTTAAAGATATATATATATATATTTAATCACAGACTGAAACATCATGATTACAAAATGGATGGTCAAGTTCAAAAACCACCGTACACACAATTCTGGATGGGGACCTCTTGCCCATCACCACCACTGCCACCACCACTAGCAGACTGGTAGCTCAAACAGAGTTCTTATTTGCCGGCGTGACTGAACACTGAATTCCGGAAGTATGAGTGATGCCGCACGACAGAGGCCAGTGGGACGCATTGCATTCACACAGCAAGCTGTGGCTATTTTCCGAGCCCTCCTACGGTGCTGCATCAGGGATCCCAACAAGTCTGCAACTTTCTGTCCAGAGTCTTTTCTGCAACTCCTCATCATAGGAGACGTCTGCAGATTTTGTCCTTTGCTCATTGCAAAGATAGCAGGCGCCAACGCCTTCCAACTCTGGTGAAACTGCTGCATAGATTGATGTGGACGCACCCTCTTCTGGGCTCTGTGGATTAGAAATCAATCAATCAATCAATCAATCAATCAAGTAGAACAGGAATGCACAGAATAAGGTTCATCAAGACATGAACATGAACTTACTTCCAAGACATATTTCAAGCACTGGCTAATTGATAGGTGGGGTGGGGAGAGAGGTTATGTTCTATAAGGAAACCATATAAGTGCAGTTCTCAAATATATTTGGTTTAAGTGGAGTTGGTGTGGGGAGAGGCAGAGATAGAGGGAGTGGGGGTGGGGAGAGAGAGGGGATGGGGAGAGGCTGTATGTCACTCAGGGAAAGTTTTCTTCCCTTGAGACTTGCTATGTGGTCTATGAGCTAGTTATTCTATGAACAAGAGACAATTGTCAAGTTACATAGTGTAGTAACATTTGACAAATATAACACCACAATGAACAGAACGATCCCCAAGGGCAGATCCATGGAAGTACTGTCTCTGAAGGACTTTAAGCCTTTAGCTTGCCTTCACCACTCCCCTCTATAATTGTG
This sequence comes from Darevskia mixta, assembly GCA_034641385.1. Taxonomy (NCBI): domain Eukaryota; kingdom Metazoa; phylum Chordata; class Lepidosauria; order Squamata; family Lacertidae; genus Darevskia; species Darevskia mixta. The sequence continues at coordinate 10,652,584 of JAWWNH010000063.1, forward strand.
TGTGTGGGGGGGGAAGAGGTATGGGGGTTCTTTGTTACTTAGAAACCACCTAGTTCTTTCAGTTTTAGGACCTGACATGGCAACACAGATTCTGTTACTGTTTTTACTAGATAGAGCATCTGTTTACAAAACAATAAAAGAACCAGTTATGCCCCCATTCCTCAGCACTCTGACCAAGGAACTCTGGAAACTATCATTCTATGAGGAGAAATCTTGATATATCAAGAATTATCACCAGTGCTCCCAACCCCCCCGAGGTATTCAATGATACACAGTACTGGCACCTCTTTTTGTTGTTAAAAAGTGTGGCACTACTGTAATAACTTCATGGTGAGTACCAGCACTGATTTTCCTAGGAAAAAAGCACTGAATTTATCACCATTGTTTGTGTGCATGTGTGTGTGCACACGCACGCACACACACACACATATTTTGTTGGGAGAGACCAATGAGAATCAAACTTGTCAAGTTTGCAAATGTATAAAGATACATCTTGTGCTTCAAGGTGATGTTTAGACACCTGTCCTCAAAATGATATAATCCCGAGTTAGTTTTGTGAGACCTGATTTCCTCTTTCCCCAACTGCAAATTAATTGTTTAATCTTGTTAATTACAACATCATTAGAAATAGATTAGCAACCTATTCTCCTGGTGATCCACTGTCCCCTGCATACACCACGTCCTCTCCCATTCGTATATTCCTACTCCCGGTAAGGAACTGGGTTGCATCCTATGGTTTTTTTCAAGCCAATGCAGTAAGTTTGAAAAAATGTGGAAGTAAAATGGCATGTCTTGCTCCATTTCAGTATACAGAAGAGGGGAAGGAAGAGATAAGAAGAGAAAGGAAGAAAAGACAGGAGGCCCGAAATTTAAGGAATCCAAGAAACTGTTTTTCAAATCTGGGACAGGGTCATTTTATTGGAGAATGAGCAATCCGGATGTGAGCATCACTGTTGTTTCACCTTAAGCTTCAGGGTGTCCTACCTGTAACACTTTCATATCCATTAGGCTGTGGGGCAAAATATCACCGCGTCTGAATATCAGGTTATTTCAGGTGATACAAGCTGGCTAAACCAACATGAAGTTTTTCAAAATCATTAATCTCTTTGCAAATGTCAGCTTCTGGCATTTTGCTTACAGTTGTACATGGGTAGAGCTTGAGGTCATAGCATGCCTACGGGGATTTTGAAACTGTGGTTTGTTCACTTCTGTGGGTTTGATCCAAGGTTTTTCAATCTCAATACAGCAGCAGTACACAGAACTGGCAAGTTGTTCCTTTCTCAGCAGCAGAATTAATGCATTACTGAAAGCAAGCAGCAATATTGAAATCTCTAGTATAATTACTCATTTTACCAGAATGAAATGTCCTTTAATCTGCCACAAGCAGATGAAGGTGCAAGCTGTACACACACACACACACACACACACACACACACACACCACTGCATTCTGTTGAGTAACACGCTATGAGCCAGAGACCACAACAACCAGGGTGATGGCAAATGAAGATTGTGAGGCTTAATCCAGCACAGCAAGGTAAACTAGAGGATTTCACTTGACACAAATAATTATCATCAAAGTGCTGTGCTGTCAAAGAGAAAACTAGTACGTGTCAAACAAACGAAAAGCAACATTTTGTATTCATATGATATAATTTGTCCCACATTTAACAGATTTACTTCCTAGGCTTTACAAAAACATACTTACAAAGTTTTAAATTTTTAATCACAGATTTGGATCCCCCAGTCCCAGCATCATATATTACTGATCCCACTGATCCCCTATTTTTCAATAATTGCCTCGTTTCATCACAGGGAAAACAAGGCACCTAAACACACTGAGACTGTACTTAAAAGGTGTTACCTAACCTCCTCTACCATCTGAGGCAGCTTGCAAATGTGACTATACTCCTAAAATAAAAATATCCATACCAAAATGGTGGGCCATCATCAGATGCATATTCTGCTTTTTCAGGATAGAAATGGGGGAAAAAAATCTATAGACCCGCTGAAAACAGTTACAATAACAAATTCAGAAGCAATGGTCTCTGAACCTCATTCCAATGCTCCTCTGCGACCTCATTCCTGAGCCTTGAGGCTCCTGCAGAAAAGGCCCGCTTCTTCCACTGCCACCATCTTGATCTCCTGATGGGATTTCAAGCAGTGTTTTACCCAGCAATCTTGAAGGAAGGTGGGAGTTAATCTAAGGCATTTCCAAGATCTACAAATCCCAACTATCAAGGATTTTAAAGGTCAAAACCAGCCTCTTGTGTGAAACATAGTCACCTCATACCATTTTTCACTGAGCAACAAATGCCCAGACAACTACAGGAAAACTCACTTTTCTTAGAGCACTTGGCGTCCAACAAACATCATTTCGGTCTTGTTTGGGATTTAATTTTAGCTTGTTTCCCCTTATTCACAAATTCCAAACACCCAAAAGTACCACTTAAAATACAGAACAAAGCTATGGGCAATCTCCTCCCCACCAGCAGGTTTCATATGGATGATAAATCCCACCACATAGAAAATTTAGCCTTGCCGAACAGCTTCAAAAATGTGGAACAAATATCACATGGTCCAATCCAAAAATGAGCTCCTTAACTACTGCTTCCTTTAAGGATTTCCTCTTGTATAGGCTCAGCAACAGCCCCCATCAAACACTGATCCTGAACCAATTGATTCAAGCACACATGACAAGAAGGTTCCTCTCTCATGCCTTTGGATTAGACCTTGACACAACTTGGAACTAAAGACTGAAGTGCATCAACAATCTTTATGTGACCATGTGCTGTTTCAACAACTGGATGTTATGTCAGGCAGGTGCGTTTTGCAATTCTCACCAAGCATTGGGGTGAGAGCACAATTCAAAGTGTTGGTGCTGACCTTTAAAGCCCTAAACGGCCTCAGTCCTATATACCTGAAGGAGCGTCTTCACCCCCATTGTTCTGCCTGGACACTGAGGTCCATTATTATTATTATTATTATTATTATTATTATTATTATTATTATTATCATCATTACTACTACAGTGAAATCCTATGCATGTGTACTCAGAAGAAAGTCTCATTGGTTCAGTGGGACTTACTCTCAAGTCATGTGTACAACTACCAGACTTTTAGGAGACATCTGGAGGCAGTCCTGTTTAGGGAAGCTTTTAATATTTAATAGATTGTTGTTTTTTAATGTTCTGTTGGAAGCCGCCCAGAGTGGCCAGGGTGGGGTATAAATGGGTAGGGTATAAATAATAAATTATTATTATTATTATTATTATTATTATTATTATCATCATCATCATCATCATCATGTGAAAGCTTCTGTAAATAAGCAACACAATTCCTTGCTGCAACAGATTAGCATGGCTCCCTTTCTGGAAATTGCTATGATAACCTGGCTCATGTAGAGGTTACATGAGCTTATGATACTTGAGCTTATGATACTTCTGTTTGAATGTTTTGACTCCTGTCCTTCTGAAATGTTCAGACAAAACATAATTTTTATGTGAAAGGTGTGAGCAAGTATTACAATCTGTTTCCAGAGCTGAGTTGGTGCCCTGCGTATTTATAGGACACTGCAGACTAGCATAATCCAAGACACAGTACAAGCCCACATGGGTCTAATTCCTACTCCTGTGAAAACTAATTACCTAAGCCTATCTTATTGATAACCTTTTCCAGCCCTGGGAATGGAGAGGGACCAATGAAAGATGAATCACTATAGCAACTGGGGCAGGATGAAAGATAATCAGTGGCATGGAAAGCTATGAAAATCTTTAGGCAGACTCTTTGAAGACTGAAGACTACAGAGATGATACTGGGCACACATAATATGTAGCTATAAATGCATTTATTATGAAAAGTGGTATGTTTTCTTTCCCCTTTACAAAACTATGTCCCTTACCAAGACATGCTGCTTGCACATATTGTATTGTTATACGCTATCAAAGACTAAGCATCTTTGAACGCTCAAGACACAAGAAGTGTGGTTTTTTTTAAGTCGTTTTGTATGTTGTGCAAATGTCATAATGGTTAAGTAAAGACAAGAGTACACAGTCAACAGAAAATGACAGACAATACGGTACAGCAATCTGCAGGCTATTCGTCTCTCAAAACATTGTAGATAATTTCTCTCTCTCTCTCAGCTTCCCGTTTTCTGTTTTTCTGTTTATTTCTTTCCTTTAAAATCCTCTGTGTCCACCCTTCTGCTTCTGGGATGTACCAGAAGACCCAAGAGAAATTTGATAAACTACTGGTTCTCCATAAAAAGGTTTGTCCTGCATATGATTAGTCTCAAGGTTACTTGCATTGTTCATCTAGAGAAGGTTCATTCAACAATGAACCTTTAAAGGAGAAGTGATTACAAAAGACTAGATTGTCCAGGTTCCTTTCTGTGACTATCTTTCCTTTGCAGGCAATCCGAATGGCAATCATCCATGAAAAGATAGCTTTGTCACCAATTTTAAATCCTTTATCTGGCCAAAATACTTAAGATGTTATAGGACTATACCACAAACAAGACAATGTGAATTTAGAAAAATCATACCTATATCTTTTCTTTAAAAAAGGAGGAAGAATAGCATTTTTAATAAAATAAGCATTGATTAGTAATATCAGCACAGCTTCTCTCCTTTATTTTTACCCCAATCCTAGAAGGGCAACTATTGTAGTGCTCAAGTTGATATCAACTTAAAAAAAAAGGTGTATATATTGGTGATTTACACTAATAAACTATTTTTAAAAGCCACTAGATTAACTACATGCATAAAGGCATTTCCTCCTAATAAACTACATAGCCTCCAAATGTTTTGCCTGCTCCTAAAGGACTAGCATTTGCTGCAGATCTAATAAATAATGCAGATATGGTTTCCCCCTCCCTCCCTCCATGGTGCTTCATTAAGAACTGTACTAATAAAGCAGCAGAAGATGGTTTAGATGTAAAGTGCAGCATATTAAAAAGGTACTTTGGCCATATCTAAAAAACAAACAAACAAAACAACCCACCAATAATGAAGGACACTCTGTAGTGTACAAAGAATGCAAATACTAGTGTAGAAGTGGAACCTGCAACAAAATGTTGCAGTGCAGGGTTCTAGCCGGTCATGCCCTGTTTCCAGAAAATCTGCCCCGCCCCCACAGTTTTATGTTCTCTCTTCTCAGCATTCCATGGCCACTGAGCATGCTCAGTGTCAAGGACTTGAAAGACAAAATACAAAACCGTGAACGATAATAGAAAATAAACTACAACGAAACAATTTTGTCAAATATATATATATATATATATATATATATATATATATATATATATATATCCTCAGAGGCAAACGCCTACTTCTGTTTCAAAAAGGTCAGAGTTCTGGTATAAAGTGCAATATAAGGTGATAAAGATGGTTATGCAAAGTTCCGCCATAGAGTCTATATTCCAGTGTGAAATATGATTAATACAAGTCCATCAACCGTGTAGGTATGTTTTCCGACGGGTGGCCAGCTTCGTATACTCCCGTTTCACACGCTGTTTCTTCTTCACAGCGTGTTTCTTCTTCACAGCGTGTGAAACGGGAGTATACGAAGCTGGCCACCCGTCGGAAAACATACCTACACGGTTGATGGACTTGTATTAATCATATTTCACACTGGAATATAGACTCTATGTCGGAACTTTGCACAACCATCTTTATCACCTTATATTGCACTTTATACCAGAACTCTGACCTTTTTGAAACAGAAGTAGGCGTTTGCCTCTGAGGAGAGATTTATATATATATATATATTTGACAAAATTGTTTCGTTGTAGTTTATTTTCTATTATCGTTCACGGTTTTGTATTTTGTCTTTCATATCGTTTACCGTGACGGTCTGTTGTATTTTCTCAGTGTCAAGGACTGGCTGGATGCAGAAGAGTGGTGGGAGGTGCCAACTAGGTAAAGGTAAAGGGACCCCTGACCATTAGGTCCAGTCGTGTCCGACTCTGGGGTTGCGGCGCTCATCTCGCTTTATTGGCCGAGAGCCGGCGTACAGCTTCCGGGTCATGTGGCCAGCATGACTAAGCCGCTTCTGGCGAACCAGAGCAGCGCATGGAAACGCCGTTTACCTTCCCGCCGGAGCGGTTCCTATTTATCTACTAACACTTTGATGTGCTTTCGAACTGCTAGGTGGGCAGGAGCTGGGACCGAGCAACGGGAGCTCACCCTGTAGCAGGGATTCGAACCGCCGACCTTCTGATCAGCAAGTCCTAGGCTCTGTGGTTTAACCCACAGCGCCACCTGGGTCCCATGAGGTGCCAGCTAGGGAATCCCTAAAGGAAGAAGGCTCAGAGCCAGGAGAGTGGTGCTGGGATGACGATGAGTGAACAGAAGTTGAAGAGGAAGCAGGCATGGGGGGGGGAGGTGTCAGAAGCTGAAGTGGTAACAGGGTTCTGTGAGCAGGAAGAGTCTGTGGCTGAGAGTAGTTCAGAATCAGATGCAGAAGCAGAGGCTGGAGAGGAGTGGGGCTAAGAGGCAGTGATAAGTCAGGCTGGTGAGGGAGCCAAGCTATCTCTCTCTCCTGCAGTGACCAGCTCTCCTTCCCCCTGGTCTCCTCCGGTTTGCTCTGTTTGAGCACTAAAGAGCAGTTTTCCTCTAAGGAAAGCAGCGTGACAAGAGGAAGTGTGGATGAGCTTTAAACCTTTGAAGGAATTCATAGGGCCTTAGTCTGATCAGCACCCTTTGAAAACAAAACTTAAAACAGCTATTTGCTTTTCTTTAATTGTACAATAACTTTGATGAATGAATGAAAGATGGCTGACCTTTTGGTTCTTAAATATGCGCTCACTAAGAGGATTACAATAGTTTGTGAACTTTGCAAAGCCTTAGGCGTGGAACACAGATGGAGAAAAATAAAATTAAGTTAATTTTTATTCAAACTGAACAGGCTGCATCACTCAGTGAGATAAATTGCTTTAATTATTTCCCGCTTGCTAAACCTGTGTTTTCATCACTTCAAGTTGTACATTGGCTGTTTTAAACAATCAACTCAAGTGAGGGTGAAAGGAAGGTCCTAGAAACACTGAGAAGCAAAAGAAAAATATTAAAAACCTAGACAAGAATGATGCATTTCCATAGTGCTGTTGTGACAAAAAGCACTTAAGGCTAATGAGAGAGATGTTTGTTATTTGACTTATATTGTGGAGGTACTTAAGAGTAAAATTGAAGAACATGTGGCAATTCAGATTTCAATTTCAGAATATTTTTAAAAATAACATTTTTCTGCTTCATTGTATTTCATTGCTTAATCAAAATAGGACCAATCACCATTAATTTGCAGATTTGTTACCAAGAATGCATGCCTTCTAGACAATATTTCCAGCAGTAGCATGTGTGGTAGATTTATGAAGCTACACTTCTGACACCAGTGTTGCTGCTCCTTGCCTAGAACAGGCTGATGGCAGGACAGAGCAGGGCAAGGTGGCTTGTTGGGTCAGTGGCACAAGCACTGTTGCTAATCCAGTGCTCTATCTGCTTCATCCATGGAGCCCCAACCTCCTTGCTGACTTTCCCTTCCTTTTCCAGTCCAGGTAAGCAGTGAAGAAGGAGTGAGTAGGGTGGCTCTGCTACTGAATATTCCTAATTTTAGGGAAAAGCCACTAACTAATTAAGGCCATGTATGGCACCATAAAGCAATGGATGCCTATTATTTCAGACACAAGAATTCCAGCATGCTCTTTGTTTTGAGATCAGTAAACACTAATCTATACACATTTCATGGTACAGGTTTTTAAACTTGCTCAAGTGATGCAAACAAGTTAACTGGGCTTTAATTGATCCAGAGAAGGAGCAATGCAGGAGGTGGGGGAAACCGAGAGGGAAGTGAAAGCAAGCAAAAAGAAACAGAGGAAAGGGGTGATTTATGAGTCTAGCACAGTGCAAGTCTTATGACTCTTCCTTCAGGGCAACTATAAAAGCAAAATTTATGTACAATCCATTTAACAATTCATTAATGAGACAATTGTAAAAACACTTCCCTTGCAGTGCAAACCTACACACATTTTCTCGTACGTCAGCCCTACAACGCGCTCTGCAGCCTTAAAAATAGAGGTGCATCATGAAAACAAACAAACAAACAACAACAACAACAACTCAGTCGTACTTTGGAAGTTGAACGGACCCGTTCCAGAAGTCTGTTTGACTTCCAAAACGTTCGAAAACCAAATTGCGGCTTCTGATTGGCTGCAGGAAGTTCCTGCAGCCAATCAGAAGCCACGAAAGCCCCGTCGGACATTCGAGTTCCAAAAGAACGTTCGCAAACCGGAACAATCACTTCCGGGTTTGCGGCGTTTGGGAGTCAAAACGTCTGAGTTCCAGGGAGTTTGGGATCCAAGTTACGACTGTATATAAAGTAGTTCAGGCTGTAGGACAAACTAAGCAATTTTAAGTGTGTTCAGATATTCCATATCAAGTTTTCTATGCTGTGTGTCCTTCATCTAATATGTCAAGATAGGTAAATCACAAGCAACATCATTGGATAATGATAAATAGTAGATAAGTAGATAAATAGGTACCGCTCTGGCGGGAAGGTAAACGGCGTTTCCGTGCAGAAGCAGCTTTGTCATGCTGGCCACATGACCCGGAAGCTGTACACCGGCTCCCTTGGCCAATAATGCGAGATGAGCGCGCAACCCCAGAGTCGGACACGACTGGACCTAATGGTCAGTGGTCCCTTTACCTTTAGGTTCAAAAGGCCTTCCTCAGAGGCAGCCTTACAGTGTGATCCTATACTTGACTAATCAGAAGTCCTGTTGACTTCAAGTGAGTATAGGACAGCAGTCTTAATTAGCTGGAAAGTACTTCCTTCATTATCTTCTTTGGACAAGAGCCACGGCTTTTATTCAAAACCATGCCCACTTCCGGAATTATTTTTTTTGCTCGTCCATTTCTAATTATTTTTAGAAAACCACCCAGCCTTCAGAAGAGACCTGTTGACACCTTGCAGAATACTTGATATATAAACATAAGACTACATTTGTGAACAATGGCTGGCCCTCCCCCCACCAATGTATTATTTTAAGGCCTCTGTGGAATTTTACAACATGGAGGGTTCAGCAGAAGGACCACACATGCCCCCACTTCCCTGTCCATCTTTACAATTGCTGTCTTAAAGGAAAGACTGCTGCTGTCTTTCACATCCCGGGACCATAATTTCTATCGTTAAAGAATCGCTAGAAGGTCCCCCTCCCAACCCCGCCCTGGGGTGTTGGAATGAAGGCTAGTTAATTGCTTGTCAGAAGTGCCATAGCCCCTGCCCTCTTTTTGACTTGGAAGAGTATTAACTGGAAGATAATTGCAACGTTTCTTGTCTACTGCTTGCACTTTACTGACAGTGACAAATAATAGGTAGAAGTGGAAATTTTTTGTAACCTGCCAAATTTCTCAAAGCACTGTCATTCTTCAGCGCAGTAACTACATGTGCGGTAAGATCCATTCTCTCGCACACTTTCTCTCTTTTTTTTTTAAAAAAGCTGTTATTGGCAAGGAAGATCAGGGTGATAGCTCACATTCCTATATGTAGCGTTGCAGGCTACAAAAGTCCCTAATGGTGAGGTACATGGATCCTGGGTTAGAATGCTTTGAGCCAGCTCCTGGAAACTGCTATACGAAACAGTGCCCTGACTTTCAAAGGGAAATGCTTGGGATTAAAGGGAACATGTCAAGGAGGCACCTGAAAGGAACAGAGAGATAGGGATAGGATAGACGTGTGGGAAGTCCCCTTGGGGATGGAAAGGGGTTGTGTTTTGAGTTTGATAGGAAAGTGGATGGCAAACCGCAGGAGAGACAAGAAGCCACTGGAAGAGACCAGGAAGAAGCTGTTGAAGCAGGAAGGAGTATACAGATCATTTGGAACTGGAACCCAAACCTGTGGCTGGAGGATCCTTAGTACATAATAAAAAAGTGGAAATCTCAGCTTAGGAGAAGGGAGCAAATGTATCCCAGTACTCTGCTGTAAACATTTTTACTTCAGGGACAATTAATGCTGCATGTCTTCAACCAAGGTTGCTCTATAATACCGTAACATGCAGTAAGCAAATGCACACATTTTCTTCTCAAGCACATTTCATCTCAGCGTCTCCTTCTCAATGAGAAGTTTACATGGGCCAAAATGGTTGGTAAAAAAAAGGGTGTGTGCTATAGTTGTTGTTTTTTGCCAGAGAAATGCTGCCTACTTGCCTAATTCCTTGGAGACTGAACCTCAGAGCATTATATAAAGACAGACATTAAGAAAGAAAGAAAGAAAGAAAGAAAGAAAGAAAGAAAGAAAGAAAGAAAGAAAGCCTACAGGCTGTTGACAGCAATGGAGAGGGAATGAGAGATTACAGCCAATGCAGGGCACTTTTAAGAGACCTATGTTTCAGTCCAGTGCAGCATTTACTTCCTGACAGTTCACATGTGCACTGTGATTCAGCATTCTCATTGTTTTTTGAATTTCAGCATGGATTTACATCAGGGCGCACATGCATTGATCAGTAACTCTGTGAAGTGTTAACGGATCACAGTCGTTACAGCAGATCAGTGCCCAATTATTTCCCAGAGGGCTGCAACAGGACTCTCCAAAATCAGGTCAGGACATGGAGCTTATCTGACCAGAATAAAAGAAACATATTTGAAAGCACAAAGGACATAATTTAATTCAGCCTACTAGAATCACATTGACAGATTCTAATCCACTTGCTTATGGTGGGTCCAGGCTGAAGGTGTGTTTTTTTTAATGCATTATCTGCCACTGGAAGAATATGCCACTGGATGCAAACACTAGAAAAAAACAATCTATACTTAAGTCATAATACAGATTTTTTTCCCCTTCAGAAATGTGCCCCCCCCCCCGAATTCACTTTTTCTTTTTAAGTAGTATTTTTAAACAGTATAATCAGCTATTTCCAATGAATGGTTTTGTTGTATTAAGAATTTGGTTTTATACACTATTTCAGTATAAACACTTCACTATACTGATTGTATATTCATATCAAAGTTTTAAATCCACCTGCCAAGTGTGAACAATCTAGGCCCGAATCCAACATTAGGGAAGATTTCAGTGTAACACAACTTCATTTTAGTAAACTCTTTCAAATATATATGAAAGACAAACACATATTTTCCCTTTGTAACTATTTCTGCAATTTTATCTAAAGGTAGATGTTAACTGGGTGGTAGTCAACTAAGTTTTACCCAAGGTAGACCTACTGAAATTAATTGACCTATCTGAATCATGTAAATTCATTTGAATGGGTCTAAGTTGGAATAAAACTTAGTTGACTACCACCCACTGAATTCAGACTACAGTCCTATTAACCTGTGAGTAAGCCCTGCAGAACTTAGTGGGATTTACCTCTGAGCAGACACACACAGGATTACACTGTTAGGATTCTAGCTGTATAAACTCTTAGGGCCTATTGAGAGGTGACAGTTAAATGACATCTCTTCTTTCAATGTAAAACTAGCAGTACATAGAATGTTCTAGATGAAGAAACAGCCGTTACACCACATGTGAAAATGCTTCTGGTCGGGAAGCAACACAGAAGGCAAGTACAGCTGGTTTTAGGGTAAAAAGCTGGAAAGAGACAGAGCACCTCATTTGGTAAACACCAGCTGTTATCATTTGTTTGTTATACATAAGAAATAAGTCCCCACATGGCAAGGTAAAAATAATCTTGGGACAACCTTACTGTACAAGAAGTAAAATATAAGGGTTTGACCAAAGGTCTTTGGAGAAGTCTGTCATGCTTTTCACATTGTGAGATATTGTACATGTCAGACTTAGAAACTGTACAACAGTTTGTTATCCCAACCATGCCCTTTCACTCTGAAATTCACAAAGGTAGAATTAAAGTAAGAACGTTGCACTAGTGCAAACAGCAGGGTGGTGGCACATGAAGAAGGGTCTCAGAAGATGACCTGATTCTCGGTAGGTTCATATGGAAAGAGGCGGTCCTTGAGGCCTGCATTCAACCTTTCCTGAGCAAAGGGAGAAATGTCCCTGGAGCCTTATGTCACGGAGTTGGAAGCTGGATAGCTAATGTAGAAGCAGCGCCTTGTGTGAAGCTATTGGCCAAAGACGTGTTGCCTGGGCCTGCAGCATCATTTGAGCACCAAGCCTGACCTGGCAGGTCTGGGGGAAGCGTAAAACCAGCGGGGACTAGCTGGCCTGCCAATTGGCCACCTGTGTGGCATAATAACTTCCTAAGGTGTTTCTGATTCATGTTAGCAGCACAGGAAGAACACAACAAGAAGAGATGAGAAATTTGTGAGCCACTAGCAATAATGAATGCATCTTTAGCCATGCACAGGAGACCTCGTCACGAAATGACACTCTGACAACACCCCCAGGTACCTTTAAGAGAAGCCAGCCTGTCATCCACTTGACCATTTTCGCTGCCCAGCAGACATTTTGGTAGAGATCGGTATTCACTACTCCGGGATCTACAACGTTAACAGTCACGTGGCTCCCTTCTGCTGTCAGGAGATGTTGTAGTCGGTAGGCAAACAGAACAAGGGCAAGTTTGGTTTGGGCGTAGGCTCCGTGGGGTGAATACAAGCAACTACACGGGGTGGAAAAACACAGAAGCGAATTAATTCTCTGAAGATAACTGTGACGAGTGCTATAGGACACACGGTTGGTTACAAGTTTTAATAAATTATAGAGAAGTGGATAAGAAAAGCAGCAGTACGACAAAATGGCCCTCAAAATGGGCTTATCATCTCAAAACACATTGCTTGCAGTAGCCAAAGTGATTATTTCAGTAGATTTCATTGTGTCATTTATGGAAAGTGCTTTAGATAAACCTGCCTGTTAATATAAACTGTAGTGTTGGCACCCGACTGGTATTGTTCTCACTTGGGAGAATTAAATTATGAATCTCAAAATACCATATGTGTTATTTCCTGTGACATCCGGAAGTCTCATATTGGATTGATAGAGGTTAAAAATAGGCAGCCTCTGCTTCACAGATCTCGCAAGAAAGGACTGTTGCACTTACAGTATTAGCATTACAGTATACAGCATTGAAAAGTAAGTATGGCTTGATTAATATGGAAAACAAACTTGAAAATATGAGATAAAGAGCCTTCAGCATGTGGAAAAGTTAACAGTGAAAAATTACCTGCAAATTTTGACAGCCACATATTAACAAAAAGATACATAGTACAGACACACTAGCAAGATGCTCAAGTGCGTGATCACATCCCATTCTCTCACTTGCACGATTAAAGCACAGGACTTGCACAATGGAAGAGCATGGCTTCAATTCTCTCTAGAAATGAAACACTAATACGGTACCTGTTCTGGGGTCGCATGGTAGAACTTTGGAGGTGGTACGGGGGAAAATAGCTTCCCCCCCCAAAAAAAACCTCTGGATCAGTTACTCCTCTAACACTGTTCAGTTTCTGGCTGTACTACATTTTAAGGGTTACACCTTATTCCAGAACATGGCAAGACCTCCTGTTTCTGGCTGCAACAGCAGCTTAGGTTGTGCTCCAAATATGGCAAATTCATGCTCAGTTGAGCACAAGATGGTATGCACTGTGCGGAGAGAGAGAGAGAGAGAGAGAGAGAGAGAGAGAGAGAGAGAGAGAGAGAGAGAGAACAACATGAACCTACCAAGGCCTATGCTTCAACTTCTGTTCCTTTTGTGCCATGTTCTTTTATTCATTTTTTTAAAAACTGCTGACAAGTGCACTACACCTGAAGGGGAGAATGACGCATATTGATTGACACAAGGTCAGAATAATACGTCAAGTGGCTACTTGATGTCACTTCTAGGTTCCTGGAGGCCTTTTCCCCCTCTACCCTGCCTTCTTGTTAGGGCTCATTCTTCAGAGACACATAATTGTGCACAGCTCACAAAAGACAGCTATAATTAACCTCAATGTTGCCAGAAGCCAGGATTTCCTGGCTGCCACAAACCACTTGTATATTCTACACGTCAAAAACCCTGGCACTTCCTTTCCCAATCTACCTCCCTCCAATTTCCAAGGTGTTAATCTGTCTAGGGGGCACAGCAGTATATTAAGAATCTGTGCAGGCAGATTGCTAAATGTTCCAACAAAAGCACTGTTATTCTGCATACCGTAACGTGACTTCTAACAAAAGGCCACATGTAAAATTCTGCAATACACCTTAGCTTCAGCTCTTGGTGAGGAAAACAGAAGCACTCTAGAACTCATAAAGCTTTCTTAATGATTTGTGCCTTATGTTTGTAAAACATTGCTGTTGTCTAGGCCAGTGTTTCCCAACCAGTGTGCCTCCAGATGTTTTGGGACTACAATTCCCATCATCCCTGACCACTGGTATTGCTAGCGAGGGATGATGGGAGTTGTAGTCCCAAAACATCTGGAGGCACACTGGTTGGGAAACACTGGTCTAGGCTAAGGAAAAAACCCCAGACAGCCATAGATATATTCAGTCCTTTAGCTGGTGACTTCAGGTTTTTAGTTGCATGGAATGTGGAAATTATTTGCGTAATTTCTAGCATCATGCTCAGTGGCCAGTTTGCCATTATGTGCAAGACTGATGCACTATTCTTTTTTTTTTTTAAATCATCCTTTTAGATTGAATATCTGGCTTATTAATTGAGAGAAGGTAGTCCTATCAAAGACATGATTATAAAATGGAAATTCCACACACAGAGATGAGCTAGCTTCCCAATTCCCATCGCCCTCTGTAAGCTGAAGAGCCTAAATGGGTAGAAACAGGCTTCTTGCTTGAACGCATTGATGATGGTAGACAGGTTAGAGCTGGAACGCTAATCTCTGTGCCCTCCCTCAGGTGGAATTTCCAATTTTCAAGAATGCCTGAATGAGGCTGATCTTCCAGGCAGCATACAAAGCTTCAAGAGTCCCGTGCTCACAAGAAATTGCTGATTCACAACTGGATTCAGTCCTATGTGCAACTATAGATGCCGACTTTCTATTGATTTAGGTAAGTTTTTCACACATTTGGCTGCAGAACTATCTATAAATTGTGGTTTAAATACTAAGGATGCTCGTAAGTGGCGTCTTTTCCATTGATCTTCCTCCTTTAGCTATTTTGCTTCTTTCCTTAAAACACAGTGGATGCTCTGAATCTTGATCTTTACATACACACGTGTGTGTGTGTGTGTGTGTGTGTGTGTGTGTATGGCTGACACACAAACACACAATATGTGAGACAACAGGGTGAAAGAAAGGCAGGCAGGCAGGCAGGCAGGCAGCACGTGTCTCTGACAACAAGTCTAGAGATATTAGCGTCTATATATGTTGCCAAGATTTCTCTTACAGTTGGTGAGCAGCCAGCAAACTAGTGATTATTAAAGCTGTCTAGACACTTATTTCTAACAGGCAGCAGATAAATAGGGCAAGAACACAGTCAAATATGAATCTTTTCTCCTTAAGAATAGTCTGCTGGAGCATGCCAATGGCTCGTCTTGTCCAGCATCCTGTTTTCACAGTGGCCAGCTACATTCCTGTGGGGAGAATGCAAGCAGGGCTTCAGCACAACAGCACTAAGCCCACCTGGGATTTCCAGCAACTGGTATTCAGAGGCATCCTATCGAATGAAGCCCTTAACAGAAAGCTTTCCAAGCTATCTTGTTACATACTGACTTTGTTTGCATGCAATACTGAGACAGTGCTTCTCTAGCTTTTTCTTTTCTTTTTCTTTTTTGCAGTGCTAGAACCCTTCACTTTAAACAAAACTATAGTGGGATGCTTGCAGTAATATATATATATAAACAGGAGGGATGGAGTTGATCATTGGAGGAGCCAGCCAGAGCTGCAACTTTTAGAAGCATCAACTCTGAGACTTTGAAAAAC
The DNA here is from genome assembly GCA_034641385.1 of Darevskia mixta. Classification (NCBI taxonomy): domain Eukaryota; kingdom Metazoa; phylum Chordata; class Lepidosauria; order Squamata; family Lacertidae; genus Darevskia; species Darevskia mixta. Next base: position 10,668,394 of record JAWWNH010000063.1, read on the forward strand.
TCTGCTGTTGATAGCCACTGATGGGAGAAGCCTTTGCTTTGCTTGTCATCCTTTAGGCTTTGGCTCTCACCAGAAAGAGTCCCTATCTCTGTCAGTGTTAGAGACAAACCATGAGTTGCAACCAAGGGTTTCCGGTCAAGATGGCACTGAGGTAAGACGCGCTTATCAGAGCTCCACAGATTCCTTTCTAAAATTCTTTTAAAACTCTGTTTTAACTGTAACACGGGGGCTGACTGCTGGCCACTTTTCCTCTTTTCTGCCGAGAGCAAGGTTGTTTACGTGCTCTGATAACCCCCAGTGAGCAACACTGTAAAATGTTATGAAGCCAGCCTTGTAAATTACCCCAAAGAGCTAATCAGCCTCACAGCCGCCGTCTTAACCTTCTGGTGACTACATCTGTATGCTTCGATTTTTTATTATTATTATTATTACGGCTTTTAGCCTTTTAAAATTATAAAACTTTTAAAGTTTCTGTTCATACAACTTGAATCCCTAAACTCTTTACACAATGCAAACAAACTGTAGGAGCAGCACAGTAGGGTACTGAAGAGACAGTGTGGAAGGAACATTCTGATTTTTTGGGGGGGTTGTTCCTGTCCATCTTCTTTGTCTTCTCTCACCATCAAGCTGCCCCTAAATTGGTCATAAATCAACTCACTGTTGACAAGACTGTGGACCTAATTAAACGACCTGGGAAACACAGCCTGGCTAACACTAGAAGTACGGAAGAAATTAGAAGAGAGAAAAGACGCTCTGAGAAGGACAATGATATAGCTTGGACAACTATTTTTTTGCCTCATAAAGAGCCTTCATTCCCAACACAGAATGTCTTTAACCCTCGGTATGTAGAAACAGCTGCCCAGATACTTCCCAGATCTAATGAGAAGGACAAAGCCAATACTCCCCTGGCGTCTGTCAGTGTTAAAAAGAGTAGCATTTTGAACCCTTGCTTGCAGGCTGCAGCTCAATGGAAGGTGCTAAGAGTGGGGACAAAGAATTCCCATGACAAGTGATTTGACAGCCAATTTAACCCAGTAGTGGTATGGTGTGGACAGGGTGTTGCTTACTGGGCTTACAGTGTGTTACTGCCAGCTACAAAGAGGAGGGATAAGGCAATGGCATAAGTAAGTTCCCTGCTGCCTCATTGCCCCCCTTTAAGCAACGAGCAACAAAGCACAGGGTTGGGAAGCCAGGTACCCAACACTGCCCTGCGCACACTGGCCACTACTGATTTAGCTCTTGGAAAGGAAGGGAAGAAGAGGAAGGGCATTTAATCTCAATGGCTGCAACTCAGTGGAAATCACACACTGTGAATGCTTCTCCACCATTACAATTTTTTATTTGCGGAACCTCTTGCACTGCTTCGCAGAACCCCAGGGTTCCACAGAACAAAGTCAGAGAAATGGTGCACAAATCATGGCTTTGTGCAAATAAGGAAGTGTGTGGGCTTCTGGAGAGGATGTTGTGGCCACGATGCTCCTCCTGTGGTCCTGCGTCTGCTTCACTGCTGTGAGCTAGGCCATGGTCTGAATCAGCATGTCACCCAAATCAATGTGATTTGCAACTCTCTCCTCATGGAAATAAATCCCAGAGCAAGAAAAATAAAGGAAATCAAACAATCTGAAAAATCAAACCACAACAGTATTTCCATCAAAAGAATTTTAAAGCAAATCTTGCCTAGAAAATAGCATACAAAAGGTATTGTTTATTTTAGCCAGTGTGCTTATTTTACCTGATAATTTAAAGTGGACCTGGCTGAGAACTAGGGTCCAATACTCAAGATCAGTAACAAATGACGTAGGGCAAAAAAATTCCTAGTGTTTTAATTTTTACATGGAAAAATAAGTTAATCTGCAAATATATTACTGGGCAAGCTTAGCAGTTTCAACAATTTTAGCTTTGCTTACTAAATACAAGTAAAATAAGCAAACTAAATTGGATAACTCTCAAAACCTGAAAATTCTCCAGTGAAAATTACCCAATGCAAATTACCCTAAACTTCAAGGGGATATTTTTGCATTTCAAAATTCTATGGAAAACCCACATCACTGCCAGTAACAGTCAATAAATGTAACTCACAGTTATTGACTGGAAAACAAATGGAGGCTATCATAACTGTAAACACACATAATGTTTAAATGGACACTGACAGGAATGAATTCCATAGAACAAGCAGGCTTATAGTATTCACTATTTGAATTTTCCAAGATCTAAAACTTCTGAAATGAGGTATCCAAGAAACAAAGAAAGCTTCAGAAGCTTAAAAAAGGTTCTCCAGGGGCTCGTTCAACATATTCATGTCTACTTTACTTAAGAATCATTTTAATGCAAAACCTCCTAATCTATCATGCTGTTATACTGACAGCACCGCAATAAATATTCAGGCAAAAAGGTAAGTTCGGGATGAAATTACTGCCTAGACTTCTGTTGCATATGTGGGCTGGAATCATTACAGCCATTTGTCTAAAGGCAATTTCACTTGTAACAATGGTAATCACGAGCAGTGGAAGAAGGAAAACAAGCGAGTTAGGTTAATATTTAGTAATGTAATGGCTACTCTTAAAATACCTTATTGTGTTTACTGAAGTTACTAAGGAGCACTATAAGCAAATGCAGGTGCAATGCTCTATTTTACAGTCAACATATAAGGAAAGAACTGTTTAAATCATTTTTCATACAATATTTCAAAATGTGGGCCTCCTGTTTGGTCCAACTGCTTTCCAAGGGCTTTATAATCAGGATCTTAATAGATGCTGCTGCTTTCTGTTTTCCCCACAAAAGAGGGGGATATTTCAAAGATATGGAAGCCCTGAAGGCAAATTAAAGTGCCTCTCTTGAAGCAAAATGATAGACTTTTGTAACAGGCAGGAAAAGACAGCTGCCCATTCAGGAGAAATTCTAGCTGGCATGATTATACCTACATTATGCTCTCTCGTGTCCACGCAATTTCAGAGGAGAACACAGAAGAAAGGTTATCAAAACACTGCATGCTAAAACGAGACTTTTGTTGAAATGTCATTTAAGAAATTTGCTAAGCCAAAACTCTTACAGGAGCACTATTACAGGTTTCAGTAGCATGTGTTGCAAAGGGAATGGGGGAAGATGAGTCACGGCACTGAATTGCTAAGAAGTTATAAATCTTAAAGGTATTTGTTGTGTTTACTTTTTGTTATCTTCTGAGACCCTGTCAGATGTCCCACCACAGTTCGTGGCAATGTAGGACAGGTTTTTTCCCACTGTGGCAGCAGCCTGGTATTCCTGAAGACCTTCAGGTGAATAGGAAAGACAAAAACAAATCTTGTCCCACCTGTCCTGAAATGGTTTTTGATGTAAAAGCTTTAACGCTGCTCTTTGATTATTTTAAAAGTTGGGTTTGTGGTATTTTGTTTTCCAAACCGTGGCTGCATACCCAGCATACAGTTAAAGAATCCCCCAGAGAATCCTGGAAACTGTAGTTTGTTGAAGGTACTGGAAACTCTGTGTGTGGGGATCAACTACAGTTCCCAAGATTTTGAAGCAGGGGGGAGAGAAATGAGTCTCATTGGAAGCCATCTCAGGGTCAAAAGGCAGTATAAAAATAAATACTTCTAAGTAACCAAAGATATAAGTGTCCCAAAGGAATACTCATGAGTCCTGAAATACCAGGGGAAGAGGGAGTTCACTACCCTTCCACCCTCTCCAAATGGCACCCGTAAATTAAGCCTATGCATCTCTCACTGGCACTGTGCAAGCAAGCCAGGATTCAAAAAAACTGCTCCAAGTGAGCTTTGGATTTGTGCTTCTTGAAAAGCACCTTCTGATGAAGAATGCAAATACAGATCAGCAAAGGAGGACGTGACCTTCGTAATATGTAGCTCACATGCAACAGGCTTGTGAAACAGAATGAGTTCTCACAATGCAAGGATGTGCTACAAAACCAAAGTTTAGCTGATGATGATGGTGGTGGTGATTTTATACCCCGCCCATCTGGCTGGGCTTCCCCAGCCACTCTGGGCTGCTTACAGAATATATAAAACATAATAAAGTATCAAATATTAAAAAGTTCCCAATACAGGGCTGCCTTCAGGTGTCTTCTAAAAGTTGTAGAGTTCTTTATCTCCTTGACATCTGAAGGGAGGGTGTTCCACAGGGAGGATGCAGCTACCGAGAAGGCGTTCTGCCTGGTTGAACCCTACACACTCACTGTGCATTTTTCAGCTGAAATGATTTCATACAGGTACTCAGATATATTCAGATAGTCCACTCTGTAGGCCACTCTCTGCATTCCACAATATACCTAGGTTCATACTCTGTGACTTTCATAATCTGCCTTGGGTTATATTAGTAGAAACACAGAGGCTGTTCCATTAGGCTGCCATGGAAGAGAAGACAACAACATATGCATTCCATTCTTACACCTAAAAAGGCATTACCCCAACATGACTTATTAGCTCCTTTAATCCGTCCAAGTTTGTCAGGATGTTGAATTTAGCAGCCAGTATCAGTCTCCAAAGTCACACCATGCAAGTGAAGAAGACAACACAGTTCTAGCAATGTAAAAGGAATGGCTGGGTAGAAAGGGGCTTGGTAATAGGGTATATGGCACAGCTCTAAGCTCTGCATTTCCTGCATAATAAGCAGGGGCTGGGATTAGAGACCTATACATTCCCCCTCTATGATTCTCCTAAAACAGAGCAAAGGAAGAACAGATTAACCCAATGAAAAAGGTTAAGGAGCAGGCAGGTGGATGAACAGAAATCTGGCAACATTTAAATAGAATAAATGATATCCAACACATGCCAGAATGACTGCCAACTGGCAAGAGTATTGAAGAGGGATATTGCCAATTGGAGAGCAAAACTGATGAGAGAAACTGACAGTCAGTGGAGAAGTGCTAGACTCTGTGTAGGTTGGAAATCCAAACAGCCAGGAGCCTCTTGCTCAGAATTGTCTACTGACTGGCAGCAGCTGTCTAGGATTTCTGGCAGGGAACATTCCTGGAGTTGCCAGGAATTGAACCTGAGACCTTCTGCATGCAAAGCAGATGCTAGCCCCTGAGCTGTGGCCCTTCTACAATGTTTTCCTCCCTACTTGCCTTTGCTGTCATCTGAAAACTGTGCAAGGGTAGCATCTTGGGCAACAGAGAATCTGGGAAATATTGAGGAGCAGGAAATTGTAGTTTCTTCTTCTGCATGGCTTAATGAATTTGGAGGTCGAGGACATTGCAAATCCCATGCTCCCCAGCAGGAAATGATGGTCCTCAGCATGCCACAAAGGCATCATTTCCAGCTGTGGATGAGGACTTCTGCCTAGCAAACCCTCCCACACCTCCCCCTTTTGAAGGTTAACTTGGAAGGTTGTCACACAATTAGAGAAATGTTGATTTGTGTAATCAATAAATTAAACCAACTAAACTTGAATTAATTTGCATATAAGAAAGCTTGTCGTAAAGAAAAAGTAATTTTGTGTGTGTTTTAGAGGATGAATTTATGGAATCATGGGGCTGGAAGGGACTTTGAACCTCAACCCCTTATTCAGCACGGGTGCCACCACAGCATCCCTGAAAGGTGAAGAGCCCAGCCAACACCTTTGTAGAGGTATTATCCCCTCCACACACACAAAACAGAATGGACCTTAAGATGGTGGTTGCCATCTGGAGTCTTCATAACTGTTTCTATTAAAAATAATTATTTCAAACCATTTTTTTTTATTTTAAAAAATCTGATTCCTGATTAAGCAGGACAATGTTTCACTCAACTAAATACTGCAGCCTCGTATGTCATTACAGTGCATTCCAAGGGGTATGTGTGTTAGAAGGAAGAATAGGCTGGTACTGGGAGCAAATTCTTTGATGTGCAGAACCCAAAATTCATGCTCATAAAGGCAAGAGGCTTTTCAAAGTTGTCCAGTCCTGAATTTCCCCAAAACTCCTTGGAGGGAGGGAATGGGATACAAACATGGAATAAATAAGTCTGGATTTACAAGGCAAATGAGCTAAATTCTGGGATTCTGGTTTCAATTTTTTGTAGACTTGAGGTACAGTGAGGTTTTTTATTTTATTTCAATATACCTGCTTTGCAGATCGTTAAGACGTAATTCTGCTACATAATGGGTAGCTGATGAGAGAGTGACAATTCGAGCATTGTGGCTGTGGGTTCCTGATTGCTTCAGTGTTTCCAAGAGAAGGTTAGTCAACAAGAAGTGTCCCATGTAGTTAATACCAAAGTGTTCCTCAAACCCATCCTCTGTTTTCCTTTCAGGCACCAGCATCACTGCAGCTGTGAAGTTTAAAAAGAAAAGAAAGAGTGCAGGTGAGGTTTGTGGTATACAGGAGCCTGCTTGTGGTGAATGGACCACTATATAGGCTGCTGCACATCGTGCATTTGAAAGCAAATAATTCCCCTCAAAGAAACATGGAAACTGTAGCTTACCAGTCACAAAACTACAATTCCCAACACCCTTAACAAACTACTTATTCATAAACACGAGGTATTTAACACCACTACACAAAGGCGGTATATAAATTTAATAAATAATATATATATATTTTAAAACTACCTGAATGCATCAAATTTGTTTGTGTGTGTGTTTATATACATATATATAAGCTTATAAACTTCCTAGGTAAAGGGACCCCTGACCGTTAGGTGCAGTCGCAAACGACTCTGGGGTTGCGGTGCTCATCTCACTTTACTGGCCGAGGGAGACGGCATACAGCTTCCGGGTCATGTGGCCATCATGACTAAGCCACTTCTGGTGAACCAGAGCAGCACACAGAAACACCATTTACCTTCCTGCCAGAGCGGTACCTATTCATCTACTTGTACTTTGATATGCTTTCAAACTGCTAGGTTGGCAGGAGCAGGGACCGAGCAACAGTTTAGACCACAGCACCACCCGCATCCCTATAAACTTCCTAGTACAGTGGTACCTCGGGTTAAGTACGCTTTAGGTTAAGTACGCTTCAGGTTAAGAACTCCGCTAAGAACAGAAATCGTGCTCTGGCAGCGCAGCAGCAGCAGGAGGTCCCATTAGCTAAAGTAGTGCTTCAGGTTAAGTACGCTTCGGGTTAAGAGCGGACCTCCGGAACGAATTAAGTACTTAACCCGAGGTACCACTGTACCTGCAAAAAAAATGAGCTCCTTCACAAAAAATAATGGAATTCCAAGCAACTCCATTTCTCACTACTGAATTGTTTTTGCATTGCACAATGGAGAAAGACCTTGTCCCACCTCATTTCTGCCTTGGGAACTGGCCCTGAGCTAGCTCAGCTCAAAGATTCCTAGAGGCGGGGAAAGCCTGCTTTGCCTCTACTGTATACATTTTGCACACTTAGTTCATTCAGTCCTCTTGGCACAATAACTTTGACTATTGTTTCTCTCTGACTTTATGCTGTAGACATATTCATCATGTTCTCCAACGCACACACCCCGCCGAAATAAATCACTATTTGTATATTTTTTCTTGCTATCTCCGACAGCCTTTAGTCTCCAAAGAGATACAACTGCTTCCCCCAAAAAGTACTTCCTGAAATGTATGTTTGTGCTATTTTAATCCTGCTGAGCACTAGAAGGAAATGAAGGAAATAAAGCAAACATACATACACAGAGACCTGCTTTCAGATAAAAGGAAAAGCCTTGGAAGAACAACTTCCCCTTTTTAAATTATTAACTACACAACATTCACCAGGCACTAAAAGTTGTAGACTATTGATTTTCTAGCATCCAAACATGTCCTCAGCTTTACTCATGGGTCCTAAAGGGGTGAACTTGAGAAACAAAAGCTGTTCTATTTTTCTACTGCCAATAACTGTGAAACTATTTGTTGCCAAGAACATGGTGCACTTTCATCTTTTGCCCACTCTGAAAATTCTTTTGCTAAACTTTTCTTAAGAGAGCTCTTACTTTTCGAATAGATTTCACTGCTAATTGCCTTTGGATTCCTAATGTTCCCTAGCGTCTGATAGCACATGGCAGCGAGTTCAGGAACGGGGATTGGCAGCAGACAGAATGTTAGTGACACTTTTTTTATTATTAAAAAAACCCAACCCTCTCTGTTTTGATAGGACTGTCATTTACATGTAATTTACTAATTTAGTTTAGCGAGCTTGGTTTCAAAAGCCTTTGATTAAACAGACATCAATAGAAAAAGTAACGCAGCAGCAAGTGCATTTATGAATAATCTGTACAGTGTGTGCCAATGCATATTTTGTTTAGCAATTTCTGATCTCCTATTAGTGTACATGCAAGTAGATATCAAGATTCTGAGGCAATCCATATAATTGCACATTAACTCTGACATTCAGCAAGATCCAGACTGAATTATGTACTTGAATTAGCTCTGAATTAAGATGTCTTTTGGGAAGGAGGCAGGAATGGCTCAGCCAGGTCAAGCACAGGAAAAAAATTAACTGCAATAAACCAAGATCTCACCAAGATGCAGTGAAATGTAATGTAAAGCCAAACCATGGCTGAACATGGAACCCTTACAGGAAAAGTACAGTCACTTTGGTGATTTTCTGCATCTGCTTCTGCCACACTACCCCAACCTAAACCATGGTTTGGCTTAGTGTTACATCTAAACCAGATGCTTGTGATTTGTCTCACAAGCTGTAGTTACCAGGGTTTTTTCCTGCACACTGCTAGTCACACTTAGCTATGGTTTGGCTTTGGGTGAACTGGGTCATTAAACTCACACTCACAGCTCAGATACACGGGTGATGTGTGCTTTCTTACAGAAGCAGGGAGGGGTGGCAAGAAAAATAATAGAGCTCTGAATGTTCCAGATATTGAGGGGGGGGGGGAAATGCTTGGAAAGCAACATTCTAGAATTCTAAATCTTAAACAAACTGGAAAAATATGCTCCTTATCTCTGATATCTCTGATAAATTGCCCCTACTTTGCCTTATTCACAGATGCCTCCTCACCAAACTTAAGGCCAAACTAATGTTAAGTGTGTTTTTGCAATAGGGTCAATGTTTTTTCTTTCTTTCTTCCAATGCAAATTACATTTTCAAAGGAGGGGGATTCTGTGTGTACATGTATTACCACCCTGGGTTAAGAGTTTAGCAAATCCACAGATTAACAGCCCGTTCCTATGCATGTTTACTCTGTTATATCCCACTGTTTTCATTGGGGATTGCTCCCAGGAAAGTATACACAGAAAGGGAAACCTTATGATATATGAGGGAATCCACACTGGAGAGAGAGCATTTAAGTGGATGAAACATTGGAAAGCTTCAGTTGGAAAGAATCTATACCAAGTTGGGGGGGGGGGGTACGAATGAAGAGAAACAATGGAAGTGTGTAAAACCACCTGCTTTCTTCGTTAAATAAAAAGTGATGTATGTGACACTGTTGAGGTATTGCTTGGAAATGCAATAAGAAAAGATCAGACTGGTTGCAGGATTGCTCTATGCATTTTGATACATGGAAGCATGTAAATTAAAATTGTTCGCTAACTGTAAGCTTTTATGTAAGCCACCTTGAGAGGGTTGGTTGCTCTGAAAGGCAGCCTTAAAATACTTCAAATAAAACAACAAACAAATAATAGTATAAATATTAACTACCCTGGTGAACCCTAAAACATGGACTAGATCCTGTCAAATGCCATAGAATCATAGAATCATAGAGTTGGAAGAGACCACAAGGGCCATCCAGTCCAACCCCCTGCCAAGCAGGAAACACCATCAAAGCATTCCTGACAGGTGGCTGTCAAGCCTCTGCTTAAAGACCTCCAAAGAAGGAGACTCCACCACCCTCCTTGGCAGCAAATTCCACTGTCGAACAGCTCTTACTGTCAGGAAGTTCTTCCTAATGTTTAGGTTGAATCTTCTTTCTTGTAGTTTGAATCCATTGCTCCGTGTCCGCTTCTCTGGAGCAGCAGAAAACAACCTTTCTCCCTCCTCTATATGACATCCTTTTATATATTTGAACATGGCTATCATATCACCCCTTAACCTTCTCTTCTCCAGGCTAAACATACCCAGCTCCCTAAGCCGTTCCTCATAAGGCATCGTTTCCAGGCCTTTGACCATTTTGGCTGCCCTCCTCTGGACACGTTCCAGCTTGTCAGTATCCTTCTTGAACTGTGGTGCCCAGAACTGGACACAGTATTCCAGGTGAGGTCTGACCAGAGCGGAATACAGTGGTACTATTACTTCCCTTGATCTAGATGCTATACTCCTATTGATGCAGCCCAGAATTGCATTGGCTTTTTAGCTGCTGCATCACATGCTGCATGTCGGTCCATGATTTCTAGAAGAGGGTGAAAGTTACTGAACAATACAACTAAGAATATAGTGACCAAAAAGTCTAATGACATCCTGCTATGGAGTTCATATTTGCACTGAAAATAGTAACTTCCTTAATTAGTAGCTAAATCTTGGATAAAAATATTCAATCCAATACAAGCTGATGCCAACAAACTTTCTAGGGTTTACATTGTGTATGTATCCACGACTTTAATTAAACAAATTTATGTATCCAGTCACTCGAACAATAAAGCCTGATTTTGGGACAAAGGAAACAAAGCTTAATTTCTGGAGGGGGAAAATTCAGTTCCAAGATCTGTGGGTTTTAAAAAATGTTTTACAACAATTGCCATTAACATAAATTAGCTGATAGGCCTAATTGCAGATATTTGTGGGTGGGTGGAAGAGGAAGAGAGATGGATTATGAGCAGCAATTTCTCATTCAAAGCAATCATATATCATCATGACAACAAGTAAATATATTTCTCAGACAGAAGTTTGCAGTACAACTAGAAAAGTAGATGGCAAAAGAAGGTGCCCAAATACAACATCTCTTCTGAATTTTCAAGTTTAATAATAGAAATTAACACAAAACAACAGCAATCCTAGCCTCCAAATCCTATAGTTTGAGGGGATTAGGAAAGAGAAGACATTCTGCCTTCTACAAACTGTGCATCTGTCATGGAAACTTCCTCTATTTTCATGGATAACATTTGTGAGTGTAGGGCTACAGTTAGTGGTTTTTTTTGTCAGCAGTGGCCCATGTTAAGCCCCAAAACAGAGTGTGTTCTAGGGACAGGACAGAGCAGGCTTCAAATACACTGGATCCAAGGCCTGTTCATTCATCCAAGGGGCTCCAGGATCACACCAGCCACCTATGTCAGACTGGAGATGGCACAACTAATTATCTCTAATTGGAATCAAGGGTGTGTGTGAGAGAGAGAACTAAAGAACTAGAAAAAGATCCATCCACGGGGGGGGGAGGGGGTAGGATGCCCTTATAGAACCTCCTGCCTGTGCAAGTATATAAGTCAGTAAAGCTTTAGAGATGGTGGACAATCTACCATTTTGCACTCACCCCTCCAAGTCCCATTTAAGATTGCACTGTAAATTGTGCATGTAAGTCACCTAGATATGTTTTTTATTAGGTGAGAAATAAATTGAAGCCCTCAAAATGCCCCGGGGGGGGGGGACCCCTAAAACTGTAAACTGGAAGAAGCCATACTTGGAAATGTTCATACAGTAGGTGTCTATGACTATGTTCAGATCTGAGCATGGTGTGTCAGATACTAACCAGAAAAGTTTGCTCCAAACTGAAATCCTTCCCCATCCCTACTTGTAACACACAAAACGGCTGTTACTGCATTTTATTAGCAACCCAACAGCAACAGTATAAAGCCCAACATCTTAAAATGTTGAGCATCTGCCAGATCTGATGGAGAGAAAAAATGCTGATAGCCAAAGAGCTCTCACAATTTTAATGCAAATGGTGTGCAAGAGTCATGGCCTGCCATCTAGCAGGGTTCCGCACACACCATGGGCGTAATAGCCCTCTTCAGGTATTCTTAATTTGCATCTATGGAGACGGTGCAGGGTTCATGACCACAAGTACAACCAGTCTAATGCATTTACCCTTCAGACCAGGCATCCCCAAACTGCGGCCCTCCAGATGTTTTGGCCTACAACTCCCATGATCCCTAGCTAACAGGACCAGTGGTCAGGGATGATGGGAATTGTAGTCCAAAACATCTGGACGGCCGAAGTTTGGGGGTGCCTGCTTCAGACCATTCAACTCAACTTGGGACAGGTTGGGAAGGTAGCCCAGCATGTGAAGTCAAGCAACCCTCCACAGATACAAATATGGAATTTACATGTACATACACCAGAAAATTGCAAAGTGGAAAACAGAAGCAGAGTTACGTCCTTGAAAAGTCTGGCAGAGTAAAATGCTGAGAATCTTGGGGGAATGCACTTAACATCTCTCAGCAGAGCAGTATTGATTTGATTTGATTTTTAGCCCCACACAAGGATTTCCTAACCGGGGCAACGGAGGAGGAATGTTGTGCTTTTCCATGCTTTTAACAGCAAGACCTTTGGCAACAGACTACTTTGTTTGCCTATTCACCCATCCTTTAATAAAAAAAAGTTTATATATTGCTATTTTCCATTCAGCTAGGTTTTAATATTTATTTTGTACAATACCTTGCATTAAATAAGAAAGAAAGGGAGTCTGAAGTTTCAAAAAATAAATAAAAGGGCTCACAGTGTGCATACATTTCTCAAGCAGTCTGCAGCTCTTTTTCTTTTGGCACTATTAAATCACCATGTTCTCTCCTTTGGTACCTTAATGGCGGTAATGGCAACTGAGCTTAGGAGCAGTACTTGTGCTAATTTACTTATTAAATCAAGGAGAAATAAAATACATTTTCTCCTGCCACTCATGGCAAAATAAAAAACCAAGTTTTTTTTTAACCTAAATTAACAATTTATTATGCACTTTTTTTTACACATTTGCTTTGAAAATGTAACCAGTGCACATGAACATGGTGCATTATGAAGAATAGTGCCTGTGAAGCAAAATGAAAGCCTAAAAAGGGAACACTTGACCTTTCTGTGAAAACTGCACATTTTTGCCTGACATATTTTGTTGTGAGAACATTAATTTAAAGTGTGCTCAACAAATCTTCAGGTCCTCAATTAAACTAAATGGAACAGACATGGAGATATAGGAACCTACACCCCTGCCCTTAAATCAACCCATCATGCTTGCAAATATTCATGTCTTGTGTGGCATTTACAAGAAATTCAGTAGAAGTTGAGAACATCATTGCCTAGGAGCTTATTCACATGAGCAGGCTTTTCCCACCAAAGCCAAGCTAATGAATCATGATTCCCCCCCCCCAACCCCCGTGCCATGATAATTGCAGCTGCCAGTTCAGTCATTATTGGATTAATCTGTATGCAATTTATTTTTGCCCATATGTTTTTGCCCAAATTAGTCCTCCTGGGGATTAAAATTATTCTGGTTTTCATCAACATTCCATCAAATGAATTAACAGCATATCAACCACCACCACCCCAAAAAATATATAGCTGAAATAATGACCATATTTTAGTTATTAAAATAAAACAAAAGGGAATATTTCTCCTAAAAAAAGGTGGTCCGTAATGTGACAATTGATCATCAGCAGAATGTACATATTCTTATGATTCTGTTTCCTGGTTTCCCACAAGCATCTGGTTGGCCGCTGTGCGAACAGGATGCTGGACTAGATGAGCTTGATCCAGCAGGCTATTCTTATACAGTTGTTGTTGTTTAGTCGTTTAGTCGTGTCCAACTCTTCGTGACCCCACGGACCAGAGCACGCCAGGCACTCCTGTCTTCCACCACCTCCCGCAGTTTGGTCAGACTCATGTTGGTAGCTTTGAGAACATTGTCCAACCATCTCGTCCTCTGTCGTCCCCTTCTCCTTGTACCTTCAATCTTTCCCAACATCAGGGTCTTTTCCAGGGAGTCTTCTCTTCCCATGAGGTGGCCAAAGTATTGGAACCTCAGCTTCAGGATCTGTCCTTCCAGTGAGCTTCTTATACAGTAGTACCTTGGAAACCTAACAGAATCCGTTCCAGAAGTCCATTCGACTTCCAAAACATTTGGAAACCAAGGCACGGCTTCCGATTGGCTGCAGGAAGCTCCTGTGGCCAATCGGAAGCCACGGAAGCTGGGCCGGATGTTTGGGTTCCAAGACAACATTCGCGAACTGGAAAACTCACTTCCGGGTTTGCGGCATTCGGGAGCCAAGACGTTCGACTCGCAAGGAGTTCGTCAACCAGAGAGATCAGAACTGGAGTGCTTAGTGTTACATGCTACTAGTTATTAAGTTTATGCTTTTAAAAAAATCGTATTTAATAGAAGAGAAAGGACTGGCCTAGACTTTCTCTACCAGTGGTAGAAAATAAAAATGGAATGCATCTTAAACTGATGCCAAAGACAGGAAATGCTACATGATTTCTGAAGGATTAGGTTCCGGTTAAAGGTCCCGCCACAACTGAACAAGTCTATCAGAAGAAGCCCAGTGAATAACTTTCATGTGGTACAGAATCTCATCTCTTACCAACTAGGCAACTTAGTGGTGGCAATAGGACATAAATTTCATTACTGACACTATTTGAGGTGTGGAAACACTGACAAGCCTTTGAAACGTTTGGCTTTCCTCCTTTTTATTCCATTGAACCTGATTCCCTTTTCCAGAAAACAAGCAAGACACCCAACTACATAAAAGTCAGACTGAATCAAAACTTCTTTCAATTCTTCACCCTCTCTTTTCTTTTGTTAAATTCTCCCAAGAGAGCTTCATGGTTTAAACTTGACAGACAGTCACTTATCCTCCTCCTTCCCGCCTCAGCCTGAATTGGATGTATTGTTTGGCAGGCAAACGAAAAGAAGAAAACAATCCATGTGCCCAACTGAAGCTCATTCCTTCAACCTCTTCTGTTCCCCTACTGCCACCTGGATGCTTATATGAATTACTTATATTTTCTTCACCCCTGCTTCTATCAACTTATGAAGCCCATTTCTTTCTCCTGGGGGGCATTTTCTGTCCCTTGCTATTCCCATTAACATTCCCTCTACTGCCACCTGTCGTATAATCTGGAGCAGATACTGTTCTGTCCAAAGGAGCAGTCTAGAATGTGAAAACTTCCTAGGTACCAATACAGTACTATATATATATATATATATATAATCTATCTATCTATCATCTATCTATCTATCTATATCTATCTATCTATCTATCTATCTATCTATCTATCTATCTATCTATCTATCTATCACCAAAATGGCAGCATTCATGCCCCAAAAGAAAGATCTGGGTGAACCCCTAGGTCTAGAGTAGTACTAGAAGTCTTCAGGGGAATCCCTTTTCTCAAACCCCACGTTCTAGCCCAGTTAGGACTGGGCATCCTCAGTAGGCAAGGGACGCTGATTGGTTGCACCATCCCTTGTTTGTCATGGTGGTTCTTTACTGTACCCTCTTGGCTTGTCGTGTGCTTGGACTGATGTTTTGGACTGCAACTCCCATAATCCCTGAGCATTGGTCATGCTGGCTGAGGCTGGTGAAGGCTGTAGTCCAAAACATATGAAGTTAGGAAGACTGCCAGACACTTTGATACTGGATGCTTCCTAAGAATTCTTGATATCAAGTTAGCCCTTTTCTACTGTTGTTGCACATCAGGTTCTTGCACAAACGATCCCTTTAGCTTAGAAGTCAGGGGACAAAATCCTCAGGTTCGAGAACTTTGTGCCCACTGACACAGTTCTTTTGCTAAGTGAAGGGAGTAAAATATACAACAATGGGATGGATCCCAATAGGTGAGCACTCATCCAAAAAGCAACTTTTAAGAAAACTTACCATTATTGATCAGGACATGAAGTGGGTAATTCTTTGCTTTAAATGCTTGAACAAATTGATGTATGGACTTCATGGAAGCCAAATCACAGTATAAAAACTCCACTGCAAGAGGGAAAAGAAAAACAATGTCCAAATCAATTAAGTGAAAAACAAAAGTATTCATACTGGGTTTGAGAGCCTGCAACTTGACCTTTAAGTTATTTGTAGACCAGCAGTATTTCCACACAATCTACTAACAATATAACATGAGAAACATATTTTTAATATTTTACTTTGTGTTCCACTTTTTGTTTTAGGAGTCTGGACGGACTTTTTAAAAAAGGGTTTTCTTTAGTGGATCATTTAAGAAAAAATGCAATAGCTCACTTTGCACCAGGACATTTTGTTAACTTATGTTAGCAGAAGGGGTATCTGACCACAATGCCAGAAACATGAGTATTTGCAATGCCATATCAAACCTACCCTCCCCTTATCAGGAAACTGATTTCAGTGACCTCATGTTCACAGATGTGTAAGTGCAATTAGCTAAGGTCAGCATTACTAAGCATTACTAAGAAAAATCCTTATACTGAGCTTTGTATTCCAGGAATAGCAGCAGTATATTCAGGGGAGAATCTCAAAGCCAAAATTCCTGGGCAGTAAGGACAAATGTGAAGCGACATGAAATAACAACAACAACAATTTATTAATTATACCCAACCCATCTGGCTCTGGGCGGCTTCCAACAAAATATTAAAATACAGTAATCAATCAAACATTAAAAGCTTCCCTAAACAGGGCTGCCTTCAGAAGTCTTCTAAAAGTCTGGTAGTTGTTCTCTTTGACATCTGGTTCCACAGGGCGGGTGCCACTACTGAGAAGGCCCTCTGCCTGGTTCCCTGTAACTTGGCTTCTTGCAGTGATGGAACCGCCAGAAGGCCCTCGGCACTGGACCTCAGTGTCCAGGCAGAATGATGGGGGTGGAGATGCTACTTCAGGTATACTGGACCAAGGCCATTTAGGGCTTTAAAGGTCAGCACCAACACTTTGAATTGTGCTCGGAAACGTACTGGGAGCCAATGTAGGTCTTTCAAGACTGGTGTTATGTACCAGTCAGGAAGCACCATTAGAAGTAGCCTGAAAACACTGGACTTTTATTTTATTTCTTTAGGAGGACTTGGAAATATTTTCACCCAGCCTCTCTTAGACACCTGCACAAAAATAAGTAGATACACTTTTACTTACGATCACTTACCAACCACGGGAAATGGTTGCAAGTAAAAGCATTTATAAATATTGTAGGCCTATATGTTTTATCTTGGAGAGATCTAAATGATGTTTCATGTTCAGCCATAGATCAACACGCAATAAACATTGCTGCATAGCAGAGTATAAAATGCCTTCAGCACACTGATACTTGTTACAGACAGAGCTGCCCGTTTTCTGCATTTGCAGACTCTGGTATCTGACACACACTACTGTCTTGAAAACTGCAACTCATCGCCTCTGATTATGTAGTACAGAGGCCAACCAACACCTCCCAGCCAACCTGACCTACCTCACATGGTTGTTGCAAGGATAAACATGAGATATGCATAGAGGTCCAAGTCTCTTGGAGGAAGGGTAGGATTAATAGGTACAGAGCTAATGGGGGGAGTATAATTATAACAATTATAAAAGAATTAGACCACAATCCTAAATATGCTTACCAAAAGATAAATCTTTTGGGACACAATCTGGACACCCTTTAAAGTCCCACCTTAACATTAAGTTAACCCATAGGTTTTCCTTGTGGATATCAGTCAGACTTACAGTGGAATCCTATATATATATATATATATATATATATATATATATATATACCAAGCTCTGTAAAGCTTCCCCCCAGGTAAATGCTTAACCATGCCTAGTTTATGCCAAGTGAACTCTTTGGGATTTACTTCAGAGTAAGCAGGCTTCAAAACTGACGGTTAAGAATGTGAAATTAGCCATTACTAATGTAGCCTGTGTCTTATTCTTTTCCTTATCAATATACGAATAGCTATCACAAGATTTTTGAATGTGTAGCGGTTCTGGGCAAAGAAAACAAGAGAAATCACAGAATACGAACAAATTCAAATCATACCTTCTTACCATATAAACATTCAGTACAATTTATGCATAGCAGCTTCAATATAGCTGGCCATTAGTCTTCAAAATACCTAGTAATAGCAATTCTGTCTATGCTCCATATTGGGTCCCCCCCCACCAAAGAGAAACTAAAAAACAAGAGCTGATAACATTAAAATCTAAATATGGAAACTCTAGCAATACATGCTGACAAATTATCCTCTGTTCTTTCGAAAATCAGTTCTATTCAGACATGAAAGCAGGCGACAACAAGTGCACCTGCTTTTCTTTCCTCTGTGCTGATATGCTTTTGTGATTCTACCTAGGTAACACGCTCAAGAAAAGCTGCACAGTTACAACTTTGTCAGATACCGAGGGGAAGCAAAGAGTTTAAATTCTCAAGGTTTGTATGATGTGGCAAAATCTATGTACAACCTGTTCTCAAGGAAGTGTGCAGAATGGAATAGGTTTCTGAGTAAGGCTGCCAGATCCTTACCTGCAGAATGGTGCCACAGGGAAATTTTCCTGTTATTGACAACAACCGAATGAAGAAGAAAGGAAGGGGGAAGCACAAAAAAACTAAGAGAAGTAAAGAGGCAAAGCCAGAAAACTGTACTAATAAATCAATCTTTTTCAAATACAGTTATTATAAAGTACTGTACTTTTTAAAAAAGGGGGGGCCTATGTTTCAGTTGAAAACATCATTCTGCAGAAGCACTTAAGTGAAAATAAGGTTTTCTGATCAATTCAACATTTGCCTTGATAGGTGAACCTTGTTCCTGATGATTACCCTTGACAATGGCTTTTTTTCTGAAATGCATTTGGCTTTTTAGTGATTTAGAAGAAACATATTTTAAAAAATATATTCTCCCCTGAATATACTGCTGCTATTCCTGGAATACTAAGCTCAGTATAATGATTTTAAAAAGACTGAAACCTTAGCACCATTTTGAGGCAACATCCTCTCCTTTGCAACAATGAAATATACAATGGTGGGAAGAATCCAGATATGCTGGATGGTCCCAGGTGGTCCCAGGAAGAAGGCTATGAAATGGAGGCAAAGTGACCATCTTCAGGCCAGAAGGGTTGCCCTTTTAAGGCTCTCCACAAGGGATAGAGCAGTGTTTCCCAACCTTGTGCCTCCAGCTGTTTTTGGACTACAACTCCCATCATCCCTCGCTAGCAAGACCAGTGGTCAGGGATGATGGGAATTGTAGTCCAAAAACATCTGGAGGCACAAGGTTGGGAAACACTGGGATAGAGCCTATAAGAAGTGGTCAGGTGATGGAGACCTCAAAGGCTTCAGCATGTTCCCAACCTTCGTCACAGCAACTCACTGGGAGTTATCCATGGTCCTGCAACTTCTAACCAGTTTTGTCCTACTTTGCATCACCTCTTTGAGGGATTCAGCATTCTACTGAAACACAATATCCAACCTCCATGACACTTTTTTAAGGTTTCAAAATACAAAGAAAACCTTCTGCCAGCTTTAATAAAATAAAATTACACATGAAGACCATCAAACCTCCCATCCTGTTTTATGGGGCCACTTTTGATACATAATGTGCATTTCCCATGGTGATGCCTTTCTTTCGGAAAGCAAAGATTTTTAAAAGGGGAGGAGATAGTGCACAAGAATTACCATCCCAAAAATACAATGAATGCTGACATCCCCAGCTTTCTTATTTTTGGCTCAGCAGCCAAATTTATAAGACCTGAGACCTGGTCAGCATGGTGTTGCTCCCACACCCAAGTTTAAACAAGACCCGTTTCTCAAATAACTTTGCAGCTGTAGCAAAAGCTGCCATGTCAACAACAGCCATAATTTTCTGCATGTTTATCACCCTATTTATTTCTGAATTTGGTGGCCATGTCAAACTTTTAAGGAGATTACTTGTCAAGCTATTACAAAACAAGATTTTCCAGTTTTATCTGAAAGCTTTCTGTTTCAAAAGGAAAAGGAATAAATTGGGTTTGCCACCAAAAACACCCACGTCTACTTGCATATGCTAATCCATGTCAAACACATGATAATATTAAATACCAGCCAGGATTGAAGAGCAGCTTTATGTAGAAAAGGAAAAGGAAAAAAAGAGAGGCTAGTCTTGAGAGGAGGAATCTGTTCAATTTTTAGGTTACATTGACTTTCTACCTCACATATAGTTTAAATTACTTTGTGAAAATATTTCACTGAAAAACTGTAAAAGAAATCAAAAGGTACAATCTGTTAGCCTTTACTGTTTCAGCCATTCTTCCACCTTAGATCGTGGGCACTCATCTAATAAAGAGATCACTGCCTTCAAACTAGTTGTTAGTAACTCCTCCAATTTACCACCACATTATTGCAACGCAATCCTCAAAGAGATTCTTAATTGCATCACATTTATTAAGCTGTTGTAGACAGAAAATGCAAAAGAGCAAATAGACTGTTCAGAGAACTGCTCAGTAATCGTGATTCTATTTTAGCATGCATATTCTTATTGCAAAGTTTGTAAGGTTGCAAATAAGTTATGTGGGTGAGGAACGTGCCAGGATTCAGCAAAGGATTATCAAGTGTCTTTTTTATTGATAGATTACTCACAGTGCTTATGGAACTGTATTGTGCAATATGTTGGTAATATCCAACAACAGAGCTAACACACACAGCCATCTGCCAATGAAAGACCTTTGGTGCCTATACAAGAGATGAGAGGACAAGGTTACCCCACTGGAGTATAGGAACACATTAATATGATAATTTTGGTTTCTCCGGGTGGTATTTGGCTAAAGTATTGCATAAGCATAACAATTTCCACCTGTGAAAGGGAGATTCCCCTTCTCCTCACCCTGTGCATGCCTCCTCCATCCCCAAATCTATTACAGAGGGTTGGAATAAGCCCCAGAATAGTTTGGGGGGGCTGTGTTTCAATGCACTAAGAAAAATCATTGCACTGATAAGATGTGCCCCATAGTGCTATTCTGTATATAACCTTGAATTTCTCATTTTTACAATCTTAAATTCAATTCACTCCATTACAGTGTTAGTTCATTTTTTTAAAAAATACTACAAAAACTTCACATACACTTTCATGCGTATTTCTCTTAATACACGTTTTTGTATGTGATTATTCCACTTTTACGCTATTTCCACTAATATACACTGTTTTCCCACATATTTTGGTTGGAGAGCTACATCACAAAATGTGGAGCAATGCAAATTTTGAAGGATAACTGTGATACCATGGGGATTCTAACACAAAACTGTAAAACTGGCCAGCCATAGTGGGATAGATCTTTCTTTATATATATATATATCTAAAAACATTTTTACAGGAAAGCTTGGACATATATCTGATAGATAGACCGACTACCTGGTCTGATGCCTTGTCTGATGTCACACATTGCAGTGACAGCCCCCCACCCCACCCCTTTCGGATGCCCTGATCATGAGGCTAGACGAAAATGACATGGGAAGCAGGAAAGGCATCAACCCCATCTTTGAAGGAGGGGCAAACCTCAAGGCACTGTATGCAGCACACCTTGTAATGACTGGTCAGAACTATTAGGCTGCGGCATTTCTTAATTTCTTGCAGGATTGACTTTATACACTTCATAAGATATTTAAGAGGTGAAAGCTGATGTTACAGAAATAAGATTGGCTGTCCCTTATCTTTTCCTACTGAACAAATTCTGTTTCCACAGTTGCTCTTCAGGTATGATTCCCTTTCAAACTCTGAACTTTTACATGACTCCAAGAAAAATATTTGGTTCATCTATTTGTATTTAATGAAAGCTATTTGGTCTTTTTAAAATATCTGCATGAGTTCATCTTTCAAAACATCACGTAACGGAAACAGAATCAGACCACGGCACTCAGAAGTCCAGTTCCCCATAAACAGAAATTAAACTGAAACCATGAAACAAAGTAGAGGCAGCAGAGGGCAACTTTTAAAAAATGTCAGCTCTTAGACTTACATTGCACAAAGCTGTGCCTGGCATGCAGAGGTACTGCAAAGAGAATTAATGGATTGGAAGAACTATCACTAACAACAGGCACAGGAGTTCAATAAGATAGGAGGCCGCAGGAGATAACATTTCTTCAACGCTTATACTACAATAAAATTTCAGGCTTGGTTTTGAATATATATACAGTCGTACCTTGGTTTTTGACCAGCTTAGTTCTCGAATGTTTTGGCACCTGAACGCTGCAAACCCGAAAGTGACTGTTCCGGTTTGCGAACTATTTTTGGAACCTGAACATCCGACGGGGCTTCTGCGGCTTCCGATTGGCTGCAGGAGCTTCCTGCAGTCAATCAGAAGCCGCACTTTGGTTTCTGAACATTTTGGAAGTCAAACGGATTTCCGGAACCGATTCCATTCGACTTCCAAGGTACAAGAGAAAGAGAAAGAGAAGGGAGGGAGGGAGTCCACATAGCTGCATTTGTTTTATTAATGTAATATGTTTATTTACTTAAAGCAAGAAGCAAACAATTTACTTAGTGTTGAAAATCCAAGCTGCCATGACAGGAGGATTCTGAGGCATTTAGTACAAACGGAAAGGCATCCAGGGAAGCCAAAATCATTCGGTTAAGTGGAAGATAAACAGCCAGGGACAGATTAAGACATTGTTTCATTTACACGGAGCAACGCTGGGGATTATTAATGAATCCAGGTACATAATCTTTAGCTGCAAATCTGAGTCTACCACTCAATAGGGAGTTGCAGCAAGTCCTATCAAGCTGAGTTTATCTATAAGAGACACACTACTGAATTCATAAATCCACATTCATAATTTACACTTTTAACTGTAGAATTAAAGCATCCAATGTACACCTTAAATAATTGAATGTGAGATGGTATTACAGGGAAATATGTTAAAATATCTGTAGTGCTTCACACATTAAACTGTTTCTAAAAAGTACCTCTCCAGAACCCAGATCTCTAGAATTATATAGTGAACAACAGATGATCACCATGTTTCTCGTCAGGACTTTGTCCCCTTTACCCAATAGAATATTGCCATTGAATGAGAATTACAGGCCAGACATAAAATCCTTGACAAGTTGGAAACCAATAAAGATGCCACACGAGATTTCTATGCACTATACATCACCCACGTCTTAGAGCTCTGATCCAGTTGGTATTTTGCCCAAATACTTTTAACAAGCTAGATTTCCCTTTTAATGGCTTTAAATGATTCACAGTGGAAGCTGGCAGGGTAACTTCTGAAGAACGGTTTAAATGCTCAACCAACAGCATATGGTTTAAAAGCCACAGCAGTTTTGCTGAAATAAAGCTGCATTTCTCTCTTTTTAGATGGCCCAAAACATCCACACTGTGTATATTTTAAGGCTTTTTAAGCACTCAAGACTGTGCTTCTGTTTCAAGGCAACCCTTCTAGAGGGTGAGGAACCACAATGACTACAAATCTCATGATGGCAAACCTCATGATGTTAAGCTGCTCTGTGAGTCGTGAAGGAGATGGTAAGTGTTCACAAGTACAGTATTTCCCCCCCCCCCCCAATTTTTGGAAAGAGCTGCAGTCTCCTTCCCTAAGCAAACAGCTCTGCCCTCCCCCTACCTTTGCCCTTTGTGACAAACAGCTATTTAAAGCATTTGTGTTTTTTTAACCACAGATGTTGGAATACTACTTTGCTGATGTGCCACAGCTGAATGAAATGAAGTTTATTACGGTCCCAGACCAGATTCATTTATACGAACATAAAACACAATAGAATTAAGTTTGAATTTACAATCAAATATAACAATAAACAATACGAACACTGCTATTCTCTAGACATTTTGCTGTTAACAAACATAACCAATTTTACTTATTTTTATAAAACAAAGTTTTTATAACATCGCTGCCAACAAAAATAACCAGTTTGACTTTCTATCCCACCTTGCAGTACCAGCATCCAAGGTGCACTAAAAATGATTAATAACTTACAGTAAAATAATTCCATTATTATTATAACAACTGTGAAAATAGTAAAATGGGAGTAAATTGGGACCTATTAAGTATTCAATCCACAACACTCCTAACAGCAAAAAGGAAGTGATCCTAGCCCTTTGATAGCCCTCAAAGAGAGAAGTAGAAACCTCTTTAGCACGTGTACTACCCACTCTCCCTTCCCAGTTTAGGAAGGGAGCAATACAGTCCCTCTGCAGAACAAGCTGAATTTTAAACTTTGAGGAGCTTAAAGAGCAGTTTCCAAAGAGGTGGGTTTAGGGAGAGAAAATATTAATTGCCTCATTAAGTTCATGCACACAAACATGTAAACTCAATCTAAGGGATCTTTTAATTAGCACAGAAGTAAACAATTCCTATTTGCAAATATTATACTCGCTAATGCAACTACTTTCCTTTTTTTTATTGCCACCTTTCTTCCAAAGAGTTCAGGATGGTATACATAAACTCCTTGCACCTCACAACTTTGTGAGATTTGTGGGTCAGTCTACTCACCTAGGTCAATCAGTGAGCTTTGTGACTGAAAGTGTGCTCTTTCAAAGAAACTTACAATTCTAAGAACAATTGCAATACCAGTCAACAATAAAATAAATCTGGGAGGAACAGAACCATTCAACCAGCTAAAAACATTGTAACTTTTTCTCTCTGAATTGTAACACTAGTCTAGGAGAAGTCGCAGAACCGAAGCCATCTCAGCCAGTGATCAGCGATTATGGCAATTGTAGTCCAACAACATCTGAAAGGCACCACATTGACTTGTTGTTGTTCAGTCGTTCAGTCGTGTCCGACTCTTCATGACCCCATGGACCAGAGCACGCCAGGCACGCCTATCCTTCACTGCCTCTTGCAGTTTGGCCAAACTCATGTTAGTAGCTTCGAGAACACTGTCCAACCATTTCATCCTCTGTCGTCCCCCTTCTCCTTGTGAAACATCAGGGTCTTTTCTAGGGAGTCTTCTCTTCTCATGAGGTGGCCAAAGTACTGAAGCCTCAACTTCAGGATCTGCCCTTCTACTTCAGGACTATCCCCCCCTCTAATTGCTACAGCTCTCCACTCTTTTAGCTTCTTACCTTCAGATAAACTGTGGCCTAACGGCAAAGCATTTCATGTGTCTAATAATCTGCATTAGCCAGCAAGGCCACAAAGGTCTAATGCAATGAGTTAATTTCCCCTATTTTAATTCCAAGCTTGTTCTCTAATTTACAAAGTGTTCTCGTCACCTCTTTTTTATTTCATTTTCTCAGACCTAGTAGTCACATTTTCCTAAGAAATC
Organism: Darevskia mixta; assembly: GCA_034641385.1. Lineage (NCBI taxonomy): Eukaryota > Metazoa > Chordata > Lepidosauria > Squamata > Lacertidae > Darevskia > Darevskia mixta. The sequence continues at coordinate 10,693,344 of JAWWNH010000063.1, forward strand.
TGTAAGAATAACAGCCGTGTCCTGCTTTCTCAGCACACCATCACAATTCCTAGTGTCATCTCAGTCAGAGCTGCACATGCTTTGCACATAATTGTGAAGTATTTTTAAAAGGCTTGATCCAGATGCTAGCAAAATTCATGCCTGTGCATCTGCTGCTTGCATCAATTCCACCAGTTATCGGAAAGACCATGGATGCCATGATTCATGAAACCAAATACCTGGTATTTGGAACAGAGAATATAGGAAGGACATCCAACAAGGCAACTTTTCTGTCCTTATGGTCCTATGAGCAACCTACAAGCTTTTTGCAGTCTGTCCTTATCCCTTAATTCACTCCTGAGATGGTGCGTGTATATGTGAAATTTCACATCCTTGCTGGTCTTCCTGCAATGGATCTTTGTTAGATATTATAGAATTGTAGAGTTGGAAGGGCCCTTGAGGATCATCTAGTCCAACTACCTGCAATGCAGGAATATGAAGTTTTCCCATACAGGTATTGAACCTATAACCTTAGCATTATCAGCACTATGCTCTAAGCAACTGAGCTATCCAGGTGTGCGCACACTTCTTCTAACATTCCTCTTCTTAGCCACTGTCGATTCTCCTCTCCTTTTCTTTCACATTCTTTCACCACACTGTACTATACATTTTTTTTTCTAGGGTAGAGAGGAAGGAGGGAGTTACACACACACATTCCTTCCCCATTACTTCACAATTCCATAGATTTGTCTCAATATACATACCTGTACACATGCACAGTAACAGTAACAACACAGTAAAGTTAGGACCGGGAGGTATATATTTCTATACTGGCGCATATCCAGCTTTATTACTAAGAATCTGCAAATCCTCAAACTGAAGAGCATGCAAAACAAGTAGGATCAAAACAGCACCTTATGAATGCAACACACAGCTAAAGAACACTCCTGAGTTTATATCAGCTAGCTTTATGTTTTTAAGTTACATATATACAAAATGATACCGGTAAAAGCAAATTCCCCACCATTTGTTGCAAGTGAACTGTTTGAAGAAACATCATTGCTCAACCTGACAGAATCTAACTGGTAAGACAAGAGGTGATATGTATCTATTTTCAACTACAAATGAGATAGAATTTTGTGACCTCGGTCAATCTGCAATCCAATGCAGACTTTATCAGTGCTAGGAAATTTGGAGGGGGGTGTAATGGGTGCCACATTTTAAGATAGTACCGTACCAGGCTGATAAAATAAAGGATTATTCACTTTTATGTGCAAAGTTAGTGCAAAGTTCATGTTTTACAGGGTGTGCTTTGAGAGAAGCAATCTGTTGCCTAGTAGTAGTATCTGAAACTAGTACAGCACATGTCAGCACTTCACCTATTACAACAACTGCAGGGTTTTTATATTTTGTGAGATTTTTGTCAGCATGCTGGAAGCTAAAAGGTTTGATGTTCAAAGATCCAATTCATTTCAAGATTAGCTATCAGCTGTACTTTATTAGAAAAGCAGTAGGGTTTTCCCCCCTCCTGATTTCGCCCATTAAATACCACCTGGCTGCTTGATGTTATTAAATGAAATATGAAAAGATTAGTATGAAAAGGCATGAAAAATGTATTAAGCTCCTTTAAAATCTTGCAACAGCATTTTGGGGAACAGAAATATGGACAGTGACAGCCTTGTGAAACCACCCAATCCTTAAGAATAATAGCAAAGCGACAGGCATCAATAAAATAAAACATTAAAAACATTTTATCAAATAATTGTTATATTCCAGTAATGTGTAGCTCAATTTACTCACACAGCTGCTAACAGTTCTGAAAATTAACTAGGACAATCCAGGTTTGACTACATGACCAAACTGGATTTTCATCCAACGGCCAAACAAATATGTAGCAAATTCACACACATGCACCAATAAAAATAAGTGAAATACCCAGGGTGAGTTCAAACAGTGTCAGATCACTTGTCTAATGGATTTTCACTTGTACCATGAGACTATTTCCCCATCTCCTCCCTCTGGCAGCTTAGTATGCATTCCAAATCTGATCCAGATGGCTAAGGGACCCTCCAGAGCACATGATACTGGATGTCACCACAATTTTTCTCAACCATGAATTTGGGGGAAAGGTTATCAACAATACTGTGTCACCTAACGATGGATATAAAGTATTTCATGATGAGTTCATGGTTTATAGAGACCACATAGATTTAGTTCTTATTAAGTGTGGTGTTCCCTCCTCTCACTCCCTTTAATCAAATTCCATCGTGTTTGAAAGCATGATAATGAAATGCACAGATGAAACAAGCATTAGTTATCTGAAAATTACAGCTAATTATACATAAACTGCAAGAGTTATATTTAATGGATCTCAAGACATTTATTTCCATAACACGTGACTGACAAACCCAGGAACCAAAACTGGGTGTTGTTGTTTTTTACCTTATTGCAAACTGTTCAAAAGTGTGTGGATTAATAAAATGTTCCCTCTGCTGCAATTATGGAACATTACATTTTTGTTCCATAACATTAGGCTAACTTCTTTTTAGATTTAGTGTATGAGTGGATTCTTGTGAGTATTCATAGCTTGAGCCAAGGCATCTCCATGTCTCCAAAGGGACATGGCCCACTTTGGGTAATGAAGCTAAGCAAGTCTGGTCCTGTAAGTTGCCTGGAAACCACATGTAAATAGCTATGAGTTACTTGGATAACCTGTGGCCTCAAAGATGATATTGTTGGGCTACAACTCCAACAATCCCTGACCACTGGCAACATTTTTTAAGGTCAGTTGAAATAACGGGAATGCATAACCATCTGGAGGGTTACAGGATTCCCACACCACATAAGAAGTATAGGATATAAGTCTAACAATAGAACCCTGAATCTATGGAAATCTAGCAAGCTTTCCCCATATTCTTCCACATGAAAATTCACATGCATTTTTCTGTGCATTTCTCCTAATATATATACTTTGGGGCAAGCAATGTTTTCTATTATAATGCATTTTGTACATTATTTTCACTGATACTTGTGTCACACTCCCAATACATGCATTTTTAATGTGCATTTTGGTAGGAGAATGACATTATAAACCTCAGCAAAGTGAGAATTTCATATTGGCTTAGGAAGTGTGAATTAAGCATTAAAACATGCAACAAACAAATTTCTTCCCCATTCTTAACAGCACAAGTATGGTTATTCATTCATGTAGTTCCTCCAAGCCCTGAGATTAGTGACTTCACAAGTTATTATATTCAGGAAATATACATGATATTCAGGTAAATATACACAGCATGTGCCTTTAACTCAGGCATAGGCAAACTTGGCCCTCCAGCTGTTTTGGGACTACAATTCCCCTCATCCCTGACCACTGGTCCTGTTAGCTAGGGATGATGGGAGTTGTAGTCCCAAAACAGCTGGAGGGCCGAGTTTGCCTATGCCTGCTTTAACTGCTTCCAGACTGATGGTTCCTAGCACCATCTATTGGTGTGTTGGCCATCAGGTTGATACTTAGTGCAAGGTTGAGTAATTCGGGTCTTACTAAAGAACTAGAAACAATAGTGAGCTCATAATAACAAGAGCTCATAATAATAGTCTCCACTTACTATGACCCGATGGAGAGTCAATAGCTACACATACCAGGTCAACAGACATACAGTACCACCAAAATGTTGTGCTTCCTTCATTTGAAGAAATACTGAAGAGACCTATATGGGCAGGCAGGCAATACCCTGAGAACTCCTGATTTCCAATCTTCATCACATCATCCAACATTATAGAAAAACAAGGTTAGAGCAGTCACAGCAAGAAAATATTTCAAAGATGTTAGTAGATTCCCCCAACTATTCTCATTTGAATTGAATTCATAATTATTGTCACAGTAAGCCAATAAGAGTTGAACAGACCATGGCTCTGATATTTCAACCAAAAACCAAATTTTGAGTCTTCCTTATTTAGAATATAACTTGAATTTGCCCGCTGTGTGTGAAAGAAAGCAATAAAAGCAGCCAGTATCTGGGAAGAAAGAACCAAGCAATAAAACTGATTGATTGCCAAACTGCTTGAAAATCACATCTCCAGTTTTCAAAACATTTTATCAAGAGAGGAAAATTGTCTCTTCAAGGTTAGTGAACGACCTGGTTAGACCGTAAGAAGGAGTGCTATTTAGAACAAGATTTAAAGCCTGTCATGTACAGTTAATATAGCATGCTTAACATAACATCCCATTGACATAAGTCTGCCTGCTGTTTTAAGCTAACCACCAGAAATTATGCAGTGTGGGCTTTCTTTTTTCTTAAATTGCATCATTATATGCAATCAGGTATACTGCGCAAATGGTCCTCTGTTAACCATGATAGCCTTATGTTTGTACATGAACTCAGAATCTGAATACCCTTACGAGTCAGTTCTTTGGGTTGGTATATTTTTGAGGTGATTGATTCTCATCATTGAGTACTTCTAAGCAGAACAATCAGAGGTTACTCTTGTTTGGAACATACTTTGAATATCTATGGGCTGTGAGAGGCTTATAAAAACTTTTTTTGGGAGGTGGGGTTAGATTCTTTTCCATGTGTCAGCAGGAATTAAAACTAATTTAAACTGGGACTGTGGTGTGTGATGAGAGGAGGCTTAATTGTTCCCTCCCGAGGTATGATATTGACAGAGGCCACCAGAGCTATTAGTCTTAAAAGAACAGGTTTCATTGGTACCCCAACCCCACCGGAAGGCAAATAGTAGCACATAGATTCTGATCAGAGAGGAAAGAGTTAACCCTTAAAACCAAATGAAGATAATCCCCTCACACATATCACTACTACTACTACTACTACTACTACTAACAGGTAAAGGTAAAGGGACCGCTGACCATTAGGTCCAGTCGCGGACGACTCTGGGGTTGGGGCGCTCATCTCGCTTTATTAGCCAAGGGAGCCAGTGTACAGCTTCCGGGTCATGTGGCCAGCATGACAAAGCCGCTTCTGGCGAACCAGAGCAGCACACGGAAGCGCCGTTTACCTTCCCATCGGAGTGGTTCCTATTTATCTACTTATACTTTGACGTGCTTTCGAACTGTTAGGTGGACAGGAGCTGGGACCAAACAATGGGAGCTCACTCCATCGCAGGGATTCGAACTGCCAAACTTCTGATCGGCAAGCCCTAGGCATTTAAATGTCACTTTAAATTTGACTCTTCAATTTAAAATGAAATCACACACATTATGTATTAGATAGGTCTAAGTCCTATGTTTTGAGTCAGTCTCTCTCTGATTTCTAGATACTGTACTGGAGAAACAACAAATGGTAACCACTGCTATCGTGCGCCACAGATGGAGACCAAACTGAAGGCTAGGTGGACTCAAATTCAGTCAAGCAATTATTCTTGTCCTAAATATAACATGAAACTGAGTACAATAAATGTCTATTTCAAGCTAAACGAAGTTCAATCTTACTAATCGTGCCCTGATGCTGAAAAAGACATTCCTTGGTTCAAGATTTACCCCATGTTAGGATTGTAAAGCTGCAGACCAGAAAGGGTATTGACACATTTAAACAGATGCCCTCTCAGTCAGTCCGAAAGCTCACACTGCATTTTCCCATATTTACCACCGCAGAATGAAGTGCACCCTGTTTATGCACTTCTCCATTGCATTGCAACCCTATTTTTACCCAAGTTCTGAATCCTGTCTGAAATGGGGGGGGGGGGGACAGATTAGTAAAAACAAACCACCATGAAAATCTGATGAACAAAGACTTTCACAGCAGAATTGTATGCTGTAAACCCCATTCACTTCAGCACAACTTGCTTCCCCACCCCCATGTGTATAGGACTGCAGCCTTAATTTGTTTCCACCCCAGATTAAGAGCATAAGGGAACACAAACAGAAGGGCTTTTTTAAAAATAATGAGAGAAGCAACAATGCAAGTCAAAAAGAGCAGCTCATTTTTTTCCTTCAAAACTACCATCAATTGAGCAGAGAGAATTCAGACGGAATGACATTTCGGGGGCTGGATGTGGAGTCTACATTATTGAACACATTAATTTAGCACTTTTGTCACAGTATAGCTCTCACTGTAAAGACACTCCTCTAGAATTAGTTTCAAAGCTTTTCCATGCTCTACTTTAATGACAAATGACGATACATTAGATATATAATTATACAGCTAAAAAGGAATCTACGGGAACTCTGACCCTTATAGAGCAAGCAAAACAGTCGTGAAATAAATGATCCAGTGACTTTTGAAAATCCATCTCTCTTCGTGAATGATAAAGGGCAATAATTTCCCCACTGCATACCTCCCTTTTTCTTTTCATATTCCTCTCTTGTCAAGAGATTTCTTTTCCAACTGACAAACTTTGGTGGCTTTTGTTTTCCCTAGGAAGTAGTTCCATGAAAATACCCCCCCCCCCAAAAAAAAATGGTTTAAAATAGACTTGCTTCCATTTCAGCACGTTTTGGAATGCAGTCTCAACCCTCAGTAACAGGATGGAGAGGTAAATATTTAAACCCTATCCAAATTCTCATGTTGCAAATCAAACTGCGAATGGTGATTTATTTGTTTGCTTATAAAAAGAGTGTTTATACCAATGTATCATAAAGATATATCACAGCAGTTTACAACAATATAAAAACATAAACCCAAACCATAAAAAGTTAAAAGCAACAATAAATTTAAAAGCAAACATCAGTAGACTATTCTGGGGGAATCTACTCTACTCTAGCAGAACAGGGGGAAATTCAGCAGGTGTTTAAAAGTTGAAACACAAGGCACCCTCTGTGGGAAGGATGCTCCATAGAACTGGGCTGGTGACACTAAAGGCTTGCTGTTATACAAGCCTCACCAACTCAGGGAATGATCAGATTTGCTTCTGCAGATGATCTTAGTAACTGAGCCGGGTTCAGGCAATCCCTGAGTTATTCTGGACCCAAGCTGTTCAGGGCTTTGTAAATCAATATAAGAACCTTGAACCTGTCTCAGTAGTATGCGGGCAGCCAGCATTGCTGCTTTAAAAATGGCGCCACATGTTCTTGACCAGAAGCTCCTATCAGCAATCTGGCTGTAGCAATCTGTACCAGCTGGTGCTTCTGAACCAGACCCAAGGGCAGCCCCACATAGAGAACATTACAGTAATCTAATTTCAAGGTCAGCAAGGCATTAACTAGCCCCTGCTTCTTTCCCATTCTTTTTTTTTCTGCAGCTGTTTCTGTTTTGTTTTTAATTGCATTAGTTTTCTATATCTCACTGTATTATGAAAAACTTTAATAAACATCTTAACATTATGGAGCTGACCAACTTTATACTCGAAAACCTCCTCAAAGGGTGTGTTTTGTAGATTCCTCCTAGCAGGGTCCATTTCACTTGGCAATTATACCCAGCCAACAGCATTCTATGATCAGCACAGAAGGCAGAAGTAGTAATGAATGGAGGACTGAGTACACAATGTTCCATATGTATTCATGCAGCAAGAAGCTATTGCACAGCAGTTCCCCATGCAAAGCAGGCAAACGACTTTTAAATTTTTAAAACTCTCTTTGGCAGCAGGAACTGCTCTGGTCAACTCATCAGCAAAAGCTCAAGCTATGTGAACAATTGGCCCCCATGTGCTCGCTGGATCACAACACATTGTATTATTGCATAACGTTAGAGGTTCAGCATGTACCTGCTACTTTATTTAATGAGGGAGGTTGCTACACACAGTGCAACATATATTTCCAGGATATCGCATGGGGACAATGATCTTTTGCATATCAGGTCTGCTGAGGAGTGGAGGTTTTGAGCTCCATGCACGCCCAACTGTGATGTTGATGCAGCCAAGGCTGGGCCCGTTTTGCTGTAAAATCTGCACCTATAATTCCTCCTCAGCTATCAGAAAATAAATTATTTTCTGTATTTGTTCTCTGCTTCCTATTTGTTGCCAATCACTTTATTTCAGCTTTAAGCTCACAAGAACAACAGAACTAGAACAAATACACAGTACAATTTGATTAAAAAAATTAGAACCAGTAAAACTTAAAAGAGTACAAATTAGAAATAGACACTATAAGGAATTTACTATTTGTTGCCAGAATCGTCTCATTTTCTTGCCCTGAAAAGGTCTGGTCCAAGCCTGGCTACCAAAAACATTTTGCCAGCCCAACTTGCCAAACAGTGATGTGACACAAAATGTCTGGAAACCTACCAACAGAAAAATCCTTTTTTTTTTTGGTTATTTATTTTTTTAAAAAATCATTGATTTTTATCCACCCTGGTTTTGAGAACAAAAGCTCACAATTTGATCCAATGGCTCGCATATATAGAGACTGCATAGCAATGAACAATGCATGTTTTGAGTTGGTTCCATTAGGTTCCCTGCCAAGGGACTACAGTGCTAATTATGCTGCAAATGTGATTTATCAGTATTTGAATGTGTTTTGGAGGCGTACACATGCAGGACCAACATATAATGCACACAGTGAACTGTTTGTTATGACTCTCTGAAATATCAGAAAAATAAAGTAAGCTCAGCATCATCAAACTCCTAAATTACTTGAGCAACTATCTGCACCACAAATTAAACTGGCCTCTGCAGGGAAATCTTTTGTACTGCACCTCTATGAATCCTCAATAGCGTATTCTGTTGTGACAGTTCCTGGGATTATTTAGAGCAGTGGCTCTCAATTAGCTAAGTACTGTGGACCCCCTGTTTTTCAAAAGCTAAGCCATGGACCCCCTCCTTCTGAAAATTTTAATACCATCTATGCAAGGCTTCCCCCCCATGGGGAACTCACAGGAACTCAGTTCCAGCACCTCTCAGGTGGGTGCCATTGCCGTTCTAAGAGAAAGAGGGATGCGTTCATGGTGAGTTCCAGCACCTCTTTTTCTAGAAAAGCAGCACTGCTTCTATGGTAGTTTCTGTTATGTGAATGGTGCCATACCCACTGATCTAGAGCAGGATTCCTCAAACTTGGCCCCCCAGATGTTTTTGGCCTACAACTCCCATGATCCCTAGCTAGCAGGACCAGTGGTCAGGGATGATGGGAATTGTAGTCTCAAAACATCTGGAGGGCCGAGTTTGAGGAAGCCTGAAGAGGAACCGGTGAATAAGCATTAAGCCTACTTAAGTTTGTACTGGGTAGGTATTCCTAGAACCAAATGGTTCACCCCACACTTGATTTCATTAGTGACTAGTGATCAATGGCTTACAGTGCTGCTTGCATTATTATTATATTATATTATAATATTCAACAATAGGTTCAACAAAACTAAAGCAAAGCTTTTCACAATGCCTAATAGACAGTTATACAACCCTGAAACCAACTGGTTGCAAGTGTCAGATGCTCTTGGAAAACGTGGGTCTGCATTTGATGACTTGAGGACAGGCTCTGTCAAGTTTAATCACAATGAATGGAGAGTATTTCTGCTCCACGTATACTCCTCCAAATGAAAATCAAAACTGTCGAAATATATGAGGATCAGAACTGAAATTCTTATTTCACCTTTATACTTAACTCTATCAAAAGGGGCGGGACAGGACTAAATGGAGAACAATAAGAGTTTGTCGCACTGTTAGGAGTCTGAAAAGGGCAAAAGTAATCAAGAACAGATTGTGAAGGAATAGCAATTTGCCAAATATTTTATACCACAGGTCATTTCTGGACCTTCCACTTTTGAGTGACTCTTAGCCTCATTATCACTAGCAAATGCTGTAACAGGTTGTTCATTTTGATGCTCTTATTTTCTCCCTCAGATATGGATAAGAGATACAATTGTGTTGTATATTCTATTGATTCCTAAAATATTTTAGAAATCTCACTGTGTACCATTCCCCCAAACCCCTTCGTCACTAAGCATAACCACAACAGATGGCGGTACATCTTCCTTTGGCCACAAAGCACTAACTGAGGATCTGTGGTCTCAACCTCAGGGAAAGGAAATGAGAAACTGGGATTTTTAGAGGGCAGGACTCTGAGACAAAGCATTTCACTATTCATCTATGTGATCTGGCCCACAGTATAACCAGGAGAACTTCACACAGCTGTAGCCTCAGGGATCACTATGGAGCCAGCTGCTACTGTAACTTGGCATCTGGGCCTGATGACAAACATGTCAGAAAAAGAAAGAGAAGCATGGTGTGATGTGATGGCCTGAATGCAACCTCAGATTTTATGCATTAAAACAGATACTTTTGGCCGCAAAAATAAAATGGAAATGCTATCAGCAGAACCATATTAAGTACCATTATGTGTGGTTCGTTTAGTTTGTTAGATATCAAATTTTGTTAGATATCAAATTCACACTCTCAATGCCCCATAAGAGGAGAAATGTAATAAAATAAATAATGACATGATATGACATGCAGGGTCATTGTAAGGATTACAACTAGATAATGCATGCAAAGTTTTTTTAACATGTGTAAGTCCTTTGAAAATGTTGTTGTTGTTGTTAATTATGATAATAATAATAAACAAACAAATACTCTTTTAAAGTTTGAGAATTAGGTTGATCTGATCCTAGGAACTAGATAGGTAGGAAGCCCAGAAAGGCAGACAGAAGAAACCTGGATCTCTACAACAATAAGTAGAGATTGTGCAAGTCAACTAGCTGATATATCCAGTGGTACCTCAGGTTACAGACGCTTCAGCTTACAGATGCTTCAGGTTACAGACGCCGCTAACCCAGAAATACCGGTAGTACCTCGGGTTAAGAACTTTGCTTGAGGATGAGAACAGAAATCGGGCGGCGGCGGGGCGGCAGCAGAAGGCCCCATTAGCTAAAGGTTAAGAACAGTTTCAGGTTAAGAACGGACCTCCAGAACGAATTAAGTTCTTAACCCGAGGTACCACTGTAATCTAAACTGCTGTGAGAATTTCACCGAACTGAAAAGAATTTAACATATGTGAAATATTTCAGGAATGATCTGGCAATGGTCAATAACTTCAGGAGCACAAAAACACACCACAGCAGACAGGGATTTTGCAACTTCAAAACAGTGACGTTGTTCCAACACAGTCTTTGCATCCCTACCCACATCCATGAGTTTTCCATATCGTATGAGCTTTATCCTGAAAATGTTCTTTGATTCTGAAGTTGAGAAGGATATCAATAGCTCCCAGATTCTGACACTTTTTGCCTTAAGCTTGTAGAGTTCTGCAGATAAGCTCAGCGTCCAGGAAATAAATATTTGTCAGCTAGGGGGTGGAGAGGGAGAAAGAAGTAAACTTCCCTGAGCAATATTCAGTAAATAAATATCTGTCAGCTAGTGGGTGGGGAGAGAGAAAGAAAGAAATGTCCCTGAACAGTATTCTTGTCCTCCATGTGTTCAGGGACCTTAAACAGCCCAGATTATTTCTTCTACTCCTCCTTCATGATTATTTATATTGCAAAGATCTCTCTCTCTCTCTCTTTTTCAATCCATAGGCATAGGATCTGGGTCTTAGATTATTGATTCAGCACCCCCAGATGCACATCAGTTCTATTCTGGGTTAATTTTATTTCAGCTCCTTCGGTCCTTACTGCCACAATCCTCTCTTTGAGCTCTCTAGAGTCTCTCCTAAAGGTTAGGCAAGCACCCTGTCAGCATACGAACTGTGCAAGTCTGATGCCGATTAAAGTATAAATGGCTGGTATGGATTCTTCCTGGGCCTGTCTTCGTCTCCAACTAGCAAGGAAAAAATATGGCTTGAACATCCCAGGCAGTGTCCTATTCCAAGAGCAATGCATGGAGCTTTGGAGAAAAACTCATTGGTTCTAGACCAGGGGTCAGCAACCTTTTTCAGCCGTGGGTCGGTCCACCGTCCCTCAGACCATGTGGTGGGCCAGACTATTTTTTTTGGGGGGGAGGGGGGACGAACAAATTCCTATGCCCCACAAATAACCCAGAGATGCATTTTAAATAAAAGCACATGTTCTACTCATGTGAAAACACCAGGCAGGCCCCACAAATAACCCAGAGATGCATTTTAAATAAAAGGACACATTCTAATCATGTAAAAACATGCTGATTCCCGGACCATCCATGGGCCAGATTGAGAAGGCGATTGTGCCGCATCTGGCCCACGGGCCTTAGGTTGCCTATCCCTGTTCTAGACTGATCATAGCAGATTCCACTATGACCTATCTGCGGTAAGGTAAGACTGCTCTTTTGCTCACAAAAACCACTATCTACCAAAGGCTGGACATGAATTCAATAGAAGTTGGAAAATAATATCTTTTCGTTTAGGAAAATGTTTATCACACCCTCCTATCACATTCATAGTATTCACTTTAGTCGTGAAGTTCCATTCCATTCTTCCAGCAGGCTTTTGTTGTGATTTTTTTCCCTAGATTGTGCAGACGACATATTTAACTAAAATTATGTACACAAATAACTGTCATTTTTAAAATCGGAATCAAAACTTGCTCGGAACGAAGCTCACATATATTATTTTAAATACAATATTTTGTAATTTTTTGATATGTTCAATGTGTTCATTTTTTAAACAAAAAAAAATGAATAATTATTATTTCAATAGGCACAATAACTACCCATTGAAATTCCCACAGTGCATGTGAAGTTCAAGGCAACTGTTGTGTGCACAGATTCCTTCTTACTATTACCATATGTTTCCTATAGAAAAATCAGCCAGCTTGCTCTCCAAGTGGATCTTTAAACTACGATATCAAAATTCAGTGCACATAATCTCAATGTTTGCAAAGCAGATGGAGTTACTTAGAAATGTGATAGGCATAATGTTCTGTATCTGGTATCCTAATCATAAATTTACTTGGGTGGAATTCCCACTGAGTTCAGAACTGAAGCATAGGACATGAATGCCACTGGGTTCTTTTTTAATCATCTTGAGCTCTATGGAGAGTACTCAACAAAATAAAGCTTTGGAAACCTATCAGACATCTTCCTAGGGTCAAAGCTATGGTGTGTGTGTGTGTGTGTGTGTGTGTGTGTGTGTGTGTGTGTGCAAAGCAAAATCATTGTGGTGCTCCAATAGTGCACCTCCACCCCATAAAACTGCAAGTGATCAGAACTGGTCTTGCAAAATCAGTGGGGCATTTAGCTTGTTTAGGAATTTTATGGGCATAACTCAGTGTTAACCATGCATTTAAGTTGTACGCCTGCCTAGGATATGAACAGTAAGGGCCATGAGTTTTGTGGAATTAATCAATAACCAGCTGTGATGAAAAGGTCCTCCTTGCAATGTATACTTGAACAATTGTACAGTAGCTTGACATTTTCCCTTTTCTGCATCCAGGTAGCACCACTGATGATAAATGACATGATAAAAAGAAAATCCATTTGTTCCAATATGAACAATTCAGATACTAACATTTGCCGTTTTAAACTGTTTTTATATTTACTGTTTTCATAATTGTTTTAATATGCAACTATTTTCAATTGTGTTTATAGATGTATACCCTGTTTCCCCTTTTTTAATACGTAGTCATAAAGTAAGCCATGGCAGGTTTTTTTTTACCTTTGTGAGAAGTAAGACGTACCCCAAAAGTAAGCCATGGTGCCGCCATTGTTCCCGTCGCCTCCTCAGCCCCTCCTGCGTGCGCAGGGAGCCAGCGAACCAGTGAGAGGCATGGGGGGAAAACACACCTCTTGCAGAGTTCTGCCCCGCCTGCTCAGCGTGCTGGGGGAGAGGCTGTACCGTACCATACTGACATAATAAAAATAAGACATCCCCCGAAAATAAGCCACCCTGTGTTTTTTTGAGGGGGAAAAAATTATAAGACGGTGTCTTAAAAAGGGGGAAAGATGGTAATTATGTTGTAAATTGCTTTGAGATGCCTCATGGAAAGCAATTCATAAACAAAATAAATAATAATAAATAATAAAACTAGGTCAGCCTAAATGTTTGGAAGGGTTTGTTTTTAAAAAAAAAAATATTTTGGTCACTTGAAGTGAGAATCGCTGAAAAGCTCTCTCTTTTTCCAAGTTCTGTGAAAATCAATAGTAATCTTTGCTAGAGAACATAGCAGTAGACAGAAAGCTAAATAAAGGACCAGGACATGGATGTTGGCTATGAACGGGAAACAAGGCAGGCAATCATGACAGATAATGTCACCAACACTACAAGACAACAAAATGCCCTAGTATAACTATTTGGAAAGCTCAGGGCAAATTATATCCCATCAAGATTCTAGAAGCTTTACCTTACCCTCCAAAAAGTATAAGTAAAGAGAAAAAGGAAGTCAAGAAATATGATGTGGAATTACTAGGATCAAAAACACTGGTACAGACTTTGATGATAAATTCATTGAACTTCATATTTTATGCCGAACCTAAACAAAACTTCCAGGATGAGGAATCATGGCTCAGCAATCTGGGCAGTGTAAACACCCTATTCAGTTCAGACTTTTCCTGCTAGCCTTAACCAGGGTTTCCTAGCCTTAAACCAAAATTTGAAACCAGGATTTGAGAGAAATAATTGCTATTATTATTATTATTATTATTATTATTATTATTATTATTATTGCAGTGGTACCTCAGGTTACAGACGCTTCAGGTTACAGACGCTTCAGGTTACAGACTCCACTAACCCAGAAATAGTACCTCGGGTTAAGAACTTTGCTTCAGGATAAGAACAGAAATCATACGGCGGCGGAAGGCCCCATTACCTAAAGTGGTACCTCAGGTTAAGAACAGTTTCAGGTTAAGAATGGACCTCCAGAACGAATTAAGTTCTTAACCCGAGGTAGCACTGTATTCTTATTTCCATAAGCTGCGTACTGTACAAGCAAGACACTGATATCCAGAACATGTACGTAATGCAATGAGCATACATGTATAAATGGGGCAACAATGATAATCTAACTTCTATAAACAGAAAATTACAATAGTTACAAACATCTCTCCTCCTACTTCCCCTGGAGTTCAGCTGAATTGACTGGAAGGATAAAATAAAACTGTCACTGATCAGACTTGAAAATGAGAACACTCAATCAGAACCTATCTTTCTTGTTGCAATAAACAGTTATTAAATAATAATTAATTCTATAATAATGTTGTAATGAAGCTCATTAAAGTTAAACCACAGTTAACATTAATTAGCCTGCCAGGGCAACGGAAATTCTCTTTCATAAATATACATACTATCAACTCTCAATTGTTCTGGTTTGCTTTCTATCCCTCCTTCAGCCAAACCAGAGTTTAAGATCCACAAAAAGTCCCCATCTAATTTTTTTTTCCTGGGAAGATATGAGGCGGGGAGGGGCTCTGTGGCATTTCACTGAATACCTAGCACACATTTTTTGCATCATCTTCACCTGCCACAAACTGTTCTGGCACCACATGCAAGCCACTATGAGGTCACTCTCAGTGCCGGATTTATGTATAAGCTAAACAAGCTATAGCTTAGGGCCCCACTCTCTTGGGGCCCCCAAAAAAATTTAAAGGAAAAAAAAACTGGATGTACATTTCCAAAATATAAGATGAAAAACAAATAAAATAAAACCTACACACAGCAACAGTGTTTTGTGATGCTATTAAGAGGAAGAAAATAAAATCTTAACATATAACTGTCTGAAAGCAAACTGGGTGGTATCAATCTCCCAGTCCAAACCATTTCTATTTACTATGGCAACCACCTATGCTCATTCAGACACCAACTCCATCTGGTATTCAGATTCTTCTGGTTTATGCATTTTACATGAAATCAGCTTTTGTCTTGGTGGTTATCAAGACACAGATTATTAATGAATATATATTATATGCAACTCAAAAAGTCTTGCTTATATTATGGATGTGCTTGGAATAAGAGATTGCGAAGGGAACTTCGCAGTCTGAAAATAGAATTACAAAAATTAGACCCAAGAAGACAAATGTAAAATTCAGGTAGCAAATTAAGCCTAAAGACATGCTAATCGGAAGCATCTTAACAAGGAGGTTGTGTAATGAATATCATATATAGATACCTAATAACTAATAAAACAAGCATTATCATAATACCCAATTCAGCATTCACCTTGTACTGAAACAGCTGTTAAAAGAAGGGAGCAGTAGCCTGCACAAGCCAGGCTTGCGAAATAAGCACTATGTAATTCCTTTTCTCCCTCTGATCTTGCACTGATGAAAATATTCTTCTTGAGAAAACTACGAGACACCCTAATTATAGTGTGAAAAAATACATCTTCCTCAAAGGAAGCGGTCTCCAGCTTAAATCAATGATACATTAGTTGCAAGTTACTCCTGGTGAGATCTGTTGCTCCAGGAAAATTGTGCAAATAAAGTGGTCTAGGAGGTATGCAAGTGCCCAATGCATTTTGCTTCTACGGGGGGAAAACTAGGACACAATAGAAATCTTTGTCGGTGCAAATCAAATATCTGCCACGTACGATGCCTTAATAAGTGTGTTTTCATTTCAAACCTTTGTCATACGGAAAGAAGGCATGTGACATGTTTTAGATTTGCATTTAGTTTTATACTTTAGCGCAAGTCTCACAATATTAAAATGTTAAAATTATGGGTTGCACTGATGCTGCTGCTCTGTTCACTTAGCACACTTCATGTTGTGCAACAAAAATTTCCCCTCCTCTCCTCTGCAACCCACATCGGACCCTCAAAATCTTCTCCAGAGGGTCAGGGGGCACTCTGGAGCTTATTCTGGGCATGTGGGGGTAGAAGAGGAGAAAATACTGTCGCACAAGTGGAACTCTACTATTGCAGCACTGGATACAACTCTATGAGAACTGTAGCACTACAGATGAATGCATAATAAAATAAAATTATGGTGATGGTGATGATATTCTGGGCTGTGCGCTGCCTGAAGAGGCTCCTGGTGGCAGAAGATCATAGGCCAATGCTCCATATCCAAGACTAAACTGGTCCATATGGCTATACACCAGAGGCCTCAATCAACCCTAACTATTGGCTATGCATCTACAGCCAGCCATCAGAAACTGCCCCCTCTCACACGAGTCCTACAGACTGCATTGCCCATGGCTTCATTCATTGGGAATGTTGGCTTGCACGTGTCAGCTCCTCTTACTCATTGGTAGCTTTAGTTAAGAGAGTCTTCTGTAACCACAGAACAACACAGTCTTGGAAGGAGTTGACCAGTCAAAGAACAAACAACACAGGACATCTGAAAGGCTTGTCTTGCCCCCTACATGGCTATCATGTCACTGTTCATCAGGTGTTTGCTTAGCATACTAAGAAAACGAAGACGCTGTAAATAAAGGGAGGGAGAATGTGGTGGCACAAGCATCTTTCCACAGCTCTGCAATACTACCTGAAACCTGGAGACTAACTTTTAAAAAACCTAACACTTATTTTAATCCTTTGCCAATTATCTACGCAAATAAATGTAGATGGTACAGACTTTAAAAAGAAATTGTCTAGACAAGTTATTTTAAAAGGTTTCACGAGAAGCTTATCAGGGTTTGCTTACTGTCAAGCTGATGTTCTGTTCCCTCTCGGCTTGTCATAACTGCTATCTTACAGTAGAAATATTTGTGCTCATTGCATTACATATGGAATATTCTCTTCTCGTGGTTTGAAAGCGTCTTCCGGGAAAATGGAGGCTAAATGTCAACTCTGCCTTACTCACAAACAATACCCTTTGCCACATAGGCTGATGCCCCCTTTGGGGTCTTAAAACAAGAAAGCAAGCAAACCAACAAACCACTCTCAACCATCTGCCCTGGTTTGTTTCTCAATAATTATGAACAAATACTGTGTTTTTGCGCACGCACACACACACACACCTATCAACTGTGCTATTCCCACTACTGTTCTAATTTACAGTCTGCAGGCTTCTTACAAAAAAGCAACTGTGAACCATGTGTCACTTTTTGCAGTAAAAAGCAATGACTGATCTATGCAAATATCCCAAATGAACCACGCAGTTCCCCACTTGCCTAATCATCTCTCACGTGGCCTCTGTGTGCATTTTCCCAGTGCTATTTTTGCAGAGGGGAAATGTGCCGGAACTCACCACGAACGCCACCCTTGTTCTCTTAGAATGGCAAATGGTGCCCACCTGAGAGGTGCCGGAAATGAGTTCCGACTGAAAAAACAAGGGCCCCATTTTCCCTTCTTCAGCGTCGCTGGAAACAACAGCAGCTATGGTGAGAATCAAGAGGGCTGCACAAACTCTCATGGGCACACTATAAAACGGGCACCCTGTCCCATTTCGCCACGAGGCGAAATGGGAATGTGCCACCTCCTGCTCCCACACCATGCCCCGCCTGCCCCCACTGCCAGAACAACCCCCCCCAACAAAATTCGTCAAGAGGGGTGAAAGTCTGTGAGAGGGAGCATTTTGCCAGCATCAGAAGCGGCGGACCACTTTTTGCGCTTCCACCACCTGAGGGGGCTGCTTCACCCCGACTCATGGATGGGTGGGGTCTGCTTTAAAGGGGCGCTGGCACATAGATCTTGGAGCATGGGGAAGAAGAAAGGCAGAACGTGTCACTACACTTATCCAGTCAGAACAAACTATCATTTATTTACATTTAGATCTGCCCTGACAAGGCATTACTATTAGTATCTAAGGCCCTTAACAGCTTGTGACCAGTTTCCTTGCCCTATACATGGTCAATCGATCACTTCAATGACAAGTGTCACATACATGTTTGTGAAAATTCCACACAATCAATACCTTAAACTGAAAAGTGCCCATGAAAAAAATACATTGCTGAAGAGGTTTGATTTTTAATTTTGCTGGGAAAGGCATATAGAAGTACCTTTTGCATTTAAAGCTTCTTCTTTTATTTTCATCACAGTTTCTTGGCCTTCTTTTTCCTTGTTTCCAGCTGTTATTAAATCAAGATAGAGAAAAATAACTGTGAAAAACTGTCAATATTTCGGAGTACAGACTTACAGCGCAATAATAAATCCTGCAAAAAGAAAACATCTACACCTGAAATTCTTAAATGTTTAAGCAAAGGAAGCAGAGCAGGGGAGGGGGAGTTACAATAAATTTAAGAAAGAATTGTTATTGGCTGAGTGAAATAAGGTCTCAGTGGAGAAAAGCTTAATTGCCCATTCAGTATTGGCTTAAAAACACAGCATCTCCCTTGAACATTGAGATACTGGAATAAAATTTGGCACACGTTCAGAACATAAATATATATTTCAGATGAGATATCAGCCCAACTGCACATCTATTTTCAATTAAGCTATGACAGACAGAAAGGGAGAAATGTGATGCGTTTTCTCTCACTTAAGGACTGAAACTTGGTTTGTAAATTTATGGCACATTTCTGTATTTGAAGCCGCTTAACAGCTGATCCATTTTAGAGAGGTGAGGTCAAGGAATGCAGTTAAAGGCAGAATACACTGATGTTCAAATACATGATCAACCTTTGCATTCATTTTCAAGCTGGGGAGTGGAGGAAATAGAAAGAACAGTAATATATGTCCTATTTTCCTTGAAGGCAGAGGTGTGGGGAAATATGGGAAGATTATTTGGCATAAATTCTGGATACAACTCTACATTTCAGTTTTGAATATCAAGCTGGTCCCTACAACCATTAGCAAAACAGGAAAATATTGTAATGAAATATCTGCACCGAAGAGTGAGCTATCAAAATGAATGTTCAGGTTGAATTTTTAGGACAAATTCTATATTTCATGTCAAACCAAAAACAAAAGCCTATAGCCAAACCTTCAAAATTAATTTGAACTCTTCTAAGCTAGTTGATAACTCCACAGTCTCTCCACTTTCATAACAATCGTTCTTTACTTGCCACAGATTTTTAAAGAATATCCCTTAGGTCCTGATCGCTGTGCAACAATGCTTATAGGTAAATGTAAAGCTGACCAAAAAGATCACACACACACACACACACACACACACACACACACACACACACACATTTTCCTTGTGCTTTTTCTGAAAGTAGTTTGTAACTGGTTAATTTTCTAGCATTCACAATAGCTTTCATTCTCCTATGCAATCCACACACACCCCTTCCCAAGTAAAATCTTATGTAAGCATTTCAAATGGGCAGTCTTTATAGGATTTTAAAGTTATAGACACAGACAGCAATTTTTGTCTGCTAACTCCTGACATGAACACTGGTCTGCAATTGACTCTGCATCTATTAGCTTTTCAATTATATCAGCACTGCCTGGCTGATCTCTTTTTATTTAACCGTGGAGTGGGGTGGGGCGGCAGGAAGAAAGTTAAACAAAAGAAAGAGGGAAAATAACTCTTAACAGTATTTGTTTTCACTATAGAAATAATCTTGGGGTTACACAGCGCAAACATCCAGTTTGATCCTAATCCCTAAAAATAGATGCAGTGTCAACGAACAAACCCTCCAGTAAAACTGCCATATCCATGGAGTTCGCGCTGAACGAAGCTATGGGCATGAGATCACATCTCCTCACTTTTTCAGCCTAAGTGATTTTCTACAGCAGGGAATTAAAATCCAATGTGTGCCATACTACTGGATGTAGCTATGCTGAGGGGAAAGGAAGCTTCTATGATAATCCCTGCAAGAGTTTCATCTGATCTTCCTCCTCATCCATCAGCTGTGATACAGCAAGCAGGCTTATTAAAAGCCTCCAGAGTCTTGTCTAAGTCCTGTTAATATTAATTTCATCTGGACAACATATTGCATATTAACATATTTCATGCTGCATATTCATTTTTTAAATAAAGAAAACCGAGCACTTCCATATGGATGCAGTTCCAGATGAATAATATTTCTAAACACGTCTTCTAGAAATTGTATTGCATTTTCTTACTCTGTTATTTTTGTTTTGTTTTGTTTTATTATTGCTGAAGCTGCACTTTCAAATTATTATGTTAATATATTATGTTTAGTTAAACTCTCAAGGTGACCTATATATTTTAAAATGGATACATAAAATTATATTATTATTATTATTATTATTATTATTATTAAGATTTATATACAGCCCTTCATCAAAAGATCTCAGGGCAGTTCACAAGATAAAAATATGATATAAAAACACAAATAAGTAGTTAAAACAAAAACAACATTATTGTATTAATTTAACATTGTCTTTCTACACTCCAAGCAGAGTGACATTGCCCCTCATAAAGGGGGCAGTAGATTATATATCCACAGACTTCAAGAGAAGGAAAGACAAATTAAGTAATTGCTTACCAAGAATGAATATTTCAGTTTGCAAGGGGAAAGTTTTGGTGCTTCTTCAGTTACTGCTGTTGTTGTGCAATTAAGTCTGTGAAATTGCACTGCTTCTGCAGTTCAGTTCAGAAATTCTGCTATTGGCCCCTTAACGATAGGTAAGAGATCAGGAATGGACCGTGGACTCAGGTACTCCCTTAACTCCCTCTCTTAAGTGAATGTACCCTCTCCAGTAAATTCCCTTGTTTGCCTATGACTATGATGAGCCTCCCCCCCCCCCACCCCTACACTGGCGCAAAGTTTGGTTCATACCAGCCTGGGTTCTCCTCTTAAACAAAGTTTGAAATAAGTTTGTGAAACTTGGTTAAAAGAAAAACCTTGCAACAGGCCCTTCCCTAACACCAGGAAGCAGAAGGGGTCAGGATAACTTCAGCAGTCATACTTATTGGTAAACAAGAGATCCACAGCTCTTTGTAGCAGCTAGGACTTGCTGCGTGACAAGACCAAGATTCCAACTAGTTCCCACTATTCCAAAAGCAGTTTGCCACGGGGTGGAGGTGGCTGCTGTTAAATAAAACCAAACCCAGAGCTCTGTTGAGCACACAGAACTGGTTGCAACTAGTTCTTTTCGTTTTCACCCAAATATTGCTAAAAAATAAAAAAAAAATAAAGTAGTAAGGATTGTCCATAAGCGATGTCTCCACAAATAAGGAAGCAGAAGAAAACCAACCATTCTGAAAGGCCATAGAACAAACATTTTTGTTGCAGGTTGGCCTGCTGCCAATGAACGTATTGATGGGGAGCCTACATGTGAAGGGATGCAAAAAGGAATTGCAATTCAAAGGCTCATAAATTGCTGAGATTAAACACTCATTTTACTTTGCAATAAAAGCTAAATACGGTATAAATAATGTTGAACATATAAATCAACATTAAAATGACAAGGTAAAAAGGTTTACTCAAAGCAATCAGTTGGTAAAAAGCAATGGATGGCAGCTAAGAGCCCTGTTTTAATTCTGAAATTCATACAAGAAACTCGGAATGCTGCTCACTGTAGCATCTTCCATGATCTGAACCTCAGCTATGCAAAACTGTATCTGTGCTTAGAAACCCAGCCAAAGGTCTTCCTTTTTCTCAGTGTACTTTCCAGGATGATTTGTTATCCGTATCTCAAAATCATTATTTCTATGAACGTGCTCTCTTGGTAAAACATAAACAACAGTTTATTTTGCCAGATCCTAATTTTTCATTGGTGATAAGAATTATGGTGGAAAACTTTCCATATTCCTTCTCTACTATTTATGCAACAGAGGGAGCATAGATGTGCGCCTATAATTATTTGTAGCACGAAGCCTTGGCAAGTATATTTGATCGTAGTCACATAGGCTCTCCCTGTGCAGATGAAATGCCAAACTCTTTCTAGTCTTACTGTGTTACATAGCTAGGGAAAAGGTAATAAAAATAACATTTTCTCTCCTGAAGTACAGTCACAGCAGGGACAGTTATATTAGAACATTTAGAAGACACGTAAAGCAGTGCATTGTCTATCAGATGATACAGGCTGTCAAGCCTAATGCTGCCTAGAAAGTAAAGAAGAGACATTTTGTTTACCCAAGTCACAGACTGATTTTTTTCTGACTACTGACAAGGTAACCCAAACAGACATGGAAGTCAGGCCAGCCATTTCTTCAAATGCACAAACAAACTGGCACATTTTAAGGAACTAAAATAAGGCCATTCAGAGTGAAATGCAAATGAATGACATTTCAGCTTAAAAAAAAACAAACTATAATCACAGCTACCATGGAACTCAGCTACATGTAATTCAAATTTGGACAAACATTGAACTTAATGCTTTTTATGAGCTTCCCCCCCCAAAAAAAAGAAAGAAAGAAACACAACCCAGAGGTCAGAGAGATGCCACTGTACTCAAAATTCCAAACCTTGTCCTTAGCTTACAGACCAATTTAACCAATTTCATTAACAATGGCATTAATTTTATCGTTTGTTCCATAATGACCAGGGAACACAGGGTGTGGTTTACTTTAATAGGGGAACTCACTTCGACTCCATCTATATCAGGCATCCCCAAACTGCGGCCCTCCAGATGTTTTGGGACTAAAACTCCCATCATCCCTAGCTAACAGGACCAGTGGTCAGGGATGATGGGAATTGTAGTCCCAAAACATCTGGAGGGCACAGTTTGCCTATACCTGATCTATATCTTCGGTACCCGCAAAAAAAAAAAAAAAGGCTTCTGCAAGCACAGCAATTATTATTGTTGTTATGTACTTTCTCCTAATAGCTCTCGCAAGAACCTTGCACCTGGAAAATCAAACTGTGTTGAAAGAATCTATTTTGCATAAGAAGTAACCCCTACTGGTTGCAACCCTCTAGGATCCTGACCAATGTTCCATAACTTCAATGCATTACTGTTGATGCTAAATTTTACTTTGCATTATGTCTATGGAAAAGACTATGAGTTCCTCATTATCATCTCTCAACTGGACCAACATATGAGGGTGATGGCTAGGCTTGCAATGCTACTCAGAGCTCCTGGGGCAAATAATGTGATGCAAAGGTAACTAATAATTAAATCAAATTGCATTACATTGTTAATAAATATTTTTATCATTGCAATACCAACAGTACCTATTATGACGTGCATGCCAAGTCTTGCCAAATACTTCACAGTATGGTAACCAATTCCTCTAGTGCCTCCGGTCACTATGGCAACATTCCCATTTTGAAGAGGAAAAACTGCATGAAAAGAGAAAAGTAATTCAGGTTAGGATCTATTTTACTACAATGCTTACATCACCCATTGTAACAAAATATTCAGCTACAGCCATTTCATGTTATGTGGCGATTGTTCTTGCAGCAGTTACAATGGTATTATTTTATGGATCATGTGAAGAACACCAATAGCATACAGTTGCTGCAGCCAACCACCACATAAAAAAAAATATTCCTCTTATATAAAATTAAAAACACAAAACAGTGGTTTTATCCATGTTTCCAGGGCACTTTACAAAGAAATAACAATAAAAAATACAAGGGCAGAAAAGTCAGCTGTAATAATAATTAAATAAAAAACAATAAACAATAAAAGCAGCAGCTCAAAAAAACAACAACCCAAACTTATAAAGTCTGGAAGAATTATCAAGTTATCATCTGGTGCTGAGATTCAGATTCAGATTATTTTTATTGTATTTTAGGCATCACTCATTACAATACATTCATAAAGGTGATGTGTGCAAACCCTTAATCCAAAAGAAAATCATACATACAGTACTAAAACTTATAAAAATGGGGAAATTGTATGCCAATGAATATATTAAGCCCATCTAATTTGTACATGTACCTGATGCTAAGAAATTAATGTAGTCCCAAACCAAGGCTATCTAAGAAGGTAATTCCATAACTAAGGTGCCACTACTGAGAAGGCCATTATCCTGGTTGCCACTCACTGCTCCTCAGGAAGGTGAACTCTTGTGGAGGACCACTAGAAGTGTCCTCAATACATAACCACCTTCATCTTGGAGTAGGGAAGTGATCCTTCAGTATTCAAGCCCCAAATCATGTCAGGCTTTTAAAGGTAAAGTCCAAGCACTCCGAACTGTGCTTGAAAATACGGCTTTATTTTGAAATAGCTGCAGCTTCAGAGGCAACCCCCACATTACAGTAGTCAGCATCTGAAGGCTAGCAAAGCTTATCCCAGTCTAGGACAAGTTGTACCTGACACACCACCCTTAGCTGAGGAAAGGTATTCTTTCACAGGAATCTCAAGTGACAAATCTGGATCTGGATCTGGATCTGGTTCTGGATCTGGATCTGGTACAACACTGATCCCTGAAGAGGAGTGCAATCCCACCCAGAACAGAAAGAACACTGCCTCTTCCAGTAGATGAACCGCCTACACTCAGTGTCTTCCTCTTCAGGGTTGTATCTAAGTTTATTGTCCTTCATCCATTCCACTACCAATTTCAGCACTTTTGACACATCATTTAACTCAGATGTCAAAAAAAGAAAAGAAAGGTAAAATAGGGAATCATCGGCATACATTTGGCACCCCTCACAGTAGCTTCATGTAGCTGTTGGAAAGAAAGGGGGACAAGAGGGAGCTCATAGCAAAAACAGCCTAGGGCCAAAACACCATGGCTGGTAGTATCAAAAACCAGTGAGAGGTCCAGAAGAATTAGCAGGGTCATACCCTTTGTCCGTTAAGCATAGGGCTGAAACCACTTCAAAATTGGTTGGCGATATTGGTCGACAATATAAAGAAGCCCTAATGAGTAACAGCTGGAAACCTGGGTGTAAACGTGCAAAACCAAGGTTCACATTCTAAACCATGTAAACCATGAATCTAACTGAATGGCTTAACTTTCCTCACAGTATTGTTATGCTAATAATATAAGGTAACTGCCATCTACATAGCTTTGAGCTCTGCGGAGAAAAGGCAGTATACAAAGTTTACAAACTAATAAATAAAACATAAATAATTTAAAATATTTTCTAAGTTTTGGAAGGTTAATATTGATTTAGAAATTGATATCCTATTTAAGCACCATACAGTACGTGTGTACACATGCACAATTTTGCTTCCCTCTTTTTCATTAGCCTCAAATTACACCGTAACACCATAATAACATAACAATAATAGGCCTCACTACACAGTCTATAAGCCAGCTTCATTCCATAAAGCGGTCAATTTTTATTTACTTCGCTTTGCAGAATGATTTGGCAATATAAGAAGCAATAAGTCCATTATGTTTGGGTTACTGATCATTGTAAGCATTTTTATAGTTTTGTAAAGATTACACACACAGATACACACACACACACACACACACACACACACACACACACAAGCTTCAAGCACACATGGGAAAAACTGGCCAATGTGTTAAAAGAAAAAATGACCTACATACATTTTATTAGTAATACCGGTACTACATGTTTAAAATCATAAATTGTACTAAATTCTGGGGTGGGGGGGGACTCTGATCTCATTGTACACAAGCAGGTGTACACAACAAAAAGCAATATAGCCTTTGAAGGCAAGGATGAAACAAGGCAAGGGGAAACAGCTGGGAGAAATCTTTGTAATGTCAGACAAGAGCAGCCCTGAAACAATAGATAAAATAGGTTGCATTGGACGACAGCACAAAAGATCAGAGGAACAAGGAAGTGGCAGGGGGCTGCTGGCGTTTTTGACATACAAGGAGCAAAACAACAGATGAAATTCTCCAAGCAGCTTCCTGCATACACTTAAAGGAACTGTATTGCTCCAAAACGGATGGAGCATCAGCAGCTTTTTTCATATTCCAACTCTGAGCAAAGCAAATTCTACAAGCCTTACCTTCCTGAAGTCGCAATTCAGCCAAAATAGTCTGAAGGAGATTTGAAATAAAACCACGGCAATGGATCAAGACCTTTCCTCGCAAGTTTAGTTCACCCACCTATCACATTCTCCCCACTGTCTATACCAGGGCTGGCTAATGTTTTTTTTTTTTTTTTTTTTGGCCTAAAGGCTATACGTATTCACCTTTGGTCAACTCTCCAGGGTCTGAATGCCAGTACAGGGTATAGTAGCTGGTAATTGTAAAGTTAAATATTGCCTCCAGTTATCATGGGTTTTGGAGCTACGACTGCTGTATTCAGCTTGTTATTGTGGTTACTTTCATTTTCCCATGTAGTTGTGTGTGCTTTTTTTGTTTTGTTTTTTAAACTTTTATTAAATTTGCTTAGTAACCTAACATTTTTATAATATTCTATGAAAGAAATACAAAACACAACTTAGTTCATACTACAATGCATAACAACATAACATTATTATATATGGTTCCTGAATAAGCTTACATAACAGAATCAGTTCAAAATACCTTACGGTTTACCATATCTCTCTCTCTCTCTCTCTCTCTCTTTCTTTCTTTCTTTTTTTCTTCTTCTTCCCCTCCAACCCTCCCCCCTGGACAGGCCTTCCTTCTTCAAATCTTTATCCATGTACACAGTCTGTTCATTCAAGCTTGTATATTTGGGTTGGCTCCCTTTCTATCCAATTCCTATAAAATGCCCATTTATTTGTGATTCTTTGGCATATATTTTCCCATCTATCCTCTGCCACTATCTGTGCAAATATTTCTGATTGTACGTATTCAAAAACATAATCATTCCATTTTTTTCCATTTTCCATTTAGCCTTTTCTTTCCATCCCAGAGTAATAACTGCCATTCCGGCTAGAATCATAATCTTATACAACTCTTGCATATTGTAGTTGTGTGTTTGTTGATGCATAGGCCAAACAGGAAAGTACCTTTGGCTATCAAGGCCCTACATAAGCATGAAATAAGAGATCTAGATTGGAAGTATTAACTGAGCACAAGTACAGCTCTCTCCATGAGTGAATCGAGTGAAGGGAATCCAGGTACAAAAAGGGATGATGTTTACACAGTAGGCATGGACATCTGAACCAGGAAAGGCTGCATGGTAGACTTCCACAGAAGCTGGAACCTGTGTGATCAAGCTTCTGATTCCCATTGAGGGTCCATATGCAGACATCAAGGCTGAACATGTGGACATCAGCAGATGGCCTGAGAAGCCACACTTCCCATCAACCCTTTCTACACAGGGACACCCACCCACACCCGTATGCAATTAATAAAGGGGTTTAAATGCACTTGCCTACATTTATCTCTTGCTATCAATTCCCTCCCTTCTCCATTCCCTGTTACTGTCCCGACTGTCAAAATTCTGAATGCATGCTCTTCAGAGAAGGGATCCATCTTTTTTTTGCTGGTGATAGTCCAAAGCACAATGAACACTGATGGTGCAGTATAAGGTAATATATAATTTTTTCATTTTTCACACAATTTAATCCTGCAGACTGTTTATTGGTAAATATATATGGGGCTTATTGTAATAATGTTTATTATTTAAAAAACAAGAAGTGGATATTAAAAGGTAAATAATCTGCTGATTCAGCAAGTCACTGTAAGGCCCAAAAGCTCTAATCATCACAACGTGAGTGTGCACAGTTGTCATCTACAAACTGATCATTCCAAGCAAACAACTTTTCCAATGCAATGATGGCCACAGAGGAGCCTTGGTGAATCCCATTGTTGACTATGGAGTTTCTCACAAGCCCTATTCAGGCACATAAACAAATGTGTGAGGGGGAACAGAGGCATGTGGCAAAGCATGAGACTCTTAATCTCAGGGTCGTAGGTTCAAGCCCCATGCTGGGCAAAAGATTCCTGTACTGCACTGGACTACCCTACTAGGTCCCTTCCACCTCTACAATTCTACCAGTGTGTCAGCACAATGTCTGAGAGTTCCACATGTCTGAGAGTTATACATGTGATGATTGTAGGGCTACAGAGTCACTAAGTTCTCTTGCTGACAGCACAGCATGATTTATGATATATATCCAATATATCACTGCTCTCTGGGGCACAATTGTTGGTTTTAGGAAAGGCACCTCTCATGGTCACAACTGCCCTGGTTCATAATTTGCACACTGGTCATCTTGCAACAAGAGCTCTGCTGAATCACAGATTCGCTTCAACATGCAAATAAGGTGTGTTGGGGGGGTTTTAGAAAATACAGTAAACCAGTAAATGCAGCTGTGTGTGTGTGTGTGTGTGTGTGTGTGTGTGTGTGTGTGTTTTCTCAGCTGGCTGGGTCAGCCACTTCCCAGCTGACTGAAAAAATGAAAACAGCAGTAAGCACATACACTGTTCCACCCACAAATCGCTTGCAGTTTCGCATCGCCCTGCTCCCCAAACAAGCCGTCATGTCAGTCTTAAGTCCCCCAGCCAGCTGTGCTCAGGCTGATGGTAGCAGGTGTACGCCCACTTCCTAGGAGAGAAAGGGGAGAAGGCACTTCCAGCTGACAACCACCGATTAGAACTGCGTTGCTTGATGACACCCAAAGTCCGTCTAATCAAACATTCTGCCTTCAGCAATACCCAGTTACACGCCCCATGAACAATCCCAACCGGGCCGTGCTAGAAATAGCCATCTCTGGTTTTGTCTCAGCATGTGATAATCAGACGTATGCTGCCTGTAATAAGAGGTCCCGTTTTTAGTTATTATGGCTGATTACCACTGAGAAACCTGTTCTCTGAACTGGCTTTTCTTCTCCCAGAACCCATTTCCTGCAGCAGCCATTTCCACCTGGCTGCATCAGAGTAGGTACACTAAAGTTTACGGCAAAGCAGCAATTTGGTCACTGGCTGCATGCTAGTCTTGTTGCTGATGTAGGATAATTTTCATCCCTTAATTGTTCCCTATAAACCACACACGGCCGTTCAGAGGACAGCTGTCCAGCTTACAGATCAACATCACCACTCAGAAATGAGACCAAATCTGCAGAAAATGGGTGTGCGGTAGAAAAAGCCTACCACACACCTGAATGTCATGAATCATCACAATGTGTCCTTTAACTTCAAGGAGCCCACTCCAAAGTATGTGTGTATCAAGGAGAGAGGGGGCTGTGACCAACTGCCGTCTCCTTCTCTTTCCTCACCAGCCAGTCACTGGAACAGGAATTATGTAATTTTTTAGAACTGGTGACTGCATTTGCTTGTTTTCATCTTCTGTTCCCATCCCTTATTCCTTCTGTATTGTTTCTATTAGATTATGATCTTGTCTTGTTTTTGTTTTAAATCTCTGTACACTGCTGAAAAATGTTTAGCTGCTTTGTAAATAAGTTATTCACTGCAATACCTGTTTGAGTCAACGGGTTTCTTTGACACACCCCAACTCTGTTCACACTGTACTGCAGAGCTTTCCAAGCTTTTCATGTTGGCGACACTCTTTTTAGGCATGCATCATTTCGCGACACAGTAATTCAGTTTTATTAGCAAACCAGCAGGCTGCCCACTCCCTTCTCAGCCCCAGGAGGAGAGCAGAGAGTGTTCGCACAACGCAGCTACACACCGCAGCCGACACACTGACATGTCGTGACACAGAGTTTGGAAAGCTCTGCTGT
Organism: Darevskia mixta; assembly: GCA_034641385.1. NCBI lineage: Eukaryota > Metazoa > Chordata > Lepidosauria > Squamata > Lacertidae > Darevskia > Darevskia mixta. Next base: position 10,723,359 of record JAWWNH010000063.1, read on the forward strand.
ACTGCCTTTGTAACCAATGTAGCATTGAGTAAGCAACATGAATACAAACAATTAACACAGGAAAACCATGGAAATTGTTCATCTGCCGAACATGGCGAAAGCTCAAATGCTCAACCAGAATTCCCTTCCAGAAAGAGAAAACCCAAATACAATTTGGCAGGCATCCCTATTTGACATTTTTTTTGGGGGGTGGGGGTGGGAATATGCCGGCTTCAGTAGGCCTTCTAAATTCTTAGAATTTCAGTTACCAGCAATGAATACTCACCACCTGCTACATCATCCATGTAAAGTTCACAATGTCTTAGCCCTTAGGCATGCAAAGTAATAATCAAGAGAAAGTCTGTTAACAGGTAGTGTGTGCTTCATCCTCATCTTGAATAAGCCAGCAGGACTTCCAAGTACCCTGAAAATGAGGCCTTTTATTAAAAAATCAGATAACACCACGAGTTAGATGACTGCTGATAAAGTGATTGGACGCTGCTGGAAGTTCTTGACCCTTGAAGATAAGGCAATCATTTCACTTCTGAACTGGACAATCAGTTTAGAGCTACTTTAATTATATTCCAAAAGTGAAAGAATGAAAAAGAAATCAAGATTAAGTTCACTTGGAAGTGAATCGTCATTAAAACGCAAATCAGAAGTTTTATATAACAAATCCGTGCAGGGAAAGGAATAAGAGCTGGTTTATTTGGGGGGGGGGGGAGAACCTTCAAATATCAATGGTTATTTGGTCAATAATTTTAAAGCCGCAGGGTGTTGCTAATAAATCCCATTGGTTTCATTGGAGCTTGTTAACTCTCTACATTGATTTCAATGGGGTTTGAGCGCAACTCACTTTGGGAAGTATCCAACTAAACACTTCTACTAGCATAAGCACTTTTGAAAGCGTAACAGAACCCTTCACTTTGCCCCAACACTCTCTAAATATGTTCTGGGGTTCCCCAAACCACCTAGAGCAGATTAAGGGCATGTGTGGTGAGAGGTGAGGGAGTGGAAGTCCCACTGCACAGCACAAAGTGGTTGTGCTAGTAGAATTGCTAAGATGGACACCACCCTTAGTCTGAATCAAACCCAGCACCATAACACAACAATGTCACTTTGCCTTCAAACTGTTCCCCAATGTAAATCTTGTATGTAGTCTACACTCACTCAACAAATATTCACTGGGCTGGATCCAAAGATGCCCATCCACAAAGATAAGAGCATTTGATCTAGTGGAGGCTCCTGCTAACCCAAAAAAATGTGGAGAGGCTTTTCAATATTCAGAGTCGATATTCTTTTGCAGGGGAGGGAGGAGGAATTGGCAAAAATCACTTCCCCTCCTTTCTATTAGCAGGCACCAGGAGCACTGTTTCCATGGGATCACTGATCTTATGGCAGGAGCGAACCAGCAGTGCATCACACTGAGCAAGCTGGAGTTAACTCTTTATTAGCAAAATAGGAACTGCACAGGAGTGTCAGGCCTAATGAACACAGCAACTCAGGTCTTGCACCCATGAAGCAGTTGCCAAGACTAAAGGTCCCCGCCTCCCATCTTCTCTCCATAGTGGTTTCCAAGCAGTTGGAGACTGTGCCTGTGTACCTATCTTTACCCCTCCCACTTCATGACTCTCCTGGTTCTGGGAGACCAGGGGGAACAGTAGCTTGTCACAGCAGGAAGGGGAAACACAAGCCTAACTCATCTCTGCCTCTTGGCCTTCCTCCTCCCATTTCAGCTTATATCTGATTCCAGACTGCTCTCTGCCACAGACTCTCCCAGCTCACTAAGCCCTGCTACCCTTTCAAGCTTCCGACAGCTCCTCCCAGTCTTTTCTCTCTTTTCCACTCCACTTGTCCCACCAACCAATCCCTTGGCTCTGAGCCTTCTTCCCTTGGCGGTTTCACAGCAGGTTCCTCCCACCATTCCTTTGCATCCAACCAGTTCCTGACAGCTTAGCATCAGACCCGTTATCTATTATAAGATTTAACAGTCACTAGCACTGAACACCAACCACAGCATTCTGAGAGGATAGTAAAGGTAAAGGGACCCATGACCATTAGGTCCAGTCGTGTCCGACTCTGGGGTTGCGGCGCTCATCTCGCTTTACTGGCCGAGGGAGCTGGCGTACAGCTTCTGGGTCATGTGGCCAGCATGACAAAGCCGCTTCTGGCGAACCAGAGCAGTGCACGGAAACACCGTTTACCTTCCCGCCTGAGTGGTACCTATTTATCTACTTGCACTGTGTGCTTTCGAACTGCTAGGTTGGCAGGAGCTGGGAACAAGCAACGGGAGCTCACCCCGTCACGGGGATTCAAACCGCCAACCTTCTGATCAGCAAGCCCTAGGCTCTGTGGTTTAACCCACAGCACCATCTGGGTCCCCTCTGAGAGGATACTGCTTCCTATTTTAATAACAGTTCCCAACAGCATTTTCATTTTTTTACTAAAAGAAATCATTTTAAAAGATGTTAATATTATAATACTGCTATTCTAATTTCAATTTGTACTGAAGAACAGAGAAACTAATGGAAAGAAGCTCTTCTGTATATTGTAGGGCAGGAGAAAGAGCTGCAAACAATTTCTATCGATGTGAACTGTAGTTCAGCAACATTTGGAAGGCCATGCATACCCCACGACAGGGCTGGATATATTCCCCTTTTTGTAATTAAAAGCACAAGGATGTAATACACAATAAAATACCAGGAAACCCTTGGGTTTTTAGTTTCCATTGTTAATATATTTAATATAATATAGACTGTATTTATGCCCTTGTCTTGTTCTCTGACGGAATGAATTTCCAAAGCTGCATTTTTAGAATTTCAAAAATCAGGCTCATTTCATATATTGACAGACTGAAGGACTGATTATGTGCTGTATACTTTGATGTACACAGCAGGATACCCTAATTTACATCACTTCATATCTTCGCACTTTACTCAAGAATTTTGGTGCAGTCACTACACTTGATCTTAGCCAAGTGATCTTTCACCTCACTTAGAGGTCGCAGTGTAATTGATTACTGTATTTGCTCCTTAAGCCTTTATCCATATGTCAATTTCTTCTCTGTTGGAGCTCGCACCGAAAGCGATCACTCTCCCTTAAGGTTGACAGTACAGTGCGGCCATGTCACCAAGACCTTAAAACCTAATTATTTGGAGCATTCCTCCTATAATACCTTGAAAAGGGTTAGATGGTCAAACAAAGCTGATGGAACGATCACCAACCTTCTGAACTCTGACAAAATGTTGCAACTGAGAACTTCACTTTCCAATACTATCTCAGCTAATGAAGCTGTCTCATCCTATTCTCAGTTAATTGACCAATACAACACAATAGCTAAGCCTGTATCTGCCCCCTTTACCAACTCCCCCTCATGGTTTAATTGGGAATGCTATGCAGAGAAAAAAATACTTAGAATGGCTTTTAAAAATCTCTGCGAAAAGAACGATGAAAAAAGCAAAATAGCCTATTTCGCTCGTAGGAAACTATATAATGAATTTATTACCAAGAAAAAGAACGCATTCCACCAGATAAAATGGTCACACCTAATAGCAGCTATTAATATGAATGATCAAAAAAAATTCTGGCAAATAACTTCTGGACATCTAAATAATAACCTCTCTTTTATTGCTCCTACAATTCCTCCCCAATCTTGGGTTGGTTATTACAGGGAAATCTTTAATGACCCACTTTCCCCTTCATCTGATGATGGAGAGAATTTACCACAAAATATCCCATTCTGGCCTCCGGTAGGTATTGATGAAATTATGGAATTAATTCAAGAATTGAAACATGGTAAGGCCCCCGGTCTCGACGGGATCCCTGCTGAGATCCTGAAAAAAAATGCCGACTGGTGGGCTCCACCACTTGCCAATCTATTTACGCTAATAGATCAAAAAGGAATAATACCTAATTCATGGCTGACTTCTATAATAATACCAGTATATAAAAAAGGTGATCCTGAGCAACCATGTAATTTCCGTCCTATTAGTTTACTTTCTACTATAAGTAAACTCTATTCAAAACACCTAGAGCGCTATTTATTGGAATGGATTAAAAAGAGTAAAATTATTGGCCCAGAACAGATTGGCTTCACAAAACAGAAATCGACGCTAAACCATTGTTTGTTATTAGCATCCCTAGCAGATAAATATATGAAACCTGGGAATGGGAAGTTATATGTGGCCTTCATCGACCTAAAATGTGCCTTTGACTCAATTCCTAGACGGTTGCTATGGGATAAATTAAAAGCCACCGGGATAGAACCTCGCCTACTTTTTTTGATCAAAAAGTTGCACACTAACACCGTGTGCCAGGTGAAATTTTCTGCCGCTGGCCACCTAACACCCAACTTTATAACCACCAAAGGGGTAAAACAAGGCTGTATACTTGCCCCGCATTTATTCAACTTATTCCTAAATGATATGAACCAACAATTACTTACAGTGGATGGCCACCCTCCCAGGCTAGGCTCCAAACCAATTCCCACCTTATTATATGCGGATGACACCGCCATTATCTCCCATACCAAAGTTGGACTACAAAGATACCTAAAAGCATTCTTTAACTACTGCCAAGTGAACCATCTGGTAATTAACTATTCCAAATCAAAGATAATGGTATTCTCTAAAAGTTGGCACCCGTGCAACTGGTATATGGGAAAACAGAAAATTGAACAAGTGAAGAGTTTTAAATACCTGGGAATCACTTTCCATTACAATCTAAGATGGGTAACTCACCGAGACAGAGCAGTCAATCTGGCTAGATGCTCGGCAACTCAAATTAAACGCTTTTATTTCACTGATGGCAACCAGTTTGTACCAGCAGCAGTTAAAGCCTTTAGAGCAAAAACCGCCTCCCAACTCCTCTATGGGATCCCTCTATGGATCCCCAGCTATAATAATAGAGTTGAAGGTGTCCAGGCAGTTTTCCTACGGCAAATTCTTGGAGTTCCAAATTGTGTCTCTTACCTGACGATATGTGCAGAGCTGGGTATGCATCTCTTAGAAACAAGAGGATGGATTATTGCTTTTAAATTCTGGCTGAAAATTCACTTCAATACAGAGCCAGAAGATTTATTAACTTTTTTATTAAAAGATAAACATAATTTTAGCTGGTTTTCTGCCATCTCTCTTAAACTTAGTCAAATAGGTTTTACAATGGATTCCCTTTTATCATATGATGAATCTCGCATCTTTTCACTAATCAAGCAGAGGCTGTTAGATAATGAATACCAAAAACTTCATCCCTTCCGGCCACCGGTATGTTCCCCTGCTTATCTGGGGTTACAACCCCATCATGGAACGATGCCCAATTATCTCTATAACTTGGTGACTCCCTTACACCGCAGAGTATTCATGTTGGCTCGTTTGAATGCCTTCCCGTCCTTCGTGATGTCTGGAAGACTTAGAGGCATTCCTTACCAGAGCAGACTCTGCACGTGTGGCCGGAATATGCCTGACTCTCTAGACCACATAATTTTGGACTGCCCTCTTTTTAGCACCCTTCGTGCTGACCTTATAACGTCCTTTTCATGGCTTGAGTCTCTTCCTAATAATCAACGCAAGGTGCAGTTTCTTTTGAGAGATGTCTCTCCATCAACCACCAGAGCCTTGGTACAGTTTTTGTCTAGAATCTTCGAAGTGAAATCTGGGGGAGCTTGGTCTACATAATAGGCCGAAGAAGTTTCCTTTTACTGTATGTAATATAAACATGTTGTTGTTTTATATATGCCAATAAAGGTGCTGAATACTGAATACTGGTGCAGTCATCACTCCCCTGACTTCTACTCAGCAGACCCCAGTTGAAAGGTTGATCCATGTTTCACGTTACTAGCATCTATAGCATATTTGCTAAACCTGACACAAGTTCCAAAGAGTTGCTAAAGCTTACAAATTGGTTGAGAAATTCCAGGGACCCATCCCTGTCACCCTTGCCAGCTTGTTTTGGTATATTTCATCAGTCACCTCTCCTCCTGCAACATCACAAAATGTTTTTGATGCTCCACTTCAAAATCATGTGTAGTGGGCAGCATTAAGGGCAGTGCAGTCTGGGAAAGCACACATCTTTCAGAATCTGGGTATAAAGTCATAGTTCTTTGTAGAACATGTAGAAAATTCAAGTACAGTGGTACCTCTGGTTATGAACTTAATTCGTTCCGGAGGTCCGTTCTTAACCTGAAACCTTTCTTAACCTGAGGTACCACTTTAGCTAATGGGGCCTTCCACTGCTGCCACGCCACCGGCGCACAATTTCTGTTCTCATCCTGAGGTAAAGTTCTTAACCCAAGGTACTACTTCCGGGTTAGCGGAGTCTGTAACCCGAAGTGTTTGTAACCCAAGGTGTTTGTAACACAAGGTACCACTGTATATATTTTAGAGAATGTTTTGATATAGGTACACATCACAGAGAGGCTTTCGATGGCTGAAATATATACACATTTCTTGCACACCTGTGCCTGCAGGACACATCATCTGTATCCAATCAACTGCAAACCCTTGGGCTGTAATGGAAATGTATTCTGAACAAACTACTCTCCAGTGCGGTACAGAGCCAGGAAAACATATGCCCACAACATGAGATGAAGTATTTCCAGAATGTTGCTTTTTCCATGGAAGACCATTCGCAACTCAAGTAGGATGCAAATCTGGAACAGAAGCTTGTGCCCTCACATAGGACAGTACATTTGTATGTAGACACAAAGAAGTCAGCACATTTACTGGTGCAATGAGCAGTGAAAGAGGAAGTGGTACTACTTAGCAATATTTTAAGTTGATTCCTCATTGGGAAACCATTAACACACCTAGTCTGAATACATGAATTTGAAGATGGAATAGTTCAATCAGGAAGCTCCAGAAACATGTTAATGAAAGTTGCTGTTTGTTTGAAAAATTACAGGAACAATTTTCTGTGAGCTTAAGACATTGAATAAATCAAACAGAACCGAAAGGACTTACAACTGTTTCAGATCACAGCAACATGTCATTTCAACCATGTACAATTTTATTTTGGATACCAAAAAAATTAAAGCCAGAAATGCATTGTATGAGGCCAAGTGGAACTTCTACACTTAAACCCATTCTATCCATCTCTATCCTCAAATGCTCCATTTCACTTTGAAAAAAGTCACATTTATGTCCCTTCCACCCCAAGAACTCTAGAAACAACCCTTTAGGTAATGAAATCAAATCCTTGTCTGAAAAAAGGCATTTTAAAAAAAGAAAAGAAATGAACTTAGAAAAAAGGGTTTGAAGCACTTGAAAATACAAGGCAAGGAAGACAAGACAGAATTAGCTCTGCAAGTAGAATCAGATGGTGGTTTTTTTTGGGTTTTGTTTTCTTTTTACAATTTTTGAAATACAACTTCTGAAGGGGCTAAGCTCAATGGATGAGCATATGCTTTGACACACACAGTCTCAGGTTGAGTCTCCAGCATCTCCAATTAAGTAATTTCTGATAGCCAGGTTGGAACAAAGCCTTTGACTCGTATTAGCTCATCAGTAAATAGTGTATGGCTACATGGACCAGACCTCTATATAAGACTGTTTCCTATCTTCCAATGACACCTAGCGCCAGCTCCAAAGGAAGTCAGCTGTGTGAAAGGAAAATACCTTCAGTTCAACCACAGCTCTGACAAAATTTACTTCCTGGATATGGGAAAGGCATAGCCAACCATTTCATGTTTTCAGTCATGGTAGCTGGAATAACATGGATAGTAGATAGAAGTTGATTACTGTATTTAGGTGTGGTGGAACAAATATAGCTTACGACAGCATGTCTAATTTGCTGTTTAAATTTCATCTTGAGCTCCCATGGATTTAAAATTCAGCAAGTTCAAATCAGATTAATATCACCATTTCATCGGGTACTTGCTTGATGCCTTTGGTTACACTTCACACCATACACCATCTTGACTGTGAGTCCTGGAAGACTTGCTCCCTGCCTTGCTGGCCTTTTTCCACCTGAGTGACTCAAACTACAAAAGCTGAGGCTGCTGAACAGACTCTTGGGTTGGGGTATTGTTTAGGGGGTTTTGTTGCAGGGAGGTTGATGCTGTTATTGATATTCTTATTATTTGTATCTTTATTTTAGATCTTATTATGATTTATGTGGAAATTGTTTCAATTTGGTTGGGTACTGTTTCATGTTTTATTTGTTGTCTATGTCTACTTTTGTTATGTTTGTAATTATGTAATATTCATGTTGCAAGCTGCCTTGAGCATGGTTTTACCTATGGAGAGGCGGTATACAAAAAAAATGATGTATTTATGTACACCAGTTTTACCAAGAAATGCTCTAAAAGAACTGTCTGTAGGTAAAACAATTGTCAGTCACATTAAATCATCACAATATAAATATTATGTTCTATTCAGCAAAAAAGACTGTCAGACCATTTCCAACTTAACTTTTATAATAACAGTGGTATAAAATTAAGCTCATTAAGCGTACATGTGCATTAGACATATCAGTATCCTCAAATTAAAGCCATATCACTCTTAATTTGAAAGGCAGGTTCAAAATCATCACCATCATTATTATTTGGATGTATTCATCACTTATTACATACCGGTAAATTGTCTTAAAGTGACTTAGAATTACATAAGCTTTTACCCAGTTGAGGTATATGTGGCAGAATTTGGCTTTTCTGGGTGAAGAATTTGGATTGCTTGGACAGGTAATTTTAGTGAAGTAAACAGTGTGGGTTATATCCTTAAATGTTAGCTTCCTTATTAACTATCCAAGACTGAAACATTGTAACTTCCCTGGTCCTATCAGGTTGATAGCTATAATTGTACTCTCAGAAGTTACCACCTTGTGCTAATCTTTGCAGAAGAGGAATATCTCTTGAATGTATGTATAGAAACATGATAAGGCTGTACCGATCAGCAAAATATGAATGTCTCATAGTGTTACAGATGCTGTCACTGGGGCATTTGGAGTATATCTGTCACTAAAGACTATGTCATCTCATTTTAATGTATCTGTATATTTGTTGGAAGCCGCCCAGAGTGGCTGGGGGGACCCGGCCAGATGGGCGGGGTACAAATAATAAATTATTATTATTATTATTATATTGTTTTGACCGATACAAGACAATTTTTGCTTCAATAGTAATGATAAGAACCATTGGCCAAATTTAGACATTACATTAAAACTATGGTTGAGCCACTTGAACTCATCCACTTACTCATTCCTTCTCCTCCTTCACACCTGATGGGAGAACACTGAAAGCATCTATTTTGTTTTGAATAAACCAGTTTCCCATTACATCCAACCTCAGGAATGTGTGGTTCATCCTTCCTCCGGATAGCAAACAAAACCATCTGAAATCAGTTTGATTATGGTTTACTGCAAACTAGCAAGAGCTGGAATGAAAGACAGCTTCTGAAGTTCAAACAAAATACAAAACTGCAGTTTATTTGAAACCAAAAGTGAAAGCTTTCAATCTCCACACCTCACACATAAAGTAGGAAAGGGAAGGATTGTGTGTGTGAACCCAAGGTACACTGAAGCCCATTCTTATAACATTAAATATTATAACATTAAATAATGTAAAACATGACATCTCTATCCAGCCAACATTTAGACATGTATGAAACAGAACATAAAGCTCCAAAATATTTGAAAAATCCTCCTTGAATTTTGATCAGAAGAGTTACAGAAGAGGGCAATTGCAAGTTCAGGCATGGCAAAAATTGTATTCCAGAACCAGAACTTGGGAGTCTGAAGCAGGAGGTAAGGGTAACACCCACTCCCTCCAACCAGGATTTTTACAAGCACAAGTTAAAATTTGTTTCATCCCTGCATGCCCTTTGGTTAAAAAAAAATAAAGCCTTTAATTTCATAAAATATATAGCCTCCATTGGAGCTCTATTTACCTTTTATGAGGGTACTATATCATACAAAGGAAACTATCCCGCAAAGAGGTAAACATACTGAAGTCCACTGAAATCGCTAAGCCTAAACATGTTGAATTCTGTATTGAATTTTGTGTTGAATCATGACCAACATTCACTGGCCAACCAGCCAATCTGGCAATGCTGGCATGTTATACTAACTGACTTCTTTGAGGGGGAAAAGTGAGGTGAAGAATCAGGTTGTCACCAAATCCTAAACGTGTGCACTGGAGAAGACATTAAACATCTCTTTAACTCACGATGCTCAACATTTCTGTGTATGTGCAAACTTCATGATCTATTATATTTTACTGTGACAGTCAGCAATACAACAAATCTGTACAGCAAATCTTAAAGAGTCATTTCATGCTACCCTTTCTCTGAGGGCACATTCAGGTACATGTTTCAGGATTCTACTACATCCATCAGGGCAAAAAAGAATGGAAGCGTGAGAATCTTTGATTTAACATATTAGAGGACACATATTGCTTCCAACACAGAAACTAATCTATTTAGGAGAGTAACATTTGAAGCAATCCATTAAATTAGGTTCTTAAAAAAACAACACCCAAAAAAACCCTTGGTGTTCTGATCTTACCTTTAAAACTTTAAATATTTAAACACTTGAGGACGTTCAGATCAAAGCTTTTAAGACTTCAAACCCCTAGAGCAAATAAGCTCTGCAATGGAGTTAAACCATCTATTAGGCTTGCCCATTCAACATGTTACTTCTGTCTGTAGCAAAAGGGCTGAGTAATTGCTTAGAAGTTACCCTTTTTACTTGTGTGTCCTATTTCTAAAAGAATGCCTCACTGTGGGAAGAATTTAATCCCACCACTTTAAAATAGGCAGTGGTTTGACTCTTCTTTAATAGATCCTACCTGGCTCCAAAGGTTTTAGAAAATCTACAGTCTCTAAATATTCCCTTCCCGAGCAAGTTGACCAAGAGGTTAGTGGCCAGCAAGCAGAAGCAAATTATCTATATCCATTCCAATCTGGTTTCAGATCTGGTTTGGACACAAGAATAGCCTTGATTACCTTTATCAGGAGAGAGATGGGGATGGTGACTGTGTTGCTTCACCTTCACCCCTCAGCAACTTTTGACACCACTGACCATGAGCTGGGAGTTGGTTTCACTACCTGTAGGGTTGCTACCAGAAAGTACTACTAGGAGATTGCTGCTCAGCAATAAACTGGTAAAATTGAGATACTGTGTTTGGTGGCTCCCATGTCCAGAAATTAGGTGCGTGGCCTGTTCTAGGAGGAACTACACTGCCTCTGAAGGAACAGGTTTGTAGCCTGAGAGTATTCCTGGATTCAGACACATCACCAACTCTCAAGAGATAGGATAAGAGTGCTGATGGATAGGAGTGCTGATGTCCAGCTTAGGCCAATTCACAACCTACAGCCACTCTTGGACCAGGACAGCCTGGCTTCAGTTGCCTATGCTCTAGTAACCTGTCTAGACTGCTGTAGAACATGACTGCTAGGCTGGTAAGTGACACAGCCCTTCACTGGTCCTGAAAGTGCTTCATTGGTTTCCAGTGAGCTAGTAGACTCATTTCAAGGTGTTAGTACCAGTATATAAACCCCTAAATGGCTTGGGGCCCAATTACCTAAATGAACACCTTCTTGAGGATCAACCACATCAGATTCTACAACTGGCAGGTGAGGCCTTGCTGATGGTGCCCCCACTTGGGGCTGCCTAGTTGGTGTTGACCTACGACAGGGCCTTTTCAGTAGTGGTTTCCCATTTGTGGAATTGCTCTTTCTGGTGAGGTGGGTCTGTCTCCATCATTACTTTCAGAAGGAATCCGAAAATCATAGAATGTAGAGTTGGAAGGGATCCTGAGGATCACCTAGTCTTTCAACCTTGGCGTTATCAGCACCATGGTCTAACCAACTGAGCTATCCAGGCTGCCTTGATCCATGTTCCTGTTTACCCAGATACCGTTCCTTGCAACCCTGGGATCCCTGGATGAAAGAACCTTTTTACCTGTAACTGTAAATTTTTTGAATGTTGTTGTGTTAGCTGTTTTTCTTTTTAAAAAATAAATAAATATTGTTTTACTATGGGTGTGTTTGCTGCCCTGGGCTCTATCAGATAGAAAGGCGGGATCTAGATTCAATAAATAATAGTAGTAATAATAATAATAACAACAACAACAACAGAGGACATTTAACATGTTTAAAAGTTTTGCCTGAATATGGATTTGAATTCAATAATAACTCTCAAGCCTACTTCCATGTTTTGGAGTCACAGGTTGCACTCAAGATTTAAGACAACACACGCACATAAAACAAAGCTATGTTACAAGCATTCGGTATTTACAACATTATCTTCATGTGAAACTATTTTTTGGTAATGGCAGCTTAAAACAAATACCCTTTTCCTCTGAAAAATGTACCATTAAGCATTCCTTCTACATGAAGCCACTGTCTCGCATATTAAAGAAACTGCTGTTTACATTTGTGGAGTCACTTAGACTAGTGATGTGCTCCTGATCCAATCCCCATTCACCTTCATCTTCTTCCTCTGGCTCAGCTTCTGACCCATTGCGAGAGTTCTCATACAAAAAGATTTGTTCGTCTACATGGGCCGGGGCTAACCGATTTCTCTTAGCACTAACAATGTTTGCAGAGGAACCAAAGAGACGTTCAGGGAAAACCCTTGTGGCCACAATACACCAGTATTTCTGAAGTACCTTTGGCAAAACAGGAAATAAAGCTAGCCTGTCAGACCACCACTTGAGCGGATCTTCATTTAGTCCAAGAACTTTCTGCGATTTGAAATTACTCAGCTCCTCAATAATCTGAGCATGCCACTCCTCTTGGTCTTCAGCACCCCCTGTCTGGCAAAATATCTCTGCAAGCATGTTATTGATGGCGCTAGTAGGAGGAGGGGTAGAGGAAATCACCATTTTTTTCACTGGTGGCTCTTCAGACAATGCAAAAAACTTTTCTTCGGGCCTCAATGTGTTCTCCTTTACTTCCTCTAGGAGACTTTTTGCGTCCTCTACCACTCTGTTTTCAACCTGCTGTCTCTCAAATGCTGAAAGAAATGGAAGTTTCTTGTACCTGGGGTCCAGGAAAGTTGCAACGTTGAGAAACATGTCTATATCGGGCGCATGCTGGTATGTTGTGGACAATTCTTTGGCTATCACTTCCTTTGCCATACTGATTTCTTTCAAGTCATTTTCTTTGATGTTTAGTGTTGTGTTCAGCAGCATGTGAAGGAGAGGTTTCACCATACTTATTGTTGGGTATTTGGAAGCAGACATCATTTCGGCAACCTGCTTGAATGGCTGGAGCAAGTCCACCAAGCCTTCAATCGTATGCCACTCGCTGGCCTCCAACATCAGGTGGTGATTATTGCTGTCCTCCACAAGAACTGCGGCAATTACGAACTGCTGCTCCTTGAGTCGCTGCAGCATGGCAAGAGTGCTTCCCCACCAGGAAACACGATCGCTCACAAGCATGCAGGGTGGAGTGTTCTGCTGCTTTTGCTTCTCGCTCAACATGCACATGGCTACTGAAGACTGCTGAAAATATTCCACCAGCTTCCGACACCTCGACAGGAAACCACACAGCTTAGGAAGCTGAAAAGCTTGCTGTATACCTGCATTAAAAGTTTGCCCTAAGCAAGGCATCTGCACTGGAATGTCGAGAAGAGAGCAAGCTTTCACAATGTCTTTCCCATAATCTGTTGTAGCACCAAAAACTTTTGTATTGATCCCCCACTCAATGAATATCTCATAAAGTACTCGCGTAATAGTCTCTGCGGTGTTTTCCTCGGGCACTTCAAATGTTTTTAAACACCGGGAATTAACGGCCAGGCAGCTGGAAGCGCCGTTACTGAGAAAATGAACTGACAGTGTTACGTAGGATCTGTTCTGGTTCCCACTTCTCCACATGTCAGAGGATATGCCGCACCACGGGATATCAGTCAGCTCTTTTAGCACAACATCCCTAACAGCCATGTATTTTTCGGGAATCGCTTTTGTGCAGAAATACTTTCTACAAGGAAGTTCATATCTGGGGTCAGCTGTTCTTAAAAGGTTCTTGAAGGTCGGCTCATCTACAATGGAAGGAGGATATAACCCCTCACATATTAAGCTAATCACTGCCAATGTTAGCTCTTGGTGCTTTTTATTCTCGTAACTGTGACCTGCCTTCATAATTAAGGTGTCCTGAACAACCTGCTGAGACGATTCTGGCTTCAGTTTTGAAAACGCCGTGGCAAAGGCCTCCCTCATTTGCTCAGTGTTGCTTTTCACAAACTCGCAAAACTCGTCTGGATGATTCTTTTCAAGGTGGTAAGAGAGGTTGGACGTGTTTCCTGAATAGGCTATCTGTGCCATGCAAATGCGGCAGTAGATTTTCTTCCACTGCATTATACATCCGTCCGCATTGGTATCAAAGCCAAAGTACTTCCACACTTTGCTCTTTGCTCTTGGGTGGGCCACTAACTTTAGGTCTGACGGGGAAGTTTCCAAACTTTTATTCTCCATTGCTTCTTGGCCACAGTCCCAACCTTTTGGTTCTTCACTCATTAATGAGCACCTGATAAAAGGCAGCAAACAAACATAAAATGAGAAAGCGTAGGTCTGATCAAATATGAGAAATCAGTGCTTCTGCAACAAGCACAATATACTTAGTATTATCTGAATATGTTTGAGGCTGGCTCCCATACTGCAAGTAGGACACACCACCACAGCCTATGTATCTGTACACCATATGCCAAATTTAGGGTGTCGACATAAAACTTGTCCAAAACTAATAGTTACATGGTATGTGGAACTAGAGCCAATGTCTCAGTGTAATGGTCTCAGTTTTAGCTTGCACTCATCTCCTTACCGCAAGCAACTTATGCCATTTCAGCAGTGAAACTATGACAAAACACTAAGGGAATAATACATTTTGGATGGCCTTGACAGCTGACCAAAAATTGGGTTGCCACAAATATGCTCCTTCCTCCAACTCTGCGGGAGGGGAAGCTTATTTCCCAGCATGGTCTTGTTTCTGATGGCACTCTGAGCACTTCCAACGCACAGCATAATGTAAAGGATGATTTCCTGACTTGTTCTGCTCCTGGATCAGGAAGATAGTATGGGATGCTCCGTGTTCTTCAACTCTGGGCCCCAGATGTTGTTGGACTGCAAATGTCTCATCACCCCAAGCCAATTTAGCCAATGGTCAGGAGTTATGACAGTTGCAGTCTATCACCAGCTGAGGACCCAAGGAGAAGCAGGCTGACCTATGTCATGTTGACCTCTATAAGACCTGATAACAATTTCAAAGCACAATGTGACTACAGGAACTCTCTTCCCCGTACCCAAGCTCAGGTGGTCAGGAATTCATGACACTTACCAATGGGAGGAAAGACACTCACCATGGAAAGTGAGTATCTCAGTTCTTGACAATATTTAAGCCCTAATTAATTCAGGTTTGTACATACTCGCTGTGGGCAGTCAATTGTGTGATTAAGAATTGCCTCAACGGGAGCTTCTGTAAATTAGTTGATTGTTGTATTTTCTCTCTCTCTCCCTTTGAGGTTATCAATGCACTACAGTTAATTAAAATAGGTATGTGTACAGGCAGGCCAGTAGACATTTTTGTGGGCTTTAAAAATACTGCAATTTAAATAAATAAAAATACTATTAGTATGTTACTGGATTTTTTCTACTGCTGTTATTGTTGCATTGTGATTTTTATGTTCTATGCCATCTTTCTGTATTTTCTATGCAAGTGTGATGGATGGATGTGTGTGTGTGTGTGTGTGTGTGTGTGTGTGTGTAAGCAATTCTAGAATCCTTGCATTAGTGCCCTACTAATTCCCTTGGGGATAACAAATAAGTGTCAGGTCATCCAAGAAAGTCTCTTGGCTGCCCCTTTCATGAGTGCCTATCAGACTCCTTCAGGCCACCAGAATCTGCCTACCGTATATACTCGAGTATAAGCCGACCCGAATATAAGCCGAGGCACCCAATTTTACCACAAAAAACCTGGGAAAGCTTCATAGGAGCCACTGCCTGCCTCACTCGAGTATAAGCCGAGGGCGGCTTTTTCAGCACAAAAAATGTGCTGAAAAACTAGGCTTATACTTGAGTATATAGGGTACATATCCTGACGCTGACTCCTTTTACATTCCCCTAAGACACTCAAATACGTACCTCAAACATCCGTATTTTTGGAATGCAACTTAATTACTCAACATATTCAAATTTACATAATTTACATTCATTAATGAGATGTTCAAGGCTAAGAATATTTAAGAAGTCAATCCTGAAAAAATTAAGATGCCTAAGAAAGTGCCTGGCTGGTTTAAACTAATCTTCAAAGAGTTGCAATTACAGTTGCTGCTGAATAAGAAGCAGCAATTCTTACCTAAACCTCGCTGCTTAGAAATTGATGCATTCTTTACTGTGATTAATATCCATGCTTTGAAACTGTCAGCGCAAATTATTGACCCAATCTTGTTCTGCCACATCATTCCCAAACAGCAGCTTAAAAGATCCACAATATGTTGTCTCACAACTCCTAACTGACAAGGGAAACAAAACATGAAGCAACATACCGGTATATAGATTCAAATTGTTACATATATAGAGAGAGAGACACTGATATGAAGATTCATATCAGTATCTACTTTTGTTTCAAGTGCCACAGTTTGAGGGCTAATGTCCAGAAGTTTGAGGCCTAGAGACTTTCTCCAGGAATACAGAGAAGCTTGGAAGCAAGAGGAAGTGGACTAAAAAGTGTTTTTTAATAAATAAATAAATAAATAAAAATACATGAAGAATCCATAATAATTGTGATCCGTATATTTTAAGTCAATAATAATAATAATAATAATAATAATAATGCAAGCCTGCTGACAAATAAAAGGTTCAGAGTTCAGGTGTTCCCTGGATTCATCCTGCCACTATACATGTTAGGCAAGTCCAATTGATGTGCGACTGTCAAAGCGTGGGTCCCTTTGGACCCAGAAGAGGGCAGTGGGGCAGAACAGGCAGGCTTATGCTGACGTGCCCTTTTGACCCAGAATGCAACCCCCACAGATACAGGAAGTTGCTTGTAAACTTAGTATTGTAAAACCTTCATTAGTAGATTGTTGTTTGGGAAGGAAGGGAGAAAGATTAAAGTCTGCCTTTATTTTGGTCAACTGCTGCCACCAACTCCACCATATGCCTAAATGCTAGAAGAGGATTAATGTAGAACATAGAACATAGCATTTTCATCTGTTGATAAACCTGCCTGGGTGATATATATTCCCACAGAAAGGTGGGGAAAGGGGATGAGATAATCAGTACAGTATGTGGGTTGCCGTCAGCCCTGGGTCCTTATGTTGTGCAGGGCCATCCCACCCTTAATTCAACAAGTTGCCAGAAGTCTGATACTAGGACGTCTGCCCTTGGTCTTAAACTCTAGTAGATTTTGCTTATCTAGCAATAAGTAAACCACATGGAAATCTCATATATCTATGTCTAATGATGCTGGACAGTACAAAGCAACATACAAAAGCACACATTACACATCCAGCAGACATGTTTTTCAGATGAAAAAGGAAGAAGTCTTTAGGCTGCAATCCTGTGCACCAGGGTCACCCCCCATATCATACACTAACAGTCATGGAGAATCCTGGGAACTGTAGTTTCTTAAGGGTGCTGGGAACTACAACTCTGTGAGGTCAGCACCCTTAATGAGCTATGGTTCCCAGAATTTTGCCTGACCGCTAAAGTGGTATAATAGTGTTTTAATAGCATGGTGTGGATGTAATCCAGGTGAGTGTGGAGAACCTTCAGCCCTGAACAACAACACCCATTAGCCCCAGCAAACATGGTCAATGATCCCAGTTAGAAGTCAACAACGTCGGGAGACCCAAAGGTTCCCTACACCTTCTATACGTATTTACTTTGAATAAGCCCCAACAAACTAAGTGGGATTTGCTTCCAAACAAACACACATAGGTTTGTGCTGTTAGCGGCCTGTTTAGAATATCATTTTAGATGAAAATAGGAAATAAATGTGCAGAGTGCATTTAATGCATCATCAAATGCAATCAAAATGCACTTATGAGACAGTTTTCTGAAAATGTAAACCAAAAGTTAAATACAGTAAGAACTTTTTACAGCTAAAAATGTTTTATGCACACGGTCAGAAATTAAGCCCCAAGGAAAGCTACATTCTATATATGAAACACTAATTTAAATGAAGAATTCAATACTACTGGTTCAGTTGCAAGGAGGAAGCAGAAGATAAGACTTAGCACAGCGTCCCTTTAGCATGCGGAAAGTAGCTGACCTCATGTGGAATTTCTCTGCAGGCCTAAGCATGGTTAATTGTACCACATCAGGGCAGAAACATCATTCAAAATAAGGATGGTTTAACCCACCCACGCACAAACTAATTAAGAATGGTTCTTGCACCCCAGCTGCAAAGTTTTAATATAACATGTCATAAAGAAAACACTGCTATCAACAATGACAGCACAATGTATTTTTAGCCCTAACTATTCTTACAGAAAAGGACGCGGGTGGCACTGTGGGTTAAACCACAGAGCCTAGGGCTTGCCGAAGGTCAGCGGTTCGAATCCCCGCGACGGGGTGAGCTCCCGTTGCTTGGTCCCTGCTCCTCCCAACCTAGCAGTTCGAAAGCAAGTCAAAGTGCAAGTAGATAAATAGGTACCACTGCAGCAGGAAGGTAAACGGCATTTCCATGTGCTGCTCTGGTTCGCCAGAAGCGGCTTAGTCATGCTGGCCACATGACCCGGAAGCTGTACACCGGCTCCCTCGGCCAATAAAGCAAGATAAGCGCCGCAACCCCAGAGTCGTCTGCGACTGGTCAGGGGTCCCTTTACCTTTACCTATTCTTACAGAAAAGTAAAACATTACATTCTGACTCAAAAATTAATCACATCTACCTTGTGAACTTTACTGCATTTTTGTTGTCTGCTTTAAAGAAATAAGTAGACCATGAAAAGCAATCAGAAATTGAGCAAAACAGAGCAACATTATCCAATGAAGACACATTATGAAATCTGAACTGCTAACAATTCTAGAACTTAAGAGGTTCTCCACCCCCTTGATACAGTCAAAATATATTACTCCAACATTTTTAGAATGTACATAAAAAAACTTTACTTACTGATTGGCATGTTTGAATTCAGCTTCATAAAATACAGATAGAAAAGTGAAAACTCAAAAGCTATGGATCTCTCTACTTTTAAGAAGATGGTGGCCAGCCAAGGTTCTGTAGTTTCTTTGATCCTGCGGCCTCACGCTGCACCTCTGAAATGCATCACTAGGGCAGGGAAGATCTGCTTTTTCTCTTTAGATAACAAACAAATCCTAGCCCTAAACACACTGTCTCAGAAGTTAGCCTACTGCTTCCATTGGTCTTACTAGGACAAGGTGATCCACTTGACCAGGGTGTGTCGCCTCCTGCAACGTACCATTTCTGCCCACAGCACTAGGTATTATTCAACTTCGAACCCTGACACTGTCCGCGGTTCCTACTACCTGTATTATCAACTGTAACAGCATGCACTTATAACCTGGGAGCCACAGGTTTGCGGCTGGAAGGGGGCGTGTACGCATTTGCTAGAGGTCTGCATGCCTCCGGGGGGCGAGAGCCGCGGGTGGGGCTTGGTAAGGACACTGACACGGCCGAGCCTACGCTCTGCGATGTCAGGCCCGAGAAAAGAAGATTCCCCCTCCGGGCAGCGACAAAACAAAGCCCGGGGAAGCGGGCGCCTAGATGTGCCTCCTTCCGCGGAAGTAAAAAAATTGGCTTGGCTCCCCTCCACCGCTGCCAGTTGGGTGTGTGATTTTCAGAATGATAATCCCTGGAAGAAAGAGCCTTTCCTCGCCGCCGCCCCGGGCGGAAGAAAAGCGAGCTCGTGTTGGCCGCCCGCGCGCGCGCGCTTTCCTTTCCCCAGCTCGGCGCGCCACCCGCGCCACTTGGCGAGGTGGCAGGCGCTGAGCGAGGTGCTTCTTTGACCAGCCTCTCCTCCCCAGAAACCCGCAGCAGCCCTTACTAACCTGGCTTCAAAGGCCAGCCTGGTCGGAGGAGGCGGCGGAGCAGCTGGTGCAACACGACGCGGAAGCCGATCCAATAGACTTGTATCGCAGGCAGCGCCAGCGAGAGGAGCGACATGGCTCTTTCGCCGCCGCCGCCTCCGGCTCTTCCTTGTGCTTTTTCTCGGCTCGAAGGAGAAAGGAGGCCGGTCACCACCCTCGGCAGGAGGAGGCGCAGCGCAGGCGACACGCCTCCCGGGCTCCGGAGCGCTCGGCTCACAGCCCTCGCTAGCAGCACCCAGCGGAAGAGGAGGAGGAGGAGGAGGAGGAGGAGAAGTCCTTTTCCGGGCATGTGCGCGCTTCGCTCGCGATCCGGCTCTCTCGCTCTCCCTTCCTTACACCCTCCCTTCCACACCATGCGTGCAACTGGGCTGCGGTTACATACACTTTCCCATTCCTACCCCCCGTGCTAATTTCGGCAGTAAGAATTTGCATGCTTTGAAATAGGGCTCTCAGCCAGCTAGGCTGTGAAATGAGGTCACTTGCCGAAATGTGGAACAATAGAGAACATAACGCCTTTTTTCACTTGCTTTGGAGCACACGCATTTCTTATTCAAAGGAAGCAGCCACTGACTACCTTACGGTGAAAAGTACTAGAGAAACTAGTAGATTTTTAAAAATAAAATAAACGCCGGTTAAATGCATGATTGAAAAATGCCTTTCAACGCTGACAAATTTGCCTGCAATTTTGCCCAGTGGGAAGGCATCAAGCAAGCAGGACAAGAGGGAGGGTGTATTTATTTTTAAGTCTGGTGTTTCTAATGCAATTCTCCCTTAAAGGTGTCAGACCTCTTGTTAAAATGTTTTCACGGGCTCCTTCACAACCCATCTACATCAATTATCTTCCAGGGTGGAGGGCCCTGACTAGAATATATATTGCTGCTGCTGCCCTTGGAAAAGGTGACCTGGGAAGACTAAGCTTGGTTAAAAGAACCCATGAAAAGAAGTACAGTACTTCAATTAAAAGAATTGTATTTGCCTGCTCTTATTCCCTGTATTCAATCCATCAAGGGTGCCTGTGGTACCCAAATCATCCTTCAAAGCACACACATTCATAATAGAAGGAATTGATGTGGGCAAGACTCTTGCAGTCATGCAGCCAGCTTCCTGCTCTCTTGACCCCTGCCTCACCTGGCTGGTGAAAGGCAGTCAGGAGGGGTTGACTGGATGGGTCCAGAATGTGGTAGATACATCACTATGTGACAGGGTGGTGCCTACTGTCCTTAAACAGGCAGGGGTGCACCTGTATCAAGAAGAGGGCCAGCGAGAGTGCAACTCTGCTTCTTGATACCTTCACAACTTTTGATACCATGGACCATGGTATCCTCCTGTACCAACTCTGTGGGGGCACTGTTTTACAGTGGTTTTTCTGCTACCTAGAGGGTTGTGTCCAGAAAGTAGCATTGGGAGACTGGGTTCCAGCTGCATGGTCTTTGCACTATGGTGTGCCACAAGGTACATTCTTCTCCCCAATGCTGTTTAGCATATATGAAGTCACTGGGTGCAGTCACTAGGAGTTTGGTGGCAAACGATCATCAATACAATCATCTACTTCTCCATAGCATTTGAGTCAGGGGAGGGCTGTTGTCTGAGCAGTGATGGACTGAATGAGGACCAATAAACTGAGCTTGAACCGTGAGAAAATGAGAGCACCGTGGATTGATAGTTCCCATGCATACAAGATTGGCCAGGTGCCTGTTCAGGAGGGGGTTACGCTCCCTCTGAAACAACAGGTTCAGAGTTTGGGAACGCTCCTGTATCCATCTCTGTCACTGGAAGCTCAGCAGCTAGGAGTGCCTTTCACTCGCTACAGCTGGCTGTTTTTTGACGGATAGTCTAGCCACGGTAATCCATGCATTGATAACTTCAAGGCTTGATTATTTTGATATGCTCCATGTGGGGCTACCCTTGGGCCTGGTCTGGAGGCTGCAAAATGCTGTGGCTAGACTGTTGATGGAGACAGTTTGTTGCTAGCACATAATGCCAGTGCTCAAAAGTTTGCACTGGCAGCCCATACACTACGGGGTCAGGGTCAAAGTTATTGTATTAATTTACAAGGTCCTTAAAAACTTGAGTCCATGATACCTCAAGAATCACCTAATCCCTTATATACCTGCCTGATCACTAAGGTCTTCAGGGAAGTCTCTGTTAGTATTCCCTCCCCTCCCCCTCCCCCTCCCCCTCCCAGGCTCAGATGCATGGCTTGTATCTACCAGGAGCTGTGTGAGGGCCCAATTTCATGAAACTCCCTAGATGGTTTTCTGGTTTTTACTTTTTGTATTCTATGCCTACAAACTTTATAGAAACGACTACAGTTGTTGATGTCAGGTGGAAGGCAGGTGGCCTTCACTTTCAAGTGCATTTCCAAGTAGTTTCTTCCTGCAACTGTTTGGAAAGGCACTTCAAAGGCGATATCTCTCAGTGCCTAATCAGAAACAACTTGGAAATACGCTTCAGAGGTATCATTGTCACCCGATGCCATGATGTCACATGACTGACAGGCAGGTGCCTCCTTCCACCTGTCAAACCTGGGCCACTGGGCTGTAAAGATGCCTCGCCTCTGGTGTAAACAATATTGAGCTAAATGGACCAGTGCGCTGACTCAGAAAAATAACTTCCTTATATAGTATTTCTAAACTAGGAAAGTTGGCATTTTATAGATATGACTTATTATAAAACTATAAATTATTTGACTGGTTGGTGTTGTAGGTTGGTGGCCCAAGGTCCACTGTTTGAGAAACACTTGTGTAGTGCTTTAAAGGTCAAACACTTGTGTAGTACTTTAAATTGGACCTGGAAATGCACCAGTCCAACTGCTTTAGTAAAGGTGATACAGGCACTGACTGCCATGCCCCCATAGGACTCTGGAAGTCTGAAAGCATCTTTTGTATTGGTTTTAAGAGAAAATGCTTTGTAAAGAGGCTTATCTGTGACTTACAAGTAAAAGCCCCTTTTTATAAAACAACAAAGGAATCATTTTCTGCCTGCTTTTTGTTATTACTATTATTCCACTTGCAGTGGTAGCTCGGGTTAAGAACTTAATTCGTTCTGGAGGTCCGTTCTTAACTTGAAACTGTTCTTAACCTGAGGTACCACTTTAGCTAATGGGGCCTCCCACTGCCACCATGCCACCGCCGCGCAATTTCTGTTCTCATCCTGAAGCAAAGTTCTGAACCCGGAGTACTATTTCTGGGTTAGCGGAGTCTGTAACCTGAAGCGTCTGTAACCTGAAGCGTCTGTAACTCAAGGTACCACTGTAATTCTACACCAGAATGATCTACTTTTTAAATATAATTTTGACTTTGGGTCAATATGGAATAAATTATCTTCCTGTTCAAAAACTCTTTATTATAAAACTGGAATTGCATATTTGCATAATGTTTTTCATTGCATGCGGTATGTCTCTTTGGTTGTTCTATTATTAAAGGAAAACACTTCCAGTCTAACCCATACACACAGCAATTGCAAACATAACTTGGTAGCTCATGGTGACCAATTTGTAACACATTTTGAAAATACAATCATTCACATTCATGGCAATTTAGATTCCATGACTGTAGCAGAGTTTGAGATGAATGCAGCTAGCCTTGTCCTATTGCAATAGATACATTTTTTAAGTAGTTTGACGTAAGAAAGTTGACAATCTACTTTGAGGTTTGTGGCCGGGCTACCATATGTGTCCTTGATCTTTGCGCCATGTAGCTAATTAAAGCAACCAAAGGAAGTTTAAATATTTGAGTCACAAATGTGACTAATGTCTCTTTGAGAGAAGGTGTACTCCTTGCTGTGTTAAAAGAGGCAGTGGTGCAAGCTGATTTCTTCTTTAAAAATATAATCCTGGAATTCAATTACTGTTTGCCCTTTCTAAGCAAGATCTTGGAGTGTGTGCTGGCCTCAACTCCAAGCGCTGCTGGACGACCATTCCAATGTGGTTTTCTCTCTGAGTTTGGGAGGGAAACTAATTCAGTAGCCCTGAAAAATGATATTCACTGGGGGAGTGTGACCTTTTTGGATCCTCCTTGACATCTCAGTGATTTCCAGTACCACTGAACATTGTATCCTTCTGAGACAGGTGTCCAAACTGGGGCTTAGGGACACTGTTTTTCAGTAGCTGAGGTCCATTTTGGATGGTTGGTCCCAGAAAGTGGGTTATTTTTTTCTGCTGCTCTTCCCCATGGTCCTTGACTTTTGGCAAACATGGTCTGCAGGCCAAACAAAGCCCAGAAGGGTCTTTAGCTCACATGGTTGTTTTGCTGAAGACCTGTCCCTCGAGTGCTTACACAGTATTCCATGATACCAAATCAGTTTGGGCAGTTGAATCTGAAGACAATGGTTGGAATTCAACATGGCACTAAGGAGATTGTTCCATCAACACAAGCATTTCTGCTTGACCAGTGAAATGATCTCCCCTTTCCTTCTCTTGCCTGCTGTTCTGGTGGTTTCTCCTCACCTTCCAGAGCAGATTGGAGGGAGCTGTAGGGAGGGTGGGAGGAAGTCCTGTTGCACTAGCGGGAATCCTTGCATTGGCTTCCACTAATGCAGTGATGGCTAACCTTGACACTCCAGATGTTTTGGAACTACAACTCCCATCATCCCTAGCTAACAGGACCAGTGGTCAGGGATGATGGGAGTTGTAGTCCCAAAACATCTGGAGTGTCAAAGTTAGCCATCACTGCACTAATGGAACTGGGGAGTTGAATAAGGCTCAATATTTATCTAAGCCAGCTATTGCTTTCACGGTGCCTCCAGATGTTTTCATGCTGCCCCAACTAGCATAGCCAATGATTTGGGATGAAGGCAGTTGCAGTCCAACAAAACTGGGGCAGCACCCCATTGGTTACCGTGATCTAATATCTAGAGACAATTGCCGTGGGGTGCAGTTTACTAAAAGAGAAAGCAATCAAGGTGAAAGAGCAAACCAATATAGTTCTTCTTCACCACAGCTCGGAAGATGTTTCATTGGTGCCATATTAACCAATTTGCTCCAATTTGCGAGATATATTTCATTTCAAGTCAAACCACTTCCTTTACCGAAACGTTTACACCCACCCTGAGGAAATGGTACAGTAACTGAAAAATCTGAACTAATAATGCAATTGCACAGTATGTAGCTACCGTAGCTCAGAAAACAAAACTCAATAACCATTCGTAACCATTTCCTCCATATCTGATATATCAGCCTGCCCCACCCAAACCTCCAGGTGTTTTTGGACTACAACACCCATCAGCCTTGGCAACTGAACTAACAGTGTGGATCCTAAGGTACCCCAAACAACACCCATGCACAAGAGGGAGGTATCAATGGGGGCAGGCAGTTTCTTACACAAATAAACACTGAAGGTTAGTAGGAACTCAAACTTGTCAACATGGACTGAATATGCTCAGTGCACACAGAATGCTAGCTGACTGTAAAGGAAAACTAGGTGGAAGGGGAATGCAATTTTAGTATCCTGGAAGAGGGCATGGATGACTGGAGGTCTGGCTCCCTAAATGGAAGTACTCCTCCCTGCAACACTTATCCATTTTCTAAATTGCATGGGGGGGGGCGGACACAAGTGCTGAATAAAAATACTCTAAATGCTCGCCTAACATTATTCATCCATTAAATTTTCCTAAGCTATCAGATGTGGTATTGTTGCTATTCATTCAGAAAGCCAAGCTATTCTGTGTGATGATGACTGATAACAATATACATAATAGTCCAGATGGAGGTGAAGCTGTGTTTTATTTAATATGGAACAATTATTTGGAGAACATCTGTCAGCTATGTAGTAGAATATGGGGTCTCTGGACCTATCTATGAATGTGTATATCATGGGACTGCATGTCCTTTTCACCCACTGCATCCATCAACATATTTTTCCATGTAATTTTTGACACTTTCTAGTTCTAATTTATTTATTTATTTATGACACTTGAGGGAGAAAGAGGCCTTGCAATTAATTTTTGATGCCTTCACCTTTTAATTATTTTCTGCTGCTACCCAGGACTTTCAGAGCTCTGAGAGCTCCATAATAACCTCTTTTAATTTATAGGCATAAAGATTTACTCCTGCTGGGAAGGGGGGGAATCTTGCATATTATTTTCTGCAGAATAATTTCACCAGATTATCAAATGCATGCTAATGAATGCCTTTAAAGATTATTTTAAACAAACACATTGGCTGCAGTTCAGAGAAGCTGTTGAATGCATGGTGAAACATGTGCAGTAATGGTTAATGCAGAAACTTCTACAAAGGCATGATTCTAGGAACCCTGAAGCAGGATCTCAAAAGGCATGGTTCCAGAAACCACAAAACAGCTGCTCTCTAGAGTTTCAGACAGGGGACATTATCATCTCTACCTACAGATGCCAGGGATCGAACTTGGGACTTTCTGCATGCAAAGCTGGTGTTCTACAACGGAGCTACAGCCTCACCTCTCTAGGGGCTGCTGTTTTTTCTACGAGCTAGAAAATGCGCTGCACAAACAGGTACTCCGTGCTACAAGGATAAGGAGCACTCCCTGGCATAGAAAAGAACAGGGCAGGCTCAGTGTTAATTGAGGCCAGTGTACGCATATATCGTGATTCATAGAACCATAGCGTTGGAAGGGGCCCTAAAGGTCCTCTAGTCCAACCCCCTGCAATGCAGGAATATGCAGCTTTCTCATACGGGGATTGAACCTGCAAAATTGGCATTATCAGTACCAAAATCTAACCGACTGAGCTATGTATGTGTGGGAGTGGGGTTGGGTACACATACAGGCTGTCAAAGTAGGGTGGGGTTACTCAAGGCCAATTGGCATTAAGGATATTCTTTCCTGCCTGGCATTAAGAATGTAGTATATATCCCAGATCACATTTGAGAACCTTGTTGTTGTTTAGTCGATTGTCCGTCTTGGGTGGCTCTGCACGGCATAGCTCATAGCTTCTCTGAGTTATTCAAGCCCCTTCGCCACGACAAGGCAGTGATCCATGAAGGGGTTGAGAACCTTACATAGATCAATAAGATTTGGATGAAGAGCTCACAACTCCCACAGTGTGCCCTGGCTCTTATATGTTACACAAGGAACTCAACCACAGATGGCTTACTTGAGATTACCCAACCACAATACTTCAGCCAGCTTTCAGCTTTACATTGAATATATCTGATTGTATTTCAATTAGCAAAGGCTTCTGCGCTCACTGTATGATTCTTTACTAGCCATCAATGCACTGCAAATTACATTGGGGTTGAGGGTGGAAGTGCTCCTTCTCACAAGGCATCATTCTATAGGCTATTATCTTGTTTGCCTTTTTTATTGTTATGGTGGAATGGCCTGATAGGTTTCAATGTTTTTCCCTAAATAACCTCCTAATCCTTTTCCTGATCAATGCACTAGATAATGGCACCACTTAGCACATATTCCCTTGCTCCCTGACTAGCTATTTCATGTTTCTACACCCAATGTTGTAATGTAGCTGACATACAGTAGATATAACATTTGTCTTTCATTGGGTTGTCCTATTCTCATGTATCCTTGGGGCTTTTCATGCTACAAAAGAGACCTTAATTGTATGTCTGTGATAATTTTCAATAATTCCATAATATTCAATAACAATTTAAGCCTCAATTTCCAGTAGTCCGCAAGTGCACTTGCCAGATCTTATATTTTCCTCTGGCAAGCACACTGTAAGAGAAAAATAGGCGGAAAGTTCACACATCCGCTGCAAGCTTTTAGAGTCATTGAGAAAGCAGCAAGGCTCTCACTGTTTCCCAAGTGGCTTCAAAGTTCTGCACAACAGTCGGGATCAACAGTCAACTCTTCTCAGGCATGAAGAAGGGGCGGGAGAGACTCAACCCTGTATTCATGCTGTACTTCAAAGCAGAAAGCAGCAACAATCTCTGTAGAATTTTGGAGACAAGATATTCCCCCTTCCTTTAACTTGCATTGGGGGGGGGGGGTTTCGATCTTCTGGCAATGACATTTATAGCAGGCTACTAAGGCCAATCAAATGTGTTAGACACTTGGTTTGTTCCCCCCAACAAGTTCCTTTTTTAAAAAGTAGCTGGAAAAGCTACTTTTATGGTGCTGGAGGAGACTCTTGAGAGTCCCGTGGACTGCAAGAAGATCAAACCTATCCATTCTTAAAGAAATCAGCCCTGAGTGCTCACTAGAAGGACAGATCCTGAAGTTGAGGCTCCAGTACTTTGGCCACCTCATGAGAAGAGAAGACTCCCTAGAAAAGACCCTCATGTTGGGAAAGATTGAGGGCACAAGGAGAAGGGGATGACAGAGGATGAGATGGTTGGACAGTGTTCTCGAAGCTAGTAACATGAGTTTGGCCAAACTGCGAGAGGCAGTGAAGGATAGGCGTGCCTGGCGTGCTCTGGTCCATGGGGTCAGAAAGAGTCGGACACGACTGAACGACTGAACAACAACAAAGCTGGAAAAGTAGCTGACAAAATATGCAAAAAGAAAAAACATTCATGGTATGCACCGGAATAAAATCAGCAAGTCGGAAGATTAATTAGATTGGGATGCCTAGGGCGGGGGTGGGGGGTGGGGAGATGGTTACCGGTAACTGGACCACCGCTTGATGTTAGATGGTACCCTGCAACCACAACAGAAGCTTAAGCATCAACATTCTGAAGAATGTCCTGTTGATGTCAATGTGTATTTCTGCATTTGTTTGCTTATTATTTATTTATTTATTTATTTATTTATTTATTTATTTATTTATTTGCAGTATTTGCATATTTGCCTATAACTGAAATTCTCTGGGTGATTAACAAGAAAATCTAAAAACATAAAAGATTTTTTAAAAAGCCAAAGAGAGAGCAAGTAATAAATGTACATGTGAATTAAAATAAATAAAACCACCAGCAGTAAAACATTAATATAGCACAGCTAAATCACTAAAAGCTCTTAAAATTAAAATGCCTGGGAAATTTTTTTTAAGGTGTTCATGCAGCACTGAAAGGACTATCAGGCTGACATCTGGAAGGCTTATATTAATTTATATGCTTAAGATACATACACCAACAGTCATTGCATCTGCAATGTGAACTGCTGGTGGTATGCTGTTGTTAGTATTATTTGTATATTATTGTTTCTCTCTTTCTTCTTTAATTTAAACCTGAGAACGCTGGCTGTCCAACCACTAGGCAGACAGAGGCGGGAAGGGGCACATCAATTTGTGAATCGGGGTGCTTGCAGGTGAGTGTCTAACTTGAGACTGCATACAAGTTTTTCTTAGTGTCTGTGATGCTGCTAACATCAAAATGCCAACCTGTACTCCTTCCCTCCCACATTCCAAGGAAAATCGGATAAGTTCCAAAAACTTGTTGCCAATGGCCTACTTGCAGTAGATGAACAACCTGTTTGCAATAGTAAACCCATCTCTGGAAGCACCCTCAATGAAAAGAACATAGTGAATCCAGCACCAAAGGCAGCTCTAGGTGAAGAGTGGTTGTGATCTTGTTCCAATATCCAAGCCCGCATGTCCAGTCCTACATGTTGTACTTCAGTAATGACTCATAGCAACAGTCCAATATGACAAAACGTTCCGTATTAAATGGAAAACAGAGTTACATCTGGTTATCAATAGCTGCTGGTTATCGTAGAGATAAATTACCTGAGGTAGCATTCATTTCATAAACCAGAACGTTGTGTAAGATAGGGGAGGCCAAGATTTAATCATGAAGATCACTTTCATAGCTTTAGTCTTGCGCAAATTATTTTCATCACAAATTTTCTCACAGTGCTATTGCAATTTTACAATAAGCACACACTGTAAACTTCCATTGGAATAGGCAGAGTGGAGAAAGCAGTTTTATTTTGTTCCTGTTACCTAAAATATGTCCATTGACTCCAATACCCAATATTGAGCATTCTGGAGTAAGTGCTTTGCAAACAGCTGCCTTACCTAGGCATAGGCTAGTATAAAGAGCATTTTCTTCAGAACAGATGCATTCTATATTTTGGCTGCAATTTTAAACTTGCTTGCTTAGACACAGAAATCAGTCACACTTATATCCCCAGAAAACATATTTAGGATTAGGGTGTAAGTCTGCTAAAAATAAAAATATACTGTAATTGCCCTCTTTGGGAAAGGATTGTCACTTTGAGCCTCATAAAAGCTATATTCCCTTAGGTACGTACAGTAATAAGGGAAGTGCTGAAGACAACTGCAAACTTTCATTGTGGGAGTCATATTTCCACAGCAAGATTTAGGGTAAGGTTTTTATTCCCTGTGGGTTTTTGTTTGGTTAGGAGTTTCAAAATTACATTATGAAACACCTGTAATAATTTTTCTGTACCTGAAAGGCACTGAGAAATATCTCCCACTGCTTGCTATCAGCACCTTGCTGTGCATTTTCAGCTGCCTTCCTATATTGAGTAAAGCTGTCAAGTTGTGCTTCCAGTTGCTATTATCATTAATATATGGAGCCTGTTGATCACATCATTCATATTCTATTTTTTATGTCACAGTAAGTCAACCCAACCAAATAAAAAACTTAACTAAATGCAAAAAAATAACTTTATTTGAAATATTTTAATGGCAGAATAAGCTATCTAATAAAATTAATAAAATATGCTTAAATGAGGGCGATCATTCCCTACCAGCAAACTCAGGCGGTTGTAGGTTGACAGAAATGAGGCAACCGAGAAACAATAGAGAGGCATAAGCATGTTCTAGTACACTCCAAGGTATTTAGAAATACAAAATATTTTTAAACACGCACAGGCTAATGAGGATTGAGCCAGTCAGTGGCCTCAAGGAGCCATGGGAGTGTCAATTGGCTTGGTTAAGTTCCTCACAGATTATGGTATCCTAGAGGACAGCATGGTGTTTAGCTGAGCATTCTTAATAAGGTGTGAGGAGACACAACAACATTTTGGTGCATGTCCCACTCATTCCTGTACACATACTAAAAAAAATAAAAATACATTCCACCACCAGGGTTTATTTCCCCCTTGTCTCCTTCATGCTGATGCCCTTTTCCCTAAACAGCCCCCCTTCCCATATCTAGCTATCTTCTCTCCTTCCTCTCCCTAGGGCATGTGCCCACAGCCACAATATAAGATTATGGATATTCACCCTGAGTAAAATTAACATAATGGAGGTTCATGTGCACACTCAGAAGTAAGTCCCATCAAGTTCCATGGGGCTTACACCCACATAATTAGGTGCAGCATTCCAGCATTGAAAGCAGAACATAAAAGGGTGTAGATTTAGCATGCAATTCTCAGGAAATGCCTTCTGGCTTCCATGGAAAAGACCCTTACACAGATACTACCACGAACTTTTCTCTCCCCAAAGATGGAATCTCTGAACAACTAGTAATCTCAGAAATAAAATAGAAGCCATTGACTCACTTCACACTTCCTGAAATCAATGTCCCCCAGCGGCTGAACAGCCACATTCTGCTTTTATACAAAATATCAAAACAAAATTATACCAGACACCATGGGAATATCTGTGTACATTGATAGAAGATATGTCAACAGGAGAGCTGTACACAACGAATCTTATAGTTTAAGTTTCACTTTGTTCATATTCAGTGCTTTTTTTCTTTTAAACCCTATCTATTTTCTTCAGGTAAGCAGGCTGACATTTCTTTTTTTTAAAGATAACAGGTACTTCTCATCTTAAATAAACCCAGGAAATGGCCTCAGAAAGCATTTAACACCATCTTTAGAACTGTCAGATATTAGGATTATCATATGTAATATTGTGGTGAGTCAACCTTTCAAGTCAGAAAGCTCTTTGTAAACTAAAGCCACTTGCAATTTTATTTTATTTTATTTTAGGCATAACTAAAACACTTGTTGGCTGCATCATTTATGCTCATCAATCTTACTATCCACTTCATATCCACAAGTGCTTAGGGTGGTTAACAACCTTCATAATAGTTTTAATATAAACTAAGAAGAATGTCAGGCAAAACTATATGTGTTATTTCCTTGATAGCAAGCCATTCATTGTATGTCTGAGTGGATTTATCCAAGATTAATACAGGAAGTGTCACATCCTATATATTTGGGTTAGTTAGCTAAGTCAAAAGGATTTGCACTTTTAGGGAAGCGGTTACATCCATTGGTGTTTTCAGGCTAACCTAAGACCCTCATGGTTATTTTCAATGAATAGGAAGAAAAATACATATGTAACACCTTCCTGTTCAACATTTATTTCATTTACCTTGCCTTACCCTACCCCCAAAATAGCTTAAGCTAGCATACATGAGCTATTCCATATTATGCTCAGCATAACCCAAGCTTTGAGACAGAGACTTGCATTCCTGTAATTGGCACCACCAAGAAGGGATTTAAAACTCTGGTTTTCCCAGTCAAACACTCCACATAATGGCTGGATTTGCATGATTTTCTTCAGCTTCATGTTGTTTTGAAGCAGGGGGTGAATGCCAGGGCCAAGTACTCCTTCCTGGTCCCTCCCATCCTCCCTTTGCACCCATGGCAGCTGGTGCCCACTAAGGCAGGTGGATTGAAGGGTAAAGGTAAAGGACCCCTGAGCGTTAAGTCCAGTCGCAGACGACTCTGGGGTTGCGGCGCTCATCTCGCTTTATAGGCCAAAGGGGCCGGCGTTTGTCCGCAGACAGCTTCTGGGTCATGTGGCCAGCAGGACTAAGCCGCTTATGGTGAAACCAGAGCAGCGTACGGACACACCGTTTACCTTCCCGCCGGAGCAGTGCCTTTTAATCTACTTGCACTTTGACGTGCTTTTGAACTGATAGGTTGGTAGGAGCAGGGACCGAGCAACGGGAGCTCACCCCGTCGCGGGGATTCAAACCGCCAACCTTCTGATCGGTAAGTCCTAGGCTCAGTGGTTTAGACCACAGTGCCACACGCATCCCACGGATTGAAGGGTACAATGGGACAACTCTATGCACATATACATGAGAGATGGGGGTTGTCCACACCAGAGTTTGCAGCTGTTTGCATTCCCGTCTAATATGCATAGTCCACATTACGTTAGTGTCAAAACAAACAAACAACAACAACAAGCATCTCAAGGTTTCCCCCCTTGGGGGATATTGGGTGCCCAACCACTTCACTGGAGATCGCAGATGATTGGTTTTGGAGTGGGTGGATCAGTTGCCACCTTCTGCTACTCATCTCTCTATGCCCTTTACCTCCTCAGAGCTTTCATTTCATTTCTCACTGTGCTTGTATCTATTTCCTATGTGCTCCTGAATGGAGGATTTTTTCTTTCTTTTGATCCCACAGATTTGCAGAAAACCAGAATAGCGCACAAGCAACCAGCATTAAAAAAAGAATTCTACAACAGATATATTAGGCAGCAATCTGAAAAATCTGTGCCGAGAATTTACAATTCCTTTAATTTCTTCTGCAGCGTACCAGCCAAGCCTCTTTTTAATTTGATCCCTCAGATTTGCACTGCACAAGTAAATGTATAATTGCTGGTGTTGTTTTGCACATTTCTTGGGCGAGGAAAGTTTCTTAAGAACAAGGTGCATGCAGGCAAGCCCTGGTGGTACTTAATTGGAAGAACAGAAACAACAAATTAGAAGGTGGAGAAAAACACAAAACCACATGCCTACTTGTATGAACGGGAAGGACAGAAGTTGCTCCTCATGTACTAATTCAAATGTGTGGGGGTGTGGACTGCTCTGCTCTAATTCAAAGGCGGGGAGTGGATTAACAGCTACTTAATGCTCAGAAGTGGACAAGCCCAAAGTCTCACTAAACTCACTTAGACGTATTCACTTGTATGGGGCAACAAGAAAGAAGAAGAGAAATTGTTGCCTATAGCTCCAAACATGA
Source organism: Darevskia mixta (assembly GCA_034641385.1). Classification (NCBI taxonomy): domain Eukaryota; kingdom Metazoa; phylum Chordata; class Lepidosauria; order Squamata; family Lacertidae; genus Darevskia; species Darevskia mixta. Next base: position 10,757,082 of record JAWWNH010000063.1, read on the forward strand.
TGATATAAACTCAAACTATGGTAATCTGTTTAGCAGGAGGAAGGGAGAAATAGTCTGAGCAAATCCAACAAGGAATGGGTGTGTGAAAGGGAGTTGGCTGGGAGAGAGACGGTTCCTTCTCTCTGTTTCCTTTTTAAAGTTATGGATTTTTTAAAAACATAAGTTAGCCCATATTTTGCACATGTCCTTTGATCTTGTATTTCTGACACCATGGACCACCTCCCATTAAAAACAGTATCCTATATAGAATCACAGAATCATAGAGTTAGAAGGGACCACGTGGGTCATCTAGTCCAGTCCCCTGCAATGCAGGAATCTCAATACCCTTCCAATTTGAAACCATACCAGACCCTGCTTAGCTTTGTAAATGTGCTAGCAGTTTTATGGCTGCACCACTATATCTTCCCAGAGCTGCAATATTATAATTGGTGGCAGCAACCGCACCCTGCAGGAGAAGAACAACCCAAATGCGGGAAACATAATTTGTATAATTTGTGGTAACAGGGCTGGGAATGTTGGGTGTGTTGCTGCAGCTGCAACATGTGGCTGCTAAGAGGCCAGTTCCTGGACAAATCAGAGAGCCCTTTGGAAAGTAATTAAGGAGGGAGGCGAGAAGATTCCCCCTGGTATTTCACAAGTTACCTTGTTACTTAAAGAGTCATGCTTGGGATGCAAAAGCCTTCCATGATGTTTTGCATAGCAGAAGAGGGAAGAATGTTTGAACAAAATAAAGAAGAAGAGTTTGGATTTGATATCCCGCTTTATCACTACCCGAAGGAGTCTCAAAGTGGCTAACATTCTCCTTTCCCTTCCTCCCCCACAACAAACACTCTGTGAGGTGAGTGGGGCTGAGAGACTTCAAAGAAGTGTGACTAGCCCAAGGTCACCCAGCAGCTGCATGTGGAGGAGTGGAGACACAAACATGGTTCACCAGATTACGAGTCTACCGCTCTGAGGTGTAACAATTTGCATGCAAGTTGGTAACAATTTGCATGCAAATAAAATGAGGAAATAAACAACCCCAGCCAACCCACTGAAAATTCACAGCCACTTAAATGTACACACATACGGTATATATATATATAAGAAGAAATGGCGGGGAACCACTTCCCTTCTAGTCCCTGACACAGGGAAGAGCTCTAGCACAGTTGTAGAGCAGTGTTTCTCAACCTTTTCTGGGCAACGGCACACTTGTTTTATGAAAAAAATCTCGCGGCACACCACCCACAAAATGGCGGCGGCAACGTCGCTATGGTAACGGAAATCACGGAGTTATGCGCCCAAAGCAGCCCCACTGGTATGAAAAGCCCGCCCCTGGGACTGTGAAAGAAAACCCGAAAGGAAAGACTTAGCTGATCCCAGGCAGCGAGTGAGGACGGCGAGTGGAGCCGGGGAGGCTTCTCAGCTGGCTGGCTGGCTCCTTAGGGTGGCGGCCATTTTGACCGGGTGGCTACCGGCAGCCCTCGCGTCTCCTTCCTCTGACTTCCTATTGGTCCCTGACAACCAATCAGATTCGGCGGCGAGCTCCCAGCTTGCGCATGCGCGGTAGAGCCCGGCAGCTTCTCCGCGGTGCCTCTTCTCGGCGGTGGCTTTCTGCGCTCCCTTTCCCCCACTGGAGCCGCTGCTACGCATTTGCGGCGTGGGTCCTTAACGGTTTTCCCGCGGCACACCAGCCGCGGCACACCAGCCGCGGTACTGTGCCACGGAACACCGGTTGAGAAACGCTGTTGTAGAGCATCTGTTTTGAATACAAGAAGGCTCCAGGTTCAATCCTCAGCATCTGTAAGTATGGCTGAAAAAGGCTTTATCTCAAATGCTGGAGAGTCACTGCCAGATAGACATTGTAGACTGAGCTAGATGGACCAATGTACTAGCTAAATATAAGGCAATTGCAGCATTTCTATACTTATTGGGATACTTTAGGGGGTGTTAGTAGTGGACTTATTGATGAGATTAACACACAGAGGTGTGGAGATATTGCATAGTTACATGCACAACACACATACACACCATGTTAGCAGACCTTGCAACTTGAGTAAATTAGGTTGGAACAAGCACAGTTTCTGGAATTCAAAGGCTTTATTCATGCAGGAACTATTTACAGGTGGAATAGTGATCCACTCAATAGACTTTGCTGGAGTTTTTGTAAGAGGAAAAAAACAATAAACATGCAAAGCTGGAGAGAATATGAAACTGTGGTTTTATGGACAATATCCTATACAGTGCACCCTCTGGATACGAACTTAATACATTCTGGGGGTCCTTACATACCCCGAAAAGACCACAACATGAGGCACCGCTTCTGCGCACCCATGTGGCGCGATAGAGCGCTTCTGCGCATGCGTGTGCGGTGAAACCCGCAAGTATACGCTTCCGGGTTTGTCGTGTTCACAACCCAAAAGTTGCGTTAACCGAAGGTAACGTAAACCGAGGGTCTACTGTACTGTGATAGCAATATTATGTTTCCATGCACCTTTTCCGTGCAAAGTTTGTTACTTTGCAGATTCATGCTGAAGTTGCAATTGCTGATGGAAACGCCATTTTGCCAGTTGGGGCATGGAGAGAGAAGAACATTTTTGTTCTGGATTAAGTCCCATTGACTTCAATGCTACTCCCAGCCCAATTTGGTGTGTGTTTACTCAGAAGTAAGTCCCACTGATGGAACTTACTCCCAAATAAGCCTGCACAAAATGTCAGCCTTTACAGTTAGATCCCTGTACATATTTATTCATGAAGGAAGTTCCACTGTGCTCAGCAGGGTTTAGCCCCAAATAAATAGGCATGTAACGACATCTGTGTAGCAGCCCACGATCATAAGGATGGAAGTGGTGGTGGGTACTCTTCTTATAGTAGAGCAGCCATGTAGTGGTAACTCAATCCCATATTTGTTTTTTTTAAAAGCCATGGGGGCTTATTCCCGCCACAAATTAAAGTGTGTTTAAGAGAGACTTTGTGCAGCAGGAGCTTACGTTCCAGTAAACACACTTATTATAGGGTTGCATAAATCCTTGTGCAACCTGCTTCCAGCACCCTGGAAGGCAAGTTTTGCTTTGTTAATATTAGGGCATTCTAAAATGGCATTTTCCTACCTGCAGACTGAAGTAGCACACCATACACTAACACCTCAGAATTCTATCTCGTTAGTCCATGCATGTGTATATTAGGCCCAAGTTAATTATCATAGTTTTATTTCACTAGGTCAGCTTTGCAGTTTGTTTCATGAAAGCAGCTATAAATGGTAAGTGGTAAAAATATTATCAAAAGAACAAGATAAAATACTAGCTAAGTTGTTGTTATCACCCTTATTGGATTTTTATGTCGATCTTCCTCCTAAAGGAGCCCAGGGTGGCATTTAGGCTGGAAGATTATGACTTACCCCAAGCAGAGCAAGAATTTGAATTGTTTATTTTTTTATTGTATTTATTGGTCACTTCTTTACCAAGGTAACTCAAAGCACCTTACAATATGTGAACAAACAAAGAAACACATACATGAAAACCAGCCTAAAAGAAAGCAAATAAATAGCTAAAAGACATTGTAGATTGCACTAGTAAATAAATACGTAAGATGGACAACAGCAGTGAGGTTGGTAGCGAAACTTTTTTCTTTACAATTATGAAGAATGCTTGCACCAGCAGTGCAAACATGTAGCATAAATATGACGGCATCTTCCCCACTCCCATTTAAATTTATATCCTGCCTTTTTTCCATCTTGGAACCCAAGGCAGAATACATATGGTTCCCAAGCGGTCATCTGTCCAGCACTGACCAGACCAAAATCTGTTTAGCTTCAGCAATGTAGTGGTGACCTTATGTGAAGAACAACTCGCATTGTTCTAGGCGCATTTTGTGACAGGGAATTTCATTAGCTCGAGCAGTTTCTGAGCTCTGGAGTGCAGTACTGTGCCTAAGATTTCAGATTAAAACTGCAGAGTGGAAGGAAAGGAGGAGCTTTTTCTGCCTTCCCACTTCCAGCTGAAGACAAAAGTAGAGACCCTCTTAAGAATATTAGGGGGGTGGGCAGGGGAAGAACTAGACCATGTGAAAAATGAACATAATATTTTAGCTGCAGTTCTCTCATTTTCAACATTGTATTCTTGTTATTAAAAAAAGTGCACCTAGACATTCCGTTGTCGTGCCCATAACCTAGGTTTAAGGTGCCATTTAGCTCCTAGCTTTCATATCTCGGTTTCTAACACTGCTTACACACCTTCAGGTCATACTCTGCGACACTTCTGGCCATGAATAATGCAGTGTTGTTTTTCTTAAAACGAAGTTGCCTTATAAGAGAGCTGACCCCTGATTCACAGTTTCAAACTAAATAACAAAGGGCAATTTTAGAAAAGGAATCTACACTAGCAACTGTCCTTGTGGCTTTGTCATAGTAATACTTATGTAATCATACATACGCAGAGTATAACAATGAAATTATTCATTTTCAAATGGTGGAATAGCACATAATTTGGTTCTCAGGGTAACCCCATTCACATTAGTTTAATTCAAATCATGGTGCCATAGAGAAGAGAGCAGATTCTTAAATCACATGTTCTTATCATCTTCCTATGATCAAATCTAGATCTACCTATGCATGATGCAACAATTATCAACATGAGAGTTCCTGTTATATTCAAAATGGCAGAACTTGTGGCATGATCCAGCCAGTGAAAAGCAATTTTAAGCCCCATACACATCAAGAGGGGAGTTGGCATGTGTTAATTCAGGATAGTCCCCGGAGATGAAGCATTTATAAGCCTTGGAGTCTACCAAATTCAAAAACGTCTTGGACAGGATTTACAAAAACCTATACAGTATAGGTTCCACACTGCAAAATTTTAAAAGGTTTTCAGTGGTCCCATGTTAAGAATGAGAAAACGCAGTCTTTTCTTAACTTGACAAGCAAGCAATTAAAACTTTTAGGCTTTCTAATTTACAGCCCAAGCAAATTAAATAATAAAAAGCTCTGACAGTTTTGCTCAAAACTTCAAACAATCCTTTTTTCATAATTTGGCCCAATCATGATTCTAGTATACTAAGTAAATATTGGTATGTTTCAAACTTTATTTTTATAAATTCGTGGGCAGCAACTCTAAAAATGATTTAAAAAAAAAAAAGGCTTGTGAATTTGAATCCTTTAGTGTGTTGGACTAATGTAACTTTCTCGGGATGCAATTTATTAGTTCAAGGTCAGGGAAACTGTGGCCCTACAGATGTTGCTGTGCTACAAGTTCCATTATCCCTGACAATTCCCCACGCTAGCTGGGGCTGATAGGAGTCCAACAACATTGGGAGGGCCACAGTCTCCCACCCCTGTAGTAATTCGAACTAGTACCTTATTGAGCAACCAGGTCTATAGTAGAGCACACAGGATTCAAAGTCAGCTATATTATATGCCACAAGTGACAGCCCAGATGGGTACAACTATAGTTCAGAAACAAAACACAGACCTACTCCATATACTCATCAAATCTCTCATTAGGTGCTCTCATTAGGTGCTTCAAGGAAGTAGTCTATGAAGAAATTTCTAAAATCAAAAATCATGCACTATGAACTCTGTGGATGTATAATCTGGATTGTTCTCTAAAGGCCTCCCAACAGTATATTCCACTGAGCACAATGGAACTTACTTCTGGGAATGTACGTATCTGCAAGTAAAAGGAGTGAGAATTAATTATTACAAAATTAGCTACATTGGAACCTGAAACAGAATGGACAGTCTGATGACATGCTCTGAGCCTGTTGGGTTCTGAATCTTCACCAATTCTGACTTGCAGCTAACAGTCTCAGTGCTGAAAACTGTTTCCCTTCCTACAAATATAAATAATCAATTCTTCAAAGGCACTGTATGATTCCCATGATGCTCCATCTGAAAGAATATCTGTAACGTAACTTCATGCTAAGCTCTCCTTTGCTGGGAAAGGAAATTCTTCCTCCCCTTCCATAAAGGGGAACGAACCACAACCACTACCACAGAACTGTCTTATCTAGTAGCAGCATTAACCTGCATACTGTACTTCATTACATAAGCAGGTTTATTGCAGTGCTGTTGAAGCATATCTTCACTGCTTCAGACAAAGAGTGAGGTATAGCAATGCACAGATGCATGTCAAGCTAATGACTCTGAATGTGCTGAGATGCCTTCAGAGCTATTTAGGTATTTCGTTCATTGTTTTTGTTTTTAAGGTTCCACATGCTGCCATTTATTTCTTGGACTCTTTGATAAGGATTATGTTGAGACTGAGCAGATGGTTATGTTAAAGGCAGTGAGCATTGTATCCAAAATATCCTTATTAATCTAATAATTTGGTGGTCAATAACAATTAGGGGACGTTTTAGCACCACAGCTATATCTTCTCGCTTTAAATAATGTAAGCTTCACTATAGTGCCCACTATAAGGGCAATAAATTTACAAGCCTTGTATGGATGCAAATGAGCACATCTCATTTCTCAGTCTCATAACTGGCCCCCTTTTATAGCATATTTAAACAAAGAATATCTACTCTCTGATAACCATTCCATTCTTCTTAGCATAACCTTCAGCTATTTAGCAGGTGATGCAGAGTTGTGATTTGCTATGGCAATTAGTGGCTAAATGCACATTCCTTAACACTTATTTCAGCTGTAAAGTTAAGCCAGTGAGTGTCTTTCTGTATGCTCCCAGCATTGTATTTTATCTTCACTGATGTCATGTTTCCATTAACCTCCCACTTAGCTAAAATCCCCACTAGGCTTAATAGAATGGTATTACTGTATGAAATAAAAACAAGTCATTAAAACAGCGACTGATTGTCAACTTCGTTTTAATCCTTGTTCAATATACATATCTCATAAGAGTGGCAGTGATAACTCGTTATCTTTCTAAGTGCAATTAAATTAAAAGAGGTTTTAAAAGAAATCTGCTCTACAAGTTAGCTAATTGTGTCAATTTATTTTCCCTAAAGACCATGATTAATGAAGGCCTTACTTAATTATTATTGTAGGTATAGTCAGTCTGTTTCTCAAATATATTTGTCATGTTTTTGTTCATTATGGCTCAATGAACATGTGACCTACAGTGGAAATGGAGAAAAAACTGCATGTTCTGTATTATGTATGCACTAAGTTTATCATGCATTTCCACAGATCTAAGGGACACATCACAGATTCCAAGAAGCAGCCTTAAGGTTTGTTTTCAGACAAAAGGTCTGCACAATTTCTATTAAAAAAAAAGAATTTATAAAAACTAAAGTTCAAACGTCTGCTTTTTAATAGTTCTACAGTAAATAGTGAGAGATTTTTGTTGCATAATCCCTCTCTTGTATGTCTCTTAAATCAATGTTTCCATGTATCTTTTCCAGTGGCATTTATTGTTGTTCTAGCTCCTCAGCTGATACTGTGTTCCCCTTCTTTCTGTCTCAACTCATCTGCTGTGAAGCTTCTCATTACTATGATGCTCTAGGGCCTAATGTTTAGGCTGCAGTCCTATCTATATACACATACCAATTGTATTCAATGGAACTTACTTCTGAGCAGGCTTGAATAGTATTGCATCACTAGTGTTGATTTAGAAGTGATAGAGGGAGACATAAAACAAGTATAATACAACTTGAGAAAGTGTTATGTCAACGCAATTCGAAATATGCAGACATTGCTGAGTGCACCTGCTGATAGGAAACCTGAGATATCAATGTGGGCTGATTTTAGGGCAACAGGTGGCTTGTAAGAATACAAAATAATGTGCTGAAAGAGTATACCTAGTTGATTTCCTATTTTAAAAGGGCGCACACAGAGAGAAACACACACACACACACACACACACACACATTTACTTTCTCTCTCCTATGCATATTAGAACTCTGGGTTCACAACTTCTAACTCACAAGTCATGAACTATGGACTATAGATCATGTGGTGCAGAGTAGTTGGATGTTGGCAATCCAGATTATTTCCAGCCATGAAGATTGCTAAGTCAGAATGTCTCAATACAATTTACCAACCTAAAACTTTATCACAGAGAGTGTTATGAGAATAAACATATTATCCTCCTAAATGTAACTGAGCTTTTGAGGATATTGTGACTAATCTTTGGAGATAGCAGCAGGTAAATAATCTAAAAAGAGCAATGTAGCCCCATTTTATAAAGTGATCCATTTCCAGTTTCACCACCTTTTTACACTCAAATGACCTCCGTGCATGTGGAGTGCCACAAACATCACTGAGAGTAAGTGAGATCAGGTCTTAACTCCTACGTACTGGCCTGGTTCCCAGGTGACATTAAGCCATGGTTTGTTTAGTTTAACTGTGATCTGAATTCACCAGTGCCAACTAACTATGGTTTGTTCATGGCCAACAAAACAGAACATGAAACCGTGGTTTGAAGTCGGCTTACAAATCTTAGTTTTTGTTAACCATAGTTTCTCATTACAGTGGTACCTCGGGTTACAGACGCTTTGGGTTACAAACTCCACTAACCAGGAAGTGGTTGCTCCAGGTTAAGAACTTTGCCCCAGGATAAGAACAGAAATCGCACGCCAGCGGTGCAGCGGCAGCTAAAGGCCCCATTAGCGAAAGCGCGCCTCAGGTTAAGAACCGTTTCAGGTTAAGAACGCACCTCTGGAATGAATTAAGTTCTTAACCTGAGGTACCACTGTACATCCAAACCCTCTATCATGGCTTAATCCTGGTTTGTTTTGATGTCTTACTCCAAAAGCTACAGAGACAAAAATGGTTAAAAAATGATAATTAGCTTAAATAAGTCGTAGTTACTTTGTTCATCTACAAGACATCATGGTTTGTTCAACAAACCTTGGTTAAAACAAACAAGGGTAACTGCAGCCATGGAGTCATTTCAGTAGGGCTTGGATTAGCACTGTGAAGCTAAAAATGAATTTACTGGTCGCACAGAAGGCTGTTTACACATGTTAGACCATGGACCTGTGTATAATTGTAAGGTAAGACTATAAATTGAGTAAAACTCACACGTCAACCCTAAAGGAAACAAAGCCAACTATGCGTGTGAGAAATGCTTGCTAATTTTTATTACGTCAATCTGTAATTCAGAATTGTATGCAACTAAGTAATTCTCAGAGTAGACCCACTGAAATCAATGGACAAGTTAGTAATAATTTAAGACTGCAGTCCTAACACCACTTACCGGGGAATAAACACCACTGAATTCAATAGTATTTCTGAGTAGACATGGTTAGGATTACACTCTAATTTAAATCCATTGATTGCAATGGCTGTAAATTGGGTATGATTTCATTAGATCCAACAATTATTCCTAAAGGTAGGGATAGGGGATATATTTGATTCAGTTTGCATGGAAAGTTGAAGTTATGAAATTCACACTTTCCAAAACAATATGAGGCATCTTTCAAAATCTGTAATTTTGTGGTGCATCTCTAGAAGCAATGCTTATAAAAATGCATATATTAAAGTGTGTGTAAAAATGAACATAAATTAAGAAAAATAACATACAAAAAAATGGTTACATAACTGTGTACAAATTTGTTAGGATAAATTTGTGCTCAAATACTGAAGAATTTGCATGAGAACTTTTTTAAAAAAATCAAATTGCTGCAGAAATATGGCTAACTGAATTTAATTTGAGGAAAAAATAGGAGACTAAGGGAACCGAGATTTTCAGATCCTTCCATTCCTACCTAAAGATTTCTTTAAAATGCAGTGTGCAACACTGAATACACACACAACTCCAGCCAAGGTTAAAACCTATATAAATTTCTGTAAACATGTACAAATCTATTAAAAGCACCATGATATGATACAATCCTTCAGATTCATTGAAACCACTCACCATTTGGTTTATTGCTTATGGCAAAAAAGCTGTTACATTTCTGAAAGTTCTAAAATGCTACAAGTATCACATTGAGAGTCTGATTCAAAGCATTTTTGTTTGTTTCACAAAAATGAAGCTTCAGTATTCCTCTAACACAAGTCTGCATTGAATAACCCTCTTAAAAACAGTGATTATTAACAAACCAAACTACCGGTACTTTGTGTTACAACTAGTAGGTATTTTATTGATATATAAATTGCTTGTTTTTAAAATATACTCTAGAAACATAACAAATTGAAAAGAAGAAGCTTGTATTAAAGGTTAAGAAAATATTTGTGAAATTTCAGACATAGGATTTTGTTAGAGTCTTTTCAGTACTCACTCCCTGAAGACCACAAACCCCTGGAAAGCCATTTTAAGAAAATAATATCTCAGAAGTTGAAAATTGTGTTGATTCATTTTCTTTTGCAGCTGAATGTAAAGACACTCAAACAGAAAACCTCTTTAAGGTTTGTTTTCACTCATTTAAAGTTTGGTAACTAAAATAACGTCTTTTTAAATAATAATAATAATATCCTATTAATAAGTCAGTAACATCCTCTTTCTCCTACCATTGCAGCAGTAGTCCCTCCTAATAGCTTTCCATCAAATGCACCCCCCCCCACACTCACACACACATTTACCCAACAATATAACAAGAAGTCCAGGTTTATTGAAAAAAATGCTTCACTAAGGCTCCATCTCTGCTCAATGTATGTTTTGCCACTGAGCTTAACCAGAGGCCTGCCCCCTTCAAGAGTAACAGTGCAATCGTAAGCTTGTACTCAGAAGCGAAATGTTTAGGATTGCAGCTGGGAAGAGCAAGCCTATACTCCGTAACTCCTAGGGAAAGGAAGAGGGAGAAAGAGAAGCATCCCCGGGGAAGTATAGAAGCATAGAATTCCACTCATCTTTTGCTTGCTTGGCCAGCAGCAGTCAAGTCAGAGGCAAATGAAAGAGACCTTCCTGGACTCAACCCCCCCCCCCCAATTGCAAACTTAACTGAGCAGTTCCCAACTCACTCAGCCATAGAAGCAGACAGGAAGCAGAAACATCATGGGGCATCTCCCCTCACACACACACACCACTTCAAGATTCAGTTGTGTATATCAAGAGCACATGGTTTGCCTATATCAGCCCACCCTTTGCTGTCAGTGCCAAAAGAGCCTCTGCCCCTCTGAGACCTGATAGCATCCAGTTCCCTGCCTTCCCTTGCTTTGAGTCCCATCCTGAAGCCCAATCCTACTAAGGGGGAAGGCATTTCCATCCACTATGCCCTAGCAATGGAAAACAAAAAAAAAATGAATGTGGCATAATCATAGGCTTTATTGAACAGCTTTTGAGTTGGAGGAGTGGGTGGGTAGGGAGGGAAACCACACAGAGGGTTGCCAACCAGTCATCCAAGCAGAGCTCCTGTGCCTCAGAAAGCAGTACAATGGTCAGCAGGATGGTGGCAGGATCTGTTTCTCTCATGGCTCCAGCTCCACATTAGGACACTTACTTGACTACCTATTGCATAGCTGGCATGGAGTTGGCAATGAATCAGGAGCTTGTCTAGTGCAAGTGGGCTGGCAACCATAAGGAGGAACAAGGATGGGTTGGGCCTCCTTCCTGGTCCACTTGGAATGTACTGTGGGAGAAGGTCCTTTACAGCAGTCTGTGGAGAGCAAGGGAAGACAGAAAGCAATAAGCAATATATAACAGATGCAACACAGAGTCCATGAATGTGGGTGCACAGTAGGTGTTTGTGAGGAGGAAGAGGGAGTGGGAGTGGGGTACTTGAGTTCTTGGCCAGAACTCAGTCTCCTTCACCCTGGGAAGGGAAGTGACTGAGGCCACACTCGCCCTGGTGGGCTGCAGTGCAACTCTCTGTGTGGAGGAACAGCTTATACTGCTCCGTGTGCCCAGGATGTGCTCCTGTCAGGCAAAAAAGCTCACGAGTCTTTGGCCAGCAGTGGTAATGGTTGGATTGGAGTGTTTGCTTTTGCACATTCTGAGAGTGACTGTTCCTGCCTGTTTGGGGGAACCAAGCGTTACTGCAATACAATCTAGGCAAGGCATCCATATGCAAAGAGGGAGAAACTGTTGCAGGAATTCCACTTTGTAGGATAGCTGCCATCTCCCCTTGCTTACCTGTGTGGAGTGCTCTGTTCTTGCAGTTCCTGCTGTGGCAGTGTAGTGGAACTTGCAGGTTGGTGTTTGTGTCTGGAGTCCTAAGGTGAAGTACCTGTTAGGGTCCTAGATAGAGAAGTTAGCAATGTGCTCAAGTCCCTCTGTCTCTTCTGGAGACAAGCCATTTAACGAAACATTCCCTGCTTGTTCAAAGTGCACTTTCTTTATGTTTCCCATCACCAGAGTTTCCCCTATGTATACATGATCTGAGTGAGGCCTGAAAGATATAGGTCCATGCTAGGTACCCAATTATCTGATTTATGGTCTATGTATGCGTAGTGGTATGCTGTGACTGAGTGCTGATTTGCACTGTATCTTACATAATGATGTGAATGAGGAAAGAGATTATGCCCTCATAATGATGTGAATGAGGAAGGAGATGAGGGGAACAGGAAGTTTAGTTTTGTTTTGTTGTGCTCTTCACTGAGTTGAATGGGAGGAATTTTCCTTATATCAGCTCCATGGTCAGTGTCCCTGCCCCATTTTGGCTTCTAGGCCAGCAGAGTTGTGCTGGTATATACAAGATATGCAGCAGCATGTTTCATGTTCTCCTGTTGTTGTTAGTGGTGGTGCTTCTTCCCTATCCTACAGATAATCCCTCTGCCAGCATAACTGAAGGATAAAATTGTACTTAGCTATTTTAAGTAAAAAGTGGTGAAGGCAAGGCACATGTCCGGTATGAAACACTCCTGTTTGTGAGTATTGATTACTTGGTTATTAGTGTTAGTCCAAAGTGGAGGTGTGGATGGATGTATAAGTAATATGTGCCACAGGTTTGGTATATCAGCAGCAGCACTATATATCCATGAGAAATGACTGCTAAAATGCTTAATATTTTCAGAGCCTAAGCTTTAATCATTCTCACAGCAGAGTTTCAGAGAAGATGAATATATGATAGCTTCCTTCAGATATCTGACAGGCTGTCATGCAAAAGGTGAACAGAGAACAGAGAAAGAACCTCAAATGGGTGGAAATGGCAGGGAAACAGATTTGAACTAAACATTGGGGTAAAGGCTGTTCAATAGTGGGGCAGGCTGTTGCAGGAGATGATGGCAGCCCCTTCCTTGGGGATGTTTAAGCAGAGGATTGACAACAATCTGACAGAGTTGCTGTAGTCAGTGGAGGCTGGCTCATTAGGGCAAAGGGAGCACAGAACCACCAATCTCAGTCTTCTCTGCTATTTTGCTTACAACCAGTCACAGGGTAGCTCTGGATATCATTGGCTCTGGCTGCTGGTCTTAATAGACCCTAGCCACCACTGGCTGAAGTTGCATCTGGCATGGCAGGACCTTCACTGAGCCAGCCTAGATGTCCTCTGAAGTCTCTTCCATCCATGTGAGGCCAGGCTGATTATTGCTTTGCACTTATCTAATGAACTTCTCTCTCTATTTCCAGCTCATAACACAAAGCACAGACTATGGAATTGTAGAATTACCAGGGTTTTGTTTTGTTTTTAACTTTCTGTGCCTTTTACAGGTTCAGGACAAAGGGGAGGGGAAATCAACAGGTACAGCTTTTCCCTCCCTCTGTTCACTGAATCAGGATGGGAAAAACCAACACTCATTTCATTTCTCAGCTACCTGTAGCTACTCATAGCAAACTGTTAGGAAAGGAGTTAGCCCTTAAGAAAGTCTCAGTTATAAGTAATGGTTTTTAGAATACAGGGACAAGAGAGAGCATCATTAGCGATTACTCAAATTAATTATGTTTGCATCTCACTTTTCCCCCAATGAGCTAAGTGCATCTCCTGCTCCCCACTCCCACTGTCACTACAATCCTGTAAATTAGGGTTAGACTGAGGGCAAATCCATATTGTAGTTTAATGTGGATAGTAAGCTTCCTGTACCTCCATTAATTCTCCATTATCCATATTCTCAAAATCACTGCCTTTTCACACTTCCCCCTCCCTCAGTCCATATTTTCTCATTCTCTCTCTTTTTGGAGTATCCCTGGTATGAGAAAATCTGGATTGAGGGAATGGAAAGTGTAGAAAGGCAGGGATTTGGAGGTGGATGTCATGTGGTCAATGGAGAATTAATGCAGGTACAGGAAACTTACTATCCTCATTAAACAATAGTATGGGTGACCCATGAGAGATGCAGGCTGGCAAAGTTATCTCAGGAACTTCATGGCTGAGCCATGGCTTTATTAGCTCAAGTTGTACCTGAACCCTGCTTTCCCTATTATAAGTGCAACACTTTATCGCTATATCTTTGGGAGACATCAGAAACTAGAAATGTCAGCAGATCACTTACGTTGTTTGTGGAATGTCAAGGATTGGTCAATTAAGATATAATATCCCACCTATCAGGGGGAAAGAACATTACATGCAGGAGGTTCCAGGTTCAATCCCTGGCATCTCCAGTAGAATGGACCAGGTTAACAAGTGATGAGACAGACATCTCTGTGTAAGACTCTGGAGTGCTACTACCTGTTATACAATACTAGGAAAGACAGACAAAAAGTAGGAACCGGTATAAGGCAGACATTACATGAGTGGTTCACATACCATCTGGTATTTTACAAAAAAAAAGATACACGCAAATGAGAATATAAGTACCCTGAATAGTATGCTTCTCTCAAACAACATGCTCTTTAATGGTTCGGTCAGGGGTGAATAGAAAAAGTGACAGTGCCAGATTCCAACTCACCTTCCCAATAATGATAGAGAAAAGTAGAGAGACTGATGCTCAAGTGTTGCTTGTTCCCAGGGACAGCAGCAACTATATATTTAGACTTTAAAGCAGGCTTCACCAGCCTGATGCCCTCCAGCTGCTGTTGGAGTGTAATTCCCATCAACCCCAGCCAGCACAGGACACATTGGCAAAGGCTGCTTAAAATGACATAAATATACATTCTCACAACATTTCCGTATCAGGGAGACAAAGCAGAACTTCATTTGAGTTTTTCCCCTACTACATACTAAAGTTATATAAGTTGATATAGTCATTTGCAAACTGAAGTTGCTGTGTATTCATTGTATACATTGTATACATTGTTGTGTATACATTGGCCTGATCCAATGTAGGTTCACTCAGGAGTAAGTCCTGCTGAGTTCCATGGATTTACTTTCAAGGAAGCATTGCACAGAATTGGGTTTGCAAAATCATAGCACCATGGTCTTAAATGCATTTACCTGGACAGTAAATTCCATTTATTTTAATTGGAATTTGCTCCCAAGTAATTGCTTAGGAGTTAGGTGTTAAGTGATGCACAGCAATTTTAATTAGTAAAATCCTATATTTCATTATACATAGTGTCACGCTATAAATTTCTGGAGGGCTGAGGTACAGTTAGTGTGAGTTACAAATTATTTCTCTCAACTTGAATATATTCTGTTGCGTAACTTATATAAAGAGACTTCAACATGTACTGAAGTAATAAGAGCTATGCATACTGCATATAGAAACCTGCAGTTTCACAACCTGTACAAATGTGATGCTGTTTAATTGTGTGTCATGTATATGAATTTACACACCCGCTCATCCACAAGAATAAATGAAATATATTAATAAAACTTACACTTTGTGAAACAGCTTGATATATGAAAAATATTTTCTTCTACATACATTAGCCCTACTATCCTTCCTGCAATGGGGTTCAACGCCAAAGGCACAATATATCAGAAATCTGTTATGCACAACCCTAATTGAAATGAACAAGAGCAATGCAAAAACACCAACATGCTCTTCAGTATCTCCCATTCATTTCGAAGTGAGCGTGCACAGGAGAAAAACCCTATGAATTGCATCTCCATTTATTCTATTTATTTATTAAGAAATGTGCATCACATTTCAGATGCCAGAGAGAGAGAGAGAGAGAGAGAGAGAGAGAGAGAGAGAGAGTTGTTTGTTGAAGATTTACTGAAAATCATGTGGTATTTTAGATAGTGTTCAGGCACAAGGAGCCTACCATTGTAGGGAATAGTTTTCAGCAAAAATGGTCTAGTTGTTTTAGACATCTGCTTGTGACCTTTTATTTGCTCAGAGTCTTGAGCAGCAGGCATTTCAGCTGAAGAGAGGAGAAGATGATAAACAAATGGATTCAGCAATATAGTTGCCAGGCATGTAAACATGGATGACATTGCTGCTATAATCACATTAGTTCGTAGGATGCATTAACAATAACATCAAAACTGATCAACTAGCCAGGTCAGAAGATCTTTGAGGTGCAATGCGAGCAGGAGCAAAATTCACTGGATATCACTATAGAAGGGCATCTCTCTCTCTCTCTCTCTCTCTCTCTCTCTCTCTCTCTCTCTCTCTCTCTCCCTCTCTCTCTCCAGACTATATAAACAAGGCTCCATGGGTAGGAAGTCACCTTGAGGCAATGCAATGCAACATCATCTCAAATCAGAGTTGCACTTTGAGTACATGGAGGGGGGAGGGTTAAAACAAAATCCATTTCCTTCTTGTCTCCCTTCCCCATAGTGTCCCTCTTAATTGGTGCATATGCAGTGTGAGACAGAGGTAGTTTATCTGTCTCAAACAGCATATATACCAGTTAAGGGTGAATACATCATGTAGTCTCTGCTCTCATTCCTAGACCCTCTACTGTCTACAGTACAGCCTGAAGGTTTATTGCCTTCCCCTCTCCATTTCAGAAAGACACCTCAGTTCGATCATCTCCGTCTAGTCACTGTGTCTTACATTCTCCCCTGCCACTATTTTACAGAAGGCTAGGGTAAGAGAGGTCAATATGATACACTGTCATCATCATCATTTTAATCTCCTATGAGGCTGTCCACATTCTGTCTTCCCTGTACAGGCAATATAAGACGAGAGCAGACTGCACTTCCTATAGCATTCCTGATATTTATAATATAGCAACACACACATTTACTGGCTTTGCAATTGAACACATTGAGTGCAATCCACCTCCCACTTAATTCAATGGCAAAATTCTCTACTGATTTATTTTAATGGAATGGGATTTCATCCACTATCAGAAAAGCTAGGGGGTGGGGAAGTTGTTTTAAATGCAGAGCTATTATCTAAAAAGGATGCATATATATTCCTCTTATCCCAGCCCCAAGACTATTTCAAATGCTTTTGCCATTAATTAGTAAATACCCCACCAAAAAAAACCCCAAACCTTCAATGGGTATTTCAAAATGCAAATCTATGCAAGGCGAAATGTATAAAATACAAAATCATTCCCAAGTGTTTATGTCATGAACCATATTTTCTGTCCTTGGAATCTTGCACACACGAGGTCTAATTTTCAATTACTTTCTTGATTTTCCACCTTTTGAATTCACAAAGCGTTCGTTCCTTCTGTCACACGAGCTTACCTTTATGGTCTGTTTAGCAGTGCAGCTACCTCCTGCATACCAATTTAGGGGCTGCAAAGACAACCTAACAGTCCTTGATCGCAGCCTCGCACCTTCCCAATCACACATAGATCCTGTGTGCATTTTAAAACCCTACTTTTTTTTTTAAAGAAGACAGCAGCAACTAACGCTTCCTCTCTTGCTCAGACATCTACTTCTATGTTTATTTAGCACACACACACACTCACACACACCCCTTCTCCCAAACTCCCCATTTGTTGAATTACAGGTAAGATGATGCAGAGGGGCCAGCGCAGACACGAAGAGGTTACTTCGCATTTTCTCCAGATTTAAATCCGCAAGGAAAACTATCGGGAGACCACACGAGTAGAGGAAGAAGAGCTGACCAGGGATCCGTGCCCCCCATCCTCATACACAGACACTTAGGGTGATGATGACTGTATGGAGAAGCAGCAGCCCAAACAGCCTGGTACTGCAGTGCTTTCTGGAGGATCAGACAGACAGCTATTCTCATGGTTGAGGTTGGGTTCCCCCCTCCCCCCAGTTCAAAAAAAACAAAAACAAAACAAAACAAAAAAACAACTACAACCCACCTTTGCTGCTGCTGCTGCAAATGATTGTTTCAGAACTTTTCTCGCCCCCATTTGTAAACAAGATGCGTGAAAAAACTCACCGGGTCGTCCTGATCTCTGTCTGAAGGTCAATCCCGGGCTAGCTTGGATGGCAGTTTTCCTCGAGGGGCTCCGGGAGGTTCGGGTCCGATTCCTGGCCCTTCTTTTTTCCTCCCCTTTCCCCGTCTCGCGTCTTCCCTCCTTCCTGACCGTCCTCCCCGATCCGTGTGCGGCAACACGAAGGCGCCCCTCTATTCAGCCTTCCTCGCCCAGCAGCCTCGCCGCCGACGATCAGATGCCATGGTCGCAATCCACATCGCGGCAGATGTACCACAGGATCACATAGAGGATGAGCAGGATGGCGAAGATGAACAAAGCCACCAGAATCGCCTTGGTCACCGGGGAGATGAGGGACTGCATGACCCCCGCGCGAGAGCCGCCCGAGGAGCTCGCTCGCCAGTAGGCAGCCCGCGTCGGAGAAGTGAGGCACAAGCGCGCCGAGGACGGAGCAGACAGGCTCTCCTCTCCCGCAGAGGCGGCGGCGGCAGCCTCCACACCGAAGTCCCCCCGTCGCCTGAAAGAGCCCCGCTAAAACCTGGGCTGCCTCCGCATTGGTTCGTGCCAAGCTGACAAGGCGAGGGCGAGAGGCTGAGGCGCCGGGCGAGCGGGCTTCCCTCCCGCCTCCTCGTCAGGGCGCCCGGAGAAGAGGCAGCAGGCGGACTGGCTGACGGACTGACCCCGCAGGGCTCTCACCAGCCGGCACTCGCCCGCTCCGGCAGCCGCGGCCGCGAAGGGGCTGGGGAGCTGAGGGGGCAGGCGGCGAGAAGTTAGCCCGCCCAACGGCGCGGCCATGGGCGCCCCACCACGCGCGCCGCCGGGAGGGCTCCTCGGTGGGTTTTGGCGGGCTAAAAGAAGAAGGATGCTCTGCCCCGGGGGCGTCGCCTTCCCTTTCAGTCAGAGGCCGGCTGAGGTGAGGCGGCGCGCAGCGGGGCGCCGGCTGCTGCTGCTGCTGCTGCTGCTGCTGCCGAGCGAGCGCCTTCAAAGTTGGGCGGCGGCGAGGCGACAGCCCGCAGGTGGTGGTGGTGGGGACAGGTGGGGAAAGCCAGGCTCCTCCTGGGAAGCTCCGTGAGGAGAGCCATGAAAGGGCAGCGCCAGAAGGGGAGAGACCGGGCGGCTCTGAGGCGCGAGCGGCGGAGGGCGCGCGCCTGGAAGTTCCTTCTGGCCGCTCCGCCGCGGTGCTTCCCGCCTGCGCTTGTCCGTGTGCGTCTGTGCGCGCTTCTGCAGCGGAGGCAGGCAGCCGGCTCGCCGCAGACGCGAGACCCGCCTGATTAGTATTCCGCCCAGCAGCGCGCCTTCGCTCTTTTTCCCGCCTCCTTCCCACTCGCCCGCCCGCCCGCCCCTCGCGCCTCGTCTAGTCCTTCCTCTCCCTCATACCGCCAGTGTAGCCGGGGAAACCTCGGCTGTCATTGACTGTGTGTGCTGTGACTGTAATTACAAGGGAGTATGAAATGCTGAGGGAGTGTGTAGCAGAAGAGGGGGGGGGGTTGTAAACGACATGCCCCCCACCACCTCCTGCTTAACTGACGTCTCCCCTGAGAAGCCTGAGGTCTCCCAAACTAGATGTGGAGAGTCCTGTCCTCTCCTTTCAAGGGGGCAGAACGGGGGTTCACGCTCAGGTGAGAGTGGCAGGCAAAAAGGGCAACACCACCTCCGACCGCCGTGGAAAGACAGCCAGGCTGCCCCTTATGCGGAGCGTGCGTGCAACTGGAGTTTAGGCGCGCGCACACACAGTCGCCACATGTTGACTGCGGCAAGGAATGGCTCCCCGGCTAGCAGTGCTTTTTTCCTGGGGGGACGTTTTGTGCATCTAAGTTTGGCCTCATTGAGGGGCAGTATTTCAATATGAGCAGGAAAATGAGAGTACCCCTAAATATTTTTTTTAATAGAAAAAAGCACTGCTCCCTAGCATGTGTGAACAGCCATCGGGGGTCCCTCTCAAACTCCACAGACAGAGCCTGGGCATAGCTTCAACGAATACCCTGCAACCCACCACCTCCTAGGCCCTCTAGTCTCTCCCACCCCCAACAAAAATAAAATACCTGTTTACCTGAGGCTGACACAAAAACTCATATACTATATCAATGAATGAAATGTTAATGTCTTCCCCTTTTCCTTCCCTCTCTCTTCCCACTTTTCTTTTCCTCTAACCCCATTTTGCCTAGAAGAGTAACATCCCACTCTGAATCTGACTGACTTGTTTGAAGGATTCTGTGGCTTGAAAACAGAGACTCTGGATGTACCCAAGAAAGTATTGAATAAAAACATTAAAAATTAAAATTAAAAACAACCCACAGTCTATCTCCTCCGCTAACGTTTTTCAATTCAGCTTCATTGGAAAGCCATGAAATCTGATCCTGCAAAGGCCCAGTCTAGGTATTAGGACTGCCACCTTCTTTTGTACCTAAGAGGCAGACAATATGTGGTAGGTAAATAAGACATTATGGGTTGTAGTTGAGGAAACTTCCTCTGCACCAGCACAAAAGCCCCAAAACATACTTGCTGAAATACAGGTTATCTATCACCTTATAACAGGCACTGTATGGAGTAGTTACAGAAATCTCAGTATGGTGCCTATCTGTTATTCTGAGGTGTGGGCTGAAGAAGTACCAAATACCAGTTTTTGTGCAGCCTGGGCCTATTCATATTTATTTGGGAGTCCCTATTATTTTACACCCATTAGTAAGTGTGCATAAGAGTAGAGCTTTACCTGTGTTAAGTTGGAAAAGGCTTATTTGCTTGTGGTCTGGGGTTCAGGGGTGCCAATGCACTATCAGATTCCCTACTTATGGAATCGTCCACATGCAGACAGATTTAAAGACAGAGACACTAGCTGTCATAAATAAAGCCTGATTGGATTTATTCTGATGACTTTTTGCAGAGAATAGGAAAATAAAGCAATGAACTAGCTGAAAAAAACTAATTTTAGGGAAGCCAGTCTGTTCCAGGTCGCCTGCCCCTCCCAGATATCTTTGACCAGTACAGGACAAAATAACAAGCTTTTGGTTCCTTTACAACAATGGTTTTTGCAAGGACAGCTAGAATAATTTCACTTTAGCAGTCAGTATCCTGAGCTAAGCTACTCATTGTTGATAACAGACAATACCTTGTGTGTTTGACAGAAACATCCAGCATCCCATGAAGCAAGACAAGAAACTTCTGAGGGCAGCCAGGTCAGGATAACACAAATGAAGATTAAACACAATATCAATATATGGTAAAGGAATATAAATCCAGATATTCTACGGTGTTAATACACTGTATGAAACTCAAGATTAAATCATTATGTTTCAGCTCTGAAAGAGAGAACCACACAGATGGGAGACAAGAATGCAATGGCTGTGGCATATATTTTATTCATGAAATACATTTTGCTTCACAATGACATTTTTGCTCTACATATATAAGGGGAGGGGGAGCCAGAATGTCAGTTGTTTCTGATGTATCACTGTATATACCACGTGACTAGAAAATAAGAGCAATACATAGTCAAAAATGACAAATTTGTCAAGAGCCATGAATAATAGTTTAAACGAATAAAAGAAAATGTGTATATCTATTATCAGGCTGAATGGAAAACAAACTAAATGAAATATTGATCCTGCACTCATCCTGTCAGATAAGTTGGTATACATTCATTTTGTCCAATATAAGAGTCGGATGTTTTAAGTTGTTAGCTTTTCTTCTCATTTATGACAAAAGGCGTTTCTCTGCTCTAAATGTAATCCACCTGCCTATATTCTGAAATCACAGAATCATAGAATTGTAGAGTTGGAAGAAACCCTGAGGAGCATCTTGTCCAAACTCCTGCAATGCAGGGCATCGAACCTGCAACCTTGGCACTATCAGCACCATACTCTAACCAACCGTAACATGTGACAAAAACTGAGGAGGGAATTTTAAAGGTCTTCTTAAAAAGGGAAATGTTTTTAGAAGTCAGAACTTACAAGGGAATTGGGAATTCAAAATTTTAAATAAAGTTGCTGATGGAAGGCACTCCGGGTCACTGAGGCCACCTGAGCCTTGAGTAACCACAAAGGGTCCAGGAGTACCCCCAAGCTATGAACCTGATCCTTCAAAGGAAGTGTAAGCCCATCAAGAGCAGGCGACCTCCCACCCATCTGGTCTAGGGAACCACCCACTAACAGTGCCTCAGTCTTATCTGGATTGAGCTTCAGTCTGTTGGCTCTCATCCAGTCCATTACCCAGCATTTCCATTGCCTCATCTGCAGATGTAAAGGAGAAATAGAGCTGAGTGTCATCAGCATACTGCTGACAATGTACTCCAAACCTCTGGATAACCCCACCCAGTGGTTTCATGTAGATGTTAAACTAGATGTAAAAGGGATTGAGGCTTGTGGAACCCCAGACAACTCCACGAAGGTTCGGCGGCTCGAGTGAGAATAACCCCTGCTGGCGACCTTACGAATCCAATACCAATCAATAGAGGAGTTCGCCAGGGATGCATCCTAGCCCCTTTTCTCTTCAATCTATTTATAAGAGATATGAGAGTACCCCTAGCTGAGTCCCAATTAGCTATACATGCACCCCGCCTTGCAAATTATCGTTGTCCCCTGTTGCTATACGCCGACGATGCAGTGATCCTTTCTTTTTCGAGAATTGGTCTCAGGAGGGCCTTAAAAATATTTGTCTCATACTGTAAATCCAATCTCCTTACCATAAATCAACTTAAATCTAAAGTTTTAATTTTTTCAAGAAGCAGAAAAACATATAAGTGGGTCTTGGATGGGAAACCCATTGAACAAGTATACAAATTTCGATACTTGGGAATATACCTTCAATATAACATGGGCTGGAAAACACACGTCGCCTACATCCAAAATAAGGCCAAAGCTCTCTCTTTCGCGCTTCTGCGCTTCTTTTTCTCCGAGGGAGCCCTTCATATTCCGTCTGCCTTAAAGGTATACTATACCAAAGTCGTGGCGACAATAGCTTATGCTGCCCCTTTATGGGGGGCCTTAGCGAACTTGTCCTCATTGGAGATAATTCAAAGCCAATTTCTGAGGCGGTTGCTAAATCTGCCTCAGTGTGCAAGCAACTATGCCATTCGGCTAGAATTAAAAATCCCTTCCCTTGAGAATGCCTTATGGAGACGCATTTTCTGCTACTGGTTGTCCCTATGGCATAGGCTTCCAAGCCGCTATCTCTTGCAATGTCTCTGGAGAGATGAAGCTGTAAGCCCGTGGGCTGAAAGGATCCATAAGAAAATGATGGCATATGGCTTGTTTCTATCGGACCTATTAAAACTAGATCCCATCTCGGCCAAAAGAGCCATTATACAAAAACTTGACGAGGTTGACTTTCAACAAAACATCTCAAGGGGAAGTGGCACCTGCTCTCCGCTAAATCTAGGCATCGGGCCCACTTTGCTGATTCCATCATACCTGTCATCTTTGACAGTTGCGGCTCACAGATTTGCCTTCGCCAAAGCCAGATTCAACGTCTTTCCATCAAACGTCATGCGAAACAGGTTCTCCAATGGACAAATCTCAGCCTTATGTGTATGTGACAATAGAACCATTGAATCTCTTCACCACATACTTGTAGGCTGTCCTTTGCACAGGGCTGCTCGGTCCCGATTTTTACTCCCTTTAATTTCAGAGACTTTGGGTATGACAGTGGAGGCCCAGTTAGCATACCTCCTACAGGACAGGGACCCGAGCAAATCACTGCTAGTGGCAAGATTTTTGATTGTAGTCCTTTCATACAAAAAGAAAAATGGCCTACTCTATGAATATTGATTTTCTTCTAAATGTATCCAAATAGAGTCCTGTAGACTGTAAAATTTGTAATGTACTCGTTCAATAGTTCTTTTTAATTTGCCGGGTCACAAGTAACTGTACGAACTTGTTTGCTGATTTTAAACTCGTCAAATCATATCTAAACTATCCTTATTTAAATTGTTAAAGTGATGTTGTATAAGCTGTATATCTCTGTGGGCCTATGGCCGTAAATAAATATTATTATTATAACCCCAGACTGAAGGTTCCTTGGGGCTGAAAAGCATTCCCCAAGCAACAACCTCTGGGAACGACTATCCAAGTAGGACTGGAACCACAGCAAAGTGGTGCCATTCACCCCTAGTTTGGACAGTTGCTCCAGAAGGATACCATGGTCAATGGTATCAAAAGCCACTGAGAGGTCGAGAAGAATTAAAAGGGACATGTCTCCCTTGTCTCTCTCTCGACAGAGGTCATCATACAGGGCAACCAAAGCAGTTTCTGTGCCAAAACCAGCCCTAAACCCCAATTGAAATGGATCCAGAAAATCAGTTTCTTCCAAAAGCGCCTAGAAAAATGACCTTTTAAGTTAATGAAGTCATACTCTTGCACAGTCAGGAACACAGATAAAACAACTCAATGAATCTTTTCTGTCTCTGAGTCTACACAGAACTGGTATTAAAGGTAAAATACATTTCTCATAATCCACTATCACCATAGACTCTTAGTTCCTGAAATAGTACATTGTCGGTATTAATTCTCTGGGTATTATCTCCCCACAACATTTCTTTAAGTTCTATTTTCAGATGACTTTGTAAAACTTTTATATTTAACCTTTTAATAGGCTTGCCTCTCTCCTTAGTCTAAGCAGTCTTTCTGGATACAGTTGCATTCATAAATTCAAATATGCATTCTTATACATTCTTACAATAGTTATCGACAACGTTGTTGTTATTATCATCAGTGTAGCTATGATGGTGATTATTTTTCCTGTGATCTTCATCATCACTACAATCAGTTGCCACATAGAAGCAGAATGTATACCAAGGAGGTTCTCAAGCTATCTGTTTATTTAGGTTTTTATACCATTTAGTTTAACAAAAATATCTAAATGGTATACATAAAAACAACAACTCCCAATAAAATTTCCCGAGAACTAGGCAAAAAGAAAATGCAACTGTGTATCACAAATGAAATGGAGTAGTGTACAAACAAACAAAATTACAGGCCATGAAAGCTTGGGGATATGTATACATTTTAAAGAGGTTTTTACGGCCATTTCCATCTCCATCTCACAAATTATCCAAAGGAAGGTATTTCAGAGAGTGGGTGTTTTCACCAAGAAGACCTGCTTTCATGTCATGAAGTGGTAGTGTGCTGGTTGTGGAATGACAGGCAGGGTATCTTCAAAAAATCTTAAAGATCAGCTTGGTCTGTACAAGGGAGGCAGTTTGATACATACAGTATCATGGCCCCAAATTGTTTAGGACTTTAAAAGTCAACAACAAAACCATGAAGCTGGTTTGGGATGTTCATTTTCATTGATTTTTCACTACAAATAGTGCAAAGTAGACTATCACATGAAATGAATATCACCGAACATCACAGATCCCAAGCCAACAGAAGCAAGTGGGCCCAAAAGGAAATAATAAAGAATTTTCCACGTATCTTTTACAGACACATTTTCTAGTATACATGCCTGAGGTCTTGAAAGATGTCTCATCACAATGTGGAAAAGTGCAGTTATCCCATTTGTAAACGCAATAAAAGCATATACCATATTCCTTTAAACTCATCCATTTTTGGATGTCCTTTAGCCTTTCAAACTTACACCATCTGTTTCTCTAATAATGCTAACTTTTGAACCAGTTATCTCTACATTTGTATTGAAATAAAAGGTTTTCCCACTCCTCTGCTGTTGCTAACCTACCTGCTGTTGACAAGTACATAATCAAAACTTTGTACACCAAACTTAGACTGTCTCCCTTGAAAGTAGATAAAGTACCGACTTCATGTCCCTCGTTATACATACTCCAAAATGAACCAACCACGTCACAGCCCCACCACATATCACAGTAAGTGCCTACCACAACACACCCTCTCCAATTGCTTTTGTTACTGGATTGGTGGGGTGCAAATCGCACTGTGGTCTAAACCACTTTGGCTCTTGAGCTTGCCAATCATAAGATCAGCAGTTCGAATCCCCACAACGGGGTGAGCTCCTGTTGCTTTGTCCAAGCTCCTGCCCACCTAGCAATTTGAAAGCACGCCAGTGCAAGTAGATAAATAGGTACCATTGTGGCAGGAAGGTATATGGCATTTCCATGCACCCTGGCTTCCGTCACAGTGTTCCGTTGCGCCAGAAGCGATTTAGTCATGCTGGCCACATGACCCGGAAAGCTGTCTGCGGGCAAACACCAGCTCCCTTGGCCCAAAAGTAGAGATGAGTACTGCACCCTATAGTCGAATTTGACTGGACTTAACCATCCAGGGGTCCTTTACCTTTACCTTTTACTCGATTGGTAAACAGTACCTACTTTTTGTGAGGTCATATACTAGGTGTATAAAACTTTTATAGAAATGCATTTTTTTTTTTAAAAAGAGAAAGCTGTAGTTAGGGGTGTGATGTATCTTACATAAGAGGGATTCCCCCCCCCCCCCAAGTATTCCAAGCTGGAGACCCGAAACTCACAAATAATTTCTACAGCACTTTGCTGGGGACTTTTGGCCACATGTTTACCTGAGGAAGAGCGAGATAAGAGCAGTAACATCTCATTGCTCTCCAGTTTTCTTCATGCTGACACTTGGTAACATTCTGTAATCTGTTATATCAGAGTATTAAGGGAATGCAGCCTGGGCTTTTGACTCAGCATGATTCAAAGTTTTATTCCAGATAAGACCTGTACAGGCCGAAGTGAAATACACAGCAGAATTTAGGACATTGTCAGTTGCCAGGGCTACAGCAGTAATTTCAAAGTATGCCACTTTTACTACTTTGCTTGGACTTGTGAGAGCTCATTCATGGAAGATGTAAAATAATAAGGCTTCCAAAAACAGTTCTTTTTTCCTATTCTACCAACTAGGGCTACTTTCCACTTGATACCACTTTCACCCCAGCACTACATGAAGACATGCTGAAAATTGGAACGTTGCCATTCAATGTATTTTTTACTACTTCTTGAGATGCTTGCCCTAGTGTATATACAACTCAAGTGCACAGAGTTACCTATACTCATAATGCTATTTTTTATTTTTTTATTTTTGCTAATACATATGTTCATATAGTAGAAATAGGGCAGCTGAAAGGGGGTTCAGTGGGTATTGCTGCACTGGGCCCAGTTCCAGTTGGACCCCCAGACCATGAGCTTTCATGTTTTTAAAAAGTATGTCTCTAGTCCTGGCAGAATAAACAGCACCACTCAAAGTAATTGCTGCTCACACCTTTCAGTTTAGCCTATGAATGAAGTCACAGATGTGATTGATGAGTACTGTAGAGAGATTTGGAGGAAACACCCTAAAATAGCTCAAAATGACTCAGGAAGCCCCTTGTCCAGAGAAGAGGATTTCTGGTTCACAAAAATAGAGAAGGAATTTCTAGTGCATATGCCACTAGCATAGAAGCCAATTCCTAAGTGCCAAGGTCTCTTCACCTTCCCCAGTAAAATATTTGAGGGGGTCGTGGCTCCCCAAGTTGTAGGCATTGCTATTCAAATGGTGTGTATGTGCCCCGTCTTGTGATTGATTATGCCAGGTGAGGCTTACCTGGGCTCCCCCAATATTGTATTCAAGTTGGCACCCCTGGCCACTATTTTTTATTTTTGGTCCAAATACAGACCATTGGTACTATTTGGTTTACTTTGAAACAGCTCCTTGTCTTATTTTTAAGTTGTTTTTTTTAAAAAGGATTTTTATTGGTTTTACATATAATCACATTATATAACATCATATCCTCTTATTTTATCTCTTTGGCTCATCTGAGCCTAACGACTTCCCTCCCTCCCATCTGATGGTTTACAAAATTAAACTTTACATCTTTACATTTCGCTTCGTTTCCTATCCTTGTTATGTCGTTACCTAAAATATTATATTACTCAACCTGAATAGGTAGCAGTTTCATCTTACAAATATTCAGATAACCCTGCTTATGATGCTTATTGCTTACAGTTATCTTTCAAATATAATATAAATTTGTTCCAGTCCTTTTGGAATGCTTGGTAATGCTGGTTCTGGATTCTTCCCATCTGTTTTGCCAGTTCTGCAAAGTCCATCGTTTTCATCTGCCACTCTTCTTTTGTTGGTAACTCCTGTTGTTTCCATCTTTGGGCTAACAAAATTCTTGCCACAGTTGTTGCATATAAGAACAATTTTTTCTCTTGTCTCGATATCTTTCTACCCACTATGCCCAATAAAAAAGCTTCTGGTTTTTTAACAAAAGTGTTTTTAAACATTTTCTTTAGCTCATTATATATCATTTCCCAGAAAGCTTTTACCTCTTTACATGTCCACCACATATGGTAAAAAGTACCTTCCTTTTCCTTACATTTCCAACATTCAATTTTTGTTCTATACATTTTGGCCAGTTTTACTGGTGTTAAATGCCACCTATACATCATTTTCATAACATTTCATTTAAGCGTACTGCATGCTGTAAAATTAACACCTTCATTCCATAACCTCTCCCATTCTTCTAACTGTATATTATGTCCAATATCTTTAGCCCAATGTATCATTAACGATTTTACCTCCTCATCTTTAGTATGCCATTCCAATAATAATTTATACATATTTTTAAAGTTGTTTTTTTTTTAAATCTTCCCTGGTAGATAAGTGATCTTTACCAGATAAAACAATTGGAAATCCAGGATTTTTGTGCATCTATGACTGGGCTATGGCATGCCCACCCAAAAGCAAATGGTAGCAGCAAAGGCATGTGCTTTCTAACTCGAGATTCATTTCATGCAAAATATCATTTCCCACCCTGAGTATGTAAACATTAAAAAAATACACTGCAAACAAGAGCCATCACTAGCATACCCATATTGCAGAGGGGTATTGTGGTTGAGAAAGTATGGCTTGAGCCAACTCTGCAAATTAGCCCAGTGTTGCTATTTTACTATTGCTTTAGGGATGTGGGCTGAGAGAGAAAAAGACTGCAACAAAAGATATAGAAAGGTTAAGTTTTTAATATGGGAAGCATATAGGTCTGACTTACAGTATGGTGAAGCTAGAAGCATATCAACCTAATGTCTCAACAAACGAAACTGATTTGTAAAAATGTTACATGGAAAAAATACGAGAGAGACATTGCACATACCTTTGTAAATCAATAAAATCCTTAATAATAATAAAAAACAACAACAAGGGAACAATTAGGAAGATTTAATAGCCTTTATCAGAATGGACACAGGTGAGTATGGAGGAGGAACAAGTATCCATTTCCCAAAAATAGAAGCTGCAAAGTTTTAATCTTTCAAAAAGTTAAACTAATTTAGGGTGAGCACTCATTTTCCCTTATCTTTGGGAATGTGCCAGAACAACAGATGAGCATGTTCAGTGACTGAAAAACACAGACAATAGACATTGATGTAGATAGGCAAATCATTTAGAGGCGCTTGAATTAAGATGACAAGTCAACTTTGGAGTCACTGGGAAGGTTTCCAGGCATTTGTGGGCAGTCTGTGCTTCCAGGCCAATGACATTGCCATAGATATATGTATGGCTCCATAGCAACCATACATACTCCTAGCTGACAGAGAAAAATGTTTCTTCAGCTCCTATGCCCCAAAGCCTACCCTCAGACAGTGCCTAGATCTGCCCAAACAGCAAAGTTACATTCTGGACACCACAGTGTCTCTATCTGATTAATATTGATATAAATAACACTTTACATTGGAAACCCTCCTTCATGGATCACTGCCTTGTTGTGGCAAAAGGGCTTGAATAACTCAGAGAAGCTATGAGCTATGCCGTGCAGAGCCACCCAAGATGGACAGGTCATAGTGGAGAGTTTTGACTAAACGTGATCCACCTGGAGCAGGAACTGGCAAGCCACTCCAGTATCCCTGCCAATAAAACTCCATGGACAAAGACAACAGGCATATAAAAGTTATGATGCTGGAGGCAGTGGAAGACAGGAGTGCCTGGCGTGCTCTGGTCCATGGGGTCACGAAGACTCGGACACGACTAAACGACTAAATAACAACAACACTGGAAACCAGCTGACTGCTACTTATATGTAAATGCTTCTAGGTTCTACCTATAGAGCACCATGCAGTCTATATTTTGTTCATAGAATCAAAGAGTTGGAAGGGACCCCAAGGGACATTCAGTCTAATTTCCTGCAATGCAGAAATCACAGCTAAAGCATCCATGACAGATCCAACCTCTGCTTAAAACCCCCCAAGGAAGGAGAGCCCACTATCTTCTGAGGGAGTCCATTCCACTGTCTCTTACTGTCAAAAAGTTCTTCCTAATGTTTAGTCAGAATCTCCTTTATTGTGGCTTGAATCCATGGGTTTGGATCCTACCCTCTGGAGCAGAAGAAAACAAGCTTGGTCCATCTTCATTCTCAATAATAATAATAATAATAATAATAATAATTTATGTGCTAATGGACGGGATTACAGCACACATTCGCTTCCTTAGGGAAGTAATATTTGCTGCAGAGGAGGAAAAGTCAGAGAAAAGAAGTCAAAAGAGCTTGATTAGGTAAAAGAGGACAGTAGCCTTGCCTGGAGGTTTACAATCTTTGAGCATAAGCACATACGAGCTCACCTGGATCAAGGCAGTGGATCATCTAGTCCAGCATCCTATTTTCACAGTGAGCAACTGTACTTCTTCAAACAAGGCATGAGCACAGGGCCAGTTCCAGCAGCCAATCAGACTTGGCACTGGCTCATCTACAGCAACTGGAATTCAGAAGCATACCATCTAAGACACTGGAGAGAAATACACAGCAACCGAGGTTGTATTTACTGTGAGTACAAGGGAAAAGATGGACGACAGCAATTTTAAACATATCCATGTCCGCAAAAAGCATTATTACAGACGTGGAGCAAGGCTCATCCTGTTGAAAATTAGAACAAAAGCACTCCCAAACAACCTACACCATTGGTCATGAAGTGATCAGATTTTTCTCACCCAGGCTAAATTAAATCCAGAGAGACTAAGCTCTGCTGAAAATAGAACATTATGAAAGTGTTACATTTGCATAAAGCAAAGATAAAACTAATAGGCCTTTCTCACACTTGAAGTGATTAAATTAAGTTAGTCATTCTCTTTAAACAAGGTGTAGCATCTTCTAGGAACCATTGCCAAACCATTTCACCAAACATGCTCAAACGTTTGTTTGCTAAGCTTCTGGGGAAAGCTGTCGCCTCCCAGCAGAAATAAAAATGATGATTGCTACTGCTTTAGGTCAGCAGTCAAAGAACGGTGCGAGTAAGTCCCATGTGCTCAAGGAAGCTTTGGAGTGGTGCTCAGGATCCTTCCAACTTCTCTAGTCTACGTGGCAATCCACTTTAACACTTAAATAGAATAGAATTACACCCTTCAGCTGGAGAGAGGAAAAGCACAGCCATGAAGACAGTACATAAATAAAAAAAGAGGAAAGGGAAACACATGCAAGTTTGGGGGACTGGGGTAGAGGAGATAAGGGGAAGATTTCCCTAGCAACTAAATCTTACAGATTGAGTGCTGGGAAAAGGACACATCCCTACAACAAGGGCATTGCAATGCAGCAGGTGGTTAAGTAATTGCTCTGTGGTGCTTGCCCCTGTGATGTTTCCCCAACCAATATGATCTTTCGCTTCCTGCACAGAAGATGCACTGCATATTCCATACCAGCAGACAGTTTCAGAAGCTAGAATTGCCATGACCATGAGAACTGTCATTCTCTCCTTCAGGCTTGTATCCCGGATGGCAAACCCGGATGGAGGAGATGGAGAAGAAGGGAGGGAGGAATATGCTAAAACAGAAGGAAACCCAGCCAGATGGGCGGGGTATAAATATATTATTATTATTATTATTATTATTATTATTATTATTATGCCTTTCCATCTGTCTGTCCCTGTCTGGTTATAGTGTGGTCAGTGCCGGATTTATGTATAAGCTAAACAAGCTATAGCTTAGGGCCCCACTCTCTTGGGGCCCCCACAAAAAAATTAAAGGGGGGGGGACTGCATGTACATTTCCAAAATATAAGATAAAAAACAAATAAAATAAAACCTACATACAGAAACATTGTTTTGTGTTGTGTAGGTCCTATGATGTAAGTAATGGGCCCCCAATCATTTCAAGTTAGAGCTTAATAATTATTTCACTATTAATATACTTCTTCTTAATTGTATTTCAGTTCAACAATTACTTTGATAAAATACATCTTTTGGTATGTGCAAATGGCTTTAGAAAACTACAGTGGTACTTTGGGTTAAGAACTTAATTCGTTCTGGAGGTCCGTTCTTAACCTGAGGTACCACTTTAGCTAATGCGGCCTCCCGCTGCCACCGTGCCGCCGCCACACAATTTCATGTCTTCTTACAGCATTAGATGAGATAAATTAGAGATATTACTTTGATATTTTCCCTGCATGATTTGAAAGTGGAAATTTACCACCTGATCAGCTTGTTATGAATGACTTTAATAACCTTATGGCATGTTTGTATAATCTTTCATTCTTTCGCCAAAGGTTATTTTGACTCTTTTGCTTCTGAATTTTTTATGAGAGCTTGTCTGCTGTTTCTGTGGTTATCTTTCCCAAAATGGAGACACGAATGGCTCCTTTATAGTGTGGCTCCCTCGTAACTTTATATTAATCTAATGAAAAACTGGCAATGGGAAAGAGATAGGAGTCGTATCAAATTAAGCTTTCTAGAGATGGCATTGCAAGGGAATCATCTTTGAAAGGAAAACACAGTATTTTTCTAGACTGTAGGAGTTTCCTTCCTTGATTGACTTATCTAATAGCTCCACCTAATGGGATTAATAGGAATATGCCTGCCAAGGCTTTTCTTCTTCTTAGAACTTTTTATTTGTAGGATTTCTATTGTATATGGAGGAGGACCAGAGAGTGCCCAGTGATATTTGTGCTTCATTCTCAAAGGTGGCATTGACCGATTTAATTAATGTTTACAGCTTCAGCTTCTGGAACATCCCCACACACTGCAAACCGCAAAGGGTGCTTTGACCTTAAATTCAGGCAGAAACAAAAATTGAGGTGGGTAGCAATGAGCCAGTCTTCCTCAGTGCCAGTTCAGCACCACAGAAGCAAATAAGGAAGCAGAGGTGCAACGCTTCGAACAATGAATTACACTGGGGAAGAGGACATTGGCTGAAAGCTCCTGGGTGCTGACTAGCCTATTTGCACAGAATTGGATTTATCATAACGTGAGAAGCGGAAACACATGATCTCACCTGTGGCCAGATTTTAGCCCAGAAATGAATTTAGGCTAATTTAGAAGCAGCAAGGGTTTCAAAAACCACTTGTACTTCTGAAAGACACCTGCAGGGCATATTAATCAGCATGTGAGGCTTCACTTAGTTTCATAGGAAGAGTCTGTGCCAATGTTAGTAGCCTCCAAAAAGGCTCCTGTACGTTGTAACAGCTGCATGGCATTGCCATAAACAGCTGCATTTCCTGAGGCAACTATGCAGCTGTGGTAATAAATGAAATTGCCACAACAGCCTAACATGATGCTCTAGCCAGCAGCACATGAAGCTCACATGTGCATGGATTTCCTCACAAACAATTTCATTTTTATGAAAATCTTACAAAATTTTAATCAGAAGGGGGGGAAATGAAACCCAGCAGCAATACCATTAAACAAGTAAAACTCCATTCCCCTCAAAAGAGTCTGACAACTATGATGGCATGACAGCTGAACAACCATAATATTCTTTCTTGTTATAAGTTCTAACATAGCAACTGATATTTACAATTTTCTGCTTTGAACATCACATTTGAAGAATTAATTTAACAGCACGGCTGACTCACAACTCTAAATCCCTGCTTCTTTTGAACATCCAAATCAGTCCTTTCATAACATCGCAGTCTGCGCACAGGTTGAGATCTAGACATCACTGCTTATTTCTAAATATCTGGATACACAAAAAAGAGTTCATGTATCTGTAAAACAGGGGAGAACTAACTACCTGTCTTGATTTGCTTCCTGATATCAATGAAGCTCCTGAATGAAAGATGCAGAGGTCTCACAAGGAGAGGCTGTAAGGACTAGCATCATAAAACTAGCTTCATAAAAACTGCAGAAATACATCTGAGGTGCAATTCATACATCAGAATAGGAGCAAGAAGACTACTTCAAAATGGCAGCATATGGGCACCATTCCATGTGAGTAGCCCTCTGTGTGAGCGGCTTTCCATCCATGTAATCTCAACTACACCAGCACAGCCTCTCAATGTTAGGGGATTATGCTAGCGCACTTGAAATAGCTAGAATTCCATCAGCATCACCCACCAGTGTACCAGTTACAGGTAGGTAGCCGTGTTGGTCTGCCAAAGTCAAAACAAAATAAAAAATTCCTTCCAGTAGCACCTTAGAGACCAACTAAGTTTGCTCTTGGTATGAGCTTTCGTATCTGAAGAAGTGTGCATGCACACAAAAACTCATACCAAGAATAAACTTAGTTGGTCTCTAAGGTGCTACTGGAAGGAATTTTTTATTTTGATTCCACCATGGAATGGCACCCATTTAAATGTGTTAAAGACAGTGATGTTTGATTATTTCTGTTCCCCCTCTTTATCTTCTAGAACTCTCCTATGATGTTTAGATTAGATTAGATTAGATTAGATAAATTTATTGTCATTGTCCGTATATACACAGTACACACAACAACGAAAATCAAGCACCCAAAGACCGGATTTGCCTTACACATTTACACATATCTCCAACACTCTCATCCTATTAAGACATAATCTATTAAAAGGCTTCCGGTTCCGGCTGCTGGCTGGAGAGGTCGGGGGGAACATCGCTCCGATGTTCCCTGCCCGAAAAGGGGTGAAAGGGGTGTCTTGAGACAGCGCCTCAGCCCCCAAAACTCCCGGGAAGAGCGTCCCGGGACCGGTCGGTCCGGCGGTGGTTCGCGGGGCTTCCCTCCTCCCGAGGAGAACCTAATAAGGGACTCCGGGACGCGAGCGGGGGGAGCCTGAACCCTTTGGATCTGAGAACATCTATCCCCCTGACGGGCGCAGCTGCCAGATCTCTCCTGATCGTGCGCCGGGATTTCTCCTGCCAAATTATCAATTCGGACCTGAAGATTGTGAGTAAAATGGATGTTTTGGACTTATTTCTGGGTAAAGTGTAGGGCTTAAAATGGAGGCCAGCCCTATCACTGCTGAAGTTTAAGAGACGGGGATGCGGCAGCCGAGGCAAAACGAAAGTGGTCATTGAAAAGGAATTTGCTTCAGTGTAACCAGCCCCCCTCTCCCCCTGTGCTGGAGGAATCTGGCAAGGAATACTTTTTGCAACAAGATATCTAAATGGATTGCTGAATGGAACGATTGTATCTACATTTGACAGAATGACAGGAGCACAGATGGCAAAGCTAGATGTGCACCTATTTCTACAAGGATTGCAGAAATTCAGTGATGCTATGGATAGGATGGAGATACGTTTGAATGATGCCTTGGATAGGATGGAGATACGTTTGAACAGGATCATATCAGAGGAACCAACAACAGGATGTTCCCATGCTGCGAAGCGTGAGAACCAAAAAGAACTTCTGACTTTGAAAAAAAGATTACGCACCCGGCCGCATGATGTCAACAAAAAGAAAAAGAAAGCTAGAAACCATAAGAGGAGAATCATTAAGAAGAAGATTTTCAAACAGGATGAGAAAGTAAGAATGGATCTCTGGGACATTGACGTTGTAAGA
This sequence comes from Darevskia mixta, assembly GCA_034641385.1. NCBI lineage: Eukaryota > Metazoa > Chordata > Lepidosauria > Squamata > Lacertidae > Darevskia > Darevskia mixta. The sequence goes on from JAWWNH010000063.1 coordinate 10,792,660, forward strand.
AGATTGGGAAAGCAAAGAAGAATGCAACAGACTGTTCCCAAAGAAGTTTTGCTGGCCCATTCAGATCGGACATGGGTGACACGGCGGGTGGGTGTGGGGTGAGAGTGGTTATTTTTTTTTTCTTTCTTGGATTGATTTGACGGCTTGACCAAAGTATGTGGATTTAATTTCTGGTATGGTGGGAATTATAGAAGTTATATAAGTTTTGTTGTGGAATATTTGAAAACCAGGTTCTGGGGCATGGGGGGAGGGGGGGGGGAAAGTAAGTTAAAAAAATTAGGATGTAAGGCCGAGGGGAAAATTAAGATTAGAAATTGCGATAATGAGAATGTTATAAATTAGGATATTATGATGTTAGGAGAAAAATGTTTAGAAGATGATATGTGTAAGTTAAGTTAAAAAATTAGAAGATAATGTATAAATACCAAGATAAGAACCCGTGAGCCAAGAATTATCTATGGATTCAGCAGTGAGAAGCTGTGGAAGCCATTTGATAAAAGTTAGTAATATAGATGCCTAGTCTGGAAAGGGACCAGGTACAAGCAAAGTGAGGGTTGTGTTTAGATGGTTAAATGAACAATGTTAAAAGATACCTCCGTGAGAGGGGGGGGGAAAGTTATGTATTGTTTCCCAATGTGAGAGGTGGGAAACAAAAGAAATTTAACCGTGTTGTGATGTGCTTATAAAATTGGAAAATCAAATAAATATTATTTAAAAAAAAAAAAAGACATAATCTATTAAAACATACCATAATCCAGAATGTAACATAACCTATTAAAAGCATAACATAACCTAAAACCTATCTCCTTTCTTACTATTCACTGCTTGCTATTTCTTACTACTGGCCCTGAGGTCATTATTTAGTGCAATCAAAGCTCTTGGATAGAAACTATTCAGAAGACGTGTGGTTCGTGTTTTCATCGTCCTGTATCTTCTGCCAGAAGGCAACAGTGCAAAGAGGTTGTGAGCAGGGTGGGTGGGATCTCTCAGGATATTGTGTGTCTTCTTCAAGCAGCGAGACATGAAGATCTCATCCAGGGTTGGTAGTTGGAGCCCAATAACATTCTGGGCAATTTTAATTATTCTCTGTAAAGCTTTTTTATCCATTACAGAGCTGCTCCCATACCACGATAATATACTATGGGTTAAGACACTCTCAATGGTACTGTGATAATAGGACATAAGTAGGCGCTGAGATAGATTCAATCCCCTGAGCATTCTCAGGAAATACAACCTCCCCTGCGCCTTCCTCACAACCACATTAATGTTTGCAGTCCATGAGAGGTCCTCAGAGATGTAAGTGCCCAGGTATTTAAAACTGTCAACCCTCTCCACCTCCTCACCATTTATGTACAATGGTAAGAATACACTTTTCTTCCTCCTAAAGTCAATTATGAGTTCTTTGGTTTTTTTGGTGTTAAGCATAAGATTATTTTCTTTACACCATTGAATTAACCCCTGTATTTCTTTCCTATAAGCAGACTCATCATTCTCACTAATGAGCCCCACCACTGTTGTATCATCCGCAAATTTGATGATTGTGTTGGACTTATACAGTGGGATGCAATCACATGTGTACAGGGAATAGAGAAAGGGGCTTAACACGCATCCCTGAGGGGCTCCTGTGCTTAATACTAGAGTAGAGGAATAGTAAGATCCCATTCTCACTGTCTGCGGCCTATCAGTCAGGAAATTCCTTACCCACAAACAGATCTTCTGATGTATGCCCAAATTGGTCATTTTAAGGAATAACCTGTCTGGTAGAATTGTATTAAAGGCAGAACTATAATCCACGAACAACAGCCTTGCGTAGGTTCCCTGTCGTTCTAGATGACTCAGTACAGTATGGATAGCGATGGAAATAGCATCATCAGTAGATCTGTTACTTCTGTATGCAAACTGGAACGGGTCTAGAGTGGATGGAAGACCGGCCTTAATATGATCTAGCACCAATCTCTCAAAACATTTCATAACGACAGATGTTAGGGCTATTGGTCTGTAGTCATTGAGAGATACCACCACTGACTGCTTAGGGACTGGCACTATAATCGATGTCTTCAGGCAGGTAGGGACAGAACCCTGCAACAGGGATAGGTTAAAGATGTCCGTAAATACACCAGCCAATTCTGTAGCACAGTCCTTAACAGCTCGTCCCATGATTCCATCCGGTCCAGCTGCCTTCCTAATATTAATGCTCCGAAAAGCACGTTGTACGTCAGAAGTCTGTAATAAAAATGGCTGTTTATCAGTAGTAGTTTCTGATGATGTGCTGGTAGCCAATGCTGTAGTGACGGTAGTTCCAGTTCCCACCTCAAAACGACTGAAGAATTGATTCAGCTGGTCAGCCAGGTGCTCACTGCTGCTAGCCAATTCGTTTTTAATATTTTGCCCTGTAATTTGTCGCAGGCCTTGCCATACTCGACGAGGGTCGGAGCTCTCAAAATGCTTTTCGATCCTCCGGCAGTACATAGCTTTGGCATCCCTAATGCCCTTTTTCAATTTGGCTCTGGCTTCTCTATACTGTTGCACATTCCCAGAGTGAAAAGCAGCATTTCTTGCCTTTAACAGGAGATGCACATCCCTGTTTAGCCAGGGCTTGTTGTTAGGAAACACCCGTATTTGTTTGGTGGTAGTAACAACGTCAATGCAGCTTTTAACATAGAACAGTACCGTTGAAGCGTATGTGTCCACATTATTCTCCTCAAAAAGTGACCATTCAGTGCTCCTAAAGCAATCTTGGAGTTGCTCGGATGCGCCTGCTGGCCACACTCGTATCTCTCTAGTTGATGGTCTAATTCTGCGTGCGAGAGGTCTGTATGATGGTATCATAAGTAAAGATATGTGGTCTGACTGTCCCAAATTGGGCAAGGGCTTGGTCTTATATCCGTGCATGATGTTACTATATACTCAATCTAAGGTATTTTCCCCCCTAGTGGAACAATCAACATACTGGTGGAACTTAGGAAGCACAGTCCTTAGATCGGCTCGATTGAAATCGCCAGCAACCACAAATGCTCCATCTGGGTGGGCCCGCTGCTGTTTGCTAATAGCAGCTAGCAGGTGCCCCATAGCTGTAGTAGTGTTTGCATCGGGAGGTATATACACCGCTGTTGTTAAGACAACATTAAACTCACGTGGCAAATAAAAGGGACGGCACTTCACCACTAGGTACTCCAAATCAGGAGAGCAATGCGTGTCCATTTGTTTGATGTCCGAGCTCCAGTTGTTATTTATATAAACGCAAATTCCTCCTCCTCTGCTCTTCCCGGATTCGGCGGTTCTATCCGCTCTAATTACTGAGCGCCCTTCTAGCTGCAAAAGTCCCTGTGGAAAGGAGGGATCCAGCCACGTCTCTAAAAGGAGCATAACACAACAGTCCCGGATACTTTTCTGCCGAGAGGTGATAAGTTCCAACTCCTCTACCTTGTTGGGTAGAGATCTAACATTTGATACAAGGAGACTTGGCAATGCAGGCTTGTGGGGATTTTTACTTAGCCTCACTCGTAGTCCAGCCCTGCAGCCCCTCTTCTGCTTGCGCCCCCTCCGTTTTCTTTTCTTTCTGGCAAGGAGAGCAAGGGGAGTATCCCAAGAATATGCAAGATATGGCGGCTCTCTGATAAGCTCAGCTGGAATGTTGTAAGTTGAGGCCTCCTGGCTGCAACCGTCTCTGCCGATACTTAAGAGCTCTTGACGACTATAAATTACTTGTGCCTGAGTGTGCACAGTCCATAGCAGCAATAAATTCACAGATAAGAATAAAACACTAATTACCGAATACCGGTCTTCGGAGTGCCGAGCCACTGCAAGTGCTTGCGCCGCCATCTTGCCTCCACAAGATGTTTGAGGCCAGCAGCCATAGTTTGACAAGGTATGGATGATATGGGTGCCTCGTGTGCAACCACACCGGGAAATAAAGCGGCAAGATGCAAAAGGCTGGGTGAGCTGGGCCGCATTTATTTACACTAAATAGTTAAACCCCAAAACAATTTGCATAAAGGGAACAAAGTGTGGGATCTAACTAACAACCACACAGAGGTTGAGCCAACCCTGCCAAGGGCCAGATCAGTCCTTCAACTCATTCCCTTAAGCCCCGCACTTTCAGGAAAGAAGGGAGGTCTTTCTGCTCCAGCCCCTCTTGGGGTCCCAGAACTCCAGGCACATGTTACACGTTGGCCCCAAAGGCATCCCCTCACCATCAATCAAGTTCCACAGCCCTTGAAGGCAGGTTTCAGGTCTACACCCTTCTCCTTTAAAGGTGCTGAAGGGTGATGTTATGTACTGAGTTGAATAGGATCCAAAATGCAGCAGTCTGATTGGTCCTAGAACAATAGGATTCAGAATGCAGCAGTCTGATTGGTCCTAGAACAATAGGATTCAGAATGCAGCAGTCTGATTGGTCCGCAGGAGCCATCCAATCCAGCTCCAGGGGGAAGTGAATCCGCAACCTGATTGGTCTACAGAAATATCCTGGAATTAGCCAATCACGTGGGGCCCATTGTGTAAATAATGTATATAAAGCAGACGTTCTGGGGGAACATTCATTCCTCGCTACTATGAGCTGAATAAAGAGCATGAAATCCGCACTCGACTCCGAGTATATTTCACGTGATCACCAAACCTCAGCTACATCATAACTCCTAAGACATCTACCAGCCAATGTGGCCAATTGACCAATTTAACAACCACCACCTACTAAACACATCACTACAGAGCAGTAGGCCAACCAAAAAAAATGACAATTTCCGGGGCTACTAATGGAGAGCCTTTGAACTGCAAGCATTTTTTTCTGGGTTAATGTATATTACAGTTTTCATAAATAAAAAAGCATATTTTATTAATCCAAAGAGATTGAAAGTGGCCATTTTCATCAGAAGCAGGTGAAAAGAAAGCTCATACATTCCATGACCCTTGCAGAGTGACATTTCAGAGAAATGCGAAATGTCTATAAATAACTTTAATAAAGCATTACAGTGGATTGAGTACTATAATCTATATAAAAGCATTCTCTCTGCAACAATATATTTATCCTTTCAGCTTCTTCCTTTCCTCCACAACTTTTTTTTTTTAATCACTTGGCATAATAAAAGCAGAAGATTAATTTTGACGCACCGCATCTCCTTGAACAAAGTAGTACTAATTTTTAGATTAATTTATTTTTCCTGAGTAGAAGAAGCAGTCTAAATTTAGCCTGACAGAAATTGTTGCTGTATTGGAATGAGGTGTCTGAATGTGTGTGAGAGGGAGACAGGGGCAGAAGGAGAAGGGAAACAATGAACTAAATCAGAAATATTCCACCATATTAATCTCCAGTAAAGTCAGAAGGGGGGAAACCAGTGCGACCTGGTGCAGTGTGCGCATGACATCACACAGCATAGCGGGCCCCAGTGGGCCTCCGTGCACCATGTGATGTCACATGACAAGCTTAGGAGGGTGACAGAAATGGCCCCAGAAAATGAGTGGTTGTCTAGGGCAGTGTTTCCCAACCAGTGTGCCTCCAGATGTTTTGGGACTACAATTCCCATCATCCCTGACCACTGGTATTGCTAGCGAGGGATGATGGGAGTTGTAGTCCCAAAACATCTGGAGGCACACTGGTTGAGAAACACTGGTCTAGGGAGACCCACCCCTCCCCACCCCCTGTTTAAAGGCAAATTGAAGGGGGTGGAATTGGGTTGGTGAGCCAGTGTGGTATAGTGGTTAAGAGCAGTGAACCGGGTTCGCTTCCCCACTCCTCCACATGCAGCTGCTGGGTGACCTTGGGCTAGTCACACTTCTCTGAAGTCTCTCAGCCCCACTCACCTCACAGAGTGTTTGTTGTGGGGGAGGAAGGGAAAGGAGATTGTTAGCCGCTTTTGTTAGACTCCTTAGGACTCCTTAGACTCCTTAGGGTAGTGTTAGACTCCTTAGGGTAGTGATAAAGCGGGATATAAAATCCAAACTCCTCCTCCTCCTCCTCCTCCTCCTCCTCCACCTCTTCTTCATCTTCTTCTTCTTCATCATCATCTTCTTCTTCTTCATCTTCTTCTATCATTTAGAGGGATAAAACTGCATGTAGACATTTGATCTCCAGGAATTTTCCCAGAGTGGCAAACTCTGCTTGTGACTTACATACATTCAAAAGTTTTATAGTAGGCATGTCCAACTTGAAGTTGACGGTGATCCATGACCCAATATAAAAACTGGCAGTGATCTACCACCCAGGGATGAGTTCAGGGTGGGCGGGTGCTGGCTGCTTCCCCTGAGGGGGCAGGGATGGGTGCAGGGCAGGTGGGCGGGTGCTGACGGGGCAGGGGTGGGCGTCCCCGCAGTGTCAAAACAGCCCCTCCCAACGTCTCCAGTGGAGGGCGGGTGGCGATCGACCAGAATTCATCGCAGGATCTACCTGTCGGTCGCGATTGACACATTGGACATGTCTTTTCTGTAGCATTAAGTTAACATAGCCTTTCTTGATGGGTTACATGCACCTGCTCCTTTAAGTGTACACAAAACACAGTCCTATGGCTTAAATTAAGCAGATTAGATAGGAGGCTTTCTGAGAACTAAAGGCAAGTTATTCTCAACTCCCTGGAGGAAGAGTGGCATGCAAGTATAAAAATAAAAGCTTTATCTCATTCACCCATACCAGGCAAGTTCGATCATATTGTTGTTCATTCCTATAGTAATTACTGAAAACGACAGCTGAATCAGGCATTCAGAAAAATAAAAATTGCATGGTATTTCCCTCCTGGGAATGAACCGCTTCATACGTTTGAATGCCTCCTCATGTTTAAAACAACAGCACACCATACTAAACAGCACATCACGGAAAGATTTAGGCTGACAGTCAGCTTTCCACAGGCGTGGAGATGTTTACAACAAAACATTAGGCCTCACAAATCACCACATACATTCTCAAACGTCTAAAAATTAAATCTGAGCATCTCTGTTTCGTGGAGCAGGCAATCTCCCATAGAATGACAAAAACAGTTTTGTTATCCAGCAAGTAGTTTGTTTGGGCTTTTTCCCTGCTATATCTCCTTTCTCAGCCCTCATTGCTTGCATCAATGATTTCATGTCTATTGTTGTAGGTTTCCTTGGGAGAAGCTTATGACTATCCTTCTCCTTGTACGGTGCTGTTTTTAAAATGCCGTACCCCCTTTCAAATTTAAGTCTTAATCATGTTAGAGTCTCATCTGGATGCTGCCTTTGATGGGCTTGTTCTACTGACTAGAGTCTAGTAGGGCTGGAGGAGAAATTCAATTCAGTACACATTGAAAGCTGAAGCAGAGACAGAATGAAACACAGCTATCCTTCAAAATCTGCACTTATCTGAATTTTGCGATGTAGTTCTCCACCCAACCAAAGTTTACAAAAAAATGCATATATTAAGGGAAGTGTTTGTAAAAATATATTAGTGTAAATTATATATATATATATATATATATATATATATATATATATATATATAGGAAACTGTGTGCAAAAATGTGTCCACATAAAATTATGTGCATATAAAATGTGTTATTTCTATTAGGAAAAATTCACACTAAAATGCCGATGAATTTGCTGCAAAATGTGGAATACCGAATTTGAGAATAGAAAAATAAAAAACAGGAGAACTGAAACTGACAGGTGCTCCAGCCCTTAGAATCTGCTCCTTGATCTCTTTTTTCCCCTTTGCTTGTCTGGATAATTGCCTCTGTTAATGAACTATTCTCTCACAAAGTCTTCATACACATCCCATACCATAATTACCGATGCTTCCCCATTACATTCCAAGTAAAAAATGTCCCTTAATATTGATGTTCCACTTTCCATGTGTTATTTGTGAAATCAGATTTGAGAATATGTTTGCTGCAGATTAGGTCTCAAAGTCATACATATACCATTTATTACAATGGGCCCAAGGTCAAGCACACAACTAAAAATAGCGTTTTTAAACGTGCTGGCTGTGATGTATGTGTTCCATTACACTGTGCGTTAATTGGGTCCAAAGTGAAACATAGCCCTTATTTTGATAAATTTTCTGATGTTTATTAGCAGACTGGAACCAACATATTTCTAGGGATGGATTCTAGTGTCAGAACTACTTAGCTAAAAATCAAATTAAACATTCATGTGTTGTTTTAATTAGACTGAAATACTGGGAAGGGGGGGAATATTAGGAAGACTGAGAATTAAATATCAGATCTAGCCCAAGGGCAAAACTTAGATTTCTTTTTAAAAAGCAAGAATGTTAGTTGTCATGATGTGGCATGTGAGTATGCTTGATAAGCTAACAGTCTTTTCACATACAAACACTATCCCCCCTCCCCCCCAAAAAAATTATATAACACTCTTGAACAGAATTAGAACTGCAAATACAATGACAATATAATTGCAGTTATTATTACCCACACTTGTTACCTGCCTTTCGCCTGCGGGCCCCAGGATGGGTTGCCACAATTTCAATTTCAATATTAAAAACAGTTAAAATGAGTTTCAGTCACAAGAATAGGGTGGGTCCTGAAAAAAACCCACATCTCTGTTGTCAAAGGCAAGGATGAAGAGGCATGTCTTCAGCATTCAACAAAAGCTGTATAGTGAAAAAGTACTAGACACACCTCTGTGAGGAGGGACCTTTCCCAGGTCACCACCAACCTAAATTTGTGTGGGTGGTAGAACTATGAAGACCTTAACACCTGAGAGGGTCTGTAGGGAAGGAAGCAGTCTCTCGGATATTTGGGGCTTAAGTCATTTGGGCTTTGAGCACTAGTGTGAGCACCTTAAATTGGGTTCATTCAAAACAGAGCACATCAGAATGGTGTCAAGTTCAAGTGTACTTCCTCCATTCTTCGCTTCTTGTGGGCAGCTGAACAAAGCAGGATTCAGCACTTAAGTACAGGGTGTTATGTTGACAACAGGATGGCGTGCCGAAGCCAGGTATCAGTACCTGGGTCAAGAGAAGCCAAAGTCAGGAGCAGTCCGAGTCAGGAACCAGCCGAAGTCAGGTACACAGGATCAGGATGAGCAGGCACAACCACGTGCTTCAGCACAGCAGTTGCAGGTGCTAGTGAGGGAAGCAGCTGGCCTTCTTTAAGTAGCCAGCTCATCACCAAGCCTTTTACGAGCTGCAACTGCCTCCAATTGCTCCCTCCGTTTCTCAGCTCTACGCTCTACAGCTGAGATGGGAGGAGGGGAGGGGGCCCACTGGCTCCTCTCCTCACAAGGGCCCGATTCTGGCTCAACTTCTTCCTCCTCCTGTTCTGGCCTTCCCTCTTCCCCATCTGCTTCTTCCTCTTCTGAGGAGTGTCGCCACCAGTCTTCTTCAGGTAAGAATCCCTCCATTCCTCTGGACTCTTCCGTGGTTGCCACTTCGCCTAGGGGGGCTTGCCACCACTCCTGCTCATCTGGTGCAACCCTGACACAGGGTATGTGTGCGTTCCAGAAACTATGACTAATTACTTTAAAACAAAATCCAGGATATGAAGCCATGGTTTGAAATGGGCTTAATATCTCAACTTGTTTTGAAGACATTAGCCATAGTTTCTGGGTCCATACATAGTGGGAAATTATGGTTAAGTGCTGAATCTTGCCTTCTTCAGCTGCTCATGTGGAGGGAGCATTAAAGGGGCTTCGTGCCATTTGGACAATCTCTGGCTCATTGAGCCAGGATTTTTGATTTAGGTTTTCATGCAAACATTATTTGTGAGAAAGCACAGATAGAAAAGTGACTCTTAACAGTCCCATCCTATCTCAGTTTAGAATGGCTAGATAAAGATACCGAAAAGTCCTTCAATTTAAAGGAATTATAGTAAAATTATATGCATGTACATTGCAAATCATATACATAGCAAATATGGCTGCCCTGTGGTCCTCCAGATGTTGTTGAACTCCCATCAGCCCCTGCTACTGCAGCCAATGGTTAAGGATGATGTAGTCCAATAGGATACAGAGAACTACAGTTTAGTCATCCCAGATGCTTAGGCTTGCAGCTTAAGTGTGTGGATTGCAAGCTCCCCAAGAAGAGGAGGTGGAATACAAGTCAGAAAGTATTATATGTATTAGAGTTGTTATAATTTCAATTTAGCAATCGAGGATCAATGTCCAGGCTCATGAACTCAAAAGTTCATGAATAAAGTTCATGGAGACCACTAGGATTGTCGCAAAATTTTGTTTTATTGCGACAAGAGTAAGATGAATAATGACTGAGACTGAGATTTGAGCTTTAATCTCTGAAGGAATGTTAATAGGTGGTAAAGATCTATTAATGTAAAATTTTAAAATCTTAAGTTTTAAATTTTAATTTTAAATGTAAGTATCAGTTTTAAGAGATGGGTACTAATTCTGTAATATAACTCAATCTCCAATACTATATCTGGTTATGGATGGTCATTATCTGTTCTCTGGTCTTTGACCGTAATAAAGATATTTGTATAATGGTTTTAACCATTACTGGATCAGCCTTTTCCATAGCACAATAATAAACCATCAGTAGCTGAATATTGCACTAGCACTGTTGATAGGAGATATCCATGTAAGACAATGGGTGTATTCCAGAAAGGATTGCATTTTTGAAACGGAAACAACTACCACTGTCAAAACTTGCAAGAAGACTAGTTATGAACTAACAGTGCAGATGTCAAAGTCAGGCACTATCAGTTTCCAGAAGGGGGAAGCAAAGAATAATAAACAGGGATAGCTTGCACTTCATTCAACTCCTGGCTACTAATGATCTCAGTGGAGTGGACGACATCTGGTCATTTTTGTTTGGCTCTTGGGTACTTGCAAGGATTCTAATAAATCTCTTAAGATCATGGGTAGGCAAACTAAGGCCCGGGGGCTGGATCCAGCCCAATCGCCTTCTAAATCCAGCCCACGGAAGGTCCAGGAATCAGGGTGTTTTTACATGAGTAGAATGTGTCCTTTTATTTAAAATAAAATCTTTGAAAAGATTTTGAAAAGTCTGGGAAGCTTCTGCTTGGTTTCGGGAGGGAAGCATGATGCTCACACACAACATCTCTTCCTTCCATCTCCCATTGCCCTCGGACGCTGGCGCCTCTAGCCCTAACTGTTCCCCAATGAAGAATTTCACCACATACCACTGTTACTGTATGATCTGTGGCCCTCCAGATGCTGTTTGACCCCAACTCCCATTATCCCTGACCACTGTGCATTCTACGTGGGGCTGATGGGAAATAAATTACAACAACAACCGGAGGGCCATAGGTTCCCCAGCCCTGCTGTATGTAAGCACTGCCATTCACTGAGGGGTACAAGAACAAATGAGTGTGTCTGATTGTTGGTATTCATTTATTAAAGTTCTATCTGAGGATCACAGGGCAGCTTCCAATATAAAGACACAAAAATGCACAGCATAGCAACATACAAAAAAAAAAATACGCTTCTGGGTGAGTTTGCTCATTTCACAGCAAGAAAGTAGGGGATCTTATTTGTGTCTGAGTTGAAACGCCATAAATTTTCTTAGAAAACGTTTATAGCTTTACGTGGCACACCTTTTCCCACAGGCATTTGGACAAGAATCCTGATAAGATAAATGGATTAGTTGCAGCACCAGAGTACATTCCTATTCAATGAGTTGCCATGAGTTCTGGAATTGTGAATTTTAAGGACTTTGCTATTTTGCAGGCGTTATGCATTCTTTTTATCTTTTTTGACTTCATGATAAACCACTTTGTGGTAGCATGTCGTGTCAATTAATATTACGTCTAAAGATGCATCTGTAATTTATATTAACTCTGAAAGTAAGATGCTTCACACTCAATGACATTTCTACTTCTCTTAATAGTGTTTCATCTCCATTTAGAGAAAGTACACTGGTGTATTGCCCACATCTAGTGCCCACAGCAAAGTGTACCTGCCATTGAGCTTGGGGCTGGGCTGGGCTGGGCTGTGGTGTCGTTTGGTGGTAGAGGACAGAGCTGCTTCTGTCAGGTGACATGCCCTGTGTCCCCTAGTTAACCGGGATAATAGTGTCCTGTCACCAGTATTTAGGTGAGATTCAACACCAGTCTGGTTGGTTTCTGCATGTGGGAGAGGACATCTTGCCCTTTTCCTCAGGCAGCAAATGGAACCCAAAGGCAGAGGAGAAATTGACGTCCTTCTCTCCCTGTCACAATGCAGACAACCATTTCCATAAGCTTCTATTTGCTTTTCTAAGGGAAGCATCTACTGGCACCAGCGACAGTATCCCTTGAATTGCAGATAGCAGCTTCTAAGTGGGAATTCTAGATGGCACTGTGGGAGGTTCCACTTCCCATAACCCCATTGTCCCAAGGCTGCTCAGGGTTCACTGTAACTTCTGTTTCCATAACTAAAATGTACATATTCATTGCAATCATGCAATTAACATCACTTCAAGGTTGGCAGCCCTCAATTGTGCTACCATAGCGCATCATCGTACAAACCCTATAAAATAATGAAACATGTCCAATGAAAACACAGTCTATTGGGTCACAGGTACATTGTTTATTGTTATCTTTGGCATTCACTAAATTAAATAAAATGTGCTTGTGGAAGGGGGTGATTGGTTTTTATTTGCTTTTATTTTATTATGTATTTTGTGTCCTCATTTTGTATTTTTATGTTGTGAACTGCCCTGTGATCTTTGGATGAAGGGCAGTATACGAAACAAACAAACAAAAAAATCTCACTAGTTCTGTGCATGCACACACACACAATCAGATATAGATTGTGTGAATAAAGAAATGGTCAAGAAAAATATATTAAAATGTACTGTGGGAAAGCCTGTAACGTTTTTTTAAAGTAGATGTCTTGCAAAGATAATGTGAGCCATTTAATTAAGCTTACTGACCAACGTGAAAAGATTCCACAGTTTCCTTTTTAGGCCTTCTCGAAATATCATGCTACTGGCATCTTCATAAAATGCCACAGGTTTCTCAAATGCCAGGCGATCACATGCACTCGGTCTGAAACCGTGAATATCTGTATGGAAGATAGCCTTGCTTGCTTGCTTGCTTGCTTGGGAATTAATGGGGCTTCAAAGGTGGAAATCTTAGAGAGCTGATCTGCAAGAGTAAGTGATGTAGCATTGCTACACCTTGTGGAAAAATAACTAAATGGAAGAGACACACTAAAAACCCCGATCCCATTATCTGCTGCACAAGGCCATAGAAAGATAGCATGTCGAGAAGCTTTATCACTGCCCACATTTGCCTCTGGCCCTCCCCACCTCAGGCATGCGGCCTTCAGAATGTTGCTGAAAAGTGAATGCAATTCCCAGCCTCAAAAAGGTTCATTGCTATGTGCTTGAGGCATCAGGATCGTCCTTATCCTGTCCTTTGTATGGGAAGAGCAGGATCATATTTTCTTACCAACCGTGGGTATTTCAGATCAAATCTTTCCCATCATTGTCAACAGTTTTAAACAGTACTGACATCCACCTGCCTTCAGCCCTTGCGCTTGGCAGTGGCAATGTCTCCACTGTCTGTCTGAGCATGGATTCAATGAGAAGAATCTAACCCTTGAAAAACAAATTCAGCTTCATTTGGCATTTCTGATCATATACGCTCATGATTTCACTGGTACGAGTGCAGCGGTCTTTGAAAACCTAACATATCTGTCAAGAAAAAGAAGGTAGTTTGTTGACAAGCCTGCTCTTGGTATGCGAAGAACAGGTTTCAGGAACCTGACAACTTGTACAGCTGTAAAATGATTATACTTTGGCCTTGATACCATCTAGCCGGAGATTTTGCTTTTCATTAATATTTACTGCAAGTTAAAACTCCCCTATCACAGCACAGAAAATTTGGCGCATTGTTGCTCTGTGAACGGAACAACATACAATGGATGAAGTGAGCTTGCTTTCCCTTCTTACTCCACCCTGGCAGAAGGCGGGGAGAGATGTAAAGAACAGAAAGAAGGCAGGAAAATTCAAAACCAATGAGTCACATCTGCGAGGGCAAAGAACTGAACTGAACTGATAGAAAACTTGGTTGTTCATATGCACCTGAGTCAAGGTGGCCACACCTCAGTCTTAGCCGAAATGTGAGAAAATTGGCTCAAAGGGTGGGTAGTTGTTGATTTATTTTAAGTTACTTAAACACGGACAGATTTTCTTTGGGAAATCCCACCTTGGGCTGTGCCCCGCTAAAGAATTTCAAAGCACAATGACAGGCACGTTGCTATTTATCACAAGTATGCTGAGAAAGGGATAAAGGGGAATAGTGGATAGCCAGAAGGCTGAGTAGCACTTGGAAAAAAGCAATGTTTTTAATGCAAATCTCTCTCTCTCTCTCTCTCTCTCTCTCTCTCTCTCTCATAGCTTTTCATTGCTTCCCGCTGATGTCATTCCCCCCCCCCCAAAAAAAACACAATTTCGGATAATATAAAAAACAAAACAAAATATATGTATGAGTCATGAACTGATGACCAGATTAATGAGACTTTGATCACCATGGTTGGCTCGTTTCCGCACTGAAGTCGACGGATTAAAAAAAAAATCACAGATCAGCCCTCTGGAGCATTTTGTACAATTGCGGTTATGCTTGCTATTCAAACTCGGTAGCAGTTTGATGTTCCAGGAATGTACACAATCTGTATTTTTCTTTATACACTTTATCTTGCTTTGGGTAACAATTGTGTGCAAAAGAAAAGAAAGCCCCAGGGTTGTTTTAGTAATGATCTTTACTGCTTATCATTACTGCCTAGTGTAATGTGGACGGAAAAGGTCAGCAGGCATGGGACTGTATTTCTCCTACAAGCTGAACAACGCAGCGATTTGCATTCAGCAGGCCTTTCGTGCCTTGCTACATCTGTGATCTTGAGGCAGGGGAACACAACAAAATCATTCCGAGAAAAAACTCAAATGAAGATTATATACCCTTCAGGTCGTTCTATATCTTTGTTTGCTTAAATGAAAAAAAAAAACCCCACATATAAAACTGATGGTGGCAACGTTGCTGTCTTGGGCTGCACCCCCCACCCCACCCCAAGAATCATGAGAACTATAATTTGTTAAGGGTGCTGGGAACTGTAGCATTGTGAATGAGTAAACTACAGCTTCCAGGATTTGGAGTGGGGCAGGGAGAATGTGCTTTAAATGTATGGCATGTATACAACTTTGGATATGACAAGAATTGAGCCAAACACAGTTTTTCTCCATTTGCTTTAGAACAGGTTGGTCCTCCAGCATTATCTTACCCATCCTGTGCCTTCCAGATCTTACTGACCTACAACTCCTGTCATCTCTGACCATTGCCCATGTTCCCAACAGCATCCAGGAGACCTGTCAAGGCTGCCAGCCAAGGAATGTGCAGGGCAGCTAATTATTTATTGTCAAAGATAACAGTCATTTCTACAGCTCTGGATATATATACACAGACCAATCTATTGGCTAGGCAGCTATTCCCAGGTCTGTGCTTTATGGAGCAGTTGCAGCAGTTACAATACCTGGGATAGCTTAGCTGGTAGTACATGCGGCTCTTAATCTCAGGGTTGTGGGTTTGAGACCCATGTTGGGCAAAAGATTCCTGCATCGCAGGGGTTGGGCTATATTACCCCCAGGGTCCCTTTCCAACTCTACAATTCTAACAGGGGGCTGCCCGCCCTCCACCAGTTTAAATACCTTCCCCCAACAGGCTGCATGCATCCAGCCTGGGACTGAGCCTGCATGGAAAGTTCCTCTGCACATCTCTTTTCAATTCCCTCCTGGTTCTGTGAGACAGTGGTGCAGGAGAGGGTGGGGAAGCGCCTGACCCTTCACTTGCCTCATTTGCTTCCTCCTCTTCTTCCGACCCATCCTGTGTTCCACCCTCCAGCTCTGAAGCTTCCCCTGCCTCTTGCCTCCTAGCTGGTACAGTTCCCCACAAATCACTGATCCCCTCTCCCAAGAGGGACTCCAGCCCCCCTGCCCTCGGTACACACTCACTAGTGGCCTGCCAGTCCCTGACAACACCACAGATTCTCTGTTGCAGCTTTAGGAAGAGGTGGGACATGCTATTTTACCTTTCACCTGCAACCTTTAACTAAGCAGATGTAATTCACTCTTCTTGGCATTCTTTGTGACAAGGTTGGTACTGCACAGCCATCTTCATTGTACTTTTATGTTGCGATGTCGATGGATCTCTCTCTCTCTGTGTGTGTGTGTGTGTTTAATAGCTGCTACTCAAATATTTTCAAAGACGCTTAGTATCCCACTGGTATGTATGTAGTTAATGGACGGTGGTAAAGAGAAAGTGAGTGCAAATGGGCCCCCACAAAGGACAGTTTGAAAAATCTTCCCAAGAAGCAAACAAAACAAAACAAAAATCAGTAAACAGGAGGGTAGTGTCATGAGCAGGGGTAGGCAACCTATGGCCCGTGGGCTGGATGCGGCCCAATCACCTTCTCAATCCGGCCTGTGGACGGTCTGGGAATCAGCGTGTTTTTACATGAGTAGAATGTGTCCTTTTATTTAAAATGTCTCTCTGGGCTATTTGTGGGGCCTGCCTGGTGTTTTTACATGAGTAGAATGTGTGTTTTTATTTAAAATGCATCTCTGGGTTATTTGTGGGGCATAGGAATTCGTTCATTCCCCCCCCAAAAAATATATATAGTCCGCCCCCCGCCCCACATGATCTGAGGGACAGTGGACCGGCCCACGGCTGGAAAAGGTTGCTGATCCCTGGTCATGAGAGTATAAAATCACATTATCCACCCAGAATTGGAAGCAGACAAATCTACTTTCCATTCAGACACTGATATGCTGATCTACTCTTGCATTTCCGATTTGTTTGTTTGTTTTCCATAGAATCATAGAATTGCAGAGTTGGAAGGGACCACTAAGTTCATCTAGTTCAACCCCTTGCAATGCAGGAATCTTTTGGCTCAGTGTAAAGCTTTAACCCACGGCCCTGAGATTAAGAGTTAATTCAAACTGCAAGAGTTAAATCCTTTTTCATGTTGTAACTGTTTTCATGATAATTACACGTGGGAATACTCCTGCAAATTAAAATCTTCTCACGAGGCACTTGAGCTTGGAGTTACATTACCCTGAACAATCATCAGGATAAGAACATCCCCCAAGGAATACTACAACTGCTGCTTTGGCACAGTTGGCTGCGCAGTGTATTTGACTTTAAAGCAACACATCTATTTTTCGGCAATGAGCGCCAGGAGCACAATTGAACATCCTCTTTGATAGCTTCAGGAAGCTGGGGCGGGCGGGGGGGAAATAGATGCACAACTCAGATTTCTACCACATCCAAAACCATTCATCCACTGTGTTTCACTGGTGTGAAGGGGGATGCCAATTTGGTAATGCTAGCACGTTTCATTGGGGGGGGGGGAGACCAAAACCAATTGGGAATGCTTCAAGCCATTACGTGAATGAAATTCTGCTTGGAGATATGTATTTTCATATCTTTAACAGAAATTGTAATTCTCGAAGTCAAAAGTGTTTCCCTCCCTTTGTCTTTCTCTTTGTCAAGGAAATGAAAACAGAAAAATACAGGAAATAAATGGTTACTTAACAATACGGTCATTTTCCTCTCTCTCTCTCTCTCTCTCTCTCTCTCTCTCATTGTGGTGATAAATCATTTCCTGCTGTTCTTCCATTCTCCAGCTAAGCAGTACAGTATTTAAAGTCCCACATCGTGGCCACCCCACCCCACGAGCTGTTGCTAAGTGAAAATACAACAATGTTGGCAACAGTTTGAGAAGTCGGAGAGCTACATTTAATAGGCAGACAGCCTATTAGCTTGGCAGCAAGTTAGTAAAACTACCAAGGCTTCAATGCTGGTTGTTTCCATACATACACCCACTCAGCAGCAAACATGCACTGTTTGGCAGCTAACACACATTCATCAAAAGGGATTCCAAGCTCTGTTTTGTTATTTTATTTATCCATCATGTGCTCTTCAAGGCTGGGACAGGGAACCCACACTTGCTCCTGAAGGCTGAAGGCCACCCTTTTCAGTCTGTTTTCCCCTAAACTGGCTCGCAGCGTAAACTTGTACTCCCTCGCTCATCCACAAAGACACCACTTCAACACAGCCAGAATTGGTATGCATCCCTAAAGTTCAAAGCATGCTGGGAACAAAAATACAGGTATTGTTTCCTTTTCCTGACCGCTGTTTTCCAGTTTAGTCTTTGGGATTCAAAACGCCTGTGCTTCCCTGTGTAGCGATAATCTTCTGCTGCTTCATAGAGCATCTTACAAAAGTGACAGCTTCTTTGTCTTCTACCCTTTCGTGAGATGTCCTGCCTGCCAGAAGCACTACATAGGGAACATACCTATCTATGAAAGAAGAGCAGGTGGCTCAGGTACTGGGGAAAACAGGAGACTGTATCTTTCTCCAAGACTGGGGGGTCTTGTAGAAGACACACATTAACACCAGTGTATGTAGCAAGCAGGCAAATTGCTAGCTTAAAGTTAATGATGCCCTAAACCACTGAGTGACAGAGTGAGCTCCCGTTCAGTCCCAGCTCCTGCCCACCTAGCAGTTCGAAAGCATGCAGTGCAAGTAGTTTGCCAGAAGTAGCTTAGTCATGCTGGCCACATAACCTGGAAGCTGTCTGCGGACAAACACCAGCTCCCTTGGCCTATAGAGCGAGATGAGCGCCGCAACCCCAGAGTCGTCCGCGACTGGACCTAAAGGTCAGGGATACCTTTACCTTTATGCAGGTCCGAGGACTTGGAAGGCAATCACATCCAAGCCACACAGTCTGCATATGGACACCTAAAGTGTTATGTTGGCATGATGAGGTAACATTTACAAGTCTTTAAATCAGCATCTGATGAGCTCAGACACAGAGTATCCCACAATGCATGGAATCTAACATATGGCTGCAACAAGATTTATTTATAAAACGTTTATCCCACTTAATGTAATAGAAATCTCTAGGCAGTTTACTTAAAAACAATGGGTTGTATTCAGAGTAGTGCTAAGTAAATCATTCTGTCAGCACAAAGATTTCGCCTCCTCCTCTCTTCTTGTCAAGCCACCCCCCCCCATCTGTTTTGGAATTTCCCCACAGCAGAATTATTTAGCTGAATGTTGCCCAATAAAAGTGCAACATTCAATAACATTTTCTAGAACTGAATAAAAAACAAAATGCAGATGCATATCACAAATAAGACTGAGAGTAATGCACAATCCAAAACATGGGAAATTAAGAGTCAGAGTCCACGAAAGCTTGGGTAAATATAGACATTTTAAAGAGATGATTACAGGTCACTACTGTCTTTGCCTCACAGATTACCTGAGGGAAAACATTCCAGAGGGCGGCTGCTATCACTGAGAAGCTCCGCTTCCACATTGTCACCTGACCTTTTCTGTTATAGCAATGACCCTCCAAAATTTTAGCAGGGTGGAGAATTTTACCAAAGATAAGCTCTGACAAATTAGATTATACTGAACATTGTAAAAACTGATAGGTAGTATAGATTTGATATGGTATCTCCTGTGGAACTAACAGGCAACTGATTCTCTGAGACACAGAAAGCTGTCTTAAAGGAAGTCACAGGAGCTTGTGCCTGTATTCCACACACAATCTAGACCTATCACACACATTTCTTTTGCCCCTGAAAAGTACTTCTTGAGAAACTGATTTTAATTTTGAAATAAAAATTGCTGCATTACCCTGCAGTGTGTCTATCAGAAAACAGTTCTATGCGATTCTGGTAATGTGGGGGTATACCCACATTTGCCCAGTGTTGTTGTGAATGGCTGCATACCAAGATCAGTTTCTGTGCTACAAACAGGTTAGTGTGGACACAGCTTTGGTTGTGAAGACCAGTCATTCATATTTGTGAATATTTTGTGCCATTCCCACTCTCTCCTGACATTCTGAAGGGTTGTCAAAGCCCTAGTGGATGCTTCTTCCCGTATGGCAAAAGCACTTCCTTCACCTTCTTCCCCCCAAAAAACCCCTTCCCCCCATTCTTCCAGGATGTTTATCAACTCTGTTGTCATTACTGCTGCCATGATGCAACCACTGAGCAACTTTGCTTGACTCTTTCCTCCTGGATCTCAATTCTCTAGGGTAGGAAACCACTGCTTTCAGTCACTCTCAGTGGAGTAGGTCCTGCAGGAAGGAGACGGAGAGCAGGTGCAGACGAGTTTATTTTGACTCTGATTATGGCAGCACAATTGTCTCAGAAGGTGTGTGAAGGAGGATGAAGGTGTATGAGTGAGGGAGATAGACCTGAGCAGTTGAATAGCCTAGCTAGCATGACAGGATGTTCCAAAGCTTGGGGACCATTTTGTATGTAAAGAGTTGAACTTACCTTGGATTCATTTATTAAATAAATAAACAATTTGTGCTGGTTGTGGGCACAAAAATCTATGTTTAAATTATAAGCTTACTGACGGATAAAATTTCTTATTCAGTGGCACATTAATGGCTTGAACAATAACTAATACAGCTCCCTTTCCGTCTGCTTGCCTGGTTACCTGGAACGGATTCTAATCACCACAGGAAAACAAGCAAGGAGCAACTTAAAAGCCCATCTTGACTTCATGTGACATGTTCATGAAGGGTGATGAGGAATCTGTTAGCTGAGACTGTTCTGGACTAGGATACCACTGAATGTCGTAATGAAATGTCTCCTTGATGTAAGAGAAACAGAGAAGATGAGGCGAAAAGGGTGACTAATATTAAAATGATTTAGAAACGCATCCAGATTTCATAGGAGAAAACAAAAATTGTTTCAGGAACAGCTTGGCACTTTTTTCATACAATATTAACTGTAAAAAAAAATGCTGAAGATTGAGAAAAACAAATGACAACAATGTGATATTTAGTCACACCAAGTGATTCATTGCAGCTCAGTAGTTAATGCTGAGTTGTTCCTTCCTTGGCTTAAATTCCATTGTGCCAAGTTTTGGAAACATGCTGTTTAAACACTGTGTATGACTACACAGTTCGCCATTTCTGATACAAACTTAACTCCCATTCTATTTTCCTCCCAATACAAACATAAGTAGAGCCCGATGGATCAGGCCAACGGTCCATCTAGTTCAGCCTCCTTTTCTCCTGTGGGAAAACTGCAAGCAGAATTCAAGCATAAGCAAACTCTTCCCCTTTAGTGGTTTCCACCAACTAGTATTCAGAAGCATTACTGTCTCCAGCTATGGAAGCAAAGCATTTCCATCATGGCTAGTTGCCATTGATAGTCTTATCCTCCCCAGGTCTCCCAAACAAGCTGATATAAGAGTATGCTTTCTTCTTCGGAAAGGGAGACATGTATGTAAAGGTCATATTAACTGTAACTGTTGTTCTTGTTTTTAGAATGTTTTAACTGTTTTAGAGAGTTTTTTCATTTTAAATTGTGGGTGTGTTTGCTGCCCTGAGGTCCTTCGGGAGGAAGGGTGGGATACAAACTTTGGCAAATAAACCCATTAAATAATATGGGAAGAAAACACATGGGCCTGCCTTTTGCCAAACAAAACAAGATTTTAAATCTATAGTACGGAAAGGGAGATCCTTGCATAATGCTGGCACAAACCCTGTATAATGCTTTCCAACAGGGGAGAAAGGTTGGGTCAGAGTGTAACAGTCCAGTAAACTTAGCTGGTGACAAATAACTCTGGAATTATTTTAATTGTTAAGCGCAAACACCACCACCACCCACCCACACCAGTGTTCTCCTGCAGCTGGAGAAATCAAATACTGAGTAACCACTAAATAATACCAATAAGAAACTTAGTTGGTCTCTAAGGTGCTACTGGAAGAATTTTTTTATTTTTTTTATTTTGTTTTGACTACAGCAGACCAACACGGCTATCTACCTGTAACTAAATAATCATTTTTGAAGTTCAATTTATGAGGGAACTTAATATTTGTAACTTTCTATAGTATAAAATATCTCTGCACCTTGTCTGTGCAGAGGAGAGGCCATAGCCACCGCTTTGAGGCTTTATTTTATTTTATTTTTTACAATCAAGTGATGTGTAAATTTTATGAAATAAAATAAATAGCTCAGTGCTACTCAAAGACATGATGCCTACCAGGCAACAATACTTTGCTATGCTCACTAGCAACCACTCCATAAATCAAGACTAAACTTGACCAGGTCCCCCCCCCCCCCCCCGTTCCAGAGCTAGGGAACTTTTGGCCCTACTAACTTTCATCATCCCTAGTCAGAATGGACAGTACTCAGAGATGATGGGGTTGCAGTCTAGATGCATCTAAAGGACAAATTCCCCATACCTATATATACTAAGACAGGACCTCTGATCTAAGCATGTGCAGTCCTTTATTATGTTAACCAGAACCAACCTGCCAGAAGAGGTTCAAGCATCCTCACTAGAGGAGATGTCTGGCTTGTGTGAAGCATCCCTCACCACAGATCTAACACTACCAGATTGCCTCAACGGGTTGCATCCAACTAAATCAAGCTGGTCAGAGTAGACCCACTGAAATAATTGGCCCTAACTAAGTTAGCCATGTCCATTTGTTTCGATGCGTCCCTTGGCTACAACATAAGGCTGGCCTCACAACATCCAGAGAGCAAGCAATGGCTTATCATATGTATTGTATTTATATCTTGCATTTCCGCCAACCAGCTGAAGATCGCGCACGTGGTTCTCTCCTCCCAAGTTTATCATCAGGCCAACATTTCAGGCTGCGGTGTGAACTCTGGAGATAAGGGCGGATTTGAACCCGAGCCTCTCTCCGAAAGCCAACGCCGGGATCTCCAAGCCATTCCTTGCCGCCACATGCGGACACGAGATGACCCCGTTGACCTGCACAGCTCAGCCTGCCAAACTCTCCGTTCAGCCAAATCCGGGCCTCTTCTGCTGTGATCTGAGCAGCAGGCCTGCGATTCCACACACGGCTCCCTTCGCAGATGGAAGAAAGCCCAGCTGCGCCACACCCGAGCCGGCGGCTGCCCGCGGGTTTCCTATTACTCCGGGGCATGACTCAACGCTGGTGTCTTCTCCTGGCCACCGGGGTGGGCGGTGCTCTCCCTCGCCTCTCCTCCCATTGGCTGCCGGCGCTCGGCGCCCACTCCGCATTGGCCGCCCTTCTCCTCGGGGGCGGGTCTCCGAGCGAGCGCCGCTCCGAGTCCCCTTTTGGCTGCGGGGCTGCAAGTTGCGGGCCGCTTGTTTTGCAGCTGAAGCGGAGAGGGCGAGGAGGGAGCTCGCGGGAAACGGGGTCCATCCTCTGAGGGGAGGGGAAAACAAGGAGAGCGCGGGTGGAAAGGAGCCGAGCAGGGATTGGGAGCGCCGCGAAGTTCGCCTCAAGTTCGCCTCGGGGGCAGCAGCAGCTGTCGACGGCGGGACCATGACGAGACTCGCCCTCCTGGTGCCTTTCGCCGCGCTGGTGCTGCTGGCGGGACGCGGCCGAGGTAAGGAGCGCTGCTTGGCCCTTTCCCCCTCGGGCGCCGTAGCTGAGAGGAGCCTTGGGCGCGGGGCGCTGCTGGTCCCTCTCTCCCCCAGCCCGAACAAAGGCTTCGGGAGAGCGGCAGGAAAAGGGGAGCAGCAGCAGCAGCAGCAGCCGCGCCCCGACGGGAGGCGCCAAAGGGACGCCCACCCCCTGCCCTCCGCAGCGCCGCTCCCCGGCGCCTTTGTGCTGCCAGCCTCGAGGAGCGGGCGAAGGGAAGCCCGTCTGCACATGCTCGAAGACATCCTCTTCTTCGAAGGCTCGCCTCACCAAAAGAGTCAAATGCAGTGCTTTTTTTCTGGGGGTACGCATACCCCTAAAATTTTTGTGGATTTTTTTGTACTTCTGTCCATCTGCTGCGTTTATTTCCCCCGATCTGAACTATAAAATGGTTTTCTGGAGTCAGAATGAGAGTACCCCTCTCTCCCAGAAAAAAACACTGCTCAAATGGATCCTAGAAGGATTTTTTTTGGGGGGGGGAGGGAATGGGAATCGCAACGGGGTGACAGGCGTTTGGCCCAAATTGGGCTGTAAACAGACCAGGCGGCAAGTTGTTATGTATTTATTGACACCCTGCCTTTTCCCCTGGTAGAGACACAAGGCAGATAAAATAAGAACAATTGAAAACATAGCGGGCAATAATAATAGAAATCCAATTAAACATTAGGGTCTGGGAACACTTCCAAGAAGAGCAAGCAGATGGTTTTATCTGTAGGCCAAATGGACAAAATCACACCCAGCAGGAAGTGGCAGCTTGAATAAAATATTGAGGGGCCAGGTAAGGCCTGCCCTGCACAATCACATGGTGGGGCACACCCACACCGTTCGAATGGCAGGGCCCATCAACTTGGGGACCCCAGGTCCCCTCAAATATGGGGGCAGCCCATGGACATAGCCAAGGGGGGTCAGCTGCCCCCAAAATAAATATAAATAAATAAAAATACATAGCTAACTGAGGTTCTCCCCCCCCCAGCAAAAGGCCTGCCCCCCAACAAAGGCCTGTGCCCCCCAACAAAACTCCTGGCTATGCCTTGGCCCCTCAAATATGGGGGCAGCCCATGAACATAGCCAAGGGGGGTCAGGGAGGGGCAGCTGCCCCCTGAAATAAATAATACCTAGCTAACTGAGGTTCTCTCCCCCCCCCCAGCAAAAGGCCTGCCTCCCCCAACAAAGGCCTGCGCCCCCCCAACAAAAATCCTGGCTATGCCTTGGCCCCTAGGAGTTGGCTCCTGTGGTACCCAGGTGTTGTCCTAATATTGTGGAATTATTCTCCCACTTCACCCCTTAAGCTTGCTCTGAAAGGAGAGGGGATTGTGCCTGCATCATGTCTACATTCAAAGGAGATGTCAGTGTTAAGATCTTGGATAAGCATGTGTTTTCTGGCTTCACTTTCCTGTTAGACATGCCCACAGGTCTTTGTGTGGAGCCTTTCCCCAGTTGTTTAAGGACCTGGTACTATAAACTTGATAGTGCCTATCCCGATGCAGAGCAAATGGTACTGAGCAAGGTGGCTGGGTGGGAACTTAGGGTAAAGTGTGAACTGGAGGGTGTTTGTGGAAATTCATTCTTCCTGTTGGCTGGCCGTGCCAGACTCTGGTTTATTTATTTGCCACTGAATTAACATCCTAAACAAATAGGAAGGTAGCCTTGAAATCTATTCTATTTTTATGGGGTAGGCTTAACTGCAACCCAATATTCTTTGGACCTGTATATTTTCACTGGGGGAAAGGCAACATAAAGTGCAGCCCTATACAGTATAGGTTTACTTAGGGGGTAGTCTCACTGAGTTCAGGGGGCATTGCTCCATAATAGATGCATTTAGGATTGCAACCTATGTCTGCTTTTGGCTTAGTTATGTTATTGTTGAATAGTGACAGAGGTACTGAAGGAGGATTTTCCATGGCTATGGAATAACCATTCCATGAGTATAGAATAGGTGTGGGCAACTCACAAGAGACTGTGATCTACTCACAGAGTTAAAAACTGCCAGTGATCTACCCCATTTGGGGGGGGGGTTCAGGTCAAAGTTGTTGAGCTTCTTTGAGGGGAGCTAGTGATCTACCAGTGATCTACCACAGACGTCCAGTGATCTACCGGTAGATCATGATCTACCTGTTGGACATGCCTGGTATAGAATATGCAGTATTATTAGCAGACTATTAACATACAACGGGTCCAGTTATAGCAGGCTTCCTCAACCTCGGCCCTCCAAATGTTTTGAGACTACAATTCCCATCATCCCTGACCACTGGTCCTTCTAGCTAGGGATCATCTGGAAGGCTGAGGAAGCCTGAGTTATGAACTACCATAACTTTGACTGCTAGTCACATTATTTGACCTGACTTCTATGGAAGACATTTATTATGAGGATGGGAATTGCCCTTTATGTTATTCAATAATTGGGAGGAGGGATGCGCATGATGCTAGAACTCTATCCTTCTGTGACATCTGCGGACATCCCCCCTCCCCATGGAATCACCACAGTTTTTGGAAAAACCATGTGCACACCCATAGGTGAAGGATGCATACAGCTGTTTTGGTCTTGTATGTGGTGGAGTAGACCTAAGACTGAGTGCTATTTAGATATGACAATATATTCACACTTCAGTAGTAATCTTTGTCTGAAGCAGCCCTGATGTACTGGAAGAACAAAATTGTCTTCTCTACAGCAAATCATTCTATCATCATTGTTATCATCATCGTTATTATTATTTTTTTAAAAAAACATTTGTAACAGGACTTTCTTCCTTGGAGCTCAGAGCACTGGTTATTGCTCAGGCTGCACATGATGTTTTTCTTTCTTTTTATTATCTAAAGTAGTCTCTCAAGCTGCAATGCCCTGTGGGAGAAGGGGGGGACATTTTAACCCTTTCCATTCTACTGCTTTTGCACACCTGCAAATTGTCCCAGAGCTGGGTTTCGCTTCATTTATTCTGTCTCCCCCCCCCTTGAACTACAAGCAGCTATGTGTGGACAGTAGCATAGTTAGCTGGGGTGGTGGTGGTGGTCTGCACTGGGAGTAGGGGGGCTGTAGGGTGTCACGGGGGTCTATAGGGCAGCACAGGAGTGCAGCATGAGAGCTGTTGTGCCGGCGGGGATTCTGTGCCTCGGGGGAGCTTGCAGGTAGCACAGCAGTTCCTGGGCATTTCGGGTGCTGCAGGGGGGTGGAATCACTTCCCATCCCTGAAATCGGTGACTGCCCTAAACAAACTCAGCAACTGTGGTCTGCCCCAGACACTGGTGGGGGTTGCTGCACCGTGCTGTGTGTGTGGAGGTGAAAAAGCACCAGAGAGCCAAGGGTTAAAATGTTCTATCACACGCCTCCTCCACTTTACACTGATTAGCCTCATGTTCAGTTTGTCCCTTAGAACAACCCACTGAGTTAGGTTAGTCTAAAATATTCTACTGACTTGACCGAAAGCACTCCTTGAACATTGCAGCTGAGCAATGTTGAAGTAGAATGTATAACAAGTTGAGCAGTGCAGTTGTTTTGCTCTAATTGCATTAAGTTTAACCAGACAGGGAAATAGCTTTCCTTGAATGCCTTTCCATTTTTGAATTCTGGCCCAGATAAATTCCCATTTTAGGCAGCGCAGCTAGCTACACAACTTTTTGACTACAGCATGGTTCTCTGTGACAGGACCCAGTTTTAGAAATGCATTTACTTTTTGTTAGGAGAACATAGGGAATCCTTATTCTATTAGAGACCTTAAAAAAGTTTAATACCATCGTTTATTATCCACCACCTAAACAAGTTTATTTGGACATAAATCTAGATTTCAGTGGTACCTGTATCTAGGTAATATGCTTGGGATGGCTGCCTTGAACTTTACAGTCTTTCTGGGCCCAAGGCATTCATCTTCCTGCTCCTAAAGTGAGCATTATAGTTTTCCAATAAACAATTTTAGAACTGACTCGCACACATGTAAGTACTTGTATCCAACTTCTATGTGACATGTACCACTCTGAGCAAGCCACCTCCCTGGAACTCTTATGACTGCTCACTCATGTTAGGCATATTAATCATTTCCTTACCAACTATTAAACAGAGTCCTACAGTATGTAGGTTGGCAGGGAAGTAATTTGTACACATATCGTTTTGCAATTAATGTTTTCTCACTTCTCCTTGCAACAATGGGCAAGTATAAATTGATATTTGTCAGCTGGTAACCTGCCAGCTCCTGCCAACCTAGCAGTTTGAAAGCACGTCAAAGTGCAAGTAGATAAATAGGTACCGCTCCAGCGGGAAGGTAAACGGCGTTTCCGTGTGCTGCTCTGGCTTCGCCAGAAGCAGCTTAGTCATGCTGGTCACATGACCCGGAAAAACTTCTGTGGACAAATGCCAGCTCCCTCGGCCAGTAAAGAGAGATGAGCGCTGCAGCACCAGAGTCGTTCACAACTGGACTTAACTGTCAGGGGTCCTTTACCTTTACCTTTAACCTGCCAGTGCATGTGCATAAGCATGGGCAAGATGCAGCTCTTCCTCTGGATACTTGGAGAGACTTTTTGTGTTATTCATGAGGCTACAGTGAAACATGGGAGAATAGAGAGCAGCTGTCATAGATGGTTGCCTCTTGCTTCTGTAGGCAAAATCCCCAATTAGGAATGAGACCGGGCAATAAAATGCAATGATTAACGGGAGCAGTTAGGAACATGGAAAGCATGCCTTCTACTGTGTCGGAGCTCTAGTCCATCTTCTCTATTACCAGTGCCTACACCAGAGGTGGGGAATTTTCTCAGCCCAAGGACTTCATGCCCTCGTGGCAGCCTTCTGGGGGCTGCCAGCAGTGGTTGGGAGCAGAGGCAAAAGAGGCAGAGCAATGGAGATGACTCTTGCCTTCGTACAGTAGAGTGCATTCCAGCCACACACGCCTGGGTTTTGCACATACTTCTCCATTCAGTCCAGCAAGAGGCATTGTTCAAGGACTCATTTCAGCCAGGCAAAAGCACTTGAAAAGGGCAACTGAGCATGGCTGCTGGGGACCGGCCTGGGGAGAGTCCTGAGAACTGGAGAGAGGCTTGAGGAGTTGCATTTAGTCCCCATGCATGAGGTTCCCCCATCCCTGGTCCACAATGGCTCACCAAGTTTTCAGAATGGGGACATTTCCAACCCTGCCTAGAGGCTCCAAGGATTGAACCTGAAACCTTCTGCCTGCAGAGTTTGTTCTGCCGCTGAGCTGTGCCCCCACGTCACAGAATTACTGTGTGAGCTTGTCCTAGCAGAGATTGCCTTACCATTTAGTTATTGCCTACCTGGTTATAAGTGGGAATCTTATAGGTGCAGGGATGTTTAAAACAGGACAGCTTAGCAGAAATATTAGCATTATTGTATTTTATGTTTATTGTTCTGGGGATAAAAGAAGAAGAGCAGAGTATAAATACACTGGCAACATGCAATAATATATATTGTAGGAAAAATCCTAAAAATACAGCAATTAAATTAATCCAGCCGCCTGTCCATAGTACAGTACAGAGAAATGAAAGCATAAATGCAGCTATTGTAAGCTCACAAGGCAACAGCATTGCATTAGTTGCTTTAAGTATAGGGACTTTCCCCTACAAAACTGCTATCAAAAGAACAAAAAGGAGGAACAGAATCTTTGTTGGGAGACAAGCTGTTAGGCAATTCATTCCAGATGTTTGTTTCCACCAACCCTTATTGAATAAACCTTGAACTTTTGCCAGCAGCTTTGTGTTTACTGGGTATGTTTATCCTGTGGATTGCAAATGGTCCACCTGCTCCCTCCTCATTCCTTTCCCCCACTTGTGCAAGGAATATAGCCCATTTCCAGGGGGGAAGGAAGCAATGGATGATGATGGCAGGTGAAAGAAAATAAAGAGGCATTCAACACTGAGCCTTACAGTCAACAATGAGCACAAGCTTCAAATTAAGTGCTGTCTGCAGATATACATTGGTGTTACCTAGAATGAAACTGTATCACACTCCAGTGTGGGTAAGACTGCCATGTTAAAAGCCTGGGCATCATCTTAGGTGCTGTATCTTTCTGTGTATCTGTCTGAGGAGGGCACATGATGCAGCTGCCTTGGAGAAGCTAAGAAGGTCTGGATCTTGTCAGTACTGTACTTGGGAAACCTCGGCTTCCATGACGTCATGGAAGACAGGTGGCACTCACACAATGCAATAAACATTGTTAAGATAAAAAAAAAATCAGCAACATAGAATTGGAAACCTACTGCATTCTTAAGTGATTGTAGTGATACAGTTACAGATTTGATTTGAAGATACTCTGTTGACTTGTGAAATAGCTGGGCCTCGGTTCTCCTTCCATGACTGGAAGCTTCTTCCATTAACAGAGTGAAACTACAGTATTGGATACATTCCTGTTAACTACAACATGGTGGTGTAGGTTTTCCAGTGATTCCAATGATTTCTGGTGAAAGGGGGATACGTTTTCATGATCCCAACCCAGAAAGTGGTATTGTAGAGCGACTTGCTGTGTGGAAAGTTAAGCATTTGCCCAGCTGGGCTCCTTCTTTAAAAATGGCCTGAAAGGCAGTGATTCGAACTGCTGAAAGACTCAGTAGAATGAAGTAACACAGATTAGTTTAGTGATTTGGCGGGTGGGAAGGAGCCTAGTGTAGAGACCCAAAAGCATCGGGCAGCATGGTAACTTGTTAGAAACAGGGAAAGTGAAGTAGCAGAGGCATATGAAAAAGCTTTGTCTCCTAAGTTTGGCAATTCCTAACTTAAGGCTATTCGGACAGTACATTTTTGATCCCTTGCATCTTAGAAAGGACTTTGAGATAACTTTTTCCTTGGACAGAAAATTAGTACAACAGCAGCTTTTTATCTTTGGAGCAGTGTGCTGATAGAAGCAGTCTGTGTGGTGCACACTTTCTTGAATCTGCAGTGCAGCGTTGCCTCTTCCCAACTTCATGGTATGTTGCTGCAGAGCTAATTATAAAGGGCTGCTTGGCAGCGCATGTAAACATCCTGCCAGGGTTTTTGCCTCATCGGGTAGCCCACAGATTTCTGCGTAGCACAAGATGACTCATGCTGTTGCAAGCTGTCAGTTATTCTCATATGATTCATGCTTGTATGCCAGTCCCTCTACTTTCAAGGTGTCCAGATGTCCAGATCTCTCTATTGAGCTGTTTTGCAGAGGTGATATGGCAAAGGCATTCCAGTCTGTTACTCATTAGCTGGGAGGGTGTCCTCCACTTCATCGTTCTGAAATCCCATACCCAATGGTTTTGGTGTGCCTCTGTTGCTAAATGGATTGCAGATGACAAACTCAGAGAAAATCGCAACAACAAAAATGATAAAAATGCAAGGGGACAGGAGGGAGAGCTTAAATATTATCCCCCCTCCAGTCATTTGAAATGGATGTTTGCTTTTGTTTATTGAAATGGTAAAAGGTGACCCAATGTTTTCATTGGTGTTAATCTCACTGGGCTGGATCCTGACTCTTCTCCATGGGTGTAAGGGATCCTTCTGTGAACACAACTATCCTTCTGGTTTTTAGAAGTTCTTTCAATTTTTTAAAGAAAAGTTGGGAACCATGTTATTTTAATTGAATGGTGTTGAGCTGTTTAGGCACACTTTATAGTTGTATCTGAAGAAGTGTGCATGCACACGAAAGCTCATACCAAGAACAAACTTAGTTGGTCTCTAAGGTGCTACTGGAAGGAATTTTTTTATAGTTGTTTAGTAAGCTATGTCTGCCAATATCCGAACAGAACTCTCATCCCACTCAGCACTTTCTTTCCTGATAAATCTCTATTGGTAACTGGACAGGAAATAAGTTGATGCTTTTGAATTATGGTGCTGGAGGAGACTCTTGAGAGTCCCATGGACTGCAAGAAGATCAAACCTATCCATTCTTAAAGAAATCAACCCTGAGTGCTCATTAGAAGGACAGATCCTGAAGTTGAGGCTCCAGTACTTTGGCCACCTCATGAGAAGAGAAGACTCCCTAGAAAAGACCCTGATGTTGGGAAGGATTGAGGGCACAAGGAGAAGGGGACAACAGAAGATGAGATGGTTGGACAGTGTTCTCGAAGCTACTAACATGAGTTTGGCCAAACTGCGAGAGGCAGTGAAAGATAGGCGTGCCTGGCGTACTCTGGTCCATGGGGTCACGAAGAGTCGGACACGACTGAACGACTGAACAACAACAATATGCTTTTAAACATTAGTTTTGAGTTGGAGGAGAAAACCCATCAAAACAAGGCACCTTAACAACATGCTAATGGTTTTTCACACATACCTGCACCCTAATTAACTGTCTATGGACGAAAATAAAAATTGATAATGTGTTCAACCACTGTACTGATTCATGCTGCTTACAACAGCAGGCCTTTATATTATTTTATTTAATAGATTTATTACCTACCATTCTGGACACCAGCTTACAGCCATTTAAAACAATGGTTAAAAACAATTGCTATCATAATAACAGCAATTAAAAACATCAATATGTCACAGGCAGCAATATTCATATAAGGCTAGAACAGAAGCTGCTGCCTTTTGGACCTTCTCATTATTAGACTCCATTTCATTTTCCTTATGCTTGGTGGAATTGAACACTGGAAGTAGTAGTTGCTGTGGAATGGGGCAGGTCCAGCATGAATGCGGTCATGCACTTATCCATGGATTAGTTTTGGGTGCAGGATTGAAAGACAACGTGCCCAGAAGTCATGTAGGGTGGCCACATGTATCCTTTAAACACCTAGATCAGGGCTTTGGGGGGGGGGACACAATCCCTGAGCAGGTACGAGAAGACTGATGGCATCCTGTCTTAGACAAAATTGTGATCACTCAGGCAGGTACAAAGCGTTAGCACCTGCTGTTCCAGCTTTGTAGGGTGATGTTGAGGGAGCATATCTATTGGGCTGCTATTGAGAACCTTCTGAAAACCCACAGTTCTACCCAAGGGAAATAGACAAGTTTGGGGGTACAAGGGTACTGTTGACAGATGCCCAGGGATATGTGTTTGGCAAGCTTGTAATGCCTCTTCAATCATGTTAACAAATGGAAGAATGGAAAAGTTAATTGGACAAGCTCTTGTGTTTTGTTCTAATCGCCCTGCAGTGACCATTTTTTCCTTGGACTGTTCTTTTGCATGTGGCAGAGCCTGCCAACCTTCTTGGATTCATTTTAGCCTGAAGATACTGTCACGGGCAACACACACCACATCTAAGCACACATTGCGGCCAGTTCTTCTGGCTACAACAGAATGCTTCTTACAAGCTTAATTTCAGTGGGAGGGGACATGGGGGGGGCAACGAAAGCTGCTATGGGCACATATGTATACACAGATGTTACATTGGTGACCCCTTGTGTGTGACATAGGGCTTATCTATGCAACCAGATATGAACAATCTTAAGGAAACGGACTGAGGAGTCATCTAATTTAGTGTTCTGTTTCTAGTGGGTGCTTCCAAGAAGCTTACAAGCAGGATATGAAAGGAAACCAGTACCTGGCATTTAGAGGTAAACTGCCTCTGGACACAGTCTTGGCCAATAGCCCTTTATAGGTCTACACCTTAGGGAAGACTCTTTATTACCATTGGTTACATATATCACAAGCTTTGCAGTTTTGTTTTTGGGTTTACTGTACAATTTCTTGGCACATCTGGCAAGATTAAACTGCTGGATATATTGGTGCTAACAAGGAAGGAGAAGATGTGAATTTGTATTCCTGTTCAGATACTTCAGGTGGTGCAGAATATGGTGGCCAGACCGCATGAGGGGAGCACGTGGTTGACAACATGAAAAACCATTTTTATAACACCCACAGCGGCTGCTCATCTACTACCAAGACAGGTTTAAGGTCTATGTATTATCAAGCCCTGAACAACTTAGGCCCATGTTAGGACCATCTGAAGCCTTGTATCCCAGCCAAATCACTAAGACCATCTGCAGGACCACCACTGGTCATTCCCCAAGTGGGTGAGGTTAATCTACCAGTGACAGGAAACTGAGCCTGTGTAATGCTCTTCCAACAGAGACCTAGCAGTCACCTTCTGTTTTAACCTTTAAACATGTGCTGAAAAAAATTCTACGTCACCAAGTTTGGGCAAGCAATGAATAAACTATTGATGTTCTCTGATTTAAAATATTTTTGTTGTTTTTATTGTCTGTATGTATGGCGGCTATAAACTGGTGTGATATTTTTTTCCTATGACTAAAGGTAAAGGGATCCCTGACCGTTAGGTCCAGTCGCTGACAACTCTGGGGTTGCAGCGCTCATCTCTCTTTACTGGCCGAGGGAGCTGGCGTACAGCTTCCGGGTCATGTGGCCAGCATGACTAAGCCGGTTCTAGTGAACCAGAGCAGCACACGGAAACGCTGTTTACCTTCCACCAGAGCGGTACCTATTTATCTACTTGCACTTTGACGTGCTTTTGAACTGCTAGGTGGGCAGGAACAGGGACCGAGCAACGGGAGCTCACCCTGTCATGGGGATTCAAACCGCCAACCTGATCAGCAAGCCCTAGGCTCTGTGGTTTAGACCACAGCGCCACCCACGTCCCTTTTCCTATGACTAGAGGCATACAAATATATTTATAAATATGCAAATATTTTTATTTTACAGGACAAGATTTTGACTTGTCAGATGCATTTGACGGTAAGTTAACTACAACCTAATGAAGTAAACTTAAGAATATTTAATGGGTTTTATAGTAACCATGATATTGTGATGCAGATTTTAGTCTAAATCAGATCTTAACCCTGTCTTAGCTTCAGTAGCATCCTGCTGCATTATCTCAGTTTGATAAATCAAGAGGGGATGATCTTGATTTATAGAGCCCAATAATTTAAAACAAGGTGGGTAATTCAGAATTGAGGGTAGGAGGGGGAGGAAATGTTAAATTACTTGAATGTAGTAGCCTCCTGCCCAACTGCTTCTGAAAGTGACGGGAATTGCAAATATAGTTTGGTATTCAACCCCCCCACACCCAGGTGAAAACATTTATTCTGAGCTAGCACAAATCCCTTGTGGGAACCTAAGTAGCTCTTTCAGGTCATGCCCCTCCCCACGCGAACGCACGCACACACGCACACACACACACACACACACACAGTGCAAGGGTGCGGTCTTTAAAGCTTGACCAAGTGCACTGTCCAAAGTGAATTCCTACCTTCCATTCCCCCCACCACCACCTTTGGCACAAACTTTGCTTTGTCTCCTACCCCCTTCGGATGACCAGTTTAGGGTTTGGCACAGCTCTACTTTACTCATTGTGCAAATGAGCAGCAAAGGCTCGCACCTTGTATCTGGTTTTATTTGTGTATTTTTAAAAATAATGAATATATGTTACCCACCCTTCGCAAAACATCCTGGGTGAGGTCTAGTAAGAATAAAAATGCAGTCAAGCAACTATCTTACCAGCAAGAATAAGTGCTGCCCTGTCCAGTTTTGTGTGTGTGTGTGTGTGTGTGTGTGTGTGTGTGTATAATGCTGAATCACAAATCAGTCCTAGCAAGTGCCCCCTTGGTAACTGGTCATTGAAGTTATATTAAGCCCTGTGTGTTTTTAATTTGGCAGATCCGACAGATGTAACACAGAAGCCGATTCCACCTAATAAAAAGCCAACACAAAGTGAGTATAAGAGTAATCAGAACATTGATTTGCTATTCCTGTACAATTATTTTTCAGTGTACGTGACTAGGTTTGGGTTATAAATGGCATTGTATGTCATGGGTTGTCATCCCTCCGTCTCAGGAAACAATGGAGGAGTGCGCTCTGATGAGTACAAGAGAAGTAGATGCCAAATTTGCCTTAGGCCAATGTTTGTTTGTTTTTAATGGATATGTGAGTGAACTTTCCATAACACTGATAATTCATGTATATAGGGTCTAATAGTGCAACCCACTTCAGGCTAGGTATAGGGCAGGACAAACATCCAAATAATGCATCCTTGACTACATGTGTACATGGATGTGAACACATGTGACCAACAGAGGTGTGATTTCCAAGATATTGGGCCTAGATTCATGGCATGCCATGGGGACATGGCCTTACCAGACTATTTACAGAGGGGAAATTGCAGCAGAACACAGACTTCAGTTCGGGTGAAAAATAAAAGCGTTGGTTACAAAATTGAAAAATGGTCAGTGGGTAGAGATATACATGCAAATGCTGCTTGAGCACCATTCTGCCTAGACCAGCCACTCTTCTCAAGTAGTTCTTTGAAGAGAGAGATAAAAACAGGAAAGAACAATTGCTGTTGCCATATGTTAGGGCAGATAAAGTGGGTGGGCTGCTAGGGAGCTACTATGCTGTGCTGGAGCCCCCCCCCCCGTGTACTCCCTAAATCTGTTCTGAAAGTTCCCCCAACCCTTCAGAGCAAATTCGGAGACAGTGCAAGGTACATGCAGTGGGAAATTTCATTGGGCTAGTTTTATTCTTGGTGCTAGTGAAACTATTTTATAGAGTACCATCCTTTCTGCTTTAAAATATCAATCATTTTAAACTATAATATTTCATTGGCAACCCCATGAATGCCCAATTCAAATAGGGTTTATGTGCATTGTGAAGCCCCCCCCCCCAAGTGTGTCACTTACTATTATCATTTTTAAAAAATCTAAATCGTTTTACCTGAAATATTTCATTTATGGAAGAAGAGTTACAACTGTGTTGTCTTCCCTGTTTAGGTGATGATTGCTTTAACTTGGCAGCCCTGTACAGTTTTTGGTTTTTTTTGGTGTGTGTGTGTGTGTGTGTGTGTGTGTGTGTACACACACAAAATGCTGAATCACTAATCAGTCCTAACAACTACCCCCTGGTAACTGGTCATTCAAGTGATATTAAGCCCTGTGTGTTTTTTAATATGGCAGATCCGACAGATGTAACACAGAAGCCGATTCCACCTAACAAAAAGCCAACACAAAGTGGGTATAAGAGTAATCAGAACATTGATTTGCTATTCCTATACAATTATTTTTTCAGTGCACATGACTAGGTTTGGGTTATAAATGGCATTGTATGTCATGAGCTGTCATCCCTCCGTCTCAGGAAACAATGGAGGAGTGTGCTCTGATGAGTACAAGTGAAGTAGATGTCAAATTTGCCTTAGTCCAATGTTTTGTTTTTTGCGGATATGTGAGTGAACTTTCCATAACACTGAAAATTCATGTATATAGGGTCTAATAATGCAACCCACTTCAGGCTAGGTATAGGGCAGGACAAACATCCAAATAATGCATCCTTGACTACATGTGTACATGGATGTGAGCACGTGTCACCAACAGAGGTGTGATTTCCAAGATATTGGGCCTAGAGTCAGGGCATGCCACCATGGGGACATAGCCTTGCCAGACTATTTACAGAGTGGAAAGCATGCAGTACTAATAACTGTTCCAAAGTTTCTCATTGCGCAGCAGAATGTCCCCCCCCCCCCCCCGTGTACCCCCTAAATCTGTTCTGGAAGTTCCCCCAACCTTTCAGAGCAAATTGGGGGACAGTGCAAGGTACATGCAGTGGGAAATCTCGTTGGGCTAGTTTTAATCTTTGTGCTAGTGAAACTACTTTATTGAGTACCATCCTATCTGCTTTATAAAATATCAATCATTTTAACCTATAATATTTCATTGGCAACCCCTGACATTGACCATGAGTGCCCAATTTAAATAGGGTTCTACATGCATTGTGAAGCACCCCCCCCCCCGTGTGTGTGTTTGTGTCACTTACTGTTATCATTAATAATAATAATAAAATCTAAATTGTTTCCCCCGGAATATTTCATTTCTGGGAGAAAGATTACAACTGTGTTGTCTTCCCTGTTTAGATGATGATGATGGCTTTAACTTGGAAGATGCCTTTGGTAAGTATTGTCTGCACTCCATGCAAGTCTAGTTTGCATGTTGCTTTTGAAGCCCAGACAGTCGCAAATTCAAAGACCATAGCATGAGGATCTTTGGAAGTCCTTTGTACAAATAGCACTTCAGACCTCTGCAAACCTAAGGTTTAAAGAGCAGTGTGCAAAAGGCTTTCAAACAGCCCTGTGTTGTGCTTTGAGCAGCATCCGGCAAGATGCTGATGAGTGGAGGTTTCAGTGCTGCTTTCTGCAGGGGTCTGAGCAGGATTTAAACTTAGCTTATCAACTGCTGAGTGGCAGTTAAATCCTGCTGCTTTGGCTGCACACAGCACTTGCCTGTGAGGCAGTGGCACTTGCCGCTAATGCAGAACTGAACTCTTCCACTTCCCTCAGCAGAGCTGATGTCACCCTCCCAGATTGGTAGGTGGCTGTGGTTTTGGAAAAAATGGCCTTGTGTGCCAAGACTGGCCCAAGAAAGTCAAATAACAAGGTTGCAAGGACTCAGGCCAGGATGGCAATAAACAATAATTTCTTCTATTTTTGTTATATCAAGTATGACACCAATTCCAGCAAATATAATGGACAGTGTAGTATCTCAACTGTACAGTTGCATCAAACGGTTTACTTAAAATCAGCCAGAGAATTGCCTTTTCCATCGGTAGTGGCACCCGCCCTGTGGAACGCCCTCCCACCAGATGTCAAAGAGAACAACAACTACCAGACTTTTAGAAGACATCTGAAGGCAGCCCTGTTTAGGGAAGCTTTTAATGTTTGATGGATTATTGTATTTTGATGTTTTGTTGGAAGCTGCCCAGAGTGGCTGGGGAAGCCCAGCCAGATGGGCGGGGTATAAATAATATATTATTATTATTATTATTATTATTATTATTATTATTATTATTATTATTATTATTATTATTATTATTTTATCTTCCGTAAATTTTAGGAAATGGTGCTGCAAGTTAGTCTACAGTCACACTTTGCAGACTATAAAAACCTTTGCCAGATGTTGCGAGACTGCTAGTCCCATCATCCCTGACCATTGGTCATGCTGGCTAGGGGCGACGGGAGTTTTAGTCCAAAATACCTTGAGGCACCAGTTTCAGGCAGCTGACCCAGCACTACAGATGCTGTTTTCCTTTCCCTTGCTCTTTGTATGTATGCTTTAGTCACTGCTAGTAATCTGTACATCCCTCACCTGGGTGCATTAATAATTTGGGGGAGTTGGCAGGTGACATTCTTAGTGA
The DNA here is from genome assembly GCA_034641385.1 of Darevskia mixta. Taxonomy (NCBI): domain Eukaryota; kingdom Metazoa; phylum Chordata; class Lepidosauria; order Squamata; family Lacertidae; genus Darevskia; species Darevskia mixta. The sequence goes on from JAWWNH010000063.1 coordinate 10,831,005, forward strand.
CTGCGGAGAAGTAATGTGTATATTACAGTGGCTTATTGAGCTGCCTCTACTCCTGTACCAAAAGAAACTTGAGGGAAGAGAGGAGTTATTTATCCTGCTTGGTCTGGAACTCCTCCCCAAGGAGCTTAGGGTCTTCTAAATAGTTCTCCCCATCCCCATTTTATTTTCACAACAATGCTGTGAGATAGATTAAGCTGAGAGACAGGCCCAAGATCACCTAATCAGTTCCATGGCTGAGTGGAGATTGAACCCTGGTTTCCTAGATCCTAATAGTTTTCTGCTCAGAAATAGCCCTGTGCCAATTCCCTCCTTAAATTTGGATGGGTTTCTGAGGGTATGAAAGCTGCTGAACAAGAAAGTGATGGACTAACCTGAGAGCATGCCAGGATGTCATGTACACACAGCTGTGGTATTGGCTTTAAGCTAGATTCCAAGTTTTACCATTGTGGATGGGCTTGTCAAGTACATTGTTCTACCTAATAAGCAAGGAAAATGGGATACCATTCCTACAAAATCAGAATATCAAGGTATTTTCTACTTCTCATATTTTGAAGTTTGTACTCTCTCTCTCTCTCTCTCTCTCTCTCTCTCTCTCTCTCTCTCTGTTAGTGGATGACCCCAAGAAGCCAGAACCACCAGCACCACCTAAGCCAAACCCTGGAAGTCATGGCAATACTGGTGGTAAGCTTCTCTAGAAATACTTCTTCAGACAGTATCAATTATGGTCAGTAACCTGAAATCTAATCTGAGATTAAAGAAGAGAGGTGATAACTTTCATCTGTGCTTCAGTGCATCTTCAGATCTTTATAGTTCACCATCTGCAAGATTTACAGCTCAGTGCTGGTGTAACACTGCTGATGGCTTACCCATAGCTATGGTGGGCTGCAGACACATGCACTCCCTCTCCCTCTCATTCTCACTCGGTTCCTTTGTCAGCATTAATATAATGGAACTCTATATCAGCATTGATCCTGGTTTAGTTTTAACCAGAAGTGTTTTGTGAACCTGGTTAGAGCTGAATTAGTGTTCTGCTACTGCACCAGACCTTTTGCAGGAGACATGGAGAAATTTATAAAGCACATATGTAATGTAAGGCACCGTGGGTGGAGAGTGCTGCCATCCTAATCATGCACATGGGTGCTTGATGCCAACATGTTTCACGAAATGGCTCCAGCATGGCTGCTCACTTGCCCCTCTTGAGCAACTTCAAATGTGAGTCTTACACGCTCTCCGTAACCAGTTTAGCTGAATTCCGTGGGCTTTTCTTCATGGTAAACATGCTTGGGATTGTAACTATATTTATAGTCCCTGGAAAAATGCCACAAACAGATTGTCATAGGAACTAATATGTTAAAATTATGTTGTGGGTTTTTAGAAGACATTGTTCCTAACAAATATTCTCTTTTTTTAAAAAAAAGATTTTAGTGATTTGGATTTAAATGATGGTCAGGCACCTGCAGATCCACCAAAAGGTAAGTTTCTAGTGCAAACTGTTATAAATATACTTCGATATGTCACATTTGTGATTTTTTAAAAAAAATAATAGAGGGATTATGATGGGAATTCTCTGGTATAATAATAATAATAATCTGTTTCCCTAAATCAGTTGAGATCTAATTTAGCTGGATTGACTTGCATTAACTAAGCAAATCTTTTTAAAATGTTAATTTAAACATTTTAAACAGTTTTCTACTAGCCAAAATATGTTGAAATGTTTTATTTGTGGGTGTGGTGTGTGGGACAAACTAAAAAGATGGATTGTGCTGTGATCTTAGCTATGGTGCTTACAGAAATTCAACATTTTACTTGGAAATCATCTTGATTAGAATACCTGTAGGTATTTTGAGATGGAGCTTGGGAACTTGCATCTCTCCAGGTGATATAGGACTACAATCCCATCATTCCTGATCTCGGGCTGGTGGGATCTGGAGCCCTACAACGGCTGGAAGGCCGCATGTTCCCCATCTCTTACAGATGTTTCCCTTAGATGCTGAGGCGGTGGGGGGGGAGGGTCAGGGGCAATGACACTGAATACTTTGTGCATAAATACATGTTTCCCAGGGACAGGCATCTGAAAGTAAGTTAATTACAACTTTTTTTAAAAAAAGATTTTACTAACATTTCTATTCAATGTGCTATTAATTAATTTCTGAAACAGGAAATGTCTAAAAATGGGTTGGGGGTTGAGAAAGCTTGTAAAAGTATAGCCATGGCAAATGCTCAACTATACATCCTTGGTTTATTGAGCAGCTGTGGTTGACTGGGTGAGGATGGGAGCATAAGCATTGTAAATCTTGCTCCAGAGCCGTGGAGGCAGCGAAGAGATCCTACTCCAATATCTGTGTCACATCCTTGAGTAGCCAACCAGCAGAGTTGTTCTGTATGGTTGGAGGTTGATCACTCCTGACCGGGGGGGGGGGGGTGGACCTCTGGAGCACATGGTGCCTTTTCTGTAACCAATTGGCTAAACACTTTGAGGATAAAGTTGGCCAGCTCTCCTGTTGTGGCATTGCCAGCCAAAGTGTCCAATGCAACATTGTTGGATCCAGTGTTGTGGGATCGATTCCAGTTAATTTGGTCTGATGATGTAGACAGGATACTGCCAGTGCTGGTTAGATCCTGTCAGTTAGTTGGAGTGGAGCGACCGAATTGGTCAATGCCTCATTGTTGTAATCACATGCCTCCCACTACTCTTAAAGACAAAGTGATGCATATTTTCTCAAACAGCCTGCTTCAGATCCAGATCCAGCAGAATCAGATCCAGATTCAGATCCAGCAGAATATAGTAACTATAGGCAAATCACCAACATCCCTTTCTTTGCAAAGATGGCTGAGAGGGTGGTAGTGGAGCAACTGCAGGCATTCCTGGATTAGGCTGATTACCTGGATCTGCTACGATCTGAGTTTCAGACCTGGTTTCAGAACTGAATCAGCCTTGGGTGCCCTCATCAAGAAAGAGACAGTGGGTGTGCCCCACTGTACAGCAAAGCTGTACAATACAGCTTTCTTTACCATGAAAAGCCCACTTTGTAATATAAATATACTAATGATGACTGACTGATTGATTGATTTATTACGGTTCTTGACCAGCACACATAAATATGCAATACATAAAACAATAAAAAGAGACCAGAATATCTAAAATAGACAATCAAAATAGGTTTTAACAGTTGGTTAAAAAGAACTAATTAATAGGGGTATTACTACTTTAAAAGGTAGGCTACAGCAATTAATATCGCTGGATCCTCTTTAGCTAGTCCTGAGGATGTTCTGAGGATATTTGGGCACTGCTAATTAGATTGGACCTAATTCTTATAGCTTTGGCACAGAATTTAGCAACCTTCGCTGACACAATAGGCTTAGCGTCGGAGAGAAGCCACTCTATATAGAAGGTTTCCGAGCGTCCAGGTAGCTCTGCCAGTATGGTGTGAATAAGGTCACCTCGCACCTCCTTATAAAAGCAGCATCGCAGAAGTATATGGCCAATGGATTCCACTTCACCTGAGCCGCACAGACAGCATCTCTCACAAAAAGGGATCTGTTTATACTTCCCCTGGAGAACTGTTGAAGGCATTATTCGATTACGAGCCAAAGTGAATGCTCTTCTATGAGAGGGTATTTCCAGGTTGGATAGATATCTGGCTGGGCGGGCCAAGTATCTCCTTTCCTCCTCAATTAGAAAGTGAGGTACTTTACTTAGATCCTTCTGTCTTTCTATATCTATGATCCTCTGTTTAATGAGGGTCTTTGCTGTATTAAGATCGTGTGTCATAAGGCTGGATGGATTGAGGCCTATACTCAGCATCTTATTCACTATGGTCTTGCTCCAGAGGGATTGATAGCTATCTTGCGCTAGCACCAGGAGTAGGCCCTGGGGATTCATGTTGTATTTCAGCCATAGATTACAGGCCTGCATCCACACTCTGGCCTCCACACAGGTCAGGCCTGTTTCTAATCGTATGGCCGCATTTGACACACATGGGGGCATTTGTAAGGCCGCTCTAAGGAATTTGGACTGTACTCTTTCGGCTGTCGTCAGATTAGGTGGCGGGATGTTAAGGTTGCCCCATAAAGGAGCTGAGCCATCACCTTAGCTTCATACAGTTTTAAAGCCGCGGGAATATACTGTCCCCCCTTTGTTCTAAGAAAGCTTAAAATAGCTGTAGAGGATTTGTGGGCTGCTATTACTGACTGTGTTAGGTGGGCTTTCTTTAGCCCTTTATCGTGAAAGACGACACCTAGATATTTTAGGCAGTGGATCTGTTCAATTTTCTGACCGCTTATGCACCATGTATAGTTCTTAGGCCGTTTGGCAAAAGACATTATTTTTGTCTTTTGATAATTGATAGTGAGATGGGCTTCTGTACAATATTCCGCTATGGATCGTAGTGCCCTCCGTAACCCAATTGGTGTCCTCGATAAGACCAGAGCGTCGTCCGCGTATAGAAGAATAGATATATGCCTATCTGCTAATTTAGGAGAGTGAAACTGTGGCCCTTTTACTTTTGATACAATGTCATTTATATAGTAATTGAACAGAAGAGGAGCTAGCACACAACCCTGTTTGACACCTCGCTGCGTTGTTATCTGTTGTGTTAGTTGACCCTGGGGGGACCAACGGATCCGAAGATTGGTGTTCGTGTATAATAATCTTATTAGATGGAAGAGGCGTTGGTCTATTGAAGAAGATTTTAGCTTCTCCCAGAGTTTGGTTCTTGAGATAGAGTCAAAAGCCATCTTTAAGTCGACGAATGCCGCAAATATTGCAGAAGATTTATCGACTGTGTACTTTCCTACAAGATGTTGGAGGATCAAACAGTGGTCAGCTGTGGCTCGCCCTTTCCGGAAGCCCGCCTGTTCATCTGCTATTAAGGATTCCTTCTCAAGCCAATCTATCAGCTTGTCTTTGAGATGTAAGGCATACAGTTTGCTCACGATGTTAAGTAGGCTAATGGGTCTATAATTACCTGGGTCTGACTTACTCCCTTTTTTGTGGATGGGGATTATTATGGCCATCCCCCAATCTTTTGGAACGTGGCCCGTCTTGTCGATGTATGTAAACAGGGAAGCCAGGGCCGGGCACCACCACTCTTTGTTTTCCTTGATAAGCTCAAGCGGAATTAGATCTTCGCCTGGTGCTTTCCCTGTTTTAGATCTGGATAGTAATAACTGTATATCCGTCGTGGTGACCGGGTTCCAGCTTGGGAGATCTGTCATAATAGATGTGTCCCACCTTTCTATATAGTCTGAGCTTTCATACATTTTCCTGAAGTGACACTCCCACTCCACAGGTGAGATTAGTTGTTCTGGCATTGTAGGACTACTCTTGCTGCTGGACACCATTTCCCAAAATAGTGACCAATTATTCCCTTTCGTTACTTGAATGAGCCGGGCCCACGTAGCCATCATTGCCTCTTTCTTTTTCTGTTTTAAGATACTTTTATAGTGCTTTTTAAATGCATCAACTTGTATAGTGGCCTTGTTTGTTGATTTTGATTTGTTAGCTTTAAAATTGGAATATGCCCTCATAAGGGCTTCTTTGGCCTTAATACAGTCGATGTCGAACCAAGGGCGGGAAATCGGGACGTGGATTTTTTCGGTACGCGAAACATCGCTTCCTAAATGGGGTAATAGTTCACGTACCAGGGATTCGTAGGCACTTACTGGATTATGTTCTTGTCTTATTGACATCATTTGCTGTCTTAGCCTAATATTAGATTCGTTGGCAAGGACTTGCTTTAATTGGAGGTCTAGTCTTTCTGTCCACTTTTTCCTGCGTTTGATTTCCATTTGTGGTCGTTGAGTTGTCGTGAAATATGTCTCTGGGATGAGCCTGGGCACATTAGCCGTCATCTGGAGACAAATTGGGAGGTGGTCACTGTCTATGTACGGGAGTACCCTGAAATTTTCCAACTTTGCCAGTAAGCTCCCCGAAATGGCAAAGTAATCCAAAATAGAGGCTCTGTTCCCAGAGAGGTGGGTGTATTCACCAGGGTGATCGGCTGTAACGGAACCATTTACAATATAAAGGTTCAATTTGTATGTTGTCATTGCCAGGTGTAGACCTGCCAAGTTTGCCTTGGTATCCTTGCAGTTCCTATTCAGGAGCTTGTTGGGAAGATCTTGGGCCACGTCAGGAGGGAGTAGATGATATTTGTTGTACAGTGAAACGTCAGACTTTGCCATCCTAGCGTTAAAGTCGCCCCCAATTATCACTTGGAAATTGGGTAGGGTTAGGGCTAAATCGGATATATATTGTTCTAATACAGTCCAAGTTGATTTGATGTCATCCTTAAGATACTGTGGCAGCAGATATACATTAATTATTAGCAGTGCGAGCTCCTTATATTGTAGACCGATTGCTAGAGCTATTTGTTGGCATGTCGGAAGCGGTGTGATGTCGGCCTGCAGTGCGGTGGAGACCAGGGTGACTATGCCCCCTTTGGCCCTACCCTGTCCGGTCCCAGCTTGGGCCCGTATCCCATACGAGTTAAATCCATTAAGGTGGACGTCTTCTGTGGCCCAGGTTTCCTGAAGAAGTATTATATCAAATTTGGATAAAAAATCCGAACACTCCACATTCCTGGTCCTATTCCAACCTGCCATGTTCCACGAGATAAATTGAAGAGTATGTTGGTCATCCATCTGTCTGATGCTTGGGATGTGAGATAAAGTTAAAGGAGTACTTGTCTCTTCTTTTTCCACTTCTGCCATTAACGCTGTTCTTCGTGCTGGGTTTCCACTCATATAGGTTGTCGTTTTGGGGCTTATTGTGGCATCAATCCTCTTCCCCATATCCTGTGCTATCTGATGCCCATCCTCTAGCAAAACGCCATACTTATCTGTTGATTTCGTAGAGTGTAGGGGCCATGGACGGGTATCTATAAAATTGGGTAGGTCTTGAATTTTTGAGTTTTGGGAACCGTCTAGGGCTAATGGCCAGTAGTTCATTAGGATATTAGGATCAGGTGTATTTATTTTGGAATGGGGTGAAATAGCAGAGCCTTTTATATTAGAAAATGGTTTAGTGATTTGGGTTTTTCTAGCAGGACCACCTATCACCGTGCTCATCTTTCAATCTTCCGCCTGTATAACATCTAATGATCCTGAATTATCCACGAAGATTGAGCCGTTCCCAACCATTGGCACAGCTATTTCGGCTTGATGCGTTATTACTTGGGGTATTGTGGGGGGTACTGGAGTGCCCAATTCCTCTGGGGACAGAAATAGACTTAATGTCCATTCCTCGTTGGTTAGTGGCTTTGTAGTGTGACTTGCATAGTTAAATTCCAAAGGAGCAGGCGGGACTAGGCGAGATATAGCTTTTCTTATAGACGCCAGTCTTGCTATTAATGCATCCTGGGATTGTTGTATTTGCTCCAGGGAGGCTATAAGGCACTGCACGTACTCGTTGTTGGAATCTTCCTCTGGTACAGTGGGCTGTGGTATGATTTCTTGATGCTTAACTATTTGTATGCCGTCTTTTGCTACCTCTGCTTGATGCGGCGTACAGTTATTGGCGTTGGTATACTCTGCCAATTCTATATTTCCCCTATCACACCTGCAAGTTCCCATAGGGGGTGAAGGGCTGCCGAGATCTTCGAATAGGCGTGACGGCCACAGTCCAACTCTTTTGAGCTTATCCTTGTTGGCTAAAATCAGTTTGGTTTTGTGCCAATCCTTAAATGTCACCACAGCTCTGTTTTGGTCATAATCAAAAGGGAGGAATTCAACATTGGTAATATTTCTTGCTGAAACTAAACCTCTCATAACCAGATCAATTTTCTTGTGAATGTAGATTCTCTGCTGTGCCAGCGTAGGGAGGCCTCTGGGGATGACCAATGGAAAGATGACCAGTTTTTGTTTGTTTAGGATTAAATTCTTTGTAATATAAATATACTACATAAATATACTACATAAAAAACTACTATATAAATATACTAATGATGAATTATTATTGTTAACAGTTTTTGCATGAAATTAAACCTGAGTTGAAAGAGCATGAATGCTCATATTTGCAAATTCCTTTTGCTTTGGAGTGGACAAACTACAGTCCAGTCACAGCAACACTAAACTCTTGAATTTCTTAATTTTTTCTCAAGGCCACAATCACTTTTCTATTAGGGAAAATGGGGGAAAAAACAGCTTCAGAGTGAACCAGGAAGTCTTTCTCCATTGTCCGAATGTAGATGGGAAAATGGAGTTGCACTCAAACCAGGGAACACCCAAAAATTGCTTCAGTGGAGAAAGGACTTCTTGCTTCATTCTGAAGCTATTACTGGGTCTTCTCGGGGCATGTATAACTCTAAATTTCTTTATAGCACTTGACAATCTTGGTTATTGGCTAAAACACTGAAAATGGAAGCAGGCTCATATCTTGCAAACCAATTGTTTAGTATACTGCCTGAACATTTTGCTTTATTAACTTTCGTTCTGCAAGGACTAAAGGCTTGCTTTTTAAAGAAATGAAACTCAAGAATCTGTTCCCCTGCTGGCTCTGGACCCAGTATCTGTTGAATTAGTTTCCATTCCTGAACTTTGTTTGACAGCTTTGGGAATCTACTTTTCTATACCCCATTGTACATAATAGCAGTTTCAGCATTCTTGACCAGACAGAAGCTCTTAACATAACACAGTTAATAACATTGACTTTTTATTTATGTGTAATAGCTTAATAGTTTTAGTTTTCTGTTTTAACCATTCAAGGAACTAATGGCACAAGTGAGTGTCTGTAGTGGTGGCACTTATACTGCTCAGATTTGTCTACACGCTCCTTGAAACTCCCTGTGAAGGTCCTTCGTAGATAGGACACTCTTAAATGATCATGCATGATAAGTGCATGAATCACCTTGATTGAGCATGATAAATGGCTGAATAATCTTTGAGTTCTGATCTGGGGCTGGTTTTGCAAGGCTCATGCAGAAGACTTTGATAGTTTGAACGTTATTCTACATTTTAAATAAATAAGTACAAACACATAGTTTGAATTGGTTATGCCCGCATGTATTCTTTGCACAACTAATTGATGCTAACTATGTGCACAGCTAACTTACTCATAATTTCTCAGTTACTTTTTTACGAATAATTTGTGTTGATTTTGCTTCTCACACTGGTATGCACAATTTTTCTTTCTTAATGTAGGCCGTGCTTCTAACCCTTCTGCAGGTATGTGAGCTGTGCTAATGTTTGCTTTTCCATGTAGCAAGATGTTTGCAACTGTTGTATGTTATACCGTAGCACACATGTCCTTGTTACATTGTTGTTGTTGTTGTTGTTTTACTTGTAACTTGCAAATCCCTTGCAAGTCTTGGTGATACTGCTCATCATATGCTTTTCATGGGGTCGTGAGCTACTTGAAGGCACACAAGGTTCTAAAAAGAAAAACAAGAAAACAATCCAATTTAATTGTACAGGCCGTCCTTAATACTTTTTATCAAAGCAAATTTATTTTAAGGATAGCCATAACTCAAAACAAGGCAAGAGAGCAATTGCTTGTAGTTCTGGACCTCAGTCTGATAGAAATATGATTACAGTCATACCTTGGATCTCAAATGCCTTGACTCCTGAACAAAGTGGCTCCTGAACGATGAAAACCTGGAAGCAAGTGTTCTGGTTTTTGAACTATTTTTGGAAGCCGAATGTCCAATGCTCCTGCAGCCAATCGGAAGTCGCACCTTGGTTTTCGAACGGTTCCGGGAGTCGAACGGACTCCCGGAACACATTCTGTTCGAGAACCAAGGTACGACTGTAATAAGAAAAACAGAAGACATATCTATGGACATTGATGAGCCAGTCATGGGTAAAACAAACACAAACAAAAGGATTGGCAAGACTGCAGGCAGGGTGAGGAGACAGTCCATCATGTCTGGTCAGATACCAAGGGATGTATTAGGTGAGGTTAATCTGCAGATGTAGAACAATAAGCAAGGGACCAAGATGAATTGCAGACTGTGCTACCTTTTCACAGTATCTTCAGTACATCAGCAGTAGAAACAGTTGGTGTAGGCCTGTGTAATAAGACTGTGGCTCTAGTCTGACTATCTATTCTCTCTGCTGCCATCTCACTTTCATATAGAAGTAGTGCAGCACTAACAACACTTTCACATTTCTTTCCCTCCCACTCATATATTGGGAAGGGCAGTTATGTGATTGCATTCAGCATTCTCAGAGGGCTGTTGTGTGTCATTTCCCTCTGACTTAACTGCTCACATCCAGAGTATTTCATAGTACATCACTGCTATCTGGAAACTGAAAGGGTTACAGCTAATTGTTGGAAGGGAATATTCTAAATATCTCCTCCAAGGAACTCTGAAAGGCTAAAAAAAAAGAGGGGGGGGGATCGCCCTGCCTTCTGAGAGTCCTGGGCCATGCCCAGCACAAAGATAAACAGCAAAATACATCTGGAAATAAAATTTCTGCTAGTGGCAATGAAACAACAACAATTTGGAAAGTTCCATGTGATCTATAAATTCTTCAGTTGCTGTCTCTCAACAATGAAGGGGACAGAGGTAACCTGAGGCAGAGATCATTCCAAAGTCAAGACCCCTTAGGGATAAGTGATAGGGTACCTTTGGGTTAGCATTTCTGACAAGGAGCACCAGCCGACTTTGGAAAAAGTGTGCCACACTATTTATATATTTCAGTGATTAATAATATGCACCTTGCCTTTGAACACTATTCATAGATTAAGCAGAAGAAGGAACAACATATGAAGAGCCAGTGTGGTGTAGTGGTTAAGAGTGGTAGACTCGTAATGTGGTGAACCGGGTTCGTGTCTCCGCTCCTCCACATGCAGCTGCTGGGTGACCTTGGGCTAGTCACACTTCTCTGAAGTCTCTCAGCCCCACTCACCTCACAGAGTGTTTGTTGTGGGGGAGGAAGGGAAAGGAGAAGGTTAGCCGCTTTGAGACTCCTTCGGGTAGTGATAAAGCGGGATATCAAATCCAAACTCCTCCTCCTCCTCCTCCTCCTCCTCCTCTTCTTCTTCTTCAGGTTTAGATGTAAATACAGGTGAAACTCGAAAAATTAGAATATTGTGGAAAAGTCCATTTATGCAAGCAATTGTTTTCATTAGCTACTGAAGTTTAATATATGAGATAGACTCATGACATGCAAAGCGAGATATGTCAAGCCTTTATTTGTTATAATTGTGATGATTATGGCATGCAGCTGATGAGCACCCCAAAGTTGAAATTGTTACTTCAGGGTTCTCATCAGCTGTAAGCCATAATCATCACAATTATAACAAATAAAGGCTTGACATATCTCGCTTGGCATGTCTGTCATGAGTCTATCATATATTTGTTTCACTTTTTAAGTTGAATTACTGAAAGAAATGACCCTTTCCACAATATTCTAATATCACCTGTATTTATCTTGGTAATAGCACTGGCCCTTCACATACTGCTTATTTGTTAATAACAAGCATCCTTCTGACCATCTTTTACTCTGCTGGTATTTGAATTGGAAGGTAGAACACTTTTTACTGCAGTTGCATCATAGGGGGAATAAAGAGCTACTGTCTGCAAAGCATATTCTAACAAAACTGTTTTCATAGGTGGCTCGGACTCTGGTGGCAAGGCAGAGGGTAAGCTTGTGAGGTTTTTTTATGGCACTTATAACCTTGAATTCTTAAGTCATCCCTAAAAGTTAACCTTTGCGCTGCAGCGGTCTATATGTTTTATCCTTGCTGTGTGTGTTCTGGTTCATCAGGTCAGTTGTGGGACAGAACTATTACGAATGACATCTTACTGTGATATTAAATCATATCCAAGGGGGAGCACAATGTCTGACAAAAGCAAGGTCCAAAATGACCATGTTCACACATCACAGTCATCCAGGGTTGTTGGCTTCTCACATGCAATGCACCTAATTTATCTATTTTTAATTACAGTTGGGAAGGGGCATCCACATATGGGATCCTAGTGTTTAGGATTACAGTACAAATGGCAAAGTCTCAGTGATGGGTTAAAACAGATCTAATAGCTGTTGGGCAGACTGGAAGTAAAATTTAATCAGGCGAACACGAAATGCCTGTGGGTGGCTTCATTTACTTAAGAGTAGGCTCGATGAAACTAACAGACTTTATTTATTCATTAATTTCAGTGGGCCTATCCTGAGTAATAGTTAGTTGAATACCACTCAAGTTTGCTAGATAGTATTCATTTTTGTGAAACAATAATAGTTTTTCTTTTACATAGAAAAACTTTCTGTAACTCTTATCAAAGACATTAATTCATTTAGTTGCTAACTGTAGGACTATATTGTCACTATATGAATCAGCCCCCCCCCCCCCGCATTTGAGCATTGTTTGAGCTTTTTGTAAGGAAACAGAAAATTGATGACCCTTCAAATATCTGCTGAAGTTCTCGGATTTGAGGAAGTCTAGCCATCTGTTCCCCTTTCATTCCATCTGTTCCCCTTTCTATACACTTCCTTGAAACTTCTCATGAGCAAGCATCCCTTATTAGACCTGACAATTGCTGAGCCATTGCTTTCTCTGGAAGCAGATTGGACAGCAGTGAGTTGTAGCGTAAGAACAGATATTGCTCTGCTGGATCAGGCCAGTGGCCCATCTGTTTCATCATTGTGCTCTCACATTGACTAACCAGATACATATGAGATGCCTCCAAGCACACCCCGAGAGCATTAGAGAACTCTCGCCTCCTGCACTTTTCAGCAAATGGTATTCAGAAGCATACTGCCTCCAAACAAGGAGACAGAGTATAGGCATTGTGGCTAGTATACATTGACAAACATATCCTCCATGAATTTTTCTTTATCTTCTCTTCTGGCCATTCAAGTTGGAGGTCATCACTGTGTGAGCCTGTGAAGTAATGACTGGTTTGAACACTTGGGTGTTCTTCCTTTCTACCATGCCTGAACTCACCATGGACTTGTTTAAGAACATGGATTTTTCAAGCTAGAAGCGAATGCATATCGATGTTGGAAACCTGCATTTCACAATATCTAGCTTAGATTTTAAATGGAACAATTAGCATTTCTTCTAATGCAGCATATATATATATATTTATTTATTAAATTTGTATACAGTTCTTTATCCATAGAATTCAGGGCAGTTCACAACATAATAACTGAGCAATGTGAGTTGGAGGTCTTTCTGCCTTAGGATGCACTACTTGGGTAGTAAATACACGATCAAGCAGTCACAAACATTATGAAATGTAACATTTATTTCAAAATTTGCATTATTTGAAAGCTGTGAGTGGGTGCCTTTTAAAGAAAAGGGAGCAAACTCTATTGAATACAGTGATTTCTTCCAAGTGCATATTCTCTGGCGTCATTCTCTGGTGCTCTTAAAAATGCTTTCTCTATTTTTATTTATATGGCTTTTGAGAAGTGGATCAGATTAAGCCTGCTTTCTAACTTTTCACAGAAAATCCAGGAATGTTAGCTGGAATTATTAGCTCAGTACTTGTAGCAGTAGCTGGGGCTGTGTCAAGCTTTGTAGCCTACCAGAAGAAAAAGCTCTGCTTCAAAGCAAGTGGTAAGTTTTTATATTGAGTTTCTTTTTGCTTTTCATATGTTTCCTTTAATGTTTCTATTAACCTAACCAGTGACATGAGGAATCTTGTTTGTGTGTGCACGAGAGAGCGAGCTCCTCCATAATATGCATTAGGACCAGGCATCCCCAAACTCCAGATGTTTTGGGACTACAATTCCCATCACCCCTGACCACTGGTCCTGTTAGCTAGGGATGATGGGAGTTGTAGTCCCCAAACATCTGGAGGGCCGAGTTTGGGGATGCCTGATTATGACTGTATTAGAATTGTATTTCCCAGTGTAATTGGAGGCTTAAAGTTTGAAATGCGCCCACACTAGGCATTAGGTAATGTGTGTGAGCTGAATTATCCATGTGAAGTATAAATGTATCTAAATTATGTTTGTATCTACAGATGAAGAAAATGTTAATATGCAAAGTCAACAAGGAGCACATTCTGAACCACCTGGTAAGGAATCTTCTTTATGAAAACAGAACTGAGCATGATTCTTTGCATACTTGAGATGTTTCAGAGTGGCTTTATATATGGAATTCTGCATGGTCTCCCATCAAGACAACAACCAAGGCTGGACCCTACTTAACATGCCTTCAAACAACTCAATTTTCACTTAACTTTGTCTTCCTTGCTAACCCTTTTATTAGCTTTATTTATTGGCCTTCTTTACATGACAGTTGTGAGATTCTGGAGATGTACCATATGGAGATACAGTCACTGACCATTTTGTGCACGTTCAATTTGTACGCTGTTTTCAGATCTGGAAGTGGGCGGGGCAGGATTGGAATGGGGTGGGGCAGACTTACACACACTCCGCCTATGTGTGTAATGAATCAGAATGCAGCCTCTGCACAAACAGGGAGTTGCCTACATATCTAAATGCCCTCAATTTGGAGGTTGGCCTTGGCTCATTTTGTGGGTGTGTTTTCTTCATTATCGGCTCCAAAATTGTTCCTCTGCCACCTCCAACTGTTGCATATGAGGAGCTAGTAGAATCTCATGTGTCATCTTGGAAAAGATAGTTAATGCTAAAAATGTGTTGGATCCTCTCTTTGTTGTTGTTTGATTTAGAGCAAAATAAATTTATAGTTAAATCGAGAATAAAAGATACGGGGTTGTGTTCAGCTAAGTTCTAGTCAAAGTAGACCCATTCAAATTTGTGATCCTAAGTCACGTCCATTCACTTCAATGGGTCTACCCTGAGTAGGCCTAGCATTGAACACCACCCATGGTTTTGCAAGAGTTGCCGCATTAGGTTATTTGCCATGTAGCCTATCATTAAATATGCCCTTAATAATTGTACATCTTACTTGCTTACCAGTACATAAAAGACAGAAGAGCTATTTATTAGTCCTCTTCAATGCTTTACCTTCGGATAGCAGGTTTTCTAGAGTTTCTTTTGAAGATAAATGTTGCTAAGTAATTGCACTGAGCTGGAAACATTTACTAATGATCTGGTTGGTTGAGCATAATGTGCTACTGCTACTGACTATTGGTGGTACTCTGGAGTTTGAGAAGGCGATCTTTTCTAGCCATACCTGGAGACGCAAGGGAATGAACCTGGGACTTCCTGCATAGCATGTGCTCTGTGAGTGAGCTAATACCTTTCTCAGCAGTAGCAGGGAATGGCTTTTAATAACAAAAACACACAGTTCAGGTTTTGCCCCACCTTGTCACTATTACCTTCTCAGCCATAGTTGCCCAGATGTGCAAATCTCACCCCTTCTTGAGATTTGGCTGGCACTGACTTAATCTTTCAGTGCCAGCCAAAGTCTGCCCTCTTTGGACAGTCATTTCAGGTGTAATCTAGACCAATACAATGACAGATGATCCATCTTGCTTATGTTGGGCTTTGCGTACATGTGTGTGTTAGAATGTGTACATGCAGGGGGACACAGACACACACACATACGTTCTGTCGGAAATGAGATGTTACTGCATCAGAAACCCTTCATTACCAAGGGATAAAATGGAGATAGGGAGCAGGTTTGTTTATAAGATATCTATCTCATTCTCTGCAGTGCACAAGAAGTGACTTATAGCATAAAAGCAATAGCATTAATTATCAGCCAACAAAAATATCTTTCTGAAAATTACAGTGATGAAAAGAACCCACTAAACGCTATAAGCATCCAGCTAAATAAAATGCATAAAATAGTGGAGAGTGCTACCCTTTAAATAAGTCTTTCCTATCAAAATGTCTCCATCCTGCTAAATTATGGGAACACCCATAAATTAGGGCTGCCATATGTCTGGGTTTTCCCTCACATTACTGGGAATTTCAAAGGTGGAATTAACATCTGGGGGGACTTTGTCCTGGATCTTAGGCTTGTCTAAAAATAGCTCAACAACTTTTGGGGTGTCCTACATAAATATCTGGTACACATGTTGTGTTTTAGGTGATTTCCCCCCCTACATGCCTACTTTATTTTGTAATTCTATTTTGGTGCTTAATCAAAATTATGAATCCTAAGTAATCCTAAAGTAAAAGTGTAAGAAACAGTTGCAGCAAAAAAGGGAGGGGAATATGAATTATGATGAGGGATATGTGTTTAACCTGAAGATTACAAGGCTGAAGCTACAAATGGTGCGCAACACAGTCCGATGCCTGTCTACTGAGAAGTAAGCGCCACTGTCTCCAGTGGAGTTTACTCCCTAGAAAGTGTGTTTAGTATTGCAACCTCAATTGGCAAAAAATGGTATCAACAATAATCAGCTAGTAGTCATTGTAGTGGAATGTTGGATGTCTGACAGCTGCCCCTTATTGTAGGTCCATGGATTAGGCCAATAAAGCAAAGCTTAGCAGGACTTGGCTTTAGGGAAACTTTAATAGAATTTGGACAGAACTGAAACAAGCTGGAAGCAGGGAAGATTAACTTTGCTGGTGAATTGTTGCATGGAACAAAGAAGCTTCCTATAAAAGAGAGCACAAGACAGCAACTTTTTCTTTTGTTTGTGTTCATAATGATCAGATAATTTTTCTCCATCTCCAAAGTGCACGGCTGTTAACAACTGCTGAGAGGGCTTTCGGGGCTTTTGGGGTTTAGGATGATAGAGGACTAATGTATTGCCCATCTTCAGAAAGCCTTTCGCCTTCTAGATTGCAGTGGTGACAAAATGCTTCACTACAGAGAAAAAGGGATTTCTGCCTACTAGGAAAGAAGTTCCCATAGGTCCTGTTTTGGGGCTTTTGAATAGGCATGCTTAGGCATGGGCTGTAAGAAGTTTTAGCAGCAGCCTTTCTACTTAAACACACTTTTTATTTACTTCAGGAAGTAATCTTTGAATACGCTAATCTGTTTCTCTTTTTTCCTTTTTAGTTCAACGCACACTTTTGCAGAAACAGTAGCATCATTTAAGATTAAGCAAAGCCCAGAAAACTGGACAGAGAATCTGCGTATTTCCCTGAAAAAATACCACACATTTCAAGCAGCAAAAAACGAAGTTGCAAAGTAGAGTGAAAATAGTCCTGTTGAAAATGTCTTTTGAAAGGGAGAATGGACGTTTTAACAAATCTAAGTACTTGTTATCTGTGGTTTACCCTTTGAAGTTCAAAGTTGCATACTTGCTGATTCCTGGCTTTAAAACAAATTTGTATTTGTTGGAAACTGTTTTTGTCTGAAGACTCATATTTTACATTATGGCAAGAACCTTAACAGAGGAGATGATTTTAATGTATACTGGTTAAATGTCAATGTGTAGGCTGCACCTGCCTCTTCATTGTTGGGAATGGAATAAATGTTTGCCCTCTTCATGTTAGTGCCCTAAAACGCAGCACCTTACTTGTCCCCCATAAGAATATATCACAGCCATCTGCCAAATGGATAGAAGTTAAGCATAGCTCTCTGGCCTATGCTTCACATAGGGCTAAACTTCCTTGTCCCTAGAGACGCCAACTATTTAAAAACTGCATAACCTTATCCTGGCTTTTGCTTTTTTTGTCATCTTAGAATGTGAGCAATAGGTTTTTATATGTACATGTATTTGCCTTTGAATAAGTGATTAAGATCTAATGTCTATTTTGGAGCATCTCTGATAATTGTACCTTTGCCTTTACAGTGAATGCATAGGAGGTGGAGGTGCTATATGCATTGCCTTGCTACTTATATTCTCACTCAGAGAAAGTCCTGTCTAGTATACATGTTACACCTGGGGCCTTTTGAATGCAAAAGAACAATACAGTGGTACCTCGGGTTACAAACTTAATTTGTCCGTTCTTAACCCGAAACCGTTCCTAACCTGAGGCGCGTTTTCGCTAATGGGGCCTTCTGCCGCCGCGCGATTTCCGTTCTCATCCTGGGGCAAAGTTCGCAACCCAGAGCAACTACTTCCGGGTTAGCGGAGTTTGTAACCCAACGCGTTTGTAACCCGAGGTACCACTGTATTATATTGAAATGAAGTGTGGAATTTTTGGGGTGGGAAGGGAGGGCACAGTAAAGCTGTGCAGCTGCATAAGTATATCATGTATACCTCACCCAGCCACTGTCTCTGAGCTGGAGTTGTTTTCTACAAGAATACCAAAAATTTATTTAGCAAATGCAATTGCCATTTAAAACTCAGTGATAGCATGTGCCTCTGACTATGGGATTTACCTCTTTATTATTCACAAGTGCCCTGCTTCCTCTTGTTTCGTATTTACAAAAAAAAGTTGACATTCTTGTGACCACTTAGCTATATTTTTCAGTAAATGGCTTCCAACAAGGCTTGTTTGACCAATGGCAGATGCCTTTAGCTGCATACCTTGAAGTGCCATTAATATAGTAGATGATAATTGATCAGAATAATATGAACTGAGCACTCTGTTTTCCACTTAATGTGCAGAAAGGCTTGATAGTGATCACTGGGAGCTTGAAAATGGATTGTTTTCATTCGATCTAAATAAATTCCTGTCTACATGCTTTCAGTTTCAAGATTGTGGTAAACGTTTGGCACAAGCTGACAGCAAAAATTTAACCAGCTAAATCATGCAATGAGCATTATTTTTTGGAACTCAGATACTTTCTATCTAAGCATTGTGCCAATGTAAAATCAAAGTTATTGCATAGAATGTGATTTCTGTATGCATGACTCTCGTAATCAAAACAATATTGGATGGCATGTTCTTATTTAAACTAGAAACTAGATGGTAGCTAGCCACAGGTGTGGAGCATGGGTGCTTAAAATTCTTTCCATTTTTAATGCACACAGAACTCAAGATCAGTTCTTCATCATATTATAAACTGAGCTAGGCACATGCTCCACAGCAAATGTGCGTCATAGTTAATTCAATAAGAATATTGCATTTTGAGGCAATGTGTGCCACTGAATGCAACTTGCAAAGTGGCAATACTTTTTTTAAAAAGAAAATAATCATTTTGTAAACTACAAGCAATGCTAAACTTAACATTGGAGTGCTGCTGATTTCTAAAGATGTTTCTATGTCATTCCTAAACAGCAGAGTCTGAATTTGTGCATGTTACCCCCCCACACCTTTGCATATTTTATTTAAAGCTCCACAGAATTCAGGACAGCTTACTTCCCAATGACGTGTGTATGAAATTGGCTGCACTCCTATATGTATTTGGAAGTAAACTATATTGAGGTCTGTGGGGCTTGTTTTTGAATAAACAGACATACAATCAGGCCATTAATTTCTAATGGAAATCATTGTTTTATTTCATCCCATCTTATTTCATGTGTACTATGTGATAAAATGGCTTAAAACAGTAGCTGTTTGAGTGTGCTAAACTTCAAATAGAGCAAGGATGGTGAGCCTTTGCTCCTGCAGAGATTGCCGGACTACAACTGCCATCTTCCTTGACTTTGGCCATTCTGGCTGGCGCTGATGGGAGTTGGAGTCCAGCAACATCTGGGGGACCACAGGTTGTGAATTGGTGTTGTGGCTCCTTAGATTTTGAGAACTTCTAGGAATTTGGTAATTAAGACATAATACTTGTGATCTTTTTTTAAAATAAAAATCAACAAAACCTAAAACTTTTTCGCTTGTCTGTATGTTTTTAAGGGGGTCTAGTCAGAACGGCTGTATTATTTTAGCAGAGGCTTTGGGATTGAAAACCAAGAAATATAAGCAGCTTGTCAACAATCATAGAATTGTAGACTTGGAAGGGACACCATCCAAACCCCTGCAATGCAGGAATCTCAGCTAAAGCATCCAAGACAGATGGCCACCAAAGCTCTGCTTAAAACCCTCCAAAGAAGGAGAGTTCACAACTTCCCAAGGGAGACCATTCCACTGTCGAGCAGCTCTTATTGTCAGGAAGTTCTTCCTGGTGTTTAGTATGAATCTCCTTTCTATTAACTATAATCTATAATCAATAAAACAACGGCAAACCACAGTACATAAAATAATACAATACAAACTGAGAAGCAGAGACTAGGGGTGGGGCAAGGCAGGTGGAAGGAGGCCTTGCCTGATTGAGTCTCTCCCCTCACAGTTCTTCATCCAGGAACAGCTTCCTTATGAGGAATCCCAGGGCCAGGGGGTGGGGCAAGGCAGGTGGAAGGAGGCCTTGCCTGATGACGTCTCTCCCCTCCCAGTTCTTCATCCAGGAACAGCTTCCTTATGAGGAGTCCCAGGGCCAGGGGGTGGGGCAAGGCAGGTGGAAGGAGGCCTTGCCTGATGACGTCTCTCCCCTCACAGTTCTTCATCCAGGAACAGCTTCCTTATGAGGAGTCCCAGGGCCAGGGGGTGGGGCAAGGCAGGTGGAAGGAGGCCTTGCCTGATGACGTCTCTCCCCTCACAGTTCTTCATCCAGGAACAGCTTCCTTATGAGGAGTCCCAGGGCCAGGGGGTGGGGCAAGGCAGGTGGAAGGAGGCCTTGCCTGATGACGTCTCTCCCCTCACAGTTCTTCATCCAGGAACAGCTTCCTTATGAGGAATCCCAGGGCCAGGGGGTGGGGCAAGGCAGGTGGAAGGAGGCCTTGCCTGATGACGTCTCTCCCCTCACAGTTCTTCATCCAGGAACAGCTTCCTTATGAGGAGTCCCAGGGCCAGGGGGTGGGGCAAGGCAGGTGGAAGGAGGCCTTGCCTGATGACGTCTCTCCCCTCACAGTTCTTCATCCAGGAACAGCTTCCTTATGAGGAGTCCCAGGGCCAGGGGGTGGGGCAAGGCAGGTGGAAGGAGGCCTTGCCTGATGACGTCTCTCCCCTCACAGTTCTTCATCCAGGAACAGCTTCCTTATGAGGAATCCCAGGGCCAGGGGGTGGGGCAAGGCAGGTGGAAGGAGGCCTTGCCTGATGACGTCTCTCCCCTCACAGTTCTTCATCCAGGAACAGCTTCCTTATGAGGAATCCCAGGGCCAGGGGGTGGGGCAAGGCAGGTGGAAGGAGGCCTTGCCTGATGATGTCTCTCCCCTCACAGTTCTTCATCCAGGAACAGCTTCCTTATGAGGAGTCCCAGAGCCAGGGGGTGGGGCAAGGCAGGTGGAAGGAGGCCTTGCCTGATTGAGTCTCTCCCCTCACAGTTCTTCATCCAGGAACAGCTTCCTTATGAGGAGTCCCAGGGCCAGGGGGTGGGGCAAGGCAGGTGGAAGGAGGCCTTGCCTGATGGAGTCTCTCCTCTCACCGCTGCAGACAAACATGGCTTGAGTCTCCACAGCAGTATATTCAGCACTGTTGATCTTTTAAAGAGGGCGGCATTATCGGAAGGCATAAGCCTGCCAAAACTACTCAGGCCTACTCAAAACTAATCTTACATGATCACCCTGCATCTTGGCACTAAATGGTTGGCTGTATAATGCACAACTTAAGTTGCTGTTTTGCAGCATGTTAATTCCAAGTTATTTCTTGTTCTGTGCTTTGTCACATGCAAGCTATGCTGCTAGTCAAAATGTGAGGGAACTGCTCTCTTTTTTCCAGTTGAATCTTATGATTCATGAGCAGCTGAGTGAACCAAGCTTTCAATCAGGGAGCTTTTCAAGTTCTTGCGGTGAAACACCTACAGATGGCCAGGACATGTTTTGACAGCTTGTTAACAGGTAGCCTGTGTATAGTTTGGGCTTTCGTTCCATCCTTTCTCTGTCTCAACTATTGTAATAACAGATGGGGAATTCAACAAGGGGATCCTCCTTGGCACTTTGCACTCATTCTCTGCAAAGCAAAGATGTGACCCACAGCTCTCTGGTGATTTTACAACAAGTTGGTTGAGCTTGCTTCACAGACATTTCCCTTCTGCTGGGGATTAGCATAATGCATACTTATGCCACACCCTACTTGGCTGTTTAATCATATGACAATTATTTCCGAACGCTGAGTGTCTTCTCTGTGGGAAGGGAGGTGAGCTGGGGAAAGCCTTCATTTGTGCTTTTTGACTGGCTGCAAACAGCTGATCCCTCCCTTTTCCTGAATCTACATGCCTCTTGCTGATAGGTGAATGGATGCAGATGTGGGTGTTGTATAATGCAGCTGCCAATTGTTTGTTTGAGATACTTTGCGATCAGCTTTTGATGCCTTCCAAACCTTTTCTCCTGCGTGTGATGTGGGCTTCTAGGTAGGACACCTGCGAGACCACAAGCGGTTCATGGGAGTATACATCATCTGCGTGAGGGTCTTTCTTCTTACGAAACAAGGAAAGGAACTGTAGAGCTGTGACTCCTTTATCCGCTTCAGACAAAAGGAAGACAGGCAAGGCCATGGTGAAGTTGGCAGCTGCCCTTTTGTGTGCAGGTTGCTTTCTGCTCACGGCCACAGGTAAGAAGCCCTTGTGGCTCTTTTCACATCTGGCATGGGGTGGTCAATGAAGCATTAAGCCCCAATAGGTTCGTAATTGGTTGATTGTGTGGTCCTTCCTGCATTTTATGCCTAGGATGAAAAGATACAGGTTCGTTCTCTCTCTCTCTCTCTCTCTCTCTCTCTCTCACACACACACACACACACACACACACACACACACACAAACTTTGGGGGGAGTGGTAGTGCTCCACAGGGCGCCCGCCCTGTGGAACGCCCTCCCTTCAGATGTCAAAGAGAACAACAACTACCAGACCTTTAGAAGACATCTGAAGGCAGCCCTGTTTAGGGAGGCTTTTAATGTTTAATAGATTGTTGTATTTTAATGTTCTGTTGAAAGCCGCCCAGAGTGGCTGGGGAAACCCAGCCAGATGGGCGGGGTATAAATAATAAATTATTATTATTATTATTCCAACCCTCAGATGGTAGATGTGGACAAGAGTGCCCCATACCCAACTTATTACTTTGCCAGCTCCACCTCCTGCTGCTGGGAGAGAAGATATTTGCCTACATTCCTACCTCTGTGATCTCCACAATGGTTTAAACCCATTGGGCTGCTCTTGACAATTGTTCTCAAGCAGCAGCTGGTACAGAACAATGCTCCCCATCTCTTGACACTCATAGGTTGGTGAAAATACATCTAAAACATCCGTATTGGCAAACAGTTTGTTTACAGACCTCTGCATTCTGGGTGTATCAGGGAGTATTTGCATAGGAAGCCACCAGGGCCTTCAGGTCTGCTCACGAGAACCTGCTCCAGGTTCCCTCCTTTAGGAAGGTGAGATGGTTGAGATCACCCCCCAGGAGCAGGTCTTTATCTCTATTGGTTCCAGAGTTGTGGATTAATATCCCCAAAGATGCCCTGTGGTCACTTTCAGTGGACACCTGAAGATTATTTTATTCCACTTGGCATTTAAGGGTAATGGCAATTTCTTACTTTTGCTTGTATGCAGTTTGCATGCTTGTTGTTTTAACAATAGCTTTTATATAGGAGTTTAAAAAAAAAGTAATTTAAGTTGTTGTAAGCTGCCTTCTGAACAAGCTTCACTTGAGCAGCAGTCTGTAAATGTTGTTAAGTAAATAAAATCCTGGGGATGGCTAGAAAAGAAAATGACTGAATAAGAGAATTCAAACAGGTTAGAAGAATCAGATTTTAATAAGGCTTCTATTTTCCCTGGTATGTATGTATTTCTCCAATAAGGAAAAATAAACTTTCAAACACCTTTCTATGATAGTTAGAGCCAGGGATGGAGGAAGGGGAGGTGATGGAAGGGAACCCACCCGCGACTCCCAAGTGTGCCCTGAGCCGTCAGGGGCGGAGCTGCACCGCCTTGCCAGCGGCCTTCCCCCCTTTCCCCCCTTCGTTTTGACAGCTCGGGGGAGGATTGGGAGTTGTGAGCGGGTGGCGCGCCATTGCCCCCTGCTCCTGGGCTGCTTCCTTGGGAGGTGAGCTTCCCAGCTCCCCCATGGGCGGCTCGCCCCCGGGACACTCGCTGTGGCGCCCCCCTGGGACGCTCATCACTCCCCCATGGCCCTACCCCGGGTGCACAGCTCTGCCTCTGGTTAGAGCAGGGGCATCTAACATTAATAATAATTAGAGAGCTCAGTTCTATAAGAGATATATATAAGTTATGTTGCCCGATAATATTTTTTGTTGTTGTTTATAATCCAAAGAAATTATTTTTATTATTTTGCCATTCATTTCCAACAAAGGGGCCATTTTCCAGCTATATAGCTCTAAGATGTAAACATCAACCAACTGTGGTTCTTTGTATCATGTGGTGTTAACGTTTTCATTGGATCAGAACATTATCATGAAGCACATTGGCAAACACGATATTTGGTCTTATTTAAGCTGGGGTTGCCATATTTCAAAATGTTAAAATCCGGACAGAAAAGTAGTTGAGCTTTTTCCTGACTTCCACCCGGACACTGTTTGCAGCTGCAGTATTTCAGAAATTCTAGACGTATGGTAACCCTAATTTAAGCTGAACTCCCATCAACACATGTTTGGGAGTAAGTCCAGAACCTTCTTTCACTGAGGCTGCATACACACCATACATTTAAAGCCAATTTAAAGAAAATGCCCTCCTCCAAAAGAATCCTGGGAATTGTAGTTTGCTAAATGGCTGGGACTTACAGCCCTGTGAGGAATAAACTAGAGTTCCTAGGATTTTTGATGGGGGTGGCGGGAAAGAATGTGCTTTAAATGTATGGTGTGTATGCAAATTAAGGAAGAATTTGTTGCTCTGCCTCAGGCAGCAAAATGTCTTATCTCTAGTCATGGTGAACCTTACCCAAGGCTGGCCACCTTATTTTGGCACCTGAGGCAGAAAATCCCACAAGCAATAACAGATAAAAATTATACATTAAGGCGGTGGGGGGGGGGCGGGGGGCGGGAATGCCTTTCCATTATACCCAAAATCAGCTTCCAACGGAAGTGTATTCAGCTGTAATTATTAGACCTTTAAATTGCACATTTGGGTAAAAAGAATGCTTACAAAAGAGGATTATACAACTTGGTCACATTCATGTTGCATTTTTTGAAACGCCAAGCCCTTTTACTGCAATCTGGAAGCTGCTTATTAGCATTATAATCAGTACTGCTATATTTTCTTTCTTTTTTTAAAAGCACCAACAAGCTTTTAAAATACATAATGTAATGAGCTCAGACTTCCAATAGTACCGATCATCTGTAGGTGATCTCATGAGTTTGCATTTTTATTTTTGCATGCAGTGGAGGGGGAGGGCAGAGGCAGGAAGCAAAATCCAGCAAGATTATAGGCCTAGGCATGGCTTTGCTATTGCAAACTATGGAAGCAGAAACAACCCAAGGCCTGCAGTGAACAGATGCTCTTTGCAAACTCTGAATTGCAAGTGAAAGTCTTTACCAGAATGAGAAGAGAGAGGAATGCAAGTTCTGGCCATAAAAATAAGTGATCTTTGTAGTAATATAGGCACATTATCCATACAACTCTATAATACGGCTTGCAAACTCCTGATTTGGTGTTTCATTTTGAGCATTATTGAACAAGCCCTTTTCCTGACTCATGCATTTTAAAACTTAATTCATTAACGCTAACAGTCCTAATTTACAAAAGTTAGTCCAAAATTTTTCTGAAATGAATGATATTTGCCTGAAAACTGGTGTGCTGGACAAGCTTTTCAGTTTATCACATAACTAATGAATGACTGAAAGGATGACAGGATGACAGAGAAGAAGAAAGTTCATCTGAGTAGGTGAAGAATGATAATGCACACCATCTCATTAAGTTTGGTATGTGGACTTTCTTGTTCTACCAAAAAAAAAAAAAAGACTGGGAGTTGCCTCTTTATGACACTTGGTAAGACTTCAGTTTTCAAATGCAGAGGCAGCCTGTATATTGAACGGTGTATTTTATAGGACATATTCAATTCAACAGTTGTATTTTTATGTTGTGAACTGCCCTGAGATCTTTGGATGATGGGTGATATTATACGATGATGACGACTAATAATAATAATGTATATTGCTCCTATGACAGAATCCATAGTCTGCTTTAGGACTTCAGTGATCTCCTCTTGAGGGACTATTTGTAGTGAAACCTCATTACCAATACTTATTTTTGATACCACTGATTTGCCATTGACTTGAATGCCTACCCTTCCCTAAAATGTCAGGCCCCCAAGGCCAAACATAGCACTAGATTATTTCCAAATAGTCCATGATCCACACTGAAATCATGCCTGATAGCCCTGTTTGCTGTATAAATGCATCCCGATTGCTTTTGAAACTATTTCATTGCACTCTCTTACATCTGGGTATCCATTATCCTTGGTCCAAACTAGACTCTGCTTCAAGCACAGTATCAAATACCCATCTGGGGCACTAAAAAGCTGACATGAGGACTGCAGTCACATGTTCCACACCTTTCCCTCAAAGTCCCAATCTTTAAGTGTGGTTTAAACGTCATCATGAACGCCAATCTCACCTCATGGCTTCAAGAGGATGAGTCATGTTGACAACTTGCTGGTGAGGAAAGGGCATGTTCATGAGTCTGTGCCTGCCATCCTCTTGGAAGTTAGTCATGGCCTCTGAATCATAAGCAACCTCTTTCACTCTTCTCTATCGTCGTCTTCTCTCTTCCCTTGGCTTATGAGCCACTGTCTTAAGTGGTTGTTGACAGTGCTGCTGATCAACCTGTTTTCCCTGTCCGTAGTACACACTCAGTTTAGGAAAATGCACCCAGTTGAATCCATTTCCATGATTGTATAGTATATGTTACAAGGTTCCTACATGAATACGAGGTTGGATTTGATGAGGCCCATGGTCCCTTCCAAGTCTGTGCTTCTGTAACGTCTAAGCAAATAATGAGGAGCTAAACTAGGGGAGAGACTGCAAAACAGGAAGGGTCAAAGGCCTGCCAATCTACATTTCAATAACAGAAATGCAGTTTGTTGTTCTTTGACTGTTGATAATACCTGTGATATCACAGATCCTGCTACCCCTGCAGCTTGGAGCTGTTTTTGAAGTGTGACATTTTTGTGTGTGCTTGCCCACAGATAAAGCTATGAAAGAAAGAAAAATAATGAAGGATTGCACCATTCCCCCATTGCAATGTCATTTTTCTAATCAGTCAGTCAGTCAGTCAATCATTGATTCTTTGTAGTGACTCTCCCTAACAAAATGAACAAAGCAGACTTTGGTGGTGCTATAAAGGATGCTATTCCTTTAAAAAAAATTTTTACCATTATTAACAATGATCAGCAAAACTTTTTTTTATTTTAAAAAACCTTCCAATCATAATATTCCACAAGTAAATATAACTTAGCAGAAAATTACAACATTCCTTTTATAAAAACTCA
Source organism: Darevskia mixta (assembly GCA_034641385.1). Taxonomy (NCBI): domain Eukaryota; kingdom Metazoa; phylum Chordata; class Lepidosauria; order Squamata; family Lacertidae; genus Darevskia; species Darevskia mixta. Next base: position 10,858,095 of record JAWWNH010000063.1, read on the forward strand.
AAACCTACCTGAATTTGCTTTCATGGGAGGTAATTATTTTCTTGACAATATTGTATAAAGGGCCACCTGTTTCCCCAGAATTTATTTCTATATTCCCTTGCAATTCTCACTCTTAGATAAGACAAAGGATATGATTTCATACTGCAGCAAGGATAGTGAAAGACTGTGGTTGCTGTTTTCTCCCTTCTGCTTCATTATCTCCTCCGGCTGTTAATCACAGTATATTAAAGTTCCATATAGCATGAATTAAATCATTGATGCCCTAATAATAATCTTTGCTCTCCCAAACCATGAACGTATGTGTGTGTGATTCTTCTTTGAGTGCCCTGCATGCCTCTGTCTTCTGTGTCGACAGAGCCATTTTCCTCACGAAGATGCGTTTTCCTGCACTCCAACTGCAGAACCTCTCAAAAGCCAGTAATGAGGTACCTACTGAGATTGCCATGCAAATTGCCTCGATAACGGTGTCTAGAGGGAACTGAGTAATGAGGTGCTTGTGTCATCCAGGAAGTCACTTATCACATCCTATTTCCTCCAGTTTTAAAATACGGATACTCCAGTGCAAAAATCACTGGAGAGGAGAATGATTACCCATTTTTCATTCACTGAAGATGCCCATGTTCCATTTTTGTCATTAGAAAGCAACCCTATTCATGTTGCCAGATTTTCAGGATAGTTCCAGGCCCTCCAATTGTCCCAATTTTCCAGGGACTTCCCTGATTTAAAGAAGCTGTCCCGGTTTCTGATTTGATCCTGGAAAGTCCAACTTTTCCTAAGGGTGTCTCTATTTTCATTGGATAAATGTTGGAGGGTGCGGAGTTATCCGACCCCTGAGCCGTCTGAAGGGAACTTTTTATAAAACATGTTTAATGTTTTATTATGTTTATATATATATATATATATATATATATATATATATATATATATATATATGTATGTATGTTGGAAGCTGCTCAGAGTGGCTGGGGCAAACCAGTAAGATGTTTGGCATAGAAATAGTAAAGTTATCATTATGGAATGGGACGTCCCTATTGTAATTGGTGAAATGTTGGAGGGTATGAATTCCCCTTTAGACAGAATATATTGCTGGCTTTTCAAAATATTCACCCGCTGTTCAACACAGATTTCTTGGAACAAAGCAGTGCAATAAAAAGAACCTGGCACTCTGCTGTTTGGGTGTGTACAGATGTTCCACAGAGGAGATGTTTTGGTTGAGATTGTCTGTTGTTAGCAGAAAAGGACTATTTTTACCAATCCATTTGCACTGCCTGCACGACTCCAAGCATTTGAATTAGGAGCATTGGAAGCTACCGTATACTTAATAGACCCATTGGTCTGTCCAGCTCAGTATGGCTACACACCAACTGACAGCAGCTCTCCAGGGTTCAGACGATGGGCATTCACAGCCCTACCTGGAGATGCCATTCAGATATGGGATTGAGCCAGATACCTTCTTTGCATGCGAAGCAGATGCCCTACCACTGACCTATGGACTTTTACATTGATGATATAACCTGCTGCTTCTAGTGTAATCTGTCCTTGCATCACCACACTGGGATTTACTGAGTGATCCCAGACCTCAGGTGTTTCATGGCTTGTCAATGGGATCTAAGGATGCTCTAGGCCAGGTATGGGAAACCTGTGGCCCTCCAGATGTTATTGGACCAGGGGTGTGCTGTCAGTGGACTAGGGGAACTAGGCTAATCCCCTAAATCAGCCTTTCTCAACCTTGGGTCCCCAGATGTTTTTGGCCTACAACTCCCATGATCCCTAGGTAGCAGGACCAGTGGTCAGAGATGATGGGAGTTGTAGGCCAAAAACATCTGGGGACCCAAGGTTGAGAAAGGCTGCCCTAAATGTTCCTCTGGTGCCTCCTTTCCAAAGCTTGCAAAGCTTCTGCCTAGTTTAGGGAGGGGGGTGCAATGCTCACACACACAGTGTCAGCATGTTGCAATGTCCAACATGAGCATTGGTTGCCCTTGCAAGCTAGTGCCTCTGACCCTAACTATTCTCCTTTGAAAAATTTCACTGCACACCACTGTATTGGACTACAACTCCCATCACCACTAACAGCCAATAATAAGATAACTAGCAGCCAATAACATCTTACTAACTAGCAGCCAATAACATCTTACTACTTCAGCATCCAGGTCAGTTTATTAGACTGCCCTAACATTACATTTTCTAGAGGCAGATTCAGAGGAACAGTTAAGGAGCTGACTTGGTTGTTGGTTATTATGGCTGATTGTTATTGAAGCACTGTGGTTCTGACACATACCAGATGCATAGTGTGGTTCACCACTTTCTGTCTTAACTCAAGTTGTCATTTCTTATCCTGTGGTCCTGTGATTTCACTACACATACACAAAATATATTGGAGCATTTAGTCACCGGTCATCACAACACTGTGTGGCTTTTAGCACATTGATACCTCAACATTTTTTCCCCAACAGCAGGCATTTACTGGGCACTGAAGAGCAACTAAAATCTAAAATTTGTTTATATATGGCAGTGCTGTCCAGCTCCCAAGAGACTGTGATCTACTCACAGTATTAAAAATGTGGTGTGGAGAGATGAATTTGACACTCAATTGGACTTCTTCCCAATTCAGAAGACATTGTTATGAAGTAAAAATGGATGAGAAATGTCACTTCTTGTTGATTTTTCCAGATCCAAAATGAATGTAAGACTACGTACACACCATACATTGAAAGTACCCCTATCCAATAATTCTGGGAACTGTAGTTTTCTTCTCACAGAGCCATGGTTCATAGCACCTTAAGCAAATGACCGTTTTCAGGATTCTTTGTAGGGTGGAAGATGCACTTTAAATATGTGGTATGTACTCAGCCTTGAAGGCAGAAAGTGAGGAAGAATTAAAGAACCTTTTAATGAGGGTGAAAGAGGAGAGCGCAAAATATGGTCTGAAGCTGAACATCAAAAAAACTAAGATCATGGCCACTGGTCCTATCACCTCCTGGCAAATAGAAGGGGAAGAAATGGAGGCAGTGAGAGATTTCACTTTCTTGGGTTCCATGATCACTGCAGATGGTGACAGCAGTCACAAAATTAGAAGACGCCTGCTTCTTGGGAGAAAAGCAATGACAAGCCTAGACAGCATCTTAAAAAGCAAAGACATCACCTTGCCAACAAAGGTCCGTATAGTTAAAGCTATGGTTTTCCCAGTAGTAATGTATGGAAGTGAGAGCTGGGCCATAAAGAAGGCTGATCGCCAAAGAATTGATGCTTTTGAATTATGGTGCTGGAGGAGAATCTTGAGAGTCCCATGGACTGCAAGAAGATCAAACCTATCCATTCTTAAAGAAATCAGCCCTGAATGCTCACTAGAAGGACAGATCCTGAAGTTGAGGCTCCAGTACTTTGGCCACCTCATGAGAAGAGAAGACTCCCTAGAAAAGACCCTGATGTTGGGAAGGATTGAGGGCACAAGGAGAAGGGGACGACAGAAGATGAGATGGTTGGACAGTGTTCTCGAAGCTACTAACATGAGTTTGGCCAAACTGCGAGAGGCAGTGAAGGATAGGCATGCCTGGCGTGCTCTGGTCCATGGGGTCACGAAGAGTCGGACACGACTGAACGACAACAACAAAACTCAGCCTCAGATTCAATCCAGAATTGTAAATGCATAGGCTCTAGAGAATCCCATCCCATTGCAAAAAAAGCAAAGCTAGGAAATAGTGCCATCACAACTCTGATCAGAAACAATGTAAAGTTTTTCAGTGTAGCAGCTTTTGTTTTTGTTTTTCAGTAGCTGTCTCCTGATCTGCACAGCAACTGTAGCTATGCTAAAAGCAATTTTGATTCTGCTTTCCCCTCAATGTTATGTGGATACATCAATCAGATTTTATACTGCTGCAGTTCTATTGGCACTTAAAGTGGAATTATTTCACCGTTTCACATTTCCTATGTGCTACAGTGCTTTGTCTTTCCTAATGCCTCATTTGCTTAACTTGCAGAGTGATGGAAAGACTACAGATTAACTAGAACACAGACAGGAAGAGGTCTTAATGAAACAATGTCACCGCATCCATATTATTATTAATCATTTCTATAGCACTTTTCAGTTATGCTTTGGGCCCAAGATTTAAATGGTTCTTTCTAATATGTATGGCACCCCCAGTTTTCACCATCCTGGCCCAGAAACTCCTCAAATCCCTGCTTGCTTGCCTGCTTCACCAACAGAACACAACCTCGCCCTTTCAGTGGTGGCTAGTCAAGTAGAGCAATTGCAGTCTGCCTTCAGGCAACCATCTCTTGTCTACAACCAGTTCAGTGGGTGGCACTATTTCCTTCCTCCATCTTTGTATCAGTGTTGCTGTTGTAGGGTTCAGCAGAGAGGAGAATGGGGACACAAACAGAATTACTGCCTCCAGTGGCAGTGAGTTCCATAGTTTAACTCTTTGCTGAGCAAACAATTAATATACCTGATTGGATATCTTAAGCATTCCCGGGATATTGGGCATGCCAGGTATAATCTTCTACTATCCAATATTCACAGTTTATGAAAGTCCCTTTAGCTTCACGTGGTTTGCCACCATGCAACAGGAGGACCCAGGTGGCGCTGTGGGTTAAACCACAGAGCCTAGGGCTTCCTGATCAGAAGGTTGGCGGTTCGAATCCCTGCGACGGGGTGAGCTCCCGTTGCTTGGTCCCTGCTCCTGGCAACCTAGCAGTTCAAAAGCACGTCAAAGTGCAAGTAGATAAATAGGAACCGCTCTGGCGGGAAGGTAAACGGCGTTTCCGTGCGCTGCTCTGGTTCACCAGAAGCAGCATTGTCATGCTGGCCACATGACCTGGAAGCTGTACGCCGGCTCTCGGCCAATAAAGTGAGATGAACGCCGCAACCCCAGAGTCGGACACGACTAGACCTAATGGTCAGGGGTCCCTTTACCTTTACCTAACAGGAGGAGACAATTCAAGACTTCAGGAAGAAATCTTGTTGGCACATTGGCATCATGGCACCATTGAAAACATCCTTTTTATTTGGGGAGGATTGGGTGTAGGGAAACAATACCTGCAAACCAAAATACTTGTTTTCAAACACTTCCATTAAGCTTACTTTGGGAATTCATAAACAAGCTTTTGGGAGTTGTAGCCAAACTGGCTTCCAGACTCTAGAGGCTGTATCACATGTTTCATGCTCATTCTGATGAATGAAGCTAGTGTGATTCTATAAATGAGATCATTATGTTTCATTTCTGAGAGTTCCTGTTTTGAATCAAGTGGGCCAACTGCATCAGTCATGCCATCTTCCATGGGACCCGGGTGCAACAGCTGTGGGAAAATTTTAACAGGGAGAAATGTAAAGTACTACACTTGGGCAAAAAAGATGAAAGGCACAAATACAGGATGGGTGACACCTGGCTTGAGAGCAGTACATGTGAAAAGGATCTAGGAGTCTTGGTAGACCACAAACTTGACATGAGTCAACAGTGTGATGCAGCAGCTAAAAAAGCCAATGCAATTCTGGGCTGCATCAATAGGAGTACAGCATCTAGATCAAGGGAAGTAATAGTACCACTGTATTCCGCTCTGGTCAGACCTCACCTGGAATACTGTGTCCAGTTCTGGGCACCACAGTTCAAGAAGGATACTGACAAGCTGGAACGTGTCCAGAGGAGGGCAACCAAAATGGTCAAAGGCCTGGAAACGATGCCTTATGAGGAACGGCTTAGGGAGCTGGGTATGTTTAGCCTGGAGAAGAGAAGGTTAAGGGGTGATATGATAGCCATGTTCAAATATATAAAAGGATGTCATATAGAGGGGGGAGAAAAGTTGTTTTCTGCTGCTCTTGAGACACGGAGCAATGGATTCAAACTACAAGAAAGAAGATTCCACCTAAACATTAGAAAGAACTTCCTGACAGTAAGAGCTGTTCGACAGTGGAATTTGCTGCCAAGGAGTGTGGTGGAGTCTCCTTCTTTGGAGGTCTTTAAGCAGAGGCTTGACAGCCACCTGTCAGGAATGCTTTGATGGTGTTTCCTGCTTGGCAGGGGGTTGGACTGGATGGCCCTTGTGGTCTCTTCCAACTCTATGATTCTATGATTCTAAGGCACATTCCTTGATGGGAATCATTAGGAACAGGATAGAAAATAAATTTTACTAATATCAAGTTGGGGCGGGGAAAGTTCATTTTGGGTTCCTTCCAGGATAGTTTAATTCGGAGCGACCACAATCTTTCAGATTTTATATAAAGCTCAGGCTACACAAGTCTGCCATCACGCTGTTATAGCAGGCCAGAATCCTTGGCAGATCTCCTGGGGAAACAAGGCAGACTGAAGCTTTGCATTCTGTTACAATGTCTTTCTAAATTATTTTGTTCTTTCGATAGGCAATGATGACTTTGACTTAGCGGATGCTCTTGACAAAGGTAAGATTCCTGGCAAAAAATAAATAAATAATATTATTTATTTGATCTAAACATCAAACTGAAGTGAATCCTCTTTCAACTTAAGTCAATGGCAAAACTGGCAATCATTGTACAGAAATAAATATGGAATCCAGGGTAGATTTTCTGAAGAAACAAAACACACAATTAACAAAGGGGTCTAAAAGAAGTAAACAAATGCAGCAGTTCACGATTAGTCATTTTTCTTTTTATTCTTGTTACTATTTTAAAAAGAGGCAGATCATTTTTTACATGATTTGCTGGAGATCTCCCTCTTCTGGTCATGACCAAAAGGGAAACCCAAATCTAGGATTCAAAGGAGCATGTATGTAAACTATGCATATCCTAACTTTTCCTAAACTATTTGTGTTTCCTATTCCTCCCCACCCAACAACCTATGCAGAGAACTACATATGCATAATTCTCCCAGAATCATTCAAAAGATGCCATTGTGTGTACATGTTGTTTGGGGGTTTGTTTGTTTTTTAGCAACTCGTCTTTCTATCTAAATAGCAAACTTTTTTTTAGTACAGGGAAACTCAAATAATGAGTTTCGGTTCTGGATGGCACCTTCTTTACCCAGGAGTAGATCTTGGAGGGGGATTCACAGAAGATGCAGTTGGATCTTGGCCCAAGAATTCTTCATTTTAAACATATTTTTAAATGCCATGCAATGTGATTCTTCTTGATTGAATCCAAAGGTATCTAGCATCAGCTACTTGCTATATGGGAGAAGGGAGACGAAAAAATATAGAGTTCCTTCTACTTTAAAGCAGGGGTGGGAACATCTTCTTCAGTTCAGGGACCACATTCCTGCATGGGGAACCACCTGGGCACTGTGGCAGAAGGGGCTCGAGGCAAAATTGGGCAAATGTAATTCTTACCTTTCACATGGCAGGCTACATTTCAGCCATGTAAAAGTCAGATGTTTCTAACACACACACACACACACACACACACACACACACACACACACAGAGACAGACACAGACACACACACACAGGACCGGTGCTAGCGATTTTGGCGCCCTAGGCGAGGGGGCGGGCCACGTGACGTCATTGCGCATGACGCACGTTGCGGAGCGGTGCCCTGCCCGGCTGGCCGCCCCCCCCGCCGCCACGGTTTTCGCCCCAAGTTCCTTGCTCCGCCGCTGGTTGGGGCGGCACCGGGCGGCGGCAGGGGGCAAGGGGCAGGCTGGCCAGCGCCCCCTCCATTTTGGCACCCTAGGCAACTGCCTAGTTCGCCTTAATGGACGCGCCGGCCCTGCACGCGCGCACACACACACACACACACACACACACACACATACACACACACACACAAACAAACAAACACACACACACACAGACCCCTTCATCTTCCATCCCAGCAAGCAAGAGGCATTTTTGCAGTTCAAAAAGGACACCTTCCAGCCAGGCAAGGGTGCTTGAGGATGGCATTGAAGAGGGAAGAGTCCCTGAGGGGCTTAGGTGGCTACATTTGGCCTTCAAGTCTGGACTTCCCAACCCCTGCTTTAAAATAAAAGGCCAATCATATTTCACAATGCAATGTATATACAGGTCAGGGGTGGTGTGTCCCATTTTGCCACCTGAGGTGAAATAAGAAAGTGCCACCCTGCAGCCAAATGAGTATAGAATTTCAACCTTAATCGTCTCACTTGGATTGAGAAACGTAATATCAAGTTGCCCCTGCTTTTGATAAGCTGTATGATACACTAACTTTGATTTTTATTGTGTTAGGTACCCCAAAGCCTCCTCCAGCTACCAAAAAGCCTTCAGTGGGTGAGTCGCTGTAATTATACTCCCTCTTTTTATGCTCTTTTAGATGTGGTAGACATTTTGTATTATGGCACACTCACACGGCAGCCATTTTGTGGCTGGTGCTCGGGCACTTTCCCAAAACATCAAATGTGTTTCATGGGCTATAAAGGCTAGTGACCATTGCCTTAAACCAGGCAAAGGCAAACTCGGCCCTCCAGATGTTTTGGGACTACAACTCCCATCATCCCTGACCACTGGTCCTGTTAGCTAGGGATGATGGGAGTTGTAGTCCCAAAACATCTGGAGGGCTGAGTTTGCCTATGCCTGCCTTAAACTAAGGAAGTTAAAACAATGCTCTTGCTAAGGAAAGAAAAATATGTGTAGATTATATTCATTTATGGAAATGTTTATCATTAATAGATGGCAATCCCAGACCTAACCTGTATTCTCACCTTGAACCACATTCAGGTGGCCAAGGAAATAATGGAATGAATTATTTACATTGTTAATTAGGCAGATTTAAAATTTTATAGTTAAGACTGGATACAGATTTAAAACAGGGGCATTAATTCTGATTTCCATTTTGTTTCTCTTCATGGATACACTTCTCAAAATGTTTAATAGATGGCAACTCCAGACCTAAGCTGTATCCTGACCTTAGACCACACGGAGGTGGCAACGGAAACAATGGTAAGAAGTATTTTCACTTTTAAGATCTAAATAATAATAATAATGAGTGTTCATTTCTGATAATTAGAGTTATAGAAGCATAAATGTTTTGGAAATCCTTATTAGATTAGTGTTTTTCTAAGTTCTATCCTAAGTTTTCCCTGTTATTATGAGATTTTTTGGGGGAAATGTTCTCTTAACAAGTCTGACTGGAGCAGATTAGCCCTGAAATACACTGTGTACTGTTGTAGGTTTGTGTGTGTGTGTGTGTGTGTGTGTGTGTGTGTGTGTGTAGAGAGAGAGAGAGAGAGAGGACTTTGGATTAAGGAACGGGAACCTGTGACATTCCATATGTTGTAGGATAGGCATTCCCAATCTGTGGCCCTCCAGATGTTTTGGCCTACAACTCCCATGATCCCTAGCTAACAGGACCAGTGGTCAGGGATGATGGTAATTGTAGTCCAAAGCATCTGGAGGGCATCTGGAGGGTGCCTGTTGTAGGGCAATTCCCATCATCACTGATCATTGATGCCTGTGGCTGATGGGAGTTGAAGTTCAGTAATATCTGAAGGGCTGCAGGATCCCTATCCAACTTTAGATTAAAAGATGGATTATAAACGATGGGATGAAATGTCTGGGTGTAGACATGGGATGGCTGTTATAATTGTTCATGTTTGTTTTCTATTTTAATGCTTTCATTTATTGTTGAAAACTGGTACTTTATCCACATTGATAATGCTCATCCATTTGTAATATATTTTGATTTCTTTTAGATCCCGACTTTCACTTAGGAGATGCCCTCGGTGCTGGTGGTAAGTATTTGTCCATCCCATACATTTTGCAGTAATCTTTTCATTTTCCCCCCAGCTAAATCCACAAATCAATGAACTCCGATTAGTTGGATTTAAACTCGTAATGCTAATTTAACTTAAATTCATCTAAAAATATTCTGCATTACTCATTTAAATCCATGTAATCTGGATTAACAAGGTTATGAATCAGACTTTAGCCCTTTCACATGTGCATTCTATGAATTTATGAACTCATTGTGACTGCGAAATCAGGGTCAACATTAAAATTGACAAGTTAACACCTTCAGTCTAGTTTCAGGTATATTTAGGATGCAATACAGAATAATTGAGTAGTTAATTTATGAAGGTATGTAGGCCTTTCACCACCATACAAGCAAGATATTATAATCCTAGGAATGTTTACTTGGAAATCATACTATGCTCAATAGTCCTTATTCTCAGGTAAAGTGCATAGGATTGCAGCCTTAAATATGCATTGCATCATAAGACTCACATGTTGCATCCCCTATTGAAAAAGTTTGAGACTCTTGCTTCTTGGTGTGTTTTGCATTTTTAATCCATACCATTTACAAAGAATAATGAGTGCATGAGCTTCTTGTGGTTACCACATCTGTGCTCTTACTACCTACACAGAAGCACCAACAGAAGGAAACATAAGTAAATTGGCTATTTTTTCCTTAGCACAATGGACCAATATTTTGTTTTTGTAACATAACACATATATTTATGTAAACTTTAAAAAAGGACAAATCATTGGAACTGATTCAAACTAAACATTTGCACTTTAAAATAGAAAAAGGAAACACTGTAAAACCAGTTAGGGCATGTTACGCTCAACCTTTCAAGTTGGAAACCTTCAAAGTATTTCTAGAACTACAGCCCAGCAAAGGCTAAAGCGAGAAAGAAAGAATTCCGTGCCTTGTTTTGATTTTTCATTTCTTCAAATTGTACCTGTCATTTCTAGATGGTCCTCCTCCAAACCCTCAGCCATACCCACGTCCACGTCCACAGCCAGGAAGCCATATTAATTCTGGTAAGCATAATTTGTTTAACAAGCAATTGTTGTTGTTGTTCAGTCGTTCAGTCGTGTCCGACTCTTCGTGACCCCATGGACCAGAGCACGCCAGGCACGCCTATCCTTCACTGCCTCTCGCAGTTTGGCCAAACTCATGTTAGTAGCTTCGAGAACACTGTCCAACCATCTCGTCCTCTGTCGTCCCCTTCTCCTTGTGCCCTCAACCTTTCCCAACATCAGGGTCTTTTCTAGGGAGTCTTCTCTTCTCATGAGGTGGCGAAAGTACTGGAGCCTTAACCTCAGGATCTGTCCTTCTAGTGAGCACTCAGGGCTGATTTCTTTAAGAATGGTTAGGTTTGATCTTCTTGCAGTCCATGGGACTCTCAAGAGTCTCCTCCAGCACCATAATTCAAACAAGCAATTAGTTGCCTATATATTTTGATAATTATGACTGAGTTTAGGAGCAAAGTGATTGATGTGATGACAAGGAAATCTGTCTTGAGACACCCTTAAGGCTATTGGAGGGGTAACTCATCACATGCTGATGGGGGTTGTAGTTCAAAACATCTGGAATAGATCAGGTTGGGGAAGACCAGGGTCATTCTGCAAAAACAGCACATATCTTACAGTATATGTGCTGTTTGAAAATATATTGTTGCACTATTTTTGTTGTTAGAACAGCAGTTTTCTGTCTGACTGCTAGGTATTGTAGCTTTTGAACAGACTCCAACTGGGTGCTTTGAGGTTAAAGATAGCTCATTTCTTATATCTAGCTCTAGATCAGGGTTTCCCAAGCTTGGGTCTCCAGCTGTTTTTGGACTACAATTCCCATCACCCTTGACCACTGGTCCTGCTAGCTAGGGCTGATGGGAGTTGGAGTCAAAAAATCCTGGAGACCTAAGTTTGGGAAACCCTGGTGTTGATATAGGCTGAAGGCAGGTAACTGCCTTTGAGCCAAGAAAGATGTTTGCAAAATATTAGTATCCATCCTGGGTAAAGCTTGGAAGGATGCTTTGGAGAAAAGGACTAATAACATAATTTTAATTATTTGTAGGTGATTTTAATGATTTGGATCTCAACGATGGGAGACCTCCACCTCCAGGACCAGCAGGTACCCTACAGCAATTCAGGTCCTTCACATTGGTTCACAGTTCTCTCAACATATCATAGCAACATATCGTCAGCATTATTTTAGCTGCACTCTTAGAAATTCATAGACCACAGATGGGAAAACTGTGGTCTTCCAGATATTGTTGGACTTCAACTCATCCTTAGCTATTGGCTGAGGCTGATCTGTGTTGGGGCCTAGCAACATCTTAATGTCTACATTAATGTCCTGCCAAAGAGTTTACAAAAAGGTGTAATTGACTGAGGAGTATGTATTATCCTTATTCTTATTGCTGATACAGAATGAAAGCACAAAAGATTAAGCTAACATCCTAATAATTGGCATAACTGTAGCAGAGTATTTTTAACCAAATCTTGCTAAATAGCTTGATGTGGTTTTGACATTTCTCTGTTTCTCTTCCCTCCAAAATCATGTTTTTGTTTTTGTTGCTGTCTCTCGTTTCAGGGGGCAATGAGCACATTTCAAATCAAGGTGGCAACACTGGTAAGGCTAGTGTACAGGGTTTTTTTTTAAAAAAAAAATGTTGAAGTATATTATGGAGCAAAGTACATTTTACGATAAATGGGCTTTTAAAAAGCAGTCTTAAACTGGCCATGTTCATTTCGAATAAAAAGTAGCCGGAGGTTCCCCGTCTGCTGAAAATCACTTTCCCATCCTCAGGTATTTATTTGCCCCTGGAGTTGCGGTTTGAAGTAAGCAGCAGTCAGGTGAAGGCATTATCTGTGGATGAAACCATTGATGTCCCCAACATGGATCAAGAGCATGCTCCAGTTGGTGGCCTGTGTAGCTGCTTTCCCTTCTAATTCAGGGAAGTCTGTATGTGGCCCTCAATGCCTTTTCTGGTAGCCCTTGGTAACATTTGATGCCCCCCCAGCCCTCACTGGGAGATGCTTGGCTTTGGGAAGGATGTATGAGGGCTCTAAGACTCTGCCAGGTCCTCACACCTCCTTCCCAAAGCCTGGTAGTCAGTCATTGCTTCATTTATTGTGATTATGAGCAGTTCTACTCAGATCTCTCTTTCTTAAAGTAAACAAACAATATTAGACCACCCAGACATGGATTATTATACTTTTTAAAATATACATGTGTGAAACTACCATAGTGTGCTGGTTCAGTTTCTATACTTAAAACAGAATATTCGTATATTTCAGAAGAGAAATATGTGTTTCCTCCCCTTCTCTCTAGTGGATAGTTCGGCAGCTCAAATTTCATCTCCTGTTGTGGTTGCAGTTGTGCTGTTAGCCTGTGGGGCAATAGCAGGCTACACTGCTTACAAGAAAAAGAGATACTGTTTTAAACCGAGAGGTAAGAATAACTGTAGTAAGAGTTACATATTTGCTATGATGAACTAAAAAATAATCATGGTTCTAATGGATGGAACCACTTGCAATGAAAATTCAAAACTGAAGAGATGAGTTAGAGATTCTTGCCAATCTACCTGTACTTCAAATCACCCAGAGATTTACTGCTAGATTCCTTCTGCCCACCTCTGGTTTAGCCTTTTACTATTTACTCTGTCAACTGTTTTTAAGGCATTTCCCACCTCTACTGTCAGAGAGTCACATTCCTAAACCCAGAATGTTAGGTATGCAAGGCGTGCACTCTATCACTGAACTCTGGACTCTTCCTGGATAACTGGGGATATCTGACTCTCCAAGCAAACAGAGATGGGAAGAATAATCCCTGCATTACCCATAGCAGAACTAGAGATTCAAGAGAGTGGGGAAAAGTGCATTCTTTTCCACAAAAGTGTGTGAACAGCTGAGAAATACTATTTTACATTTAGAATAAATATTTCTGGTTTCAACTTCTATCACACCAGATTTCTAAGCTACATTAAGGCTGGAATCACAAATACACATGAAATAAAGTTCTTAAGTGTTCAAGGATTAGGAAGCTCACAATTGCATATCCCCAGTGCTTTTTTTCTGGGGGGACGCAGGGACATGCATACTGAATTATGATGCTGGAGGAGACTCTTGAGAGTCCCATGGACTGCAAGATCAAACCTATCAATTCTTAAGGAAATCAGCCCGGAGTGCTCACTGGAAGGACAGATCCTGAAGCTGAGGCTCCAATACTTTGGCCACCTCATGAGAAGAGAAGACTCCCTGGAAAAGACCCTGATGTTGGGAAAGATGGAGGGCACAAGGAGAAGGGGACGACAGAGGACAAGATGGTTGGACAGTGTTCTCGAAGCTACCAACATGAGTCTGACCAAACTGCGGGAGACTGTGGAAGACAGGAGTGCCTGGCGTGCTCTGGTCCATGGGGTCACGAAGAGTCGGACACGATTAAACGACTAAACAACAACAACAAAACATTTTGTGAATCTAAGTTTGGCCTCTTTTAGGGGCAGTATTTCAATATGAGTAGGAAAATGAGAGTACCCCTAAACATTTTTTTAAGAAAAAAAGCACTGCATATCCCTGAGTGTTTAGGAATGCACACTTGACAGGTTTACTGGAAGAATTACCAGTGCAGTCACAGCAGATACAATTGCCATGTAAAAGTTTGATAAACCAGTGGTTACACAAACTCATGGTTCCTTTGAGCATATAGGCTCTGATCTGTGCATGGATTTCACCAAATTATAAGGGCTTGCAGCATAATCCTACGCATTTGTCTTTATTTGGAAGCAAGTCCTATTGTGTTCAATGGGGTTTTCTCCCTAGTTAGTGTATTTGCATTGCTTTGGGTAATGCATTCCTCTATTTTAAATTGATATGACATCTTTCATTTTAGGTGGGGCAGTTGTCTAAATCATCAAGAAACCAACTGAGAAATATTGACCTCCAGAAGATCATCCATAAACTCTCATGCACTATGTTACATTTAGGTATAAATTCTCCCATTGAGATTTTCAGTAATACCGGGTATGACATTTTCCTTGAGTGAAAACTGTTAACCAATATTTCAAACCTAGAGACTAATTAATTGCACACAACTACATGAGAGTTCTTCATTAATATGACATAACATGTTTCTAAATGTCATACTTTGTAGGGAAAAAAAGTCTTTCAACTATATTTTCTGTTTTACTCAGGGGGTAATTGGAACATGCTCGCTACCTTGGAGGTAGCTTTGAGCAATATGCAGGTTTATTTGCCACTGACAATCAGAATATCAATAAATCTTTGTCACGGCAATATGAAGTGATTTATCTCAGCTCAGACATTACTCATTATTTGGATGAGCCTAATGCATTTTGGTAATATTTTATTAAGCAGCAGATGTCCTAGTCAGTAAATGCAGCATCAGATCCAGAGCATGTGAAAAACTGCATTCTCCCTACAAACCTGTCTGTGTATTAGAATCAATAACAGAGACCCTGTTCTTGGAGTTTCCAACACCAGATATTCAGTGAATAACTACTGGCTATGAGGCTTTCTTGGTCGTGCTGCAATGGAATGACCTCCCCAGATCTATCTGCTGGTGGCATGCTCTTAAGTACTTGGCAAAGGCTATTTCATTTTCTTCTGCTTTTTAGTGAAATCTGCTTTTTAAATCTATTTTGGTTCCTAATGTGACTTTGTTGGGGTTTCTGATTTTAGTCAATTATCTGGAAGGACAGGGTAGCGATTCTTTAATTCATTAATTCAATCTATTGGTATCTGTGAGATATGAAAGAAATTGGGTTCACTTGCAAGTAATAACCCTCAATCAGCTATGTGGATCCACATGAACAAATAAACATGTTTCTGAATGCACATTCCCATCTGGATTCAGTCTGGTATGATAAAAAAAAATGTATTGTGCATCGTGCAGTGTTAAAAACTCTACTAGTATCTCAAAGGCTACTAGTTGGGCTCAGGGGTTTCTGGCTTAGGGATATTGTATTTAAAAGTGGTGGTGGGATTTTTTTCCCCTACCCCTGACTTTTCTGTCTATTTTTAATACATAATGATTTCTCATGATAATCTTTGTTAGTGTATCAGTTGGATATAATTGCAGAATTTATTACATGCGGGGGGTGGGGTGGGTGGGTTATTATGTTCTTGTTGTTTTTCTTTCTGTCCTAAACTGCACCTGGATAATTGTGCCAAATGAAGAACTATTGTAATGGAATAAATATTTAATATATTAATATGCTGCACATTAAAAGAAAAGTAGGGGAAAAAGTCTGAGATGGAATTCTTTGTGTGTGGTCTTCAGCCATATTTCAAAAAAGTATTATCAGAATAAACAAGCCCAGCCCTGACTTTAATCTAAAGTGAGGCCAGGTGTTTGCAGTGTGCCTTGGAAGCCTGTCCTTATCTGTTTGTTTTTGATACAAAAGTTCATACCCCACAATATTTCATCAAAAGGCTGAGCAGTTGTAGCACCCCAATTCTCATACCAAGGTTCAATTGCTCTGTTCTTAAGTACTCCCTTTGCTATATAAATTTATTTTGCAATGGCTAGATTGCCCTTGTCAGATACTGTAATTGTCTTTAAATGTTGTTATGCTCACTTCTCAGAACAGCGGGGCACACGTTTGTTGCATGAGAGTTTAAATGTAACCGTGAAACCTGAAATTGTCAAAAGGTGGCAGTCTGGAAGTGCCCTTTGTGTTGTTCTCTGGATTCAAAACCAACCACCCTTTCTATTATTTCTTTCCATGCACAAACCAAGATTCCATCATTCTTAGCTGGGAGGGGGGAAATATGTGCCCCAAAACCCTTTCTCAGTGTCAGGAAGCAATCTTCTAACAATTAGTTCCCATGGAGACACACCACTTGAATATTGTGGGTTATTAACATTCCTTTCTCAAGTAAGCACAAGAACTCTGGCCAGGTATTGCCTGAAGGCAACAAGCAGAGATGGTTGTAAGAGAAACCTGATAGCAAAAATCCTTACTATATGAAGCATACGACTCAGGAGCTGCAGTGTGTGATATGCCAAGCTTCATGATGCAGCCTCACGTTTTCCTTTGCTTAAACTAGACAGCCATATTGAGGCGAAGGAGAATCTAAATTCAGATTTGGGCCTTATTCCCTGGGGATGGGAATTTAACCATTTCCCCCCTCACTCCATTTTGCAGATCAAACACAAACACCCACACCCCACCACCACTGCCAATTAATATGGAGATGAATGCTAAACTTTCACAAGATTCCACTAGATTTCCAGAAAAGGCCTTTATGTCATGTGAAAGCTAAAATATAATGCGCAATGTCAGGGAAATGGAATAAACTGCTGTGTCAATGCAGTCCAATCAGTCTGGCACCTGAGACAGAAGGGGGGGGAAACCACATGCACATTTCTCCCTATCTCTGGCTTAAAAGTACTGTCATATACTACATTAAATAACTTAACATTTTGCTGCTTTTTCATGCCACCCATGATATATATATATTGCTGAGGCAACCACCTAACTTTCCCCTCAAGGCAAATAGCAGCCACAAGAGCTCTTGGCAGGGAGAGGAAGGTTAAGCCCCTCTTCTCTACCATTGGGGTTATTATGATGTGCTCCAGTATATCTCCTTACCAATGGCACAAGGGAGCCTAGGTATGCCTCTGATCCTCACATCTCTGTGAGGTAAGTGGGATTAAGAGGCAGGCTGAGAGACTGTCCCAAGGTCACCCTCTTGGACTCATGGCTGAGCAGAGATTTGAATCCTGGTGCTCCAGGGTTAGCCCAACACGCTAACTACCATGCCACGCTGACTCCAATATGGCCCCTTCTTGTTATCAAGTATTTTATGTTTTTTTATACTCTAACATAGTTTCTCTCTGCCCTCCCCATCCACCCACGTAATTTCCCTCAATGTTGCGCAGTCTCTCTCTCTCTCTTTGATGCACACAAGAGACAGAACACGTGAACCCTTAAGAGTGCCAACTCTAGCAACTCACAACGATCATTTTTAACAAGGCCGTCCCCGCCCAAGGCAAGACTAGGGAGAGCGATTTAACTAAGAATGGGAATGAGAAAAGACGAGCTAACAAAGAGTCCAGGCGCCCCAACTCTCCCTATCTTGACTTATTCGGGATAATTTCATGACGTCGACTTGTTTCTAAAATCTTTTGATTGTCGTTTTGCATTGTATCGATTATGCACACCCACAGGAGCCAACTCCCAACAAAATTAAAATTATTTGAAGGGCTGCCCCCCAAGTTGATGGGCACTGCCCTGCCATTCAAATGGGGTGTGCGCACCGCGTCTTGTGATCGATTATGCGATCCCCCCTATTTTATTCAACTTGGCACCCCTGCTTTTTCTTCAGCGGCATATAAATCTTTTTACCAACTCCCAACCTCCAAGTGACAAGATCGACCGCCCCCAACGCAGCCTGTCGATGCTACAGCAGAGCTCGCTTCGTTCCTGCTCCGTCGCAGCGCGCCTGGCGAGCCCCTCTCCGCGACGGGAGCCCGGACACTGCATGGCCTGGCGGAGGGAGGGGCGGGGCCGCGGCGGCGGCCAATGAGCGCGAGGCCCCGCCCCCCGCTGCCTGGGAGGGCGCGTCACAGGTTGCCTTTCGCCCCGTCGGCTGGCCGCGGCGGCGACTGGGCAGAGAGCAGCGACGCGTCGGCCGAGCTGCCCGCGGAAGCCCCCAAGGGCGCCTGGAGGACTTGCAGAGGGCAGCGCCGCTTGCAGAGCAGGAGACGCGCATGCTGTGGAGTGGCAGCCGGGATGGAGCCGGCAGGGTAAGCGGGGAATGAGGTCCGAGGGGCGCCCAGTAGCCTTGTCCTTGCACTGGAGGGGAGGGGAAGGGGGAGCCAAGATTTCTCCCATGATGGAGGCAGGAAGAGGCTATTGCATTTATAGCCCACCTTCTCTCCAAGAAGCTCTAGGTGGCGCACGTGTCCTGCACCACAACCCTGCGAGGTAGGATCGGCTGAGAGGCAGTGGCTGGCCCAAGATTGGACTATGTCCTGGTAATAGCACCCTTTCCCCTTACCATGGGCGTAGCCAGGATTTATGTTAGGGGGGCAGGCTTTTTTGCGGGGGCAGAACCTCATTTAGTTAAGTATTTTCATTGATTTGGGGGGGGAGCTGCCCCTTCCTGCCCCCCTTGGCAACGCCCATGCCCCTCACCCCGTGGGCGGATGGAGGGGGGAGAAGCACAGGGTGGTTTGCCCACGCATTGGTGAGGGTTGTTATTGCCTTGATCTGTTATAGCAAACCCGCCACGAGCCTTGGGGCAACCTTGAAGACTAGCGGATCGCCGAGGCATTAGCCTGTGTGCGCCAACTCAGAAGCAAGTCCTCCTGAGCTCGCATGCAAGCAGGCGTGCAGAGGATCGGGCCCTATGGTTGCAGCCCCGATCACGCGGAGTTAAATGCCGCTGAACTTTGACGGACTTGCTCCGGAGTAAACGTCCCTTTAGCATCGTGCTGTGGGGGCTACCTGGAGAAAACAAATACGATCGCCCAAACCACCGGCCTGTTAGGCTGCTGCGAGACTTATTCTTCGTTTTAGCCTTGTTCTGCTTTTCTCCCTCTCAACTGCAAATGCACGGTCAGATATTAAAGAGTCAATATTTTGCTGGGGAATGTGAAGGAAGGAACATGAAACCGGGCCCTCCTTTTGCTGGTAAAAGGGAATGGAAGGGGACGTGCTCATGTGTGCTTCTGCATAGCCTTTAAAAGATTTGTATTGAGTTTCCTTTTTTGATCGACCACCCAAAGGAAAGTTTGGTGGGTACTGAACAGTAGGAAAGATCAAGTTCCTTCTTTTCCCTCTCCCTCCGACATCTTCCCTTCTCTTTCTCAAAGTGAGGTTGGATACAAATCCCTGAGGCCACAGCAATCTGGGGCCACATGCAATCTGGGGAATGTGTGAATGAATGTTTTAATTCACTTGCTCTCATCAGCAGGAAAGAAAGAGGCTAATCTTATCTGGTGATTTGTTGAGTGAGACAGGCCTGCTGGGAACCCTTCTCTCTCCTTCCAGTATTGGATTTACTTAGCGGCTTACCCTGTTGGCTTTAAAGGATGCCTGGTAAGTGGATTCCCCCCCCCCCTTCTTTGTTTCTTCCTTTGGGAACTACAGTATATGCATTTTCTCCAAGCAGTTTTCACTCTGGATACAATATACTGGGCACAGTTCATCAAGAAGAGAGTGAGAAGAGGTTGAATCCTACTGCATGCTTACTTTTGTCACCAAGTACACATGGCATGGGACCCAGGTGGCGCTGTGGGTTAAACCACAGAGCCTAAGGTTTGCTGAGCAGAAGGTCGGCGGTTCGAATCCTGCGACGGGGTGAGCTCCCGTTGCTCGGTCCCAGCTCCTGCCCACCTAGCAGTTCGAAAGCATGTTAAAGTGCAAGTAGATAAATAGGAACCGCTCTGGCGGGAAGGTAAACGGCGTTTCCGTGCGCTGCTCTGGTTCGCCAGAAGCGGCTTTGTCATGCTGGCCACATGACCCGGAAGCTGTATGCCGGCTCTCGGCCAATAAAGCGAGATGAGCGCCGCAACCCCAGAGTCGGACACGACTGGACCTAATGGTCAGGGGTCCCTTTACCTTTTACACATGGCACAAATACACCCTTAGTATATTCCTTCATTTCTCTTTTCTGATCTCAACCATGTAGAATGACTCTTTCTCTATAGATGCATGTGCAATAGGTTTTTAAAGAATTGTATACATTTATTTCAGTGGGGCTTACTTCCGAATAAGTATGCGTAAGATTATGTTGAACATGGCCATTGGTCCATATAGCGCTGTATTGTCTGCATGGACTGGCAGCGACTCCAGGGTTTGACGGGACACTCCCAGTCCTATCTAGAGATGCCAGAGATTGAACCTGGGACCTTCTGCATGCAAACTCCTACCACTAAACTATGACCCTTTCTCTAGCAGATAACTACCACACTATATTCATAAAATTGTAGAGTTGGAAGGGACCCCAAGGGTCATCTAGTCCAAGCCCCTGCAATGCAGGAATCTCCGCTAGATCACATGTGCTTAAAAACCTCTAATGGAGAGTCCACAACCTTCTAGCAGATTCTGTTCTGCTGTGGAACAGCTCTTACTGTCAGAAAGTCTTCCTGATGTTTAGTTGGAAGCACCTTTCTTGTGATGAAGCGTCTCCCTCTTTCCTTGAAGAAGCACAGAAAACTGTATCATTTTTATTAGTTCACCTGTTTCCCATAGGTAAATATAAACAACCCTCTTTAATTCCTGCATGTTTCTCTATTGTGCCTGAAGTTTTATTCCAGTCGCATGAACATAGCCTGGCATAAGCAAAATCAGAAATAGTCTGTAATGAAGTAATTCCCCTTCTTTACATGCTAAGTGTTGTTTGATGAGCAACACATCTGCTTTCAAAAATAAACATCCAGTTGCAGCAGCTGAAGATTCCTTGCAAATGCACGGGGAAATTATAGGTTTCGTTTTGGTTCCTAATTTTAAGGTTTAGCACCCGCTCATTTCCAAGGAGGAATTTGTATTAAGCAAAACAGAGTCAATGGTACTCAGACTCTTCACGTTGCTTGCTTTCTGTACAACAGTGTTGTACAGTATCACGAGAGAATTGCAATTTGGAGAATGTCTCCTTTCTGTAGCTTAGACCTAAGCCTGGCTGCACTGACAGTAATTTGTATGAATGGGATGTGGTGCCTACTCAGCCAGACCTCCATGAGCTAAACTGGTACATCACATAAACTCTGTGTGCATCCTACACCCCATGTCCCAGAAAACTTGTGCAATTCACTGGAGTTCCATAACAGATGAGTGGGTGTGCAAATAATTATTTGAAGGCAGAGTACTTGAAGTCCACAGAAATAGCCCAATGCCTATTGGGTGCATATAGGCCAGTGGTGGCTAACCTTGACACTCCAGATGTTTTGGGACTACAACTCCCATCATCCCTGACCACTGGTCCTGTTAGCTAGGGATGATGGGAGTTGTAGTTCCAAAACATCTGGAGTGTCAAGGTTAGCCACCACTGATATAGGCAAAGCCATAAATAGATGTCACATGGCCATAAACAAATGGCTGCTGCGTACATAGCCTGATGTCAGTGTCCTAAATGTTTTAAGGCACCTGTCTCTCCCCACAGTGCGATACAAAGCTCACATACCATCACTTGCACTCATAGGCTGGATCACCCTATATGTTTGCATCTTTTTTCAGTTGTGCCAAGATTGCATGGGTAGGCCTCTGTGTGCATGAATCTGTGCACAAGTGCATCATGTGTTATGCTTAATTCTATATTGTCTCTTTCACTATGACAAAACAAAATCTGGGGCATGTCGTCATACAATCTGCTAATAGGAAGCAAAAACCTTTGCTAGCTTTTGCAATTATTTACTTGTTTCTCTCAAAAGTTTATGTAAGCAAAAGAGCTTATTGTAGCGTCTGCACTCGTTTACAGAAATTGCAGCTTGGTAGGATGAGGTAAGAAGGTCCCCCGCTAATTCTCGGCTGCTGTCATAATGGACCATTCTGAAATGCTTGTTTACAGTGACAGACCAGGCCTTTGTGACCCTTGCTACCAATGATGTTTATTGCCACGGAGCTCTGGTTCTCGGACAGTCCTTGAGGAACCATAAAACATCTCGAAGGCTGGCAGTGCTAATTACATCTCAAGTCTCCAGTGCAATGAGGTGAGGACACGTTCCCAGATTCAATTAACTGGATATCTTCAAAATGCAAATGCAAATTTTGTTCCATAACCCTGATTACAAAATAACAATAAGCAGGCAGTGTGTTGAATGAGTTGCTTAATTCCCAATGAAATCATGTGTGGCCAAAAGTGTGAGCAAACAGGTTTTGTTTTGTTTAGAAAGTAAATTTCCTCTCGTGGTCCTATATTTGGATCACTTTGTGCACAGAACTGTAAGCAGAGACTGATATACTTGGGTGACTGCATGCGGATTTTCCGTCATGAAAAGTCCAAACTCCAATTTACACACAGATATGGATAACATTTCAGCATTCAGTTAGTATGTGGGAAGGCGTAAGCGGTCAGTCAGGGTTCCCATTCCTGCATGGGAACTGCATGTATGAGTAGGAGAAACACAGGTCACACATTGGCCAGGAAGTGTGCCAGGTGCACATAGCATCACCAAGAGGGTGGGGCTTACCCTATGCATTTCCCCTTCTCCCTTTCCATATTCAGACAGAACATTCAGACAGAACATCCAAATATTCTCTCCAAATATTTGTAATAGTTTTTTGTGGATTTTCTTCCCTGTTCCCATTTCATTCACTTACCCGAAGCACCGTCTATTGACAAATTTCATAGGGAAACACAAACATATTTATTACAGTTTAGGAAAGAAGGAGGTCTCTTAGAAGAACTACAGATAGAAGTTTTGTTTCCTATCAGAAACAAAGAACTGAAGCTTCTTCAAAGAAACCGATTGGCAGTAGGTTTAGACTAGATAAGACGAAAGTATTTTTTTTGCGCAGTGAGCAATAAAGGCATATACACTTACCTGGGACTAAGTCCCATTGAATTCCATGGGGCTTGCTTCTGAGTAGACATGTCTAGCACTTGGCTATAAATTCTGGAATTAGTTCCTGCCAGATGTACCAATAGCCACTTGTTTAAATGGCTTTAAAAATGATTAGAGGATAGGACAGCTGACGGTTATTAACTAAGCCAAATGGTACCTGCAACAAAATGTTGCCACACCGAATGTCTTTGTTTACTGTTCCAAGTGTTAGCCATGCCTTCCTTCCATTTGCTCTCCTCCCTAACAGTCCGCTACCTTTCTGTGGCGACTGAGAATATTTAGTCTTCAAATGGGCTGTATTGGGAACCCTTTTTCATAGGATTATTTTCTCTCTCTGAATATTTTCTGCAGTTGTTGGGGTTTTTCCTGTACCTGCTGATACTGCCTCCCCTTGCTCAGGGATGGTGTATTTTTCGCTATGTAAAAATCAGCACTCATGCCCGAACATAAAAACCAAGGAAATGACAGCTCAGTGGAACTTGATATTCAGAAGCCGTCTTTGTCTCAGACTACTAGATGCTGGAGACAAGCAGCAGGGGAGAACATTCATGCTCTGCTTATGAGCTTCCAGGAGCATGCATCTGGCTGCTGCTGTTGGAAACAGAAACTAAACTAGATGGACATTTTTTTTTGATGCAATTGGGCATTTTCCCTCCCTACTCATCTACACAGCAGGCAATTCCTCCATTGCATATTGATCATTACCCAAATACAGTCGTACCTTGGTTTTCGAACAGAATGCAGTCTGGAAGTCCATTCAACTTCCGAAATGTTCGGAAACCAAGGTGCGGCTTCCGATTGGCTGCAGGAGCATCCTGCAGCCAATTGGAAGCTGCGCCGGATGTTCGGCTTCTGAGGCAAAGTTCGCAAACTGGAACACCTACTTCCGGGTTTGCGGCGTTCGAGTTCCAAGCTGTTCGTGAATGAAGGTGTTTGAAAACCAAGGTACGACTGTATTCCTCATCATTTGGCAGTCAAGTGCTGGAACCAAAGTGGACATTGAATCGTTCTTCCAAGTCTTATGATAGCTGATCAACTTTGATTATTAGTTGACATTTTAAATAGTCAGATTGGGTTTGACCTGTAATCTTTGGTTCTTGCGTGGCATCTTTAACTTGTTTTCCTTACATTTTGCACCTGATCCTTCGTTATCAGCAACTGCTTCTTATAGTTCATAGGAAGTGGATTTTGGTTTTGGTTTTTCTTATATTTCTAATGTGAGTTTGTTTGCTTGTTTATCTTGCATCTAGTAGATATTACAGGCGTCTCCCCACTCATGCGGGGGTTCTGTTCCCGGGTTCCGCATGTATACATGGAATCACGTATAGTGGGGAACATCATTTAGAAAGCCTGTAAACATCCTATAAACCCCTGGAAACCCTTGGAAACCCTTTAAAAACCCAGACTGGCATAAATGGTGACAATGGTGGCTCTCAGTCTTCCTCATCTTTGGAGGACGATGTGGAAATGTCAACAAGAGGGGTAGACTGATACCCTGAAGTGCCTGGCTGTGATTTAGGGGTACCTCCTTTCTCAAACTTCAACTCTCCACCAGGTCAGTGCAAAGGCTCATGGGATTGCAGTTGCAAAGTCTCTGGGGATTGCTAGCCATTTTCCCCACTTTCTACACCACTTTTTGCAGTTTCCCCACTCTTTGTGGCTGTTTTTTCCCTTTTGGCACCTTTTGGCAGTTTAAATCAAACATGTTAAGTGTGGAGATGCCTAATTGGGTTAAGGAATATTGGCAAAAGATCATAAAGGCAATTTCTGGTCTATTCCAAATAAACATAGAAATTAATAGGGATTTGTTATTCTCGGGAATACTGGGAAATAAAAAAGTAAAAAGCAATAACCAAGAGCTGTATAAGATCATGATCTTAGCTGGAATGGCAGTTATGGCTCTAGGATGGAAGGAAAAAGACAAATGGAATATGGAAAAATGGAACGACTATGTCTTTGAATATGTTCAATCGGAAATATTTGCACAGATAGCGGTAGATGATGGATGGGAAAATAAATGCCAAAAAATTATAAATAAGTGGGCACTTTACAGGAATTGGGTAGAAAGGGGAGAAGCCAACCCGAATATACAAACACGTATGAACAGACTGTGTACATGGTTAAAGATATGAAGAAGGAAGCCCCGATCAGGGAGGTGGGTGGGAAGGGAGGGATTTTTTTAAATAAAATTAAAAAAAAAAGTGTGGAGATGCCTGTATTTGTTTTTAAAAATCCAGCTGCTGTTCTCAGTTCAGTTTAATGTCAGAAACCCTGCACTGCATTTCTTGCAAAAGGAGATGTCTCAAGGCTCCCAATCTTGTATTTTACTTCTTTTGTCAGGGCTGCCCTCAACACCGTATTTGACACAGTGGTGGATGTGAATGAAATTGACAGCAATGACTCTGTGCACTTGGCTTTGCTGGAGAGACTGGAACTGGGTGTAACCTTTACCAAACTTCATTGCTGGACTCTTACTCAGTATAGCAAATGTGTCTTCATGGATGCAGACACATTGGTAAGGGAAGCACCAGTTAGAAAAAGAAAGTTTTGCCATGTTACTTTTAGTTACTGGCAGCTTTTTCATTGGTTGTTGTGGGATTTCAATGGAAGAGATTTATATGTGGGTTGGGGAAAATCCCTGACACCTGTATAGGTTTGTAAATACCGTATTGGCCCAAATATAAGCCACACCCAAATATAAGCTGCACCTTTAAAATTGGAGAGGAAAAAAAAATATACCTGAATATAAGCTGCTCCATTCCTCGCTGCTCCTGGCAGCCACATACACCCGGACAACACCATTACTGGCCCCAACAACATCAAACATACCATCTCAGGACTATTTAATTGCTCATCATCTAACATTGTGTATGCCATCAAATGCCAACAGTGCCCTTCAGCTCTCTATATTGGACAAACAGGCCAACCCCTACGCCAAAGGATAAATGGACAGAAATCTGACATCAGGAATCACAAGACAGAGAAACCAGTAGGAGAGCACTTCAATCTCCCAGGACACTCTATACAAGATCTCAAAGTAGCTGTCTTATTGCAAAGGAATTTCAGAAATAGACTGGAAAGAGAAGTTGCTGAATTGCAACTCATTACCAAGCTTAAAACCATGGAGAGACCTGGTCTGAACAAAGACATTGGATTCTTATCTCATTATACATGACAAAGCTTTTTTAACCTTCTCACCCCTTGCTTTTTCCTGTAAGACTAATTGCAGCCGTTAACAGTCGTCAACAGGTTTACCACAGCTATCAACCTTTCACCCATTTCCACCACCCCTCTGAGTAATACCCCTCCCCACCCTCTCACTATATATCAGGGTCTGGTGACTTCTGTTTCAGTGTATCTGAAGAAGTGTGCATGCACACGAAAGCTCATACCAAGAACAAACTTAGTTGGTCTCTAAGGTGCTACTGGAAGGAATTTTTTTATTTTATTTTGTTTTGACTATGACAGACCAACACGGCTATCTACCTTTAACTACATACTTTAGGGTGTAGAATATTCTGTTATGTTATTGAGATGGAAAACCATGAATGCTTAGCAGTCCTGTAGTACGTATATAAGTGTCTCCCATCATTTCCAATGTGAGAAGCAACACACTGGTGTGTTCATATTGATGGTGATTGCAGGGCTGAAGGGGAGTGGTGAATGGTATGAGATGACATAGCCAGCTGATAAAGACATAACAGCTAAGAAATAGTTTTGGATCCCTGAAATATGTATAGTAGGGGGATCGGCCATGATTCCAACATGCCACATCTTTTCTAGGTACTGTGTAATATTGATGAGCTGTTTGACCGGGAAGAACTCTCAGCAGCTCCAGATTCTGGCTGGCCAGACTGCTTTAACAGTGGTGTGTTTGTTTTCAAACCTTCTTTGAAAACCTACAACCTCCTCCTGCAGTTTGCAAACGAACACGGCAGCTTTGATGGTAAGTTCACTGACCTGCTCGCCTTCCTGGTTCTGCTTGAGTAAGGTCTGCATTGGTGAAGTCCTTTGACAATGTGAACTTTCGATGGAGCTGGACTCTTACTACAGCCAATGTGTTTTCATGGATGCGGACACTTTAGTAAGGCCACTGATCTCTGAAATGGCAAGCTGGGATGAAAGTTCAGAAGTGCCGTATTTTTTGCTCTATAAGGCGCACCTGACCATAGGACGCACCTAGTTTTTAGAGGGGGAAAGCCCCATTTTTTTGAGGATCAGCTCAAATTCCTGTAGCTTCTTTTGCAAAGGAGAAAAGCCCAATTTTTTGAGGATCAGCTCAAAGTTGTTGAGCTTACTTTGCAAGGGGAAAAAAATCCTGTTTTATGGGGTTTAACTCACAGTTCTGCAGCTTCAGTAAAGGGAGCCATTTCTACAGTTTCCAGACAGATAATCTAATCAGCCAGTCACTTGTCGCTGGGGAAACAGCCTCCCTCTGCAAGGGGGCGGGGCTGGAATCTCTCCCCCTTATCTCTCTCCCCGATCGTTTGCTGAGCAGCTGCTCAGTGGGCTTCCTTTCAACACCCCCTTCTGTCTCTTTTTTTTTTTAAAAAAAGCACGATCTGCTTTTGCCCCTGGGCAGTTCAGCTCCAGGGACCACACATTCGCTCCATAAGATGCACAGACATTTCCCCTTACTTTTTAGGAGGAAAAAAGTGTGTCTTATGGAGCGAAAAATACGGTAGATGCTACCAAAAAGAGAGAGGAAAGAACATCAAACAACAATTGCTACTGTAAATGGCTTTCATATATACAGCTTTCCCCATTTCCTGCATCATCTAGTTAGTTTGTACTAGATTGTGTCATTGTGTCTCAAGTACCTTTCCCCACTTTGGCTTCACAGGCTACCATTTGCTGGGTTGGGGGGGAGTTGGCTAATAATAAATCCACCCCATAAACTCTTGGCATTTTCAGTGCTGGCTGTGGTTTCCGTTATCTCATAGCTCTACTATTCCATAAAGAGGAATGTACAAGAGAACTTGTGGTCCTCCAGATATTGCTGGACTCCAGCTCCCATCATCCTCAGCAAGCATGGTCAGTTGTGAAGAATAATGGAAGTTGGAGTCGAGCATCAGCTGGAAGCCCACAAGTTCATCTTGCTGATGTCTTTTTTCCAAATATAGCATGCCATGTAAAATAGGGAAGAAGGAATAAGAAACAGCAGTTTCGGAAACTGATTAAAAATTTGGGCAGGTGGTCAAAACCAATTGTCACTACCGTTTGGCATGAGTAAGTTTGGGTTTGAAGATTAAATGGTTGCTTATGTCATGTGCTCTTTTCAATACTTTAGGAGGTGATCAGGGATTGCTAAACAGTTTCTTCAACAACTGGGCAACAACAGACATTAACAAACACTTGCCATTTCTCTATAATCTAAGCAGCAGTGTTGTCTACACCTATGCCCCTGCTTTTCAACAGTAAGTACAGAAATATACCTCTCTATTGATGAATGTCTACCTTTCTCTAGGGCTGAAATCTCAGTGGAAGACCCTTGCATGGGCAAAAATATCTCTCCTAAAGACATATGCTCACAGGTTTCTCTTTGTCATAGCTGATAATGGGATGTCTGTACACACGCAACACAAGATTGCTCACAACCAAGATCATATATAGGTGTTGAACCTCTCGTAGAATCATAGAGTTGGAAAGGGCCCTGGGGATCATCTGGTCCAACACCTTGCAATGTGTCAATACAGTTTCAAAAGCAAGCCTGATTTAGGAAATCAGTAATTGGCTATTCTGAAGTTACTGATCATCTTGTGTCATACATAGCATTACTATCAGTATATATATGTAGGTCCTAAATATGGTGATGAACTGTTGAATTTATTTATATGGCAAAAACACTCAGCTTGCTGTTTCTGACCATTATGTTTACACAAAACCAGTAATCAGGATGGAATAGTTTGACTGCCATGTTTGTGTAATCCAGAAGAAGCAATGACACGCCCAAGCATGCAAAAATGTAAACACCTAATTATGCACTAGAGCAAAAACTATCCGCTTGATAAGCAGCAGAAAAGCAAATGAGACAGCCCAGGCAATGCTCAACTGGAAAACCAAAATTCTCTACCAGGCGCTGATGGGATGCTTTCGCTTTGAATGTGTGAGAATCCCTGCTTGTTGATGTGTAATGGGATGGAAGGCCTCTTACATTTAAAAGAAGCCATAGGTGATGGAACAGGATGAGTGAGACTGATGTGTTTCCCGTGCCACTGCAAACCAATGGCATCTTGCTAAACAGCATTCTGTCCATCCTGCCTTCATCAGCCATAATTTAAAATCCCCCTCCCATGTTGAACATGGTAACACCTTCTAGTTGTTCCTTGCCCTCCCAAGTGCATTGTCAAGTTCATGCTCCATTGTCTAATGAGCAGTTTGCAAGGAGTTTACTTTCTCATCCTCCCCCTGCACAACCAGACACTCCTGCTGTCAGTTGGCCTACGATTGCAGAGATGAAGGGAAGGGCACTCTGACCCTTGTCACTAGGCACTGGAAGGCTGCACATCTCCTTCCCAAGAGGCCACTTTCTGGCAAGGGTGACTTCAGCCATTGGTTAAATGACAGATGGCTACAATGAGCTGCTTTCAGTCTCCCACCCAACAAGAGCACTGCTGCTGGTGTGACAAGCAGAGGTCCACAATAGAAAGTGTTCTCTCATACTGTATCATGGTGTGGTGCGCTGGTTTGACAGCCATGGACAGAAAGTCCCTACAGAGGGTGGTGAAGACAGCACAAGACATCATGGGTTGTCCCCTGAGTCCGCTACCCGTGTTTCTCCTAAAATAAGACACCGTCTTATACCCCCCCCCCTCAAAAAGCAACAGAAAAATAGCATGGCTTATTTTCGGGGGATGTATTATTTTAACCGCTCCGCGTCGGTACGCTGCATAGCCATGCCTATCCAGACCGTCTTAAGGGAGAGGCGCCGCGTCACTATGTCTTATTTTCAGGGTATGTCTTATATTTCACAAATGCGTAGAAATCCTGCTATGGCTTATTTTATGGCTATGTCTTATTTTAGGAGAAACAGGGTAGATGTTATCACAGAAGACCGTTGCCTCAGAAGAGCGAGGAACATTCTCAGGGATGACTCACACCCTGGCCAACACCTTTTTAATCTCCTGCCATTGGGCAGGAGATATAGTAGCATGATAAGCCGAACCAACAGGTTAAAGAACAGTTTCTACTCGTGGGCCGTGAGGCTGCTGAATGGAAGACAGCAACATTGCAGCTGACGTTCGGGGTCGGTGGTTGTACGACAGCACATAGGGTGTAACAAGGACTGAGAGATTGGGGGGGGGGCTCGTTTAATCTCACTGTAAACATGTGGTACAGTGACAATAAAGTATTTCTATATTTCTATACCAAGGCCTGCTGAGTACTTGCACCATCTCCATCTCAGCAGGAACACTAGCAAAGGAAGATCAGTCTAGCCCCAGCTAGATGCAAATGCCTTATCAACTCACATCTTAGTACTGGAATTATCAACCGGATTTCCCTCCTCTACACTTATGTATTTGTTTGTTTGTTTGTAAGCCAAGACCTGATTTATTTTCGCTTACGTTTAGCTCCTGCAGTGGTGCTGTGTATTGAATTTTAATTGCTTTGAGTCACTGCAATTTATTTATTTTTTAAATAAAAGAACTATATACCCATGAATGAATAAATAAATAGTTCCGCAACCATCTTGCATCTGCTTTTAAAAAATGGGCTTAATATAAACTCATTTTTAAGATTACATGTGTCCTTTTTGTAGTTTTGGCAAAGATGCAAAGGTAGTCCACTTCTTGGGACCATCAAAGCCATGGAATTATAAATACAATCCTCAAACAGGAACATTGATAGGAGACGGTTCATCCTCATTATCTAACAGTCAGCTCAGTTTCCTTAAACTCTGGTGGACAACGTACAGTTCTGATGTATTGCCATTACTGGAAAAAACGCAGGAGACTTCTGAGCCACAAATCCAGAGAGAAGAGGTAAATTTTTTGGAAGGGAAGCTTTTTGGTTTGGTTTCCTTGCTTTGTGGAAAGCAACTTTTGAACCCGCAGAAACCTTTGTTATATGCCACAGGGGTGTGTTAAAAAAAAAGGGGGGGGGAGGAATAAGGGCAAACATCACCCCCCATGTATCCCTGGGGCATACCTAAATCACTTCTTGGTATATGTGTTCGAATGTGCATTGCTATTCCCTGCCTGGCAAAACTATTCACATTTTAAAGGAGAATTTGAGCTACATTAGAACAGCGATCTGCATATAATATAATTGTTAGCAGTGATAATAGAATGATAACTGTCAAAATAAATAAAAAGTGAAATGTAGCGGAAAAGGAAACAGAATATTTAAAATGCGTGGAGTACAAACATAGGAACTTTCATAGATGAAGAACTTCCAAAATTACATTAATTTTTGTTGTTATTAGCCTAACTTGAGTGGAGAAGAAAGTAAATTGGAAAGAGGAAATCCTGCCATTAGCAGTTCTTTGCCAGCAAATGAGGAACATGTATCTGAAACAGTTGCAAACTCACCTGATGAGTTAACTGCCAAAAAGGTAAGTACTTATTATTTCTGCTAATTAGTTACAGTAACCTTAATTCTAAAAATTTGAAGATGCTTCCACGTGTTCTGTATTTAAAATTGATTTAATGTATTGTGCCAGCTTATTTCCCAACTATATATGATGTGAGTGTGCTTAAAATCTGAGGGTGGGGAGATTCCATTGGCAAAGCAATACTATTAAATTAGGATTTCAATTGTAAATAACTTACTCTAAACTGATTTTCTGTTTTAAAATGAGTGGTTTGGACCAGACAGAGAAAAGCAGCATTAGTGTGATTCTGGTTTCCTCTAATAATAATAATAATAATAATAATAATAATAATAATAAAAAACTTTTATTTATATCCCGCCCTTCCCAGCCAAAACCGGGCTCAGGGCGGCTAACAATCATCAAACCACAAACAGTTAAAATACAGATATAAAATACACTTTAAAAACTTAAAAATTTAGAATTTTAAAAGTTGCATCAGTTTCCTGCTTCTTGTTTGAGCCTTATAGATGCACTTATCCCCCTTGGTGTGTATGTGTGTGGGGGGGTCTCCTTAAAAGATTTAGGACAAGACATAGAAGCCTGGTGATACTAACAGCATCCTTATATCTCATTCAGTTCACTTGGGGTTTTCTTCCCAGTATGTGTGCTTAGGATCGCAGCCTCAGAGCGAGGCACCCCCATTTCTGACTACTTTTGGGAATAGTGTCTTCTCTCCAGAGCAGAGATGGGGCTTATTAAACTATATTCAGTTTAATCCTTAATACTTTTATTTGACAACATGCTATGTTGCAATCAGTGGAACTACAGTCATATCTTTGTTCTCGAACAAAATCCATTCCGGAAGTCCGTTTGACTTCCCAAAACATCTGAAAACCAAGGTGCAGCTTCTGATTGGCTGCACTCAATCGGAAGCCATGGAAGCTGTGTCGGACGTTCGGCTTCCAGAAAAACATTTGCAAACCTGAACACTCACTTCCGGGTTTGCGGCATTCGGGAGCCAAAACGTTCGAGTCACAAGGCCTTCGAGAACCAAGGTACAACTGTATGTTGCATGCTAAATATGTTTGAGGAGCCCCGTTGAGAAATGAGGATTTTTTAAGGTGACTGGCTGGAATCTTAAGCAATCCAAACCCAAGAACATCCTCAATGAGGGATTGGAACAAGTGGATCTGTGGCTCAACCAGGCTGTGCCAGTTGGAATCCTACATCCTGACTCAGCCAAGGCTCAGCCAAAGCAGAGTAAGCCAAAACCAAACTAAGTCCCCCAAAAGTGGTGTGGTGGGATGGGCAAGGGGAGAAATACCCCAGCCCAAACTTCATTCAGCTCAGTCACATGACTTATCAACTCTATTTTAAAGGCTTGTTTTCCCTCTGCCAGGCTCAGGCCAGCTCAAGTGACAGTAGCCCTGCTGCTGAAGGGAGTTTGGAATGGGAGTGTTTACCTTGGCATAACTTGAGTTGGTTTCCTATATTTTGGATTGCTTTGCCAGGGAGCAATACAAACCCAAGGTCTACCAGGACAAACTGAGTTTGGAGTAGATAGTCTTGGCTCAGCTTGGAGATGCACCATTGTAAGTCTTCCACTCCAGCTCAACCAGCTCAGCAAAGGAATGTTATGGATGGGAGAACAGAGGACAGGGCAGGTGGAGACTTATCCCTGTTCCAAACTCAGTTCAGCTTGGTCATGTGACCTAGCAACTGAAAGGAAGTTATGCTGGCGAAAAGGGTCATGTAAGTCAAATTCTATTTTAAAGGCTTGCTTTCCCTCTGCCAGGCTTGGGCTGGCTCAACCAGCAGTGGCCCCACTCTTTTTTTTTTTTTTTTTTTTTTTTAATTTTTTTTTAAATTTTATTAGAATTTTCATAATATTACATAATGGTTACGGTACAGTGCAAATAACACGTGATATAGATAAAAGACAATAAATTTTCTGTAACCAGCTTACATGATCTTCAATTATACTTCTATCCAGTCTAAAGAGGAGGAAAGAAATAGAAGAAGAAGCAAAAGAAAAAAGCAAAAAGAAAAAGAAAAAAAGAAAAACTAGAAGAAAATATACCATACAAGTGGACTTTCAGACAATTTCTATCTGAAGTTCCCTATAACTTGCAAGCTCAAACTTATTTTACAAACAATAAGAATAAAGATGAAAATTAAAAATGACTTCCACTGCAAAATACCACGTTTCATTTTTTGTAACTAAAATATGTTTACTCTGTCTTTTTGAATTTCCCGCTTCTTCTACCCAATGTAAATAAATAATTTTATTCAGATAACTTTTTTTTTTTTTAACTATTCTTATTCTAAACAAAGCCAATATCCACTTGAACCTTGTTTGCTCATATAGTCATTGAAACACTTCCACTGATTTCTTATTGCATTATTTGTTCTTCCTCTAATCACTGCAGTCAGTTTTGCGAGTTCCAGATATTCTGCTAATTTATTTTGCCATTCTTTTTTTGTAGGAATATATGATTCCTTCCAGTGTTGCGCTATTAAATTTCTTGCAGCTGTTGTGGCATATAAAAAGATGTTTGTTTTTTCCTTTGGGATGTTCTCATCTAGTAAGCCTAATAAATACATCTCTACTCTTTTGTTGTGTGTTGTCTGTGTTAGTTTGGTAACTTCTTCATGAATCATATTCCAATATTTTTGTATTTTTGGACAGGCCCACCACATGTGGAAGAAAGAGCCTATTCCTTCACTACATCTCCAGCATTTATTATTACTTGATTTATTCATCTTAGCCAATTTTGCTGGGTACATGTACCACCTATGGTGCATCTTCAAGAAATTTTCTTTTATTTGATATGACGCTGTGAAATTAATTGTTTCAGTCCAAAATTTCTCCCAATCTTGATATTCTATTACATGTCCCACCTCTTGTTCCCATTTTCTCATATTTTTGCTTTTAATTCCCATTTCAAATTGTCCATTAATTAATATTTTATACATTTTTGTAAGGGTTTTTTGTTTGTTCATCAGTACCTCTTCGATCTCTGTTATTTTATTTTGAAACCCCCTACTTTTGACATCTTTATCAAAAGTTGCTCTTAATTGAAAAAATTCCAGCCATCCTACACCGCTCAGTTTTAATTCCTCATAATTTTTTAATTTGGGATTTTCTTCTTTCCTTTCTACTAAACTTCCATAGGTCAGCCACTTTCTTCCCTGTTCACTTATTATTGTAGCGTTAGCCTCTATTGGCGAAGCCCACCATGGTGTTGTTTTAATTACTCTTTTTTTTGTCCTTTCCCATACATCAAATAAAGATTTTCTTACCAAATGATTTGTGAACCTTTTATGTAATTTAATTTTATCATATAGCAGATAACCATGCCAGCCAAAAATTTTGTCCCATCCCTCTAGTTGCAATAATTCTTTATTATCAAGCTCTATCCACTCCTTCAGCCAACTCCAACAAGCTGCCTCATAATATGTTTTTAGGTCTGGAACTCCAAAACCTCCTTTATCTTTGAAATTAATCATTATTTCATATTTAATTCTAGCTTTTTTTCCTTGCCAGATAAACCTGGCAAGGTCTTTCTGACAGTCCTTTAAGTATTTTATTCCTATTATTACGGGTGCCGTCTGGAAGAGAAACATAAATTTCGGGAGTATAATCATTTTGACCATTGAAATTCTACCTAGTAATGACAGTTTCAAATTCCCCCATTTTTTCAATAATTCCTTAACTTCTTTTCCTTTTTTTACATAATTGTTTTTAAATAGATCTGTATTCCTATTAGTTATACATAATCCTAAATATTTCACTTTGGATTCTATCTTTATATTAGTTACTCTTTCCAATTCCTGCTTCTCTTTTTCCGTTAAATTCTTAATTAATAATTTGGATTTATCTTTATTTAATTTAAACCCTGATTGTCTTCCAAATTCTTTTAATCTTTCTAATGCTGTATTTATGCTTTCAACTGGTGTTTCGACTGTAATTATAACGTCATCTGCATAAGCTCTCACTTTATATTCATAATTCCCAACTTTTATCCCAATTATGTCTTTATCTTCTCTTATTCTATTTAAGAGTGATTCTAACGCTGTGATGAATAACAAAGGAGATAGCGGACATCCTTGTCTAACCCCTCTTTCTATAGGAAAACTCTCAGTAATTTCATTATTTATAATTATCCTTGCTGTTTGTTCCTTGTATATAGCTTTTATTCCTCTCAGGATTCTCTCCCCTATCCCCAGGTTCTCCAATGATTTTATCATGAACTCCCAAGATAAGCTATCGAAAGCTTTTTCCGCGTCAACTAATAACATTGCGATTTTTTTACTTGGATTCATTTCAACATATTCCAATAAATCAATAATTATTCTGGTGTTGTCCTTTATTTGTCTTTCAGGGAGGAATCCTGCTTGGTCTTTCCCAATGATTCTTTTCAAAATTGATTTCAATCTATTGGCTATTACCCCTGTGTAGATTTTATAATCAATATTAAGAAGCGAAATAGGTCTGTAATTTTTTGTTAACTCTAAATTTGACCCCGCTTTAGGGAGGAGGGTTATCAAGGCTTCCTGCCAAGAGTTCGGAATTTTACTTTCTTTCAGAGCTTTATTCATAATTGTTTTTAATTTAGGGGCTACTATTTCCTTTAGACTTTTATAATAAATTACAGGGATGCCATCTGGGCCAGGCGACTTACCCATTTTCATATTATTTATTACTTCTTCAACTTCCTCTAACATTATATCCGAGTTTAACAAATCACATTCTATCTTATTTATCTTCGGTGCCCCATTCTTATTTAAATAATTTTGTATTTCATTCTCATCTCCCCCCTCCTCCTTTTTATATAATTTTTTATAATATTCTTTAAAGCTCTCTTTAATTTGTTCAGGATCTATGATTTCCCTCCCTTCTTCTACAATCTTATTAATCACTTTCTCCATTTGTCTCTCCTTGACTAACCACGCTAACATCCTCCCCGGTTTATTTGCCTGCTCAAAATATCTTTGTTTGGTCCAAAGAATTTTCTTTTCCACCTCTTTGTTTATTAATGTGTTTAAATGAGACTGAAGGTTTTTTATATTTTGTAATGTCATCTCACATTTGGGATTCTGAACTAAAACTTTTTCCTTATCTCTTATTTGTTTATTTATTTCAGCTATATTCATGTCTTTATTTTTCTTGATCTCCTTCATTTGTTGAATTCCGAAACCCCTCATAAAAGCTTTACTAGCATCCCAAACTATCATCTTATCTGTATCTTGCTTTTCATTTATTTCAAAAAATTCTGTTAACGCATTCTTGATTTTAACTGTTCTTTGATCATCTCTCCATAGTTCTTCATTTAACCTCCATCTCCCTTTCGTCCGTTTTTTAAATTTCAAATGTACAGTAACCGGGTTATGGTCTGAAATGGATTTATTTATAATTTCTGCTTTGTCTAAATTCAGTATCAGCCTCTTTGATGCCCAGATTGCGTCAATCCTGCCTCCTGATTTATGTACCTCGGAATAATGTGTTATATCCTTGGTGGTTGGATATTTAGTCCTCCAGGTATCATATAAGTTTAGATTGGTCGTCAAATTGAAAAAAGATAGTGGGAGTTTCCCTGTGGCCCCACTCTTGAATGGAGTTTGGAATAGGGGTAAGTTACACCAGCATAATTTACCCCGGTGTATATTGGCTTCCTATAATTTAAATTGCTGTGTTAGTTAGGGTTGCCATACGTCTGGAATTTCTCAGACATTGCCCTGTTTCTGGGCAGGAATTGCTTTAATGTCTGGGAAAATCTGGCCATATGGCAAGCTCAACAACTTTTGTGTCCAGATGTTCACTTTTTGAAATATGGCAACCCTAGTGTTAGTGAGGGTTGTATATATATAAGTAGGGTAGAATGGGATGTTAGTGGTCACTACACATCTGTGTGGGTTGTGGCATACCATAGTGATGTTCTTAATAGCTGAATCACAACAGAAGAGGCTAGTTGCTCCTATTCCTTATGTCTTTTGCAGCTTATTTTGAACCTGAAAGTTCCTTCTACTTTGAAAAATGATTGACCAAGTGATGATGTATTTAAAGATATGGGCCAGGCTGCATAATGGCTTTGATAAAAACTGATCTCTTCTTTTCTGAATGAGCAGTAAGAACTTAGTAAAACAGGCACTTTATTTTTATCAGTCTGCACAGAAAGCTGAGGACAGTCTTGAGGTCCACATTGCTGAGCCAAGTGAATCATCTCCAGAGCCCACTTTTAACCCAACTCCTCAGGAAACTGTGAAAATGGTAAATATGAGTATATGCCTTTGGGAGGCAACATTTATTTCTGCATTCTGATCTGAGAACAGTGATTTCGGAATGGGCATCTTCGTAAGGTAATCTGTACAGACAAATAGCAACATGATCCGCTAATTTTGTTCTGTTTTTAAAAGAAGAAATGGGATGGGGAAATGGATGAAGCACTTGAAGGCATTCTGAGGCATGGGAGCAAGGGAAGAGCAAAGAATCTGAAAATGTCTGAATGGGATACACGTCCAGTATGGTGGAAATGACACCAAAGTATTTGGAAGACAGGATCCAGCATTATGGCTTGCTTACATTTGCTATGAGGGACGCGGGTGGCGCTGTGGGTTAAACCACAGAGCCTAGGGCAGTGATGGCGAACCTTGGCACTCCAGATGTTTTGGGACTACAACTCCCATCATCCCTAGCTAACAGGACCAGTGGCCAGGGATGGTGGGAGTTGTAGTCCCAAAACATCTGGAGTGCCAAGGTTCGCCATCACTGGCCTAGGGCTTGTTGATCAGAAGGTCGGCGGTTTGAATCCCCGCGACGGGGTGAGCTCCTGTTGCTCGGTCCCTGCTCCTGCCAACCTAGCAGTTCGAAAGCACGTCAAAGTGCAAGTAGATAAATAGGTACTGCTCTGGCAGGAAGGTAAATGGTGTTTCCGTGCATTGCTCTAGTTCGCCAGAAGTGGCTTAGTCATGCTGGCCACATGACCTGGAAGCTGTACGCTGGCTCCCTTGGCCAGTAAGTGAGATGAGCGCCGCAACCCCAGAGTCGTCCGTGACTGGACCTAATGGTCAGGGGTCCCTTTACCTTTACCTTTACATTTGCTATGAGACACTAGCTCTGTTCAGATGCTCTGAGGGAGGTCAGGGAGCTGCTGCCTGGCTCTACCCATTCTGCTGCACTCTTTGCACTCATCCCTTCTATACCCTGGGGACTGAACTTGTGCAACATTGGAGCATTCTCTACTTTTGAAGAATGCCTGTGCAATTTCTACTCGTATACAAGCCCTAGAAGATCCGAGTTCTAAATAGCATAGGGAGTCTCCTCTGGCTGGAGGACTAGGGAGCACCCCCCTCCCCCTCCCTCACATTATTAGAATCCTAGTGTGGGGAAATGCCTCAGTTTTGCTACTCAGACCAAACAATCTGTGCACATCCCTATTCCCATGCTGTAATAATGGGAGTAACCTGAGCTACTCTGTTCTCTGTAATAATATGTAGCTCATCTTCTAGTTGCCCTGGGCACTGAAAAGTCAACTGTTTGCACTATTATTAGAATCTTGAAACTAGCTTTCAGGCTTTTATGTGTTGGCTGAAAACGGTAAAAATGGCGTTTCTTGATCTCCCTTTTTGCAGGATGACATTACCAGCTCTGTTTCAGAGCTATGTATTCAGCCAAATCCAGAGGTGCTAAGTGCAGAAGATGAGCGAAGAAAATGGGAGGAAGGCCACATTGACTATCTGGGGAAAGATGCTTTTGAAAACATTAAAAAGAAGTTAGATTCCTTTTTATTATAGATCTTGCTTGTGTACTCTTAACAGGGACCGACTGCTGTTTAAATTTGCAACATATGTGAAATCTCCAGGGCCCTTCCTGTTTTGCAGGGGGGGGGGGGATGCAAACCAAAATAGCACCTTGAAAATGGTTGTGCTTGCTAAATGCACCCGTGTATCCATTATGACAGTATGCATTGCTTCCAGAGAATGAAACGCAATGGGCTTATAAAACTGCCTTACATGAGTCAGAACATTGGGTCAGCTTGGCTAGTACTGATTATTCTGCCTGGCAGCATCTTCTAGGCTTGTATAGTAAAGCTACTTGAGAAATGCTTAACTGGAAACGCCAGGGGACCTTCCGCCTACATTTCTTGTGTGGTTTTTGGTGGGACAATCCATAGTGCCTAGTTGCACAGTCCACCGGTACTGCAGCTATTCAACCTTCATTCATTTTTGCAGCTCAGTGTGTTTTGTCGGACCAATGTTGTTTTCTTTTGGATTTATTTACTTTTGTTTTGGACCAACCTCTATAGATAAGCATGATAAAGACTTTGGAATCCATTAGATCTCTCTCTCTCTCTCTCTCTCTCTCTCTCTCTCTCTCTCTCTCTCCTTTTCTCCTTCTCTCATGCAGATGGATGCTGTACACTCTGCTAAAAACAAACCCCTGTTTTTATTACTGATCTATAGTGCCTCATGAAATATTCTCACCTTCACCTGAGAGCATGAAAAATGGCTTTATACTAATGAACCAAATATTGCATCCTATTTGATTCTTTGGTTTGGCAGGTACAAATATTGGAAATAAAAAGTCCAAAGAATTCTAAGGCAGGACTGATGTACACACAGCAGACTCTGTGTCTTAACATCCCTCCATAGAGGATTCCTGTGTGTTCAGTAAACTTGTTTTTCTCCCTTCCCTCTGCCCTCAGCGGTGAGGCACCAGTGGTGCTCCAGACATTGTTGGACTCAAAATCCTGTCAGCCCCAGATGGTCAGGAATGATGGGCATTGTAGTTTAGCAACTTCTGGAGAGCCACTGGTTCCCCACTCCTGATTTACCTGTGGTGTGCTCTCAAGCGGTACAGTAGATTGCTAAGGTGGTCTCTGTATATTTTCTGTATCGCCATCCAGTCCTGCTTGTTTTAAGTTGGGCATACTCTGAATCATAGATTAGATCAAGATGCTAGGGTGGAACTGGAAGTGCTGGTCTCCCCCTAAGGCCTAGCATAGTGCCCACATGTGTAAATTTGTGTGGGGGGGGAATAGGGCTACATCGAGCCTATAGGAATCTTTAGTATATTCCATGATTTCATGGATCATGGCCATAGTTTTCTGTTTTTAGGAATTACCAGGATGTGTGTGTTTTGGGGAAATAAGTTTCTTTTCTGTTTTTGGTTCTTGGGTAACTAAAAGTCTGTTTAATTTTTTCTGTTGAGAACAATTGAAGTACATCTTTCTTCAGGGCTTGCCATAGCTTACAAGGCAAGGAGGTGGATAGTTTATTAGTTGGCTGACAGATGGTATCAAACACCTTCTACAATGGTGCTAATATAGGACTTTTGCACTGCTTTATAATTCCTATTGAACTTTATGTACATAGGTACGTAGGCCTTGTACTAAGTCAGACGTTTGGTTCATCTAGCTCAGAGTTGGCTAGAACTGACTGGTATTGGCTCTCCAGGGTTTTAGGTGGAGATAGGAATTGAACCTGCAACCTTCTTCATGAAGTGCAGATGCTATATCGGTAAACTACAGGCCTTATGTCCCCATGTATTTGGATAGCCCCAGGATGGGGCACCTATCAATATTGTGTGAAAGTTTCAATATATTGGGAACAGGTAGGGAAAGAGTTTGCTAAACTTTAGGGAGCTGAATGCTGAATAATTAGACTTTGTCTCTAATCCTCCAAAGGTTCTGGTGCAGCCTTGGGGTTTCTCTGCCCATCTGATGCTCCTTGATCCAAATTTTAAGCATAGTAACAGCCTGCAGAGGCTGTTAGCAGCACCTTAAAGAATAACACATTTATTATATCACTAGCAGCTTCATAAGTGACTTTGTTCAATAAGTCTAAGAAACTAGTGCAGTTTCGAAAGCAGTGAATAAAATCAGTGTAGTTTTGAAAGGTTTAGTCCGCCATCTAGATCCAAAATGGCATCTAACAGTATCTCAACATAGAAAAACAAACAAAAAACCAGCTCCCTGACCTCGGGAGCCGTAATGCAAAATTTATTTGAGAGGTATCCAAATGCACAGCAAACAGATAAACCACTTTTCAAAATAAATCTCTCTGTAATAAGAATGCCATTGCGCAGTCCTTATTGGAGGATTTGTATGAAGTTAGAGTGGGAATGAAAACAGAGGCAGGTTGCACAACAGCATGGCCATGGCCCGAGACCAAGAAGGGAGCGACACCGAGAAGAGAAAAGTGGTGCTTTTAAAGAATGACGCAGGTTTGAGTCAAGTACAGCCAATGTATGCAAGTACTGTGGAATATTTAACAGCTCAGCATTCTTTAGCGTTCTCTCATGAGGCAGCTGAGGATTGGAAGAGGGAGGGTTTTTTGTTGTTGGTTAGTTTCCATGTTATACCCATATATGCTACTTTCCCTTGTTACTGGCTTGTTTTCTTAAAAAACAGCAACTCCCTCAGTGTCTCTCCATCCCTGCTTTGCTCAAACCTTAATTGAGAAGGAGCAGCTAAAACTATACAGGGAAACCTCCGTTCTCACTGTCTTGGCTTGCATTGTCTGTACTATGTTTCATTGCAAGAGGATTCTTTTTGCTAGCCCACTTTATACGGATGGGTATCACTTTCTTCATTGTCACACCAACAGAATGGAAAGGTCCCACAGCATGGCTGCAGCCATGGTTTCCACATAAGGTTGTCCAGAGAGAGCTGCTGTGGGACTGGAGTGATGGTCTTGCGATGCTCCTCCACAGCTCTGTCTGTGTGCTTTAGGACTGTGTGGAACAAGGGCTCCGTGTCCGGTGAAAGAGGCACGGCCTCTGATGGGTCTCTCGAGAGATCAAACAGCAGAGGAGGATCGTGATGTGTCACACCTTCTCCAGAACATGGGCAGAGCCCTTTTCCATAACAGGCTCCTGCACCTTGGGGGTCGAATATCGGTGTCGTGTAATGAACTTTCCATACTGGACCACCTGGAAGGGAAAACAAAGCAAAAACACCACGATACAATCACTGTGAAAGTGATGGAACACGACATTCTCTGGAGATTCTGTTTAAATACTGTATAAGAATTCAAATAGATTTTGTTGATTTGTTCTGGGTACAAGGGGAATTAAGAAAAGTAAGGAGGAAGGGGTGGGGGAAAGGGGGTGAGAGTGAAAATGAGGGTGCGAAGGGTATTGCAAAAATAAAAGGAGGGAGTAGGAGGCATGGGGATGGGGGTGAAAATGAAACCAGGGACATCAAAGTGTATGCAGAATAGGAGAGCATGTTGGCTTCATAGAGTACTGGAGGTGAAAAGGGTGCTTAGTGGTTGCAAGTTCCCACCATCAAATGCATTATGTGGACTCCACAAACATGGATGCCATAATAAAAATCCTTATAAAATTATATTTGGCCTGGATAATTCTCTTTACAAGTTTCTAAATGAGCCACTAATGGGCAATATGATTATTTTAATTAACTATAACTGCAACTTGAGACTACTGCAAAAAAAGAAGTATACAACATTCTATAATTTGAGATGCATTAGAATAGTTTTCACAGATTTCTGCACCCTTCCTGTATTTTACTGTGAACATCCCTGTTTCATAGTTGGAAAGGACAAGTCCTAAATTGACCACTTGTGCTCTTCCTAAGTAGAGTTCCTTGATAACCATTGCTGCAGAGAGGGAACTGCTCTTGCCAACACAACCAGCAGTTTCTCACCCATATTTGTTACTTTGTAATTCTTTACTTTCTGGTTTTGTAAATAGAGAAATCCTGCTTTTTTTCTTTATTTTTGTAACTTTGTTCATTATCAAATAAACATTTTATATTCTTGATTTCTATATCTGTCCTTCATTATATTAATTAGTTTGGGAATTGTGTGTAGCATCTGTAGATGTTCTTGTCAATGTGACTTGCAAGAGCTGGTTCTTTATTGGGAGAAATTTACAAGATGCAGTTTTTTAAGGGAAA
Source organism: Darevskia mixta (assembly GCA_034641385.1). NCBI lineage: Eukaryota > Metazoa > Chordata > Lepidosauria > Squamata > Lacertidae > Darevskia > Darevskia mixta. Next base: position 10,901,732 of record JAWWNH010000063.1, read on the forward strand.
AGCATTTGAGTGCTCTGGAAATCCTGTTAATGAATGATATATATATATATATATATATATATATACACACACACACACACACACACACACACACACACACACACACACACACAGAGACACACACACACACACAGTGGTACCTCGACTTACGAGTAACTCGAGTAAAACAAAATGGCCGCCGCATCTGAATTTTTTCGACTTACGAAAAGACGTCACGGCCGCTTTTAATAGGATTTTTTCGACTTACGAATTTTTGACCCGGATTTTTCGACTTACGAATTCCCCCCCCCCAATGCATTCCTATGGGGATTCGACTTACGATTTTTTTTTATTTACGAAAATTGCGTCGGAACGCATTATCGTCGTAAGTCGAGGTACCACTGTATACACACACACACACACACACACACGTGTATATATAAAGTATGGACTAGAGATGTGAAGACAGAAGAAGAATTGGAATACCCCCCCCCCATTTTTCTTTAATTTTTCCATTCCACTCCCTCTGCCTTCACATCACATTTCAGTATAAAGCTCCCTTTGCTGTTTTAATCACACATTCACTTGCACCACAGTTGTTGCACCAACTCTGATGTGATACATGCTAATTTTTGTACCTGACACAATACTGAATATAAAACAAAACACAAACACATCAGATGTGAAGTGTGCCTGCTTGAACCTTTAGGCATTGGCCAAAAAAAAATTAACTAAAATTCATGCTCATTGGAAGAGTGAGGGCTATACAAATGTTGCAAAAGATGTAATAGACTGTGGATAGGATCAATGAGAGCCAGACAAGAGAAGCAAAGGTGGTGGCGTTTTGAAAATATATTTTGGGTGCCCTAGGCACTTTAATATGAACAAGGTAAAGTGATGAAATGATGTGGGTTTTTTTTGTAATTTAAAGGCTATCTCTCAAAAAACAAAGAATTAGACTGAAAGGATGCAGTTGTCTCATCTAAGGAACAGCATGCAACTAAGTAACTGAGTGGCCTTTGTTGCAAGCCCTAGGCTCTGTGGTTTAACCCACAGCGCCACCTGGGTCCGGCATGCTAGTTCATTGTAAACTATAGCTTATTTTAAACCAAAGTTCAGTGCAGTGGTGGGGAACTCCTAGTCCATGGGCCTAATTAGAATAATCAGGCCTGGCAGACCCCCTCATTTGGCCCATGCCATACTGTCTTGGGCATGGGTGACGCGGGTGGCGCTGTGCGTTAAACAACAGAGCCTAGGGCTTGCCGATCAGAAGGTCGGTGGTTCGAATCCCCACGACGGGGTGAGCTCCAGTTGCTTGGTCCCTGCTCCTGCCAACCTAGCAGTTTGAAAGCACGTCAAAGTGCAAGTAGATAAATAGGTACCGCTGCAGCGGGAAGGTAAACGGCGTTTCTGTGCGCTGCTCTGGTTTGCCAGAAGCGGCTTAGTCATGCTGGCCACATGACCTGGAAGCTGTACGCCGGCTCCCTCGGCCAATAATGCAAGATGAGCACGCAACCCCAGAGTCGGTCATGACTGGACCTAATGGTCAGGGGTCCCTTTACCTTTACCATACTGTCTTACCAGACGTCAGTCATGGCACCAAACTCAAAAGAAGAGGAAATGTACTCATGCGTGAACTCCTGATCCTTTGCAGCTGTGGGCTGAATTCTTTTTTAAATTCATGCCAGGGCTGCAAAGGAAGTATTGGGAGTACACTCTGAAGCGGCCCATGGAGAGCTGTCCACTTCTCATTTAATGCTACATGCAAAGTAGCTTAATGACCATGGATCGAATAAGCTTGTAATTCATCTCTGGATAATCTCTTTCAACACTTAGATGGATTGCTGTAGGAAAGAAGCCCTTTAACATGGCGCAGTATCCAGCCTGTAAATTTCCAGAGAGCTCAGCACAGTAGGGGTCTGCATAATCTCGCCTTCACACTGGGAAGCTGGTACCGGTAGTTTATTTTAGGTGCCTAGCAATTCAATCAACATAACAGCTAAAATGGCATAGATAGGACCAAGCTCCTTTAGCTCCATCGCTCTCAATGAAAATTAATCCACTTAAATCCAAGTACTCCGCTTTAGCAGTGTGGAAGATTGGTCTGTTTAGAAGGTTAGAGCTGATGCCTGTAGGTGTAACTGAGTTCATAGTTAGGTGCACTGAAGTCCCATTCCAATGGGGTTTAACTATGACTATATTATGAGCATGATTTAAAAATGTGACCACTTCTTTCTGGATTGAGAGGAACATGCAGAATTCACGACCATGGGCAGAATTATTTCTGCTACAAATGTAAGATGCTGCCTTATACCGAATCAGATGAATGGTCCATCTGGTTCAGTTTTTGTCTGATAAGCCATGGTTTTGTCTCATCATCTTCAAGACAACTGATGGTTCTTTAGGTAAACCATTACTTAGCATTACACATCAACTAGGCCAGTAAGAAGGAAGTTCTATGAAAGTCATCGGAGTGTTTATTGCCAAAGAAGAGCTCTTGTCTACAATTCATTTGTTTAAATAAGTGCATCTTCATGATCACTTCATTATTATTTTGGGGGGAGATCTATCGGGATCACATGATTGACAAGGATCGACCAGGAACGCCCCGCGATCAACCGGTCGATCACGATCGACCGGTTGGACATCACTGTTCTAGTGTGTTGAAAAGTGGCTCAGAATTTGGTGACAAAGGACTGGTTTCAGAAGGATCATGTGAGGTCAAAAAGCAAGGGAGGATTGTGATGAGTTACTTGCTCTCCAGAACACGGAGACAGTCTTCTTCCATAACAAGCACCAGCCCCCTCTGGCTGAAAATTTGGAGTCACATAATGGGCCTTCCAGAGAGCGCCACCTTAGAGAAAAGAAACTAAAGATATTCAGTTTCTAGTTGATTAATATGTGGTCCTTCTCCAAACACTTTTTGGAATTCTCACTGGAATGGAGGTCACATTAGTTCACAATAGTTAAACCACTTGGTTCTTCCAACAGAAGATTTTCCAGGACAAGGTCTTTGGAGCTGCTTCAGAAACCTTTACCCTCGTACAGCTCTGTCAAAAATGATGAATTGCTAGTTGCCATGGAAGAATGCTGCTCCACAGGATAGATATGGAATTCTGTTTTTCCGCTCCACAAAACTGTTAGCTCTGAAAATAGCCCTGGTGAGCAGCTATCGGGAAGAGGGAGCCATTGTTGTTTGAGAGGTGTTCAACTGTAGTATCGGGAGCCTACCTCATAGAAAAATCTTATCTCCAATATTAAAGATAGATATTTAAAAAGCAATCTGTTTATACTGTTTAATTGTATCGAGATTAAGAATGGAAGATGAGAAAGCCCACTGATTCCAGAAGAGGGTCTTTAAAACAGTGGTCTGCAAGCTTCTCTCAGGTGGTCTGTAGTGTGTCTGGATGTGTGGTTGCATTAAAAACTCAAACTGATTTTTGACTGTTGCTTTCCTTTTTATTTCTTATCTTTTATGCATTTTATTGTATTACAATTTGATTTCTGTGGCATTCAAACTGCAATGCAATAAATTACAATATGTAAGAAATAAAAATATAATTTTTTTTAAAAAAACCACACAGCACCTGGCACTGTGGATCACAGTTGCTACAACAGACAGAGAAATGATTAAGTGGTTTATAAAGACCAATTTTCAAGTGGTCTGTGGTAGAAAAGGTTTGGGAACCACTGTGCTAGGGTCACTTCAGCCCATGTATGCATACAAGGAAGACTGCCAGCAAGTGGTCACTTTTTAAAAAAATCAGGAAGGATCTTTTGAACATACTTACCTAGCCTTACTTAACCAATGTGTCCCAAGTTTATGATATGAAAAGACAGAAATGATTCACAGCCTCAAGGAGCAGCAGAAATACATAAAAGACTATGTATATATATGAATATATTTTCTAATGGTCTGATTAGAATATTTTTTAAAAAACTAAGTGACTTCGAATAATAAAGATTAAGGGTGGTATTCAACTAAGCATTCAACTACACTTTTGCACTTGCGTAAAATAATTTCCACCTTTTTTTCTCTCCCCCCCCCCACCTGCACTCCACATCATTCTTAAATCCTTTTGAGCATTGGGGGAACAAATGACTAATTTGCACAGCTTCACTCTATGCAAGTAAAACAATGGTATATACTTTTGATTAAGCAAGGATTTTGCAAAAACAGGTGGACATTGGGATCAGATCTGTCAAAGGCTAGATCCATATGTACAACATCTAGGAGCTGCAAAATGGTCTGATCCTGCGATGTTTCCCAGGCTATCTGCTTATGTCTCAAAGCACAGTTGTAACTTCTATTTAATACGTTTGTACGCTAAAGCCATTCTGAAAACACTGTGTGTTTTTGCATATGGGGGTTATACAGTAATACCTGCAGCTGAATCACTTTCAAAATCTAGCATCATAAGCACTTCGCAGTTCTGTTGCTGTGAAGATAGCTACTTTTCAGAAAAATAAGCATTGGAAAAGGAAAGAATAAAATGCATGTTTGTACAAAGAAAGCTTGGCTATCTTTGCCCTCTAGTGGAATATCTTATAATACACATATTCACCCTCCAGTTATATTCCAACAAACAAACAAACTGGTTTCTGCCTAGGACACTGAATGATGCACACTTCCAGATTAATGCAAGAAGAAGAAGAAGAAGAAGAAGAAGAAGAAGAAGAAGAAGAAGAAGACTATTTCTTTATCTGTTTTGTATTACTCTAGTTTGGTAAAAAGATTAAGCTTGGCACTATTGATTTCTTCGTTTTGTTGAATCCCAGAGCTGTACTGCGGAAAGCAACCCGTCAAAGTTATCAAACCCAGCTCCTTCAAAACAGAGATGATCCATCAGGCACAAAATTGTTGTATTCATGTCATCAGTGCTCAACCCTTACTGTAAGCAACAGCAATCCCACCCTGTTCAATGGAGTTTCCTTCAGATAAGTGTGCATATCTTACTCACCAGCCTGCAGGCAAATAATATTGGCAAGTAATGTTGGTAGCCCATGGCCAACTGTGGCTGACTCAACATGTTGCCTGACTCGACTTTTGAGAAAGACTTCAGGAGAGAGACATTGTTTAGCTCCGTTTGTGACCCCCCAGACAGTTCACAGAGAATGGATATACTGTACAGAGATACATAATGTCTCTCACATTATTTTGTGTACATTGTGGGTAAAGGTAAAGGGTAAAGGGACCCCTGACCATCAGGTCCAGTCGTGTCCGACTCTGGGGTTGCGTGCTCATCTCACTCTATAGGCCGAGGGAGCCGGCGTTTGTCCGAAGACAGCCTCCGGGTCATGTGGCCAGCATGACAAAGCTGCTTCTGGCGAACCAGAGCAGCGCACGGAAACGCCGTTTACCTTCCCGCTGGAGCGGTCCCTGTTTATCTACTTGCACTTTAACATGCTTTCAAACTGCTAGGTGGGCAGGAGCTGGGGCCGAGCAACGGGAGCTCACCCCGTTGCAGGGATTCGAACCGCTGACCTTCTGATCAGCAAGCCTGTGGTTTAACCCACAGCGCCACCTGGTCCCTTTACACATTGTGGGTACTGTGTGTAAATACTCAATGCTCCAAACACAGGTTAGCGAGTATGTGAGCTTGCTATTGGCAACTCACAGGTAGAATCCACTCCAGCTTTTGAGATTTCCCAAAGCATTTCCAAAATGTTTTCAATCTCAACCTAGCAGTCATAATAGACAGAAATGGATACTCAATCCAGAAATGGATAATAGGCTATCCAGTACCAAAGCCTCATGTTTCTAATAGTGAAATCCATACAGCACAACCTGTAGCTTTGAGTGAGGTTGTGTGGACATTTAGAGCACATTTAAAGTGCATGGCTTGCCCCCAAAGAATCTTGGGAACTGTAATTTACCCTTCACAGAGCAAAAATCTCCAGCACCTTATTAAACTACAGTTCCCAGGATGCACTTTAAATGTATGGTGCGCACACAGTCTGAGAAGCAAGCAAGTTGGTGTCAAGATGCCACGCTGAATCGCAAGTTGGTGTCAAAATGCCACGCTGAATCGTTCAGACTGAGCTAAGCATTTTATTTCAGTGACCCATATACCTGCTATACGGAGAACATTTTCTACTCACTCTCTCTCTGGTACCAGCGCACCGCATGCAAGTACGACCCACAGTAGTGAAACATGAATTCGTGCTCTGAGTGCTGCACTTCTCCCTGTAGCAAAGCTATCTGGTTCCTTCCATCAATCACCCTAAGAAAAGTAACAATACATTTAGGAAAGTAGTACAGTATAGGCCGATTACTGATTACTTAAATACAGCTCAGGGCAAAATGTGCCAGGATAGAAGGAAGGGGGCAAAGAAAGAGGATATAGGATTTACAGGATCCTCTCTGTGCCGCCATATTTCCCGTAAGAGTCCTTATTCTCCGTTAGGAGTTGAGCTAATCTTGGCACTATCAGTTTTTCCATTTAATTGAATAAGCAGTTTTCATTCGGGCAAATGCATTAGGTAATACTCCTCACCAGATGAGCCAGCTTCCACTCACATAAGATGCCTTCCCCTTGTCTTGCCCCTTCTCCTACCAACTGCAGCTTTCTATCCATCCCCCATAATCCAATCTGGATGGTTGGTGGACCCACTGGAGTAGAGGTGGTGAGCTTCTGAGGTAGTCAGGCAAGCAGAAGTCCATTGTGCAATTGATCAGGCATAACGATGTCAACCATATGTCCCAAATTCTTACCCAGGGCCAGATTTAGGTTTGATGAGGCCCTAAGCTACTGAAGGTAATGGGGCCCTTTATATGTCCAGCTGTCCTTTGTCAACAACATTTGACTATGTATATGTGTATATATAGAGAGAGAGAAAGAAAGAGAGAGACTATGTATATTTCTATATATAGGTACCCTCTATATAGAAATGAGCAATGTGGCCCATTACTTACATCATTGGAGCCTAAACAACATTTGGTCTTATTTTATTTGTTTTTTATCTTATATTTTGGAAATGTACATCCAGTTTTTTTTTCTTTAAATTTTTTAGGGCCCCCAAGAGAGTGGGGCCCTAAGCTATAGCTTGTTTAGCTTATATGTACGGTAAATCCAGCACTGTTCTTCCCTACCTACTTATTTTTTTATATTGTTGTTGTTGTTGTTGTTGTTGTTGTTGTTGTTGTTGTTGTTGTTGTTGTTGTTATGCTGCTGCCTAGCCACTCTGGGTGGCGTCCAACAAATTTAAACACAATACGACATCAAACATTAAAAACATCAGTGAACAGGGCTGCCTTCAGATGTCTTCTAAAAGTGAGATAGTTGTTTATTTCCTTGACATGTGATGGGAGGGAGTTCCACAGGGCAGGCGCGACTACCGAGGAGGTCATCTGCCTTCTATTTAAATATGTGGTCTTGTAATAAAAGAAAGATCAATTTATATTTGATTTTACATTTTATGAAGTCTGGGATAGCTCAGTTGGTAGAGCATAAGATTCTTAATCTCAGCGTCATGGGTTTGAGCCCATTTGAAACGGAGAATGTGTGTGTAGGGGGGATCCTCAAAATATTAAATGCTGTTGGGAAAATAAAAAAGCAAATTGATGTGGAGATGTGGAATAATATTCCAGCATTGCAGATGGTTGGACTAGATTATCCTTTCAACTTTACAATTCTATGATTCGACAAGCTTTTGCCCTTATATGGAGAAATCAATTTGAATTTAACAGGCCAGCATATTTTTAAAACGCAATCTTTACAGAACAGCTGTAGATGAAATCAATTAAGTTGTTTCCAGATTAAAACATGTCAGAAAGCCAAGCAAATGGATGATGCTATGTATTATATACATATTTTTGCAAATTTTAATGGCTAAAATCCAAATTGTCTTGATCTACTTTCAGACCAGTATTCTGTACCTGTCTTGTGGAATCGATGCCCCAGCCAAGTGAACCACTGTGGGGAAAATATCCATAAGACTTATTGGTTCATCAACAACACTGCCAGCAGGGACTACCCCTGGCCAGCGAATTATTCCAGGCACACGGATTCCTCCTTCCCAGCCTCCCATACCTTTTCCACCTGCCAAAGAAGAAGTAATAGAAGAGAAAGATAATGACAATGTCATAGTTCAGTGTGGAGATCGTCGGAGTGGAGATCAGCTGTTAAATGCATTTTAAAAAACCTAGAGCCCAGCATGAATAATGAAAGAACACACATATTGATAAACAGGATGCACAGGCTTTTGACATAAATAAGTTCGTATATATAACTGCCCAAGCTTTAAGACTGATATCCAAGGCACTGTTTTGTGATCCACCCATGAAAGCAGTAAGCTTGGCGAATATCATGGATCTTCCATATCTGTGATGGTCAAGAAGTTGAATTCATAAGTCCCCCACTCTTTGGCTATTTAAGAAATCTTAAAGACTTGCGGGATGGGGATCCAGGTGGTTTTATGGATGTTCTATTTAAGAACTGTTTTAATAATAATAATAATAATAATAATAATAATAATAATAATAATAATAATAAATTTTATTTATACCCCGCCCTTCCCAGCCGAAACTGGGCTCAGTGCGGCTAACACCAATAAAATTACAATAAGGTATAAAAGAAAGGAAAAAAGTTAATTAAAATACAGGTTAAAATACAATTTAAAATTTAAAATGCCACTTCATTTATCACTCATAATCAAAACCATAAGGGGAAGAAACATCAGACTGAGTCCAACCCAAAGCCACTGATGCTATTATTTTTTTACCACTATTTAAAATTTTGTAATGTTAAATGTTATGTCATAACGATTTGTTGCATCCCACTTTGGGAGCCAGTGAACATGCTTTTGTAGTAGCATTATATGCATAGCTGTCAACCTTTCCCTTTTCTTGCAAGGAATCCTATTTGGAATAAGGGAATTTCCTGCAAAAAAGGGGAAAAGTTGACAGCTATATGTTTGTAGTTTAGAAGCCCAGTTTGCCCTCTCAAAGCCTTATTCTGTATGCACGGACATTTCCAGATACACAGGCACATTGCAGTAATCCATATTAGATTAGAGGCTACAAGGGCATGGAGAATTGAAGCAAAGCTGCCTTACCTTTGTATATACCGTTCCAGCCACCTAGCTGGGCAATACCCTGTCTAGCCTCCAAAAAGCCGCCGTGGTCAGAAGTAAAGTAAGTAAAAGTGTTGTTCCTCAAGCCCTCTTTGTCAACAGCAGCAAGAATTTGTCCTGCAGAGTTAGATGAACCACAAGAGTTAATTTTAAGCCAGATACTTGGGTCCAGGATACCTCAAGGACCACAAAATCCTTTATATCCCTGCCCGATCACAGAGGTCTTTTGGGATTCAGTGTTAGATGCAAGGCTCATATCCCTCAGAAGACACGCACTTAATATTCTGGGCCTAGTTTTATGGCGCCCCTTCCATCTGAGGTCAGGCAGGCCCCCTCTGTGTTGCACTTCCGGCATCTAATGAAGATTTTAAAAAATAATAATTCCAGATGGTATTTCAATTGGTGATTTGATTTCATAGTTTTAACTGGTTTTTATTTTTTGCATTGTATCTTTGTAAACTGCTTTTAGATACTATTGTAGTTAAGCAGCATATAAGTTATTTCAATAAAATATAAATAAATAAGCTTTTATATTTTATATTAACCCAGGTGGCGCTGTGGGTTAAACCACAGAGCCTAGGGCTTGCTGTTCAGAAGGTCGGCGGTTCGAATCCCTGCGACGGGGTGAGCTCCCGTTGCTCGGTCCCTGCTCCTGCCAACCTAGCAGTTTGAAAGCATGTCAAACTGCAAGTAGATACGGTAAATAGGTACCGCTCCGGCAGGAAGGTAAACAGCGTTTCTGTGCGCTGCTCTGGTTCGCCAGAAGCGGCTTTGTCATGCTGGCCACATGACCTGGAAGTTGTACGCCGGCTCCCTCGGCCAATAAAGCAAGATGAGCGCCGCAACCCCAGAGTCGGACACGACTGGACCTAATGGTCAGGGGTCCCTTTACCCTTTACCTTTAAGCTTGCAAAATTGATATAGAGAGGATTATCTGTCATTTCCAGATGTTGAAATGACATTGCCACAGTATCCTATTGCAGTTTCAGGAAGTGTTTCAGGGAACTGATGACAGGGAAGGCGAGTTATCGGATTTATGAATCTCTGTTCTCCAGAGCTAAGCTGAACACTGCAGTCAGTTGAAAGACGAGGAAGTTACAAATTCAGGAAGAAGAAGAAGAAGAAGAAGAAGAAGAAGAAGAAGAAGAAGAAGAAGAAGAGGTCCAAGGAAGGCTACTACTTTGGTCCTTAGACAAATAACAATAATCACAAGTGCTACTCACCCACCATCCAGTCCATTTCCTCTACATTGTCTCCATATAAACCATGCCTGCTTTTTCCATGAAATGTCTTTGTGGTGAAACAGGGTGTGTGGACATGTAACAAAGAAACAAAGAGGAGGAACGGTCCTTGTTTGTTTCTAGGGGTGGGGATAAAATGTTTAAGAATGTTGTTTTAAAACAACGACAAAAGCATCCATTAGCTACGTGGAATTCATAGCTGAGCAAAGATCTGAACAGATACAGACACAGAGATCTTTCCATACACACTAATGAGATTGAAATGTTACAAAAGGAGTAGGTTTTAGCCCATTCAGCCAGTCATTACGATCATTACCATGCTTCATGGTCATTATTATTATAAGCAGTGCCTGCCAGATTGAAATGCTGTGAGGTAAGGACCTTCCAGTGCTGAGTTTCCTATTGACTGCCACCCTAAAACTCTGAGCAACTGCATTCGGCAAAGCTTATGAGTTTCAAACTTAAAGCATGGGAATTCCTGATCCTAAATTTGTTGTGTTGGCTGTACCACATGCTTACATTTACACACATGCTCAGGCATACACATTTGCACTTCAGCACATGTAAACATCAATGAAGCTGTAAGAGCTTCTTCAGATACCCAATAGCTAAGAACTTTGTAATCTCTATTTTCTAGGAGTGTTGCAGCTCCACTGCTTTTTCCCTTGTGGATTATATTGTTTTCTTTCTTTAGACTAGGAGTATGTATGTAAGAAGATATTGGTGACTTGGAGTGGCCGCCGAGATCACATAACACCGGTCTTGAAATACCTACATTGGCTCCCAGCACGTTTCCGGGCACAATTCAAAGTGTTGGTGCTGACCTTTAAAGCCCTAAACGGTCTCGGTCCAGTATACCTGAAGGAGCATTTCCACCCCCATCTTTCTGCCCGGACACTGAGATCCAGCGCCGAGGGCCTTCTGGCGGTTCCCTCACTGTGAGAAGCCAAGTTACAGGGAACCAGGCAGAGGGCCTTCTCGGTAGTGGCACCTGCCCTGTGGAATGCCCTCCCACCAGATGTCAAAGAGAAAAACAACTACCAGACTTTTAGAAGACATCTGAAGACAGCCCTGTTTAGGGAAGCTTTTAATATTTGATGCACTATTGTAAGTTTCAAAATCAGTCCACTCCTTTCAAATCTGAAAAGCAGTTAAATCATTTTAATGGGTTACCGTTTAATAAATGAGATCGACTCTTTCAATATCCTGGAGGCAGCGTTTTCCAGCTTTATTGGCTGCTGAGTAATGATGCGATTTCTCAACATGATGCAGTTCCAGTATCTTACAAATCCATAATTGGCAAACCAGGAGATGAAAAATAGGATACCACATGAAGCAGTGAAGGCAATTATTTTCCATTTCACATAGAACAAACCAGTAGTTCGTCCCAACACAAGAGTGAACACCAAAAGAGCTGCCATCTGGGTGTAAAACCAATACGTAGCTTGCAGCTGGACGTTCATCTCAGGATCCTTGTTAGCCTGGCATTCATTCACTAGTGTAAAAGGTGTGCCATAGAAGTAATCGAAGCCATGGTTTAAAGGGTGGTGGCACTGGTCATTGTGGGATTCACAGTTCATGCCTTGGTGCCATTTTCCTGAAAAGATAAAAAAAAAAAAAAGATAGCTGAAGAAACCATGAACCCTGTAAATTACCAATAACCAACTTAATACACATTATATTTATATTGGAAAAAATACAGGCAAACCCTGTCCCCCCTCAAAATAGTTTGCCCCCTTGATTCTCCCTGCTGGCCCTCTAATTTATTTTATATTTTTTAAGTTTTTAGTCATACTTTTCAAGTTTATACATTTCATTAATTTTACAATCAATTTGACATTTCAAAATCTGACTTCCTTCTCCCTCTTTCTGCGGTTCCTTAAATTTATTTTTCAATATCTTCTGCATATCCAAATTCATTTAACTTGCTCATTTAATTATCTACTGTAAATATATACTCTTATAAAACTGCAGGTTATTACAATAATGAGGACCGGTGCCACGGATTTTGGCGCCCTAGGCGAGGGGGCGGGCCACGTGACGTCATTGCGCATGACGTACGGTGCCCCGCCCCCTGCCCTGCCGGGCGCCCCGCACTGCAGCAGTTTTCGCCGCTGGTTGGGGCGGCACCAGGCACCAGGCAGCGGCTGGGGGTGAGGGGCAGGCTGGCCAGGGTGGCTTCTGCAGACCAATCAGACTGCTGCATTTTGGATCCTATTGTTCTAGGATTCAGCTTGCCCTCTAATTCAACCTTGTCAGCTGGAGACCCCAAGGAGGCAGTGACAACCATGAAATTTTGGATCAAACCGAAGCTCAGCTGCGTCAGTGAAAAATGGAAGGAATATATCAATGTGATACTATACCTATAAGGCCCGTGGTGTAGCCCTGTTGCTGCAATAACTTAGCAAATGTTGTTTCATTAGTGGGGAGTCCTCCAGAAGCACCAGTCCGCATGATGACACGGGTCCCATGTATGGACACCATACCTAACATGTAAAAAGAATTGGGAGGGGGAGCCCTAGTATGTGTGGCAGCTGCTAACACATTGACTTGGCCTGGCTGTGGTTAATAAACCCTTCAGGATGTCAGGCAGGGTTCCCTCCCAGCCCAACCAGGAGATGATGGGGATTGAACCGGGAAACTTCTGCATGCAACACAGTTGCACTACCACTGGGTACAGACATGTGCCTGTGTGAAAAGATTCCTGGAGTCCTGTGCTGCATGACAGCTGGCCAGGAAGTGTGACTGACTGGATCTTGTCATGCTAGGTCCAGCTATGCAAAAAAATGCATTGTAGACCCCTGAAAGAGGTCTGTGTATGTGTGTGCATATGCTCCCCCTCTCCCCCCCCGATCTGCATCGGGGCTGGTTATCGCTTAGGGTAATCCTCTGTGCAAGGGACGCGGGTGGCACTGTGGGTTAAACCACAGAGTCTAGGGCTTGCCAATCAGAAGGTCAACGGTTTGAATCCCCGTGACGGGGTGAGCTCCCGTTGCTTGGTCCCTGCTCCTGCCAACCTAGCCGTTCGAAAGCACATCAAAGTGCAAGTAGATAAATAGGTACCGCTCCAGCGGGAAGGTAAACAGCATTTTTGTGTGCTGCTCTGGTTTGCCAGAAGCGGCTTAGTCATGCTGGCCACACGACCTGGAAGCTGTACGTCGGCTCCCTGTGCCAATAAAGCGAGATGAGCGCCGCAACCCCAGAGTCAGTCACAACTGCACCTAATGGTCAGGGGTCCCTTTACCTTTCATCCTCTGTGCACCCAAACACCAGCAACCATTTAAAGAGAGTGCCAAACCTGATCTGATGGGGTATCTGCCAGTCAGAAAAGATGCTCTGCTTGGGGTACAAAGCGAAGCTGCAGCAATCTGCTGAGTAAGCTTCACTCCTTCCATTGCTAGTTGGTCAATATTAGGAGTCCTAATATGTAGAACAAAGAGATACTTTAGTTTGGGAATACTGTATTGTCCCCTGTCATTTGCAGAACCCTTTTCGTGAAGCCTTTCTTTGGTCACAGCTCCATCTTGAGGGCTGCAGAAGCAACAAAGGGTTTATTTAGAAATTGTATAAAACACTTACTAAAAAAATTCTCAAGGCTGTAGAGATGAAATCATAGAAGCAATATGGCTAAATTGCAGAATCCAAATCATCAGACTCTAGTCATGCAGTGACACTGTACAAAAATGTGATTTACACTGTGATGGTTAATTGCATAAGGAGCCATTGGGGTGAATAGGAGCTGCCCCCAAAAGCAAAAGGTGTGCCTGGGGAGGAACGGGACGAGTGGTGCGACTTTGTGGGTGGGGCTGAGTGCATGATCTCAAGTCACAAAATGACACTTACCTGAGTGTATCGTTACCAAAACATCCCAAATCACCATAGCCAAGGTCATCCGCCATTATCAACAAAATGTTGGGTCTTGACACGGCCGCATCACACATTTGGGGAAATAAGGAGGAAACTAGCAAAATAGCTAGACTGCATCTACATAAACAACCAACAAAACATCTGGATCAGAATTTTCTAAGGCTGAAATATCTATGATTGTGGTGGGGGAGAGAGATAATATTTAGTGGAAGGGTTGTAGGAGCTCAATGACAGAGCAAATTGTTTCTGTCCTAATGGTTCCAGGTTTGGGTCACATCCACATCATGCATTCAAAGTACATGGTTTCTCCCAAAGAATTCTGGGAAGGCATCTCCAGCTGGTGCTAAGAAAGACTCCTGTCTGAAACCCTTAAGAACTGCTAAAAGAAAACACACAAAAAGCGAAGAGTGCCACATCACCTTTTCACTAAAAGTCCTGCCTTTCGATATGAATGGGTATAAACTTTATATTGCTTGATATGAGTTTGGATAGGAATGCTTATGCCCTTGTGAAGTAGATAAAATACCGGTAGATACTGTGGGACATGTCTTATTGCGTTGTTCCTTCTACCATGAAATCCACCACCATTTTATTAATCCACTTTTACAAAGTATACCAGGAAGATCTGAAGTGTTTTATATCAATTATCTTTTGCCTGACCAGTTTCCTGAGATTACTGCCAAGGTAGCTAGTTTTTGTGCGGCAGCAAAGGCTTGTCGGCACAGGATCTTGTCTTAATTTTAGAATTATTAACACCTTACCTAAATAATTTTAATATAACTATTTTATATTTCCTCTTGCTTTTTAATATCTTACATTGTTTTAAACTTCACATGTAATAGTATACTTAATGTACAGTATTTTATTGTGGTTTGCTTTCTTCTTATCTTCTGTCATTGACCAAAATAAATAAAGTCTTGATATGAGAGAGAGAGAGAGAGAGAGAGAGAGAGAGAGAGAGAGAGAGAGAGAGATCTTGCTTTAGGATTTCTTGTACATGACCTGAATGTCCCTGACCTGAAGGAACAGGTTTTGAGTTCCTCCGACTTATGGCATGGTGGGGTGTGTGATGATGATGTAAAGTTTGTTTTAGAGTTAAAGTCATGCCCTTTACCCCTGATACTAAGGAATAGGTTTTTAGTCTTTAGGGCTTGCCAATCAGAAGGTTGGCGATTCGAATCCCCGCAACAGGGTGAGCTCCCATTGCTCGGTCCCTGCCCCTGCCAACCTAGCAGTTCGAAAGCACATCAAAGGGCAAGTAGATAAATAGGTACCACTCCGGCGGGAAGGTAAATGGCTTTTCTGTGCACTGCTCTGGTTCGCCAGAAGTGGCTTAGTCATGCTGGTCACATGACCCAGAAGCTGTACGCCAGCTCCCTCAGCCAGTAAAGTGAGATGAGCGCCGCAACCCCAGAGTCGTCCGCAACTGGACCTAATGGTCAGGGGTCCCTTTACCTTTACCTTTTAAGGCTCCTGCAGGCCCTGTAGTAGGTTATCATATTTAAAATTCCCCCATGTTTTTAGTTATAGCTACTAACTTTCCTTATAGTTATTTCCATACCCCTGCCTACTACCCAAACAGTAGGAATAAGGGATAGACATGAACCACCATATTCAGGCCCCATTATGGTGCCAAGGGGTCCGTTTTGCTCAGGTATACAAGGCATACCATTCCCCACTTACCACCCCAATGTGATTGTTCCCCCAACTCAACCAATAAACAAATGCATTACGACTTCACTAAGAAATACACTTTATAGTACATCGTGTATGCGCACGTTTGTCCCCATTTTAGCTATCCTCAATTTCTGTGATGTGTCAATTTCCCACCACCATAAATTTCTTCTGCGAATCAAATGACAGATACCTCTAGAATAAATCTGGCATGTACAGCACAATGAGCTTTGACAAAAAAAAAAGTTGCAACCACAAACTCCAAAACCACAATGAATTAAGTATACTATTGCTCTGAAGCCAGGGTTGTCTGGGGAGTAACACTGACATTAAAAAAGTACTGTATTTTTCTGTGTATAAGACTAGGTTTCCCCCCTAAAAAATAATGTCCAAAATTTGGGGGAATCTTATACATGGATAGATGTATTTTCTTAATACTCCCCCCATTTTCTTAAATCGGAGTCCCCCAAAATAGGGGGTGTCTTATACATGGAAAAATACGGTACTCAACACAAGTAGCATTTTCGCTGTGTTATTTACTGATTTGCATGTTTAAAGAGAGGCATTTTTAGAGCCCTTGCAGTGTTATTTATGTATTCAAGTGCATACAATCCCACCCCCCTCAGACACAACAAAACTTACTTGAATAGGGCTTCAATGGGACACAGTACTGAAGAAATCTTAAGGCGTTAACCACCTGCTACATTCCGTTGGTGTTTCAAAAATATAGCTCAGCCTTGGTCAGATAAATTCCCTGCATACCGTGGTTACTTCCACATCCACCAGCAATCAACCGGACATCAGGGAACAGAGAGATTATTTTTATTCTATCTGGGTTTGCCTGCACAGAGTGCACAGTCACAATGGGAAATATGCTGTCTAGCCATTGCTACAAATACCAGAAAGCACTGGAAAAACTAATTGGCAAGAATCAGCATTAGTTGCCATTTAAAATATATAAAGAGAATGATTCCTTTTTCAAAAAGGAATGCTTTCCACTTACCTGGAGAGCCTAATCTTCAATTTGTGATGCATCCCCAGTCCTCTAGGCATTTGGAGGTGATATAGCGAGAACCACCGACAGGCTTTGTCTCCTTTTTTGACAGCCCACAAGGCTGTTTCCCCAACCATCTGCTTCCTTAATAGCTTGCCAAGTAAATCGGTGGCTTGTGAAACAAGATGGCTATTACAAATTGACATGAACCCTTGAACAGCTACGGACAAAGTCCACTCTTGGAAAGCAATCACAGTTATGCTTTTCAACTGCTCTAGTGGCCTTTACAGCAGCTTCTGTTGCACCCAATCACTCAGAGAAAAACCTTCACTGTGCCAACAGGAAGTTTTGTTCCTGAAGCAAGCAGGTTTTTGTTATATTTTGAGCCAGTGTGGTGTAGTGGTTGAGAGCGGTAGACTCGTAATCTGGTGAACCGGGTTCGATTCCCTGCTCCTCCACATGCAGCTGCTGGGTGACCTTGGGCTAGTCACACTTCTTTGAAGTCTCTCAGCCCCACTTTGAAGTCTCTCAGCCCCCCACACCTCACAGAGTGTTTGTTGTGGGGGAGGAAGGGAAAGGAGAATGTTAGCCGCTTTGAGACTCCTTCGGGTAGTGATAAAGCAGGATATCAAATCCAAAGTCGTCGTCGTCTTCCTTCTTCTTCTTCTTCTTCTTCTTCTTCTTCTTCTTCTTCTTCTTCTTCTTCTTCTTCTTCCTCCTCCTCCTCCTCCTCTCTTGTTTTTGCTCATGATCCCAAATTTCCAGACAGCTGAGAAATATGTATTTTTTTCACAGTTCACACAACATTATAAGCAGTGATCTTTTTTTTGTTAAAGGTGCTGGTACTCACCATGAAGTTGTTACAGTAAGTGCCAATATTTGGTGGGGGGGGGGAGGTGCCGGTGCAATCACTAAAGGAAAAATAGGGATGCCTATGACAACCTATAAAGGATTTTGGGGGTCTCATGGGCTTTTGTGGGTCAGTATCCAATGTGAAATGGGCATAGGTCTATACAAGCTCTTGCTAATGCAATTGGTTGTTAATATCCTGCAGGGCTCTTTTCTGGATTTGCCATAACACACTCAGTCAGTTACTCTTCTGAGATGGGTTGAGAATATTTCCAAATTTTAAATATCACATTTCTTGCTCTTGCACCTTTATTTGATGCATTTCTATGTCACCTTTCAATTCAAGAAATTCAGAAGAAGGCATCAACAGCTGCCTAACTGGGGGAAAGTTTCACCCACTATATGTTGAGGGTGCTTTTAAAGAAACAGAAGCAGCAAACAAAATGGCAACTCAACTTCTCCTATAAAGAGTAACTGTGGAGTTCTGCAAGGAAATGTGAACTTGTGATTGTCTGTGAAAATTAATCATGTAAACCATATGGAAAGAATACATTTCTTTGAAAGCATGAGATCAAATGATTTTCAGTTGAGAAGTAACATAATTCATACTCTGCTTGAAGGGTCTTCTGCAACCATGAAAGGAAAAGCACCACAAATAATTTTAAAAAAAGGAAAATCTCAATCTACTGTGGTGAGTTTCTTGCATGCACTCACTTTATGCTATAGATATACACCTTAGAATTTCATTCAAACTCTCATCAGCCTCAATGATTTGTAGTCCAAAACGTATGAAGGTCAGCAAGTTGGGAAGGCTATAGGCTAGCATGAACTTGCTGGCTGGGCTTAGTAAAAAAAAACCTGCTGTTTTCCTCCCTCCCAAAGTTCAGGTGTAAGAGTAGATCAGTATGAAGCAAAAACAGCACCACCGATGCACAAGAGTGAGGGCTTATCTAGGCCTCTGCTTGCCCACACTTCCAAGCAGTTTCCCCACTCCTTTCCAAAGTGCAAGTAGATAAATAGATACCGCTCCGGTGGGAAGGTAAACGGCGTTACCGTGCGCTGCTCTGGTTTGCCAGAAGCGGCTTTGTCATGCTGGCCACATGACCTGGAAGCTGTACACCGGCTCCCTCAGCCGATAACGCGAAATGAGTGCCGCAACCCCAGAGTCGGTCACGACTGGACCTAATGCTCAGGGGTCCCTTTACCTTTAAGGAGTCTCAAAGCGGCTAACAATCTCCTTTCCCTTCCTCCACCACAACAAACACTCTGAGGTGAGTGAGGTTGAGGGAAAGAGGAAGTGTGAATAAGCCCAGAGCCCCAAAATTTGCAGAAGGACAAACAAATATTATGGTGGAATGAGGTGGGATAGAGAATAAAATGGGAGTATCCTGGGAGAAGGAATCTTGTGTAAGAGAATCTTCTTCTCCCATGCACCCACTAAATCTGATTTAGGGGTTCTCCGAACCTTCTGGAGCAGGTTTGGGGAAGGTGCAGGGCATGGGCAGAGGGAGAAGCAGGAGGAACTGTCCTATAGCACAAGCAGAAATAGGTTGGATGAACATAGGCCATTGTGCCAAGTTCCACTTGTGAATGGATGAGTGCACCATCTGTGGAAATATCCATTTGTATCTTTTGCTCTACAATTAGAAATATCCCCCCCCCCAGCCACTATACTGCCTCTAACAGTCTCCCATACTCAAAGGGAAGACAGAAGCTATGAAAACTTTACACAGAGAGTTGTTAGGAACATAAATATGACAAGGAAATGCTTTGTGGCTTGAGCCTGAATGAATGAGGTTGGCTATCAATCTCAATAAATACAGCCAACAACTCTGGCTTCTAAAACCAGAGTATTGCTTTTTTCCTTTGCCAAGTAATTTGCTAAAGGATATATAAGTCACAGCAGTAAAGGAACAGAAGCGAATGTTGGCAGGCCTACAGAGGTTGGTAGAAGCATATAGGAAATGTCATCTATGTCACACTCCAATCAGAAAAAAGATTTTTCATTCTTTTGCAACAGCCATATTTTGGGGACATACTTTCTCATTTTTCTTCTTCAAACCTCTAAAATGCAACTATGTGTTCTCTCCATGTTTTCAAAGGAAAACATATTCTAACCAGTGCTAAATCTCACTATACAGTCCTAAAATCAGTGAAATTAACTGAAACATATATCTTATTCAATTTCATTCATGATCAAATACCCCAAAAGCAAAATATCAGTCATTATTAGTACTGCAAATGTGGACACTAATCTCAAAAGCCTTACTTCCAGCATAATCATGAGTATGTCTGCTCACAAGCTAATGTGCTCCCACATAAATATGTATAGGATTGCAGCCTAATTTTATCTTTTTTTTTATTAAAAATAATCATAATCCAACAAAAACTTGAGGTTTATATGACTATTAGTTGACTCCAAACCCAAGCCCCAAATTTTAGTAAGCTGGTTTGCAGATGCTTACATGGAAAAGGGATAGCATACTTGTATTTTATAGAAAGGGAGAATACAGAACCAAGGTCAACAGTGATTGTGTGTTCAACATTTGAGAGTCTAACCTTTTAAGCGGTATTCCACGTTTTGTTTGGAGACCTGATCAGAAATGTCACCAGCTGTCTAGCCCCCCCCTTATAATTTCTGCACATTCCTTTTAGCACTCCCTCTTTTGCTATTTACCTCCTTTCACGATTTTGGTTATTTTGCTTCATTTTAAACACTTTGCCATACGTATATTTTTTGTGCTTGCAAGATTTCTCATCAGATTTCTGTTCTGTCCACCCCACGAAAATATCTACGGATTGTGCATCTCTTGCTGATCCTTCTTTCTTAAAAACAAAGAAACACAGCAGCCTCATATTTTAAACATGGACCAAAATCTTGTAACATGTACCAGATCAGCACACAATGAGACAACACGTGACATGGTTTTCTTTTTCTTCCTCTTCTAGTGTGCCTCTTAGATTTTGCTTGCAAGTTTAATAAGAACTTTTGAAAGGGAAGAGCTAGTTTATGATGTTTAGATGGTGCTTCCCTCTAAGTGCTTGGAGCTGCCAGTTATTGTATGGAATGCCATGGATAGTCCGTGCAGAATTATTGTCAGTTCTCATTTCAGGTATAATTATCACTGGTAGAGTTAACTTAGAAATTCTTTTCTCTCTCATTATCAGCCTTGTAGCCATGAGGGTAGAACTGCTCTGCAGTCCCACTCAGGCTTATCCACACACCCTACACAAAGTCCAGCAGGTAAGAAGAGAGAACAGGTGACAGTAATGGGAGATGTAAAGGGCAGTGTCAGGGGCTGGACTGAGGAGGAATGGTGTATTGGGGTACGCCAGGTATCTGGCCACGTCTTCTGTCCCCATGCCACTCTTCTCAGGCAGGAAGACTGGACCACCTTCACAGCATACTCCAGAAAACCTGGACTCACAACTGTTAGCTATGAGCACCAACTTCAGCAACCAATAAACAGATGCAGTTCAGCTCCAGAGGTTTTAGAAGTAATTATTCTTTTATTTCTACAAGCTAAATATATTTACAGCATGTACAGACTGAGCGAGTTAGAACTTCTCACACAGCACTTTATCACTAGCGGAGATAATGACACACTCTCTTTCCCAGAGCTCAGAGTCAGGAACACACACACATCAAAAGAACAGTTGCTCCCCCTTTTCTCTCTCCACTTAATCATCCGATTCTCAGAATGGGAGGGGTGAAAATACTAACATGGTGGGGGCCACCCCCTTCTATACAACCTTCCCAAGAACAGGAGGACAACATAGAATTACAACAGTGGTTTGCAGAAGGTCATAGTTCAGAGAATGTAGAGGGGGAAAGCTGGAAAATATTGGAAGAGGATGTAGAAACAGCTGACAAGACACAGTGTCTTTGGAGAGCATTCCTGAGCCCCCCTCCCCCAGGACTAGGCAGGCAGTGTGAGCAGCCGAACAGAAAGCTCAGAGACAGAAAGATCAGACCAACCAGTGCAGGGATGACGTAGCATAAGAGAGACGAAGGGGGGTGGGACTTTATTTGGAGCCATTGAGAGAGAGAGAGAGAGAGAGAGAGAGAGAGAGAGAGAGAGAGAGAGAGAGATGCATTCCTTTGTCTCTCACTGTGATTATTGAATAAACTAATTGGTAAGACAAAATAAAAAGTAAAAAAAAATCCTTCCAGTAGCACCTTAGAGACCAACTAAGTTTGTTCTTGGTATGAGCTTTCGTGTGCATGCACACTTCTTCAGGTATCATACCAAGAACAAACTTAGTTGGTCTCTAAGGTGCTACTGGAAGGAATTTTTTTTACTTTTTATTTTGTTTTGACTATGACAGACCAACACGGCTACCTACCTGTAACTAATTGGTAAGAACTCTTCTTTAAAAATCTGCTTCTTTGCTGCCACTGTGGGAGGGACCTGATTCCCCGAGCCTGACAGGCAGGAAATGATGTGGCTGCATCTTCCTTCAAGCCTGGGGACTCTTTGAGAAACAGGAGAAAGCAACCTTAACTGACAGGAAGCAACTAAAATCACACAGGAAACCTCTTGGATGACGTTCTCTGCCATAAAAGGATTCTTTGGTCAGCTGGCTTTTTATGAACGGGCACTGCTTTCTTCCTTGTCACACCAGCAGAACGGGAAGGTCCCACAGCATGGCTGCAGCCATGGTTTCCACATAATGTTTCCAAGAGAGAGCTGCTGTGGGACAGGTGTGAGGGTCCTGCGATGCTCTTCCACAGCTCTGCCTATGTGCTTTAGGACTGTGTGGAACAAGGGCTCTGTGTCCGGTGAAAGAGGCATGGCCTCTGATGGGTCTCTCGAGAGATCAAACAGCAGAGGAGGATCGTGGTGCGTTACTCCTTCTCCAGAACATGGGCAAATCCCTTTTCCATAACAGGCTCCTGCGCCTTTGGGGTGAAATATCGGTGTCGTGTAATGAGCCTTCCATAATGCACCACCTGGGAGGAAAAAGGAAGCACAAACAAAAGCACCCTGAAACAATAATCATGAAGGTGATGGTGTTTCCTGGAGATCTGGCTGAAATCTGAAAATTCAAATAAATTTACTTGCCAACAGAAGGAAATGCACAAGAACAACTCTCCGATAGCCCAGTGCATGAGGTGTAATCTATTCCTCCCACTCTGCTTCTGGCCACT
Organism: Darevskia mixta; assembly: GCA_034641385.1. NCBI lineage: Eukaryota > Metazoa > Chordata > Lepidosauria > Squamata > Lacertidae > Darevskia > Darevskia mixta. The sequence goes on from JAWWNH010000063.1 coordinate 10,924,563, forward strand.
TGACCTGATTTTGTCAAGTTCCATTGACAATGAACTTTATGCCCAGCAGTCTTAGGAACACTGCTTTCTATGGCAATGATTACCAGGCACGTTCTCTCCACGTTCTCTCCATGAGGTGTAATCTATTCCTCCCACTCTGCTTCTGGCCACTTGACCTGATTTTGTCAAGTTCCATTGACAATGAACTTTATGCCCAGCAGTCTTAGGAACACTGCTTTCTATGGCAATGATTACCAGGCACGTTCTCTCCACCCCACCCCACCCTGCTTGCAAAAAAAAAAAGGTACCGTATTTTTCGCTCCATAACGCGCAATTTTCGCTCCATAATGTTTTTCCTCCTATAAAGGAAGGGGGAAAGTCTGTGCGCGTTATGGAGCGAAGGCACTGGCCGGCAGCGGGATCCCTTGGCTGCCACTGCAGTCTAAGCAGAGGGATGCCTCTGCCACCGGAGCGCTGCTTTCGGGCTTCCCCCCCACACACACCTCCACGCCCGCCAGGACAGCGGGAAAGGGGACGGGAAAGGAATGGATGTCCGTTCCTCCCCCGCCCCTGGAGAGCACAAGGAGGAAGGGAGGGAGATGCTTCCCCCCTCCTTTCATCCGTCCTTCCTTCTCTCTCTCTCTTCCCTCCCTCTCTCCCTCCTTTCATCCGTCCTTCCTTCTCTCTCTCTCTCTCTTCCCTCCCTCTCTCCCTCCTTCTTTCCCTCTCTCTTCCTCTCTCTTCCTGCCTTCTCTCTCTCTTCCCTCCATCCCAGCCTTTTAGAGGAGGAAAACCAGAAAAAAATATTTTTCTTGTTTTCCTCCTCTAAAAACGAGGTGCGCGTTATGGGGCGAAAAATACGGTAGTAAATTTAAGTACACCTGCATCATCTTATTTTTAATAAGAGGAGGTTTGTTTTCACACTCAGGGGAATTAGTTGTACTCACTGTCTTTCTGATGCCACCGTACTGCATGTAAGTATGATCCGCAGTAATGAAACATGAATTCATGTTCTGAATGCTTGACTTCTTGTTGTAGTAAAGGCAATAGATTCCTTCCGTCAATTATTCTATAGCGACAAAGAAAGAATAAGTCATCAGGCAGAAGACTGAAATGAAAAAGCCATGCTTTTTCCAGTGCTTTCTTGTAAACAGCCCCCCCCCCCAATGCATTCACATCAATTTTGAACAACCTCATGAAAAGTCTGTTTTCAATATTTCCCCCCAGCATTTGATTAAACACAGATTTGGCCATGAGGGACACAATAACATAATATCCAAAGATATTATAACAAAGAAGAAAGATGAGTGTATACACTATTCAAAGAACTAATTAAGAGGAAAGAAGCCATGAAGTAGTGCAGTTATTTAGATATTTGCTTCTTCTTCTTTTAAGTGTTATGTGAGCATGCTTAAGCTTCAGTAATAATAATAATAATAATAATAATAATTTATTATTTATACCCCGCCCATCTGGCTGGGTCTCCCCAGCCACTCTGGGCGGCTTCCAAAAGAACATTAAAATACAGTAATCTATTAAACATTAAAAGCCTCCCTAAACTGCAGAAAGGGAGCAGCCAGAATTATAAACAAAACCTAACTAAGGAAACATTTTCAACATTCACAAAATAGTATGGGCCATAAATGGAGGAAGCATGGACATCAGCTACGTCACAGATGCTGTGCAGTAGGTGCTTACAACACTAACACAACCATCTTCCACGCAGCATTAAATGATCGCACTGATGCACTATGTGGGCTGGGAATTTTCTCTTTCTTTCATTTCAAAAGATAGCGAAAGTGCTGGAAAAGTGTAAGTTGCCTACAAAAGGGTATTACTTAATACCTTAATTCAGGTGACTGAATCTTGCAGAAGAATACTGGAGGATAACCCGCACCTCCCCCCCAAAAAAAGAAACAAAAAAAGAAAGGAGGGACAGAGGGAAAGAAGGAAGGAAAAGTGTATGCTTGAACAGAGAACCTACACTGACTATCAATGTCCACTACTCCCAGGCTACATTATATATTGCATGATGAATTCTGCTTATTTCAAGATGGATTCAAGTAGAGCATGCACAGTATGAGCAAGGATACAGGCTCTATACCTGTCCTGTGGAACAGTCCCTCCAGCCACATGAGCCACCGTAGGGTAGATATCCATAAGGCTTGTTGGTTCGTCAACAACAGTGTTGGCAGGGAGCATTCCAGGCCACCTTAAGATGCCAGGCACACGAATGCCTCCTTCCCAACCTCCCATGCCTTTGCCCCCTACATTGGGAACACAATAGCAGAAACAGACATGTTTATTACACTTATTTTCCTAACCGAAAGAACATTCCAAGTCTCTTGTGGGTGGTGGAACCACAAGACCTTTCCATTTTCTTTTAAACTATCAATATGCACTAAAGGGCCTAGGATCAGTGGGATTACTTTCATTTCAAACAGAAGCAGATCACAGGTTTTAGAATATATTGCAACCTTCTGTATTTTTATTTGTATTATTTATTTATGCCCCACCCATCTGTCTGGGTTTCCCTAGCCACTCTGGGTGGCTTACAGCATATATAAAACATAATAAAATATCAAACATTAAAAACTTCCCGATACAGGGCAGATATCTTCTAAAATTTATGTAGTTCTTTATCTCCTTGACATCTGAAAGGAGGGCATTCCATAGGGCGGGCGCCACTACTGAGAAGGCCTTCTGCCTGGTTCCCTGTAACTTTGCTTCTTGCAGTGAGGGAACCAGCAGAAGGCCCTTGGCGTTGGACCTCAGTGTCTGGGCTGAATCATGGGGGTGGAGACACTCATTCAGGTATACTGGCCCAAGCCTGTTTAGGGCTTTAAAGGTCAGCACCAAAACTTTGTTCAGAAATGTACTGGGAGCCAGTGAAGATCCTTCAACACTGGTGTTATATGGTCCCGGCAACCACTCCCAGTCACCCATCTAGCTGCCACATTCTGGATTAGTTGTAGTTTCCAAGTCACATTCAAAGGAAGCCCCACACAGAGTGCAGTGCAGTAGTCCAAGTGGGAGATAACTAGAGCATGCACCACTCTGGCAACACAGTCCACGAGCAGGTAGGGCCTCAGACAGCATACCAGATGGAGCTGGTAGACAGCTGCCCTGGACACAGAATTGACCAGCACCTCCATGGACAGGTGTGAGTTACCCAATAATATTTAAGAGCAATATGCAACTCAAAGGGATACGGGTGGCGCTGTGGGTTAAACCACAGAACCTACAGCTTGCCGATCGGAAGGTTGGCAGTTCAAATCCCCGTGACGGGGTGAGCTCCCGTTGCTCGGTCCCTTCTCCTGCCAACCTAGCAGTTCAAAAGCACATCAAAATGCAAGTAGATAAATAGGTACCGCTCCGGCGGGAAGGTAAACGGCATTTCCGTGCGCTGCTCTGGTTCCCCAGAAGCGGCTTAGTCATGCTGGCCACATGCCCCGGAAGCTGTACGCCGGCTCCCTCGGCCAGTAAAGCGAGATGAGAGCCGCAACCCCAGAGTCGTCCGCGACTGGACCTAATGGTCAGGGTTCCCTTTACCTATGCAACTCAAAATAGTCCCCAGAGACATATGTATACAGGGTGTGGTCAATAAAAGACCATATGCCTCCTAATTTCATAGCACAGGAAGAGAGAACAATTTATCCTAGAAAACAACCCAAAGCAAAATTACCCAAACTTCCAGACAGGCAAACCAACTATATTGCTGCAGTGTTTACCTTTATATATGCCATTCCAGCCACCCAGCTGTATTGTTCCTTCTTGAGCTTCCAGCTGCCCTCCATGGTCTGAGGCAAAATAGGTCAGTGTGTTGTTTCTCAAGCCTTCCTTGTCAATAGTGTCTAGAATTTGACCTAAAGTACACAGTTAACCCCCCACCAAAAACAAATATTTACTATGGAGGCAATAGCACATAAGGAACTTGTCTTATTTTATCCTCAAAACAGTCCTGTGCTACAAGTTAAGCTTGGCTCCTAAAACTGCTCATGAAACAGGGATAACCTATCTCTCCCTCCTGACTTTGAAAGAGGCTAGCCGTTCCTTAGATGCACATCAAATTATTGCATAAAGGTGTACATTGTAGAATTGACAGTAGCCATCCAGGAATCTTTCTCCTCTTTCCCTCCATCCTAACAGGACATGTCTGTGATTATCCCACCAAAATTGTAATAAACTGCAGCACTGAGGGCAAGATGTTCTATATTTCACCTTTGTACTACAAGAAAGGGTAAGTGATTTTTAAATCATTCACTCAATCCTTGCAGCCCACAAATAAGGCAGTGTTCAAGTCAGCCACAGAATCATAGTCTGTGCCTCACCGCCACTTGGGATGACCAGTTAACAAGAGAAGAATGTTTAGAGAAAGCCAACACACCTACTAACCAGTCCATTTCTTCTACATTGTCTCCATATATCCCATGCCTGCTTTTCCCAAGAAAAGCTTCTGTTGTAAACAGGGGCGTGTGGACGTGCAAAAAAGAAACAAAGAGGAGGAATGGCCCATGCTTGTTGCTTAAAAGAAATGAATAGAACACATTTAGTAAATTGCAGCATCTTTGCAGTTTGATATATCAGGAAAAGTGTTCAATTACCTCTGAATAAATGAAACTGCTTCCTTTAGGACGAGAGAAGCAGTTCTTTCCAGCTTCATTGGTTGTTCAGTGATGTTGTGGTTGCGCATCAAGATGCAATTCCAGTATTTCACAAAGCCGTAACTGGAGTACCAGGAAGCAAAAAACAGGAACCCAAGCAAAGCAAAAAAGGTGACCACCTTCCAAGTAACAGAGACCAATCCTGTTGTCTTTCCTACTAGAGCTGTGAGAACTGCAAGGGCAATAAGTTGGGTGTAAAACCACAGCTTAGCCTGCAACGCTGCATCCAACTCTGGGGGCTTGTGGTCCTGGCAGTTGTTGAGAAGAGTGAAAGGCATGCCATAAAAGTAATCAAAGCCGTGACTCAAAGGATGGTGGCAGTGATCATGGACAGAGTCACAGTTTACCCCTTGATGCCACTTCCCTGGAAATTAAAGCAGAAAACAGTCTGTTACTATTACTTGGAGTGGATTCTGCTGCCCACCCCTTCAAAGTTTCATAACTAAAGTTATCTTCCAGGAAGGTCTTCCTTTCAAACACAGTTGAAATGAATGGTACTGTACAACCGTGCAGTTTCATGGGACTATAGCAGCACTAAAGCACTCTTGTAGCATTTTAACTTGTCATGGCTTCCCCTAAAGAATCCTGGGAACTGGAAGGGGTTAAGTGCGCTCACCTAACATACCTACAATTCCCAGTACCCTCAAGAAACTAGTTTCTAAGCTTCTCCATAACTTGTAAATCTGGTATCAGTGTGCTTTAAAAGTATGGTGTGTTTGTCCACTCAAATCCTTACTTCCCTCCCTTATAATGATCCTTTAAGCGGAGATTTCAGAATGATCCTTTAAGTGGCATTACCTGACCATCTGTGCCAGACAGTGTTAATCTTCATGTTTAATACATGAACCATTTCTCAAAAGGACCGCTACGACTGTGAATCTTTAGAAGCACTGTGAACGTTTAGATTTACAGGGAAACTGCAATACAGCAGATTCAGTGGAGTCTCTTGACCTACTAACCTCCACTGTGAAATCAATCGACAATTTGCCGCACTTGGCTTCCTTTCCAGTTGATGGTCTAATCATTAGACTCTTAACTCTCATGCACGAGCCCAGCAAGTAGTCTGAGACAGACTCCCACAGAAGGCAGCAATGAGCATGAATCACTTCAGGAGCACTCCTAATCCACACAGAAAAAGTCCTAACCGTCTAACCAGGTCCTGAATCTCAATATGAGCTTAAGATAGTCATTACTGTCCCTGCACACTGTTTACACAATTACAGCCAGGTGTTTAGGTACAGATGCGTACATGCAACTATCAACTGAAATCTAGTTACAGTATTATTTCTTTTCTCTCTTTTTACAATCATTTGCTATTTCTGATTTTTCTTCTCACTTTACTTCTGCCGTCTTAAATCATGAATGTTGCCAAGTGGGTATACAAGTCAGAAAACAAAGACATACTTGCTGACACACTTGGTAACATATTTGCCAAAGTTTTTGGCTCGCTCAAATGCTTGCTACAGTACAGGCAGGTTATTGTGTAACACTGTGAGTGTAAGTCACATAAAAGTAGGTCATGTTAATGTAGCACATTCTGACCCAGTCATACCAAATATCCCAGATTTATACTCAACACCCCCCCACCCCACACACAGAGAGAGACGGACAGGCAGGCAGGCAGGTTAAAGAGGGCAAATTCCAGGTAAGCATGGGGACCCTTAGCTTTAACAAACAAACAGAGGATCTTATTGGAACAAGGAATTAAGTCAATGTCAAAGCTGCCTTCATTCCACAGACCTTATGATGAGGAAAGGTCAGGCAACAAACATTTTCTTATCTGCTGGAACCAGTAATTTTTCATCATCTTCACATCCAAGATTTAATAAGCATTTGTTTTAATATGAAGACCTGAAGATCTATAGACACCTAAGATCATGAGGAGGGCATAGGATTTCTACGTACCTACAAGTCCTGTGGCATAACCCTGCTGCTGCAAGACCTTGGCAAAAGTGGTTTCATTGGCAGGGAGCCCTCCTGAGCCAGCGTTCCACTGCAGAGCCCGATATGAACCACCTGAAGCCATGCCTGTATTGCCAAGGATAAAGACCACAAGTAAACCTACCACCAATACATTTATCAAGTTCAGTTTACATGGATCTGCATCACTCTTTACACTCAAACATTTTCAAGACATCAATATAACCCAGCTGTACAAATTCATCCAGCTGGGTCCAAAGTTTGCTGGTGTCACAAAAACACCATATCCTTCCTTTAAATAATACTATCACAGGAATGAGCTCCTGTCCTGGTACACAGCATAATAATGCTAAAAACCATTTCATTGATGGGGAAAGTCTTATAGAAGCTGTAAAAACAAATACAAAGCTTAGTCATTTAAATATGGCTCCTTGCGTCATCAGCCTGGTGAAACTTCAACAAATCCCAGCATTTTCTAACCTAATGCCTTGTACAGCGACAATTCTCAACAGATAATTAAATCAACAATTTAAGTAACTTATTATTTAAACTCAGGAAATACATCATTGAATTACACTTCATTGACTGATAGTAGATTCAAGACAAGACAGATAGTTAACTTGCAGAACTCACAGTCACAATATGCTATGGCCACTAGATTAGATGGCTGTAAAAGAGGTTTAGATAAATTTATCAGCACCTGAGTGTCATGCTAAAAAATGCAGTCAGGAATGAAGTACTGGTTTTTCCTGTGGAACAAACCTGTACTGCTTTCAGCATGCTTATTTTGTTCAACTTTGCACATTGTCTCAGCTGCACATCAAACCAGACAATCCAAATATACTCGACCTGATCTGATGGGGTATCTGCCAGTCAGAAAAGCTGCTCTGCTTGGGGTACAAAGCGAAGCTGCAGCAATGTGCTGAGTAAGTTTCACTCCTTCCTTTGCCAGCCGGTCAATATTAGGGGTGCTGAGACGAAAAGGTGATATATTAATAGAATGAAATAGCAGGAGACGAAAGAAGGAGGCAATACCGGTATATGGCAATTGATCTCGACAGTCCAAGCAACCTGCATTTCATAGGCGACGCTGCTTTGTAGTGACAAGCCACAGTGAAGTAAAATCAACTGGAAGATGGCCCAAAGCTGTTCAAGAAACCTTTTAGCCAGTGTCATATTCACAACAATACAACGGTAACCCGAGAATCCCTTACTTGATAGTGTCGTTGCCATAGCAGCCTAGATCTCCAATCCCGAGGTCATCGGCCAACATCAGAACAATATTAGGCTTCATGTCCAGAGCTGCATTTGTCCCACGGGCATCAAGTGATATAAATAAAGCCAACAGAGTAGCTAGATGGATTCTGAAATAAAAAATCACCAAACAATGGTTTACTTGTAGGAAGCTGACAGGAGAGAGGAAAAACCCAGACCATATGTCAGTACAGTGGTACCTCGGTTCTAGAACATCTCCATTGACAAATGTTTTGGAACCTGAATGCAAAAGAACCGGAAGTAAATGCTTCCATTTTTGAACATGCCTCGAAAGTCGAACGGCTTCCTCTGCATGTTTTTCCAATTTTCTCAATTGAATGTGCAAACAGCCCTTCGCGCCTCGGTTTTTGAACCTTTTGGAACTTGAACGGTCTTCCAGAACAGATTACATTCGAGAACCGAGGTACCACTGTATTTTTAGTATGCCAATGATAAACTGTTATAATGGACTACGACAGTTGAGTAAAATGGAGCGACACTTTCAGGACTGCTTTGGATGTAAATTATTATGATGCAATTTTAATTATAATAATTTATTAAATTTCTGTTCCACCCTTCTTTCCAAAGGAGCCCAGAGTGGTAAAGCAATATGATTGAATTGAAAATTTAAAAAAGTTAAAACATCTAAAAGCAACAAGCACAACACTGTAAACCTAAGTATCGGATGGATCCCCACTTTACCCCCACCTCAAGTTGAGAACTATGCACCTCTGCTATAACAGGTCCCCATGTGTTCGGAGAAATGTCTGTAGAGGGAAGATTGTCCTATGCATGGAGGTCTCAGGGTACCAAGAGGTACAACAGACTCTCCTAAGAGACAGTCCCCTAAGGTGTGGACAGCAGAGAGGCAGAGCTGTGACCATAGGGGTGGGGCTAGACGCATGGTCCTGATTTAAAGAGGCTATCACGTTGCCCATGCTAGGAAGGGCAAGAACAACATTTCCCGCCCCCCAATATTATTGTTGTTGAGAGCAAGCAAAAATATTTCCTGCTTCTTCAAATGGAGGGAATTCCCTTTTCCCCCTTCCCCGCCCGCCTACTCTTGTGCCTTTAATAGCAGCTCCACAGCCAAGTATTATGCAAGTGAAGTTATAGTCAATGTGCAGGAAAATTGTTTAGTAATGGGGAAAGCTCGTCTGCTTAATAATTGCTGCTCGTAATAGCAAAGGTAGGAGGAAGACAGCTCTACCTGCCACGCCTTTGTAGGTCTTGATTCCCCTCCATTTTATTTTATTTTTTAATGGAAAGTTCAGTCATTTAGAAAACCGACTCCCTGCTTTACAAACCCCATCGTTCCTTTGAAAACAAAGATCCCCCCAAGCAAAATCGCAGGAGTTTGGCTTTTCTGAAGGACGGGGGTCAAAAAGGAGGAAGCAAGCGACAGGCTTTCGGAGTCCCACTCCGCTAGCCAAGCCCAGGCTGAAAACCAGAGCTCGCCGACGCTGCGCTTCCAGACGCGCCGAAAGGGAACGCAGCTCCGTGAAAACCAGCTCCAAGGAAATCGGGAAAGGCACACCTTGGAAACGGAGGAGAGACCCTCTCCAGGCGCTCGCCCTCCGCTTGGCTGAGCCCACCGTGTAGCCAGGCAATCCCCATCGCGAAAGCCAGGACCCACCCGGAAGAAAGGAGCCTGGCCAAGGGGGCAAGGCTTAGGCAGAGCCAGTAAAAGGCTGCAGAGAAAGCAAAAGTCTCCCTTGAAAACAGCGAGCTTCCGTAAGGGGATGAGGGGAAATTCCAAACTTTTTCAGAAAGCGTAGAGCAGCCTTTCATAGCTACAGGTAGATAGCCGTGTTGGTTTCATAGCTACAGGTAGATAGCCGTGTTGGTCATAGTCAAAACTTTTTTGCAAAGGAATTTCAGAAATAGACTGGAAAGAGAAGTTGCTGAATTGCAACTCATTACCAAGCTTAAAACCATGGAGAGACCTGGTCTGAACAAAGATATTGGATTCTTATCTCATTATACATGACAAAGCTTTTTTAACCTTCTCACCCCTTGCTTTTTCCTGTAAGACTAATTGCAGCCGTTAACAGTCATCAACAGGTTTACCACAGCTATCAGCCTATCACCCATTCCCACCACCCTTCTGAGTAATACCCCTCCCCACCCTCTCACTATATATAAGGGTCTGGTGACTTCTATTTCAGTGTATCTGAAGAAGTGTGCATGCACACGAAAGCTCATACCAAGAACAAACTTAGTTGGTCTCTAAGGTGCTACTGGTAGGAATTTTTTTATTTTGTTTTTTCTTTCATAGAATCATAGTGTTATATGGGATTGTATTAGGGGTAGTACCTCTGATGGGGACACGTCGCTCTTCTTCTGGGATACGTGGTCCACTTTAGTCCCCACCCTGCACTCAGCTCTCACCTTGGGCTCCTAGAAGCGGTCAGCGTGCAGCCACATCCCGGGAATGGCTTCAATTGGCTGGCTAAACCAGGTGAAGGTAGCTGATGGGTCTCAAACCCTCATAGGTTAGGGACTTCACCTGCATGCAAAGACAATCTCTGGCAGAATGAGCTGACCAGACCAACTGTGGGTCCAATGGTTAAGAAGGTGGTTTCTGCACATGCTGTAGAAGGAAGTGAGGGGCAAATGGGGCTCATCAGCCTGGGAAGGTAGGAGAAGGAAAACTCTGATCTTAAACCTCCACTGCCTTGAGGGATTTCTTTGGGGGAAGAAAAGGCTAAGAGTAAACCCTACAGAAACCCAGAGTTCCTAAGAGGGTTGGTTGGCGCCTTGTGCCCCTCCTTCCTGCAACCAAGCTGGTGCCAAACATATTGCTCTGCTTTCATTTGGACTGCATTTCATTGTCTTTCATTGTCAGCCCTCTAGGAAGATAAAAGAAACGTTGGAAGGTAAATAGGCCTGTCCAAAATGATTTATGGCTTTAAGGGTTGTTTTTTTAAGTCTAGCTGAAGAGTCTTTTTAAGCCTGTGAAATGAATAGGTACTATCTTGAAGGACCCAGGAATACCAGGTGACAATACCTGAATGTTTGTGTTCATCTGTAGGTTTGATTCAGTTGCCCTTTGTAGAAAGAAGGGCATCACAGACAGTTACCGCCTATTTAATCAACCAATTTATAGACAACTTCATATAACTGTGGGAACGTTAAGAAAGGTAGGAGAGGATATATTGTTTTGATATTATCCTTCCTCACTCACGCCAGTGTGTAAGTAAACAGCAGAGCACATTCCCTTCTAACTTATTGCAAGCTAGTTGATGATTCGTTAGAATCCTTTAATTAAGCAATTGAGTTTGGCTTGTCCAGTCTGGATTGTTCCTGGCAAGTTTCCCCTTTATTTCCCTATTAAAATAACAACACAACACAGTAATCTTTAAAAGTAAGAATAAAGTTTTACTCACATTCAGTTCACAGCAGTAATCTGAAGGTAGGCTTTATCTTGTGGTTACAGTGAAAAGAAGTCTGACTGATATCTCAGACTTTCTGCATGTGGGCTCCGTCCTATGTGAAGGTTGAGCCGTGCGCTGGCTAAGAGCCAGGAGAGTGAGAGTCCATGAGTAAGACTAAGACAGGCACCCCCAAACTCAGCCCTCCAGATGTTTTGGGACTACAACTCCCATCATCCCTAGCTAATAGGACCAGTGGTCAGGGATGATGGGAATTGTAGTCCCAAAACATCTGGAGGGCCGAGTTTGGGGATGCCTGGACTAAAAGACCAAGAGATTGAGAGATGGTTGCATGGCCAGCCCTTTTACCTGGTCAGCTAGGGTCACGCCCAACTACCTGGTCACACATAGGGGGAGGAAGCTCCAGAGCAGGTATGACACAAAGTCCTCCCTGTCTGGAGCCACATTCCCATGTGTCCATTCTAGGCAACAGGAAATTGTACTTGGCTGCTCTAGTAATAATGCATCCCACAATAACAAATCACTTAGTAGTTTACAAATAAAAAATGGTAACATCACAAAGCTAAAATACAAGTGAGAGGAACTACATAATGTCAGCATCACAATGAAATACAAGATTTGCTGTATGCAGATGGGTGCAGCAAAGACTCCAGGGGCTCCAACACTTACCTGGGATTCTGTTTTCTTGGAATGAAGGTCAAAGGAGACTGTGGTGTTTTTTAGGATATATATTTAGGATATTTTTTAGGGCACATAACACAGGAAACTTTAAAATGGTGTCTATTTTATAGGTTTTCTTTTTCTTTGTCACACCAGCAGAATGGGAAGGTCCCACAGCATGGCTGCAGCCATGGTTTCCAGATATTGTGGCCAAAAGAGAGCTGCGGTGGGACAGGAGTGACGGTCCTGCGATGCTCTTCCACAGCTCTGCCTATGCGCTTTAGAACTTCATGGAACAGGGGTTCTGTGTCTGGTGAAAGAGGCACAGCCTCTGATGGGTCTCTCGCGAGATCGAACAGCAGAGGAGGATCGTGTTGTCTTACATATTTTCCAGAACATTGGCAAAATATTATATTGTAACAACCTCCAGCTCCCTCTGGGTGAAAGATTGGTGTCATATAATGAACCTTCCACACATTTCCACCTGGTGGGAAAGAATCCACATGATTACCGGTATATATACATTTTTAAAAACAACAACAAAACTATTTATTGAATTTTCAAATTTTACACATTTTTCCAGAGACACAATGAACTCCCTTGTGACCTCACACCCACCCTTCCATGATGTCCTATGTTTTCCCTTAAATGCTGCATATTTTTGATTCTTAATCTCTACATTTAACCGTTCTGAGCTATTTATCCTGATATTTCTAAGCTGTTGCGCATGTTTCAAATCCTGCTTGCATTTTCATAATACTATATTATTTCTTTAAATATTCTATGAAATACTTCCATTCCTCCAAAAACGTTTCTTCATTCTTATCTCTAATTTCGCCTGTTAGCCTTGCCATTTCTGCATGCTACATCATTTATATAAGTCATATAATTAACACGCACAATTTCCTCAGTCTCTTATACTGGCTGCACCATACACACACAAACAAACAAACAAACAAACACACATGCATACCTTGTGAGGCGGGCAGATTTGTAAAGCTTCTGGTCAAATGCAGTCCTTAAATAAAAAACTATCATGTGCCAGATTCCTGGCTATGTACCTTTGCTCTAGTTAGTATAATAGGTAAAGGGACCCCTGACCATTAGGTCCAGTCGTGGACGACTCTTGGGTTGCAGCGCTCATCTTGCTTTACTGGCCAAGGGAGCCGGCGTACAGCTTCCGGTTCATGTGGCCAGCATGACTAAGGTGCTTCTGGCAAACCAGAGCAGCGCACAGAAATGCTGTTTACCTTTCCGCTGGAGTGGTACCTACGGTATTTATCTACTTGCACTTTGACGTGCTTTCGAACTGCTAGGTTGGCAGGAGCTGGGTAATAGGAGTGACCAAAGGGGATGGTGGATCCCATGATATGGTCTGGAGGAACTACTACCTTGCTGAAACTAATATCTGGATGGGAGACCACCTGAAACCTCATGCATGCTCCCCAAGTTTCCATGATGGAAGAAAGGCAGAATATAATTGTAAGAAAAGAAAAAAATGACTGTCCATAGAATAGCTGCTCCTTTCTGCCCCTTTCTCCTCTTACTCACTTGTACTGGGGTCTTGGATCATGATGAGCCCTCATTTTCTTTATGGTCCCCAAATTTCTCCTTATTAGAAGTGCCACATATCCTGCCTCTATGTTAATTCTTATGAAAAAGTTTTTACTTATTAGTGAGCCAGCCCAAGCACCCCAATTTGATGGTTTCAACCCTGAGATTGTTCCTGCCAGCGTCTTGATACATATTAAAGTCACAGCCAAGTGATTTTTTTTGTAGAATGATATATCTCAGATCAACTCAGAAACAGGTTGTCCTATGTGCGCCGCTTTCAAGATGAGGGATCTGTTGCCACATTTCATGACAGTGCCTTATTGAAGCGGCACTAAGGCTGCAATCCTAACCCCATTTATCTGGAAGGAAGGCCCACTGAATTAAACAGAACACATTTTTCAACAGACATGGTTATGCTTGTGCTGTAAGCTCCCTACAATATCAGGAAGTGTGATGAACATTTGCATTCAAGCTTGTAATTTTATATGGCAGGTCAGCATGTTTACTTGCAAAATGAGCTGCTCCTGGGTATATAGTCCGGGCCACCATAATAACTGACAGTCTAGAGCCCTTTGCTGCCAAAAGACCTGCTCTTAATCACTATGCATTATCTTGATGTATGCCTTATTACGTGTCTGTCCTTTTGTTATACAAGGACACAATGGGAAATAGGCGAAATGTGGGGGCCCAATGGAGGATGCAAGTAGACCCTTTGAAATGTGGAAGTATTCTTAAGATCAAGTACCATGCTAAACAAGAAATCCATTAATTCATGTTAGGCATATGGTAATACAGCACCCAGAAGCAACTGCTCCTTCACCAATTTGAAAAGGGACTTAATAGATTGTGAAATAGGGACCCATTTCTTTTTATTGTGAGATCAGTATCTTCCAAGGAACACAGCTTGTTGCAATTGGCAAATCTGTCAATTTCAGATTCTCTCAGTTTTTCACCTTCCCAAACTTAAATTAAGTTCCCCATCAGTTTGATTTTTTTTTTTTTAATTTAAAGCCCGCATGAAAATTCATTGACATTTGGGTGGGAATTTCTCCTCATATACACTTTTGCCAAATATACACAAATTTTTTTACAAACACTTTCCCCTGATATAACCATGGTGTACATATTACTTGGCTAGAGAACTAAATTGCAAAAGTAGGTTAAGTGTGAATTTCCAATGATGGTTGTGTTTTGGGTTGCGCATTGTTTCAGAAAGTGCAAATAAGGTAGGTTCACCTTTAAATGCAAACTTAATCAAATCCTTCCTCCTATACCTAATCTGTGGTCATCCTACATTATCCTCACAAATATGCTGACAATGAATAGGGACCTTGAGTCGCTCGCTCTTCGTTTTTGATCTTTACTAATTTCCTTAGTCCGGCTCTATTATTCTTATGCCCATCTCTTCAGAAAACATAACTATTTTGTCATTGTTTTGTGAATGATTTTTTTTACCAGAAATTGAATAGATTTTTGTTTGGAGGAATTTGCTGTACTTACTGTCCTTCTGGTGCCACCGTGCTGCATGTAAATGCATCCCACAGTAGTGGAACAGGAATTCATGCTCTGAGTGCTGAACTGATCCCTGCAGCAAAGGCATCAAATCTCGACCATCAATTATCCTGAAGGGACAAAGGGAATGACTTAGATTGCTTTCAACAAATTGCCCTTGGATTGGTTCCACATTAGTTTTGCATTCAGAACTTTGAAACAATAGTAACTATGTAATTTGCTAAATGAATGTGGGTGATAACTGCAATCTTATTTTCTATTTATAACCACTATGTGAGTCTTTGGGAGATGAGAATTTGAGATGCCAAGTGTGTGTGTGTGCATATGTGTATATATGCATATGTATGTAAAAAAGGTACGGTAAAGGTAAAGGACCCCCGGATGGTTAAGTCCAGTCAAAGGCAACTATAGGGTTGTGGCGCTCATCTCGCTTTACTGGCCGAAGGAACCGGCGTTTGTCCACAGACAGCTTTCCGGGTCATGTGGCCAGCATGACTAAACCACTTCTGGTGCAACAGGATGATGTAACAGAAACCAGAGCGTATGGAAACACCATTTACCTTCTCGCTGCAGTGGTACCTATTTATCTACTTGCACTGGCGTGCTTTCGAACTGCTAGGTTGGCTAGAGCTAGGACAGACCAACGGGAGCTCACCCCATTGTGGGGATTTGAACAGCCGACCTTCTGATCAGCAAGCCCAAGAGGCTCAGTGGTTTAGACCACAGTGCCACCCGCTGTGTATATCTACTTATCAAGGGAAGTTGGCCACCTGTATACAATAAAACCATAAGCCATTTTGAGACACTGGTAAATATAGGAAAGTGTCTACGTTGACATAATCCATACCTGTCCCGTGGTACTGTCCCACCAGCCAGATGAACCAATGTAGGGAAAATGTCCATTAGACTGGTTGGTTCATGAATAATCTTGCCCTTGGGTAGCATTCCTGTCCATCTAAATAATCCAGGGACACGGATTCCTCCTTCCCAGCCTGCCATGGCTTTCCCACCTAGAATTACCATAGAAAAACACCTCATATTTAAAATAGAACTCTCTGCCATGCACTTATTATGTTGTTCATATAGAAAACTGAATAAACTGCACTTCATTTTTGATGCCGTTTGCTTAATACTTCACTCTTCAAGTGAGAAATACACTCACAAATTTATCAAGCAAAGAAAAAGATAAAGCCACCAAAACATGACCACCAAAAAATGTAACATGCCTAGATAGCTCAGTTAAGCATGGATTGCTCAGTTGGTTAAAGTGTGGTGCTGATAATGCCAAGGTTTCAGGTTCGATCCCTGTATGGGACAGCTGCATATTCCTCCATTGCAGGGGGATGGACTAGATGATCCTCAGGATCCCTTCCAACTCTACAATTCTATGAATCTATGAGAAAAACAGTACTACCACTAATTATATATATATATATATATATATATATATATATATATATATATATATAGGGGAACAGAGGCATTTGTCCAGTGCTCAAGGGATGCTTTATGTTTGAGAAGGCAGTCTTTCAGGACCCAAGACATGGAGGGTTTGAAAATCTAAGTACAGGCATTTTTTTACTTGTGCCTCAAAATGGACCTGGAATCAGGGCTGAGATATGTTCCCATTGTCCAATCCCAAGATTGAGTCATGAGCAGAATGACTTCCATGTGGATCTTTCCTTCCCTCAATGGTCTCCCCCAAATCTGTTCCAGATGGTTGGGTATACCCCCAGAGCAGATTCACAGGAGATTCACTCACCGCGGGGCCTGCAGCTTGCCTGAGCCACGCGTCTCTCCTGGGAGTGACGCAGTGGCTTGAGTGCACACAGGCTCCGTGCTGCCCCCAACGGTACACCCACCACCTCCCCCTCAGCTGTAGGGTGGCTGAGTGGGAGGAGGCAGGCAGACACCTCGGAGGCCCCACGCTGCCCCTGTGGGTGGCTGGCCCCGCCCCTGTGGGTGGCTGCCCCCCAGGCGCCCGATCGGCTTGCTCCGCTGCTGTTCCATTGGACTCAGAATTCTCACCTTTGTAGATGCCGTTCCAACCACCTCGTGGAGCATTTCCTTCTTTTGCCTCCAAGTGGCCACCATGGTCAGAAGTAAAATGGGTCAGTGTGCTGTTTTTCAAATTTTCCTTGTCAAGCTTATCCAAAATCCTTCCTATAAAGATTAAACAGTGACATAGAGGATCATGGTTTGGATTGCTCTGCCCCATCCGTTTTATATTCTTTAAAAAAGATTGACTTACCTACCATCCAGTCCATCTCTTCGACATTGTCACCGTACAATCCATGCCTGCTTTCCCCCCTGAACCTTTCTGTTGTTACCAGTGGTGTGTGAACATGTAAGAAAGAAACAAAGAGGAAGAATGGCCCTTGCTTGTTCCTACAGAAATGACAACGACAATGACAACAACAACAACAATTATTGTTTAGAATAATTAGAAAAACAAATTTATATATAATTTTCTGATATTTCTGTCAGTGCCTTGTGAATAATCTATACTGAGGGAGTAATTAAATAAGGGATGGGGAAGCTGCAGTGTGTGTGGCCCTCTAAACCTTTCTGTCTGCCTCCTGGGGATGCTATGAGTCCCATAATACCAACCAAGAGGTATTATCTCAAGATCTGTCAGAGGGGGAGGATGAGTCTGATGAGAGGGATGTGGTGGGCTTGAGCAGTGTGCTGGGAGAGGACCTTGCCCCACTGCCAAATATCCCACAAGCCAGAGCCACCGCTGACCCCTCCTCCTCTGCTGGACATTTCCAATTAGCAGGGCTAACTAAGCCTCAGGCAAAGAGGAAGTTGGAGGAGCTGAACCTTTGCTGTCAACTGTGCCAGCGTGAACAGACTGAGCTCCTTCAGAGAAGCACTCATTTGCAAGCACAATCCTAGAATTATGCTTACACACCTATGGTCTCTACACCCTATAACCTGTTGACCAAGCTAAAGCATCGATTGTGGGCTGATTCCTTGAAACCTTTGGTTTCCACCAAGCAGAGAATTGGCTTTATGAGTCTGAGAGTGGGAGCCAGGATAGGGACAATTACAGACCACACCCTTCACCAGCAATGCTTTTCACCCACCTGTGTATTTATACTTGGCTAGAATTTGAACTCTAATAATGCTTCTTGCTTGCCCCAATGGAGGATACAAGGTGGTGTCTCTCTCTGTGTATGGAAACACGCCTACCGTACAAAGTGCCTTCGTTGCTATACTTTTGCTTCTGGTTCTGCCCACCCATAGAATGTGGTTGCTGGAAGGTTGTCTACCAGGAGTGCCAACTTGGCCCTGTGACTGTGAATGTCCAGGGCCGTGGGTGCCATGCAACATGCATGGCCCTGGCCCTGAAATTTGTGGGTGCCTGGCCCCTTCATGGAGAATTTTGTGGCTGCTTGGGCACCCAGGGCCCCAGGGAGTAGGCACCTATGTTGTCTACAAGGGAATGAGGTCTACAGGCTGTAAAAAGTTCCTCACTTCTGCATTAAACTATAACTGATGGCATGAAATACCCCAATAAGGCTCATTGGTTTCTACAAAATTATGGGAAGATAATTCTCTTTGCAGATGTGAGGGAAATGCTTTTCATCGGAGCAGACAATTACAGTGAAAAATCCTTCTGACTGATGAAGCAATTGATCGAGTAGCTTTTACTTCTATAAACGTAGTATTCTAAGTCTTTTGTGTAACCAAAATGCCTCAAGAATCCCACAACTGGAGATGTGAGGTAGAGTAGCCATTTTGCTGACTGAAAAATAATAAAAGACAGCTTCTAAAGTCCTTGTTGCTCCTGCCTCTATTGGATATCATTACATTCATTACAATTGGACTTTTTAAAAACAAACAAACAAACAAACAAACAAACAAACAAACGAGATAGATGCTTCATTTCCTCTCACACATTTGTAATTCCATGTAATTTATACGAGGAATCTCATTTTACCTTTCAATAAAGGAAATGGCTTCCCTCAGCACCAGGGATGCAGCTCTCTCTACCTTCGCTGGTTGCTCTGTAATTTCATAGTTTCTCATTACAATGCAGTCCCAGTATCTTATGAATCCAAAGCTTGAGAACCAGGAAATGAAGAAGGCAAAACCAAACAAAGCTAGGGAGAAAATTGTTTTCCAACTGAGAGGCAGCAGATGAGTGAGCTTTGCTGCCATAAGTGTAAGTACAGCGAGGGCAATCATCAGAGTATAAGACCAAAGCTTGTTTCGTTGGGCCATATCCTTCTCTGGAGGGTATGTAATTTGACAATCACCCATCAGTGAAAATGGCATTCCATAAAAATAGTCAAATCCATGATTTAAGGGGTGATGGCAGAAGTCATCACGGGTTCGACAGTTCATACCTAGATGCCACTTCCCTGAAAAACAGAATTCGGGAGGGAAAGTTACATTTTTGCCAACCAATGCGTGCAAAGCAGATGTGTATGGACAAGTTGGCTTCCAAATTGTCCAACTCATTTCATACATTAAAACAGCCCCCCCCCGAAACGTTCTTGAACTACAACTCCCACCACCCCTGACCACCGGCCATGCTGGCTAGGAATGATGGGAGTTGTAGTACAACATCAACGACCCAAGGTTGAGAAAGATTGCATTAAAATGTTTTTCCTCGGGAGAATTAGTGGCATATATCCTGATGAAAAATGTTCAAGATTCCCTTTTGCATTTTGTTACACACGTGCTGTTATTTATTTACAGGCTGGCTTCCAGCAGGGTCTTCGGTTATAAAGATAATAAAACAGCAGGAATATAGAATCAATTAATAAAATTGATAATTGAAAATTGATAATCAATTGATAAAATTGAGAATAAAATCAAGAAATAATAACAACAGCCATTATTCAATGGGTACAAAAAATTATCCATTATATTTATTATGTATTTTGTGGTTTTATATTTTGATTTTATTATGTGAACCGCCCTGAGACCCCCAGGTATAGGGCAGTATATAAATTCAAATAATAATAATAATAATAATAATAATAATAATAATAATAATAAAACAAAAAACAAAAAGGTCCTTCCCAGAAGGACGTAGTGATGGGGACTACTGCTGTACCCCATGACCTTCTATAACATTTATACATTATTTCACCTAAATGCTGTGCACAAATTTTCTTACCTATTAAGCCAGTGGTGTAGCCTTTGTTCTGCAATATCTTGGCAAAAGTAGTTTCATTCTGAGGAAGCCCACCAGAACCAGCAAGCCAGCTAAGGACACGGAAACGATCCCTTTCATCCAAACCTGAGATAAAGTGATCATATATAACATAGCCAGTAATATGGCTGTGAGCTTCAGTCGGTTGTCCACCTACAGATTAAGATGTCCCTCTCCTTATCTTAATCAATGGACATCAGATTAAAAACAAACCAGATCTTTGTGAAGCCTGCATAGCGAAGCCCTCCCTCTCTTAGCCTTCCCATCGAGATCCAATACCTCGGTACAACCATAAAGAATATTTCCACAATTGTCTCCGAGGGCAATTGTTTCTACTTAAGACTAGATGGTGCCTTTTGACAACACTGCACACCTGATCTGATGGGGTATCGGCCAGTCAGGAAAGCGGCTCTGCTTGGGGAGCAAACGGGGGCTGCTGAAATGTGCTGAGTGAGTTTCACACCTTCTTCTGCTAGCCGATCTATATTGGGAGTCCTAAGGAAAACGACAATAACAGGGCAATATATTTCAGCTGAGTAATCGTAAAGCAAACAGAGAATGTCTAGTAACCGAATGCCTTGACGAAGTCTAAGTTAACTAAAGGCACCTCCAGATTGTCGTGTTTTTGTGAGAAGGATTCAAGTGCATACTGGAAATTAAGGTTTGTGCCAAAGTCAAAGTCCTGTCAACCTAGCACAACAAATGCATTTAAACAACAACATGACTTGGTGATTAGCACATAAATGGGGAAATGCACAGAAAGGGCTGGACCCCCAAGGACCACCTAGTCTGCCCCCTGCAATGCAGGAATATTTCACCCAATGTGGGGCTCAAACCCATGACCCTGAGATTAAGAGTCTTATGCTCTACCAGCTGAGCTATGTCAGCGTATATAATACATATAAACAATTCAGGCTGAGTGCTAATGGATGTATAACCTCTCCACAAACAAATCAGATTGAATGCACAATAAAGACCAAAGATAGTCTAACCTCTGGGTAAGCTTTCTACCTAGTAAGCCAATTAAAAGTGTCATTGTAGCAGCCTCAACACACACACAATATAATATAATATAATATAATATAATATAATATAATATAATATAATATAATATAATATAATTAATGCAATACAATACAATACAATACAATATAAATATAAATATAAATATAAATTATAAATATAAATATAAATAATATAAATATAAATATAAATATAAATACAGTCATACCTCGTGTTGCGTACGCTCCGTGTTGCGTATGTTCAAGTTACGCACCTCCGCGACCCGGAAGTCCTCCATAGAGCACGTGCGATGCGCCTGTGCGCCAGGTGCGCAGAACGCTTCTGTGCCTTTCGCGCATGCGCAGAAGCGCAAAAAACCCACGAACTTCCGGGTTTTTTCTTTTTTTGTTGTTCGTTTACGCCCGGTTTACGTGGCGCGACCCAGAACAGATCACGTACGTAACGCGGGGTACCACTGTAAAAGATTTCCCTAGACCAACCTTAGGTAACTACCGGTAAATAACAACCAACTAGCACAGATACTTAGTACTTCAAATGTAACTCTTGACTTTACCTCCACCTATGCTTACATTGTATCTTAAGTTGTTTTAAACTGTTTTTAATATTCAGCAATATTGTATTTTAATATCCACATTGTGTTTTAACTGTTGCAACCTGCTCTGGGACCTTAGGGTGAAGGGCTCGTAATAATATGCAATAATAATAATAATAATAATAATAATAATAATAATAATGCCAAGCCTTGTTCTATTAAGCACATTTAAAAAGGTGATTTCCCCACAGTTTATATAAGCCAATGTGGTGTAGTGGTTGGATGAGGACCTGGTTGACCTGGGTTCAAATCCACATTCAGTCTTGACGTGAATTTCCCTGGGTGACCATGGGCTGGCTACTAACTCTCAGCCTAACTTACCACATAGGATTGTTAGGATAATATGGATTGGTGTAAGGAGCCATGTATGTCACCTTGAGCTTCTTAGAATAAAGGTAGGATGTAATGAATGAATCAATAAATCAATCAAATTTCTATATCGCCCTTCATCTGAAGATGACAGGGTTGTTTACAATATAAAAACACAAAAACACATACCATTATAACAAACAAAAAATACCCCACACAGTTTAAAAGGCAATAGATTTATTATTATTCATTAAATTATCAAATACAATGAGAAATAGATAAATAAAATTAGTGCCTAGCACTAGCACCTGACATTTAATATAATGTTTATTTATAGAATGTGTTATGGAAGGCTATCACAGCTCTGCAGAAGCCTTTACCTGATTGTATCATTTCCATAGCAGCCGAGATCCCCAATGCCAAAGTCATCAGCCAGGAAGATGACAAAGTTGGGCTTATAGCTGACTGAAGCTTGCAATTCCAGTGGATTTAGCAATAGCACCAAAGCTAGAAGTGAGTATGGATGTCTCCTGGAAAGATGAAAGATGATTTAACTGTTATGGGTGTGTTGCACTATCCTAATTCATCCTATTCACACTCCATAGTAACTTTCCTCACGAAAGGCTACAAAGGAACATGTAGTTTCTAAGAGAGTGAAAATATTTTAATAGATGTTATCTATTAGCTAATTTCACCATTGTACAATGACAATAAAGACATCTTGAATCTTGAATCTTGAAGCAGTGTGAAACCACAGAGGGCAGCAATATGATTAGCTGGGCAATAGGTAGCTGTCTGAGAGAAATGTCACCATGCAGCCCTGCAAGGGCATGAACCTGAACTAAAATGCAAACCATAATGTTCCTCTGAACGCTGACCACCAGTTTTATTATATGTGATGTACACATGTGTAGCATCTTGCTCCTACGGGTGCGTGACCAACATTCAAGTTATTGCCTTCAAGCAGCTCCCATTAAAAACTGCCAAGTTGGGTTTTTTTGTTTAATATTACTCAAGAATATCCATTTGACACACCATAAAGCAGGGGTGTCAAACTCCGGCCCTCCAGATGTTTTGGAACTACAATTCCCATCAGCCCTAGCTAACAGGACCAGTGGTCAGGGATGATGGGAATTGTAGTCTCAAAACATCTGGAGGGGCGGAGTTTGACACCCCTGCCATAAAGCATATTGTTGTAGATTCCATATGCTTCTTCCATATTTTATTTTTGCACTGGTTTCCTTATTAATCAACAGGTGGGTTATTATGAATGAAAGTTTATTTAAGCCATGTTAAAGTCATACAACAAAATACAGCAATTATGCAGATGCACACTGTTTTCCCATTGCATTAACAAGCTATTGGAATGTTGTTGGTTTTTTTTTTTAAAAAAAATCATATAAGGAAACATCATTTAATTCTGGTGAATACGTTTACCAATAATGTGCTACATACCACATGACCTCTTTCAGGGATTGCCACGTTGTAGATATACTGCAATGAAGAATCTAAAAAGAAAAGAGAACACAACACCAATACTAGAGAAGATCTGGATCATGACAATATATAGATGTTAAATCTTTCTATAGTCATTTAAAAGAAAGAAAACAGCATGTTGAAGGAGGCATACAAACTTCTGTCCAATGCAATCTGATGGGGAGCAGAGTTCTTCTTTATGCCTTTTTGTAGCTACCTTCTTATAGGCACGAGGGGATGGATTCATTGCTGTTCTGTATTGTTCCACTTCATTTTTGTTGTGGTAAAACAACATTTCTTTCAGTGACATGATTAGGGACTTGCCTTTTTCGCTTCTTTTTTAAGTATATGCAGCTCAGTGTTTTGCTGCAAAGAATGTTCTTTCCTGAGGGGAGACACAGTGCTCTCAGCCAGTAAGTTTTAAGGGCATGCAAAGGTTTACTCAACTTTTGCAAGCCTCCAAAGGAAGGTAAGTTTCTTGTTCTGTAAACCAAATACCATGGACATAGGGCCTTTCATGTAGAAAATAATTGGTGGTTCTACCAGATTTTTTGCTGCTGCAAAACTGCATCTCCTCCTCAGACAGTTTATCTTAAAACACACACACACACACAGAAATCATAAACCCAATGAACTCAGTGAGATTTCCAAATAAGCATGCCTAGGATTGCACAGGTAAGCACTGAATCTTTGCTTCTATGCTGAGAGTCCTGTCCCTTAAGTGTCCTTTCAACTCTACAATTCTACGATTCTATGACTTGTTTCAAGTGTGCAAGCATCCTCTTTCTGCAATTAGTTTCTTAATGCAGTTCAGAACAGTGCAACAGTATACATTATTTCTAACAAATATACTCCACTGGCACCTGATGTCTCATATTGCTGTGAATCTTAAACATTGCATTGTGAAACACTGCCCTGGTTCACTTTAACACTGGGTAAAAGGTAAAGGGACCCCTGACCATTAGGTCCAGTCGTGACCGACTCTGGGGTTGTGGTGCCCATCTCGCATTATTGGCCGAGGGAGCTGGCGTACAGCTTCTGGGTCATGTGGCCAGCATGACTAAGCTGCTTCTGGTGAACCAGAGCAGCACATGGAAATGCTGTTTACCTTCCTGCTGCAGCGGTACCTACCGTATTTATCTACTTGCACTTTGAGGTGCTTTCGAACTGCTAGGTTGGCAGGAGCAGGGACCAAGCAACGGGAGCTCACCCCGTTGTGGGGATTCGAACCGCCGACCTTCTGATCGGCAAGCCCTAGGCTGTGTGGTTTAACCCACAGAGCCACCCGCGTCCAATTGGGAGCCACTGCCTTTTCTTATTTTATGGCTACTACATGAAAAGCTGCCTGAACATCTTTTCAGCTGTACAGACATGGAGTCTCCTTAGACAGCTATGGATGGGAAGCAGCTCTCCCTTTCTATGGCAGTCACACAAGTAGTCACCACACTTGTGGACAGATAAGTGTCCATAGGTTTCTAACTATTTGGGAACAGTAATTTGAATAGTAGTCTTGACTGACAGATCTCAGTCAAACTACCTGTGGGCTTGTGGCTGATTTGCACTGGCTTTCAACTGGACCAAGCTCAATGTAGTGGTTCTAACATATAAGGACCTATGCATCTCAGTATCAGACTGCCTATCCCTTATATACCCCATAGGTCACTGCAGTTTCTCATCCAAGTCCTTAAAATATCAGAAGCCCACTCCCCAGTAACTTTCAGTAAGGCTGCCCCAGGTGCGGAGGAAGGAGGGGTGCAGTGGGGGCGGATCGCCCTGGGTGTCCCCACTGAGGGGGTGTGTGTGACAAAATGCCAGGCGACACTCACTGCGGGGTCTGCAGTGCGCCCGAGCCATGCGTGTCTCCTGGGAGTGATGTAGTAGCTTGGGCGCCTGCAGGCTCCACTCTGCCCCAAACGGTCTGCCCACTGCCACCCCCTCAGCTGTAGGGTGGCTGAGTGGGAAGAGGCAGGCAGACTCTAGAGGCCCTGTGGAGCGTCCTGCCACCTGGGGTGGCCATGCACGCCACCCCAGGTGCCCGATCGGCTTGCTCCTCCGCTGGGCTGCCACTTTTTGGGTGGAATTGCATTTGACAGCACATTTCTATCTGTACTTTCTGGAAGCAACAAAACATTTACAGGTGCTTTAAATGCATGGTGTGCATGCACCCAGAGAGAAACAGAAAGAATAAAACACCAACAATTACCTTTTCCAGAGAAAAGAAGAAGTAATGGCTTTCGTGTGGTTCCAAGCAAGCAACCTGGGGCCCTTGGAAGTGGGTTAAAACTAGAAAAGTTCTCAGAAGAGCACACGAGACTTGGATTCCCTTAAGGTTCCTAACTGAACATAGGGAAGATGTGGGGAAATGTGGGATGGTTAGTGAAAGGGATGTGACCAGGCTAGCCAAGTTGAGGGAGGTCTGCTCTCAAAGGCATCCATGGGGGTCAAGAAGGCTTGAAAGCAAGGAATGTTCAGAATCTCATCCATACCCTCAAACCAAACCAAACACGAATCTTGGTGTAATCTCTCCGGAGAAAGATTGACAAACTTGAGTCTGCACAGCTAAAAGACATGGGCTGGTGCTTACACAAAGGATTATTACATTTAGGACAAACAAAGAGACTGGCTACTTGCCAGAAAATGCAAATAGTGCTTTGATTAAGATATCAGTAGACCTTGCCTTTTGGTAGGAAATAACTCTTTGGCCAGAGTTAATTAATGACCAGATAGAACAATTTACTTGTGTTTAATGCGGTAATGTTTCCAGTTGTTAATTTGGCATTTGTACACAATCGGGGTTCTTTCTCAGTCCCTTGTCAAGGGAGGACAGTCAGTGCTTGCTTCTGTCAGTCACGTTGGCAACAGTCGTGCATTCCTTGCTCACAAAGTGAAGCTAAAGTAGTCACATAGTCCCAGGGTATGTGCAGAGTTCCAGAAAGCACACTGAAAGCACACTCTAAGTACTTTTGGGCAGCATTAGCAAGGAATGCTCATAAAAAGCTGAATTCACCTGATTTGAATGTTTGCCAAGTCCTTTTAGGGCAGGGATGAGAAACGTGTGTCTGCTGTTGGGCTTCATCTCTCCTCAGCTCCAGCCCCATTATCAAGGGATGATGGGAATTGTATTCTAATAACACCTGGAGGGGCAAGTTCTATTCCCCTGCCATGTACCATTCACACACAAAGTAAGATTGAGCTGACCTTTAGTGAAGCTGCGCATTCTTAAGCAGAATTCCGAGCACAATTCAAAGTGTTGGTGCTTACCTTTAAAGCCCTAAACGGCCCCGGTCCAGTATACCTGAAGGAGCGTCTCCACCCTCATCATTCTTCCCTGATACTGAGGTCCAGCCCCGAGGGCCTCCTGGCAGTTCCCTCGCTGCGAGAAGCCAAGTTACAGGGAACCAGGCAGAGGGCCTTCTCAGTAGTGGCACCCGCCCTGTGGAACACCCTCCCACCAGATGTCAAAGAGAAAAACAACTACCAGACTTTTAGAAGACATCTGAAGGCAGCCCTGTTTAGGGAAGCTTTTAATGTTTAATAGACTATTGTATTTTAATATTCTGTTGGAAGCCGCCCAGAGTGGTTGGGGAAACCCAGCCAGATGGGCAGGGTATAAATAATAAATTATGATGATGATGATTATGAATGGTTCAAACATGTGCCCAGACTACAAGGAAACAGATTTGGACCAATACACTTTCCCAAGCTCACCTCCCTGCCCACCCCGTCCACCTGAAGGACTGGATATTATCATTGTGTGCAAATGAAAACCTTTAAAAAGTCAACTCAGTGTTGACTTATTCGTGTGAAAACACTGCTCCTGATCACAGGAATCTTCCAGAGATGTTACTGTTTATATCTACAGATACTTCCCCATCAAACCACTCGGCATATTACCATTGGATATATTACAAAGAAATGTAGAACATGTACCGGTAAGCTATCAAGATCTAAATATCACTGAGCTGACGCAAGGACATGTGCAGCAAAACTCTGTTGAGCATAATGCTTCACTTCTAGGGTCTGAATAATATACACCAGGCATGTCCAACCGGTCGATCCTCCTGGGTAGATCACTGCCAGTTTTTTTATACTGTGAGTAGATCGCAGTCTCTTGGGAGTTGGACGTGCCTGATATACACTTTTACAGAGTTCCCCTATATTCAGACAGTCAGATACGATAGTAAAACTTAACCATTCTGAACAATTCACAAATTTAACTCCTAAGTTACCTCATAGCAGAAACTCTATATCTGGAGGTTTGAAGAAGACAGTACAGCTAAAATTTTGAGAGTTTCAGTTTTCAGGTCAAAATGTGCAAGCTTGTCTGGAAAAGGAATTCCTTTTATCCGTCCTGTCCAGGGGGGTTCAATGGCCACTTTGGGTAGGTAGAGTCAGTCTAGGAAAAGGTTGGGTGACCTTTTTTCAGACCAAGGGACACATTTCCTTCTGGACAACCTTCTGAAGGTCACATGACATTGGTGGGCAGGGCCAGAGGTAAAAGTGGGCTGAGGAACACATGTAAATGTCACTTTTGTACAGTAGGGTAATACATGCTCTTCAACATTTCTCCAACGAACACAGGGACATCCTATTCCATCATGATGATGGTGATGATGCTCCAGTCACTCTGGGTGGCTAGTTCTAACATATGTAAAAACATAATTAAACATTACAAAACTTCCCTATATAGAGCTGCCTTCAGATGTCTTCTAAAAGTTGTATAGTTACTTATCTCCTTGACTCAGGGGTCGCACAACTCCATTCCCTCCAACATTTTTCCGATGAAAATAGGGACGTCCTAAGAAAAAGTGGGACATTCCGGAATCAAAACAGAAACCAGGACGCCTTCTGTAAATCCAGGACTGTCCCTAGAAAATAGGAACTTTGGAGGGTCTGGTAATATCTACACTGACTCAGTGTCACTCTGTGTCCTCTTTCCATGAAAGAAGAAGGCACTTGCAGATTTGAACGGCACATTCTAGGTTGGCAAAACACATGAAGGACCACATTTTGCTTGTGGGCCTGAAGTTTCCCAACCCTGGTTTTGGTCTCGATGGAATTTTACTGAGCCACCACAAGAGGCTGTTCACAGACCCCAGCAGCTCCTGACAGTTCTATGATTTGTCTCTGGTGTTCAGGAACTTGACAAACAATAGATAACCCCATCAGAAAGGCCAGCAGAAAGTGCATGCAAGCCTTAGGTGTTTTTCCACAACAACAAGAAAATCGCACGGAATAGAATGCTGTCCACTCATAGAATCATAGAATCATAGAGTTGGAAGAGACCACAAGGGCCATCCAGTCCAACCCCCTGCCAAGGAGGAACACCATCAAAGCATTCTTGACAGATGGTTGTCAAACCTCTGCTTAAAGACCTCCAAAGAAGGAGACTCCACCACACTCCTTGGCAGCAAATTCCACTGTTGAACAGCTCTTACTGTCAGGAAGTTCTTCCTAATGTTTAGGTGGAATCTTCTTTCTTGTAGTTTGAATCCATTGCTCCGTGTCCGCTTCTCTGGAGCAGCAGAAAACAACCTTTCTCCCTCCTCTATATGACATCCTTTTATATATTTGAACATGGCTATCATATCACCCCTTAACCTTCTCTTCTCCAGCCTAAACATACCCAGCTCCCTAAGCCGTTCCTCATAAGGCATCGTTTCCAAGCCTTTGACCATTTTGGTTGCCCTCCTCTGGACACGTTCCAGCTTGTCAGTATCCTTCTTGAACTGTGGTGCCCAGAACTGGATGCAGTATTCCAGGTGAGGTCTGACCAGAGCGGAATACAGTGGTACTATTACTTCCCTTGATCTAGATGCTATACTCCTATTGATGCAGCCCAGAATTGCATTGGCTTTTTTAGCTGCTGCATCACACTGTTGACTCATGTCAAGTTTATGGTCTACCAAAACTCCTAGATCCTTTTCACATGTACTGCTGTCAAGCCAGGTGTCACCCATCCTGTATTTGTGCCTTTAATTTTTTTTTGCCCAAGTGTAGTACTTTACATTTCTCCCTGTTAAGGTTCATCCTGTTTGCCTCAAAGTAAGTCAAAACACTGAAATGCCACCCACTTTACTGAGTGTTGTCCACAACATAGGTAAAGGTAAAGGGACCCCTGACCATTAGGTCCAGTCGTGTCCGACTCTGGGGTTGTGGCGCTCATCTCGCTTTATTGGCCGAGAGCCGGCGTACAGCTTCCGGGTCATGTGGCCAGCATGACAAAGCCACTTCTGGCGAACCAGAGCAGCACACGGAAACACTGTTTACCTTCCCGCCGGAGCGGTTCCTATTTATCTACTTGCACTTTGACGTGCTTTCGAGCTGCTAGGTTGGCAGGAGCTGGGACCAAGCAACGGGAGCTCACCCCATCGCAGGGATTCAAACTGCCGACCTTCTGATCAGCAAGCCCTAGGCTCTTGTGGTTTAACCCACAGCGCCACCTGGGTCCCTGTCCACAACATAGGGCAATGCAAAAAGAAAACAAGCTAAATACACAAATTTAATGGGATTCCTGGACATAGCAATAGCTCAATGCAGTGTTTGCTTTCGCCCCCCCCCTTTAATGCATAGTATATTGAATTATACATACCAATTGAGCAACAGCTATATTGCTAGCTATGAGGTTTTCACTATGACCCCCTATGCTTTGAGACATCTACAGCCCACTCTTGCCCTTGTCCAGTCAGATTTAAGATCTATTGTGTTCAATGGGTCTTATTCCCAGGTGAGTGTGTATATGGCTGAAGTCGTAATTTCATTTTCCAATTCCCCAGACTTGTCAAAGAGAATCAGGTTGTCCTAGACAGTGTTTATGGATATGTTCCAAGCCATCATGCTTTGCATGACAGAGCCTTTCACAACTGCCTTATGCACAGGACCAGCAGGGCTACACCTACTAATTTCAAAATTATAGGTTGGTGCATAGTCCCAGAATAGTGAGAGGACATCTAATTGCTTCGGAGTTTTAAATGTAGTTTGCTGCGTACAAGCTCTTCATGCAGAGAGGAAGCTGACCTCCTGAGAGATGTTATCGAAAATAAGCTCTTTTTGAACTCAGTGTGCCGACGTGCTCTTGAGCGCCAGCCGTAGCAGTTGTACTCTTTCCAACAGCAAAAAGAAAAAGATTTCTTATATTTGATCACAGCAAAATGTCTTATACAGTACCTGGTGAAGTCTCCAGGAAGCCAGAGAGGCTACAGCAGCAGCAGTTGCGGGGAGTTTAGATTCAGAGCAGGCTTCATTCCCAGCTTTTCATCAAAGCTTAACCCCAGCCACAAGTGGCACATCTTTCAACAGTCTCTGCCGGAGGCTACAAAGGAAGTCATCGTATCTGTCCCATCTGCTCATGCGCACTCGCTGAACGGTTCCCACTGGAAGAAACGCCGCTTTCTAGATCGACAACTAAGCTGAAAACTTCTCAGGCTGCTCTCTGTCTGCCAGTCGCACTCTGCAGCTCTCCCCAGACTGCCCCTCTTTGATATCAGCACAGTGTTAACATTCAGTTGCACATGTGGGACTGATCAGAGAACAGTAGGGCCTTTCAGGAGAGACCTGGCTCAGACGATTGAAGAGGGACTCCCTGGTTTCTGGGAAATGGTTGCGGAATGCTCCCGCTCTAAATTCTTACTGAAACAGACCATTCCCCATTCCTAGAAGAGCCCCCCCCCCAAAGCTACTCTATAGGAATCTAAAGTAAGCAATCTGGGGAAAGTGACAACCCCCTGCAGGGGTTTGGATAAAGGAGGACCTGTTACAAATGTCAGGCAGTGAATTTTCGAAAAGAACTTTTGAATGGTCCTTGCAGCCTATGACAGTAGTGTCATGAATTTCTTTCCAATGGTTTTCTTTGATGTGATGGTGGTGTAAAATCATTTGAATAAGACAAAGAATCCCCCCCCCCTGCAACAGTTAGAATATCCTCCACTCTCTCTTGCCTATGTGCATGTGTGAGAGCACATGACCATACACCTTCCAACGTATCTCCTCCGTTTCATTCTCCCATCTTCTCTCCTTTCCTCAGCCCCCCCCCCCCCCGGTACTACTTTTTACAAATGGAAGGTTTTAAAAACCTTAACTGCTGGGCTGGGGGCAAGATCAAGGAGGGGAGGCTTGATGAGAAAGCCTGTAAGTCACTTGAGAGCACAAAACCTGGAGAATAAAATAAAAGGTGCTTTTGGAGCTACATTAATTCCCTGATCTTTTCATAGGAGATGCAAGCTGTGGAACCGATGAGGGGCAATTCATGCGGCTCAGCTCACATCATGGGGCAATATGCCTTGTTGTGACTGTCTAGACTCTAGGACATGGTGCAACATGCCAATTTGGCTGAGTAGCAGTGATTGAAGTTATCAGTACTCCCCCCCCCCCCCTAGAAAACAGGTGTCGGTATTCACCATGATGTGTGTGTGAGAGAAGATACTCCGAAGTCAACATACGTCAGAGGGTGAAATCGGTTCCACTTCCGAGTGGGACTGGGTTGCGCTCCAGCCACCAGGTCCCACCCCTGCCTCAGTGTGGGGCGGGGTAGTGCCCTGCGTCACGCTGAGGGTGCCCTGGCCACGCCATTTGCCAGGCAACCAATCAGGGCACTGTGAGGGAGTGGCCGGGGCCAATTTAAACACGGTGCGGAGTTTAGCCATACAAGGCCTGTGGGCTAACCTCATAAATCCCACCCAGAAATTCCACAGATAGTTAAAACAGTCACTGTATATTTAATTATAGAAAATAATGCACATAACCATTTGCCATTTCATGCAGAATACTAAAATAAGAGCTCCAATACCTTAACCTAGCTCACTCTCTATCCTCTAATAAATTACCTGAGAAAACAAGATTTGATCTTTTATTATTAAAGGAATGGTGAAAAGATCAAAATAACCACTAGAGGGTGCAAGTATCTCTTTTTTTAAAAAGAAAGAAGGAAGAAAAAGTGGTGCATAAAGATAGATGAGGGGGAGAGATGCTGGAGGAATTTGTTATTTGTGTATTCCAAGATAAACTAACCTTATCCATACCTTCCAGCTATTTGGGACTTATTGATATATCCAGTGCCTTTCTCATGTCCCAAATATTCCAAGACAATTCCCAGCTCAGAATATATTTTGAATTACATATTTTAAGAGAAGTATAATTACACTAAAAAAATGTTAGTGCATGTTTTGTTTTGTTTTTAAAGTAGAAATTGGCTAGCTCACTCATCCCTAGTAAGGGGGCAGTCTTGAATCCGGCTTTGCGTCCAACCTCAGCCTATTAATTGCAGATCACGCCATAGATGCGAACTCCCTGGGGCCCTGGGTGCCCAAGCACCCACAAAATTCCCAATGAAAGGGCCAGATTCCCACAAATTTTGGTGCCAGGGTCATGCACACTGCGTA
This sequence comes from Darevskia mixta, assembly GCA_034641385.1. Lineage (NCBI taxonomy): Eukaryota > Metazoa > Chordata > Lepidosauria > Squamata > Lacertidae > Darevskia > Darevskia mixta. Next base: position 10,957,448 of record JAWWNH010000063.1, read on the forward strand.
GCACCCACGGTCCCGGGCACCCACAGTCGCGAGGACAAGTTGGCACCGCTGGCTCATGCAAAAGGATAGAGAAGCTCCTATTGACATTTTGAATATACCGCCATAAATCAAAGGAATATACAAGACAGGAGCAAATCACGTATTGCATATACTTACTCTTATCATCTTCATTATCATCATCACCAGCATCATCATTATTCCACTGCCTTGAGGGATATCTTCAGGAGAAAAAAAGACTAAGGAGTAAATAAACCCTACACAAATCTGGAGTGGAGTCCCTAAGACAGTTGGATGGTGCCTTGTACACCTCCTTCCGGCAGCTCCTGTGGCCGAGCTGGTGCCAAACATATTGCTCTCTTTCCTTTGAACCACATCAGCCAAGAGGGGGTCATGCTGTCTCTGCAGCCCAGGACCTCCATACACATTACCTAGGCTTGTGCCTGGGGGAGGTCAATTTGGTGCCACTAACATAGCAGTTTGACTTCATCCCTGGAGGTGCATTCCATCGTCTCTTCAAAAGGATGGATGCCAACAACAATTTATATCCCACATTTTCCAGTGTGATGGACAAGAGCCAGTGTGGTGTAGTGGTTAAGAGCGGTAGTCTTGTAATCTGGTGAACTGGGTTCGCATCCCCGCTCCTCCACATGCAGCTGCTGGGTGACCTTGGGCTAGTCACACTTCTTTGAGGTCTCTCAGCCCCACTCACCTCACAGAGTGTTTGTTGTGGGATAGGAAGGGAAAGGAGAATGTTAGTCGCTTTGAGACTCCTTCGGGTAGTGATAAAGCGGGATATCAAATCCAAACTCTCCTTCTCCTTCTCCTTCTCCTTCTCCTTCTTCTTTCCCTAGAAGCGATCTTCAAAGCAGCTCACATATCAGGATAGTAAGCAGTTCACAAAAAGATAAATAGAACAAACCATGGAACTCAAATACTACAATACTAGATGAAACAATAATACCCCCTGCCAAAAAAATCCAATAGAAGCTCACTTTGAAAACTTTGGAAGAGTTGAGAGATGACTCAGTAGTCTGGCCACCAAGTACTTGTAAGATGGATGGAGGATCAGAGCCATCAGGACCCCACATCTTCCAATCACATCCCTCCCTTCTCCCCATACTGTCTCCTACCCATAACCTATTGAATAGGAGCAATTTGCAGAGAATTAACCAGTGTTGGCTGGTCCTTTAGGGCAAATGCAGCACTGCCCACTAATCTCAGTCTGCCCTCAGCCAGCCTTCACCTGCCCTGCCTTCTTCCTTAGAATCAGTGCAGAGGGCAGCACAGCTTGTCAGCTTTCTCCTCAGACTCAGTGTTTCCTTTTGTACTACTCAGTAGGGAAGAGGATGGGGACAAAACTGGAATGAGTCGGCTCTGCTTGCCATTAGCTCTGGCGCCACCTACTGTTGGCCTCCCTGCGTTCCGCCCTATCAGGCCAAATGGACACCAGCCACTACTGGAATTAATACAGGAATTCCAGGTGCTCCAACTGCATCTCCTCTGTTGCTTTTATTGCCATAGTTGCATCAGCAGCGAATTTCCTGGCTGCATTCCCCATTCCAAGTTTTCTCCTTGTGTCAGGTGCATATGGCTTGACATCTGTGCCAAAGGCCTTGATCTACGAGGGAAGCTCAGAAAGAATGCAAAAGTTCCTGTCAAGAGTTTATGGTGGAGAACAATCTACAGTAATAAAGTGCAAGTGTCTCTGTGTCCAGTCCCTGTGTCCGTCCCTGTGTCCTACTGCGCATGTGCCCCACGGACACAGGGATTGGAGCGCAGAGACTTCGGGCGGCCGGGTGAAACTGTGCATGTGCCCCACGGGCACAGGGATTGGAGCGCAGAGACTTCGGGCGGCCGGGCTGTTGAAGCGGCGGGTGCGCGCTCGCTCGCGTGGACTTACTTCTAAGCGGCAGCGGCCGTTACAAGTGGCGGCTGAGTTGGCCTGCCGGGGCCTGGCTGGTGCCAGTGCCGCCACCGCCACGATGCGCCTCCTGCACTGCCTGCTGAAGGGCCATTCGGCGCTGGCCGGGGCGCCCAAGTACACCGAGCACTTCAGCAAGTTCTCGCCGTCCCCGCTTTCCATGATGTTCTAGCGCCCGTTAATTTAACGGGCTTAAAGTCTACTAGTACTCAATAAAGCGCTGCTCCTCTGTGCTCCAGTGTGAGAAAACTCTTGACAGAAAATTGGCTCTGTTGTTGAATGTTGAGGGAAGGTGTCAGGATGGTGCTCATTTGTCTGGGGCTTCATCACCAAGTGTTTCTGCGACTGTTACTCGAGTGTGACTGTGCATCTCTTCCACAGCTTGTTCCGATTTTGTGAAGGGGACTTTGTGGGATAGAAAATGCTGTTTCACAGCCAAGGACGCCATCAAGTATTTTGTGTTTTTGGCAATCGATGGAAACAACCCTTTGCTGCATTGAAGAAAAGATATATCAGTGACTGCTTCTACATTTCCCCCTCACCTATGTATCATGCTGAACTGTGGGATGCTCTGAAGCCCATATTCTCATAAAAATCCAGTATAGTATTTCCAGTATTTTAAAAATGGTCTTTTTCAATGTGTCTCAACTTCCCTCTCATAGCCAATTACCTGTCAGTTTCTTTAAGTTACTGCTTTAAGAGTTCATCCCTGTAGACAGTTTTCCTCTCTTGCCTTTGGCTTTTGGTGGCGTGGATTAGGGAGAAGAGAGCTGCTTCCTTAAAAGGAACACAAAGTGCTTGGAAACCCATTACTCATTTCAGCAAAGGTAGCACTTGCTGCTTAAGGGCAAACTCCAAGGCCCTGGGGGAGGAGACATGAACCCTTTCCTCTGCTAGAATTACTACAGTTCCCCACTGCAAATAATCCTGCCTAACTGTGGTATGAATTAGCAAAATAAAATAAAAAATTTTTTCCCTTCCAGTAGCACCTTAGAGACCAACTAAGTTTGTTCTTGGTATGAGCTTTCGTGTGCATGCACACTTCTTCAGATACCAATGTGGTATGAATTGTTCATGGGGGGAAAGAGGAAGTCAAATACATGCAGCCATATCCATCCTATATAGTCTTCAAGTGCATATACATGCAGCCAAACAGGATCTTTTCATATGAGAGATGACAAGTTTTCCCTCAAACACCTGAATAAGTCTATTCATGTATATACCAGAATTGCCAGGTGACAACCTCTTGCTACCTTAGGAGACACACCTCTGCTTCCAACTTGCTTAACTGGTACTATTTCCCTTCCCGACTGTAGAGCTGGTGTTAATAAAATTACCCACCAACACTATATTTTGGAGGCTGGCCTCCTAAACTTTGCTAATTGGAAATTAATTGGGGCACAGCAACGTACAGTGGTACCTCGATTTACGAATAACTCGCCTAACGTATTTTTCGCCTAACGAATGACTTCCGGTAAAACAAAATGGCCACCACATCCGAATTTCTTCGACTTAAGAAAAGACGTCGCGGCCGCTTTTAATAGGATTTTTTCGACTTATGAATTTTTGACCCGATTTTTTCGACTTTCGAATTTTTCCCCAATGCATTCCTATGGGGATTCGCCGAACGAATTTTTTCGACTAACGGAAATCGCGTCGGAACGCATTATCGTCGTTAGTCGAGGTACCACTGTATAAAGCAAATAGCCTTCAACTTTTTATTTTTTAAAAAGAGAAATGTCCATTCTGACCGGAATCGTCAAAGTTTGGCATGCAGAAGTTCTTTTGAAGAAGAGAAGAAACACTGATAAATTAAATATAACATAATTAAATATAGCACCCAAAACCATACATTTCCTTATAATATTGTTATGCATTTGGGGTGGCAGGAGGAAGTAGGCTGGATGTGAGATCCTTCTAACCCCTGGATCCAGCCTCCATTATAGGCTCAGGTTGTAAATATGTGTCAATAAACCACGTATCATAAAGACACCACAGCCTCCGCTGTGCCTCCTTTCCAAAAGGAAGCACAAGTCTTGGGTAAGATCCTGGAACTCTTGGAATCTTGAACCACTCGGAGATTGGAATGGCTCGCAAAGTGAGTTCTCGCAGAGAGCTGCCGTTGCGAGGTGGGCAAGAAGTCGTTCCCTCTGGTTTGGGGAAGGGCTTGTGGCCACAGCTTCCAGGACCTGCTTGTTGTTAGGCAGTTTTGCATGTTGCAATTTGGTAGGACGGCCCAGCGTCCATATATAGATCCCCACGTGGATCTCAGTTCACTCTTTTGGAGCTTCGGATCTCCCACCCCCCCTTCCCTGGTATAGGTTGGCGTTGACCTTGCTGTGCCTGTCATGGGGTCGCCTCTACTTTGGAGGGGCCTGGTAGGAATTTTGTCCATTTGGCGAATTGGCCGTGCCACTTGGTTTTTGCCTACTATACAGCAAATAGTCACAACTTGTAAGGTTGGCGGTTAGGCATTGGTTCTGTGGTATGAGTGGGCGGTGCCCCAAGATATGATGTTGGTATTGGGAATTCCGTAAAGGAATCCAGGGACTCAACATTGCTGTCCAAACCCGGTGGGTGCAGGGCCATGCAGGAGTCCCTGTGGACCCCTGGGGAGGGGGAGGCTCTGTGTGATCCGGCCCAGTTAACTCTCCCCAGCTAATGGTTTCCCTTCGCTGACAAGTGGTCAGCTCTGTCCCGCCGGACAGCTAGTCTTGCTGACTAGGTCAGCTCTGTTCCGTCGGACAGCGTGAACCAATGCCTACGCAACCACTCAAGTGATTTGTATTCAATAAAGTTGTGGCCAAAATATGCCCAAAAACCCAAACCAAAATTTATGTCTCCAGTGTGAATTATTGGTGGGAGTGACTGGGTGCCCTACACTCGCAACAATATGCTTTCGCCACTAGAGGGTGGAGAGATACTGTAATGTACATGAGATACTGTACATGAGAAGTTGCATAGAGCGAACACCTCATTTTATTGCGGGCTTTTTGCCCAATCCATTATCTTAGTTGAGCTTACTTTTGCTTACATTGCTCAAGACACCATCTAGGTTTCAAGCGGAGGCGCAGAAAGTACTTAGATTCCGTCGGAATCTATGTTGATCCATTGTTCATACAAGGAAAGATTTTGCCTAACCATGAGCGGACACTTTCTGAGACAAAGAGCTGTTCTACCACAGAGCAGTCTGCCTTGGGAAGCTGTGTGATCTCCTATGCTGGAAGTATTTAAGCAGAGAGACTGGGCAGCCATCTGCCAGCAATGCTGTGGTTGTGTCCTACGTTGGAGACCCTACCTGAGTAGCAGGCTGAGAAGGATATCCCTTCCCAGCCTAAGTTTCTAACCAGACAAATTGTTTCTGCAGCATGGATAGCAACTGCAAAATTATTCCACTAAGCACAATGTCATAGCTTGACACTTTCTCTGAGCTGCTGTACAGAGAAAGCTTCAGTTCCCTGGCAGAAAGAGCCCTAATGTGTTGCTAGAAATCTTGGGTTCATTCCCACATAATCTTTCATTTCTTATTCATGACTGGCTGGTGGGATGGTATCGGTGCTCTTTTGTTCTGTGACCTCAGAATGGAGCGGGGTAATAACTCTTTGTAGACACCCAAGGGCGCTGTTCTTAGAGAGTAACTGTTGTCCATGGTGCCTGGTATCATTTCTAGTCCCCAGTTTTAGAGGGTGTTGTAGCGCTTCAGTAATCTGTATCTATGATGTCAGCAGGAAAAAGAAAACGAGCGTACATACTCTGGGAACCGATATTGTCAACTTGCCAACTACTCAGGACAAAGAATGGCCTAATTTTCTTGTTTGACTCTCTCTCCCCCCACCCCCATTTCTTTTGCAGAGTTTTGATATGCGCTGCATCTGGCCTGGAGTTAAACATTATCACCTTCTCTAATGGCTACAGATCAAACTGTTCTTAAATGGAGAGCTACAGGGGCCTGTTCAGTATGAAGTGGAAAATGTGATCTCAAATTTTAGTATACACCACGCTGTTTCCCCTCTTTCATCTCCAGTGCCTTCCCACGGCTGATTTGTTCCATATATCAAGAGAGTTATATTTACCCTTGTTGGGATTCTGTAATTAATTACTGTAGATGGAAAAGTGGAGGTGACTGGGAAGGGAAAATCTTGAGGTAAAACCAAATCAAAATGATGTGGAAACAGGGCCCAGTTTTTCTCCACTCTTCGGGTATTCTGCAGCCACATAGATTTAAGGCATTATCATGCCACTTTAAACAGTTATGGCTTCATCCGAAGAATTCTGGGAGCTGTAGTTTGTTAAGGGTGCTGATAGTTGTTAGAAGATCCCTCTGTCAAGAGAGATTTATTGTTAAACCACTCTGGCAATTGGGGCAGGGGACTCCTGTACTAACAGAGTCTCTGAGTGCATTTTAGAACCCTGAAAAAAAATCAGGGTTCCGGTGCTATTTTTCTAGAAGAGGTGCCAGAACTCACAAGAACCCTTGTTCTCTTATAATGGCAATGGCGCCCACCTGAGAGGTGCTGGAACTGAATACCCACAAGTTCCAGCTGAAACAAAAAGCCCTGAGTGTGATTGTTTGCAAGTCCCAATCCACATAGAGCCTCTGCTTAATTCCAGGAGCGGGGCCGTCTTTACCCGGGGTGCAAGGGGTGTGGGGCACCCGGGCGCCGAATTCTGGGGGGCACCAGGCACCCACCGTTGAAGCCACCTAAGCTCTTAACTATCTATCTGTTATAAAATAAAAAATAATTTTGATCAAGCTAGAAAAACAAAATGCATATATACCTAGCTATTACCAAAATGTAATTTGTGCGCTCATTTACCAAAGATGCGCTGCACCCTTGTCATTCGCAACGGCGGCACTTGTCAGACTTGGGGGTGCTGGGCGGATCTTTGCACCCCGGAAGCACATAGGCTAAAGACTCCCCTGACCAGGAGCTTGTGCATTTGGTTTTCTGCTCACATAGCCACACACAGCTCATGGTTTGTGAATGGAAAAGGCATGACGTTGGAGTGGGATGAAAAATGCTGACTGCCCCTTTGCTCTCCACATTGCCTTGCACACAGATAATATGTGAATATGGGTAACAATACCTCAGTAATATCTGCAGCAGCCCTGTAAAGCAGGATAGGACGATTAACACCATATTACAAAAGGCTACTGGAACGAGGATCTTTGTCTCACTGTTATCTTTAAATACGGTACGATGCTGAACTCATGATGAAATCAGGGCCAGGAACCTCAGTCTAATGTTGACCCTTCGTGGAATCATGCTATGTGAGAAGGTTCAAACTCTTCTACCACTTTATTTTTACATGGGTCCTTACCAAGTTGCTTGATCAGGATGGAAATTAACGACACAGTGGGGAATAGAGTAGATCATTAGCACGGCAGTTTAAAGCTCTGTATGCATCAGTAATAATTGCAAAATCCTCTGGCAACTTGATAGCTATATATCCTCCACTAATTCCCTCTTTATGCATCGTAACATCAGAGGACTTGGATGCTCAAAGCACTACATTTTAAACTGTTTTCAAGGCAGCTTAATAAAAGGCCTGAGTTGAGCACATGCTGATTCTATTAACTTTAATGGCACAAGTTTTCAATCTCAGATAGCTATGTAATTAATAAATTATGCCCAGGCCACAGTTACATGCATGCCCACTCACTCACATACACTTAAGGGATGAGGGGCTAATAGTTCCCCTCCCAAAAAAATGAGCAGAAAAAATCACAACAAAAAAGAATGCATTTTAGTAATATGTGCAGGGCAAACAGTGGCCAGTCTTCAGTTTAGCACTAGTGGAAATGAGTGCTGCACCCCAAAGTCGAATTCAACTGGACTTAACTGTCCAGGGGTCCTTTGTGCACACCATACATTTAAAGTATATTTAAAGCACGTGACTTCCTGCAAAGAATCTTGGGAACTGTAGTTTACCCTTTACAGAGCAACGGATTCCCAGCACACTTAATAAACTAGTTAACGGGGTTCTTTGGTGGAAGTCATATGCTTTAAGTAATAGATATAATTAGCAATAATTGTGCTTTAACTGTATGGTGTGTATCCAGCCTGCATTATTGTTTGTTGGAGTCCCCAAACAAGCACCTGTTAGGATTCAGACCAGAGAAGACTTAGCAATGGGCTCAAGTCCCTAGGAGTATTCTGGAGGAAGGCTCTTTGTGGAAATGCTTCCTTTGTGTGGTCTCACCAAACTGGGAGAGGTAGCCAATGATGCAGAAGGTAGAATTGGGATTCAATAATACCTTAACATATTGGAGAACTGGGCCATGGTCTGGAGGTGTGTAGGATACAGTTGTATCCAATGCTAGTCCTACTCAGGGTAAACCCACTGAAATTAATAGAAATTAATTTAGGTTAATTTCAGTGGCTCTAATCTGAACAGAACTTAGTTGGATACAGTCCTAAGTCTGCTCCTTCCATTCGCTGCCCCATCCCACCCATGACTTCATTCCCATTTTAGCCATTATGCTGACATATATGGGGTTTTCCACTAGCATATATGTCATGGAAAGAGCATGTCTAGCTTGACATAACAGGGCTTTCACTAAATCCTATAGCCAGAAGAAAAACATTGTCACATAAAACTCTAGAACAGGGCTGGGAAGCTTGTGAACCTCCAGATGTTGCAGAGCTCCAACTCCCATCTTCCCTAACCATGGACCATACTGGTTGGGGCTGTTGGCAGTTGGAGTCCAAGAAGATCTAGTAGGACAAAGTCCTCCAATCCCTGCTCTAGAAGAAACGTGGAAGGGAAACTAGCACAAAAAACTTTTCCTTCCAGCATTTAACTGGGAAGACATTTGGCAGAAGATTGAACAAAAACAAAACAAAACAAAAAACTTAATAGTAGTTCCCAGATGTCTAAGATTACCTTTTCAAAGCAGAATTCTGAATTGATAGATTTGGCCCCAGAGCTATTCTTTATGGAGCAGTTAGGAAAATCTAGCAAAAAGGTGGAACCTGAGAGCAGAGAATTCCACTAGCTGTGTGTCTAAGCAAAACATTTTCCAGAGATCTGAGTAGTTTCCCAACATTCAATAAAAAACAGGTTGGATAAAGCCATGTCTTATCTGTAGACCTATATTCTCATGGTATAAATGGATGTGTCTCTAAGAAACAACAACACATGAGATGGGCAGAAGTGTTGGAGGCCAGTTAGAGGTAGCTCCCAGACATATTGGATGCTAATTGCTGGGAATCCCAAGTGAAAAGATTGCTGCTGTGCCCAGGTGCTGCTTTTGGACTTTCCATAGGCAACAAGTTGGCCACTGTGAGAACAAGATGCTGGACTAGATGTTCTAATCCACCAGTGCTCTTTTTATGTTCTTATGTATATTTAAATGCAGCACTGCCCCAATCAAGTATAAAGGGAAGGTGAGGGGGTTACAAAAGTTGGGCAAAACTCCCACTTTCTGCTGAGTGATAGCAAGATTCCAGGGGGTTTCAGGTGCTCAGACAGGGTCTATGTTCATTTGAGAATCAAGATGTGGCAGAGACTGTAATAGCTTTAAGAAATATGGCTTATTCACATATTTACACTTGCGTTTGGAGGGAGTTACAGCATGGTCATCTCAAGGGGCTTGTTCCCCACAGCAGTGCGGCACTGGAGCCCAAGGCATCTCTCCCAGCCAGCCTCCAGTTAGCCTGCCTCGTATGGATCTCTCCCTCTGTTCTCCCTTCTTCCCAACACACCTTGCTAAAGACACTATTCTCCTGTCACCTCTCTCTCACACCCCATCACCTTGGCAGCCTCTGTCTGCCTAGGCCCAAGATTCCTCTTAGTTGTGCCGTTGACACCTTTTTGTCATGTTAACATGTCTCTCCCAGGTGAGGCACTTTAGGTGTTGTTGTTGTTGTTGGTGGTGGTGGTGAAGAACCAAAGCATAGTAAATGCAGGTCATCTCATGCATCTTCAGGTAGGGTCAAGAAAGACTCCTGCTTGAAGCACTGTCAGCCAGTGTTGATAGTTCAATGGTATGACTTGGTGAAGGCAGTTTCTTATGCCTATACAGTGGTACCTCGGGTTACATACGCTTCAGGTTACATACGCTTCGGGTTACAGACTCTGCTAACCCAGAAATATTACCTCGGGTTAAGAACTTTGCTTCAGGATGAGAACAGAAATTGGGCAGCGGTGGCACAGCGGCAGTGGGAGGCCCCATTAGCTAAAGTGGTGCTTCAAGTTAAGAATGTTTTCAGGTTAAGAATGGACCTCCGGAAAGAATTAAGTACGTAACCAGAGGTACCACTGTATAAGAGAGAAAGGGGAAGAGGGAGAGAAGTAGGTGGGGAAGGATGCAGCACTCCCATCTACATGCCTTTTGTGGTTTAAATTGCATCCCACACATCCCACTCTACACCACGATCGGAGGCAGCTGCTACCCTAAGAACCAGTGCAGATGTTTGTGCAGCTGACTCAGGGACTTAACCACAGTATCAAATTTGTTCTCGCTGTTGTAGATTTTGCCTCAATTCTGTAATGATGTGACTTTTTTTTGGTCACAAGATCTTCAGAAGAACACATTGGTCAAGTCTGAAATAAGCAGACTGAAGAACCATGAGCACAATTCAGTCCAACTCCAAATTAACTTCCAGTCAACTTTTCTGTCTTGCATTCCACTCCTAAAAAGAAGGCACTGACATGTAAGGAGTTACGTTCAGAAACAGGGTGTCCTGACTGTTTCTGACTGTTGCCACTTCTGAGGTCAGAATTACACCAGTTTTGTGTAGGGGTTGGCCCATGTTTGTCCCATGTAGACTGTGGAAGGGCATTGCTGGCAAATGATAGCATATCTATCATTTTCCAGAGATGTGGGCAGTTTCTTCCATGTGTTGTAGGAATTTTAGGTATTTTATTTATATATATATTAATTCTTAGTGTGCCAAGCAAAACAAGGCCTCATGTCTGAAGCACAGTCCTGAAACCATTTTGACCCCTGACACAATTTTGACTCCTAGCTGGCCAGGTATCAGATGGCCCAATTGACTTACAAAGGACAGTAGTTAGTCTGCATATGCCATGCCCTGCCAAGGCAGGGAACCTTTTGTTCTCCAGAAATGTTTGTCTGGGAGGGGTCGAGGAGGGATGACCAGGTGTTTCTCTGCAAGGGAGTAAAAAAACACCTTTCCATTGTCTCAGAAATAAACTAATCACAATCTCAAAAGGAATGGCCAGGCTGCCCAGGAAGGGCAATCAGATAAGACATTATCACATGAAGTGGCAGACAGGAGGTAAACAGTGCATTCAAGATTTCTGCTGAACACCGCCTTTTTCTATGATGTAGCTGTGATGTATCTAAGGGGTGGTCCTGGGTTACACCCCTTTTTGTGATGTATGCATGATGTACAAGGGGGTGGTCTTGAGCCGGAAGGGGGGAATTTCAAAGTCTATATAGGAGCTGGCACGCCATTGTTCTGGGTTCTTCTTTGCCTCGTACCTGTTACGTTGGGGGGAACCTCTGTTGCAACAGATTCAATAAATGGGAAGCTGTGCTTTGCTTTTGATAACTCTGGTGTGGTCTCTGTCTGTGGCACAAAGGGAAAAGCTCTAAAATTCCAGCTCTTCCCAGGGAGAAAAATCCGGACTCCCCCTTGGGAAACCCGGACCCAACTTTATGCCTTTCCTAGTGAATTTTGCTTATATCATTTGGCGACGCACGAAGGGACCCAAGTTTTCCAGCGATCTTTGGGGTCTGGGCATAGGGGGCCTGGTGCACACCCAGCCATTTGCAAGGGAGGGCATCCCTCTGCCTCAGGAACCAGGATCTCTGGCAGTAATTGGGAGTCCCAGCGGGACACACCAGAGCAAAGCAAACCCCGGGAAGGAAGTTTTCTTTTTCTTTTTTGTTTTGTTTTGTGGTTTTGTTTTGTTTGGTTTGGTTTGGTTTTTTTACAGGTTAAAGAAATCCCGGATAGCAATCCCAGAGGGCGTGAAGTGAGTATAAGGAATTTTGGGGACACAGTGAAGGGTGGACAAGTGACCGCAGCAACGATAACTTCTTATCTGTTCTATCCCTTTTCTATCTCTCTCTCGGACCCTGGTTAGCAGCACAGCTGCAAGGCTGAGTTATAAAGTAGAACCAAGGTCCTGGGTACAGTGCTTCACGTTACAACGTGCCCGCCGGGAGGCAACTGGCCCTTCGACACCCTGACAGCTCTTGTCACCCCTGCTGCATTTCTCTTTAACCCTTTAAGGCGTAGCCGCAAACCGCCTCATGGAGACCTTAATTGGACATGACCCATGAGAATGGGAACGCAAGGGCGCCTTTTCCTTTCACAACTCTATCTGGACTTACCGCTTGGCATTGCACACGCAAGCGTCCTAAGGCTGGTGGTCCTTTTCTTTAGTTTGTAAAAGGCAGGAACGTTGCTGTCGGGCCCTCAGCAATCTGATTGACACTAGTAAGGGGGGTTCCGATAGGGACTTGATCGCACCGAGCCACCTAGTAGTAGCGCAGCGAACGGTAGGCAGGGCACAGCGGGGACTGTGCGGGCCCAAGGTCCAGGGTGTTAGTGAGTGTCCAGAATTGGGAGGTTCTACTTTGACCCCGACTGCAGTATAAAAGGCCAATCCGTTAAAAGACATGGGTGCACCCCAATCAAGGAATTCCTTTCCCAGACTCCAGGTCAGAACAAAGCCCACCTGTGGCTTGGTCCTGGCCAGGACTCTGAGTCCAACTCCAATTTGTACTTTTAAATTGGTATGACAGGCTTATAAATAAATAAATAAATAAAAATCGCAATTGGTACAGGATGAAGGAAAAATGAAGGGTTGTAACTTTAAAATGTTTGCTAAAAACTTTGAAATTGTTCTGTAACTTGAGTGAATAAGTTTTGTACTTGGAAAAAAAAGGAGGCTAAGAAATGTTTCTCTTTTGTTTAAACCAACTAAAGGATGGGAAATGTGTTTACATGTTATGTTTTGTTTGTTATGTGTGTGAGAGGTTGTTCCTTGTGTAAGGGGTTTGTGTTTAAATTAGCTAAACCACCCACAGAATGCCTTTCTTGAGTGTGCATAGTTTAAACTGCAAGCTTGCTTCAATTTTTAATTTAAGGAAACCATGTTGGACCTGATCAGTCTTAAACATGACAAATATTGAAAAGGGTGGAAGCGATGTGTACATGTTTTCCTATTTTTAAAGAGGCTATAGAAGGCCAATTTTTCTCCAGAGAGTAAAAAGTGTGTGTGTATACTTATTTTTTTTTCCTGCAGTAAGGAGAAGCAGGACAAGAAAGGAAATGGGAGATTGGGAACTTTGAAAATGGTTCATTTAAACTTTGAATTTGTGAACTCACAATGTTCAAGGTCTGCGTAAAAGGAAGGCTGTGCTCTGTACTTAATTTTTCCTGCTGCAAAGTTTTAAAAGTTAAGCACGAGATGCTTTTCAATATAAAATGCAGTATCTGGCTTAAAGTAAAAGGTCCTTTGAGGAATCCTAAAACTGCTTTTAAAATGCTTTCCCACCCCTCTTTGTTCTATCTGATTTTTTTTTTTCCTTTCCCATCTTACTTTTTTCTTTCCCATCTTCTTCTATGCTTAAACAGGTAAATCTACTCAGTAAGCTTCCTTTAACAAGGAAACTCCGAAAGGGGGGAAATGTTGTTTTCTAAAGGTACCCCCATCCCACTTTCCTATGTGTGGTCATTTTAATTCACTGGCTCACCAGGCTTTAGGAAAAATTGTTCAATTATTCTCTTTTTAGCTTTTCTAAAATGTACTTCTATCAAATCTATGGCTTTATATTATTGTGGGTGGTTATATCAACTCTTAGTCTTCCTTATAAAAGACTCTCTCCCTATCTAATTCTAGGAAAACTGTATTCACTTATATCTTCCTGTAAGAAAATTTCTCTAGTAACTTGCACTCTTTAAGGAAATAAACTCTCACTCAAACTATCTTTAGATCTGCTAAAGGGTTCTGTGTAAAGTTACTAATATTCTTTGCTCTTAGTACACGTATGAGCTTACATGATAGTCTGTGTGCATAAGTATGTGACTTTCTCTGGTAATACAAATCTTGTGAACCCTGTATTTCAAGGGGTTGGACTAGGTGACCTCTGGATCCCTTCCAACTCCCAATTTATGGCTATGTGAAAGGTGCAAGCATTTGGAGAGGTGATTTTAAAAATCTTGATGTGGTGCGGGGTTAACATTCAGCCATGGTTTGCTTTTAGTACAGAAAGATGGAAACACTGGATTTCAGAGTTTATTAGAGAGTGATTGTTTGTTTGTTTGTTTGTATTTGTTTCTAAAAAGATTTGTAACTTTGAAATATCTCAGTCTTTACCATTTGTCTATTATTTAAAGTTTAAGCACATAAAAATTCATTATCAAGTAGAATGAGCCTTGACCATTCCTGTACATAAAGGGCAGAAAATCTTTGTCTGCAAAATGGTAAGGCTAAAATGAATTAAAATGTTAGAGAATATGAATTCTGACCCTGTAGCCATTTTCCCATATATAAGGGGGGCAAGGAATTTCTGCCCATGGCTGAATTTGTTAAGAATATTTGACTCTCTGGGCCATTCTTACTCATAAATAAGAGGGTGGGGATTTCCACTAAATGGCCAGAGAAAAGAAAAGAAAAGGATAGCCCTCATTTTAATAGCAATCTGTACCCCAAATCCTGTAGATAAGGGGAGGCATTGGTCCCAATTTCTTTGCCTGGGGTACAGGTATTTGTGTCTGATACAGTAAGCATGAGTCATTAGTGCTGAGACTTCAAGTTGACCAAACTTATATCTCTGGTTTTGGTGGATGTTGAAGTCCCATATAAAGTTTTAAGATTTATAAGCCTATTTCCTAAGCAGCAAGAAACAGGAAATAAAATGTGTCAGAAATTGCTTTAAACTGACCAAACCGAAATTTAATTTGACTAATTTATTGCTGGTTTTGGAAATAGCATGAGCTATTGGATTTCTGTTTAAATTCTAACCTTATTCTTAAAATTCTACTCCTCACGCTTCTCTCCCTTTATTCAAATGGTAATTTAACCAACAGATACAATTCTTTCAAATGGTACAATAGATTTCTGAGTCATGAACTCTGTACATGCACAGAGGCTATGTCAAACGAAAGGGGGTTTTACTAAGAGGTGACAAGGTCACATGCTCTCCACATGGAACTTAAATTCAATCCTTATGTTAACTTGGAATTGAAGGAAAACACCCTTTGTGTCCTTTGCCCCAGGGGCTACTTGAGGAATAACAAAAGAGTTAAGTATTGGGCCATAAAAATAACATGCCAAAATCTTTCCACAGGTAAAATGGGAGGGTAGTGATTTAAATGAATTTTATAACAGGTTTTCTTAAATGCATTTTAGGAACATCTCCTGACAGAGATTTCCACATGAAGCAATTTTCTCTTTCAACAGGATATACAGATCCAAAAGGGCGGAGAAAGAATTTGCAGTTGCAAATTCTATCTCCGAAGGGGGGGAAGAGAAATGGGGGGATTGTTCTCTCCAGGTGACAGACTATGCAAAACCAAGATTCCATTGTTCTATCTCAGTGGGTACTCAAGATGTATTATCTCACATTTGCATTGCAAGATTTCCCCCCCACAACTTTTAACAGGATACTTGAGAAGTCTCAAAACGACTTCCCTCTATGACTTTTATGTCTATTTTGTGTGTGACTTTTATGCTTCTCTGTTGGTTACAAATAATTTGCTTTGTTCGCTCTAATATTTCCTATTAACATTCTAGCTGATTTTGCCACATAAAGAAACATTTTTTCTCTTGTTCTTTTATTTGAGATGTTTAAAAGTTGTGCGTTTTAGCATTTATTTTTGGTTCCTCAGGTCATGTTTTTATATTTTGAGGACATGTGCAAAACATGGAATAAGGTCCTTCATTTTATTGCATCTCCAAAATCCATTTTACTATTTTTTGGAGAAATTTATTTAACTGGTGATCTAATTTTTGTATTTTGTTTCCTTTTAATATTTTATCTTTGGAGTAATCTAATTTTTGTTTTCCTTCCTTTTAAAATTTTTATTTTTAAACAGCAGAAGATCACAGGAGTAACTATATAGAAAATTGATAATATTGGCATACGCTTAACTCCAAATTTTATTGTTTGCAGCTTCCCAAGAAAAATTCAAGGATATTCTCTAACTGTCTTTAAGTCCCCCAAACCCTGCCCCCTTTCTACAGATGTGTTACTACAGACCCAATGATGGAAAACCCTCAGCCAAAATTCCTTGTGACCACAAGACTATCACCTGCAACAGCAACAGACACCAGAGTTTTAAAGGTGGCCACGGAAATCTCATTCAAAAGGACAGACTGAGGGGGGGTGAAGCTGACACAGGGGGAAAGTTGCGCTAAATGACATTTTCTCTCTTTATGACCTCAAGCCCTTGTACCTAGTGGTTAAGGATACGTGTAAAACCAAGAATTGTCTCAAAAATCTCATGACTTCCTAAGGACATCCAAATGGTCTGGAATTAATAATTGTATGTTGTGTGTGTTATGTGTTATAATGTGAGAATGCTGAAATGTGCTTGATATATGTGATTTCCACAAATGGGGGAACAATTGAATTGTAAGGATATTTTCTCTCTTTTGACCTTAAGACTCTGTCCTAGGATTGTCTCAAAGTCATGATTGCTTCAAGATATGCAACTGATATATAATTATTATGTTTTATGTTGTGCGATATTATGCAGAAACATTGAACCATGTCTGACAGTATATGTGATTCCCACAAAGGGGGGGGGCGACCCAATTTTGTGTTTAATTGTTTTATGTCTAATGTACTGCTTAATTCTGATTGTTTAGACTAGTGGAGGAATTCTCATGCATTTTATGTTTTCTAATAGTCCCACATTTAGGTTAGATCAATTTATGACCACATTTCCCTGTCCAACTTTCTCTACACATTTAAATTTTACCAAGGAGAAACTTCAGGACCGATCCATGAAAGCCCAGATAACAGGAAAGTGTCTATGCTTTGATTTATCAGGAGTGATCCCTTATAGAATTAAATCACCCAATTTGAACAAGTGCCCTTTTCTTTAAGGTTTTTTTTAAAACAGATTGGTTTGGAAAGTATCAACCATGGGGCAAAGTAAATTCTAATTTGGCTTAGGTCTGATTGGGCATGTATCCCAGGTGCAATGAACTTTCTTTGGTCCCCTTAGGACAACTGAGCAATTTTCCCATGAGTGCAAGACCAGCCTATAAAATAAAATTCCATAGGAAGGTTAGGCAAGGACATTTCTCTCATGACGTGTTCAAAGCCTGTCCAAATCTATGGCAAATGCCAGGCGAAAAACGGTCAAGAGGAAAGCCCTCCGGGGATTCCCCAGGGATTGTTGCTGCTGTGCAAATGGAGGTTTGAGACCACATGAAAGCTGGATTTGCCACCTGGGAACACATAAAAAGGCAGCAGCAGAACAAACTGCATTTTTCAGTCATTGGTGATCCTGCTAAGTGAAAAGCATAGGCCACAATTGAAAATGTTTCTCCCAAAGTGCTGAAATGCCACAAGTAAATTTCTTCAGATTTATACGAAAACATCCATTTAAAACATACCTGGTTATTATTTGTGAGGCAATAATTTTTTTTATCAAAAAATTAAGCCTCAAATGGGGGAATTGTTGTAGGAATTTTAGGTATTTTATTTATATATATATTAATTCTTAGTGTGCCAAGCAAAACAAGGCCTCATGTCTGAAGCACAGTCCTGAAACCATTTTGACCCCTGACACAATTTTGACTCCTAGCTGGCCAGGTATCAGATGGCCCAATTGACTTACAAAGGACAGTAGTTAGTCTGCATATGCCATGCCCTGCCAAGGCAGGGAACCTTTTGTTCTCCAGAAATGTTTGTCTGGGAGGGGTCGAGGAGGGATGACCAGGTGTTTCTCTGCAAGGGAGTAAAAAAACACCTTTCCATTGTCTCAGAAATAAACTAATCACAATCTCAAAAGGAATGGCCAGGCTGCCCAGGAAGGGCAATCAGATAAGACATTATCACATGAAGTGGCAGACAGGAGGTAAACAGTGCATTCAAGATTTCTGCTGAACACCGCCTTTTTCTATGATGTAGCTGTGATGTATCTAAGGGGTGGTCCTGGGTTACACCCCTTTTTGTGATGTATGCATGATGTACAAGGGGGTGGTCTTGAGCCGGAAGGGGGGAATTTCAAAGTCTATATAGGAGCTGGCACGCCATTGTTCTGGGTTCTTCTTTGCCTCGTACCTGTTACGTTGGGGGGAACCTCTGTTGCAACAGATTCAATAAATGGGAAGCTGTGCTTTGCTTTTGATAACTCTGGTGTGGTCTCTGTCTGTGGCACAAAGGGAAAAGCTCTAAAATTCCAGCTCTTCCCAGGGAGAAAAATCCGGACTCCCCCTTGGGAAACCCGGACCCAACTTTATGCCTTTCCTAGTGAATTTTGCTTATATCACATGCCACCAGTAACCACCCCTCCTCTCCCTCTATATGCAGCAATATAGAGAAAACCCATGCAGTGGTTGTGAAGAGCATAATACCGGTAGGATACCAAGTGTGCCTGTAGGGGTCCCTATTGCTGGTTCAGACACTGAGGCTGAAGAAATAGGGTTGCTATGACATCATTGTACTTGGTGTGTGTGTGATGATTCAGAAAGTGTGCAGTAGGCATGGCCCCGTCATTAGTTCCCTCTGAATGTGAGCAGAATGTAGACATCATTGTTAGTAGAGTCCCTGATTGCCACTGGTGGTGTTTCCTGGGTCACTGTGATGCACCTCTCATTTTTATGCCATTAGTTTATTTTCTGGTTGCATGTTTCCCACCCTGCCCTTGTAGACTGGGAAAATCTAGAACATGGCAGCTGTTCAGGCTCCCCCCGCTATCAGAATTAGGATTGCTCTGCCTAGCATTTTAAAAGTTCTATGGTATTAGCACACAACAGCTGATGTTGCAGCTATCCTTGGATCAGACTACTGCAACCAGTTTTATTTAGATGGAGACGAAATTAATCATTGACCTTCACTAATGCACATACCATACTTCGCAGCTCCAAGGATGATGAAGCTCTTAAGATTCCTTGGTGTATTTTTCTGGTAATGTTAAATGGAAAAGTTCATTAAGGGATAGAAAATTCCCAGCTCAGCTAATTTATGTGCCAAATGGCTCTGTTCACTTCCTGCAGAAGGTGGGTTGAAACTGAGCTGTCCAGCACTAAGTCACCTCATACAAAGGTTGTGGGACCAAATATAACTAGTCACTTGATAATTCGCTCCCCGTTAATTCTGGAAAGAATGCGAGTGTTGAAACAGACAAAAACATTCTGATACTTAGGAGCATTTAAAGGGCATTTCCAGATTATCGTATTTTGTAGGAAATAAATGTCCAGTTGCGTTACTCATTTGTTGCGTGGGATCCAGACGTCTGTCTTCAAGGTAGTTGGGGAACATAACAAAGGCCCTAGATGAGAAATAAACAGCACTCCCACACTGAAGTATAAAATGTAATAAAGACTCTTAATATACAATACAATGCAAAAAGAAAGTTTATCATAACACATCAGCACCTAAACATTCATCCATATTTTTCTGTGTGCACCTTCCTTTTGAGCATCAAAAGCTGAGTGACACTTTTCTCATTTTTTTACAGGAGGTAAAATGTATGAGCAGTGTCTATTCCCCAAGTGTACTCTAATCTCACAGCATTTGGTTCAAACCAGGTCATCATTTGGTCTGCATTATCCATGGGCCAGACTGGATAATATTGGGCAATATCCCTCACTGAGGTACAATGTAAACACTTGCTCACCCAGTGCATTAGCACTGGCTCCACATGTACACATTGGGATAGGTTGTGTGAATTCTACTTATATGAATGCAATTCCAAGTAAAAAGAAAAAGAAAAAGTAAAGGACCCCTGGATGGTTAAGTCCAGTCAAAGGCGACTATGGGGTTGTGGCACTCATCTTGCTTTCAGGCCGAGGGAGCCGGCGTTTGTCCACTGACAGCTTTCTGGGTCATGTGGCCTGCATGACTAAACCACTTCTGGTGCAACAGAACACAGTGACGAAAACCAGAGTGCACAGAAACACCTTTTACCTTCCTGCCACAGTGGTAACTACCTACTTGCACTGGTTTGCCTTTGAACTGCTAGGTTAGCAGGAGCTGGGACAGAGCAATGGGAGCTCACCCCGTCATGGAGATTCGATCCGCCAACCTTCAGATCGGCAAGCCCAAGAGGCTCAGTGGTTTAGACACAGCAGTTCCAAGTGCCAAGGTACAAATTGCTTATATGATATAATTTGGAAAATCATCCATGTAGTTTTCTGCTTTGTATGTTGAACTGGACATATGCAGATGGCATTCACATGTCTTGTCCCTGCATGCGCTTGTGGGCTGGAACACTGAGTGGGTGAGTGGGGAGCTACATTCACATGTTGGGACAAGTTAAGGGAGATGTACCATCTGTTTCAATATATTTCCCAAAGGGTAAACACTGGGCCTCTGATGCATGTTTGGTATATTAAATAACTTCTGAGGACCTTGAGGAAAGAAACGGATATGAGGGTGTCATTACGCTCAGGTGAAATTTGCTTATGCTCTTTTACAAGGAAGATTTAATTATACTCTTATTACAAAACTGAACTAATTTGGATGATTGATATGCTCAGAGAGAAAAAAAGAGGACCATGGTGTGAAATAATTGGTGTAAGCAGGTTTAAATTAGTTGGCTGTAACCTGAGACCATCAGCACATGGAAATAAGTAGGAGAAAATGATACTTTCCTCGGAATTAGTGTTTCTTTATTTTGAAAAATGGTCTTGCCATGAGCACTTCAGGAGTGGTTAATAGCACTGGGATCAAGGTGTCAGCTATTGCTAGTGTTTCATAATAAGTAATTCTGCTTTTCAAATAGTGACATGTATAATTGCTCCAGTATTAAAAGGAAACCACAATTAAATTGCTCCAAACCTTAAAAACATTTTCCCCCCTTTCCACCCAACATGTTTCATTGTAAGAGACATGAACAAAATGATGGTAAGAAATGTTTCAAATTGCACTTCCAATCTTGTTGGGAGAGGGGTGGGGGTGGGCTTCAACACTAAAATATGTCTACTTGAGACCTTCATAAGTAACATGTGGTTTTATATTTTAAAAACGTGGATTCTTTTTCTGCCTGAAGGAAAGCTTTGAGAAGCTGCTGGGTTTGCTTACTTCCTCAGTATCAGGAGCTGGCCCGCTGAGAGAGACCATTTCCCCAAGTCTCCAGCATTCCTTAAAAAAACTCCATTCCATTAGCATCCATTACACAGAGCCAGAAGCAGAGGCTTTGCAAATCATATTTACTTCCAATACGTTGAGTTTCTTTCGAATGCCTAGGCAATTGCTTTAGGATTGGTTAGGAACATAGTGTTAGGGAAGATACACAGGAGCTACCGGTATGATACAAGGAGATGGTGGCATTCTCTGATGGTTTATGCAGGGCCTTTATAGAAGCCTGAACTTGCTTAGTTAATATCCTTCTAGGCTGTGTCCTTTAAGGATTTAATTATGTTTAGAGATGCATCAGGTGACGATAGATTACTGCAATGTGAGCTGATTTTATTATTATTATAAAAAATAACTTTTTATTGGGTTTTATAAACACAGATCACTGGAATATTAAACGATACAAATAAATAGACTTGGGAGCTGATTTTTAGACTACAGAGACAGGACAGAGATCGAGGCTCATCAGGACATGAGGTCAATCTGGATACTAAATGCCAAGACTCAGGATTGATTCATGTGTTTGCAGGATCAAAGTCATGAGAATGACAAGGACTAGTGCTTCTCACACGAACAGTAGAAGAGGGCAGCTTGCCAACCCTTTGATGTACCTGAGATGATGCCATTGGTACTACCCCTGGCTGAACACAGGGATATGGCTCCCACACCCAAATAATATAAATATGGGAGACTGGAGCGCTGCTAAGTTTAAAGAATGAAGACATTGAAGACATTGCCTTAGACTGAAGGAGTGAAAGGAATAGCTGTTGCTCTGGAGGTGCTTTCCCAGCCATGAGAAATCTGATTTTTTTAATGCTTTACTTTGTATTCTTTGCTAGCAAATAAACTTGTTAAAGTAACCACCTTGGTGTTTTTATTGTCTGCCTGAAACAAACAAACAAGCAAGAACCCCTTGCGTCTTGGCAAGGCACACGATAACATAGGAAGCTTATACTGTGTCAGACCACAGGTCCCTCTTTATTCGACTCGCTGAAGCCCTGATTGTGACTTTGGTGGGACTATACTAGAACCACGCCAAATAAAAGTAAATGGCTTGGGGATTCCCGTCTGTAATAGAGCAGCATAAATAATCTTGAAAGTGTTGCTTGCTTATGACTGTATGTCATTCTTGAAGGCGGAAAAAGTGACTTAAATGTGGTTCTCATTAGATCACAACCAGATGGGCTTTATTAAGAATAATATTAAGTGATTTTCTGCTTATGTTATGGTGTAGCACTACCTTACGTTCTCCAAATTGTATCGCACTCTATAGGGCTTTGAAAGACACAAAAATGTGGCCACGAGGAAGTCAACTATGTATTTCTTTTTTGCTGCCTTAAGCTGAAAGCTATGTGAAATCCAGATGTATTTGTTGCATCCAAAGTTACTTTGGGTTATAGTCACCATTAATGAATCTGCATGTCTTGGGTCATATCCCACTGAAACTTCTGGGAAATCCAAATTCCATTACCTCAAATACAGCAAAGGGATTGTAATTAGCGAGCACACCACATCAGAGTAAAATGTATTTATTCTGGTTGATAAATTGATGGTTTCCCTTGTGCTCTGTAGCCAAGTGGATGAAGCTTCTTGATAGCCGGGACAAGTCCTTTCTTACAGAAGGATGAAGGGAACTGCCTCAGCTGGCACCATGGATGTGGGCTGATGATGGCAGGAATTGGTGTGTGAATGATGGACTTTTAAAAGAGGGTTCTCCTAGGACATTTGGCTGCCTGAGCCAAAAATGGCATGCCTGTATTCACTGACCTTTATAATAGAATCAGTTCAAAATGCAATGCTTGAAAAGGCGGAACAGATATGTGGACTGAAAGGATAGCCTCTGCAAGAGGAGAAGAAAGCTCCTTTGGATGATAGCTATCTCATTTAAACAGGACTTTAAAAAACAATATTCATGGGAAGAAGAAATGCTCCAGTATGAGACAGTTGTGTCCATTTGCCTAGTGACACCTAGTGATAATGACATGAGATGATGACCTTTGAGTCAAATAGCCAGAAAAGGGCCATGCAGTCCAGAAGACCTACAGTCAACACATCAGTCTACTTGTCATGTAATAAGAGAGTACAAGAACCCTGGAGACAGACCTATTTTGAAGCAATGGCCTCTGCAGCACTCCAAGGAGCAGCAGGACACTTCCATCATCATCCCACTTCACCATTCCTCTGTGCTACTTGACTGGCCATCTAGTTATATATTTGGTAAATATTTATTGCAGGACATGGGTGGTGCTGTGGGTTAAACCTCAGAGCCCAGGGCTTGCCGATCAGAAGGTCAGTGGTTCGAATCCCCATGACGGGGTGAGCTCCTGTTGCTCAGTCCCTGCTCCTGCCAACCTAGCAGTTCGAAAGCACGTCAAAGTGCAAGTAGATAAATAGGTACCGCTCTGGTGGGAAGGTAAATGGTGTTTCCGTGAGCTGCTCTGGTTCGCCAGAAGCGGCTTAGTCATGCTGGCCACATGACCTGGAAGCAGGGCCGGCGCGTCCATTAGACGAACTAGGCAGTTGCCTAGGGTGCCAAAATGGAGGGGGCGCTGGCCAGCCTGCCCCCCGCCGCTGCCCCAACCAGCGGCGGAGCAAGCAGCTTGGGGCAAAAACCGCGGTGGCGGGGGCGCCAAAATGGAGGGGGCGCTGGCCAGCCTGCCCCTTGCCCCCCGCCGCCGCCCGGTGCCGCCCCAACCAGCGGCGAAAATCTGATTCAGTAGTGTTCACCTATAAGGGTAGCATTGTCCTAACTCCATGATGACTTCATTTACATACAGTGATGTCATCACAACCAAATCTGATTGGGTATGTGCAGATTCGTGACATCATCCTCACCATTATGTGATTACTGATGGCCTGGAAATACCAATGCAACTAATCCAGGAAGTAGTGGTAATTAATTTATTTATTTTTAAATGTGCAGACATAGCAGCAGATGGAGAAACAATAGCAGTGAACAGGGCTCTGGACAGGTCAATGTTTTGAAAATTAAGACCCTTGGACACTGAGAGAGTGTCCTAGGGAGCCATTGGATATATCAGAGCTTACTCTCCCAGGTCCACACCAGGGAGCATTCTGCAGGCACATGGGGACAGGCTTCAGATTCACGGCATCTTAAGCCTTCTCTTTCACTTGGCATGCCCCCTTTATGTTGTGTGGGGAGTGTGCCACCCCTCCCATTGTAGCAAAATACAAATAAATATTAGAAAATAATAAGGAGGCAATAGAAAGTGAGGAAAAAATACGAAGGCCACCTTCTGCCTTTGTACCTACTGCCCGTATAGAATTGGTTTGCTCAGCCTTTTTTTTGGGGGGGGGCAGAACATTTGACATAGACCTACTACTTAAAACAATGTTGATCCCAGCAGCCTGGTCAAAACAGGAAGCTTTTTCAATGCCCTCTTAAATGGGTCAACAGAGAGGCTCCAATGGGAAAGAGTTCCAGAACCAAGGTGCCTCTGCCAACAAAGTTCTGTTTCTAATGGTAGTCAATTTTACCTTAAAGTACTTCTTTTACCTTAGAAAAAAGTGTCCCATTTTCTGGAACCTGAATCACAGGGATTCAAACATATATTCCTCATATATCCAAGACCCACAACCCATGCTCATTTGTGAGGTTCTGCATTTAAGAACCTGGATTCCAACTCTCGTTCCCCACAAGGCTCTTATTTCCACTTTAGCGACGGTGTAGGCTTCTGAAAATAGCTCTTAATAACGGAAAACCTGATAAAACTCTAGCTGAACTGAAGTACTGCCAGTGCAACATTAGACGGCAGTTACCAATCTTCAGAACCTTAATAATTGGAAACAGAAATTGAGAAGTCAAGAGGCGCAGCTAGCGGTTCATGCTGATGATAAATCATAAGCCCTTGTGACTAAATTTATGCACAGGTGACAACAGCTATATTTCCTTCCTTTGTTTTTCACATCTACAACAGATGGTCCACAGTTATCTCTCACGGCCATTAGACTGCCGTATCTTTCGGACATTCTTTTGATCATAGTCAGCAGATCAGCTACTACTGATCAAAGATGCCTCTGCAAGCAGAACGATGGCTATAGAGTCAGCTGTAGATAATCATGGAGGATACAGCTAGGTACTGGCAAATCTGTCAATTTTGGTTGGACTCAGCGCCTCAATTTTCCATTGTAAAGTTCAGTTTGCCACATTTCGACATTAGTTTGATATATGTATGCATACACACACACACACAGAGTTCACATGAAAACTAATCAGCATTTTAATGTGCACTTCTCCTAGTTTACACATTTTTTGCAAGCCCTTTCCCCTAATAGAATGCATTTTGTATGTTAGAGATCCCACCAGCAACACTTCTGTCCATCCTTACATTTGGTGGGAGGAAGAGGCAGCTTTGCACTGGGAGAATGATACCCCTGTCCAATCTCGTTATTCCTTCAGTATACCAAATCACCTAGCTCAATTCAGCCTCATTTCAGTACAAATCTAAGGGCGCTTCCTAAAGGTAAAGGTAAAGGGACCCCTGACCATTAGGTCCAGTCGTGTCCGACTCTGGGGTTGCGGTGCTCATCTCGCTTTATGGGCCGAGAGCCGGCGTACAGCTTCCGGGTCATGTGGCCAGCATGACAAAGCCACTTCTGGTGAACCAGAGCAGCGCACGGAAACGCCGTTTAATGGGAGCTCACCCCGTCGCAGGGATTCGAACCGCCGACCTTCTGATCGGCAAGCCCTAGGCTCTGTGGTTTAACCCACAGCGCCACCTGGGTCCCTTAAGGGCACTTCCTAACCCACCATTAATCTTAGACATCTGTGAATAAGCCAACATCTTCAGGGAGAGGGTTAGGTGAAACACTGGCAGACACATTTTTGGGGTGTTGTAAACAGAGGTGTTAATATCTCAATAAAGGAGCACAGACTTTAGAACTGGATGAACTAGTCATTATCTGTAATATCTGGAATATCTGGGTACTGCACTGATAGTAAGAACACACACACACACACACACACACACACACGTAGCAAAGTGAAGTTGTTTTTTAAAATGGCTTATAATAAAATTCTACCAATGTCTACCCAGAAGTAAGCCCTATTGACTTCAAGGGGGGAATGTGCTTCCAAGTAAGTCAATCTTAGGTTGCACCTGTAGTGTCAGGATAGCAGAAACACAGGTCAGGACCAAGCAATCCATTCTAACCCAACTGTACTTCATTGCTATAAACATGTCTGGAAAAAGTATACTTATGAACCACTGAAGCAACACAACTGTGGAAAGTCATGTGCCCCCTCCCCAAAGCACCAACTTCGAAGCACATCGCCCCAGAGCATACACAACAGCTGCCTTAAACTGTTTCTCTCACATGGCCAATGACTGGATATAGCTTTGGAAATATGTAGTTAATCTGTAACCTAGTTTGATAATTATTAAGATGAAGGAGCTTTGAAATATATAGCACTTGACCAGAAATGGAAGAGGTTAGACTTGTGTGTCAGATGTTTTCCTTTAATTTTCTGGTAACTATTATAGGACCTCTGTTTATAAATAGCAATTGTCAAAAATAATAGTAATGAAAAAGAGATGGAATGGCACATGCAGACATGTGGATTCTTTTAATATTTACTGGAAACTTGTCTCAGTGGAAAAGCAGAGTGCTCTGGCCATTTTAATGGAGTGAAATACACTTTTTATTATAAGCATTAGCATGGATGATGCTGGCTCTCCCCATTTCCTATTTCCTTTATGAATATAGATATTTGCTTCTTTTAACAATCTATCTGACATTAACAGGACAGAATCCACAGCCTTGAAGAAATTTTTAATGGCACATTTTACAACATAACACAATAATTTTGAATATTAATGACTCATATGGTTCAAGGGAATTGAAATAGGGGACGACTAGGGTCCTTCACTAGGCTACTAGGCCTTCTCAGTAGAGTCTTCATTTCTCTAATGCCAAATGCAACTTTGGCTGCTACACTATACCAAACAAAAAGCCTATGTAGGACTCCCAGAATTTCTACATCTACTGATCTATATCTTTACTATAGATTTCTATCTATATATTGTTAAACACCAGTTTAGGATTTCCAGTTCTTGTCCTCTTCCCATGCCTTTAAGATCCCCCTGGCACAGAAATATAGCAGGCAATATATTGGAGATAAAGTGATGGAAAAGGTTTTTCGTGCATGCTATGTCATACCTAAAGGCAAATTTTGAATGTCTGCAACCTGAAGACTTACTATTATCTGCAGAGAGCACATGCCCCCTGTTTTGAAAGAACTTCATTGGTTTCAAGGCATTGGTGTTGACCTTAAAGCCCCAGTGGTTAGCGCCCTGTCTACTTACTGGAGGATCTACTGCAATTGTAAACCTCCAAACAACCTCTAATGCAGGCTTCCTCAAACTCGGCCCTCCAGATGTTTTTGGCCTACAACTCCCATGATCCCTAGCTAGCAGGACCAGTGGTCAGGGATGATGTAGTCTCAAAACATCTGGAAGGCGAGTTTGAGGAAAGCCTGCTCTAATGTTTTCTGGGGATTTTTTGTAAGAACCATCCTGGATCAGACCAAAGGCTGATCTAGTCCAGCATTCATTTCTTGTGGTAAGCCCATATGAAAAGCAATAGCAATTTATTCCCATGATTGCTAGCAAATGGTATTCAGAGGCATACTGCCTCTGATATTGGGGGCAAGATAGCAATCATGACTAGCAGTCATTGATAGTCTAATATTCCAGTCACTGATAGTCTAATATTCCATTAATTTGTCTTAATTTATCTAATTTAACACTGTCCAAGCTGGTGTCAATTATGATGTATTGTGGTATCAGATTCTACAGTTCAACTACAGTGGAACCTCGATTTTCTAATGTAATCCATTTTGGAAGACCGTTGGACTTCTGTAATGCTTGAAAACTGAGGATCAATGGGCGGTTGGCAAAATCCATTGAAAAAATGAAGAAACACGCCTCAGAAGCTGTTGGACTTCTGAGGCGTGTTCGAAAACAGAAGCAATTCCTTCCAGGTTTTTGGCATTTGGGTTCTGAATCATTCATCAACAGAGACATTCGAGAACCGAGGTTCCACTGCCTGTCCACTTTCTCTATAACATGAATAGTTTTATAACCTCTATCACCCAACAGTCAAAATGGACCAGGGGGTGGGAAACTGTCCAGATCCTGCTTCCCACTCTGCTTTTAGGATGGCGGATCAGAAATGTCAGTGATAAGAAAAAGTTCACAAACTTCATTGTTAATGTGTAATATCTGTAAATTACTGTACTGAAAAAATGCAGGGCTGCTTTATGTTCAAGCGTGAAGAAGAAGAAAAAGCCACAATTTTGCCAAAAGGAAAATGAGCTGCTTTGTAGAAAGGGCATTACAAAACTGTCTTTTCTTACTCAGACGTAAGCCCCATGAAGTTTACATATTAGTAAATGTTCTTAGCACCGCTGTCATTGTTCTCCTAATATAATCCACTATTTCAGTGAAAGCCCCTGGAAAAGGCAGGGACTACAGTAAAACAGCTTCTTGCTGTTACGAGTTATTATTTGCGTTACAAGGAATACAATGAAAAATAGAATCCTTTGTGTCAGAAACCAGAAGCTCTCTGCCAGATTATATCGAGGCAAATGATTTAGTGTCCCTTCTTGACTGTGTTAATTGTTATCCTAGTCGCCCAGGAAGGGAATTTTAAACATGCAGAAGTCTTGCAAAAATAAGCTCCCAGCACATTTATGACTGTCTCAACAACATCCCAGCTTTCCGGCTAGATGGGTGTTCGGTTCAGAGGAAAGTTGATTTTGCTTTAGCATAGCAAATAAAGAGTTCCCACAGATATATATCTGAGGGGGGCGGGCGAGCTGGGGAGATCTATAAAAATAGTTATGAAATTCAACAAAAGTCAAATGAGTAAAGAGGTATGGCTAGGAGGCATAAAGCTCTACTATCTTAGGAAGGCTTCTGTAAGATAGGAATTGCTGGCAAGAATGCAGTAGCTGAGCATTTCATTTAACCATTAGCTAGGGTAGATTTGACATAGGTCAAAGTACAATTTTAGAAGGGAGGGGGCATGGAAGGGGAACTTTTCTCTGCTTGCAGACTTCACATTATTTATTTTGTGTAGGGCTTAATCACAGTCGTCTCTAAGCAGTATGCAGGAGACGCAATACAATAAGACTAAAAATGAGTTTTTTAAAAGGCTAGAAATGAGTTAAAACTATAAAATCAGAGTTCCGTTAAAAAGCCTGCTGGAATAACGTAAAGTCCTCAGTAAGCATGTAAAGAATACACTTATAGCATAACTTTATAGTTTAAAGTTTATACCATAAACCTAACCCCATCTTCTTGGAAGTAAATACTAGTAAATGCAATGGCACAAACACATGCACTTAGGATCTCTGCCATACTAATGAAAGGAATGTGTGTGGGATGGGATTTAGGAGTGTGTTGAGACGTTGGTTCCAAGAGATCATTTTAGCCTTTGAGTGACCTCTGGTATGGAATGACAATATAACTAGTTGCGTGCAGGCTGTAGACCCAGGCAAGACTTCACTACCTTCACGTGTTTTAGAGAAGGGGAAATTTTACCAGGTGTAGCTTGATTTAAAATCAACAAACATGGTGGATTACAGCCAGTGTTTTGGAGCAAGGTAATTGTAAAATAGCAGAAGGGCAGAAAATTCAATGGCATATCCATCCCCGCTTTGCTTCAAAAAGCGTCACACACGTTGTTAATGAAACATTGTTAAAATTGGATCCAGCAGAATTAAGAGCAAATTCTAGACAGTAGAGTTGTATCTGTGATGTAATATACTGGGATTAGAAGCCTGACTGCTGAAATAAGATCTTGACTATTGGAACTGAACATCTTGAAAAGCAGTTTTTTTTTTTTTTTAACTTAAGTCCGGCTTGAACATAAGGAAATTTTGTGGGTTTCTCCAATCTCCTTTGTTGCACCTGCCTAAATCTGTTCTGGGTTTTCTCTTAACCCT
The DNA here is from genome assembly GCA_034641385.1 of Darevskia mixta. Taxonomy (NCBI): domain Eukaryota; kingdom Metazoa; phylum Chordata; class Lepidosauria; order Squamata; family Lacertidae; genus Darevskia; species Darevskia mixta. The sequence goes on from JAWWNH010000063.1 coordinate 10,987,583, forward strand.
CTGGAACAGATTTGGGGAGGGTGTGTGCAGAGAGAAGTGAGCGGGAAAGTTAAGGTAGTTGGATATTGTCCATGCTGTCTAACACGTTTTCTGATGACAGGTCTTCACAGTCCCTCAACATACATTTCTGAGCCCAATTCAGTGTTGGTGCTGACCTTAAAAGCCCTAAATGGTTTCTGCCCAGTATACTTGAAGCAGCATCTCCACCCCCATCATTCAGCCCAGACACTGAGGTCCTGCTCCAAGGGCTTTCTGGCAGTTCCCACTGCGAGAAGTGAAGCTACAGGGAACCAGGCAGATGGCCTTCTTGGTAGTGATGCCCGCTTTGTGGAATGGCCTCCCATCAGAACTCATGGAAATAAACAAGTATCTGACTTTTAGAAGACATCTGAAGGCTGCCCTGTTTAGGGAAGTTTTTAATGTTTGAAGTTTTATCACTTTTATATTATTAATATTCTGTTGGGAGCCGCTCAGAGTGGTTGGGGAAACCCAGCTAGATGGGCGGTGTGTGTGTGTGTGTGTGTGTGTGTGTGTGTGTGTGTGATCGTGTGTTCTGAAATGTGCCTGCTCTGCCCTCATTATCAAGCCCAATCAAATGCAATGGGTAGGCCTTAGTCACATAAGCACACCCAGTTGACAGGCAGGTGTAAAGGCAATTCCCTCAAATGTTTGCTCTTCTAGAACAAACCTCTTCTGGAAAAAAACAAAACCAACCCAATACTTTTGCCCCCTGACAGACCTGTTTACACAAATTAATGTCAAGGATAGATTCCAACTTCAGAATAACCAAATTGGAACACACAGGGGCATTTAGTGTGTCAAATGAAACTAAACTGGACAACTTTCTGCTGCACAGTAGCAACTCACAGAGCTCCAAAAAGCTCACACCCAAAGGGAAAGGGGAATGTTTCGCCAGTATACAGCCATGGGCAGAATGTCCAGCTTCTCTAGGTGGGAAACTATGCTGCAAATGAGACTGGCTACATGCAAAAGGGAAGGTTCTGCCCAGTCTCTGCAGCCTTCGCCAGAAATGCAAATAGAAAAACAGGATGCTTGCTGAAGGATTGAATGTGCATGATATGTCCATGCGTATTAAGGGGTCATTGTTGAAGGAGAATGCTGGTAAAGGTGAAGGTTTCATTACAGCAAATTTTCTTCTGCCTTTCACAGCATGCATTATATATGTTTGTACGTTTGTATATGTTTGTATATGTGGAAATCAATAAAGATCATATTAGAAGAAGAAGAAAAGAAAAGAAATTAGAAGTATGGGATGGAAATCTCAAAATAAATAAGATAAAGAGGAAGATCCCCAATAAATAAATAAATAAATAAATAAATAAATAAATAAATAAATAAATAAATAAATAAATAAATAAAGTGTGTAGGTTGTACTTCCTGTAAGCTTCCTTTCCTTAGTCTCAGTGTTGCCCTTATAGTACTCAGAAGGGAAGAAGATGGAGAGGAAAGTAGAATTAGTTGTCTTTGCCTGTTGCTCTCTCTGGCTTGACCTCCTTTTGGTCTTTCTGCCTTCCAACCTACCAGTTCCAAGGAGCACCAGACATCCCTGGTCATTCTTTCTCTCTCTCTTCCTCTTCTTCTTCTTTTAGTTTAACAAAATCCATTTAGTGCTTGATTGTAAGGGGGGACCCCTCTCTAAGCAGGTTACAAGAATATATAAAACAAAGCATTAAAATTGATAATAAAAACAGTTGAAAACAAGCATATTTGGAAGATGATCCAACAATGATCAACAATTGCTAAAAAGAAATAAACCACATGTAGCTTCTATATGTCTATGTGGTGCTGATAATGCCAAGTTTCCAGGTTTGATGGGAATAAAACTTGCATGGGACAGCTGCATATTCCTGCATTGCAAGGGGTTGGACTAGAGAACCCCCAGGGTCCCTTCCAACTCTACAATTCTATGTTTCTATGAAAACATTCAAAATGTTGATAAAACCAGGGCCTTACACACCTCTTATAGGCAGGCATTCCTGGGTGGCTACTAGCCCAGAGAATGCTCAGCCTTGTCTGCCATCAGTCAGTCGTCACTTGATAGGGCATTCCATGCCAAGGGATCACCCCAAGAAGTCAGACTTGCCCCACATTTGACGTTAGACCCCCTGTTGGGCCTCAGTAGGCCTGTAGACCAGAGGTTCTCCATTGCTGAATTATAGCTTTGAATATCCAATTATAGGGACAAACGACAGAGAAAGGCATCAGCTACATTGGGTTCTTGTGAGTGTCTTACGTAGATGCACTTGCTGCAAACAGATTAGATGGAGTCTGTTCTGCTCCATCAAGACCATTCTTGGAGTTTGCAGGCTCTGAAGAAGAGCATCTTGAGGCCGTGTGTGTGTATTCTAAATATTCACTGAGAAATGAAATGCAAGCCATAAAGTATTAAAAGATGAAGCTCTATTTTGAAGGGTAGCTTTGAAATGCGGGAATGTAAACATCGGGCAAATGATATAGCAAGAAATGCGACAGGGTTATTCAAAGACTGCAATGCCTAATTCTTTTTTAGTGGTGACAAAACAATGTGCCTCTTTTGCATAACTTAATCCAGAGCAAACCATTTAAGCATGGGCGTGTTTTTGGAATGAGTACTTCTACATGGTTGCGGAACTACATACAGCACAAGCAGTTAAAAGCCACAGTGAATCATTTTCTCATGGAAAAAGAATGATCTGCATGAGGTTACTATTGGATTCACACGTCATTTTACAGCCAAGGCTAATAGACATTTAGATTATTTTAAGAAAACTACAGAGGATTAACATATACAATAGCCTCATTCATCAGCGAGGAAGTCTATTTCTGTTCAGGTGTTTAAAGAAACGCAACAGAATTTACAAAGAAGCCAACACTTGGTAGATTTATCCCTACCACAGTACTTAGTTTATTTAAAGTGACACACGTATCCCAATTTATGCTTTATCTGTTAAATTGCCATGTGCGTCTAGAAATATCCCACCATAAGAACACAACCCTTATAAAAATTCCAACATATGCAGACCTCCTGGCTCTGTGATTCTGGAACAAATGGTTTATAGTCAGAGTATGTGTTACTAGGGCAGCCACCTCCCAACCAGCCCCACACTTCCATTCCAAGTGCTTTAAGGCTGAGAGGAACAGATTAAACATTTCTGTCCCTTCCGGAAGACTGTGGTGGTCTCAGTGCCTTATGTGGTGTTTACCCCAGGTGCTAGGTGAGGCAGGCAGGCAATGAACAGCCACTGCAGACTTTTAACAGGTCCTCCAAGACTTCTAAGCAGGATGTCAATATAACACCATCAGTGTGGATGATGTGTTACCTATTACAAGAGGACAGCTTCCTACCTTAAGAGGATAACAATCTAAAATTTGGCACAGGGGAGTGGCACAGAAGGAGGATGGGGCTAGAGGTAGGAGTAAGAAGGGGAAGCATACATGCACATTTCATTTTCCTGTGCTTAGAGTTGGTTACTGTAGGGAGCAGGGCAGGGTTGGGGAACCTGTGGAATTCAGCTTTCATCAACCCCAACCAGTATGGACAATGGTCAAAGGTAATGGGGACTGTACTCCAGAGGACTACAGGATTCCCAGCCCTGGTGTAGGGACTAGGGTCGGAGGGGAGTTTTGTTCACTTAACATTTTAAAGTGAACTGTTGTAATTTGCAGTTCCTGGATTTATATGTAAATCAGAACATGGTTACCAATTGATTGTGAACTTCTCTGAATTTTGTGGTGCAGTCTCTGCACATGAAGCACATAAAAATGCATATTTCATGGGGGAAATGCACACAAAATGTGTATTTTACGGAAAGCATATGCAAGAATGTGTGTATTTAAAATACCGATTCCCATGTTTCAAAAAGCACCCCCTGAGAATGGAACGGGATGGTTTTATGATTGAAATAGAATGAAAATAAGCTTATCTATCAATCCCCAGTAGGGTTTAAGAGGTTTTGCTGGTAAAGACTTCATGAAAATGATGGGTTTTGATGAAAGTAAGAGTTTTGGCACCATAAAGGTATTTCTGAGGGGCAGTTCTTGATGTAAGGGATATTAAAGATAGGGGAAGTTTTAGAAGATCTTTGGGGTAGCTTTGAATGAAGGAGCTGGAGAAGAAATGGTCATGAGCACAGAAATTTCATGATATTAGTTGCCAACTGGTCAAAAATATCTTGGCTTTATATCCTTCTGTGGTAGTTGATCTCTGGTCTTAAATTTTTTAATATGGTTTTTATGGTATGGTTTTAGGTATGATTGTTGTAAACTGCTGTGGTTTTTTTAAAGGAATAGTGGTAAATAAATATTTTTCGTAAATAAATAAGTGGTCAAAAAAAAATGCAGAACTTGCCAGGCAAAGATGGTTGTGTCATGGAGGTAACATCACATGGCAGCACAGAATTTTTATGTGGAAAAGATGAATGAAAATACTTTATAATTGTATAATTGTTGTGCCTATTTGATCAGATTTGGGCTGAAGGTATGTGAGCGTAACAATTATGCCATGTTTCATCCAGTTTCTGCTATTTGTAAATACCCATGTTATTGTCAGCACAACCTGTGGTGTTACATTTATGCAAGCTTTGAACAGCAGCAGCAATACAGGCGATAAATAGAGTCAAGGCACAAAATTAAAATTAAAGCTATGTCTGCAGTTGAATGCACAGTGCACATGCCCTTCAGTTGATTCAGTTTTACAAGGATTCCATTAACTTATATTCTCCAAGAGCAGTTTATTGAAATTTCCATTTTGGCTCTGCTCTGGAGATTTCGTTCATCTGTTACAGCAATCTCAGTCTCCAGCTTCAGATGTGGAAGCCACAAATCCCACACAACTCTCCCAATGGCCTTTGTGGGATTTCTTTTCGTAGCTCGACAAAAGCTGGTTTGACAATAGCCTTCATATGCAAAGCACAATTGAAATTTACAATAATTCACTTTTGGGTTTGATCCAAAGCCCAGAGCAAGTCAAAGTGTAGTTTTTCGGTTGACTTCCCTGGATTTTGGATCATGCCCATTTGTGATTTATAAGTCTTGCTTCCTTAAGTTTACATCACACATGATTTTCATTCAGTTGAGTGCTATTGCAAAATATTCCCATTAGTACAATGTACATGTAGGGGGGGGGAATATACACCTGCTTCTTCTCAAGTCAGACAGGGGGATGCCAAACCACCCCTAGATTCACAATGTATTTCTTTTTGATTTGATGTCTATATCCTTGGAACATTCTGAATTTTTTCCTTCACGTGAATGGTTTGTGGGAACAGCCCTGTGTAAGAAAGTCATATTGTTGGAAGCGGCTCTCTGAAAAAAATCTTTTGAAGATCCAGTATGCCAGGGTTTGTCATTTTTGGAGAATACTATTCTCTGAAGAGGCTGTGTGTATTTTGCCCCCAACTTCTGTGGTTACTATACTAAGCTGTAACCACTGAATTCAGTAATTAAGCTGAATGTTGATAGTTAAAATGCCCTCTAAACAAACATGTGTGATTTATGTAACTCATTTTAGGAGACAATATAACATAATATAGTCTTAGTTTTTCTGTTGAAGGACCATAACTCAGTGGCAGGTTTGAACACAAATCTACCAAAGGAACTACATATTGGGGGGAGGAACTCAAAATGATTATTCAGCAAAATAATACATTGTCCAAAAGTACAATAATCTTGGGACTGTGTTTAATACAAAACTGTGTGTATGTGGATTTTCTGCACTATTTCAATTCCAGAGACACTTTTCAACCAATGAAAGTCCCACAATGTCCTCGTAGAAGGGTTTCTTTTATACAAAGATCTGACTTAGCTTGGCTTCCACATCTCAATGTGTTAAATACGCAAGGTTCTAAAAAAAAAAAAACCCCTCCCAAAGTAAAGTTACAGGAGCGAAAAGGAGACTGGTAATAGAACCTCATTTGCTGCCTCTTCTATGGTGAAAGAAATACTCTTGTATCAACTTTGAGCCTCCAGGCACTCCTAAAACTAGGACCATCTGTTCACATTTTGCTGAGATGCCAGTTAGGCTTAACAAGTTATATCTGCAATGCATGGGAAATTGGTTTTTTTTTTTTTTTTTAAAAAAAAGGTAGGTCTGTGTGAATTAAACCTGGGTTTCAAATGGTATTTGAAGTTGGAGGGTTTTACGTTTATCCCACTCTTCATTTTCCTTTATGCCTATGTTTTGACCTACTGGTTTCTAAACTTGGCTGTTGCAATGTCATGCAGATCCAGCCTAGAAATATCTCATTTAAGTTATACAAAGAAGCTGCTGTTTTCATCCAACTCCTATTGTCAGAATTTTTCTTTTTGTTTGCTGACTTGCTACGAATTTTTTTTAAAAAAGAAGTCAAATACTTTAGGACATACTGGCACCAAAATTTGAATGCTAAAATGATTCCAAAACCCAGCAGCAGGTATTTAATGGCGAGTTTATTCTTCATTTGGGGGTTATTATACTACTTCTCAGCAAAAAGCACAACCATCATTTTTGTGTAGGTGCTCTGCCCAGAGATAGAACATTGTGTTATTTCCTTATGCTACCATGGTATAATCATATTAATCAAAAGCTGCAATATGTTTTTATCTCTCAAAATTATACCATGAAACTGGGGTAACTAAAGTCGTACCTTAGTTCTTGAATTTAATCTGTTCTGGGAGTCCGTTCAACTCCTGAAACCGTTCGAAAACCAAGGCTGCAGGAGCTTCCTGCACTCAAGTGGAAGCTGCGTTGGATGTTCAGCTTCCGAAAAATGTTCAAAAACCGGAGCCAGGGCCGGATTTAGGTTTGATGAGGCCCTAAGCTACTGAAAGTAATGGGGCCGTTTATATGCCCAGCTGTCCTTTGTCAACAACAAATTGTCACTGTTTTTTGTGTTGAATATAGGCTATATGGTAATTTATGGGCCTAAAGGTAAAGGTAAAGGACCCCTGACAGTTAAGTCCAGTCGCGAACGACTCTGGGGTTGCGGCGCTCATCTCGCTTTACTGGCCAAGGGAGCCGGCGTTTGTCCACAGACAGTTTTTCCGGGTCATGTGGCCAGCATGACTAAGTCGCTTCTGGTGAAACCAGAGCAGTGCACGGAAACGCCGTTTCCCTTCCCACTGGAATGGTACCTATTTATCTACTTGCACTTTGACATGCTTTCGAACTGCTAGGTTGGCAGGAGCTGGGACCAAGCAATGGAACTTACCCCGTCGCGGGGATTCGAACCGCCGACCTTCCGACCTGCAAGCCCAAGGCTCAGTGGCTTAGACCACAGTGCCACCCGTGTCCCTAATAGGACCTAATTATACCTATACCTATTATGGACCTAATAGGTATCTAAAGCCATTTGCACATAACAAATAGGAGCCTACACAACACAAACCACTGTTGCTGTGTGTAGGTTTTATTTGTTTTTTATCTTATATTTTGGAAATGTACATCCAGTTTTTTTTCTTCCTTTAAATTTTTTGGGGGCCCCCAAGAGCGTAGGGCCCTAAGCTATAGCTTGTTTAGCTTATACGTAAATCCAGCACTGGCCAGAACACTTACCTCCGGGTTTGCAGTGTTCGTGAGCCAATTTGTTCAGCAATTAAGCCATTTGGGAACCAAGTTGAATATATACTGAGTCTACCCACCCACCTACCCTGAAAACCAAGACTGTAATCTTATCCTGACTTTTCTATTGCTAGTCTTGAGAGCAGCTGAATGGCCTGCACCAAAGACAACAAAACCCTTATGTATGATTCCCCCCCACAAAATGATATATATTTTGTGTATATTTTTACTTGAGAATATTATATTTTCTTGAGAATATTATATTTACTTGAGAATATTATATTTGTGTATATTTTTACTTGAGAATAATAGCTAATAAATGTTTAAATAATTTTGAACTGGAGGCACTAGAGTCCCAAGCAGATTTTTTTTTTTAAATGACTGTTAAATTTGTCAATGGCTGCATTCCCAAATCAGTTGCTCTATTCCATTTTTCATATCAGATATTCATGGTGCCCCCAAAAGGTATATTTGCAGAACTAACACTTGCCTATAACCACATCTGTGTGTGCTAAAAGAAAAGTTATGTATGATTGTCATTTGAACATTATTTCATTACTGGTGATATTCAGAATGGCAAATGATTGTTTAGAAAAAGGCACATCCAAATCTTAATATGTAAACACACCCTAAAGCCAGTTTGAAAAGGGATGGTGGATGCAGATCACTGCCAAAGATCCCCAATTCTGAATTATGAAGATTTTATTCCAGCAGTTTTCCATTCTGTTGCTCCAAGAACACACTTTGGATTAATATTAACAGGAATTCTGATTTCGACTTCAAACTAAACACCAGGCTTTATTTATATAAAACTTAAAAGATGGGATCTGGACAGGAGTGAGCATGTGTTTTTCTAAATGTGAATACTGCATTTGATTATACATGGAAGTGTGGAACAAGATGCTTAATGCCAAGGAAAATATGTAAACTGTTTTGTGGATCCAGTTAACTTTAGGCCCATGCATGGCTAGGCAATATTTATATATGTAGGTTGTAAAGGCAGTTGCTACTTGCCAAGAGTTGAGCGTATTCTCTTTGTCCTACCCAAATGAGACAAAGTCTAGTCGGGATATTGACTTTTGCTTCATATGGTCAGCTTCCCCCCACCCCAAAACAGTGTATATTATAACTTGATGAATGTGCTGCAAGCAGGTGGTTGGAAGACCCCTTCGCTTTGCCTTTCACAAGTCTTCATTCACCGAAAAAATGAGCCTTTCACTCCAGGGCTATGAGCCATAGAATCATAGAATCATAGAATCATAGAATCATAGAGTTGGAAGAGACCACAAGGGCCATCCAGTCCAACCCCCTGCCAAGCAGGAAACACCATCAAAGCATTCCTGACAGGTGGCTGTCAAGCCTCTGCTTAAAGACCTCCAAAGAAGGAGACTCCACCACACTCCTTGGCAGCAAATTCCACTGTCGAACAGCTCTTACTGTCAGGAAGTTCTTCCTAATGTTTAGGTGGAATCTTCTTTCTTGTAGTTTGAATCCATTGCTCCGTGTCCGCTTCTCTGGAGCAGCAGAAAACAACCTTTCTCCCTCCTCTATATGACATCCTTTTATATATTTGAACATGGCTATCATATCACCCCTTAACCTTCTCTTCTCCAGGCTAAACATACCCAGCTCCCTAAGCCGTTCCTCATAAGGCATCGTTTCCAGGCCTTTGACCATTTTGGTTGCCCTCCTCTGGACACGTTCCAGCTTGTCAATATCCTTCTTGAACTGTGGTGCCCAGAACTGGACACAGTATTCCAGGTGAGGTCTGACCAGAGCGGAATACAGTGGTACTATTACTTCCCTTGATCTAGATGCTATACTCCTATTGATGCAGCCCAGAATTGCATTGGCTTTTTTAGCTGCTGCATCACACTGTTGACTCATGTCAAGTTTGTGGTCTACCAAGACTCCTAGATCCTTTTCACTTGTACTGCTCTCAAGCCAGGTATCACCCATCCTGTATTTGTGCCTTTCATTTTTTTTGCCATATCTGAGGTAATGTTCACAATTTATTCATGGCTTCCAATAGCTCTCAAACATAGGACTTTGGTTTTAAAAAAACCTGACAGATTAAGGCCAGAATGCAGTCTATATGTTTTACATTATGGGGATGAGAATGTTGCTTTGTGAGTGCTTGGAGGCGGTTGGAGGATGGATGACAAAGTACTGTTCTTGGGGAACAGGGGGCAGGCTGGTGTGGAGGACTCCCTGGTCCTAAATGGGGTAACTGTGCCCCTGAAGGACCAGGTGCACAGCCTGGGAGTCATTTTGGACTCACAGCTGTCCATGGAGGCGCAGGTCAATTCTACATCCAGGGGAGCTGTCTACCAGCTCCATCTGGTACGCAGGCTGAGACCCTACCTGCCCGCGAATTGTCTCGCCAGAGTGGTGCATGCTCTAGTTATCTCCCGCTTGGACTACTGCAATGCACTGTACGTGGGGCTACCTTTGAAGGTGACCCGTGAACTACAACTAATCCAGAATGCGGCAGCTAGACTGGTGACTGGGAATGGCCGCCGGGACCACGTAACACCGGTCCTGAGAGATCTACATTGGCTCCCAGTACGTTTCCGAGCACAATTCAAAGTGTTGGTGCTGACCTTTAAAGCCCTAAACAGCCTCGGTCCTGTATACCTGAAGGAGCGTCTCCATCCCCACCATTCAGCCTGGACACTGAGATCCAGTGCTGAGGGCCTTCTGGCGGTTCCCTCACTGCAAGAAGCAAAGCTACAGAGAACCAGGCAGAGGGCCTTCCCGGTAGTGGCGCCCGCCCTGTGGAATGCCCTCCCTTCAGATGTCAAAGAGATAAACAACCACCTGACATTCAGAAGACATCTGAAGGCAGCCCTGTTTAAGGAAGCTTTTAATATGTGATATTTTAATGTATTTTTTATTTTTGTTGTAAGCCGCCCAGAGTGGCTGGGGAGACCCAGCCAAATGGGAGGGGTACAAATAATAAATTATTATTATTATTATTATTATTATTATTATTATTACTGAAACTAGCTTAGCATAACAAGGTCGCTGTGACCTTGAATGAGACTTGATTGCAGCTAATGCTTGGTAAGGTGTTTTTTTGGGTGGGGGGAGGGTAGGTAGGGCAAAAAGGCTTCCTGAAATTTGTAATAATCTTTAGTCAAAAGTCAGATTTTTAAGACTTTTCAGGAAATGAAGATCTTACCTTAAAACATAAGATGAGCAGTGCCAGATTTAAACACAAGCCAAGTTAGCTACGAAAAAGAATTTCAAATTACTCAAGTACATAAGAATACACCATTTTTGGTAAATGCTTTTGGGGCCAGTTGAATATGACATCTTTGAGGCTGCATGTCTTAATCCAGCCCTGAAAATGAATATAATATGGCTGAGGTCCTTCACATTTTTCTTTTTTTATTGAAAGAAAGAAAGAAAGAAACTTATCATCACTTCAACCCCTTCAAGTCCACATGGGAGCAGTCATGTTCATTCTCTGAAGAATACTCCTGAAAACAGCACTTATTTCTGTTGTTTAAGTTAACCTAGCAAGGTCATGGTTTATGTAAAATTAGAAATCAGCACAAATGAGTAGAGGAAGCAATAGTATCTCAACAGATGATTGAATGAAAATAGGTTATTATGCAAAAAGTTGCAGCCAGCAGCAACATCCATACGAACAAAGATTCAGAACAGGTGCTGTCAACAATATCACTTATATAAATGTTATACTGCAGAAATATAAGATTGAATAATCTGATATTTCTGTTAAAAAAATAATCACTTTAATATTGCTATAAAGTGCAAGTCTTAAAATTAATAATACTTGCAAATAACAATGGCAGCGTTAATATTGACTATTCTTTTTCACTGCATTCCTAAAATTATACAAAATGAAAACATTCAGGAAGGGAACAAGTAGAAGCAGTTTGCGCAAGATATTTAAGTTATAGAGCATGAACCAGGGATTTCTGGAACTGCATCAGACACCATGCTACATCCAATCCAAATGAAACAGAAGTAAATTATCCCAGTCTAAAAATTTGCTGCCCTGCAAATGGGTGTTACAGGATGGGGCTGAAATGCCAACAGCTGTAACAGTGTGACTTCCTGTTCTATTACATTATACTGCTGTTGTAGCACTACCGACAGTTTTCTCAAAAACGTTGACTATTGAGGTGCCAGGCATTCTAAGGATATCAGAAATCTAGAGGACACTGTTCTTGGCTAGAATAGAAAGACATTCCTTCCCTACTCGTTTCGTTCATTTTGTTGCCATTTGCATTCTGAAAACACAGTGCATGATAGGGACTAATACCTTGTTTCTCCTAAAATAAGCCGTAGCAGGATTTCTACGCATTTGTGAAATATAAGCCATACCCCGAAAATAAGACATAGTGACGTGGTACCTCTCCCTTAAGACAGCCTGGATAGGCATGGCTATGCAGCATACTGACACGGAGCGGTTAAAATAAGACATCCCCCGAAAATAAGCCGTACTGGTAGTGCATTCCTGTGCCTGTGTACTCTAAAGTAAGTTTCACAAAGTTCAATGGAACGTGATCCCAGGTAAGTGGGTACAGACTTGCAGCCTGTTTGCTGTGTGCTGTACACATGTGATTACCTGCACACAATTTGCCACATGATAGCCTTCCTGAACCTCCAACTGCCCCGATTTTACTGGGACATCCTGGATTCACAGAACCATTCCCAGCTTCTATTTCAATCCAGGAATGTGCTGCTTCTCTCTGCCCCCAATCACACCACCGAGCTCGGGGAGGAGGATGAGCCGAATGAGCCTCTCCATAGCCACTGCTGCTGGCCTCCTCCAGAGAGCAGGCAGAAGAGGGGAGGCTGCCACCACTGAAGCCCAGCCCCGTTATGTGCCAGAACCAGCAACTCTGGTGCACCCATTGCAGGAGCTGCCAACATGGCTGGCCCTGTGCAGATGATGTCCCCATAGGGGTTGTCCTCGCTTCCCTCGTGTTCTGGAGTCCAGCAGTGGAGAAGTGCAGTGATGCCACCACCACAGCTCCTCCTCCTCTCCACTGCTTCCACTTCCAGATCAGGCCTGACCTGGGAGCGGAGCTGAGACCTGGACTGGCACCAAGGAATCAACCTCCTCAGCTCCCTAGTGCACCATAGAGCTGTAGAGAAGAGATATGGCACTGGCGCCGCCAGTGTGGTGTAGTGGTTAAGAGCGATAGATTCGCAATTTGGGGAACCGGGTTAGCATCTCCGCTCCTCCACGCGCAGCTGCTGGGTGACCTTGGGCTAGTCACCCTTCTTTGAAGTCTCTCTCACAGAGTGTTTGTTGTGGGGGAGGAAGGGAAAGGAGAATGTTAGCTGCTTTAAGACTCCCTCGGGTAGTGATAAAGCAGGATATCTTCTTCTTCTTCTTCTTCTTCTTCCTTCTCCCTGTCGCTTCCACCCCCAGCATTTTGATGTCTCGGATCCAGAGGTAAGTTTGTTGGCGGGTATGCCTGCTATCCTTGTGTTGTCCTACCAGCCCTACCCAGTACAGTTAATGGTCAGGGATGATGGGAGTTGTAGTCCAAAAATCTGGAGAGGCACCAGATGGGAGAAGGATGCCATGGAATCACTTCTCTTGTCTCACGTTTACAGAATTCATCTGTCACAATCAGCTGTTGATGGACCCCATGTCAGAGCATTTAAGCACCCCAAGGGAAGGGTCTTCAAGAGATAATATCAACTTGCCACTGTCAGGTGTAAGATATAGGTTTGCTTGATATGACAAGGAATGGTGTTTCCATTTTCTTCATGAGAATGACCACAGACAAAGGAAAAGCAATTGAAATGAATTCTTAAACAAACCGGTGGATGGATGCAAAGTAGGGAATTCTTTGCCTAATGCAAAACAGGACTTGGGAAATTGAGCCAGAGAAAGCAAACTTTGGACCGACCTAATGAGCCAAGCCAAATGCATAATGAGGCTTAGCCACCTCTTTGTATTCACTGTAAGCAATAGTGAGGAAAATTAAGCAGTCAGGAGGATTGTTAAATGAATATTACATAGAGTACTTTCAGGTGTCCAAATGCTTTATGACTTCTGCGGAGAGCCAAAGTTAAGCCTCAGTGAGTTCAGCAGAAAAGAGAGAACATCCCTAAGTTTCCCGTTGGCTAGGTTGCACCTGGTGTTTGCTGAGTGCAATTCTGCAGTTAAATGCTGCACGTTTAAGGCTTTGCAATGGATTTACGGAGTGTGAGATTCCAGTCTGTTCATAATATACGGTAACCTTCAAATCTTCCTGTCCTGCCTTGCTACCACTTTTTAATAGCATGCAGCACGATCCTATGCATTTTTACTGGGAAGGAAGTCCCAGGGTGTTCAATGACACTTATTCCCTAAAAAGTGCATTTAGGATTGCAGCCTAAATTGGTGCCAGGATTCACCAGCACATACCGTAGCCACAGAAGTTGGTAATGAAATATCTGTTTTAAAAGCAACGAACAAACAAACCAAGAACCCTGGCCTTAGTCTTAGCCTTATAACAACCTCGAGTGGTAGGCTTGACTGAGTTACTTTGTTTATATACCACCATTCTTCCAATGCCCTTGGAGTGGTTCACAGTTTAAAATAATGATTTTAATATGAAAAGTAAAACGGGCAGGGCAGAAGGAAGAAAAGAAGCACATCCACAATGTGAATCCTATGCATGTTTGCTCCACCCCCACCATTGTTAATACAGTGTTCTCCTTTGTTAGTGTGTTTTCAGGATTAACCCCCCCCAGTACTCGGAACTCTCCATGAGACAATTCTGGGAGGAGATAAACAGCAGGTAGTGTCAGCCATACTGATGGATGGGCCCTCACTGTTCAATTGCCCAAGGTTACCTTTTCTAATTAGCTTTGTCAAGGAATTGGGATTTGAACCTGAGTTTCCCAATCTGAGGACGATCAGTTTAGCTGCTACACCTCATTGGCTATCATCAAAGTTCAGCTACAGAACAAGGGTAGTTACGAACTAGTTCATCTGTTCCAGTTACAGGTAGGTAGCCATAGTCAAATATATATATATATATATATATATATATATATATATATATATATTATATATATATATATGCGCACATGAAAGCTCATACCAAGAACAAACTTACCGGGTAGTTGGTCTCTAAGGTGCTACTGGAAGGAATTTTTTTATTTTTTTATTTTGTTTTGACTATGGTTCATCTGTGCTTATGTCTTCTAACCCCAATTCTATACATTTAAATAAAAAACTGTATTAATGATTGGAATACAAATTAATTCTGTGCAAGTGTTTTCAGGCTGGGGAGGCTGAATTTACTACTCGTACTATACAAAAGACTGGGAAATGGGAGTTTAATTCTCACTGCTGGTGATGCCCCCCCCGACTTGAGTAGACACATTTAAGACTATTTAGCAAAACATATAATATACCTCCTTCCCTATTAAATAAATTTATATATATTATATATATATATCCTCAAGGATAAAGTCAGCTGGCATTTATTCTCTTCTCAGCATTTTCATATGCTCTTAAATAATTGCCCCCCCCCCACTTAATACATATTTTCATTTTCCCTCATTAACAATAATTTTAGCTGGTGCCAATCTTGTAACTGCAGTATTCTACTGCTTAAAAAAAAACCTAATGGGAAAGAAGAATTTAAAACCAAGGAAAATCAGAATAAATATAAAAGAGAAAACCCCTATAGTTGCACAGTATACCTCTGCTTCAGATTCCCCCCTCCCGCCCCCCAATTGCAGCAATCCCACAGGCAGGTTTCCGCCAAATGTGCATTTTGGCAAATACGAAGGGTCTTAAATAATGGTCACATCTGCTATGAAAATTTGGCTGTTGATAAGCAACAGTGTAATCTTAGGGACCAAGTAAATGTTGACGCTGCTCAAAACACAATTTCAGATGTGGTCTGGGATTTGGCATGTTTTCCTGTCAGCTGACCATAGCTATCAATTTGGGATGTACGAGGCGATAAATAATGGTGCTCAACTACTGAAGAGTGAAGTCATTAAATCATCATCATTATTTTAGCACACTGATCCTAAACACATGTATCTGGAAACTGATTTCAGTGGAACTAATTTCCGAAGAAATGTCTTTAGGATCATAGCCTGAATACATAGACAGCTTAGAAAATGTATCAGAGTTGTAGTCTTAACTAGCTATTTGGGTCTCTATTTTGCACATTTGGAATTAAGCATAATAAGTCGCGGCCGATTTAGCATGCTGCTTTGGGGGTTGTATGGGGCAGCAAGGCACTTCATTGCTTTCAAACCTGCTTTTGAAAATTCTTGTAGTTTGGGGGTTTCTGTTTGAAAATAGAGAAGTCTCATTGCACATACATCTATATAACTTTTTAAAATCATGACCAGTGTCCAAAGACAACTGACTTTTATATTCCACATTTCCTCCAAAGAGCTCGAGGTGAAATACGTGGTTCTCCCTGTCTTCTTTTTATCCTTACAGCAACCTCGTGATGTCACCCGGTGACCTCATGCCTTCTTTAGTATAAAGAAAAGGGATTTTTTTTTGTTCTTTTCTTTGCATGTTATTTAATTATTAAGAGGTTTACTCCATTTAAAACAGCCAAGGCTGCTAATTAGTTTTGTAAATACATTGATATGAGAACTGATCAGGATCTAAGCTTTGTAAAGCTGTAAGTCAGGCATAGGCAAACTCGGCCCTCCAGATGTTTTGGGACTACAGCTCCCATCATCCTTGACCACTGGTCCTATTTGCTAGGGATGATGGGAGTTGTAGTTCCCAAACAGCTGGAGGGCCAAGTTTGCCTATGCCTGCTGTAAGTGAATATAACTAGTGTATTGTCATGGATTGACTGGATGCAGAGGAGTTCGTGGGAGGCACCAGCTGGGGAACCCCTAAGGCGAGAAAGCTCAGAGCCAGGGAATTGGTGGTAGGACAACAATGAGTGATGAGAGGTAGGAGAGGGAGCAGACTGGGAGGAGGAGGTGTTGGAAGCTAAAGAGGCAACAGGGTTTAGTGAACAGGAAGAGTCTGTGGCAGAGAGCAGTCCAGAATCAGAGGCAGAAGTGGAAGCTGGAAAGGAGGGGGCCAGAGAGGAGGCAGGCTGGTGAAGAAGCCAGGGCATCTCCCCCTCCTGCTGCGACCAGCTCCCCTTCCCCCTGGCCTCTCAGAACAAACAGAGAAATGAAAAGAGCAGAGGAGAGATTGGTTGTGCACAGACACAGTCTCCACTTGCTTGGAAAAAACCCTGGAGAGGATGGGAAGGTGGAGCCCTTCAGTCCTCGCAACTGCCTCATTGGGGTTAGACCTACTGGGAGGAGTTGCTGGCATCCCTAGGCCTGCACTGTTTTAGCTTTTTTTGAATAAAGAGTTAACTTTGCTGACACTGGTGTTCTTTTTTTGCTGACCTACACCCGACTCTGGCTCTTGACATATAACTGCACAAGTAAAATAAAACATGTTAAATGATACTTTATCAGGAAATAACTTCTTTAGAATCAATTATTTAAGGAACCACAAGTTTGTTATTTTCTTGTTTCCTGGATTTTTTTTTAGACTCTGTTGTTCATTCATTCACGATATTTTTACTGCCTTTCAACAAAAAATGTTTTCAATGCAGTTTACATGGCAAAATTAGGCAACAATTAGAATAGCTTAAAGCCACTTAACTCTACAATTTTCACTGCTCTCTGCTCTCTTCCAGGAACAGTGTGTTCCTTGATCTTGTAGGTCTCAAGTGTGAAATAATTTACTGAGTGTGAATCATTGCCAGAAAGAAGCATGTTTTCTAAGAAAACTATCCAAAGAATCATGAGCGCCAGTTACAGGGAGGTCTTCCACACCTGTTTTGCCCTATGCATTGTAGAAGATGGACAAGGTTCCTTTTCATTCTGCTCTTAAAACTAGGATGAACGTGTCAGATGGTCCAGCAAGAGATCCTAATCATGAATTTCTATAGAATCTTCCACTAACCTAAGGGGAAAGGTACCAAGTATCTTAACTCTTTAGGGCAGGGCTGGAGAATCTTTATCAGCCTGAGGTAAGGTTACCAGACATTCCCGTTTCCCGGGGACAGTCCCCGGATTTACAAATCAGTCCCCTGACAAAATCCATCTATTTAGTAGGTAGTTGAAAAGTGTCTCCGGATTCATTGAAAAAACCTTAGCCTGAGGACCACATTCTCTCAAGCAATTTTTCAGAGGCAGTGTGACAGGTGCAACCTTTGTACAGAAGGCTACATTCCAGCCACATAATACTCAGAGGTTTCTACAAACACACACACACATGGCTCCATCTTTCATCCGGGCAAACAAGAGGCATCACCACTTTTCAGCCAGGCAAAAGCACTCAAGGAAGATGAGGAGCAGAATGGGGAGGGGAGGCAAGGTAGAGGATGCTAGACGGATGAATTTGGATCCCAAGCCTGAGGTTCTCCACCCCTAACTTCACTACTTGAAAATGCCAACACTCTTTACCTAGAAGATTAGAGGCACAAAAACATGTTAAACCATAAGGATTACTAAACAGCATGGGGAGTATTTATCAAAATAGAGTGGTGGGTGGTTGGCATTGGCAGCGTGGAGCTGGGCACAGTGGTGGTTGAGGTTGGTGCATGGCACACAGTGGCAACAGCAGGGAGGGGGAGGCCAGGCCCAACAAAAAAAATTCTGGGTGCCTGGGCCCCCAATAGCAGTAGAAGTCTGTAGGCTCCTCCAGATGAGCTGCTCATTAAGCATTCATCCTGATTTCCTTTGCACAAAACTGATCCAGTGATTATATCTGGTATTTACTGAACATTTGGTCTGATTTGTTTGTGGGGCAGATATATGACAATGAACGTTTGCCATGCATTTGCTTGTGCGGTGTTTATACGCCTTGCCATTAGCCACCCATTCATCCTACACTTTTCAATGCTTTTGTCCATTCCTTTCAAATTCATTAAAAAGTCCCATTTTTTTTTTTTTTAAGTGAATTTGTTGTGCTAGTGTTACAGTGTGCTTTAACGCATAAATATAAATTTATGGTATGTACTTGAATCCCTCCCACAAAGTGGTAACGGTTTGGAGGCAACCTGTGATTCTGTTTCCACTCCTAATTAAGCAACCTCTTTAAAAAACGTGCCGATGAAGGACCTTTTAAAGAAGGAGTAACTCCTCACATGGTAACTGTCTGTACCTGATTAGTAAAACCTGCTTTGCATTGAGAATGTCAGTGATGCATTGATGAATCCAAGCAGTTTTCCATGAGCTGCTCTGTAGAGACCTGATGCTACTGCACTCCACCCAGTTACTAAAAAGCACCCTCGCTGCTGCCAGCATTCATAGCTGCATTTTATTATTGAGGGATGACTTTATTAACGTTGAATCTTCCATCAGGCAGATGATGTCCACCTGAGTGAATCCAGGGCAGGAAAAATTTAATGATCTTCTTGATGACGAACTGGATGAATGCCTACCTGGAAGACTGAGAAGGGGAAACGAACTCTCTGACCTGCTCCTTGGCTGCAGCTCAACAAGGCTGAACTCTTACTCTCCCACAAGTAAAAGTTCAACAGCTTTGAAGGCAGCGGAAGGAGTCGGAGCAAAGAAAGGGGGGTGGGAGTGGTGTTCCTCAGCTGCTTAGAAGAGGCAAAATGAGAATGCAGGACTAGGAGCGAGTCCAGTC
Organism: Darevskia mixta; assembly: GCA_034641385.1. Lineage (NCBI taxonomy): Eukaryota > Metazoa > Chordata > Lepidosauria > Squamata > Lacertidae > Darevskia > Darevskia mixta. Next base: position 11,006,752 of record JAWWNH010000063.1, read on the forward strand.
TCTCCAGAGGTATGCAGCAATAACACTGCTTCTCTCCAGAGAGACAAAAGCGCTCCTTTTTTAAATCGCAAGCTGCTGCAGAGGCCAAGGAATTTTGTAGAATTCTGGCCAGGTTTCTGTTATATAGACACTGCCATTCACTTTATGTGCTGACATCCATGTGCACTCTGAAATTATTAGAACCTGGAAATACTTATTTGACAATCAGGCCTTGTCCGTACACCCTGGTTATCCCGATAGGGCCAGTAACACAGTCTGAGCAGCAGTTTTAACCAGTGTTGTCATGCATGGTGAGACTTTTATCAATTTCATTTGCATCCCACCATCCTCCAAGGAGCTCAGGATAGTGTACATGCAGGACCGGTGCTGGCAATTTTGGCGCCCTAGGCGAGGGGGCGGACCACGTGACGTCATTGCGTATGACGCACGTTGCGGAGCGGTGCCCCGCCCCCCGGCCGGCTGGGCACCCCCGCCGCCGCGGTTTGCTTGCTCTGCCGCTGGTTGGGGCGGCGGCGGGGGGCAGACTGGCCAGCGCCCCCTCCATTTTGGCGCCCTTGCCGCTGCGGTTTTCGCCCCAACCTGCTTGCTCCGCCGCTGGTTGGGGCGGCACTGGGCGGCGGCGGGGGGCGGGGGGCAGGCTGGCCAGCGCCCCCTCCATTTTGGCGCCCTAGGCAATTGCCTAGTTCACCTAAATGGACGCGCCGGCCCTGTGTACATGGCCTTAGCCCATAATGCTATAACAACCAAAGTATACTGAGCATCCATCGCACTGTTTTAAGAGTGCTTAACGATGCCAATTTTATTTTTCAAGGAAAGCAGCCCTTCAGAATCAGGGGACTCCATCAACTGCTTCCCACCCAAATCTTCCTAGCTGTTATTTCCTCCCACAGATGTGAGGGCAAATATGAGGTGGAGGGCAATTTCCATCAGCAAACTGGCACTGGGCCTCAATGTGGGTCTGGACTGCCATGCATGATCAGGATCCTGCTTGGCTGCTGTTCTTTCAAACAAAAGTATAGTACATTTAAGTGTACCCTTTAAAAAGCATGGTTAAAATTCCCACTGACATAAATGGTACAAAATCTTACTCCTAGATTCAGCTCGAAACCTGTATAAGAGTAACATGCTGAAACACATCTGTGATTGGAGCAATTTACCTGTCCTTCTTTTAAATGAAAACCATTTCTTAAGGAGAAAAATAAACCACGAAACATCTGGCACATTTTGTCCTTAAACGAACCTCTATTTGATGCAGTGGGAGGGTAGGAAAAAAACATGTAAAATGGTAGAAAGAGGTAATTGGGCTATACAAAGGAGTTGCTTTACTGTGATTCAGGGACCATAAAAGTGCAGTTTTATTGAAAGCCCTGCTTCAATGAGACAGGAAAAGAAAGAAAGAAAAACACTTTGAAGGTGTACATGGGTATAATTTTAAAATGCAGTCCTTGATACCACAGTAGCTCTGGGCATTTAATTAAAACATGGCACTACCTCTGGCTTAGTATAATTCAACTTCAAAGGGAAAGTAATATTTTGAATAACATTAAATGGTGGTGTTGAGGAAATTTTTAATCCAACGTTTAAGTATAAACTCGAATTTTAATAAACGGCGGCATAAAGTTACAAGTTTTGCATTCAGATCAAAGTCCGTCCTCTGAGATCAAGGTGAGTCTGTAATTTTACTGGCTTGCCTATTGCATTTTTTTTTTTACCATTAAAAAAAAAAAAGATTTCTTGAGATAATAGAAACCTGCAACACACTACAAAGAAATGTTGGGCTATACCATTCTACTAAAACCCCGCCCCCTTTCTTACTGCTTACATAACAGGTGGAGAAACTTATTGTTGTACAGGTTGAGTTGCTATAGGGCTGGCATGTATATTTGTGTTGGCTTAACAAAATATGAACACAAATAGTGGACAAATAATGAGAGCAGATGCTATTGTGATGCAGCTCCCATAAGCCACAGGGAGCACGGCCAATGGCAAGGGATGATGGGAGTTGTAGTCTAGCAACTTCTGGAGGGCCACAGATTCGGCATCGTCCTTTTAAAAAGTTCAACTGCACCAAAGGCTCAATTCATCCCAGTTCAAATGTGCATGTGATCAATGGGAGATGTGTCTGAAATAAGACATTAAGTATCTGTTTGGTTTCTCATCAAGCATTTGATCTGGGGCACCATTTCATAATGGGAGGTGCCACCTCAGAAAGATGTAAATGCTCACCCTTGGATATATTCAAAGAAAAACGGCAAAATTTTGTGTAATTGAAGTGTCTTTGTTTGTGTTACTTATTCATATCTCATAATCACTACAGCAACATTATTAACATAGGTCAGTCGCCCCTTTTCTTTTAAGCAAAGGGATTTATCTGTGCCTCTGGCATGCATAACTGGTACACTGGCATGCATGCATAACATGCACACGAAAGCTCGAACCAATGACAAACTTAGTTGGTCTCTAAGGTGCTACTGGAAGGAATTTTTTTTATTTTGTTTCGACTACGGCAGACCAACACGGCTACCTACCTGTAACTGGTACACTGGTGGGTTGAGTGGAACAAAAAACAGAACAGTTAGTGGGGAACAATGAGTGGGGAAAAGCTATCTATATAACAGCATGTACACACACACACAGAGAGAGAGAGAATTGTCCAAGTACACAAAAGACTCAATAATTCACTGTGATTTGAATGTCCAACTCAGGATGCCATTTCCACATGCAATCATTCTGCAGGGCCACTTCTATTTCTGACCAACTCACTGGTTGTACACCCTGCCTTTGATGCAGTTGCAGTCTTTTCATGGGGAGAGGCATGTAGGGAACAGTAAAACCAACCATCCACCCAGAATAGCTGGTGAATACAATTGCTGTTTATTTGATGCTGGGCTATGTGAGCACAGCCCTGGCTGCTGGGCCTGGTGGGAATCACAGGCACACCACCCATCTGCATGTGCAGTACCTCATCAACCTTTGAATATGTATGCGGAAGCCTGTCCTCATCTGCATACTGCTTATAGCTCCCACCTAGCTTGGTACAACTGAGTGGCCTATTGATAGACAATCAAAGCCAAGTTGATTTTGCTGTTGGGTGCATCTATGGCTTTGTGCCTCTCTCTTGATTGATGACTGGACATGTGACCAGTGAGGGAAGAGGTCATGTCACACTTCTGTCTGTTGTTGCATCTACTACCCCCTCAAAACAGTTGTGGTGTGACAGTTAAGGTTGATCCCATCATGTCATATCCCTTGTGCATCTCTGGATTGACCACACCCACAGATTTACTGCCAAAGTCTCTGGAGGGAGTGTGAATGAAATCACTACTGACAAAAGAATATAGTCAAACCTGCCTTTTTTTTAAAAAAAGTTCATATTGGCTGATCCATAATTTATATACCACAAATCTACAGGGGATTTCATAAGCTTTATACACCAATTAGGAAGCTGTAGCCATTTAAAGTATTGTGTTTTTTTCCTTCCAGGAAACAAGAGGTTTCAAAATGTGCAAATGGCTTCAATGAAAGTATTCAAGGAGGGGGTGTAGCGTTCTCTGTGATGCAGCTGGGATTAGAATTAAAAGGGTCTCCTTCCAAGAAATGGAAGTTTACAGGCTTCAGCAGCATTTTTATTCAAACCTGCCAAAGTTTATACCGCAGATTACATTTCTCGTTTATTTATTTTACTGCTTTCATACGGAATGAACATCGGTAGGAGCTCTGCTTGAGAACGGGATGGGAAAAACCAAAATGGTTGATGGTGTCTCCCATTTGAAGTTCTTGAGAGCATGTGGGGTCACTGTTGGGCAAGAGGGCGACTGCTTGAGGGAATTGGTACCTTCGCATGGCTGCTCCTTATCACACGACTGCTTCTGATCATTCCATAATGGCAGCCCTTTCCCAAAGTGCCCCTGACATTGATTGATCTGTAGCATTTTCCCGCAAGTATTTCTATACCACCAAACATAAAATCAAACATAAAATCTTCAATAAAACCATATTTGAAAAACAAACAGAAGCAAACCGACTAATCGGATTAGTCGCTCAACTTTGCTGAATCAACTGGTAGAAATGCCATTAGTGGACACAGCTGGGCCTCGGCAATAACAGCATCCCTGCATATTTTTGGTGCTGCTCTCAGTTGCTAGGGAGGAAGAACATCACAACCCATGAAATCTCTCCCAAGTGTTGAGCATAGGAGGGAGCTGAGTACCTGAGATATTCAGCAGCTTTGTGTGACATAGTAAGGCTAACCTTGGCATAGTGAGGCCCTGTGATTGTGCAGGTTTCCAGAGAGGAGCCTGAAGATGCTTTGTTCTTCCCTAGGCCTTTTTGCTGGGCCAAGGATGACTTAGCATGCCATCTGAACTGGGACTCATGATTAAGATCTTTCTTCTCATTAACTGCAAGCTGTACCAAACCAGGCCATTGCAAAATGGGAGCTGGCCCTACCATTAAGTAGAGGGAGGCTTTGGGTTCCACAAAAGGGCAGCATGTTGCTAATTATTTAATTATTTTATAATGGTGAAACTCTTGGCACCCAGATGCATGTTGATGAACTACGTAGAGCAGGGGTGAGGAATCTTCTCAGACTCAAGGCCACATTTCCTTTCGGGGGCCACATACCAACAGTGGGCAGGACCAGAGGCAACACGTTATGGGTTGGAGCTGTAGGTGTCAGGTTCCCATCCCTGGACACAATGACAGTAGTTCTTAGTTGAAGGTAGGGGAAGAGGTTTTTATTCAGGCTAATACGGTAGCAGTGCAGGCTCAGCAGCAAGCAGCTCCAGAAGTCAAGATTCCAAGGCACACAAACAAGGCAAGGACTTCAAACCCAAACAGAAGCTACAAAGATGCCCCCAAAGTGGTCAGGTCCCTCTTGACAAGGTTTTAAAGTTGAGATGTTGCTCACTCACTCAAAAGACAAGAGTCTTTGGTTCTGAAGCATACACTTGCACTCTGCCTCAGTGGGTATATCTCACCCCACCTATATGAAAGCAGTGCCTGGTCTTTGGAGACATGATTGTGTCCTGCCTCTCTTTCTCCAGGTCTGCTGCTGCCACCTCCTCCTGTCGTAAGAAGCATTCTGCATGTCCATTTTCCGTTCCTTATACTGCTAAAAAGCAAATAAATCTTAAAATAAGGCCTTGATGTTAATGTTCCACTTACCAAAATTGATTTGCTTAATTCCTTGGCTCCAGTAGCTAAAACTCATCCCGTTACTGTTAATAGGACCCATGCCAGAATATACACCCTGCTCTCATTACCAAAGAATGTCAGGTCAAATTAAGTCGATGTTCTTAAAACGTACTGGTGTTAAATGATGAACCATTTTTAAACCTGGCACACTTAGTCAATGTCTTTCAACAGTAAATGCTGTTTGATGTGCTGCGTTCAGGATGCATAGCAATTATTTCTCCTCCAGTACATCACATTCTGAAAAATGACAATACTCTACTAATGGAACTGCTTGGGAGTAATTTGTTCCCCAAACACTTGGCATGCAAGGCAAAACGAATGAATAAATAAAAGGATTGTGTTGCACATTGACTCATTTAGTATGGACAGGGTAGTGGCAGACTTCAGAGGGACCCTTGACATGATGCCCCAAGACCCCTTCCCATGGCCACAATTTCACAGTATTTTTCTTCTTCTGTGCCTGCAGTGGCAACAGCAATACCATACACCACCACCCTTGCCATCCTCACGATGGCATTTTAGCAATGGGCAGTGGCACTTTTGAATGGGAGTCAAGTTCATCTCCCATCCCTGGTGGCCACCTGCCATCTTAATTTACCCATAATGCAGTGCCCCAGCCTATAAATCTATGAAATCCTACCCAGCAAATAGCGCTATGAAATCTATAGGTGGTATGCTGAAGATTTTATAAAATACCACCAGCTTGGTAGTGGTGGTTCAAAGCAGTACATATATGAATTTAGAGACTAGCTGAGTACACAATGAAAGAATCACAACGTATTTGCCAGTTGTCAAACTGCACCTCAGCCTCCCATTCTCTGCTTTTTCTACAGACCCACTTAATCATGTGAGTTGTCCAGCGTTCCTTGTTGAACTCAAGAAAATCATTGCCAAGTACTTTTTCTTTTCTTTTACTAAAGCATGCCAGCAATGAAAAATAGCTCTAAATATTTCAGGAGAGAACAGATTAGAATTTAATTTTAGAACTTTCAGCAGAATGCGACTAGTGATGCGGATTTTTCAGAAAAATTCAAATCAGAAAAATTTCAGAGAGTGCTCTAATTTAGCATGTTTATTTCACCTGTACCGGTATTTCACCTGTATAAACAAAGCTAAAAATATTTAAACTCCTAAACTTGCTCAGTATCATATTTGCAGTTGCTATCCATTCATTGTTACTAATGAACTTGTGAAACAGATTATTATTATTTGCATAAAAATGACACACTGTAAAAATAATAATCTGGAAAATAATGAGGAAACTCTTCCACCTCACATCACTAACTGAGATTTGTATGTTCCAGTGAGAATTGTATGTCTGTATATTGTACATCCACTACTAAATTAGGAACAGGCATGTTGAAACTGGTATGTTGAAACTGGTGAAGTGTTTTGAACAATAGATTCTCTCTCTCTCTCTCTCTCTCTCTCTCTCTCTCTCTCTCTCTCTGTGTGTGTGTGTGTGTGTGTGTGTGTGTGTGCAGGTAGGTAGATGATAGATAGCCAAAGGTTTGTTTCTTTTTAACCCCATTACCAATGCTTACAACATTAAAAACAAAATTAATCCCACTACTCTTCATTTTTTTGGCAACCATGGGAACAGTAATTTGTTTCATATAAATACATCCTTAATCACTTTATGATAGTCTTGGGCTACATTCATCTGTATCAGCTTTTATCTGTTTGAAAGCCCCCAAAGCATGAACATCTTATTCAGGCACAAGGCCAAGAGGCACATTAGACTTTTCCTAAAACTTGACTAAATGTCACAAAACACGTCTGAAGAAACAAGTAATCTTTTAGGCATAGGTTTGAGATGCATGGACTGATTTGGGGGCACTTTGCCAGATGCACATCTCTCATGCTCACCATTCAGACATTGCAAACATCTTATTAAAGAAGCCTTGCTTCAGAACAAGGAAGAAAAAATAAGGCTAAATGAGACCCATTATGAGTGCAGAGCTCATATATGGAGGGTCCCCAAAGGTTAACCCCATTTCCCCTCTCATGACACATGCACACAGGTACATATTTGCAGTGCTTTCTTTTTAAAAAATGTTTAGGGGTACTCTCATTTTCCTGTTCATATTGAAATACTGTCCCTCAATGAGGCCAAACTTAGATTCACAAAATGTTTAGGGGTATGCGTACTCCTGCGCACCCCCAGAAAAAAAAAATCACTGCATATTTGTGAACCATTACATGGAATTGGAGGTCAATGTCACCCACAAGATCCCCATCTCGTCCTTCCTTCCTCTGTGCATGAATTAAGTTTCTGATGCTCTGGCATGAGAAAGTTGCAACACAGAGATAAACCTCAGTTTCCACTCATGGTCTGCCTGTGAGCTGCTTGCCTATGTGACCATACACATAAGCTTCTGTGTGTGTGAATATTCAGGAAACTGACAAATGATATAAAATGTTATCTGTATTGGGGTGGCTAATCTTTGGGCCTCCAAATGTTGGGCACTATCTGTCATCATTTCCAGCCAGGGATGGGTGAATCTGCCGACTTTGCCTTCTCTCAGTTTCTCATTTTTCCAAACTTAAATTTGGTTCTCCACATTTCCACGTCACTTTGCATCTCCTCACAAAAATTCTTCGGCATTTTAGTGCAACTTTCTTCTAATAAAGACATTAGTTGCTGTTATTTGTACTAATATGTGCATTTTATACCCTTCCTTCCTTCCTTCCTTCCTTCCTTCCTTCCTTCCTTTCTTTCTTTCTTTCTTTCTTTCTTTCTTTCTTTCTTTCTTTCTCTTTCCATAGAAAAGGAATAGGGAACTCCTGCCCCAATCACTAGCAGTGGAATGTCCATTTGCAAGAAAGGTCTAAAAGGTGAACTGATATCTAGTTCAGGGGTAAGACTGGAAGGTAGACCCCAAACAGAGCAGGTTTTTAGCAGGCTCCCAGGTAACCAGTCTGGTAACCATTATCCTACTAGGTCAACATGTTCTATTCAATCTATTTCAGACATGTATATTGCTGGAGGAAGAAAAAACACCTGAGTTTCTTGGAAAGCACCCAGTTCATTGCTTTCAAATTTGCACACACCATTTTCAGTTGGCCCGGCAGCAACGGAATTTAATTATGATAATCTGTATGACGAGGGATTTTTGACAAGAAAGCTAGTTCATCCCTGGACCATTTTGCCAGGTTAACACATACAATTTAGTTAGTGCTCCAACCAGAACTAATCCAAAGTGCTCTTCAACTTTCCACGTGGCCACCTGATAAAGTGTCTCTCTCACTGCCAAAAAATTGTCATTTTCAGATAAATGTTTAGTTATACAAAATGTGTGTTCAGCCATATCAGCATTCAACTACTGTGTACCAAAATCAACTGATCTTTAATAGTGATCACATTCTGATTTGTACAGGGTTAAAAAAAACTAGCAATATTGGCTACACCCTAATTTCTAATTGAGCTTAGATTGGAGCTTTGAGACAAACCTGGTGCTCTTTAATTTGTTTGTTACTGCTATAAAGTACCAACAGAGACTTTGGAAGAGACCTTCTTCATTAGGTACTCGAACCTCTTATTTCAAGGTATAGGGAAAGGACAGACAAGACCCAGACACCTGTGGGACAGTGTGAGAAGGCACCTCTTTTTTGGGGGGGCAACTCAGAGACCAGGGGGAGCAGCAGTGGCTGCCCAGAGGACTTCCAAGGAGAGGGGAGAGGAGAGGAGGCTGAGGGAACACTCCACAAGGGAGGGTGTTTGAGAAAGGGTATGTGGCTGCCAGCTCTGCAGGCAAGGGGTGACATAACTGGGCTCCTGAGCCCCACAGGGGTGCTGCAGAAAGAATGTAGTTGGTCAAGGGAGCCGTGGACTCAAAAAGGTTGAAAACCACTCATATATACCTAAAGAGAACCATCAAACCTTCTGGACTGACAGATCTCTGATCATTCAAGCATGAGGCAACTACTAAGGAAGGTATAGGAATAATTGAGGACAATAGTATCTCTAGTGACAGGAGGTCCCGTGACAATGTTTACTGCTAGATTTCAACAAATGTGAAGGAATCAAAGAAATATCCCATTCTTGAAGACATAAGCATTCAATCACATGTGTTCGGTTAGATGTGAACTGTTGCCTACATAGCTAGAAGTCTTGTTTTGAAAGTCTGTTCTCCATCAGTGATTTATCCTTTCAGTCGCTTATTCAAGTGGTCCTTACAATACAATGCACATCAAATTATGGTTTTGGTCCAAACCAAACCTTAGACAGGGAAAAGTAATACATGCAAATAAAATGAATTAATGCAAGACATTCCATTCATATGAAACAAGATTCTTCCTTTATAGGATTTGCTGGAAATGATTATGTCATTAAGCCACTGAAAAGAACACAGTCCTTCACTACTGATTGGTAGTGATCTAATTTGGGAATTATGTTTTTAATCCAGATGTTTCCTCTGATTCAGCCAAATTTTTTAGCACAGATCTGCAGAGAGGAAGGTGTCTTATTTTATTTCCCACCAGAGGAACCCCCTTAAATCAAGTTGCTTGCAGTCTGGGCCAGTAAGACACCATAAACACCAATAATCTATGACCCATTTGGAACCTGATCACAGGGATACATTTAGTATCTCCCTGATTACCTTTTGCTGATGAAGTGATTGCAATGTCAAGGCTTTCACGAGAGATTTGTATCATAAGTGGATTTATCTTAGCAAACCTTGGAAAAGTGGGTGAGTTAATGCAACTGCACAAGTAGTGGTGGCTGGTGGCTGTGACAGCAAGTGGTACTGCTAGAAGGTCACAGGGTCATGGCGAATGAGCAGTGACAGGAGTGTGGCCAGGTTGTTCCGATTTTGTCCCCATCTTCCTCCTTTGCAAAGTGGCTGTGGATACTTAAGCATTGCAGTTTTACAAATAGGTATCACTTAAATGAATGGTGTCTCACTTTGGTTCAGAAAGGGCCTCTGCCCTCACAGTTGCTTCTGTGCTGGAAGAAAAGTTCATCCGTTCTGGTTCTCTCCCCATCTTTCTCCTTTAAGTTGTGTTAATATTTAGCATTTAAGTGTCTTTACCTTGGTTCAGAAAGGGTCCCTGTTGTCAGAATTTCTAGCATGGGTTCATGCCAAAGAAACTGTACGTTACTCAGAGGTAAATCCCAGTGAATTCCATTAATATTAAAATCCTGATAAATACAGTATGTACAGGATTGCAGTTTGAATTGGTTAGTCTTATAGGACTGTTAAAAAAAGACCACATGGGTCTTCCTTTTGTGTTACAGTTGTGATTGAGCTGGGTGAAAGGCTCCGGTTGGGTCACGAGTTCTTTGGAGGGTTACCTCTGTGTGTAAATAGCTCACTTAAACCAACTGGTGTACTCCCCATTTGTAAATAATACTGTTTGGTATGCTCCGAAAACATCAGTTGTTTTGAATGAACCTTAAAAATAACATATCAGACTGTGGAAACAGAGAAAACCTTTTTGTTCTGGTCTCACAATCTCTCCTCTCCATATAGGAAAGGATAATGCTATAAATGGGTCCTTTCACGAGCAGAGAGAGAAATGGTAACTTTTCAGATACTTGTGTTTTAATGGCCGGAAGTCCTAACCGTACACCAGAGAGTTCAATCACACTTAAAGCTTTATTTGTGTAGTCCCCAAAGGGCTGCCTATACATCACCACATGTGTTCATTGCAGGGACAGCACAAATATTTATCTTTTCAAGTTTGCATGAGAAGCTCCTGCTTTATTGTCCGTTAGCTCACTCTATTCTACTGTATATTCCTTCTTGTGACCAAAGGCATTTCAAAATCTAAAGTAAAGCTTCTTCTTTTTTAAGCAACAGATGTCTTTCTATGGCCTTTGGAGGCAAGCCCTATATTTAACTTGTGCACCCACGCAATTTGATATATGTATATATCTTGGCAAATATCACAAATCATAGCATTTCTTTTTCTCATTTTCAGGGAGGGATGCATAGAATCAGCCCTTCATGCTTAACAACAGTTTGGATTTACTGATCTTTCCAGTTTTTTTCAAACATTTAGCCTCCTCTCACACAGCTAAGATTAGTTCTTCTCTGGAAAAGATAGCACATGAAACTAGAGTTGAATGACTATGCATGAAATATATGTCTCTATTTTCAGGGGAAATAGTTGCAGCTTGCAAATGGCTTGCAAATAGTTTAAATCTGCAAGTTGCAGAGCAGCAGAATTCTATTAGGAATTAACAGCACAGCAAAAGGCTAAGGTGTGTGTGTGTGTGTGTGTGCGCGCGTGCGCGTGCGTGTGTGTGCGTGTGTTTAGCTGCACATTCAGTCACTTAGAACAGGTTGCTGAATGCTAGTATGGTTGGTGAGAAGATGTAATCAACTGGCTCCTGGGAATGCACGCTGAAGGAAGCACAGAATTTTGCCAGCCAGATATTGTTTTTGTGTGTGATTGGAATCTGACAAAAGGAGGGAGCTGTAAAAATGGTCAGATCTGCCTGGAAATTTACTTAAAATAGGTATTATATACAAGGCGTGAATGTCCTAATAAAACAAGCAGTACAGTAGTGCATGCTCCGTTGTTCCAATACCTGATTGACAAGAGCAGACACACTAGTTATAAAGGATGTGTGAATATATCCCTTCCAATAGAACAGATAAAGGTAAAGGTACCCCTGACCGTTAGGTCCAGTCATGGACAACTCTGGGGTTGCGGCACTCATCTCACTCTATAGGCCGAGGGAGCCGGCGTTTGTCCGCAGACAGCTTCCGGGTCATGTGGCCAGCATGACTAAGCCGCTTCTGGTGAACCAGAGCAGCGCACGGAAACGCCGTTTACCTTCCTGCCAGAGTGGTACCTATTTATCTACTTGCACTTTGACGTGCTTTCGAACTGCTAGGTTGGCAGGAGCTGGGAACAGAGCAACGGGAGCTCATCGCGGGGATTCAAACCGCCGACCTTCCGATTGGCAAGTCCTAGGCTCAGTGGTTTAGACCACAGCGCCACCCGCATCCCTAATAGATTAAAGTAGGCCAACGTGAAAAGTCTGCTGCTATATTTGGGAAATTGTGGGGTATAGAAATAGTAAGATGGAGCTAGGTTTTTGCTACAGTTTCCAGCTGCTGGGTAACACACAGTGTGAGCTTTATCCTCTTGGAAGGCTTATGTCCCAGATTCATCATTTCATTGTGTCTTTAGCTCTCAGGGGCTCCAAGTGTAGTAGAGATGGGGTGAAGCCAAAGTATGATAGTTGCACGTTTAGAGCAATCCCCCAACCAGAGGAGAAATTGTCAGATAGAATGAAACAGCAGAAGGGTTAGTATATAACTTAAGCCAAAAACTAATTGTGAAAAAACACAATGCTTTGAGTGTGATCCCTCTGAGATTATATTCTGAGTAAAATTGTGAGAAGGATCTTCACAGCCTGTTTTGTGTCGGTAAATGCTTTTGGAGAAAAACTGTAACCTCCTGTGCTATTAAAGGTAAAGGGACTCCTGACCATTAGGTCCAATCGTAACTGACTCTGGGGTTGCCACACTCATCTCGCATTATTGGCCGAGGGAGCCTGTGTGCAGCTTCCAGGTCATGTGGCCAGCAAGACTAAGCCGCTTCTGGTGAGCCAGAGCAGCACACGGAAACGCCATTTACCTTTCCACTGCAGCGCTACCTATTTATCTACTTGCAATTTGACATGCTTTCGAACTGCTAGGTTGGCAGGAGCAGGGACCGAGCAACGGGAGCTCACCCCGTTGCGGGGATTTGAACCGCCGACCTTCTGATCAGCAAGCCCTAGGCTCTGTGGTTTAACCCACAGCGCCATCCGTGATTAGCTACAAGCAAAAATGGAAAAGCTGATTCCCATTTTGCAACCTAAGAGAGAGAGAAAATACTGGCATCTAATTGTTGGCTTTCCTAAAGCCTGCTGGTGTTTTAGTTTTATTTTTATATTTGTAAGCCTCCTGGGAACTTTGTCACTGTATGTGCAATACATAAATCCCTATGATAAATTAGTCAATCAGTAATCAGGCTCTCATTCAAGATCTTTTCAAATGCTAGTAGCGCCCTAGCACTGCATTGTGATGGGGACAAAATTGCAGTCTCTGCTGCATTTCCCCTCCCATTGCAGTGCTGTGCTAAGGGGAGAGGAGATGGTTTTTCTCCCCATGGTAGTGCTGTCCTGGGAGGAGATAGGATTGCACTGTCTGTTTACTGTGAGGTTTCTATGTTTGTAATTTTCAGCTAAAGACTATAAAAATGCAGCTATGGGCTGCAGGCCAGCAATACATCATAATGAAAATGTTGCACTTTTTGCTATAGAAACTTGATGAATATAAATTATGCAGCAACTAAATGCATAAAAATTCTCGTTGTGCAATAGGACTTGAACGTTCGCCAAGGAGGATCCTTCTAAATAATACTTTTCATGCTCTTTTAAAAATTTGTTTTGGTCTAGTGGAAGATTTATTTTGACAAGTAATCTTGGCACTGATAAAAGAAAGAAGAACCTTAAGCAGGAGCAAAGAGAGATAACAGAGTAAAATCTCTAAGGTCTCGTTTCACTTTAGAGAATATAACTTATGATGACAATTTAAATTAAAGCCTAAAAGAGCATAAAATCCTGTGGTGTTTGGGGCAAAAGATCCATCAATGCCTACCATGAAAGGTTGTTATGAATGAGAGACCAGTTGTTAGGATATTTTTCTATATAGAAAATTGCTGTAAAATACAAAACCGTTGTAAAAAGTATCAAGGATGGTCTTTCTGCGACTCTTCTTTTGGAGAATATGTTGACCCATTTATAGTTCATTGGCCTGCATATGGCACCACTTCATACAAACAACTTAATATGTAGAGCTCTATGTTGGTGCATTTCAGTTTAGTCTAGGGATGGGGAACCCCTTTTTCAAAGTGCAATAGCAGGGATCATTCAGTTGGTTAATTAAAGGTTCATTCTGCTTTCAGAAAGTCAGCTAACCAATGATGGAGGCATTGCTTAGCAACCAGCCAGAATGGCGTGATGTTTGCTGAAGCAGCATGTGTCCTGATTGGTTGTGTAGTTCAGAAGGAGTTTCTCCTCTGTGTGCATGGTTTAATGTCACTCTACTATGTAAAAGGCGTAAAGCAAGAAAGAGAAATTTCTCTGTTCCTTTCCCCTCAAATTTTACACTGTTTTTATTCTGTTTGCTATGTAAAGTGTTATCAATTCTTTTCTCCCCGGACTCCATCTGAGTTATTTAAGTGACTTTGCGAACACCTTGTTTTAGCCCACAGGTCACATTCCCTGCTGAGCCACATTTCAGGGACCACATATTAGTGATGGTCAGGGCAAAAGCAAAAGTGGGTTGAGCAATGATTTTACCTTTGTATCATGAGTGTCTGCCCACCTGCACATATCCATCTCTCACACTTCTATCCATGCAAGCGAGAGGCATGGCCAGAGTTCTAGGACACATTCCAGCCATGCAAAAGCACTGAAGAAGAGTGTGACTTGGGCCAGATAGAGAAACCTGGGTGGCTACATTTGGCCTCCAGGCTGGAGAGTCCCTGCCTTTGGTTTAGGCAGGGTGCATGCATGAACTGAGCCTCAGCTTTTTACTTATTTAGGAAACTTAGATGCCATCTAAAAAGCTCCAGGGAAGCAACAGCAGGGGTTTTTCTTTTCTTTTTAAACTGTTTGCAAGTGAAGTGAATTGTGAGCTTTTGAAATATGCTTCTTTATAAACTCCAGTGTCTTATAGGAAAAAAGAAACCTGAAGAGAAGGCAAGAAGTTTTAAAAAATGGCTAAGAAAGTCATGCTCTGGTCCATGGGGTCATGAAGAGTCAGACACGACTAAACGTCTTGCATGTGTTGTCAGTGTCATGACTTGTACCTAGCATCAAATATAGGTTGGGAAAGAATGGTGAAGATGACAACAACAGAGAATGGGCACATGCTTATTTGTTTTGAACATCAAAGATATCTTTTAAAAAACACCTGTTTCAGCAGTGCCTGCCAGAATTTATGACCGTTTCATATATTTTGAGTGCTATGCTTAAAAAAAGAAATAGTGACTGCATATTGTTTTATAGCTGGCATGTAAAAACCTTCCCCAGGCAAGCAGATAACATCTGTGTTTGAAACTATATCAAAGGCTTATAAAAGCATCTGTATGCAGTGGTTGTGTGATAAAATAATATAGCATTCAAGGCACAATCACCAATGGGGCTGAAGTGACTTGTGCCTCTGTGGTGATCTTTTGATCATTCAACTAATGCTTTCATGAGAAGGATATAGGTTTTTTTAAAGGATTGGTTTTGGCTGGGGACTCACAGTTACCAGAATCTATTTTGGATTGGGATACTAGTGCTGTACTGAACATTTGTTGACCCTCTTGTATCACGTCATAAGAAAATAAACTGCATTGAAAAGTTTTCAAAGAGGAGGAAAATTGCTTGGTGAAAGTCAGTGTCAATAGGTGGGTTACACGTTGTGTGTGTGCTTTCTTTCAAGATGATCAAGTGAGCATCCCTTTTGTGGCAGCTGGGGAGGCTGTCTACCATGTGTTCCTGACACTAATTATTATTATTATTATTAGTCCTTTTACTGGTGAAAGAAAAACAAGGAAAACAGGTAAAAGGAAGGACTTCCCTGAAAAAACAAAATCAGTGGTCATACCCATCTCAAGCACTTGGTAGCCTGGTTACTCAAGACGTAACATCATGAGAAAACTGCTCCTGTGTGTTGTTTTCACATCAGGAAGTGAGGACAGCTGGGGAGGCTGTACTGTACTAGATAAAGGTTGAATGGAAAGAAAAACACCCACAGGGGAGAAATTCAGTTCAGTAATGAGAACTTACTTAATCCACACTTTCTGAAACAATACACAGCCAGACCACAGCCATTCTTCAAAATGCACACTTCTCTGAATTTTACTGGGCTAATGTCTGCAGAAATGCATGTATTGGCGGAAAGAACATACAAAAATGCATTCTTTGAGAGGAAATTGCTTTGCAAAACTCTGCATATTAAGCAGAAATGTCTACCAATATGCAGTTTTTAAATACTTCAATACTAGGGGAAATTCACAACAAAATGCTGATGAATTTTCATGATGACTGTTTTTTATTAAACAAAGAACATGATGTAAAATCATTAAATACCGGTAGCCCCTAAAGATATCAGTAGTGAAATGAAATAGCAAAGGTACACAAATACTAAATATATGTTTTAAAAATCAAAGATGATCAGGAAAGATTTAGGTAAAAAGATATGATTTCAGGAGTGACTAAAACAGATCCCTAATGATGTCTTATGAATTGTAGCACGATTACAGGGGTAACCATGGGAAAACACCTTGCAAAAATCTGCAGGACAGTGTCACCAAGAAGGTTCTCACTGATCATCTATGTGGCCAAAGTGGCCTGTATATGGGGAAGTAGTATTTCAGGTTTTTGCATGTCAATAACAAGAACTTGGTCCAGTAGCTAACTGGCAGTCAATGCACTGTGCAATATATGCAGATCCAACAGTGTTCTGCACCAGACTAGTGTCAAGGGAAGCCCCACACAGTTTGTGTTACAATAGTCCAGTTATTCTATTTGAATTATTGTAAGTGTCCTGGGATGACTTGTGATGAAGAGTGGGCTAAAAATATTTTAAATGAAACAAATGCTTAACAAATAGATTTGTCCTGAAAAAATTAATGTTATCAGAACTACAGGCAGCAAACTTTATTTTATGTTACAAGGCTGACATATTCAAGTACCAGATTTGCAAAAGAAAAGAAAAAGAATCCAACTTGGCATAAAAATTGAAGTTTCATAACACCTGCAATATATTGAAAGTAATTAGCTGAATGACTCCTTACATGAGATGCTAATCACAAATACCTAATAAAAATAAGTCTTCAGGCAACAGAGAAAAATGAACTAACTGATAAAATAATGTATCCCTATTTGTTTGCCAGGAGGAAAGCATAATATTTTTCTTATCACTATATGATATCCACATGAAAAGAAGCTCTTGTTTATTTCCACTACTTCACAATTATTTCCACTACTTCACAATATTGTCCAATTTTGAAATGCAGCTAAATTAGATTTTCATCTTGGATTACATATTTTGACTTTTTAACATCAAAACCACCCCATTCCAAAAAGCTTCCATTTATGTACTGTTATGAAATCTTAATGCTTTGAGGTCAACAATATTTAAGAAAGTGACATAAGACCCATATAAAAATTTCAATTTGGTGAGTTCAGGTTCCTTTTCTGTCTCTGTGATCATTTGTAAGTTCCACAAAGAGTTTAACACTATTCTAGAGTGGGGCTCACCAACTTGGTGCTCAATATACCAGTAGATCCACAGTCTATATGGACACCAATTGGTACACTGGCTATATGTTTGATAAAAAGGAAATGCTGATATAATCATATAATTGCTGGAAGATTTCTCTAATATAAAATCCTGAATGCAAGTTATGTGACATTTTACCACCCCCCGAGCGATATTGAAACAATGTCATTGAAACACTGACCACCTAAAGAGATACCAGTTCCAGGGGGCTACTGTAGAAGAAATCCAAACAAGTTTCAAAGAAAACCTCTGGTGAAATTTTCAGATGAGAATAAATAGATGATGAGCACAAAGGACTACACAGGGAGTAAAATAACATCTACTTCAAAATTGCTGACAGCAGGGCTGTTCTTTGGGGATGGTGAGTACACAGGAAGGCCCACAATATAAACTTAAAAATGCTTTGAGCATCCCAGGGAGACCTCAGCCTGAGAATCTCTCATCCCATTCCGATCTCTCTCTGCTTTGACTGAGAGCATCTCAGAGGTAACTGATAGAAAATACGTGGGGAACTTAAAAAGGAGCACCCTGAAGATTCGTTGGAGGTTAGAATCAACATCAGAAGATGTCTAGCAGAGAGATGAGCTGGAGGCTTGTATAACAGATCATTGACAGCCATTGACTAGCATTCTGGTTAACTGGTCAACAGGGGAGGATTAAGCAATAATACACACAACTGTGGATCTACAAATGACTTGTATCATGTCCCTGAAGGCAGGTTGATAACAGATTGATAGAAAAACTACATATAAGTAGACTGGGTTGGAGAGTGGGATTTGTGGTTGGCAGAGGTTGTGGGAAGTGCCAGCGTAAAGAAATCCAATGGAGTTCAAAGTTGTTTTCAGAAGTGATGCTTAAATGAATGTTTGCATTGCCTGCATCTAAAACTGGCATTGACTATTAAGTTTTTTAAAATGAGAAAATCCCTCTCTTGTGCTTTTTTATCTTGTATTAACTGTATTCCTGATTCACACTAAAGGGCTTGTAGTGTTACTTGTGGATATACCCAGAGAATATCAGAATTGCTTTGTTGCCGGGGTGTGTGCGTGTGTTGTGTTCCTTTATATATGCTCTGACAACTGTAGTGTTGATTTTTAGTCATCACACACACCGAGCTCTGCCATATACAGTAGTGCAATTCATAAAGCAGTGCCAAATGCAATGAATGATTCATATGTTTCCCATTTGCTCTAACTGTGAGCTGGACCCTTGCTCTGGCACTAAAAGCATTGTAATAAGAAACAGACTTGGCCAATGCCTACACTGACATTGTTGAAGTCTGCTGTTACCCTTGACCAGCTAACTTTTTAAAAAGGCATTTGCATTAAAAATCTTAAAGCAGTTTACAAAAAGTGTAATCAAATGGCAACAGTGCAAGATAAAAACAAACCAAAGCAACAACATCATAAAGCATAAAACATCCACAATGTTGAATACAGATCCATTAAAAGCTGACCTTGGTGATCTGGGAACGCCTATGCAAAGAGACAAGTTTTTCAAATGGTGTGGAAGATACGAATATTTTGACAGGGTGAGTAGCCTAATTCAGACAGATACTTCTCATCATGTCTCCATCCTACTGTCTGTTGCGGGTTACTGCAACTGGTGTCAGAAGTACCCACATAATTTGCACTACTCATATGATCAAACCATCCATTTATTACTTATGCTTAGACCATGTAATTTCAGCCATGCTTCTCCATGTGCCTGACACAGCCTCATTAAACTTCTTTATTCATGAAAGTTTTAGAAGGAGAGTACTGAGCTTGCATGTGTAGTAGTAATACATGCCTTCGCTAGGCATGATGTTTATTAGATGGTGTTATGTTAGACGTTGTTAGAAGGTGTTCTGTTCTTTGCATCCATTGTGTACAATGCATCATGATACCAACAGTGAAAGCCAATAATAATAATAATAATAATAATAATAATAATAATAATAGAAGCAGTCTATCTTGAAGACTCAGAACAGTATCATATTTGCAGAAAAAATAGAGAGAGAAAATTAGAATATTAAAAATAATTATTAGTTGTTGTTGTTGTTGTTTAGTCGTTTAGTCATGTCCGACTCTTCGTGACCCCATGGACCAGAGCACGCCAGGCACTCCTGTCTTCCACTGCCTCCCACAGTTTGGTCAGACTCATGTTGGTAGCTTCGAGAACACTGTCCAACCATCTTGTCCTTTGTCCTCCCCTTCTCCTTGTGCCCTCAATCTTTCCCAACATCAGGGTCTTTTCCAGGGAGTCTTCTCTTCTCATGAGGTGGCCAAAGTATTGGAGCCTCAGCTTCAGGATCTGTCCTTCCAGTGAACACTCAGGGCTGATTTCCTTCAGAATGGATAGGTTTGATCTTCTTGCAGTCCATGGGACTCTCAAGAGTCCATAATTAGTTATGGCGAATAATTCCCTATTGGGTCATTAGCTAGTTTTTTAAAATTAGGGTTTTTTTTGTTTTTTTTGTAATACAAAACAAACAAATAAACAAGGAAAAGTACATAGAGTGTCTCCACTTTCAATTCATAGAGTCTTTCTTCACAGGTTGTTTACATTTGGTATGAGACCCTATTGTCATAGACATTGGGGTGGGGAGAAGGGGAGGAAAGAGGGAATAGTTGTAGACATCCAGTGGAAATAAAAACCATTTATACTGTCTCTGCAAAATGATGTTATTCTGGATATGATGAACTTCCAAAGGGACTTGTAGGACATTCAGCAAGAAACCCTCTCAATGACCCTGCCCTCAGGTTTACTGAAAGTGCGTATTATTATGTATTTGCTTTTGGTCTATGAGAGAGACTTTTTATTCATTGTTACAACAGGAAATGGTGAAGGAACTGGCTCCTTCTAAATGTACAGGGATCAAAGTATATGACACAGTAGGCAGAAACATGACTGAACACCAGTACCATTTGCACAGTGACAAATTCCAGAGTTGCAGCTTGTTAGTCTGATACACAAAGAGTTATCCTCAGTTGACAGTTACACACCCAACCACAGGTACCGACAGAAAGTGTGTGTGGAATGTCATTGCAAGATGAGGCCAGGAGGCTCAGCAGCAGAAGAGATAGGTGTGCCACATGGTTATGTTGAGCACAGGGTGTATCCCATGAGTTAAAGTGATGATGCAATGATAAGGGTAAATATCACGTTTTCTCAGTAGCAGTAATCAAGCATGATGTCTGAAAGGACTCCCCCACCTCTCCAGGTAGCTGTTTTTCACAGCGTAAATTTGTCCTTGTTTGAGATTGTTCCTCCCTAAGGTGTGGTGTCCTGTTTACCAACTTCATATTAAATATTACCTTTTGGCATATCCTGTGCTAATTTATGTCTGGATAATTTTACTGACTCCAGATCTACAGAGAACTTGGCCACTCATCTGAGTCTACCATTAAGCAGTCTTATGGCAGCCGTAATTCTCCGGATGGTTTCAAAGCATGTCTTGTCTTGTCATCTTTGTTGTTAAGATTCCCGGCCTATAGCTCAGATTACTTTAAAAGCAGGAGGAAAGGATCCCGTACAAATATTCCAAGTCAGCAAAGCCTGCAGGAGCTTGACAATCGGTGGCTCACTCTGACTTAGGCTAGTTGTTGGTTTTGGCAGGCCTGTCAGTTTGTTCCCTCTCCTTCCTCCTAAAAAGGACTATTTGTTCCTAAAAGACATTTAAGGGGGGGAATGGAGGTCAATACCAATGAGTAGAAGAAACAAAAACTGAAGAATCTTTGAGCAGGTCTTGGTAACCCATTTATTGAAACAGTCTGCGCTAGTTGAGGACATAGCATAAATAACACAAATTTCTGACAGGACTCGATATGTTTCTTTGGTCTTGGATGTTATAAGAATAGGCTATGATTACACCATTAGTCTGAGGGCAAATCATCCAAAATGAAACTAATAATTTAATAGTCCCTCTTTCCTTTTAAAGCTGTGAGAAATTTCATTCAGATTTTCAGAGACCTATGGCCTCTCTCTTCCACCAGCATCGCACAGAAACACAGGTGTCTTATCAGGTGAACATGTGTCCAGTCCTGGCTCCCTGATAGGTATCTGTAGGGTATCTGCTGGCCACATTTCACCAGCCTATTACAGCTTTATAGGCACATGGGAAATGTCTTGTGTGCTTGCCCTTTGAATTACAATGAATTAACTCATCTGCCCACACTTTTTAATCGGCTCTTGATTTGCAGATCTTCCATTTCAATAAATATAAACATTCCACCAGTTTGCTGGCTGTTGAGTCTTCTTCATGGGTCTGGGGGCAAGAGTCCTGTTGGGTCAAACCGCAGCTCATCTAGCTCAGCATCCCATTTCCCACAGTGGAAACTGGATGCCTCTGGGAAGCTCCTAAACTGGATATGAGGAGGTTGGAAAAGGAATAGATCACAGCAACTTTTAAAACCAAAGTGGGAGTTTTCCATCCCTTTCCAACAAACAAAGCCACAAGAAAGGTTGTCTTCTACAAATGGATGTAACAAGGGATCACGTTACTTGTTTGCGCCTCACTCCTCCTGCATATATGTGTGAATCACCATGAATACATCATTCTTATAGCAATGCTCTTAACTGAATTCACTATACGGCCCTTAAATTTCTATTTTCCTTTCAAGCTAATGTATGAATCATGCTGTAGGTCACATAGAAACTTTTAAATGCTTTGCAAGACCGCTTACACCTCTTAAATCTGTACAATTACCTTACAGATGGTACATGGGTGGCAGATCAACACGCAAACACAGGCCAGCGCGAGCATTCTTGCCTCACGGCTTAACCTTTTATTGTATCCAAGCCCTCTGCGCCGCGAGAACCGCTTTATCTGAATCAAAATACAATGAGTAATGTAACAGCAGGACATACAGCATAAGTTCACGAGGCCAAGTGCTCCTTTGTTGTATGTGGCACTTTACAGTACTTCCCAAGGCACTCCGTGCTTCCAGTAATGAGGGAAATGAGTCTTTATTCACATGCTGGCCATTCCAATTGCTGTTAGCTCTGCGGTGGTGATTTAATGTAATTGCGTGTTCAGTGTATTGAGATGACCCGGGTACAGAATCTAGATTAACGTTTCTTTTGTCTTGGAAGCTTATGAGAATTGACGAGGATACAGTAGGTTTGAGGTCGGGCCATTCAAAGGAAAGAAGATTAATAATTCCATTCAAAAGCTGCAGAACATGCAGTTCAAACGGTTCCCCATTCAGAGCCCATGAGATGTCTTAATCATAATGATGTACAAAAATGTTGACAGCTCAATTTACAGAAATCTCTCTCTCTCTCTCTCTTGAAACAGAAATGCTAGTAAATTAAAATCTGGATGTTTCTATTGAAATAAATAAATCATTCTTTGCAGAGGGAATTTGTGTATGCAGTTTTGAGTCTCTCACATCTTCATGAACTCAAAATATTTTAGTATTCTGAAATGGGCCATTCAAATAATATGTACAAATTTGTTGTTGTTGTTTTAAAAACATATAATCCCTTCTTGATGCTTCATGTACTCAAATATATAGGAAGTCAGATTTGACTGTGTTGAAAAAGCTCGTTTTATATTTCTTAAATATAGAAGTACAGTTTCTGACAGGAGGGAAATCTGTTTTATAACCATAGAAACTGATCATTATTGTGAATTTCTGGAGAAACTGTTAAGCAAAACTCTAAGGGGATCTATATTGGTATGGAATTGTATAATTGTATTTGCATGCTCTGAGCTTCTTTCCTTTCCCCATCTAAGCTGTTATGTTGACGACAGCAGCAGTTTTGACAACAATAATTGTATCAAGTACATAGTTTATCCCAGTGGCGCAGTTAGATATTTTCAGGCTCTGGACTTTATGGTCTCACATCACACTTTAGATGGTAAAGTGTATTACTTCACCTCAATATGTGGTGAGCCAGCCCTACAGTGTTTGAGGCCCCTCTGACAGCTGAGTGGGTCCTTGGACTTATGCCCCAATGTCTTGCCTTTACAGCTCCATGACCCTGTTCCTTCTTTATACAAATCTTCTAAGTATATTTGTGTACACCGGTCAAAGTTTCCTGCTTTCCTGCTTTGCTCCCATGTATGTGCCTGGCTATTCCTCCAAAACTGATCAGTTTGCCATGCTTTTCAATAAGGCCCCCCACCCCACCCCCACCCTGAAGTCTCACTGAACCTCAAACTGCTACTTCAGAAAAAGAAACCCACATTGGCATTGATTTCTCTTCTTTCACTTTCTGCAAGTTACCTTGTGTCTTCACAATGTCTCCAGATAATTAATCTCTTTGACAAGTTCCACAGGGATTTGCAACTCACATGTTGCAGTCAAGTTATTCTGTGTAAATTTAGCCGAAGACAGCTTTCACCTTCAAGTGTTACAAATTAACTGTGATTGATTGAAGAAGATATTATATGCCATTTTGTTCTGTGGGAGGCGAAACAGTTCCTTATGATTGAAAACAGATATCTTTCTCTGAGGTATTTATGCGATTTGCTGTATGATTGTCTCATATTATATGTGGTGGGTCCCTGCATACTTACAATAGCTTCTCTGTATGAACAAGCCTGCTCTATGAATCCCTCTTATTGGGGGTGGGGAAAGACAGAGGTCCCCCCTCCAATCTTCCAGATCTTCTTAGAGAACAGTTGCATGTAGTAAAGCCTAACTGAAGTGTCCTCTCTTCATCTTAAGACCATGACTTAGGGCTCATCCAGACTTCCTTTTATGCTGTGCTTATAGGCACAGGTCCATGCTTTAAAGCTCTGTATCTCAGTGCTTTTATTTATTATTATTTTTCGCCCCAGCACTTTCCCCACAAAAACCCATTCTTTACTGCTGAATCGGATCAAGGGGCAATTTGCGGAGAACTCAAATTGCCATTTGCTCTGATTCAACATTAAAGAGTGGGTTGGGGGGGGGGCACATGTAACTTTAAAGTGCAGGCCTGTGCCTAGAAAGTTGGGGCAAAAAGTAAGTGTGGATTAGCCCTAAATGTAGACGCCATGGTTTCAACAAGAAGCATATGTTTTCCCTGCCTTTTGTGCTTTGCTTAACAGCTGGCCTGATGGAGTTATGGAGTACTCAAAACATATTTACTATTCCGTAATGCTTCAGTTCCTCCTATATAAAGATGGTAGCTTTGTTTTTGAAATGAATAAATTAACACCTGCATAACATCATAGGATGTGGCATCGTGTTGGCATTACTGTTTTATTAAACTATGGCTGAGTGATTACACTAAGGCTTAGTATTAAGTGTGAGCCCTGCCCAGTGACTCAACTATGACTTGTTTACTGTCAGCAAACTAGTCTGAAGCCGTGCTTTGTTGTTGGAGTATGAGCCATGGTTTAACTGTGGTTTGGCGTTACCTGCAAATCAGTCATCCTTCCCCGACTATGGCTTGTTTGAGCATCCTCACTAAATTAAGAAGGTAGATGGAGAACAAACCAAACTTTGGCAAAAGAAACTGTGGTTTGTCTGATGCCCTGTGAGATGACTTATTAACTTATTGTTGTTTTTTAACTTGTTATGTGCAAACAAGGCCAGTATCTAACCTAGCAGTATTCGCATCTCTGTGTTGTGGGGGCGTGGAATTGGGCAAATGCCACATAGTGGAGTACTCAGATGACCACTGCATGTTCTGGATGCCACATTATGCACAACTGTTTGAATTGAAAGATCTGCTTTGCAATGTGTGGTCGATGTTAATGGATTTCCTGACTCTCTGGTAAGAGATTGCCCAAGACTCCAATTTAATATTATATTGAAGTATGGAGCCAGCTTTAATCATGCAGTCTTTTAAAGTGCTATTGTTCTTAGTCTTCAGAAGAAGAATCCATATAGATCTAATTGCCCTTTTAAAATGTGGTTTTTTGGGGGGAGGGGGTTATTGGGTTCTTGTTTTTATTTTGATTATATATTTTGTGGTTTTATATTTTGATTTTGTTCTGTGAACCACTTTGAGACCTCTGGGTATGGGGCGGTATAGAAATTGTAATAATATTAATATGAATAATAACAATAGCAGCAGCAACAACAACAATAATAATGCATTGCTCAGTATAATAACTGAAGTGGGCTTGACATTTTAAACTGTTTTTTTCTTCTTCTTTTCTTTAAAAAGATGTTGCATCATGCTTCACAGATGTTGGTGCCCTATCGTTTAAAAATAGAAACCTGTCTTTTAAATCAGTCAACTTTTAGCATGATGTTCTTTAAGTGGCTATCAAAGAGCAAGGAATTAAGCAGTGGTGGAACAAAGTAGTATTTCATATACCCTTCATTTGGTTATAAATAGGACCTAGACAGACAAAAAAAATTCTGAGGGTTCCCCCCTCCCCCCAACAATACATTTTGGAGATTTAAAATCAAGTTGGCTATTGGACAGGGGCAGAGGAAGGTGGGGGCGATTATCAGGATTATCAGGATCAGATTATCCGAAAAAAGGACTATTTCTCTTCTTGCTATGCTAGTACAAATGAACTAAGTTCTTCCCCATGTCTCTTTCTGCCACAGGGTTGTCATACACCCATTAAACTGTCTCTTCAGGTTCACTGAGTGCTATTTTCTTGCCAGTATTGAAGGAGAACTCAATCGCCAGTCCTGTCAGGTTTAGTACATGGACTGGAGAACTGCCATCTTTTCCTTCATGTCAAGCAGCAGAGCATTACCTTGGGCTGGCCCTGGGCTGAGTCCTTAAAGAAAACACTTTCTTTTTTAAGTTTTTTGGAATTGTCTACTCTTTAACCACACTCTGTTTGACATGGTCCATGGAGCGGTTTTATTACCAGGAAAAACCTCTGTGACAAAGCTTTGTGGAAAATATTTTTTTTATTATAAAACATACAGTATACTGATCTTAATATTTATATAAAACACAGTAGAAGTATCAGAGTCTTGTAAAGACCAATAATTTATACACTGAGACACAGGTCACTGTATTCTTCCAGTCTCATAGTCCAAAACAAACACCATACAAAATACAGAAGGACTGAAGTCAGCTAGGGATTCCCTTGCTGTGAGGCATTTGCATTGTTACAGTAATTATTGCTGTGCTGTGATGGAATAAAATCAGGGTTGTTGCTAACTGAAGAGTTGATCCCAGAGAGCTGATAGAAGAACGGGTAGAGAGTAAGTTAGTAATCATAGTCTATAAAGGCTTGGCTATGTCAAAAGCATTGCAGGGGATTATGGAAATCATTTTTTTGTGTCCGACAAAAATAATAATGAAATAACTTCTCTTGCATCAGCTCTTTTGTTATATTTAATACTACTTTGGTATGTTTTAAGGTGCATGTTGCATAAAGGAACAGATTTGCACTATCAGTGGTCATAGTACTTTATATCACAGGCAGAACCAAAATTGATTGGGGTAAGGAGAATTATCAACATGTTTCTCTCAGTTTGAGCTTTCTTGCAAAAGATGCACATTTATGTTCCGATTTTCTCCCTTCCCTCAAAATAAAGCCATAGGACATGGCTCATTCCCTCAAAATAAAGCCATATGACCCTTTAGGTGTTGCTGGACTACAACTCCCATTAACCTGACTATTTATTGGCCATGCTGCCCAGGGCTGATGAGAGTTGGAGTCCAACGATTGATGGGCCAGAGGTTTCCCATTCTTGCCACTGGATTTTTTAGATAGCACAAGGTGTGAAAATATTAATTTGTCAACCTAATGCTATACTTAGGACAGAATTACTTGTTACATGCCCTACAAGACTGCTTCTGAGAATAGCATTCATGGATCAAGTATTCTCCTCTTCCCCAATATCACCCAATGATGTTGAGTAGGAAACTCACAATAGGGTAAGTGTTCTGAGAAGTTATCCAGGAGAGAAGAACTTGACAGGGAGATTCAGTGGTCAGGGATGATGGGAGTTACACTCCATCAACATGTGGAAGGTTACAGGTTCCCCACCTGCTCTGTGGCCCCCTAGATGTTCTTGAGTTACACCTCTCATCATTTCCGACTGTGCTGGCTGGGGCCAATGAGCAGTGTTGAGTCCAACATTGGGGTTCCCCATTCCAGACCTTAAGGTTGTGCTACACAATCCAGCCACTTATTAGGTTCCACTGATCACAGTGGTTAACTCTTCCACTGAAATCAATGAATCCTGAAAGTACTTAACTTTGGCTGAATTGCACTATATATCCTAGATAGGTATATGGCAGGATTAAAGCCCACTCCTCTAAATCAAAAGCAAAACTGAAAAATGCTTAAAGTTCACCACATTGAGATAAAAGATTGTGGGCTATTAAATCCGCAGCCCCCAAGGTCTAGTCTCAGATTTCAAGGCAGGTGGCAAGAAGCCCTCTTACATCACAGAGCGAGTGTAGATGGCTTCTCAGATCTGCTACCTGCCTGGATATTATTTTGGAATTTCATGAAGGTAAAGCTCTGGTCCACCATTTCTGGCACAACCCTGTTCTTCTCGCAGTACAACTGTTTTCATTTAGCAACTGTATTTTCCTAGCTGTGCTCACTTGGCAGGGACTTTAGATATTTTTGTGTATTCAAAGGCATTTTTAAAAAACTTTTAGAATATGTGTATGTAGGTTGCTTTTGAATCACTGCCTAGTATATTTTTAGCAGTGCATTTATAGAAGCCTGCATCCTTTTGTGTAGCCTGCTGGATGATTAATGAGCCCTGAGGGTGAAGGAATTTGTTTCCATACAGACGGGATTGAGCTCCCGTTGTCAGATGCGATTTGTCTGGGAGATCCCACGTTATTTCTGCTTTAGGGATCCCAATGGCCATGCAGTTCAGCTTCACTGTATTGCCTGGCCTCGCGTAAATGACGGGAGCCGGTTCGCTTGTGATCCGGGGTGGGTAGGCTATCACAATCACTGGGACATTCATAAGGGAAGAGCCATACTCGGTTGTGACCTTGCACAGGTAAGTACCTCTGTCAAACACGGATGCTTCACGCACTGTGAGAGAGCCATTCTCTAACAGGGAAAATCGCCCAACAGCCTGGGGACCATCTAACACCATCCCATTGGGTAGAGTCCAGGTTATGCGAGCTTGCTGGCTGGGCTGGGTGATGCAGTGAAGCTGCAGGGTCTCCCCGTTGATGATGCTCACTAAGTTGTTATACTGATTGCTGATTTCCGGTTTCAACCCCACTTTGAGGAAGACCACCCTTTCTGCATAACCACCTGGGTTCCTGGCTGTGCAGCGGTAAGTCCCAGCATCTGCTGCAGACAAGGCACTGATGTGTAATATTCCATCCCTCTTGTGGTAGAATCGGTGCAAATGGCTGCTCTTCTGCAGCTCGGTGCCATTGGGAAGGATCCAGGCTGTGCTAGGCTGAGGAGTCCCATGCACTGAGCAGTTCAGATTGATACTGTGTCCTGCTGCCGCAGTGATCCTTTCAGTGACTGGATCCCGAAAGGCTGGCTTTTCCACATGGTCCATGACCTGCAGCTGCACAATCAGCCTGCCCTCTCCCCCTTCATTCCTGCCAATGCACACCAACTGCACTGAGTCTGTCTGTCTCACTCCTCGGATGTCTAGTGTGCCATTGCGGTGCACAGTAATTCTGTTCCCATAATAGGGAGCAGGCAGGATCACTCCTTCTGGGAAAGCCCACATGACCCGTGGAGTTGGGATGCCTTCAGCTTTACAGTCAATGAGCTTCCGGCTGTCTCTCAGGGCCATTTCTCTCACTGAGGTGATGGCACTGGGGTGCCCGTTTATTTTTGGAGGTTGAACATTGACATGGATCCAGACAACTTTCCGGTCTTCCCCAGCAGTATTCCGAGCTACACATGTGTAGTTGCCACTGTCAGATCTTTGGGCCTTCTGTATGAGAAGTGTCCCATCCCTGTACACCTGATATTTATCTGACAAAAGTGGGATAGGTCTGTTGCTTGGAGACAACCACACCACTTTGGGTGTGGGCTCTCCTTTTGCTTCACATCCTACAGATACCACATCTCCATATGGGATGTTGAGAGCCAAGTAGGTTTTATTCCTAATTGTTGCAGGTTCGGCCACTACTTTGACCCGCACTTTCATCTCATCTTTACCAATCTGGTTTTCAGCGTAGCAGGTGTAGTCCCCCTCTTCTCTCAGCCCATACGTCATTGAAGTACAGTGTCCCATTGTTGAATACGACATATCTCTTTTGTTCGGCTCCCACTGTCATCTGCTAGCATGAGGGTATTGATCATGCTGCCATCTGGAAGGCCCCAGGAGATCTCAGGGTTCGGCAGACCTGTAGCTACACAGTCAACTTTCAGGTCCCCTCCATACATCACCTTGCGGTTATTCTCATTCTTGTGTTCGATTTTGGCAGGTTTCATCATCACATTCACTTTAAGAACCACATAATCATCTCCAATCTTGTTGCGGGCCACACACAGATAGTCCCCTGCATCCTTTTCGGTGATGGAATGAACAACCAAAGTTCCATTGCCAAATACCTTGATTCTGCTGTCCAAACTAATTTAGGAAAAAAGAAAGAAAACAAAACATGTGTTTTAAGTTTATGTTCATAAACCATCATATTTTGAGCCAGAAAACAAACAAGAACAATTATCTTCATTTGCAATCAAACAATTCCACTCTGCAACTGACTTTCTTCTAGTGGAAGGATGTTTTTACATCATTATACTTCTTCTGAAGATCCAGATTTTATTTACTGTATTTTATGCTGCATTTAGACATGGAAATACAAAGGAGGTGGGGGAATCTCCTGTATATATACACACCACAGATAAATCCCATGTAAGCTTATATGCATGGATACATATGTTTATAAAGTGAACAGGATATTGACAATATACTCCATATGGCAAGATATACATACACTTATTCCATAGAAAGCCACATTGCTTTGGTATGAAACAGACCAGAGAATTTATTAGCTATTATATAGATATTATATAGATATATTACCTATTATATTGTACATACGAGTGCCCACCTTCAGACTGCAATCCTATGCACATTTACCTGGAAGTCAACCACACAGAACTTAATGGGGCTTACTGCTGAGTAGACATGCATAGGATTGTGCTGCCAATTCCCAAAATAGTTACCATGGGGCCTCTGGGAGCAGAAGATAATGGTTGTTTGGGTCTCACTAACACGATACAAAAATATTTACATGGAGCAATCTAAAAAGTTTATAAAGCCTAACTACTTAACGCAATAAGGGCATTTATCCTCTCTCTGCAACAGTAAAATGTATGATCAATTTATTTTAAATGGTTATAAACATCCAGTGACACTAAAAATAAGATGTTTGCCTGGGATGCTGCTCTGCAGGAATACCTAGTCCTTCTAGCTATGACCAATTCGGGAGGTACTCCCGTTATTCTCAGATCAGAGAGATGGAAGAACTGCAAACTTTTCTCTTTGAGTGACTTCGGAGATTACTGTGTGTAGTCCTTTCTGCATTCACTGAACAAAGGAGCTTCAGGCAGAGTTCAAAGGAAAACTTGTGTGTGGTGTATCTAAATCCTATGCATGCTCCACTTCAAATGCTAAAACCAGCACTGCCAATCAGATGCAAACCACTCTCAAAACTATCTTAAACTAAGGGATCCTTTTTATCCTGCTACCAAGGAGCCTAAAAGTGGAACAAGATGTTATGGAAGGTCTAGGGCTGCTGCTGCTGCTGCAAAAAATGACACCCCTACACCTTGTTATTTATTGTAAGGAAAGACTAATGAGATTCTGTGCATGGTGTAATACAATCGCACTGTGACATTCTTCACTCTCACTAGTGAGAGTGGCAGCCCTTGATGTAGAGCACAAGTTGGGGGAATTTGCAGTATGATGACCTATTGTGACTTCCTTACATGTTACAAGGAACGGGGGAGAAATAGGGGGATGATCCCATGCCTTCTGTAATATCTAATTCTACAATGCCTTTATAGAAAAGTCCTATAGAATCCATCTAAAAAACCAGGAGCCTCAAGAGTTCTACACTTTTGAATGTTAAGGTTTGCCATACTCATCCCACCATACCCGGTAGTTCCATGACCTCTGGTATAATTAATGCATTTTATATGATGGGTGGATAAGCTTCCTTTATAAAACTCACATTCCTGAACAAATTACCTTACAGTCATAAATGCTTAATGCCCTTCTCTTAAGGCTAACAATGTTTACATAACTTTTTGTAAGGCAGGGTCATTGCAAAAAATCTGCACACACAACTACGTATTTTAAAAAAAAAACATTGCAATTGCAAATCAATGTGAAGTAGCATTAGTATAAATATAAATCAAGCCCAAGCATTTCGCCATACCTGAACCTCTTAGAAAACATAAATGATTGTATTTATGTTTAATATAAATATCAATGCTGAATTTCACTAGATGTACACAAGCATGAACAGGGAAATCAAATCTCATATTGCTGTTCTAGCAAACATAGCCACAATCTGGTCAAAATGAAATACATTAAACCCTGCTGGTTTAAGTGAGGAGTTCACCACACACTTATCTCTCATCAAGCCAATGCACTGAAGAATGCTTCACTCTGGATACACTACAGCCTATATTTTTTTTCAGATGGAGAAAAGTTAGACAAATAATGTGGACAGCTATGCAGGCCAATTTTAGCTTCTCTACCCTCTTCATTAGAACTATTTCAATGCATTCTACCTTAATTTAACCCATCCATATCCAAAGAAATTTCTTTGTGACCTATACTGGTCTAAATGAAAATTTCTGCCTTTAAGATACCCTTTCTACAGTGCTATGCTCACTGTGGAATCCTGCATGCTGTGCACTGCAAGACATTCAAAAGCTTAATCTAGCTACATAGTATGGCACTTTGAATTTCACTGCTGATATGCATAAACAAGAGTGTACCCGACAACACAGCAAATACCCTACCACTCCTTTGCAAGGCAAGGGAAGATTGACAGTGGTGGGCCACCTGTCTTTCAAGGATACTTTCCCATTGAGGAAACTCTGATAAGACTGCAAGGAACCTTAGGATTCTTTATAAAACAGGTATTCTAAACAAATGGTCTTAGGTTGGAATCCTATACATCCTTCATAGGAAGTGTTATTGAACTCAGTGCAATTTGTTTCTGAGTGGCCATGGTGTATGATCAAGCACTTAAGTCCAACATGTCGTTACAGTGCCAACTGTCATGGATGCTTCAGTTGAGATTCCTGCATTGCAGAGGATTGGACTAGATCAGGGGTGTCAAACTCCGGCCCTCCAGATGTTTTGGAACTACAATTCCCATCAGCCCTAGCTAACAGGACCAGTGGTCAGGGATGATGGGAATTGTAGTCTCAAAACATCTGGAGGGCCGGAGTTTGACACCCCTGGACTAGATGATGCTCGGGGTCCCTTGCAACTCTACTATTTTAGGATTCTAGGCATGCAAGAGAATTGAAATGCTGTGAAAGGTATAACACTATTGCTGGTGGTTTACATTCTGAAACCATGTGCAATATACGGAGCTGAACTGCACTCTACTCAGAAGCAGCCCAGAGAGAGCTATTCCCAAGTAAGTGTGTATAGGATTGTAGCCTAAAGGAAGTGACTATAGTTATAGTGCTAATTTGAAGAGTTGTTATATTTAAAGTAATAAAAAAACAACAATTAGATACATATATCTATGGTCATTTTTTATTTTATTTTTTTTACCTTTGTAGAGAATCCACCATCCTTTTTGAAGGCAGCCTCCAGAGTATCCGTGGCCAGGGGTCCCCAGAGGCGCTGCAGTCCAGTCTCAGGGTGCTGCCGTAGGTCACATCTGTTCTCTGAGGAGAGCTCCCAGTAATCTTGGCATTTGTGGACTGCTTTCTGACATGCAACCACACGGTTCTCCTGGCAGCGCCAACCATGTTGGCTGCAATGCATTCGTAGCTCCCACTGTCTTTGGGAGAGACGTTACGTATGTAAAGAGTTCCATTTGGAAAAACAAACAGATTGCCGCGGACAAACTGGGAAGTGCGGATCTGGGTTCCATCAAAAAGCACCCAGCGGATGCCAGGCAGAGGAGCTGCTTTGGCACTACAGTGAATGTTAATGTTCTGCCCCACGCTGAGGGTAATGTTTTCCTGTTTCTCCTGCTGGATAATAGGTGGCAAGGCAGCAATGTGAAGCCTCACGGCAAGACTGTCGGTTCCTGCAGCGTTGCTGGCTATACACTTATAGACTCCACGATCTGAGAAGTTAGTGTCCTTGAGGGACAAGGTTCGATTTTCATACAGCATCACTCTTCCCTCTGTAGTGCTCACAGTTTGTAATATTTTCCTGTCGGGAAAAATCCAAGAAATATGGGGACTTGGAGTGCCATTGGCTTGGCACTCCATGCTCACTTTTTCTCCAAAATAAACAGTCACATCTCTGAAGCGGGAACCCAGCATTTTGGGCTGCTGAGCTAAGACGGTCATCGAGACTATCGTTTTATCAACACCATGCAGGTTCTGAGCAGTGCACAAATACTGTCCACGGTCCTGAAGCTGAACATTGCGAATGAGGAATGTACCATTTTTCAAGACTTCAAATCGTTGTATCCTTGTATTGGCTGTCATGACAGCTCCTGAAAGGA
Source organism: Darevskia mixta (assembly GCA_034641385.1). Lineage (NCBI taxonomy): Eukaryota > Metazoa > Chordata > Lepidosauria > Squamata > Lacertidae > Darevskia > Darevskia mixta. The sequence goes on from JAWWNH010000063.1 coordinate 11,040,741, forward strand.
AAAGCAGGAAGGAAAAAGAAGAAAAGCATTTTTGGCGAAACCCTTTTTTTCTGAAAAGGAACACAGAAACTGTAGTAAACTACAGTATTCAAGATTATTATTATTATTTTATTATTATGCATTAGTATATGCATCTTGTATATTTGATAAAATTTAAATAAACTAGAAAAGACCTAGGAACATCACTTTATTCCCTTTTTGCTGCACAATAGTACTCTGGTAGGACCTTAGAAAAAGCAGAGGTATGAAGATCCAATCTAGTCAGTCATGTCAGAGCACCCAGTGGTCCCAGATGCAGTTTTATGTCCCTATTTGCATCCTAAGAAATTTCTGGCCCTACCAACAGACATTCATCACAGTGGAGATGAGAATGGGCAGCCAGACACACAGAGGGTATAACTGGATGGGTGCAACGGTTGTGCCAAAACAGGTACAGTCAGACCCTATTATTAGGTAAAAAAAAACACCAATCAGCGCACACCTAAATTAATGGGGAAATGGACACTGTACCCTCCAAATAGTTTCCTAAAGGGAATGGAAATGTATGTTTATTGTACATAAAACATACTGTTCATTGGGGGGAGAGGGGAAATATAGAGAATGCCTTACTGAAGCGGTTGCCAACCTGGCACCTGTGGGAGCCATGGGCAGCAGCCCCAGACTCTGAATTTGCATTTAAAAATTAAGTTTCTAGCCCTCCTACAAAGAAAGGTAAGAAGCAAAATATGCAGGTACCCTTCTATGTGATTTCTCTGAGATGAGCAAGCCTGGCTCCTTCTTCCTTTCAATGTTTTTTGCCAATGACTGACATCAAAGCTGCAGTGGGTAAGTGAGTTGTTTGGAATCCCTGGGATCCTGAATAACTAACTCCCCTCTCCCCATTAATGCACTTTTCCTGTTTCCGTCTTATCTTCTAGGCAGATATTCAATAGGGTAAGTCTTCCCCCTCCCCACGATTGTACTTTTCACCATGTACTTTTGCTCATTTTGTGTTGTGCCACACCCTCATGACAGTCATATTGGGAGTGGCATCCCCAGCTCTCAAAATTAAAAATGGTTGGCGGCCTCTGCCTTATTGTGACTGGATCAAAATTAGATGCTTTAATATGAGCTGTGGGAAAATGGCCTCTAAAAACTATCTGCTCTGCCCTATTTAAGGGCAGAGAAATTGGGTGTGGGGGGGGGGACTGAATTTTTCCAGAGGGGAAGATAAATTCTTCACCAGTTTCTCAGGGGCAGGACTCACCATTGGGGGGGGGGAGTAGGGCAACTTTCATGTTCCTTATTTATTTATTTTTGTTTCTATAAGAAGTGGCGGCAGCAGTAACTGCTGTGCAGCCTGGTCACCATTTTGCACCCTCCACAATTCTCTGGTTCTAGCATCATTCCAAGAGAAAGGGTAGTAGCAACAGTGCTTTTTTCGGGGGGGGGGGGAAACAGGGATACACCTACCCCTAAACATTTTGTGAATCTAACTTTGGCCTCAATGAGGGGCAGCATTTCAATATGAGTAGGAAAATGAGAGTACCCCTAAACATCTTTTTAGAAAAAAAAGTAGCAGCCACAAAAAAGTTAAGCAACAGTTCATAATATTTAAAGAAAATTCTGTAAACGTGCCTTTTCTAAGGGCAGGGGAAGAAGAAAAACATCAGGGTTGTTGTTGTTTTTTAAGAAAAAAAGTATTCTGAGAAATTCTAACTAGTTTAAATATCTTACCGGTGGATACTTTTGTCCAAGAAAGGAAAGGCTTGGGTTCTCCCGTGGCATCACATGGGATAACAGCATCTGATTCAGCAAGGATGGATAGACTGTTAGATCCTTTTGTTATAATCTTAGGCCTCTCTCCTTGTATCTTGAAATGTGCTGAAGGCTGGATTATGCTGGAATTAAGTGCCTTCACTCCTCCAATTTTAGGCACAAATGGCACATTAGGATTATTGTAGTGGATGTTTCTGGAGGAGTGCATTGTGGAAGTCCCCTGTGGCTTAATGCTAGGAGTAGTACTCTCAGATGGCAGCGTAGTATCAAGGGGCACGGGAGGCACTGGGGTAGCTGCAGCCCTTAGAGGAGTGCTTTGTGTGATCACCCTGGTTGGAGAGACAAATTTCTTCTCGGTTGTGCTAACTGGGTAAAGCGGATTAGGCACTATAGGTTTAGAGTTTACTCCCAATTGTTGGAATACCCTAGTTCTGTTCAACAGGAATGGTATTCTGGAATTGGGGAGATAGGGTACAGCTTGATTTATTGTTCTTCCAGGCTTGTCTCTGGTGTCAGGAAGGTAGTTACTGGCAAAAACTCTGGAGTGACTGTTGAGTCTGTTTTCTCCCTGGTTGCCAAATCTGCTGGGGGTCTGCAACTTAGGTCTGTATAATGGAGCAACAGTTGTGGTGGGAAAGGTCTCTGTATGAGGAGAAGAGGTTCTTCTGTCCTGTGTGGTATGTGCTGCGTAAGCTGTAATTTCTGGCTTATTGGTATAGTGAAGGGGGGCCTGTTGAGTTACAAAATGGCGGTACAGACCTGGTGCAATGAGATATGGAGGTCTCATGGTCCCTCTTGCAGGGATCTGTTTTGGAGGTGCAAAAGCAGGTGCCTGATTAAAAATGGGTATAATTCCAATTGGCTGGTTGGGAATATTTGGATTCAGTGTATTGTATCTCCTACCACCATATGGTTCTTTCGGTTGCTTTTGTTGTGAGGTTATTCTGTTGTAGTTTGAATGGGAAGTGGAAAGTTCATTCTGTCGTGGGCCGAGACTGAATCTTTTGATGTCTGGAAGTGCTAGTTGACCAGATGTGTCATTTTCTTTTGTAGACAAATTAAGAGTGCTTGGCTTTGATGGAGGAAGAGTGGTGGCTAATGGTGCAGATGGAATGGGTAATACTGGGGGATAGTTTTTTTCAGTTCTATATGCATTAGTCTGGTCATGACGATCATGCAACTGAGTAATATTTCCCTTTGTGTGCCTTGAAGATGGTGGTATAAGTGTTTTATTATGCCAAGGACTAATCACTTGTTTAGTTTTTGCAGGTGTGAAAATGTGATCACCCACTGTACCATGGTGAGATGAAGTCAGTATTTCTCTTTGATGAGATGTTGCCACTGTACTTATCTTTAGAGAGTCTGAAAATTTATCCTGTTCATCTACAGTTGGAGGATCCTTAAAGTGTTCCCCCATGCCATCAGCAGTACTCAAATGCTGTACCTGGGAAGGTCTTGGTTGAGCTACCCTTAGGTCAACTTCATTCCTTGAAGCTGATGAGCCAGTAAGAAAAGTTTCTTCTTTGAATTCTGGAATCTTTGAGAAACTAAGCTCAGAAAGTGACACTGCTCTAGTGACACTTTCTATAGATACTGAAATGCTTGTTGTATGAGTGTTTCTAACTTGATTATTTGCTGAAACAGTATTACCTTCCAAGACTTTGATGAATCCATTGCCTGCAGATGTTGTAAGCATATGTCCTGAGCTGTGAGACCAATGTGGTTGTCTACCAGGGGCTGTAGTTAGAGAATCCGGTGTTGGTGTTGTCACCATGTGACTTTTCCAGTCCTTGGCAGCATTGGAAAGAGATACAGGTATTTTAGGTGGCAAAGTAGAAAGATGAAGAAATGAAGCTTCTTCTGTGTCTTGGGCCCTAGTAGACTTCCTTAAGGCAGCAGTACTTGTAGCTAGTGGAGAACTTACTTCCAGAGGTTTATATTCATTTCCATGTTGTGTTTCAGCATCAGATTTCTGATGACCTTTAAAAATGGAACTCTGCAAACTTTGGGTAGCAGCTTCCGTTTTAGATATTTTTCTAATAAAAGGTGTCTCTTCTATGGTAAAGGCAGTAGGAGGGATAAGTTTTGGTCTTCTGAACCTGTTTGGTCTTAATCTCCTTCTCCCATATGGTCGTCTTCTGGGATGATGGATGACCTGTGAGTTAGAGGTAGTTGTTTTGCTTGTAATCATGGTCACTGTCGTCAATTTGTTACTGGCAGCAGCAGTCATTGTTTGGCCTTTCTTGTTAAGTGGAGCAGTGGTACTTTCTACAATAAAAGTGGCTTTGGGTTTTTGAGCATCTGTTTTTTCAAGTATTATACCTTCAGAACCCCTGAAAAGGTCAGAAGAAATTCTTCCTTGCTGATGCTCTATATTACCACTCTCTGTAGCTACAGAAGCAAAAATAGTAGTAGAGGCTATTGAATTAATATAGTTTTCAGTTTGAGAATGTGTGGGATGTTTTACAGCATGATGTAGCTTATTCATACTTTTCTGCTGTAAATTTGTTCCTGAACCTTCAGTTTTTGCAGGGACAGGTGCTTTAGGTGATAGTTCCACAGAGGATAATGGATAAGGCAAACTGCTGGTTACTTCTTCATTTGAAGGGTCTTGGGTGAAGCTATCTATGCCTTTTCGTGCTCCTGATGGATCATCTTTCCTCAAATCACTATGATCCCACACCTGTGTCTGTACAGTTGGAGAGATAAGAGTAACTCCTCCAATAGGTATTTCTCCTGTGTTTGACAATTCACTTGCTATGGAAGACTCAGTACTCATTGCTGTAGATGGTGTGTGGTCTTGGTTATTATTCTGTGTGTTGACAGTGGGAAGAATTGTGACTGAGAACATTTCTGCCTCACCTAGCTGCAATGCATCTGCAGAAGACTCCTCTCCATTGACTTCCACAGCAGTGTTTGGTGGAGGGCCGATAATGGGAGGAGCGCTGGTGGTTTGGTGCATGGATGGCGTCTCTGTTGTAGTCCTGAAGGAAGTGCCTGGTACCATTGTTGTTCTAGGGAAATTTTTCCCACGGACTTTTGCCAAAATGTTGGCCCAGTGCTGTGGATTAATTTGTTTGTTGGCCATATTTATTCTCCTTCGGGATTCAAATACCCTACGACCCTCTGCAACATTGATCTCTTCAGTCCTGTCCATGCCTTTCCACAATTTCATTTTGTGCCTTCCTTTTTTGTTCTTCTTAACCTGAACCTGAGGAACATTGTCATACTTTTCTTTAAGGGGCACTTCACGGTCCTTCAGGTGGATTTTTTTGCTCCGAGTATCATCGGCTTCTTCAGCACCTGATCCCTCATCATCTTCTATGACCCGCCGATTTGCTTTTACAGAGGTCCTTGAACCAAGGCGTTTTTTTAGTTTCACCCTTTTTGAGGATCTGTCAGAGACCATTTTATTTACTGTGACTTTAACAGCAAATTGATCTGATCCTTGTTGGTTTATAGCCACACACCTGTAGTACCCACTGTCACTGACATGGCTGCGTGGAATTAAGAGGGTGCCATTGTCTAACAGGTACTCATTGGATGAGTTTGATAAATCATGAAGGACATGGCTGCTTGGGAGTATCCAGCTTATGTGCGCATCTGGTACAGCCACCGCACTGCAGGGCAGAAGTATGGAATCCCCCACATTTTTTTCAATTTTCATCATCTCAGAGTCAGCTGGCTGGATGACTGGGGGTTGTACCAGAAGTCTGTAGGCCATTGTGTCTGCGTCACTCCTCACTTGAGCAACACAGTGGTACACACCAGAATCAGCATAGGCCACGGATTTGATGACTAACTGACCGCTGCTGAGGACAGAAAACCTGCTGTCTTCCATTCTGAATGGAGCTTTTAGTTTAGTCCCATCTGGAAGCATCCACACGATGGAGGGACTTTCTGATGCTTTCACGTTGCAACTCAGCTGAGCATCCGAACTTTCCACTACACTCTGAGCTGCCTTTGTGTGCTGGTCTTGCTCTATCATAACCCAGCTGCTTCTCTGCTGTCTGTTTTCTTGAATCTGAAGTGTCTGAGAAATTTGGGTAGAAAAAGAGAGCACTACTTTTTTCCCTGTGCTCTGGCGCCTGTTCAATTGGATATGTATCAGTGGCTGCATCACCCAGGAAGGCTCAGCAAAGATTCTCCCTTTGACACCTGTGTAGTAAAGAGCATCATAATCAGAACCTTGCTTGTAATGATAGCTTAATTTGGCTTCATGGCTGAGCACATGCTCCCTTTCTAACTTGACAGGCACTTCACTATAATAAGCAATAAGCTTCCACAATTTTTCATAGTTTTCTCGGTTCATTGGGCATTCCAGATCCAAGGAAATGGTTGCGTTGATTTCAATTTCTTGAGGCGAGTTCTGGCTCCACTGAATTTGGGTGGTGTTTGTTGGCTTCTTGATTTCACACTTCAGATTCACTATGTTGCCATGCTCATCTGTCAGGTTCAGAGTAATGTTCCATGGAGATAGCTGAAATTCTTCCATAGGAAGCTCAGAGACATCATCTTCCTCCTCCTCCTCCTCCTTGAAGCCAATGCTCCGTTTCAGCGGAGACTGTATGATAGGCTTTGTGCAGGAAACATTTTTCACATTTTGAATGTCTTGTTTCTGGAATTGCTTAGGGAAGGTGCATTTAGGGCAAAGCTGGCCTTCTTCATAGGCTTTGTCTTTTTTACACTTTAAAACAGCTGAAAGACAGAATAAATAAATGATTTAAAAGTCAGATGGAATTTTGACAGAGAAAGATTTTACCTGAAAGTTTTGCCTATACAACACTCTATCAATTGCCTATACAGCCTATTGATAAGAACTTTTTTCAAACGCCTTGGTTTAGAGCAGGGGTAGTCAATCTTTTTATGCCTACAGCCCACTAATGCATCTTTCTTGATCGTAAAATTTCCTTACCGCCCACCAGTGCTCGATGGAAGGAGGATTCAGCCTGTGCCGCAGAACCCCCTACCACCCACCTAGAATCCTGAAACACCCACTAGTGGGTGGTTGGGATCAGGTTGACAACCTCTGGTTTAGAGGATAGAACTGGGAAGAGAATTCTAACTGAAGGTATCATCATATGGAATAAGAAATGCAAGAACTTTCCTTCTGACTACTCATATCCTTCTGCCCTATCATACTACTGTTCTCCAGAAATTCGGCCCAACAGCAATAGCTATTGGTTTCACAAGCATTAATTCTGCAGCTTTGGGAGCTTGATACATGCTATTTAAAACATTTAAATGAGGAATAGGGAGCCTCCAGCTTATGGGTCAAACTTGGCCTACCAGGCACCTCCATTTGATCCAAGATGCCATTTTTCTCATGCCGTGGCCACTTTCCCCACATCTGACATCATACGTGATATTCGGTGTCAGTTGATGCACAGGGTGTTCAGTTCTGCTTGGTTGGGGCAGGTGGTTAGGGGCTTGCTTGGTAGGTGGAAGGATGTTATTCTTGTATTCCCCCCCCCTCAGTCTCATAAACCATGTTTGCAAATAAAAACAACTACAACTAGTACGTTGATATTTTTTTTTTTTTTTAGCCCAGCCTGTTCCCTCCTGAGCTAGGTTTTTGCCTGTGGCAAGTTCACAGGGAACAAAAGAAGAAGATTCTCCTCCACTTGGCACCTGAAATGGTACAGTCCACTCTGCCTTTCTGAATTGGACCACCACATTCTGAAACATGTGTACGCCTGACTGCTATCGTTGCCCCAAAGAGAAGAGATAGAAAATACCCTTTTCTGTAGACTGGAAAGTTCCCCAATTAAGTTGGTTCTGTTGAGCTAACTGCTCCACAACATCAGAAATACATGAAAGAATCAGCCTCCTCACACCCAAATCATGCCTTTAGGGCCCAATATGTAGCATGCAGCTGTGTCTTCAATTTTGGCACTTTCCCCCTAAGCCTTGTAACAATGTGGTTTGTCTAGACTGCATCTGGGGAGGGGAGGGATACAATCAGAATTGGGACCCACTGCATCTATAGAATTAAAGAAAAGGGAAGACAGAATGGCATGCTCTGTATTTAGCATAATGTGTAGTTTGGCCCTTATACTGTACTTTGTTATTCAAATAGTGCCCAATTAGCTTGGAGGAATATCTCAGGACCAGTTCAGGTGTATTCACTTCTATATTTTTAACACTTTCCATTGGTTTGGTTGGTTGGTCACCTTCTGCTCTGGGGCTTGCCAGCGGCATCTGGTTGGCCACTGTAAGAACAGGAGGCTGGACTATGTGTGCTATTGGCATGAAATAGCAGGGTCTTCTTATGTTCTTATGAATTATGGAAAGGCAGTTTTTAAGGTTTAGAAATAAATAAATAACCCAGCCCCCGAGTATAGGCCAACAAAGGAAGGCAATATTTCTGGGATAATTTCTGCCGGAGTCTATTTCCAAAGTAGTAAAACAACAACTATGATCTTCCCTTACCTGCAAACTTCTGATTCCATTCAAGGAACCATTTCAACCTGCAGTCACAAGACCAGGGGTTCCCATGAAGATAAACATTCTCTAGGAGTGGCATTTTTTGAAAAATGCCCATAGGCAGTGTCCTAATGGCATTTTCAGACAAGTAGAGGTGCTTTATTGTCGACAGCCTGAAATAATCAAGGACCAAAAATGTAGAAAACGTGTTGGGGTGAAGCTGTTGGAGCAAGTTTCCTTCCAAATGGAGAAGTCTGAGGGAAGTTAATCCATTAAAAGCATTTGGGTGGATGAATTCAATTCGGTTGTGGTCCATGTGCAATCTCATAAGGCTGGAAAGCCCTTGGAGGGTTTGACCAGTTATAACCTGCAGCTTGTTGTAGCTTATTTTGAACACCTAAATGGCCAGGTAAAATGAATAGGTTAATACTTTTTAGTAGTAACATGGCACTGCAGAAGAGGTACACATAAAGTCATACAGGAGAATATAGTGGCCCAGACTAGACAAATGTAGCCACACTTCAGTCCCTTCAAAATAAGTAGGATTTACTTAAGACACAACAAAATGGATTTCAGTAGGATGCACATACAGTATGATTGACTTTATGTGGATTGGAGCCACAGAACTGTAAGTCTGATTCAGGAACTTCTACATACATGAGGAATACCCACTAACAAACATAGTTCAATAATACAGACTACAGGTTTGGGTGAGTGGATGTTTGTGGGTGAGTGAGTGTATGCAGGAACTTCTGATCATGTATCTTATATAGCTTTCTCCAATGCCACCAACAACCAGGCAGTCACTGTTTATACTAATTCCATAGAAACATACAAAGCTGCCTTTGGACCATCAGTTAACCCAGCTCAGTATTGTTAACATTGCCAGTCAGCAGCTCTCTAGGGTTTGGGGCAATGGACATCCCCAGCCTTGTGTGGAGATGTCACAGATTGAACCTGGGGGTCTTCTGCATGCAACACAGATGCTCTACTCCTTCCCCATGTACGCACATCTGGGCTTTGTGGGAACACAGCTAATAGACTGAAACTTGTTATTTTAAGAAGAAACATTTTGACTCAACCTGTAGTGATGTCAGATCTTTTAAGGCTCCGTTAGGTATGTTTTGGATGTCATTCCCATGAAGCATGAGCAGTTCCAGTTTTGCAAGGCCTGCAAATGAGTTTCCAGATATTGCCTGTATGCTGTTAAACCTGGAGGGGGAGGGGAGAACCACATTTAAATATAATGTGTTGAATCATCATTCTGCAGAGTAAACCAGACATTTTTAGGCACCTTTGGGTTATTCATAAATCATACACTTAACCTGACAGTTAATGAAACATTTTAACAAGACCTGGTATTTCATGTATTAAAAGTCAGTTTTAAAAGTTAGTTTTATGCTTCTTTGGCTATACACACACACACACACACACACACACAGAGAGAGAGAGAGAGAGAGAGAGAGAGAGAGAGAGAGAGAGAGAGAGAGATATGCACAATTCAGTTGGAGCTTAAATTAATGGAATTATCAATTAGAACAGTCTTTTCTGTACAGTGTTCTCCATGTGCTGGATATATTAGTCAGTGGCAGGGATCCAACGTATGATGCGATGGAGACTGGCAACCAGTAGGCCCGCAAGGATGCCAACAGAACATGTAACAATAAATGAATAAAGTTTTGTACAGAGGACATTTAAACATGGATGCCTGCCAAGCAGTTTCTGGAACCAGAAAACCACAGCTACTAGCTAAACTGCTAGATTTGCACATATAGCATGTAATTAGGTATTTAACTGTTAAGATAAATATGTGGTTTTGAAATTGCAAAACTGTGAATCTAGAAACTCAGGCTGCAAACTGATTAAAAATGCTTAGTTGATGAATTGCTTGCCCTTTGACAGGCCGATCAATTAACTCTCAATATATTTGCATTTCACTAAAGTTTCACTGCAGGTGTCTCAGCTACTGAAGGGAGCATATTAAAGAAAGAAAGCCATGGTTCATTATTAGAAGGCCATCTTTTAACCTCTGTCCCAATCACAGTAGCACAGCAGAACAACTAATGAAGAGAAACATGAAAATGCTCTCATGACTTCTATGGCTCCTCTCCTTGAATGCTACACAGCAGCCACTGTGGAGGGTTGTGGTTATTCCCTTGGTTTTTGTAGGCCACCATTACAATATGGCATCATTTAGGGAAGCAGCATCAGAGACAGTAGTACAGCAATTACTTCTATATATTTTGAGTCTTGTAGGCAAAATGTGATGCTGCTTGTCTAAGTGGTCTGTGCACACATTCAGAAATTGGTTTGGGGAGAACCCCAATGTGGGCAGGTGGAGAGTCACAACCCAGGTAAACAGAGACAGAAGAAAGGATGAAAGCAATAGCAATGGTGGTAGTAAGAGCAGATGCTCTAGAGGAAGTAGGAAATTCTGGAGCAAAGTAAGGGAAGGAAATTGCTGGGACATGGACACAGAGAGAGTACAGTTTATCAAATAGTCCATGACCAAGACAGGTGTGGTAAATATAAAATTAGCTGGGTAAGGTCTTTGTTTAAGAGCTTAGAAGAAATAAGACTGGTAGGGTTGGCACATAAGAAGTGAGCAAGAAAGCAAGTTCAACTGAAGCTGGAAATCTATTTTCCAAAACGGATAAGAAATGATGATTAGTGCTAAAACAATTGTTATCTCCCCTCTGAAAATGAAGTGATCGTGTTGTGGGCAGGAGAAAGGTTTGTAGCAAGACAGCAAATGCTAATGCACATTCACCATTGGCTCATTGTGTTGGTCATATACTGAAGACAAATCAGTAGGATTTATCTGGGTCTCGCAAAAATGTTAAATATAAATGTAGGTAGATCACAGTAGTTTTAGATCAATTCCCATAAATACTCCTCTTTATAGAAGGCTTTTAATCTGTACAGTAATGGTATCACATTGCAGCTCATGTGATGCACAATGCTTCAAGCTAGTGGGATGAACTCTCAAAGAATGTAAAATGCCACAGTAAAATTGCAATACAAACCCCAAATTGATTCGTTCCACATGTTTAGAGATTCTTGTTGGCACAGCTGCTAAGGACCGAAATGTGCAGTGAACTTCAGTGGGAACATAACAGGCGCATGGATGAGGACACGCAAGTGTAGTTTCCGGAAGCCCGAGAGAGAGAATCAGCACCACGGATAGTGCCCCCAAATATGTTTGCTTTAGCATCTTCACCAATTTATTCAATTCACTATACCTGTTTAATTCAAAAGAGAGAGAACTAGTTTAATTTTTAAATAGATGTCAAACATGACTATTTAGATACTCTGCATTTCATGCGGCCAGTTTGATGACCTCACTACTTCCTTAAGTGTGTGGAATCCCTTCATGGAGTAACATGTGAAGGCGGCTAAGGAAGAACCCAGATCCATCGCACTTAAACACTGCTACCAAATTGGCCCCAACATGGAACAAAACACCTACAAGCACTCTTCTCATAAACATACACAAAGGAAGTAACAAGTGGGAGCAGAACACACCCACATACTTAACACAAGTTCACACCCATTAAATAACCAAAAGGCAGTTCTTAAACATTTAGAGCCAATGAATGAGGTTTAGATAAAGTATAGCAAGCATTTACTTGCTCTGCTGCAGCTGAAGCATGGCTGTATGCATGGATAACTCCTAATACTACCCGTGGCTGGTGCAAAGTATGAAAAAGACTGATGGCATGTCAAGCCAGGAAGGGGACCTTCCCCATTCTCCTTGAACTTCCTTAGAATAATCTGACCTATTTCTTCGAACAATAAGCCAACGGCTTTGCTTACTCTGAGCCAATCTGAGTTAAATCATAGCTCAACTCCCTATGTGCCTCTCAAATTCCTCCTATTCACCAGTTAGCCCCACCCGCTCCTCGGATGTAAGCTCACCCCAGGCCATTTTGATCTAATTCTCCATGACTCTTGACTGTTTCTGTTTACTCGTTCCCTTCCTGTTTGCCCTTCCCTTGATTCTGCTATGCCATCCATGACCTGGTTTGTTTTCCATCAACAGACATCCTTACATGGCTGTGTGTGAGTCGAGGAGTAGCACAACAGCAGCTTTGCCATAAGCTTGTTTGAAGCTCTGTAGCAACTGGTCGAGCTATAGTCTCACACCCGTGCTGGAATTCTCATTCCTGATCCCTACAAGCCGCTTCCTCGGAAAAATGGCTCATGGGATTGAGCCATTAGCCTCTACAAAGCTATTTCTTTGTGTATACTCCGAAGTTCTTAGATCTGCAAGCAATAAGGCTGTCATTCCTTTCCTATCAGCGTCATATGCAAGCCATTATGACTCTAAAGCAGCGGTTGAAGAGGCTGAAGGGGCTTCTCAAATGTCTGTGGTCAGGTTAATACAATAGTTGCCCCTTCTTTAAAAAATAACTCCATGGCACGTCAAAGAACTTTGTACTTAACATGGTGTTTCTTTAATGCATATCAATACGCATACATATTTTCTTTTCTTTAGAGGACTAATAAACATCTACTTCTATTCATATAATTCCTGCTTAGAGTCAGACAGAAGTTACAACATCAAAAGATGACTTCCTACTCAAAATCCTGGGCTCAGGCCTCTAAGTGGAAAATGATGTACCGCGAGGTTTCTTTCTTCCTTTTAAATAAGAAGATCCATAACAAATGGAAAATGCATTATGCCTTCACAATGCCTTCCACCCCTACAGATGGAAGATCCTAGGGAAAAACTGTAGCTCCGTTGGCAGAGCACATGCTTTGTATGCAAAAAATATCCCCGGTTCAATCCCTGGCATCTTCAGACTCCTACCTGAACCCCTGAAGAGCAGCTGCCAAACAGTGCAGACACGACTAAGCTAGATGGACCAATAATCTGACTTGGTATTAGGCAGGTTCCCATGCTTCCTACATTTGGCACAATGGCAAACATGTACTGACTACTGACTTTTTAAAGTTCACAAGTTCTTATTACACAGAAATGAACATTTTAAATATGAATGATGGAGAAGCTGTATATGAAGACTAGCAATTGTAGCAGGATATCAACTACTAATTTAACCAGAGAGCTCTGTGCGATGTTATCTAACCCCATCACAGTATAAATGCGGACATTTGCACTGGTTCTGGGTTTCGAAGATGATTGCAATGAGAATAATTGTTGAATCACAGAGGGACCACATATAGGTATTTCTGTTTCTTAATTGGTGCCTTCTCTTAATATTCTTTGTAATATGCTGCTTATCTATTTCTTTTCCTTGAGAAGATGTATGATAAAGAAGAAGCAACTTATTCAAACATTCAAAAACACAATTACTGGTGGACAGACCAATCCAAATCCCAGGTGGGCAGCAGAGACATCATCACCTCTGCACCCCTGTTGCTTTCACCAGTCAGGGTGGAAGGCAGAGTATAGGGAAACTGCTGTGCCAACCTGGAGCTTGCACAGTGATCAGGCTTAGTGCTGATGAGTGACAGCAGTGAGGCCAGTTCACCCCTTCCCCCAGAATGGCTCATTTGGGGACTTTCTGCAGGTGGGGATCCCACAGGTGGTACTTTCTTCTGACTGCATATTTGGGAATCGGATTGGGGAGCTCCATGCCGGAAGAGTGGCACTCCAGTCTCTGAGAAAGAATGTACCTGCACTGTGCTTGACAGGAAAAAGCAGTTCTCCTAAATTTCTCTGGCTTGTAATGGACATAAACAACATGGAAAGGGCCAAGGACCTTTTTTTTTATTAGCAGTTTGGTGGTTGGTGACTGCTAGGGTGCTTAACCCTCATACAGAAGGAATTTCACCAAAGGCAGCTTGTCATGCTATTATGTTACATGAGTAAGAAAAGGAGCCCCTGCCAAAATCTGCATGTTTATGTAGCATTTAGAGCAGAGCTTGCCATAATGTGTGCCGTGACATGTTAGTGTGTCAGCTACAGTGTGTAGGTGTGTCGCGTGAATGTGCCCCACACTCCTCCCGGGGCTGGAAAGGGGTTAGCTTAGCCTCCGTTTTGCTAGTAAAGCTGGATTACTGTATCACAAAATGAGGCATGTCTGAAAAATGTGTCACTAACATGAAAAATTTGGAAAGCTCTGCTTTAAGAGTTACAGGAGCCCATTTCTGTTTTGTTTCTAGCCAACCTGATGATTACTTTGTAAAGTAGTGATCAATAGAAGGAAGCCAAGTAGCATGCGGGATAGAGTCAAGTCTAGGAATATGGGCTTGGTACACAGCAGAGCAAAAAACAGAGGATGTGTAGAGAGAGGTCGTGGGTTGAAGAGCAGCAGACCACATTATGACACAAGCAGAGATCCAGTCTACATCAGAGGGGATGTTGTGGTTATAAGGGAGCAGGGCACAAACAGTAAAATACAATCAACAGTGAACAACCACCATTCTAGTTAGAAAGCTTTACAGTTGTATTTTGGAATTTGAACAGAATCCATTCTGGAAGCCCGTTCGACTTCCAAAATAAGATCGAAGCTTCTGATTGGCCGCAGGAAGCTCCTGCAGCCAATCAGAAGCCGCGGAAGCCCCGTGGGACATTCAGGTTCCAAAAGAATGCTTGCAAACCAGAACAATCACTTTTGGATTTGTGGCGTTCGGAAGCCAAAACGTCTGAGTTCCAGGGCATTCAGGATCCAAGGTACGACTGTACTTTGGTACTCTCACTTGACTCTGGCCTATATAGATTAATTAGTGGGCAAGTCACCAGAACTCAAAGGCTCAGGGCTGCCAGCTCCTGGGGGTTGAGCTGTTTTGTCCCCCCTAATATCTTTTGGGAGGGGGTCAGGGCTGCCCACTGATGAGCTGAGTGTGGCACATCTCCAGTGGCAAACTCCTCCTCCTGCTGCCATGGAAGAGAAGGAGGTTGGAAGCAGCCTTCTGTCGGTGGTGGAGCCAGGAGGAGGTGGAGCGACTGGCCATTGAAGCCTTGCAGCCACCACATTTGGCTCTGCTCCCAGCTCCTCCCGACGTCGCATGTGTCACATCAGAATGTTGCATCACACGTGATGTCACCCTCATGACATTGGACCCCCAATCGCCCTAGCAAGCTGGTGTTCTATATACACTACTCTGAGCTCATCAGCAGAAGGGTGGGATGCAACTGTAATAAATAAAATAACTGAAATATTAATTTAAGCTCTGTGGAGGTAGGCTCTGTGGAGAGGGAAAGTGTTTTGAACTAGATGACTTTTGATCTCTTCCAAGCCTTTAACTCTATAAAACCAGTGAAGCAATGAACAAGCAATTCCAAGGGTACTAAAATAACAGAAGGAATATAATACTTGGATCTAATTATCAAAGCTCTCCTATTTAAAAGTGGCCTATAGGTGATGGCGATGTGCAAAGGCAGTAACATGTGACAGGGATAAAGAGATCTTGGCTTAGATTGGGGTGACCCTCCATTTTCATCTTGAAGGCCACACTGACGGGTAGCCACCCCTCTGAGGGCCACATGTAAACACTGCCCTAGATGTGTGCCCCTGAGGGTAGAAAACCTTGGCAAAGTGGTACAAACTGGTGGGTGATGTGCTTGAATTGGATTATTAGAAGCATCCCTGCATCTGCAGGGGACATTCTGCAACTCCAGACATCTTCCTTGCTCTCTAGAACAGAGAAGTTGGGAGAAATGGTAAGAAAAAAGAGGAAACGTAAGACAGGAGGGGAAATTACTGCTTTGAAATCCTGCTTGCCCCATTCCATCTCAGCATTCATACTGTTTCCCACCGCCCCCTAGGGATTGTTTAGAGTTATTACCTAGGCAGAGACCTTAAGGGTCGAGAAAGCAGGATTATTGAGATAATGTATGAGGTGCCAGGAAGGCTCTGAATACTCTAAAGGGCTATATAAACACAGTGCTGATGGTGAAGAGGAAGACACATTGAATCTGGGAGACCAGACAGTGTGAAGTCAGAGAGCTTAACTTTTGGATGGGCAAAAGTCCATCTTGTGTCGATCCCTCTGCAGATGATTTCATGACAATCCATGCTGCATGTGCGTTTTGTCTGGGCAGGGGCTGTGGTGGGATCAAGTCCAAGGATTTATTCCCCAAGGTGGCCTCAGGTTTCCTCCTGGAGGCGGGAGAACGAGTAGGTGGTGAAGGAAGGCAGGCTGATTATTTCCCCAGCCCTTCTCAGGGCAGCTGAAGGTGATGTGCCTGAGAGCTACACTATTTAAGGGATACCTGAGCTGGATGTGCTTTCCACTCCTAGCTTCATTTGAAGGGCACATGCTTCCCATTAGAGAAGAATGTCCTTAATTCACTGAGTCATTACAGCGATATATCCCTTGGGGAAAGAAAGAGAGGGGAAAGGAAAAGAGAGAGAAAGAAAAAGAGAGGGGGGGGAGGGAGAAAGCCCCACTTCCATCTCTAGAAAGTGAGTTTCCAGTCCACATTTCATCCCGACCTTTCAAACACAACAACAACAAAGGGGGGATTGTGAAATTCAAACTAAGCCAGACAAATTTCCAAACCCTTTCTAATCGTTCCAAAGCAACAACTGCAAGTCCACTAGCTTGTGCAATTCATTCTCTCTCTTTCAAACAAAATATAATGACAAAAGCAGTTGAGGCTGTTTGACTACAGGGCAGGAGGAGTCTCCTTCAGCAAGATTGCATTCGGGAGGCGCAGCAAGCCATGCAAGAGGTGGAGAGCGCGCGATAGATTACCTACTGTTGGCCAAGAGTGTCAGACACTGTTGCTTGCAGGATCCATCCTGTCGACGAATAGCAAAGAACAGCTAGTGCCACGGGCGGGCGCTTCGCCTGCCTGCCCGAGCAACACCCCACCCGCGCCGACGCCCCCGCCTCGAGCGCCTTTCTGGGTCTCCTCTTCCGTGGACTCCAGAGCTGCGCGCAAACGTGGTTCACACCCCACCCCGAAGGTGCGCGCTTGGAGCCGAGCTCAGCAGTCTTCCTTCCTGGTTCTGCAACTGCCAGTTCTGAGATGCATCAATCCGGGGAAAGTGGGGGTGTGAGGAGGAGAAGAAGGGGTGGAAAATAGATATACATCTTAAGATTTTAAAAAAAAAAATGGGGAGGGAAACAAAACAAAACGGGAGCTCAGGAATCCTTCCACAAGATCTATTCTCTGTTTTCCTCACCCCTGTTAGGCAGTAAATCCAGGAACTCTTATTGAAGAGCCAAGTGAAAAGCGAAAGAATGGAAAGCAGGGTAACAGAACAGGGAACTTGGAGCGCTTCTGTCCTCTCGGCGCTTCTCTCTTTGAACACTTTGAAACAAGAGGCACCAGCGAGCTTGGGGCTTTCTTTCTTTCTTTTTCTCCCTACTTCCCCACCGAGGCGCTTCCGCAGCCAAACTCTTGCCCCGGGGACAGACTCTGCCCCTCCGGCTCCCTCCGCTGCTGCTGCGTCTCGGGACGAGCAAGAGGAGAGCGCCCCGCGCCAAGCATGCCCCGCGCTGGCTCTCC
Source organism: Darevskia mixta (assembly GCA_034641385.1). Classification (NCBI taxonomy): domain Eukaryota; kingdom Metazoa; phylum Chordata; class Lepidosauria; order Squamata; family Lacertidae; genus Darevskia; species Darevskia mixta. The sequence continues at coordinate 11,058,352 of JAWWNH010000063.1, forward strand.
GCCTCCTGCGTCTTGCGCGGCGCGTTTGCAAGCAGGCGCGAGCGGCGGCTCTCCTTTGCCTGGTGGGCGGCTCTGGGAGGCGGAGGGGAGCGCGCGGCGGACTGAGCTTCGCGGGAGGAGACGTCGGAGGGGCGCCCCTCGGTTGCCCATTGGCTGAGCGCGCGAGCGGCGTGGGGAGATCCCCTTTCGCGCAAAAGCGCAACTTCACTTGCCGTCCCTTTTCCTGCGCGCCCGCCTTTCTGGGATTCATGCGCCCACGTGGGCCACGCCTCCTGCAAGGGGCATAGAATCGCAGAATGGTACAGCTGGAAGGGACCCGTGGGGGGGGGGTCATCTAGTCCAACCCCCTGCCATATGCCACCAGAACTCGTCTTGGTGCTCCTGGCTGTCCGCCACCATTCCCCCCTCTCTACAGAAGCCCCTGTCAAAGCAACTCTGTATCATTGCACCAGATAGTCTAAGGGTGTTCACAAATACGATTTTTTTCCATGGTTCATTGTCATTGATCATGATAGAGCAGTTGGCATAACCTGATATAAAATAAGGAGCCCATTATCTGGTACTAGTCCTTATCTTCTGCATGTCCTGGCAGTTATGAGTAAATATCCTGAGCTAATGCCTAAAGGAAAGATCAGCAATCCTGCCCTACCAGCCAACTTTAATTACCATCTCCTGTAGGTAAAACACAGGATTCAAGAAACATACAAGGTAACTAGGTAGAGGTAGCAAAGTAGGAAACAGGAATTTGTACGAAATAATGGTAGAAAGGATTAAAGATATTTTGGCACTCACCCCAAAAGACCACTCTCTTCTCCGTAAGGTTGCATTGATTTAAAAGACTACCAAAACCCTAGATTTTCAATGGCTAGGTAGCTCAAAACAGCAACGGGGGGCCCTGTTTGCTCTGCAAAAAAAGGACCAGCTTCATACCCCACTGGACCTGGACCAAAAGAACGGGTGAGAGATCTCTGTTGCCTGGTTTGTATGGGATTTTAAGGGAAGAATTTAACTCTTGCAGAAGGTCCAGATTTTACATCCCTCACTTTGTTCCATGAGACTTCAAAGTTGAGCTGAGCCCTTTCATTTCTTCTTGTTAGCATGGGTACTGTGGCAAATTGTCACTCTCCAGGCTCTGGGGATAGTTAGGGGTCATTTTTCTTTTTACTCTTCAGATTAAGGTGTGTTTATGCTGTATGATTTGCTTCTCCCTTAGATTCTAACCTTGCTGTTGAAAGCAGCATCCCGGTACACTGTCTCTTTCAGTTCATGTAATAAACCAAGCTTGCTTTATTTCTCTTACAGGGAGGTAGCTGTGTTGGTCTGTCATAGTCAAAACAAAATAAAAATTAAAAAAAATCCTTCCAGTAGCACCTTAGAGACCAACTAAGTTTGTTCTTGGTATGAGCTTTCGTGTGCATGCACACTTCTTCAGATACACATTATTTCTCTTGCGTGTGAACTTTGTGGAGCATAACACGTATTCATAATGCATGCATGATTAACTCCAGCAAATGATCCTAATCCTCTTGGGAGTGTGCATAGGTGAGCGCTGGGCACATATGAAGGGACTCAGACTCATACCTTGTAACAAGAGCTTTGGGGAGAAAAATGATGACAGCCTGTTTGTGGCTGCTATGAGGACAGTGGAGTGTTTTACACACTCCCGAAGTTCAGTCCCTAGCTTCCCTGAGAGTTAGATTGAACTATAAAGAGATTCAGCATCATGCATCATTAGCTAAACATAAGGATGGCACCAAATCCATCCTGTGGCTTTTTAAGAGGAAATCTGTTAAGAATCTATGCTGAAGCGCTAAGGTAAAAATGAACAAATAAATGTACTTTTGAAGCATAGCTGTCAACCCTCCCTTTTTTGGGCGGCAAACTCCCTTCTTCCAATGCAATTTCCCGCTGCTATCCCGGATTGTTGATATCCCTTAAATTTCCCAGATTTCAAAGGAAGCAGCTCCTCTGGCCGGCAGGGAGGGAGAGGAGCTGCTTCCTTTGAAATCTGGTAAATTTAAGGGATATCAACAATCTGGGATAGCAGTGGGAAACGGCATTGGAATAAGGGAGTTTCCCGCCAAAAAAGGGAGGGTTAACAGCTTTGGTCAGGTGATCTCCTCCCCTACCCACATGGGTATTCTAAATCCTCTTTCAAAGCACTGTCTTGCCCAGCGATTCACATTAGCTGTGAGTGAGTGCCGAAGGGCTCCAATACTCAGTGGAGACTGGGCCATTTGGGCGAATGGGGCACTGCTCCCCCAACCTCAGTCCGCCATCAGCCAGCCTCCACCTGTCTGCCTTGCTGCTTCCTGTCCAGGGGGCGGCACTGCTTGTCAGCTTCCTCCTCCAGTTTTGGCCTTGTAGAACTCGGCAGGAGGGAGGATGGGGAATAAAGTGAGAATTTGTCGGTTCTTCCTGTCATTGGCTCCGCCTCCACTTACCTTCTTGCCTTCTGCCCCACGATTTCCGGTGGGCACCGGCCACCACTGCTGATATTTCATGGTGCAACGGCTCTACAATGAACCATGCATCTAATAATGAACAATCATTGTCTCTATAGTGAACAAGGCAATATAAGGTTTCACCCCAGCTGTTGGCAGTCCTATCTTCAACACTGAATAAAAGAAGGAATAAGTATAGAATAGGAACAAATGACTGGTATCGTCAAAACCGGTGCTGATGTTTAAAACTGCGCAGAACCACATGTCAGGTTTTTAATCTCACATTTTGCCATTGGAAATTGTTAGATTGTATCTGAAATCATTTTATGACTGGCAACAGTGGAGCTTATGCCCACGATGCCCGGGAAGGGGCATGGAGGCTCCCTCCCATGCACCACAGTTCAGGGTAGGAGAGGGGTGAGGAAGCTTCTGCCCACTCACCTCCTGCTCTCCTGAGAGCCAGTGTGGTGTAGTGGTTAAGAGCAGTAGACTCGTAATCTGCAGAACCGGGTTCGCGTCTCCGCTCCTCCACATGCAGCTGCTGGGTGACCTTGGGCTAGTCACACTCCTTTGAAGTCTCTCAGCCCCACTCACCTCACAGAGTGTTTGTTGTGGGGGAGGAAGGGAAAGGAGAATGTTAGCCGCTTTGAGACTCCTTCGGGTAGGGATAAAGCGGGATATCAAATCCAAACTCTTCTTCTTCTCTCCAGGTCAGGCCTGACCAACAGCAGAGCTACTGCAGCCAGGCGTGAGACTCCTCATAGGCAAGGAGTGTGGGGAGCAGCATTGCTGCCCACTTGCCTGCTCTTTCCCCCAGGGTCAGGCTTGATCCGGGGCAGAGCTACGTCAGGCACAAGCGCCACTGCCAAGGCACAGCTCCCTCTGGCGCAGAGCCAGGCTCTGACGAAGGAGTCTGCTGTGGGGGCGCCTATTTGTGCCCCCTCTCAAAATTGCACCCGGGGTCACGGCATTAGCCATTCGAGGCTGAAGAATGCTTTCCATCCTCATACCAGTTCACTGTGTTGAATTGCCTCCCCCCCTTTCTCTGTGTGCATGTAAGTGATAGCACACCTAATTCTTCAAAGATGTTCTTATTAATACTAAATTATGGTGAGTCAGTTTCATAATGTTTTAATTTGAAAGTGGATTTTTGAGGCTCAGTTAAATGGCAAGATGCTTTTTTATAGGTCTGTCAAGCAAGAACAGGAGACACTGCTGTTTTGTTTATTTTTAAATGTCTCTCTCTCCCCCCCCCCAGTTAGAAGAAAATTAAATGGAAATCCCTGTCACAATGAATGTGGAACTGCTACTGAAGACAGCATTCCCATGCCAAGCTATGGGAGCAGCTGTGGCTCAGCGAGTGCGTGCAATGATTTTCATGCAAGAGAATTCTGGCCTCGGCCCAGTATACCTGAAGGAGCATTTCCACCCCAATTGTTGAGCCTTGACACTGAGATCCACTTCCAAGGGCCTTCTGGTGTTTCCCTCACTGTGAGAAGTGAAGTTACAGGGAATCAAGCAGAGGGCCTTCTCGGCAGTGGCACCCTTCCTGTGGAATGCCCTTCCATCAGATGTCAAACAGATTAAAAAAAACTACACAACATTCCAAAGACATCTGAAGGCAGCTCTGTATTGGGAAGTTTTTGATGTTTGATGTTTTATTATGTTTTTATATGTGCTGGAAGCCACCTAGAGTGGGGGAACCCAGCCAGATGAGTGGGGTACAAATAATAAAATTATTATTATTATTATTATTATTATTATTATTATTATTATTATTATTATTATTCAATCCCCAGCATCTCCAGGTAGGGCTAGGAATCTCTCTCTGCCTGAAACCCTGGAAGGATGTTGCTAATAACTCTTTGTTGTCCCACCACCAATTCCCTGGCTCTGAGCCTTCTTCCCTTGGGGGTTCCCTAGGGGTTCCCCGGCTGGTGTCTTCCCCCACTCCTCTGCTTCCAGTCACTCCATGACATTCAGTTCTATGACTAAATATTCCAATGCATGAATGAATATGTTAGAAATCTACATCCACTTAACAAGAGCACAGGAATTATGAATGTTTATTGTCACTAGTGGACAGAGTGCATCCATACAGGGCTGTGGCTTCTCGCCCACATGAGTAGTATAGTCCCTTTGTGTGGAGGCCAGCAGTCTTTGTTCTGGGACATCATAAAGCTGATGCATCAAAGAAGTCACATTGTATATGGTACCTGGTGAGATAAACCAATGGTCTCTGGCTCGGTATAAAAGAAGCTCCCTATATTCCTAAATTATTTCGCTCTGGAGCATGCAGTAATACTTGCCCTGCTTTCTAGATATCCTTGTGTTGAACATTTCGCTGCTCCATATAACTGGATGCTGTGGGTGGAGAAACACATATCTGACAGATCAAGGAAACAAGGGATATGCCTGAATTTAATTATTTAATCCTGTGCTGTATTAAGAAGCAATAAATAAATAAATAAAAATGGAGGAGCAAGCAAAATGTGTTCACGGGCTTTCAGAAATTCTTATATATATATATGGGCAAGCATGTCCTGTGTCTGCAGAGAAGGTAGACTGACTTTTCCCTCATGGGATTTCTTCAACAGTGCTAATAACTTCCGGACCCTGCTTTGTATCACAGTACTTCTCAGGAAGGAGTAAAGCTCAGATATGACGGACAGGTTCAAGCTTGTCAGCATATCAATGTTTTTCATGTGCATGTCTGCTTATCCTCTTAGGGTTTACTCCTTCATGTTTTGTGTGGCTGGAGTGTTTTAATATTGGAAGAATGTAATCAACAAACCCTAGCCAGCTTTTACTCATCTTTCTCTCACCTACCAGGGATGATTGATATATCACCCAGTCAACAAATTATCATTATTATATCATATTTAGATATCCCGAGGTATCTAGGAAAGAAGAACTGAAATGCTGTCTTATTTTTCATAGATTTAACCCACTATCCAATATTTCTGTTTAGACAAGAAAGTAAAAAAAAAGGGGGGGGCACATCTTATAATTATCTACTCTATTTCCTCAAAACAATAAAGGTTTCACAGAAAATCTGTTCCAAATGGACCTCCATTTGTGCTGGGATCTGGTTCTTTTTACGCGGGCAGATTGTTGCAAGGGTTTCCCCTCCCCAAAAATTATGATAGGCAGCTTCCAGTTAAGGGATCCAGTTGCTTGGAGAGCGTCTTTACTGCCAATAACTTGCCTCAGTCCAGCTTGGGGTGGGGGCAGGAAGAGAAAGAAGAGAAGAGCTTTAGTTTCTCCAAGCCAGAACTTAAGAAAAGCTTGTGAACTATCCTTAGAATGCAAAGAGGTAGATTTGCAAGCATGCAATCTAGCATGTGGGGATGATTTTAGTGAGAAGTTCCAGAAAATAGCCTTTTAAAAACCAATAAAGGCAAATGTAAAAACATATGGAATTTTACTAGAGAATAAGAAGGGGGGGGGAGGAGGAGGAAGGAAATGGAAAGGCATCAAAATTGCACTTACATAGACTTGCAAATGAGAAACAAAGCTCACTTTAAATTAGCAACTTACAATTTCCTTGCTTAAGCAGAGTCTTGGATTTCAGAGCATGTACAGAGGTCCTGACAGACGGGATGTTCTGAAAGACAGCAACTTTGGACTCCTGATTAGATTTGTTGTTGTTCAGTCATTCAGTCGTGTCCGACTCTTCGTGACCCCATGGCCAGAGCACGCCAGGCACGCCTATCCTTCACTGCCTCTCGCAGTTTGGCCAAACTCATGTTAGTAGCTTCGAGAACACTGTCCAACCATCTCATCCTCTGTCGTCCCCTTCTCCTTGTGCCCTCCATGTTCCCAACATCAGGGTCTTTTCTAGGGAGTCTTCTCTTCTCATGAGGTGGCCAAAGTACTGGAGCCTCAACTTCAGGATCTGTCCTTCTAGTGAGCATTCAGGGTTGATTTCTTTAAGAATGGATAGGTTTGATCTTCTTGCAGTCCATGGGACTCTCAAGAGTCTCCTCCAGCACCATAATTCAAAAGCATCAATTCTTCAGCGATCAGCCTTCTTTATGGTCCAGCTCTCACTTCCGTACATTACTACTGGGAAAACCATAGCTTTAACTATACGGACCTTTGTCGGCAAGGTGATATCTTTGCTTTTTAAGATGCTGTCTAGGCTTGTCATGTGTGTGTATGTGTGGCTTTCTTTGGTGTGTGTGTGTGTGTTGTGCTGCTTTTTGTTTTGTTTTTTCTTTCTTTCTGGTTTTTGCGGGGGGCGTGCAGTTTCGTTGCACTTGTATAGCGTTGTGCTTGTACTTGTGCAATGACAATAAATTATCTTATCTTATCTTATCTTGTTATTGCTTTTCTCCCAAGAAGCAGGCGTCTTCTAATTTCGTGACTGATTAGATAAGGGATATAAAATACTACAGCGATGCTTCACATTTATATGAGGATCTGAGACTGGTAAAAGCTTCCCCCTTGGAAGATATGGACTGTGGTGACACCACTATCCAAATCCCTGGAAGACTTCATGCCACCCACACTTCTAATATTTTACTCAAAGAGGCTGGCAAATCAGGTACTATGGTTGTCACAAACTACGTATGAAATGTTGAGAGACAACACTCAACACCAACACATTTTTCAGGCAATTGTCTTTGATCCTACCAAAGGAATTACACAGCTTCCTATAGCGCCAACTCTACAAGCTTCAATTCGCTTGTAAAAATAAATAAATAATCAAATCCATTCCCTCTTACGATCAATTTTATAGCATTCCCACATAATGGGTACTGTTGGATTTAAGAAGTTGGGGAAAAGGAAGGAGAAACAAAGCAAAAAAGTATTGAATATGTTGCTCCTGGACCTTATTGAATTAACTTAAGTCACGATGAAATTGCATTTTAGTCTTTCAAAAGAATATATTTCCGAGTCAGATTTCAGTGCAGCAAAAGAGATCTGTGCATGGAAACTGGCTTCTGCTTATGGGCCACTGTTCTAAATTAGATCTATGCACGCAAAGGGGTACACATTGGACACTTCTGCACACTATACACACTGCCAAACAAATGGTTGGCAGTATTAGGGACAGTGGCTTGGATCCAGAATTCCTGTGAGTGAAACTGAACTCATGGGGCACTCTCGCTAGGAAAGAAGGAAAGAGTTGTTATCGATTCCTCTATCCTCCTTGCAGTCCCATGAAAATATGCTCTGGAGAGTCGCATGATGCTGCAGCCAGGAGGGGGAATCTGCAAGAATTGCCTCTACAGGATTTCAATCCATTCCATGAATCCAATGAGTCCATCCATTTTTGGAAATGCAACTCTGGATCTAATCCAGTGTCAATGATACAGGAATGAGGAAATGTTTCACTTTTTCTCCTTCTTCTCCAACACATGATCAGTATTTTCTCTCTAGCACGGAAGTTGTGCTTAGATCTATGCATGCAGCCTGATCCTGAGGCAGGGAGTCTCAAAGTTTAGAAAACTCACATTATTCATAATGTTGATATTTCACTTCTCTTCTCCCTTCATGCCTTTCTTTCAAGCTGTTTCCCTCTGAAGAAATGTAATGTTGTCTCTGCTATTTCCTGAATTAACACATTATTATTAATGTCACAGACTTCTATGGAACAACTTGTTCTTACTTTTACAGTCTTGCTACAGAAATGATGTTGGAATTAAATCCTAAATGTGTCACTTCATCAATTAAAAGGGACACAGTGGGCAAAAAAAAACCCAAGTTGTGATTCAAAGCTTGAACATGTGCTTCCCTGAATTTTCAAACAGCTGTTAGCATTTTCATCTGTCTTCATGACTGGCTGGTGTGAATTCAGCTTTACTAGCTAACTGCATTCCCTGAATAGATAGAAATATATGGCTGGTTCTTAAGGTTGCCACCTTGCAGCCTGAATATGTTAAACCCTTCCATGTTGTGCATGGAATAGTTGTCCTGTTGAATAGCCACAGACTTCAAGCTTGTTAAGTATCTTTGTTACCATGAACATTTTTTAAAGCTGTCTAAAATGTATAAGGTAAAGGTAAAGGGACCCCTGACCATTAGGTCCAGTCGTGTCCGACTCTGGGGTTGCGGGGCTCATCTCGCTTTATTGGCCGAGAGCCAGCATACAGCTTCCAGGTCATGTGGCCAGCATGACAAAGCCACTTCTGGCGAACCAGAGCAGCGCACGGAAACGCCGTTTACCTTCCTGCCAGAGCGGTTCCTATTTATCTACTTGCACTTTGACGTGCTTTCGAACGGCTAGGTTGGCAGGAGCTAGGACCGAGCAACGGGAGCTCACCCCGTCGTGGGGATTCAAACTGCTGACCTTCTGATCAGCAAGCCCTAGGCTCTGTGGTTTAACCCACAGCGCCACCTGGGTCCCAGGTGTATAAATGCGAGTAAATAAAGACAAGAGGGCTCCAAAAAGTGGGTTGATTCTTCTCAGACCTATACGGAGGACTATAGCTTCACATTGGGTCTGAATCAAAACCTCACTTGTCTCCCCATTGATTGTTAGAGGAAATCAGCACATAGCTATGGACTTTTTGCTTTGTGGCAAAACTGACTGAAATTTGCAGGCTTAATATCCCCTTCCAAGTGGATGAAGCATGTCAAACGTCAGACAAATAGGTGCAGAGAAGGTTTTTTACATATGTGCAAGTAGCCTTTGAATTTTGACGGTGTTTTTTTATAAGGTAAATGCCATTATAAATATTTTGTCATAATTTGATGAAATTTGCAGGCACAGTAGCCTTTTACATGTAGAGGGATACTGTCAAATTTCAGATGGATAGGTGCAAAAGGTGTTGTGCTAGACGCCTTTGAATTGGATTGGGGGTTACGAAAACAAGATCTGCCTCATTTCTGTTTAATGGATCACAATACTACCTATTTGGAAACAGTGAGCCAAACCTTTTTGGAATGAGGTGGTATAGTTCTATTATAGAACTGTTCCGTCTTAGTTTACATTTGAAGAATTTGAAAGCAGACTTGTGTGAAAATTCACACTTTCAGGTTAAGCTGTCAAGTTAACAAGTCGTAGGGTTTCTCAGGCATTTTAAAGCCTTTATTGATTTTAAAATGCAGAATTCTGTAGTATCTCTAGAACTCTCCTGACGACTCCCTCTGAGCCTGGTTAGGAGTGAAGAAAGTTAAAAAGATTTATTTTGTAACTGATCTTCAGATTCTGAGTCATTTTAATTGGCTGCATTTTAAGCAAAGGTCCCATCGTGCTTCTGATGTTACGGGAAGTGCAATGTGACATTTGACTTCTGCATCCAATACCAACAACATTTCACATTGTTCTCAGTGGCCCCTGAATGCTGTTGTGCACTTGCAGTTCCACAGAGATCCTACAGCAATACCTCTTGCTAGCCTTTACCACTAAATCAATGTTGAAGGAAGAGTATAGTCAGGGTGATGAGGGCTCGGGGTAGGAGATGGGCAATTTGGGGTCCATTCAGACTCACGTCCAAATTTCAGAGGATCACAATTTGAAACAGGCTTGAGAGAGAGAGAGAGAGAGATTTGTGACATTTAGGATACAAATGTTTGAATGAAATTCAGTGCCATTACGACCAGGAGCTAAAACTTTGCAGCAGAATATAAAGGCAGGGACACTATGTGTGATGATGGCTTTTGTTATACATTCCTTGGAATCATGTGACTTGGGATATCACACCATTACTATTAATCTAGAATTTGATCCCACAGCCATAAGAAAGTAATCTACAACTGGCTGTAACTGGAGATTTTTCGACAGCAGCAGTAATTGGAGCTGACATGTATATTTTCTGTTTTTGAAAAAGATGGCAAAAGAAATGCAGAGAGGGTAAACAAAGAAAAACAAAACAGTCTGATATATTTGGAATTGACAACTACTAGTAAGTTGAGAAACCCACTTCCTGGATTTATTTCACGACTTGGAAGAATCAGTATCAGTAAGCCAATTCTTATAGTCCCCCTCCCCAAAAGGCCAGATCCCCCTCTCCCCATCACCCACCTTACAAATTTGTTTTCCTACTTTTCAAACCATTTAACACCTGGGAATTTATAGTACAAGAAAACAATGTTCCATCTGTATTTTAACTTGTCAATCTGTATTTTGCTTACCTTTAAGTGAATAGACAGAGACTTCATTTTAATAATTGTCTGCATATTAATTTCCATTTATACTCAATTATGGCAAGGCAATGCATGTCAACAGAATAAAAATTAAAATGAAGTCATTAGAATCTTTCAAAGTAATATGGCATAAGTTTCATCTTAAACCATCCAGCATTGTATATCTAGGCAACTCATTCAGGATCAATTAAGCATGTAAGAATGATGTAATGAGCATCTTCACTGTAGACTAAAAATTAAGGTGCAATCAGTAAATATAAAGGTAAAATTGTAGGGCTTACAGTAGCTTCTTTCTACGATTGAGGGTTGGGGTGCACAGAGGCTGCATCACAAAGAACGTTTATTTGGCTGGTTGGTTTTGTTAGTCAGCACACATTCATCATGGAAGTTATTGGAGTCTTTCTGCCCTGTAGCCTAACAAACCTCTATAAGATGGGAGCTTACTGTTCACATTGGATGTATTTTACATGTAGGTAATTGAGTCTGAGAGAGAACAACTTGTTCAAAGTCACTTGGGCTGAACTTGGCTGTAAATAACAGACCACGGAAGTAGTTCCATCATGCTTCTGCTCCAGCTTCATGAATTGTCTTCAAGGCTGCTCTATTAGATAAGTCAGGAGCACAGATCCTTGGAGCAGTGGCAGACTTTGGGTTCTCAAATTTCAGTGGCACCCTGTGTGACACAAAAATCCAGCGTTTCCTGCCTCTCGCCTTCCATTGTTGCGGCACCTCCTGCAGTGCCCTCTCGGATTGGCCTAGTGCAGGCAAACCAGTCACGCTACCCTAAACCCATCTCTGCTTTTAAGGGTGGTTTATAGTGGCATGATGAAAAAGTAAGGCCAGCCATCTGGCACTGAGGAAGGCATTAAACACAGCAACCAAGCCCACAGGGCAGATGTTAGAATGAAAATAGATAATTTATGGTGCTAGTAACCCCAGGACATGTGTAGCTATCGTAGGATAACAAGACCCTAAGGAATTATGAAATGCAAGGAAAGAGACAGAAGATATATATATATACACAAATCCAGTAATCATATTTACCTTACTTTCCACACCAGCAATGTTCTCATAGACTGTAGGGTTGTTAACTGTATAACACTAGGTCCTATTTAAATGAATGTGGACTTCTTAGCCTGCAAATTTCAGTACTCCTAGATCAACTCATAAGAGGTGACGACAAATAAAACAGGGGGAAAGAATTAGATGTATTTAACAATACTGTTGAAACTATTTTTGTTTGTGTAAACTAAAGGATTGCTCATGAAGGACCATATTTATTTCTTCTCTCCCTTTATTGCCACCCTTTGGGTTCCCTGGGTGGAAAGAGAGATCGTGTCCCCATCAGGATATCCCATTTTTTATATGCTCTTGTGTGAGAACATTGTTGCTGAATCGAAGTGGATTTTATCACTAGAATCCCCTGATTACTCCATTTCCCCATTTTTCTTTGTTAAACTATTTGGATTATGATGGTGATTTCAACATAAATTTAGGATTCTAATCCGTGAAATCCTGTACAAATATTATTGTCCATATCCGGTGGAAAACAAACATTTATTTGGCAAACTGCTCCTCCCCCGAACCATGCAGAATGGCATTCCTTTTATACCTCTGTTGACAGATTTCTGAATTAATTGTGCTGTTGAATGAGTAGGAGTGACTTGTTTGCCCCTTTTAAATATTGACATTAGGCTTGTGGTTCACCTGCAATATCTTCTATTCATGCCCATGGCGGTATGGCACAGACTCAATATTGTTCATTTAAAGAAATTCCTGCCTTATTTGTACTCTCCCATTTCTAAAAAAATAATAATAAAATAAAATAAAAAGCCACTGGGCAGGAACGAGAGAGAGAAAGGCAGTTATTCAAAGCCAAGGGGGCTTTGGGTTTCTGCGTCTGAAACATCACCTGCAGCCCCAAATACCAACCTCATACCGCCTTTGGAAATGAGGGGACTTTGAAAAGCAGTTTGTGGCGTGGCAGCCAGGGAAGTCAGCTGTTCAAAGGTGGAGACCCAAAGATCCCAGTGGAAATACCCAACCAATAGGCGTGTTGATTCCGATCACTGCTACAATTTTGAAATACTGAAACAACTAGTGAACGATGTTTCACAAAAGAAAGGGGTCTACTAGAAACTCATTTTTTTAAAAAAATGTAATATGGATTCAGCCCAAACACATTTCTCATTTAAACTCACCCACTAAAGAGTCATCAGAAAATGCAGTCGTTGTTTTATATGTGCTCCCTTGTTCAAAAGGAAATGTTCGAGCTGAGTTGTCAACAGCAAAGATAGCCAGTGCTGAATCTCCAGAAGAAGTGAAATGAATGGATATCAGATAAAAATCACAAATGTTGACAATGGCAGCTGAGTCAATTATACCATGAATAATGGAATCAATACATAGAACTGGTGTGCATGTAACGCTTAGCCACACCATAGCTTAGGACAAATAGATCAGCATGAGGGTTCCTGAAAAGGCTCATGGACTCTCCATTCTTTCTGTACTTCTTCCTCTTCTGTGCTAAGCCATGGTCTGGCTTTGTATGTCAACCTGGACTTTTGGTTTGTGCACATTACTTGACTGGCGAACTGCACTGCAAAATTCAGATTTGATAGATCACCGTTTTTCGTTCACTTATTGTTTCGCAAAGTGCGAATTAAGCAGGTTCCCCTTAAAATGCAAACTGAATCATCCCTAGCTGTGTGACTTGGGAGTGCCCATGGACAGGAACTTGCTAGCAATTCCTGGGAGTATAACATCTCAAAGTGCTGCTATCAACATGGAATATTTCATCCTGACTATTACAGTTCTATAACTGGAGAGCGCAGGTCACAAATTAAGTCTTCAACACAACTGCTTGCAGGCAAGACTGAGAGACAGCTTTGACAGCATCAAGGGAAATAAGTTGTGATTTGGTGAGTTGGCTCAAGTCCCATTTTTTTTGTCAATATTTTCAACAAACTAGCTTTGTTCAGTTTCCTACTCCCCAAGCTAGCCGGCCACACACACCTTCTTAGAATATACTTAAAACACTCTTTTCCTCTAGTTGACACTTCTTAAAGATGCTTTGATTTCCATTACAGCAGGGATGGCGAACCCCTGGCCATTCAGATACTGTATTACTGAAATGTTTCCATGCATCCATGTATGCAATAGGTTTTGCACCTCTTCTGAAACATTAAATGCTCACCACTTAAAAAACCCCCCACAACAACTCATAAAGGCTGAATGCACCACAAATCTGACCTCTCTTTCTTCTGCTACAATATTGCATCATAGTTGTTCTATTTATCTAGGCTATTTCCTCAGTTGTCCTCCTTTATTCGAGAGGAGATTATGGAAATCAGGAAATTAACTTGAGCAGCCAGCTTGCCTTTCCCCTCCTTACTTTTCAAAAGTGATCTAATTAATCAAATTAAAAACTGTTGTTTTGGAACCCATCTGTCAGTTTGGTACCTTTCCAAACTATCTGAGTAGATCAGTTGGTTTAACAGAATCTCTGGAATTCAAACTTACTCTTTTATGCTGTTGCCACATGTTCATTTGGTTAAAAAGCATGTCAGGGGAAAAAGTCCCAAAAGGCAATGAGCTAGCTGTCTGTACCTTTCATGCACAGTCATAGTAATTTATTCAGAGAACTAGGGAACAATGTTTCTTAGTTCTGTGGAGATATGGAAAGGAGGAAGAAAAACTGCCTTCCTTGAAAATATATATACATCTTACATCTCACAGCATGTTCCCCATAAACAACTACTGTGTGTCTCCTCCCATTTCATAGCGTTGAACTTCGGCATGTTCTTTTATTCCCTGTTGCTTCGCTGGATAAAATGTGTTTCCTGTAAATAAGAACATTTTTTTGGTTGACTAATATGTTGGAGGAGCCACATCTGTGTATATCATTTCAGGCCATAGGAACAGCAGTTGGCCTGCTGGATATCAAGACTTGAAACAATACGCTTAAAGGCTGTCATTGGAATAGCAATGATTTGAAAAACATTCTCCATTCCTCTAGAAACTGCTTAATTATACATGCTTTCAGGAGAGGCCCTTTCTGTTATATGACAGCAAGACAGCTAGAGAAAGACAGCCAGGCCAGGAGCAGCCCAGGTCAAGCCATTTTGTTGTCTGAGGTGGACAAGATGGCACTCCACACCTTCCATTCCACATACTAGGCAGGCCGTTGAATCTTAGGCCCCATCTGCCCTATACATTGAAGGTGGTGTCATGCATGACTTCCCCCAAAGAATCATGGGAGTTTTAGTTTGTAAAGGGTGCTGAGAGTTATGAGGAGACCTCTATTCCAACCACAGAGCTACAATTCTTAGAGTTCCTTAGCAAGACAGATTGAATGTTAAACAGATTGAATGAGTATTGAACTGCCTTGGGGGAAAGGAGGAATATAAATATGACCAGAAGAAGAAGAAGAAGAAGAAGAAGAAGAAGAAGAAGAAGAAGAAGAAGAAGAAGAAGAAGCTCTCTGAGGGGAATAGGGATCACCTAGGAATTCTCTATGAGTCTCTCAACCCTTAACAAACTGCAGTCCCAGGATTCTTTGGGAGAAGCCATGACTATTTAAAGTGTTGCCATTCCATTTCAAATGTATGGCATAGATGGGGCCCTACTTCAGTGCTGGCGAGAGGACATTGTTCCTCACTGCACCTACAGACAGCAGGTTGTGTTAGGAGGGGCAGGCCAGGCTATGTGGCACACACAGCTCTGTTCTCCACCAGTTCTTGCCCCCTGCCCCCTGGCATCTGTCATGGGAGGAGACTTAGTAACAGTATGGCTGGCCCTGGAGATAGTCGTAATGGGTGGGATGTGCAGTAGGTTTTATAGATGAAATTGGAAACAATTGTAAATGCTGTCCTAAGTGTTTCACTAACCTTTACTAAATGGTGATGCCAGAAGTTAGCCTCAATATGTAGCACTGTCTGTTCGGTCAAAGAAGCTGGCATAAGTGAACACAATCAGTAGAAAGGTGGAGATGTTGTAGGAGAGTCTCTTATATCAAAGTTACTGGGGAAATATGATGAACTGCTGAGATGTCCCTTCCAGCAGGTTATTGCTGTGGACTATTAAGTCTCCACAGGAATCTGTTCTAGAGCAAGGTGCAAGCTTCAAGACTTCCCCCAAGTATGGTTTGAAATTCTTTTTATCCCCTGAATCTGCTCTTCTTCCTTTCTTTTCCAGACTTTCCCAGACTGTCCCTATTCCATTCCCCACTTTTTCTGGTTGTCGATCGCATTTTCTTTTGACTTTATGCTTCCTCATGATCACCACATCCGTTGTTCTCACCATTGGCTGTAGCACACATACTGATTCATGTTGCATTACTCCTGTTCATGTTGCAACCAGCTGAACGGTCTGCTCTGTATATCTTTCTTCTTCTGGGACTTGAGGTGATGGGGTCTGAGCCAGGAAAACACTCTCTTGTGCCTTTCCTTTCAGATGCAACTTAATCATGAGGAAACAGTTTAATGAACTACAGAATCTGCACATGCTGGTCTTCCATATTGACCTAGGCACTTTTGTTTGCAGTGCTGTTGTAACATTATTGTGGGGCAGAACACAGATGTTGGTTCACCCCATCCAGGTTTTTTCTTTTCTGGGGCAGCAAGTCTTGGCAAACATTGTGAGAAATGGTTCCTGTACTTACAATGAGCACAGGCCTAGTTGGAAGAAAAGCTTAACAATGCCTATAGACAATGTAGGATTTTCTGAAAAGCTATCCTCTGTTTCAGGGATGTAGAAATTGTGACCCTGCAGATGTTCCAGTACTGAGTGAGAATATCTGAGGAGGGATTCCTCACTCACTCAGGGGAATATGCTTAGAATCTTCCCCATGGCAAGGAACCCTGCATTACCAGGGTTTATGGTCATGGGAAGTGTTCTAAGTCAATGCAGCTGTATCGGCTTGGAATCCCTCTTCAGATCTTTCCATTCAGTGAAGGAAGGTCAGGTGGAGTAGAAGAGGACATTAGGGGCAGTGCCAGTAGGCACTCCTATCCAGTGCCCCTTTATGTGCTGTATACCTTCACACATTTGTTAAGTGCCTGAACAGGTTCGTGACTCCAGAAGTTGTCTCACCAAAGTGAGACAGTTACAAAACTCAGCAGTCAATCCACCCCCCCCCAACAAAAAGTGTGAATGTTGCATGTTAACTGATGCAAAACAGGCTTCCCAATGAATCATGTTTAAATGGAGCAAGTCACTGCTTGGCGGTAGTAAACTTTATGGCTCCTTCAATAGGAATAGACGTTGCCTCAAGACAAATCTGGGTCCTGGTGAGTAAGAAGCAAAGAAGCAGTAGGCAGTTAAGCAAACTAAATGTGTGTGTATTTTTCCAGTCTGGTACATTTCACTAGCTCAGTCAATGAATATGGTATTGGGGTAAGCTAAGGTAATGAATCCGCTGGAGAAAGGTTTTTTAAAAAATAAAATAAAAATCATAATAATCTCTACTTGCAAAGAAAAACACTGATCTGTCACCTTCACTGATGTGTGCTTAGTTTAGGGCATCTTTTAATAATAATCTCTCTTCCCTCCCCCACCTTAGCCACCAGAAAATAGATTATTTTGATCACTATTTCTCCATGTCTCTTTACTACAACACAAAAACACAATAGTTGTAATGGGCAACGGTTTATTTATTTATTTGCCATCATTTTCATATAGTTTATTATATATTTATAATAGCAGCAGGAGACTTTTTCAGGTGGTTCGCGATTTAGCAGAACCACCTGTTCCATCAGGGCCCAGTACGGGCCACATGCTCTCCTGCAATGATTTTGCAAAGTTTTTTGCAGATAAAGTCGCTCAGATTCGGGAAGAGGTAGACTCCACCGTGGGAGCAGGGCCGGGGCGGGAGAGTGCTAGAGTCCTGTCCAGTTGTGTGGGATCAATTCCAATCTGTTACCTCCGAGGATGTGGACAGGCTGCTTGGACGAGTGAAACCAACCACCTGTCTCCTTGATCCTTGCCCATCCTGGCTTATAAAAGCTAGCCGGGAAAGGCTGGGTGATGGGCTTTGCGGGGTGGTGAATGCTTCTCTCTGCGAGGGAGCCTTCCCAGACCCGCTAAAAGAGGCGGTTATTAAACCGCTTCTTAAAAAACCATCTTTGGATGCGGCCAATATGGCCAACTATCGCCCAGTCTCAAATCTTCCATTCTTGGGCAAGGTGATTGAGCGAGTGGTTGCTGAACAACTCCAGGCACGCCTGGAAGAAGCGGACCATTTGGATCCCTTCCAGTCGGGATTCAGACCTCATCATGGGACTGAAACTGCCTTGGTCGCACTGGTCGATGATCTCCGGTGGGCTAGGGACAAAGGTGAGAGCTGTTTCCTGGTTCTGCTGGATCTCTCAGCGGCCTTTGACACCATCGACCATAACATCCTTCTGGACCGTCTAGAGGGGTTGGGAGCTGGGGGCACTGTTATACAGTGGTTCCGCTCCTTCCTCCTGGGCCGTGTTCAGAAAGTGGTGGTGGGGGATGAGTGTTCAGACCCCTGGGCTCTCACTTGTGGGGTACCTCAGGGTTCTGTCCTCTCCCCCATGCTTTTTAACATCTATATGCAGCCGCTGGGAGAGATCATCAGGGGGTTTGGACTGGGTGTTCATCAGTATGCGGATGATACCCAGCTCTACCTCTCTTTCAAATCAGAACCAGTGAAGGCGGTGAAGGTCCTGTGTGAGTGTCTGGAGGCGGTTGGAGGATGGATGGCAGCTAACAGATTGAGGTTGAATCCTGACAAGACAGAAGTGCTGTTTTTGGGGGACAGGAGGCGGGCAGGTGTGGAGGACTCCCTGGTCCTGAATGGGGTAACTGTGCCCCTGAAGGACCAGGTGCGCAGCCTGGGAGTCATTTTGGACTCACAGCTGTCCATGGAGGCACAGATTAATTCTGTATCCAGGGCAGCTGTCTACCAGCTCCATCTGGTACGCAGGCTGAGACCCTACCTGCCCGCGGACTGTCTCGCCAGAGTGGTACATGCTCTAGTTATCTCTCGCTTGGACTACTGCAATGCACTCTACGTGGGGCTACCTTTGAAGGTGACCCGGAAACTACAACTAATCCAGAATGCGGCAGCTAGACTGGTGACTGGGAGCGGCCGCCGAGACCACATAACACCGGTCTTGAAAGACCTACACTGGCTCCCAGTACGTTTCCGAGCACAATTCAAAGTGTTGGTGCTGACCTTTAAAGCCCTAAATGGCTTCGGTCCTGTATACCTGAAGGAGCGTCTCCACCCCCATCGGTCAGCCCGGACACTGAGGTCCAGTGCTGAGGGCCTTCTGGCGGTTCCCTCGCTGCGTGAAGCCAAGTTACAGGGAACCAGGCAGAGGGCCTTCTCGGTGGTGGCGCCCGCCCTGTGGAACGCCCTCCCTTCAGATGTCAAAGAAAACAACAACTACCAGACCTTTAGAAGACATCTGAAGGCAGCCCTGTTTAGGGAGGCTTTTAATGTTTTATAGATTATTGTATTTTAATGCTCTGTTGAAAGCCGCCCAGAGTGGCTGGGGAAACCCAGCCAGATGGGCGGGGTATAAATAATAAATTATTATTATTATTATTATTATTATTATTATTATTATTATTATTATTATATATTTATTGAATTTATATACCACCCTATACCCGCAGGTCTCAGGGAGGTTCACAGAATAAAATCAGAATAAAAAATTCACAAAATACATACCGTATTGGCCCATATATAAGCCGCACTCCCCCCCCGCCCCAAATTCTGACAGTTAAAAGTTAAAGTGCAGCTTATATTCGCAACCTTACGCCACCGGCAAAGCTGCGTGGCTCCCATGCCCCAGGAAGCAGCCTGGGAGTGTGGGGCAATGGTACCCAGTCCGCCCGCTGCTCCCAAGCCTCCCCATAGCCATTGGAATGAAAGGGGGGAGAGGCTGCTGGCAAAGCGGTGCAGCTCCCCCCCCCCAAGAGCAGCCCGGGAATGCGGGGCAATGGCACGCAGCCCGCCCGCCACTCCCAACACTCCCCCAAGCTGCTGAAAAAAAGGAAGCAGTCCGGCAGCATGGGGGAATGGTACCCGTAGTTGGGTATTGTCTCCCCCCCCCATGAATTTTCAAGGTGTGGCTTATTTGCAGGTGCGGCTTATATTCAGGCCCATACGGTAATCAAAGTAAAACAACAACCCAATAACCCTTTCCACAACACATTTTTAAAAAGCCTTGCCCTTTACATTATACAGTAGTTTACTCAAGAACAGTGCTTAAGACTGCAGTTCTATACACCCTTACCTGGAGCAAGTCCCATTGAATTCAGTGAGGTTTATTTCCAATCAGACACACATTGGATTCTAAGGTTAGCAGTTTGTTTCTGTGATCGAACGATCAAGTGACTGGTAGAGCTGAATTCTGTCTTCTTTTTTTGCAGGACTCCACAGGTTCACGATTATCTGCCATCTGTAAGAAATGGTTCTTAATAGGAACATTATATTAAAAGTCAATATTATATTGTACTCTAAAGAGCCACTTCAGTGTTTTTGAGAACCAGTGCAATCTCTCAGGCAGCAGACTCAGGTTTCCATCTTCATTATTCTGGCATTCTGGCCAAACCGCAGCGAAGCCTTGCTATGTCAACTATTGCATAAAAGCAGGTACTTAACTGTATTCTTCCAGAAATCAGTTGGATGGAATATTAAAAATAATCTTGGGAGCATTTCAGCTAACGTTGCCAATAATTTGGAAAGCACAGCAACGGCAGTCAGGTAGTTCCTGTTTCAACCCTCTGAAAATTCTATCAGGAAACAGGAATGACTGAAGCAGGAATGCAAACATGGAAAATTTTTCACTGTCAGATATTGATTGTTGAAGCTACTTGAGCCATGTGAGGTTTGGAATTTTGCTGATCTTTTCTTCAACTTTAAATCAAACAGGAACAGTGCAATCCTATATACCAAGAACCCCAGGGAACCCCAGGCCTGGGGCCCAAATATTGATCTCCTGCCCTCTCTATGTGGCCATCAGAACTTCTCCCAGGCCACACACCTTCCTTCACCATGCCCCTTCTTTCCAGACCACACCCCTCCCTAGTCCTGCTTTTCACACTCCTTGTGTGTTTTTGCCTGCCTAAAATATGCCATTGAACTGTGACAATGCTTCTTCATTGCCTGGATGAAGGAAAGAGAGGGATGTGTGAGCAAATTAACATTTGTTTCTCCACCATAGCTGTCAACTTTCAGATTTTAAAATAAGGGATTTTTTTGAACTTTCGGATTTGAAAATAAGGGATGCTGCGAGGGCGGTACAATGGCACCAAGTAGCCTCGCCACCCTGCGCTCCAGAGGCTGCATGTGAACGGGTGAGTGAAAGAGCGAGCACATAAATGGCAGGCAGGCTGGCTGTCTGGTTGGGCGTGAGGGTCTGGCTGCACAAGGCATGCAAGCTCCGCCCCCAGTCAGTCTCAGACTCCTTATTGGCAGCTGAGCAACGCAGCTGAGGAGCCTCCCTGGCCGGCAGGGAGGGAGAGGAGCTGCTTCCTTTGAAATCCGGGAAATTTAAGGGATATCAACAATCCGGGATAGCAGCGGGAAACGGCATTGGAATAAGGGAGTTTCCCGCCAAAAAAAGAGAGGGTTGACAGCTATGTTCTCCACTCACTTTTGCTTCTGACATGGTGGTTGCCTAAAGGTTGCCTGGAAGAGAATGCAGCCCTCAGGTTGAAAATGATGCTACATACAGTTGTAAGGGAGAGGAATCTCTCAGCCAGGAACACCAGGGTGGAGCAGCAGTTTGACTGCTGCTGCATCTGAAGGCCTACCTGTTCGCAAGACACAGGGAAAAGGGGAGGACCATTTCTATCTTTCTTGCTGCTCCAACTCCAAGTTCTAGCCTTCTAAGGCGAATGGATTAGTTTAGGATTCAGCAGATTAATGGCTGACTCTGCTCTACCCCAGACGCATAACACCCTATTTGGGGGACCTATACTGGTTATTGTCAGTGGAGATACCACCAGTGGTATAATTTCACCCACACCCTCAGCAGTGGAGTCTGGCACCTAGGCATGACACCTGCTATATTCTAACTCAGCAGCAGTGATCAGGGGGTTAGGACTGCACTCTTAGCCTGCCTATGAAAGAAGCATGCAATCACTGTGCAATAAAGATAATTTTAAGATCACCAGCATACAGTAGTCAAGCAAGATAGTAAATACATTTCTGCTCTGCCAAGAATGTTTTTGAAAGAGAGAGATTACAAAGGCGTGTCATTCCCTGTACTATGATGATTTGAGGAGATGTCCTCATTTACATTTGAATAAACTGAACAGCCAGCTCAGTAGCAAGTTGCCCTAGTGGACTACTTCAGAGTAAGAGACTCTTGATTTGGCTCACTATACCAATGTCTTGGTTTGCTAGATCCTGCAATTATTATTATTATTTTTTAAGAACTTTCCAGGACTCTTTCATGTGTTTATTTCAATGGAGTTAGTAGAATCTTGTTTCATATCAGGGTAGCAGCAAAGAGTACAAAAATGCAGTAAGAAAGTACATTACACATTATGTGTAATGTACATCTTGTTCATGATGTATAAGCTTCAAGTGTGGACATACATCTCCGTTTACATGGCACATGAGATCTGGCGAGTTCCAGCTGAAGAAAAAAAAGCCCTGCTAATGTGATACCAATTAGGATAAGACCAATGTGAGATCAATTACGGGAAATCCAAACAAATATCTGGACTGCATAATCCAAATAACTGAAGAATGCATTTGGATGGGTTTATAAGCATTTAACTCTCAATAAGCCCTAACAGTAAAAAATAAAGTTCTGGTTTCCAGAGAGACTGAGACTCAGTCCACTTGGAAACAGAGGTCTGGGGCAACCCAGCCAGATGGTCAGGGTATATATATATATACAGTGGTACCTTGGTTCTTAAACTTAATCCATTCCAGGAGTCCGTTCGACTCCCAAAACCATTCGAAAACCAAGGCTGGCTTCCAATTGGCTTCAGGAGCTTCCTGCACTCAATCGGAAGCCGCGGAAGGCATGTCGGACATTTGGCTTCCAAAAAACGTTCGCAAACCGGAACACTTACTTCCGGGTTTGCTGCATTTGGGAGCTGATTTGTTCAGGAGCCAAGCTGTTCAAGTGCCAAGGTACCACTGTATATATAAAATTGTTGTTGCTGCTGCTGCTGGGAGTAGTGGTGAGGAATGGGCATGTCAAGGGCTTACTAGGGTAGACTCTGAAAGTGGTGATTTTGCATGCCTCCTCATCAACACAAAGAAAAATGTGGGACAAAAGATTAAAGGGAGGAAAATCACCCTAACCCAGAAACTCCAGAACAAACCTTGTTCATGAACAAACACTGGTTACAGCTCATTGTTAGTTCAAAGAGAGACAAACCCAGGCTTGAACATAATGATAAGGTCTTAGGTCCTGGCAGTACAGCAGCAGCAGAAGTGAAAGCAAAGCAGCTGCCATTTTAGCCCCGTGCAACAGCACTCTGAATGTTCATATTTAAACCCTGTGGTCAGGCTGTAATCTCCAGGTGGGACTGGGAAGGAATCCTGTCTGAAATTTTGGAGAGTCACTTCTGGCATTTGGTGACAACACTGAAGTAAATGGACTAACAGTCAGGCTCAATTAAAAGGTAGAGGGGACATTTTACCACATGTGGTGGACCTGCCCAAAGATAAAAGCTTTCTGGGAGATGATATATAATGAAATGAAAAAAGTGTTGAAAAACACCTTTGTTAAAAAACCAGAGGCTTTTTTACTTGGAATGGCGAATCAGGTGGTCTCTAAGGAAGACCAAATTTTCTTTATGTATGCCACAACAGCAGCTAGAATTTTAATTGCAAAGAACTGGAAGACACAGAATATACCTACAATAGAAGATTGGCAAATGAAAATGATGGACTACATGGAACTTGCCGAAATGACCGGAAGACTCCGAGACCAGAGGGAGGAGATGGTGGGAAAAGATTGGAAAAAACTGAAAGACTACTTTAAAAAGTATTGTATGATTTAAGGATAAAAATGATATAAAAGCTGGATTACATAAGAGACTGCAGATTTAATAGATAGTAGATGATATAGGTTTAAGATTATGGTTAAGGAAATAACAGTGTGTGAAATGTAAAAGATATTTAAAGATGTTAAGAGATTACTAAGATGATTCAAAATGAAACACAGCAGGGGGGACGGGAGGAAGCCACCCTAAAGATGATGTAAAAAAGGAGAGGGAAATACGATGCATGTTGTGTTTGTTTGTAAGACCAAATTTTAGAATTGATGTTAAGAAAATGATGATTTGTGTTTGTTTTGAAGTAATGGTTTTTTTTTTCTGTTTGGGTTCTGAATTACCCAATAAATTTATATATATATATATATATATATATATATATATATATATATATATATATAAACAGTCAGGCTCAATTAAAGGCAGCTTCTAGTATTATTATTGTATTACCCAAGGGACAATGGTTCTTTATGAATGTGAAGCACATTGAACACTCAGATGGGATGAAAATTCTATTAGCCCAAAGAAAGCTACAAAGCACTGCCGTTATCTTATGTCCCTTTACATTGTCAGAGGACCCCTTATTCAACCATGAATAAGGAGCTGGAGGTTTGGATGTTAGCCTGTGTTGAGGTTCCAGCTAACAGAGATGTTCTAGGGTTTTTTTTTAATCCCTTTACATAAGTCACAGACGGCCCATTCCCACAAAAGTGAAAGACCACTTCATACAGTTTAGTTACATAAGCCACACCTGGTGTTTGGATGACGCATCAGTTTCTCATCAGAGTAAAATGTTAATACTTGGCAGGAAGTCAACATAGATAACTTCCAGGCCTGTCTGATACTCCCTATAGCAGGTGTCAGCATGAGATTCCTGAGGAAACTTATCTAGAAGGTCACAATTATTGCACAGTGCTGTCTTAGCATAACTAAGTATGAGATGCTACCACTTTAGGGAATTAACAACTCAAACGCCCAGATCCACTGGATTTTCAGGTATTATCCAAGCATGAGGGGGGCAATTGCTGGGCACCACCCTAATCTCCTCAAGATAATGATTGTCTTACATGATATGGCAATACGGTTATCCATACTAAAATATTGAGTGTTGCAAGCCAGCCAGATACATGCAACCAGATTTGTTAGATAGTTTTGTGTGATGGGCTTGTAGGGTAGGATTAAGACTGCCCCACTATAATACTCCAAACAGATAATGAAATACAAATGAACAATATTGTGTTTCTGTTGAAATCAATCAGTTGTGCTACCTCCAAACTAATTGGCACCTTTTGTAAGCACCATCTGTAAAATCAACATATGCACAATTTATATTGCCTTATTTGAAATATCATATTATGTCCTCATTGATGCAATCTTCTTTTCAAGTTCTGTTATAAAAAGGCTTAAAATATTTTTCTTCAGATCTTGGAAACAAAGGAAGAAATTTAGAAGGAAATTACATTTATATCTATCAGCACGTGGGAGTGTGCAGCTTTCAGAAAAACGGATATCAAAGAAGAAATATTAGAACAGTTTGGTAGAGACTACAAAGACATTGTTTTATGATTGTTTTGATCTGGACTGAATGTCTGTATACAGTTCATATACTGAGGGAGTTTAATGAAGGAACACTCTGCCCAGGTTGAAAGAGAAGCTCAACGGCTAGAAGGCAAAATACAAAGGAGTAACCAAATGATTTAGTGGTCAGAGTTTCATTGGAAATCACATGCATGATCAGTCGCCTACTGTGGATCACAAATCACAAGAATGGGCATTTGGTATATATTCTTAAATCACTAAGCAGCCCCTTTGACCTCACTGGATTTTCTCTGAATGTGAGGAGAATCTGGCCACATGTGGCAAAGTTCAAGCCTAAAGACTATTTTCACATTGCCAAAATTGAGTCAAGGCTGACTTAATGCTCTGTGCTTCCCATAAACAAGATGACAGTTTTTTTGTTTTTTTTTACTTCCTGACATGTAGTGATGGATAACTGTTGCTGAAGTACGCACAGGAAAAAAACCATCACATGTCGTCTTCTTATTGAGGTCAAGCATTTTGATGACTTTATGGTTCATAAGACCATAAGAAGGCCCATCTAGTCCAGCATTCTGTTCTCACAGTGGCCATCCAGACAGCCATGGAAATTCTGCAAGCAGAATCTGAGCATAACAGCACTCTCCTCAGCTGTGATTCGCAACAACTGATATTCAGAACCATACTCCCTCCAATGGTAGAGGTAGAAAATGGTTTCAGGGAACCGTGAAGCCACTGGAGGGCATGTTATCACTGGGTCTTTTGAAGCTAGGATCATATGAGACGTGGCTTCCAGATTTGGTTTTGTACCTAGTGTTATGTTATTGCGTTTTAGTGTGGCTTTATATATTTTCCTTCAAAAGCTACATTTACTTACCTGGGAGTAAGCCTCACTGAAGTCAAAGACTGCAGATATATATATCTGCAACATACAAACAAAATAGCACTGATATTACCTGTAGGAACAGCTATGTTGTCCTTCAAGTTGGTGAGGCTCATCTAATGTTAACATGAAACTGATCCTTCATTGTTATTGGCCCGGTCTTGTGGAATGCCCTGCCAATAGATATTCAGCAGGTGACCTCAGTATTAATTTTTAAATGTTTGCTGATAGCTTTTCTATGCTGTCCGGCTTATACAGATAGCACAGTAAGGTATATTTCTGTTACAGTTAGCTGGTGAACTGTGGTTTTGTTTTTTTAATGTGGTTTTATACTATAGATATTTGTTATACTCTTCTATTTTTATGAGATTGCAGAACATAAATATTTTGTTTAATAAATGAAGAAATATATTACAATTAAAACCAGCACATATACAATTATGATAAAAAAACCCAGCAGTAACATACCACAACAAATTTAGAATCAACTGATACTAACTTTCAGAAAAAGTTTGCTAAAAAATGAGTTTTCAGAAGGTGCTGAAATATTATCAGTATCAACACCTTTCACAACTCAGAGGTAGTTGGTCCCATAGAGAGGGTGTCACAAAAGAGAAGGCCCTTCTCCTGGTTTCTGCAAGATGGACCTTTGTAGGTGGTAACACATTACAGAGGCCCTCACTTGCTGATCTCAGTGTCTAATTCATGTGATATGGAAGAAGGACCTTAGAGAATCTGGTCCCAAAATAGGACTTTGTAAATCAGTTCAAGAAACTTGAACCTACCTAGGTAGTATATCCCCAGGCAATGCAGCTCCTCACACGCATTGTCATCACATGTAAAGTGCTTTAATTACATACTAGCTACAGATTTTTGCATTCAGTGTATATTCCAGAGCAGCCTCAAATGTCACCCCAGATAGAGTGCACTTTGAACTGGTTAAGTATTTGTTGCTCTGTTTATCTCTTCTGTGGATTTGTAATGCTACAGAATAGTAATAAAAAAATCTATGTGTAAAAGGCAGCTCCCCACATTCTGTTATGTGCAAGAAACAGACCTAAGGGACCAATCTATGTCTGGATTTGTTTATCTTAAAAAAAAAAAAAAAGGAATCCAGAGAAGGCAGTAAACAGCAAACTCGATGGTATCCCAGTACACAGCTTTTTCCAATTCCTCATAGTATGGTTCGTCATTGCTTTGTGTTTACAGTCATGCTAGTGTTTAAACCACACAACAGTCTTCCAGGCCAAAGCAATTTGGAACGCATAAAAACTTTGATTATGTTTTCTGAGGCATAGAATTAAATATTAATTGACAAGAGTCAAACTACAAAACTTCTTCCCACCATGACCATTGTCAACACTGCTTGTTAGATTTCCTTCTGCTTCCTATTTTTAGTGTAGTCTATCATGCAAATAATCTGGCCTCACAATTTGTAGCTATTGTGTCTTGCCACGTCTTGTTAACTAATGCAAGAGTGTGGCGTCAACATGACTAACTATGGTACATTGTAACAATTATGAAGTCAAACCTTATCAATCCTTTAGGCTGGAGATTCCCAGCTTGTATCTCAACTAATATCACTTTTGTTTGTTTGTGGTGGGCCATGATTTCAAATTCTTGCCCAGCAAGCTGTAATTAGCCCACGTTGATGTCCAAAGTACCCTGAGATGAATGATACTACTCTCACGTAGCTTAACTATGCCATGGGGTCCCCATTGCTCTAGAAAGCTATTACACACACACAAACACACATAAAAGGAGTCTGCTGGATCAAGCCAACAGCCCATCTAGTTCAGCTTCCTATTCTCCCAATGGCCAACCAGATGCCTGGACCTGAGCCCAGCACTCTCCCATCCTGTGGCTTTGAGAACCTGGTGTTCAGAAGCATACTGCCTTTGACAGTGGTTAGCAGCTATTCATAGTCTTATCCTACGTGAATTTGTCTAATCCTCTTGTCGGAGCAAATTCCATGCACTCTGGTAAGAAGTACTTTCTTTTGACGGTCTTGAATCCTCCAACATTCAGCATCATTGGATGTCCAGGAATCCTAGTGTTATAAAAAAGGGAGTGAAACTTTTTCTCTGTACATTTTCTCCATGCCAGACATAATTTTATAAACTTCTATCATGTCACCTCTCATGTGCCTTTTCCCTAAACTAAAAAGTCCTAAACGCAGTAAAGATTGATCCATCTTCTCGAACATTTTGCTTGCCCTTTCCCAACTCTACGATATCCTTTTTGAGGTGGGGGACATGGGTGGGGTGGCGCTGGGTTTAAACCTCAGAGCCTAGGGCTTGCCAATCAGAAGGTCGGCGGTTTGTATCCCTGCAACGGGGTGAACTCCCGTAGCTCGGTCTCTGCTCCTGCCAACCTAGCAGTTCGAAAGCATGTCAAAATGCAAGTAGATAAATAGGTACCGCTCCGGTGGGAAGGTAAACGGCATTTCCATGTGCTGCTCTGGTTCACCAGAAGCGGCTTAGTCATGTTAGCCACATGACCAGGAAGCTGCACGTCAGCTCCCTTGGCCAATAAAGTGAGATGAGTGCCGCAACCCCAGAGTCATCTGCGACTGGACCTAATGGTCAGGGGTCCCTTTACCTTTACTGACCAGAATAGTCTACAGTATTCCAGGTGTGGTCACACAATTGAAACAGTTAACAATAGCTCTGTTCAGTCATTTGGTACCAATGAGTACTGAATGTGTAATAGGGCTTCTGGATGGTATAGCTTGCTACTTCCTAGACACTAATATGCCACTCCCTGATGTGCAATGGTGTCGATTTGAAGGGAGCCAAGGTACAAAGGGAACTATCTTCTATTGAGTGAGACACTTGGGTCCACCTAGCTCAGCAGCAACTCTCCAGTGTTTCAGGCAGGGCCTACCTGGAGATGGCAGGGATTAAACCTGCGATCTTATGCATGCAATGCAGTTGTCCTGTCTCAGAGCTACAACTCTTCCCAAACATACGTATAAGTACATATGGATGTACATGCATTGGGTTCCCTGCACAGGGAAACAAACTTGAATTGAAGAGGCCTAATGGCATGTTATATGGACATTTCTTTCCATTTATGTGTCGGAGAAGTGAGGTTTCTTCTCTTTGAATGGACAGTCTATCCCTGTGTGGCATTTCAGCCTGTCAGCAGACAATTTGTTATACTTAAAATCTCATCTCAATAGAACTCTGCCCTTTGATAGCCTAACAGCCATTGCCTAGGGTGTAGAATGAACTTCGTTCTGGTGGAAGGCAGGTTTCTCTTCATGCTGTTACTTGTAGCAATAAGCGCTCTTTAAATTTTAACTTCTTTGTTTTGCCCCTAACATTAATGTAACCAGGGCCACCCGGGGAAATCGTAAAGAAGGTATAATTAACATTTCAAAATAATGCCTTGGTAATATTATATATTTATGTTTAATAAACTTTGGAAGTTTAAACAATTTTGTAATAAATACTGTGTTTCACATTACTGGCAGAGATGCTAGGCTATAACTATGCAAAGGGGCTTTGTTTTTGTTCCTCTTTAAGCAATCTTGCCAGCTAGGTTGTTGCTAATCCCACTGGAGACTGAGAGAGCCTTCTGACATTCTGAACATGAGACATTGACGTTCTGTGATGTCTCTTCTGCAACCGACTGGTGATCTCGCTTGTTATGTCTGGAAATGATCTCTACAAGAAAATTGCAGAGGCCGAAGCCATGTCTACAGCTCACATACCTCAATGTGTAAAAACCTTCAGGCATCACATACAAGCCTTGACCCTGGAATGGAGAAATGAGTGTGGAGGTGGTTAGCAGAATTTGCATTGTAACATCCAAAGTAGTACTGAGAACTGAGGAACAGAGATCTGCACTCACTAAATACATAATATGGCACCACGCTGGTGTGTATTCTACTGCAATGGGTCATGTTTGAGGCTGCTTTGAAGGCTCAAACTTTGATTTTAATATAGCTGCTAGATTGCTGATAGTTACAGTTGCCTGAAATATACTTCATCACTTTTGAAACAGCCTACCTGGGTTCACGTAAGTTTCTAAGCATGACTCAGTGCTGATTTTAATTAGTCCTCTGCCAAAACCTATCCTCTAATTTCTCAAAAGTGTTGCTTCCCTGTGAAAGAGGTTTTATTTTTTTTAACTCATGCTCAGAATGCTTTAGAATTTCCTGGGAATGTCTTTAGGATTTGGGAGATGAAAGGTTGAACTTAGTTTACTGTTGCAAAGCAGCTATGGATGGTGTGTGTTTTTCCCTCTCTCTTTCAGTTTAGCATTTGTGCAGCACTCTGCAGCCTCCCTGGTTGCTTGCACTTCCTAATCTGAAAAAGTCACATGGGAGGAGTTACTTCATAAATTTCAAGCATGGGAAAGCTGGGCAGGCCTGCTACCTTGTGCTTGAGATCAGTGCACTTGCTGATGCTGTTTTTATGGGAAGTCCATTCTTTTTAACCTTCAAAGAAAAACTTTCTACATTCATTTCTTTAAAAGTAAGACTGTTTCACTTAAAAGAAAAATAACAACAATCAGCAGCTGAAAATGACATGGTTTTTTATTATTTTATTTTTTAAGTAAAGGCATGCAGCCAGGAAGGCTGCAGAGTGCAGATCACTAGAGAGATTATTTGCAGAATGAAAGAAAGAACGTTTATCTTGGCCACTTTGAAAGCAAGGCAGCCACAAGAAAGCTCTGCACCACCCATGATAATTTTACCAAAATTTTCCTCCTCCATTGATAATTTCCAGTGGTAAACAAACAAAGAAAAGTAGGAGAATTTTTCAGCACAGTACTAATTTTAACCTATAAAGCTCAGGTTTTTTAGGGACCATTTGTGCATTCACAGGTCTGAACATGCACTGACATCAACTGAATAAATCCCATTTAAGATGTTCTCATCTGCAAAGGTTAAGCTGGTGTTGATGAAAGATCAGGCCTTCTTGGTAGTTGGGCCATGACTCTAGACTGCTATTCTTTAGTAGTAGTAATAGTAGTATTTATTAAATTTGTATTCACAAAATGTTTAGGGGTATGTGTACCCCTGTGCCCCCCCCCAGAAAAAAAGCACTGATTGATTGACTGGATGAATTAATGAAATAAAAAAAGAACAACTTTGACCCATCTTTTCCCATTCAAAGCTGCCCACATTATTCTTCTCTGTCTTATTTATAGTAATCGGTGGATGTATCACATTTGAACAATGTTATATTATGATCAGTTTTCCAAATCAAAACAGTGTTACTTTAACTAGAAAACCAGTAACATTTGAGAGGACTGCTACATTCTAGCCTTTCATCCACAAATCTGAAGATGGAATCCCAGTCAGATTTCTTCCTTCATTACCCTGAAACCAGATGGGACTGAGGGCAACTGTTTCACCTCTCCAGGAGTTCATTAAATCAAACCAAATCATTCTAGGGTTTCTATGTCCTGTCTAGAGAGTAAGAGAATTACAGCCAGAGCTATTCAAAGGATAGGCAGACTAATGAATGCTTGAAAACTCTCCGGATTTCTTGAGAAGAAATATGACTAATTTGTTTCCCTGGGCAAAGAGCCACCATTTTGACAGGAACTTGCCACTTATCCAGTAGGTGGACAAATTTTGGTCTGCTTGAAAACTAATTGCACATCATGAAAAATTCATATAGGGACAAATAGGGATAAACCGTAAAGAAATAGTCAGGCTTTTCCTTATAGATAATAACTATTCACAATTACTACATTTGAAAACAGAAAATTTCCAAAACACCCTGATGGATGAGAGTAGAACAAGGGGAGTGCAAATTTCGTCCTGCTTTTCTATCACTTGGGGCTTGTTGTTGTTGTTGGTTGCTTTTAATGCTTATTTTACAAAGTTGTAAACCACTTAGAGGGGTTTTCCTTTTCTTTTTACAACCAAGTGGTGTATAATTGTTGTTAAATAAATGAATGAATTTTATTTGGCTGTAACAAAACCTCACAAGGATTCAAAGCCCTCTTAACTTGAAATTTGACAGCCTGATGTTATCTTGCAGTTTGATATACAATGTAGCCCCAAATGAAGATGTAAAAGAGGGGTGGGGAAATGTTTTTCAGTCTTAGGGCCACATTGCCTCATGGGGCCAAATGCCAATGGAGCAACGCTGGCAAAGCTTAATGTTTTCTAAGCAAACATCTCTCCAGGCAAACAAGAGGCATTATCAGTTGAAGGATAAATTTCAGCCAGGCAGAAGTACTCCAAGAGGGCGTGGAGCAGGGCCTGCCATGGCTGGCTAGAAAGGTCCAAAGGGCTGCATTTGACCCTCACCCTGGATACAAAGCAACTTAGAAACCCAAAACCTACATATTATGAAATGGCTTAAATTGGCTACCTTTATTTTGAGGGGAAAACAGCAATATGCCCCCCACTTTTTGGATCAAGAATGCTTTTCAGATCGGCTTGTTGTACATTGAAAGAAAACTATATGAAAATGATGTATCATTGGTAGCCTAAAGGTAAAGGTAAAGGTACCCCTGACCATTAGGTCCAGTCGCAAATGACTCTGGGGTTGCGGCGCTCATCTCGCTCTATAGGCCGAGGGAGCTGGCGTTTGACTACAGACAGCTTCCGGGTCATGTGGCCAGCATGACTAAGTCACTTCTGGCAAACCAGAGCAGCACATGGAAACGCTGTTTACCTTCCCAACGGAGCGGTACCTATTTATCTACTTGCACTTTGGCGTGCTTTTGAACTGCTAGGTTGGCAGGATCAGAGACCGAACAACGGGAGCTCACCCCGTCACAGGGATTTGAACCGCCGACCTGATTGGCAAGCCCTAGGCTCAGTGGTTTAGACCACAGCGCCACCCACGTCCCTTGTATCATTGGTACTTGACTCCTATAAGCAGTGCTTTTTTTCTGGGGGCATGCATGGGTACGCATACCCCTGAACATTTTGTGAATCTAAGTTTGGCCTCATTGCGGGGCAGTATTTCAATATGAGTAGGAAAATAAGAGTACCCCTAAACATTTTTTAAAGAAAAAAAGCACTGCCTATAAGATTAACAAAAATGTATAGAAACACTACCAATTTATGCTGGAAGTGTAAGGAAAAAGAAGGCACGTTCTACCACATGTGGTGGGCATGCAAAATAACAAAAGAATTCTGGGAAATGATATATAATGAATTGAAAAAAATAAAAAATAAAAAATTCCTTCCAGTAGCACCTTAGAGACCAACTAAGTTTGTTCTTGGTATGAGCTTTTGTGTGCATGCACACTTCTTCAGATACACAGTGTGCATGCACACGAAAGCTCATACCAAGAACAAACCTAGTTGGTCTCTAAGGTGCTACTGGAAGGAATTTTTTTATTTTTTATTTTGTTTTGACTATGGCAGACCAACACGGCTACCTACCTGTAACTTGAAAAAAAACGTTTAAGATAACTTTTGTCAAAAAACCAGGTTTCTTATTAGGAACAATAGCAGATGAAATACCAATGGACTTGAAGAGATTGTTTATTTATGCGTCAACAGCCGCAAGAATGCTTTTTGCCCAGAGATGGAAAGACGATAAAGTCCCAAGCAAAGAAGAATGGATAACCAAGATGATGGACTATGCCGAAATGGCAAAAATGACTGTGAAGATCAGATACCAATATGATAAGAAATTCAGTAAAGAGTGGGGAAAATTAATAGAGTATCTTAAAGGTCACTGTAGATATTAAAAAACATTAACAGGATTGTTATAATACTTATAATGTAATAAGGCTAAAGTTAAAAATGGATATAAAACGAAATTGAAAAATGTAATTAGATGCAGCAGAAAGAATAGATAAATATTGGAAACCAGGGGGTGGGGGTGGGGGGAAGTCCGGGGATTCAAGTAACCTCAGATGTGTAAAAAATTAAAAATGATTTAAAATAAAAAAGAAGGAATGCTTTTCAGATCAGGTCCCATGTGGCTGCTTTTCCGTCAAAGTATAAGCGTCCAATTTAAGCACAGGTTTATTTTTATTTTTTTTAAAAAAAGAATAAACAATATCCCAACTGAACAAAATCCTTACTGAATTTTAGAGAAAATCTCACTCATAGTCTTGAGAAACACCTCAGTAGCTTGCCGCCAGCACTCATAATATTTTGGAAGTGGTTATGACACCTTTATAACATGTCTTTACAATAAAAAATGCATACAGTTTTGCAATCAAAGCATGCCAAGAGGGAATCACCTGGCTTGGCTGCCTTAAAGCATAAGCCACAACTTCAATTTGCTTTTATTAAACCACCTCTTTGGCAGTCTATTATGGTAACATTTATAGATCCAAGTCTTGCACATGATTTGGTAGAGTATGTAAGATCCAGAAACAGGTTTCACAATCCACATTCCATCACATCCACAAGCACCAGTGGGCATCTTTGTTTCTACAATGCAAAAAGGGAAATCAGCACCCATCGTCTTACAAAAACTGTGATAACAAGATATTTTATTAATTCATTTAGAATGCATGTATCCTGCTTTATAACCCAAAGAAGTTTTCAAAGCAAGTGACAAAAGGTTTGTATGGTTCAGTCACATTAAAGTGTACTATCAGGAAATGAAATAACAGATTCCCTGTCTTTCTTCTTGGTCTTCCATGGTTTCACTCTTCAGCTACTGCCTGTGAGGCAACTTTCCTATGAAAGACAAGTATTCCACCATTATGATTCACCTTTCTTTCTTTCTTTCTTTCTTTCTTTCTTTCTTTCTTTCTTTCTTTCCTTCCTTCCTTCCTTCCTTCCTTCCTTCCTTCCTTCCTTCCTTCCTTCTTTCTAAAACATGCTTTCCAGTCACTGTCATGAACCATGTTGCTAAAATGATGGTTACCAGAATCATGTTTAATCATTTATGTGTGGTTTTTTAAATTAAATAATTGATTTAAATAATAATAATAATAACCAAAGTCATAAAATGATGTGAACCATAAGTGTTACAGTGGACATGTGCTGAGCTGTGATAAATTTATGCCTCTGTCCACTTCATCCCCACCCACCCCAATCTTTTTTTAAAAAAGATTACAGTAGAGTCCTGCAGGAAGCCCCACCTCTGGCAATTGAGTTTACATTTCTGTTCTGGAAAAAGACAGACTTTCTGCAGTTTGAAAAGAGAAAGACAGAAGATGTCACATGGATCTCAATTTGTTTTATGAGCGTGGCATGGCCCAATTGCAATGTGAGGTCTCTTGAATCATGAGGGTACCCAGCCCCAGCTCTGAGATGTCCTCCTGTTTTAAACAGTTTCATTCATCCTTTTGCAAAACCATCAAACAAGCTCCCGAAGAACACCCCTCTCTCTGGCTGAGTAATAGTCCCAAGGGAAGCAGAGTTATTTCATTCCGGAAAGAAGCCTTAACGTCCCTACAAATACAATAGAAAAGGGCTAATTGTATCCTCCTTGAAACATCTGCAAGAATGCCTTTCTTGAGGCAAAAAAAGAGAGACTGATAAGATTTTAGTAGCTGGAGGGGAAGAAGTTGAAGCAAAGGTTTGTTCTGCAGCTTCCATGCCAGCTGGCACCACATCAAGGCCAAAGCATTACTTGGTGTAGTACTCTTTAATTACCTTTCACCGTAGTTGCTGTAGCTGTTTGTCCTGAAAGGCAATCGCCTCCTTAGTCAGGACTGTATTAGGGGAAACCAACAGAATCACCTCTTTGCACATGGCGTTGGAGACTGCGAAATATCCTGCTGTACAAGCAGCACGAGGCATTACCATTCACTCAACCCAGATTCCTCTGGAGGTCTATTTGCACCGCATTTTCAATTGCACCTCAGCATGGAGGTTCAGCTTTACTTCTTTGAATGAGTAAAAGTGAAGAAAAGTGCTTTTGTAGGGAGCCGACATAGAGTACACAGAAACCCCCGATTTAGGTGATTAGGTTAAATACTTTAGATAGTCCACGTGGCTCACAGGGACTCCACCATGTATCTGGCTTTCTGAGGTGAGCGCAGAAGTGACCCCACAGTATTCTCCCTTCTCTTCAGAGACACTACTTGTTCCCAGCCATCTTCTGTGGTATTGATCCGGGAACAGTGGGAAACAGCCATTCAGGCATGCTTTGGGGTAAAGAAGCAAGTCTTATGCAGTAAATCTAATGGCATGTCTACATATCAACTCTAACCCCTTCATATTAATATCATACTGTCCCAAACCTGTGACAGAACTTAGTGCAGAAGCCAAAGCGAGTTGACATCTTGCGAGAGCTCTCCTCTGGGCCACAGGTGATAGCGGTGGATCAAAATCTAGACATTGCTGCCATTTCAGGATAGGTTAATGTTCCAGGTCATATGTGATGATTGTAACTCAGCAGCAACTATATCTCTGGAGAGCTCACTGGTTCCATACTGAGACCCTGTTAGCTAGGGACAGAAACCAGAGGTATAAACCTGTTAACTTTAAAAAGGAGTGCTTGTTTGCCCTGTACGCATAATTATAGTACTGCTTGGACAGTAGACCCAAGGAAAAAGACTGATGGGGTGGGAGAAAAGCTGGGTAATGTAGAATATGGTTTCCAACTGGAAGGACTCCCCAGATATTTGTCTCACACCAGCAGGAAGTCAAATAACTCAATGGGTCTATGAGTGACCTGGGAAAAAAGGAGGCTCAGGAAAATTTTCTCAGGAAAACATCCAGCCTGAATGAACACAGACAAAGGACAGTAATACATTTCAGAAACAATATGTTTCAAGGCTCAGTTTGGTATTTGTCCTTACTGTGTCCAGCACCATTCACACAGACTGGCCTGAAGGAAAATAATTCCTGATTAAATTAGCAGTCAGACAGTTTTTTGTACAGGCTTGGGTAGCCAATATTTGGTACAGCTCTGCTTCCAACAATATGTTTAGCAAATTAATTGAATGGAAGTGGCACAGTGTTACTGTCTTTCAGTTGGCAGGATATTTAATTCATCCGTTCATTCTACTAAACCTTTTTAAAAAAAGAAATAGAGGGCAGATATCTGAAGATGCATAAGGAAAGTGAATTGTAGCTGTGGACCTCACAACATAATGTTTATCTTTTATCCATGTTTTAACCATGGTGAAGTATGAGCGTGTGAGCATGTTTGTACTCAATAGCAAAAACTGTGACAGTTTTTCCTTCTCCCTCAGTTCTGTTGTGCTTCCAGGAACATGGTTTGGTTTAACATTGCATCGAACCCAGGCTCATGGTTTGTAGCCCTTAGAGCAGTAAACTAAGGAGAAAACTAAACTATAGCTCATAATATGTCTTGAAAGAGAGAAACCATGAGCCTGGTTTCAGGCATAACACAAAGCCAAATCATCTTAGCTCTGAGTAGGAAAACAGCCGGAAGACTGGGGAGAAGGGAAATGGCCACAATTTTTGCTGTAAGAACCTGCACACTCTCACATTCACACTTAGCCATGATTTGGTTCAGCATTGTATGTGAACCAGGCCATGGCTTCATAGAAGAATTGTGTTCCGTATCAGATCAAATGTAATCATATGCAGTTCCACAAAGCCATTTTTTTTAATGGGGTGAAAAAAATCTGGTACAAATGTCCTGTCTTTTTATAAATAATCCATGCTAAATTATATAAGTTAGAAAATCTTGCCATACTCTAAAGATTAGTCCACAATGTTTTATTCTTGATGAATCTGTTGTTTTAGACTTCAGATGCGTCAATAAATTAATTTTAAATGTGTTTTATGTTTGTTTCATTCTTTTAATGATCAAGGATGCAGCTCTGAGGGCATTTATGGTGGAAATTTGGCTTCTAAATAACCTTAAGTATAAATAAATAAACTACTATACAATACATTACTAAGAAGCAAAAATGGGGGTAGGGTGGGGTGGGGGGAATGGACAAATGACTTCCAAGTGAAATCCAGAAATCTCACTTCAGACATTAAAGTGGAAACAGGAGTAGAGGAAACATGAATCAACGTTCCTTCTTTCCCTTCTTTTAAGGAGAATGGGTCTTGACTTCACCTATTATTGGAAATGGGATCAGGCTGGACAGGTGACGTTTCCAGATTGCCCATTTTATGAGCAGAATGATTCGATTGCCTGGACATCTTTTCTCAGAAACTGGGCCTATAGAGCTTAAACACACCCTTCCTTAAAGCATAGCTAAGGACTCTCAACCTTACGCTCAGTGTTATCCTTTCAAGAAATGGAAGAGAGCAGAAAAAGCCACTTACCTCATCCAAGTGATACTCTATGAGTGCCAATTTGTATCAGCCTCTCAGCAACAGTGTAAAGTTCAAAAATTGGAAAGAGCTTTCTCCTCATCCTTCTTTTAAACAACTACCCAATATAATAGGGGAATCTCAAAAAAGATAGGATCTTCAAGGCTTCCTATTGCAATACGTCCTTGTACGTACCTTGCCCTGAGCTTCATATGTCACCATTGTGGGTACTTATGGCTGAATCCAAAAATGTTGTGGTAAATAGTTTCAGGGATGGTGAAGGATAGCGGGATGGTGTGGTTAGTTCAGATACTAGAATCCCACAAACACAGAGAGAGATCATAGTTTGTGCCAGAAGAAAGCCTTTTCTAGGCCTAAGGGCCACATTCCATTCGGATCAACCTTCTGAGGGCCACATGCTAGTGAAGGGTGGGGCCACAGGCAAAAGTGGGAAGATCAACGAATGTAAATTTTACTTTTGTACAGTACAATAGTTTCTACTCACTTATGCAAGAAGCATAAAGGGCCCATTCCGAAAATGATCAACGCAGGGCTTAGGAGGGTTGTGGGCCTAAGGAGACTTCTAGGGACTGAATAGTGAGACCTGGAGGGCATTTGGCTCCTGGGCTTGAAATTTCCCTTTCCTGTCATAGAACATGAAACAGTTAATGATTTGGACTGAAATGAATGGAAGAATTGGATTTCCTTTGAATTTTTCATTCTGAAACTGGGACAAACACCAGTTTTGCATATATTGCTGAAACATTTCCATTACAGCCTGGGGAAAAAAATAGCTGTCTGGATTTTCCTTCTAAAAGTATGGTGTAGATTTAAGCTTAGACATTTGTGAGCTGCTATGACCATGCGGGAACCTAGAAAGGGTTCTTAATACATTTCTTATTAGACGGCTACAGTTTTATAAGTATCATTACTCTACGGCTGGAATCAATACTGGGCAAAAATCTGTACACATTGTATTTCACGTATATGTGGCTTGGCTCTGCCACAAAAAAAAGTGAGCTCAGACCTATTGAACCCAGACATATGTGGCTTTTTGTTTTGCACATTATGCATATGGAGGGATATGCATTGCCAGCATTTAAAAGGAAAGTGTTGTTGTTTTTCCTCAACCAGCAGCAAATGGAAAGTACAGAACACTTGCATTTGCCATTCAAATAGTTTACACGTGTCTAGTGTTATTGCTCTGCTCGAGGTCTTGATTTAATTAAAAGCTACATTTGGTGGTGTGAAGAGAAAATTGTATTGCCTCAGGAAACAGAAAGAATAATAATGAACTTTTCGTGGATTCAGACTCTGAGAGGTAGAAATGCAAGGTGGTCTGAAAATAAATTATGTAGACTAGATATGCAATGTATGTTTTGCACCAACAGCAATCTTTTGGGTTTGGTGATTCTTGACTGATAACACAGTTTTTCTTGTTATAAGTTTGCATTTTTATTGTAATTCTCATGCAAAGCTATGATAGAACTGCAGCACACAATGTCTTCAGAAATAGCAGTCAATATAACTGCAGTTATGAGCATTTGGGAACTTTTACAAGGCCATTTATCACTGCATCAGCACAGTGGCATCCTTTGTTGTTGTTCAGTCATTCAGTCATGTCCGACTCTTCGTGACCCCATGGACCAGAGCACGCCACACACGCCTATCCTTCACTGCCTCTCGCAGTTTGGCCAAACTCATGTTAGTATCTTCGAGAACACTGTCCAACCATCTCATCTCAGTTAAAGCTATGGTCTTCCCAGTAGTAATGTATGGAAGTGAGAGTTGGACCATAAAGAAGGCTGATCGCCGAAGAATTGATGCTTTTGAATTATGGTGCTGGAGGAGACTCTTGAGAGTCCCATGGACTGCAAGAAGATCAAACCTATCCATTCTTAAAGAAGTCAGCCCTGCGTGCTCACTAGAAGGACAGATCCTGAAGTTGAGGCTCCAGTACTTTGACCACCTCATGAGAAGAGAAGACTCCCTAGAAAAGACCCTGATGTTGGGAAAGGTTGAGAGCACAAGGAGAAGGGGACGACAGAGGATGAGATGGTTGGACAGTGGCATCCTTACCACTGCCCAATTAATCAAGATTTCCCATTTCCATGGAAAAGCCAATAAAGAAAGAAAGAAATCTGTGGAAATGGTGAATCTAGATTAAATTTAGGGCAGGAGGCGAAATGTGGAATGGCATTTTGAAGAGGGTGATACCATGTGGATTCTGACCTGAGAAAAAATGGCATACAGTATATGAGTTGCTAAAACTAGTAAACTACTCTGTAAAAGCACCTTATGCCAAGACAGAGAATATTAGAAATCCTATTTTCATATTTTGTTGCTCCTCTGCACCCCATGCCTATCCAGGTAAGCTACAGTGCCACCAGTTTTGGGAAGGCAGCTCAGTAGTTCTGCCCCACCATCCCAGCTGCTACAGAATCTATGCATGCTAACGAACTTGGTCACACACCACCATTTTATTTGTTCATTTGTGAACATGGATGAGTCAATAATGAGCAAAATTTTAACTTGTGTATGTGGTGATTGACGGGGGGGTGGACTTTTGTTGTTAGTACAGTCCACAGTACTGTTTGAAGGCACAGGGGGCCAGAACCCTGCTTGAGATCTGGTCTGTTCTTACATGGAAAGCCATCTGAGAATGAGATGTTTACCACTTTGGGTTCCATGTTGGAAGAAAGATTGTGTGTGTGTGTGTGTGTGTGTGTGTGTTATTGCAAAGGAAGAAAGAAAGTGGTCAACAAGGAAGAGAGTAAACCACTAGTGGATGACCTGCTCACCTGACCTCTGGTTGGTCACATCACTGCTGCTTACTGGGAGGGTGAAGGGTGATGTTTTGATGAGGTCAGCACAATGCAAACACGCCAGAAAGAGCACTGGATTGTCTCAGCCGGTGTGTTTGCACCACGCCAACCTCAACACTGCCTCTCTCTTCACTGTATATCTTCTTGTGAGCAGTGACATGACCATCCATAGGTTAGGTAAGCAGAATCACCTGACCATGTCATCTGCTACTAGAGTAAGCATATGGACCAACCCAGAGTCTTTCATTCCTAGGAGTTCTGTTGGGACAGTAAGGAAACTACTATTTTTCTGACCTGTGCTCAAATGGTAACATGATTAATTACTTCTGTTGGACCATCTGGCCCCACTGGCTCTCTCTCTGATGTAAATGATCTATGAAATTGTTTTAGAAAAAAAGATTAATACTCTGCATCTGACAATAGCAGAATATCCTTCTGATGAATAGCAGAATGTACCATATAGCTGTTTTAAGTGAGACTCCATGGTTCCATGTGAATAAAACCACTTTTTCCCAACCGTTTTCCCACATAATTTCTGTAATTCAGTTAGATACAATCTTATCATTTCCTCAAAGTGTCTAAACAATGCCTGCATCATGCAGACTCCAGCATTTTAAAACACATTGCATATATATTGCATTACCTAAAACCCATTGTTGAGCATTTTGGCAATACTACTCCAGTGTGTTTTCTGGGCTTGATATCACTGCATCTGGTTAGTGTCTAAGCCAAGCAATCTTCATACCCTTGAGACCAGTTGTTATTACCGCAATAGTAAAGCAGAGTATGATTTCCTATGTCAGGAAAAAAATCTTAATACCTTTTGTTACCATATGTGTTTAATCGTGAGTAGAACAAAGTGTGTTTGTGGAATCATGGCTGTACTTTGAAGACTCAGAGGTAATGTAAAAAAATTTTCAAGACCATCTGTGTTCCTTGTGTAAGCTCCAGTTTGCTGTTGAATCCGTTTCTCTTCACCAATACTCATCCATGAAATACTGGTAGATTGACAGCACAATTTACTACTTGGCTAAAGTACTTGGAGTTAAGAATGTAGAGTTTCACCAATGTCAATGGGACCGAAAGGTAATTCACATGGGATCAGATCCCAAATTTTTGAAAGACAGTTTATGACATAGCCTAACAAACTTGCCACAGTGGCACAGCAGTTGAGTTACAGTGCTTTCAGTTTGTACCATGGGTCTGTGAGATAAATATCTCACTCATCCATAAAAAGGGCTGGCAGGGAACAATATCTTTAACTGACAACAACAGTGAGCCCTGCAATAACTATTGGGGAAAGGGAGGAGCAACCACGAACCCAACTGAGAATCAGAATTGCATGTGAGAGGATTGTGTCCTAAATTCATTCTGTCTGCTGCACTTATCCATCCTCATCTGGTAATGTCAGAAATCTGAAATTACATGCCCAAATGTAATTACATGTCCCGTCCCTCCCCCCATATTTTCCCAGCTCTTAGAATGTCATGGAGACAGTCCACAAATAAATGGCTTACAAGAAATGGGTTAGGAAGGGGAAAGGAAAAGAAGCAAATTCAGGTACTGTAGAGAAGAGGAGACATATGGTCCAAACTGATGGAAGGAGCCTGGCTGACTCACTTTTCCTTCTGATGCAGTCAGGTGGAATGGCTGTGGGTGGGGAATGGTCAAATGACATTTTGTTTATTAGATGAATTTATATCGCCACCCCATAATATGAAAAAGAATTAAAACATAATATAAAGCAATAAAATGACTAAGAACTAAAAACACAGATGATATATTAATCATGCAAGTATGACAATGTTAATGAGAGTACATGAGGCTACAATCCAAACCCCATTTGCACCAAAATGGCCCTGTGCCAAGCCCATAGCTGTCAACCATCCCATTTTTTGTGGGAAACTCCCTTATTCCAATGCCGTTTCCCGCTGCTATCCCGGATTGTTGATATCCCTTGAATTTCCCGGATTTCAAAGGAAGCAGCTCCTCTCCCTCCCTGCCGGCCAGGGAGGCTCCTCAGCTGTGTTGCTCGGCTGCCAATAAGGAGTCTGAGACCGACTGGGGGCGGAGCTTGCATGCCTTGTGCAGCCAGACCCTCACGCCCAACCAGACAGACAGCCTGCCTGCCGTCTACAAGCTCGCTCTTTCGCTCACCCGTTCGCGCGCAGCCTCTGGAGCACAGGGTGGCGAGGCTACTTGGTGCCATTGCACCGCCCTCACGGCATCCCTTATTTTCAAATCCGAAAGTTTGGAAAAATCCCTTATTTTCAAATCCGAAAGTTGACAGCTAGCCCAAGCCATGCCAGCCTCCACTGGCCTCTGCTTGCAGGAAGCCTCAAAAATAGGAAGTACTGGGGTAGGGAGAGATTAAGCTGGCTTTGGGAGCCATCGGTATCTTAGCTGCCTCCACTGCTGTCACTTGATGGCGTCAGGTCTGAGCGAGGTCCAATCGTTGCACCAGCTCCATGCTGGCACAGCAGTTTGCTTCCACCCACTTCCCACCCTGGCCAGGATGGGCAATGGGTTGGCAGGAGCAGCAGTGGCTCCACCTTGCCCTGCCACCACTCGGCTGTCTTTGGATTGTCCTATTAATATATTACTTATAAGGCGAATCATGATTGTTATGGTAATCTGCATGGTATAGTAGTCCAGATGTCACAGGCTGGTGAAATAATAATAATAATAATAATAATAATAATAATAATAATAATAATAATAATTTATACCCTGCCCATCTGGCTGGGTTTCCCCAGCCACTCTGGGCGGCTTCCAGCAAAATATTAAAATACAATAATTCAT
This sequence comes from Darevskia mixta, assembly GCA_034641385.1. Classification (NCBI taxonomy): domain Eukaryota; kingdom Metazoa; phylum Chordata; class Lepidosauria; order Squamata; family Lacertidae; genus Darevskia; species Darevskia mixta. The sequence goes on from JAWWNH010000063.1 coordinate 11,102,077, forward strand.
CAAATATTAAAAAACTTCCCTAAACAGGGCTGCCTTCAGATCACTTCCAAATGTGTAATTTGACCTCAAAAGTAGCAAATGTACCTTGCAAGTTAGTCACTGGGGGAGTGAGGGGATACAAGTAATAGCTTGAAAATTTCATAGCCTCTTCTTTCTTCTGCTTGTCGACCTTGAGATTGCTTGGCGATTTAATTTAATACTAACTTGTAGCAGAAAACAAGCTGAGATCTTGAAAAGAAGTGCCAAGTACCTAATGTTTCCTTAAGCTGAAGGATTAGGCTTTCCCCGATCGTCTAAAGATAACATGACACCTTTCAGAACACCACAGTGATTAAAATAACTTTATACACTTCACTGGGCATTTCCCCTGCTTCTTAACGATGGGAGCAATCTCAAAATCACTATACTGTAAAAAACAAAAACAAAAAACTTTGGAGCCCCAAAAGTGTTATGTACACACATAAGAATGGTCAGAGCTCTACTAGTATTGCTTACATCACCATAGTTCAGTTTACTTTACAGATATGCAAGAGTTCATGAAGAGAGCCAGTGAGAGGTGTGGTCTAGAGATAGGAAATATGGCTCCAATTCAAGGGTCATGGATAGAAAGTCCTAAGGTTCCCCATTGCTTTATCTGTACTCCATTCTGTACTCTCTGGAGGAACAGGAGAACCCACAGAACAATGCCTGGAGGGGGAAAGAGAGGGACGATCATTCCATCCGGCAAGCAGCAGAACTGGAACAATTGTATTATCACAAAGCTGAATTCCACCCATATATGCCAATTACTCAGCACTGAGTGAATTTGATTTTAAAGAATTAAAACGACTAGCTCAATAAGAGGGGAAGTCCAGCCAGTTTAACCTGCCACATTGAACTCAAAATGGTCAAATGAAACTGAAAGCTGTTTCTTGGAGGGATGATAAATTCTTGGAAGAAGGGCTTAGAAAGGCTTATACAATAACCTAACGCAATAGGTGTCAACTATGGCGAAGACACAGATACCTCCAGTCACAGGTTCTTAAATAACACCGGGCAGCATTTGTCCTTGGCTATTTAAAGTTTCTCAACAATGAATATATATATTTAATCTCCCTCCATGAACAGTCTTCTTGTCATCAGCTGCTTGCTTGCCTTACCTCCCAGTCTGTTTTTTGATCCCCTTTAAATATACTGCTGGTAACTCCTGTCTGGGTTTGTCGGCTAATGTTTTTATAATCAAGCATCCTGAATAGATTGAATTCCAGACATCCTGTAAGTGTGGGGGAATCCAAAAGCACTTCACCAAAATAGAGCTACTGTGAAGCCTCCAGTTTAATTTGTCGTTCACGTATAATAAAGAGATGGAGGTGCCAGAAGAAAATATTTCTTCTTTCTTTTTATTTTGTTCGATAAAGAATTAAATAAGACCGATGGAGTAATTGATCCCAGATGGAAGATTTTCCAAATTTAAGTTAATTACTGAGTGCGGCAGTTCTAAAGATGGGCACTTAAACACAGGCATGATGAGATTTTGTTATCTCATTCAACTTCATGTTAATGTCCCATCCTAAGTTGCCTTATACTGAACAAAGGCCCATCCAGGTTGTCGGTCTTTTCTACAACATGACACAATAATAATAATAATAATAATAATAATAATAATAATAATAATAATAATAATAATTTATTATTTGTACCCCGCCCATCTGACCAGGTCCCCCCAGCCATTCTGGGCAGCCTCCAACAAACACTAAAATACATTAAAATATTACAGATTAAAAACTTCCCTAAACAGGGCTGCCTTCAGGTGTTTTCTAAAGGTCATGTAGTTGTTGATCGTTTTGACCTCTGAAGGGAGGGCGTTCCACAGGGTGGGCGCCACTACCGAGAAGGCCCTCTGCCTGGTTCCCTGTAGCTTTGCTTCTCGCAGTGAGGGAACCACCAGAAGGCCCTCGGCGCTGGATCTCAGTGTCCGGGCTGAACGGTGGGGGTGGAGACGCTCCTTCAGGTATACAGTGTGTGTCGGTGGCTGATATTTGCTGGGCACTCATTAATTCCACTTATTTAGTTGTTGTGCAATGCTTCCCCAGTGCTCTTGCATTATTGAGATCTGGAAGGATACTCTTGCACTATAGCACGACAAAAGTGGGACAAAAATAAATAAATAAACCAGGACATTTGTAGTATAAAAAGCTGGAGGATTTCAGCCTGGATATCAAACATGCATGGGCTGGAAGCCAAGTATGTCTGCCACCTTTGGTAGCATCATGTAGAAAGACCCCAAGACATCATGATCATGAATAATCTTGAATGCACAATGAAAAGGAGAGTTTGAACGTGGGGCCATTTGCATGAAAGGCATAATGCTCTACCTCCTGAGCTAAGGTTCTTCCAAAACTTGTATGCTAGATCAGACCGATTTAGGTTATGCTATAAACATATTATTTTCAGAAAAGGCAAGAAACTTTCTGTAATGTGATTGTAAAACATAAAATATGCTAGTTAACCATCTGGCTAGGTATCCTACTTCTCCTGCCTCAAATACTGGCAGATCGTTCAGCATCTCTGCAACTTTTCACATTTACAAGGTATAATATTCACTGAGTCTCACATGCAAGAAACGGAGACACGATGAGTCTGGCCAAATTGTCAGCCCCTTGCATTGTAAGGGAAGAAGCACTGAATCTTTATGTTAATTGTCAGCTGCTTCATTCCTGAAACCAGACACTGTAAATCTATCATCTAATTGACTGCTCTGATTAAAAGTTTTCTAGACAAAGCCAGTAGGTATTCATTTTGAGTCAGTTTGTCTCCTCTTTTAATCTTAACATCTGAGAAAGTAGCACATTAAAAACAACAAAGCTTATTACAATGCCTAAACTTCTTAGAAGTCAGGTTGACCAGTATGAAAGTTCTTCTTCTTCTTCTTACAGCATTAACCTTAGTATTGTAAGCATGTTTCTGACATTATACTAATAATATGCATTCGTATCATATGAACTGTTTTATCATTCTGAAGCAGCACATAACTTTAGAGAGGTGTATCATTTAGGACGCGGGTAGCGCTGTGGTCTAAACCACTGAGCCCAGGGCTTGTCGATCAGAAGGTCGGCGGTTCGAATCCCCGCAATGGGGTGAGCTCCAGTTGCTCGGCCAGCATGACAAAGCCGGTTCTGGCAAACCAGAGCAGCGCACGGAAATGCCGTTTACGTTCCCGCTACAGCGGTACCTATTTATCTACTTGCACTTTGACTTGCTTTTGAACTGCTAGGTTGGCAGGAGCAGGGACCAAGCAACGGGAGCTCACCCCGTCGCGGGGATTCAAACTGCCAACCTTCTGATCGGCAAGCCCTAGGCTCTGAGGTTTAACTCACACCACCACCCGCGTCCCATGGCTCTTTCATAGACCCCCCTATAAAGATATGCATGATATCCCAATATGGAAACAGCTAGGGCACCTTGCTGGTTTGAAGTGAGCATCTCTTAAAAGTGAGCTCTTAATTGTGAAGAAGCGTGAAGTAGTAGGGTTGCCATATTTCAAAAAGTGAAAATCTGGACACAAAAGCTCTTTTGGGGGCAAAGTTGTTTGTTGAGCTTCTTTTTCAAAATCTCAAAAGAACTATTTTTAAGGAAATTCCGTACGTATGGAGAAAATGACATATGAGTCCATTCTTAAGAAACATGAACAAAATGACATGAGTCCATTCTTAAGAAGCATGAACAAAATGACATATGAGTCCATTCTGCTTCTTGCTGTCCTAACTGCCATGTTTTGTACCACCCTCAACTTCTTTGAGTTTGGATTTCGGATGTTCTAAATAATTTCAATAAAATTAATTTAAAAAATTAAAAACTTTTTTTTTTACTAAGATTTATGGGGGCTGGCAGAAGCTGCTCTGAGGATTGCTGATGCCACTTTGGGTTTAATATGCTGCTTCCATATCCCTCTAATATCCACCCTCAACTCTATAAGAAATACAAAGAACATTGCAAAAAGACAAAGAAACTCTTCTTGAATGATCCTGATCCTCTGAGGCATTTCTATCCTGTCCTGGGGTAAGTAGAAGCCTGAGTAATGAAACGAGGCATTTATACACATCAGTTTATATTAAGAATGTTGATGCTATCGGGGTTCTGACTTATCTCCTGCCTTTATTTGTTTTGGAGTGTCTTATGCAGTTCATTCCAGCTGAAACCACACAAGAAGGAGAATTGTATCCACACCTTGTTTTTGCAAGCAAACTTAACAGGACCATTTCATTCTCCTCATACGCACCAAAAGTTCCTAATTCATGAAACTAAAAAAGATAGAAATTTGAAAAGTGACATGACGATGTTTTCCTAGATTACCACTGTATGAACAGATTTTTTATTATAATATAGTGCTCCCAAACGAACTAAAGTATACATAAAATGAGCAAAATGGAGGCAGGTCATCTAAAATAACATAACATAACATAGGGTTCAGATGAAGAGAATGATGTCGGGATCAAATTAATAAAAGTCGGATTTCTTTTATTTTCTCATGAACAGCTATTTCACTGAATATTCCCCTTTGCACTATAGACTCAGTGCATTTATTAAAGATAATCTCCTTGAACTGCAAACACAGGCCTTGTGGCACCAAATGGGTAAAAGAGGGGCAGAAATATACCCTGTACATTTTATTAAATGACAAAACCAGCCGAAGAATGAGTAGTTAATAATAATAATAATAGTCAGATATTTTGCTATCACTGGCGGGGGACTGAATTCAGTTCCAAACAGATCACAAGCAAATGGAGTTTTTATCCCTTTAACCTTTCCAAGTAAACATCTGTCTACCCTCCGTTATATAAAACCACCACATAATTTGGCATGTTATACTCATAAGCTTCTTAACAAAGATCCAGGTCTGGGATAATAGGGCAATTATTTCTGCTAGGTCAGAAGTGTTTTTGAAGCTTGCTGTGTGTCTGCCTGCACTTGGGTAGATCTAACTACTGTTATCATGCTCTCACTTTCATTAATTAGAACAAAACCCCTTGCAATTATTTTAAACCGGTGAGGTGCCCATCATTTTGATGGGCTGGATATGTAAACCTCTGTGTGTAAGTGAGGGAGAGGTAGGATGGGAACAGAGGGTCTTTGTACGGAAACATTGCACCCCATCATTGCTAGGGGAGGACAGGCCACATGTTTCAGGAATGGTAAGCAGATTTGTCACCATTATCATTTTATCGCTAAGCAAGGCCCTTCCTTCTCCCATATTAGCAATTAATAGTCATTCACTTATATTGAAGAAAAGAAGGAATGGATAACTGGATATGTGATACCGGTAAATCTGTCCTTACTATACCTGTCAACTGCCCAGGAAAAACTGGGACATCCTGTTTTTCCAACTAGAGCATGGCAGCCATTTGGGGTGCCTTGCTTTCGCATGGTTTTGGACCAAGATTTCACCCCGAAAAAGCATTTTTAGGGGGTCTGCAAACTTGTGCAACTCCCCAAATGTGTGTTTTTGGGCACTGTGCCTGAAAAAGTGCTTTATCTGGGTCTGTGATCTCACAATCAAGTGACTCGCACAGGATTCCTGATCTAGAAGATGGTGTCCCAGATTTGGGCCACATCCTGTTGGAGGGTTGGTCCTACTCCTGCTGGGGGGAAAACCCCATTTGCAGCATGTTGTGACCTTTTAACCTCAATGGGCTTAGTCATGCCTAACTGTAACCATGTATGGATTTTCTCTGGGACCAAATAATTAGCAACAATAGTTTGAGTTATTATCGTCCTGTACTGGCTGTTGGACAAAGATTCCTCCATTAAATGCAAGGAACCTTTGGGTGCAGCCTACTGTCTCTTCGTATTAGAGTAGCTAGATCTGAAATAGTTTTTTCATAGTTTCAGAATTCAAATCCATTGGCAATAAGAATATGCTGGGTTACACCCAACTAACTAAGGTTTACTCAAAAGCCATTGAAATTAATGGGTTGAAGTTCATCATGTTCATTCATTTCAATGGGTCTACTCTGAGTAGGACCAGAATTAGCAGACCCATTCAGATTGTCAACTAAAACAACCTAAATCGATCCCGATCACATTGTAGATGTGATCCACTGGTTGATGATGGCCGAGATCTGTAACATTTGCAATATTCATAACAAAATAAACGGAAGAACAGAAACCTGAACAGTTACAGGATTTCAGCAGAACGTTACAGGACATGCACTGATCACAAACGAAGCAGTATGTCAGCCACAAAACCTTTGCAGGGACAAATAGTGTTAAAAATAGGATTTTGCATACCAATTTGCAAAAAGAGGATTTTTGCATAGTCCATAATACAGTGGTACATCGGGTTACATATACTTCAGGTTACATATGCTTCAGGTTACAGACTCTGCTAACGCAGAAATATTACCTCAGGTTAAGGACTTTGCTTCAGGATGAGAACAGAAATTGGGCAGCGGCGGCGCAGCAGCAGGGGGAGGCCCCATTAGCTAAAGTGGTGTTTCAGGTTAAGAACGTTTTCAGGTTAAGAACGGACCTCCGGAACGAATTAAGTACGTAACCAGAGGTACCACTGTACCATCATGAGCCCAAATCTTCATTAGGGCACAATAAAAAAGGACATTTGGAGGGGCCATCACTACTCCAGAACCATGGGCTCTGATATTGTAGCAGAAGACCACAAAGCAAATGTAAAGGGGCAATCTGTCTTAATGGCTATTTACAGCTTCTTCTAAGTGAAACATTTCAATATGCTGACATGGTTGCAAATCTGGGAAGTGACAGGGTGTTAGTCAGAAAGAGTATAATTTTAGTAAATGGTAATAATAACAGGCATCAAACTAGTGTCTGGGTGGGGAAAGGATAATTATGTGATATATACCATACAGTGCACTTTCCTAATTGCTACTTTGGGGTCAAAGAGGCCAGCAAAGGTTCTTGTCATTTGCAGAGCTAAACAAATCTGAACTATAATCATACTTAGCACTCTAGACTTGACGCTCTCAATATCAAAGTGTCTCGCGAGCTGCGGCTTCCGACATAAAGTGAGCTTAATGAGAGGAAGTACGGGATATTTATTTACATAACCGTTCACCCAAATGCCATAACAAAAGTCAGACTTTGGGAAAGAAGCTCCGGCGGTTCTTGGACTGTTGTCATGCCATTTCCTCCTGTCTTTATGATTCTTCATCAAAGGAAACAGTGAGGGTGTTCCTGCGGTTATAATCACCGGCCCTCCGCTGAGAGATGGTTGGAGGGTAACGTCAGCGGACTTTGAAAGCGGTCACGAGGAATGTGAAAAATCAGCAGCTATTTGTGTTTGTCACGCTGGGGATTATTTGGAGAAGAATTCTCACCTCTGCTTTTCACGGGACTTCATGCTCAGAAAAGGTGCAGTCCATTGTTTTCGAATCAAGAATAGACATGGTCACACATGCATTCCACTGGCTGGAGGGCTTGATTATTTATTTTGGCATTACAACTTCAGTTGGGAATGTCTCATGATACATATATGTCAGTGGCATCAGTGGGCCCCTCCAGATGTCCTTTTTATTGCGATCCATGATGATTTGGACTCATAATCGATCCCATTTTCCATACTGTTTGCAGCTGCAAGGTTTTGGGGTGGACATACTGCTTCCTTTTCAATCAATGCATGTCCTGTATCTTCCTGCTGAAATCCTGTTTTCATACCATGAATGTTCCACAGAATAGGGTGTGTGTGGGTGTGTTGTCCCACTTTTGCTGTACTATAGCACAAGACTGCCACTCTAGAGGACAATAATGTGATGACACTGGGGACACATTGCACAACAATTAATAAAGACACATGATGGATGGATAGATGAATAGAAATCCATTTTCATGAGTCCCATGAAGATGTTGTGGAGGGGATGGTCAGATCCAGAAGAAGAATGGGAGGTGCTTGGGTAGTTGGAATTAGGACAACCCTGGGGAAGGTCTTTATGGGATGGGATAGGTATAATCAGGACTCCAACAGGTGTCTAAGCTTGGGGAGGGGGTTGGTCATTTAGGGACTGGATCCAGGGAGGGACCAAGTAGGCTGGCAGAGGAATGTTCTGCCCTCTAGCACCAGACATCTCCTGTTGTGGAACCTCCCCCAGAATCCCCTCCTGCTAGTGAGAAGCCTTCTCCTTCTGGAGAGGCAACTGAGAGCAAATCAGATGCTAGGCCTGTGCTGACACTGCCTCTGTCTCCAAGGCCATGTAGAAGCCAGCACTGGAGTGAACAATCTTTGATTATCCAACCCACTCAAAGGAGTGCCTGCTTGTTTGCCCAGTGTTAAGAGCTATACCTGCCATGCTCTTCAAAAAGAAGGTGCAAGAGGAGGGTGTTGCTTGTTGGATTATTAGCTTATGCTTAAATATGTGTCCATACCTCTTATGTATCAGGTGGACCTTGCCTATGCCTTCTCTATGTACCAATCCAATTTATGCCTTAAAGCCTTTGGCAGAAACAGAGCTGGGAGTTGGAGTTCTTTGTCCAGCAGTGAGGGCAGCTCCTCCCCCCCCCCAAGATAATGGACTATTATTGCATCAAAGACATGTTGCAACACACACACACCCACACACACACACACACACACAGAGAGAGAGAGAGAGAGAGAGAGAGAGAGAGAGAGATCACTGAGTAGACTTTTTGAAATCAATGGACAAAACTAACAAGTCCACTGGTTTCAAAAAGTCTGTGACGTAGCTGGATACAATCCTTATTTTGAATGCTTTTATTGGAAAGTGACAGATCTTTTACTACAAGCAACATACCAAGCATTCTCTTATGCAAGGCACAGCTCTTCCACCTCCCTGCCAAAAGATTCTGATCTTTAATAAATTCATTTGTCAGCAGAAATAAACTATAATGTGGGTTTCCACTCATTCCAGTGAAATTTGTAGTAATTAGCTTCATATTCACTTCTGGCACTGAACACACACACCCCACATTAAATTTACTATCTCCATGAGGAATGGTGTAAAATACACATTGCCCCTTCAGCTTCAAAGCAGTGCATGCTTTTTTATTGGAGAAAACCTCTCTCATTAAATGCAAACAGGCAGTGGTCATGCACTTAAATCCAGGCAATGATAGCCATTGGAGGTGCACTCTGGTCAAATCCACACCACATATTTAAAGTAGGACCATACCACTTTAAACAGTCATGACTCCCCTCACAGAATCCTGAGAAGTGTCATTTGTTAAGGGTGCTGGGAATAGAAGAGCCATATCCCCCCCACAAAGCTATGATTTCCAGAGTTCCCTGAGAAGAAGGATTGTTAAACCACACTGAGAATTGTAACTCTAAGGGAATGGGGCTTGAAGTGGTGTAACAGCATCTTAAATTCACGGTACAGGTGTGGCCTCAGACTTTGAAGAATGGCTTCTGCTTGGCTGAGAGGCAGAAGAACTGTCTGCACTGCCACAATATTATATCAGGTAACGGAGACACATATTGCATTTAACAAGATTTATTCTAGCGCTCACAGCCAAAAAATTATGTATGAGAATTTTTAGTTGAAAATGTGATGTGTGGGTGAGGGAGAGAAGGTGGCCATGAAATGTGGGAGGTGGAGTTGTGAAATTGGAGCTTCATACCTGCTAGGTCATCATTTCTCATTTTAGTCTTTGGACTTGGGGGAAAAGTATATGCTAGCTATTAGCTGGTGGCACCAGGAGGAGCTTCAAGAACCACCAGCAGTGAGTTCTTTGCCTCCCAAAGGAATTTTGCCATCTCCTGAAAAATCAGCTGAAACAGCATCTTCATTTTTGCCACATGGATGGGGTGATGAATTTGGGGTTGAACACTTTTGCATAGCCCTGATTTCTTTACAATTCTCTCTCTCTCTCTCTCTCTCTCTCTCTCTCTCTCTCTCTCTCTCTCTCTCTCTCTCGTACTAAAATCACAGTGTGTGCATTTGTGCTTACGCATACATATATGAATTTAATCAGCTTGAATTGACTTCTATAGGACCTGCTCCTTAAATGAATTTAGGATTGCAGCCTTCATTTTGATGTCCTTGTGCTCCTACAAAGTCACTGAAGCACAGCTCAGGATTTTGTACTTTATTAAGATCAAGTCAATGTTATGACCATGCTACAACAAGAGCGTAATAGGGGGCAGACCAGAGATAAGAATGCAGCTAACCTAAAGGCTGTTCCACAAAAACTCATATGACTTGAAAGAACCATGCGCCTACTCACTGTGATGTCTAAAGCCTGTCGCAGTGTTGCATATTGCACCTGTTCTAATAGCATTCACTGTAAGACTTAGCCCTGGATTGTTGCTTATCTCCACCCTCCTTTGGGATTCCAGAGAAGGCAGAGGAACCACCGCGCTCTTGCTCTTGTCCCAACGGTTCCATCTACGGAAAAGAATACTTTGGTGGCTAATTAGGGCAGCATCCAGTCTGGTTCATGCAGCAACACAAAACAGACGAAACATTGGAAAATCTCGCCTAAAAAATATTGAGGTTCAAAGCAAAAATGTATCATGAGTCCTTGCCTACAATTACAATGATTAAATTAACAAGAACACATGGAAGGAAAGAACAGAATGTGATCCAAAAAGATGGATTAAATAACCATGTGTCCTTCACAGCAATTTGTTTTGGTGATTTTTCCGCAATTCTCATCCAGTTTTCTCCCCAGATTTTGGTTTTTTATTGTTACTATTTTAAATATATACAAGCCATACAAAATTTATGGACACTAATAATAAGTGATCCATCTAATAGTCTAAGAATAGACTAAGACTACTAATTCCACCACACAGTTCACATAATGAAATATTTTGCGTAGCATTTTATATACATTCATGTTTATGTTAAATTTCAGGCCACACCCATTGGCCCTTGGTGCCATGAATGCTCTCCCAGCACATCCATCACATAGCAACAGAAGAGGGGAGAAAAATGTATCCATGTTGTTAGGCAGTCCATGAGGATGGGTAAGGGAGGACAGGACAGAAGTTTCTTAAGGGTCTGTTGCAGATGTGTATGTTGAGAACATTGCGGTGAGCCCTCTTAATTATGACTCATTTCACTCTGTTTTTTATCAACGACAAGGATGAAAAGAGAAAAACTGTTTGCAAATGTGCCAGTGACGTTTGGTGAGATGCTGTTACAGCATCCCATTGCCCTCTCTGCACTTTCCCACGAACGTGGACTCGCACAGACACGCCGTTGTCCATAAGAGGGGAAAGTATTATTCATGGCAGAAGCATATCTGGGGTGAAAAGGCAATGATGGCTGGTAGTTATTTCCAAGCTTCATCCTATAACATAAACCTGGCTCAGATTGTAAGCCAGAAAACATGATCTGTCAGAGGAACGAGGTTGATTTTGGACTCTCCCATTTCCTCCACATATTGTTCTTTCAAACAGAATGAAACAATTAACAAATCTGTGGATCATCTGACTGACCTACTTGCCTAGGCAGCTTAAAACGTGAGTTGGCAGTTCCTGGAATACAGCAGCAACAGCCACAGGCCTCTGTTCCATGGGCTGCGTCGCAGAGCTCCTTTTCATCATGGAGTTTCTGCCACTGTCTTTAATGAGTTGCTGATTTGCATGTTGCGCTGCTCATATGAATAGACCACATGTGTGTGCTGAAAAAAATGAAAAGAAAAACACAACATATTACAAATTGGAGCTAAGATATTGTTTACCACTGCGGGTTAACCTGGAAGGCAGATTCAATATAACAGCCGCATGGAGTTTGCGTGAAAGCACTTAAAAGTGTAGGATTTCAACATGGTTCATGTCACTTTGAAAGGCTTTTAGCCCATGTAATGGCCCACAAGCAGACAGTGTGAGTTGACAGAGATTCTTGTCCTAACATTGTGTGCCTATGTGTCCGTCACTGGACCACAACTAAGAACTTAAAAAAAAATAAAAAAATTAGCCACATTGGGGCCTTCACTTACTTATCAAACCTTTATTAGGCATTTTACAAATAAAACCACGAGAGATAGAATCACATACAGGAGCCTTAAAGTATATACAAAGAAGCAACAGTTGAGTACATAGGCTGGTTGTATGTATATATATATATAAAATCTGGAATTTCTTTCTGTTAAACTACTCCTTGGGGCACTGCTGCCAAAAACTCGGCTACCCCCACAGTCACCCTTTGGTCAATGTCGGACAAACAGAATCCAACACTTCCACCGTGCAGCGGTTGCAAACCACCCAGGAGGGGGGACAGCACACGTTCACGCAGCATACTGTGCAGTGGACAATGAAATGGGGCCTTCACACAGCTAAGTATTTTTTGGGAAGCATCTACCACTTATATTAATTTTGTGTATCTTTATTCTTAGATCTTATTATGATATATGTGCCTATTGTTCAATTTTGTTGTGTACTTTTTAATCTATTGTTTATGGCCACTTTTGTAATTACAGTATGTAAATCTTTTCCTGTCGTCAGCCACCTTGAATATGGTTTTAACTATCAAAATAATGGTGATGATATAGCCCCTGTCACTTGTAGGTTCATGTGCATTTTCTTCATTGGGATAAATGTGGCCAATCACATAAGTTGATAGTGGAAGAAGTTCACAGCAGACTTGAGCCTCAATGATTCTACACAAGAGGAGGCTACCGTTTACAACCCCTCCTTCCACATCAAAGCAGGGTCTAGCATATTCCAGCACCACAAGGGCTTGATGCTTGGACAAGGTGTCTGTGAACTATAAGAGCTGGATGTCCGGCTGATGATTACCTATTTATTTTCAGAGATCCAGTTGGGCATACTCAATGTAACTGTGCTGGTCCCGTGGGGTATCCAGGAAGCGAGGTCGAAGTCCGGTCCGAGGTCAGAGGTACGTGAAGGCAGTCCGAATAAACAGGAGCAGGGTCAGGGCAAGGAGTCCGGCAAGGTCAGGGACGGAAGGATAAACAGGAAACCAAGGCAGGTCAAGAGTTCAGGCAGAACAACCGGGCAGGGAGCAAGCAGAACTCTCCAGCAACGATGTTGCTCCTGCGACTTGGGACTGGGACTGGCCGGCTTTATCTGTCCCGAGGCGAAGGGCGGCTACGATCCCCAGGTGACTCGCCTCTCCTGGCTTGGAGGCGAGCACTCCTCCTGCGAGAACTTAGTTCCCTTCGCCTCTCTGCCCTGAGCCTTTGCAGCTCAGGAGAAGCTGGAGGGTTACCGGACCCAGAGGCAACCTCAGCTTCCCCTGACTGGGTGGGGAGTGGAGCACCTGTAGGCAGTAAGTCCTCCATCCCATTAGGAGCCAGATCAACCTCAGCCGAAGCCTGCACCTGAGGATCCAGCACAGGTGAGTCCCCTTGAGACCCAGGCCCCAGCCCTGGCTCTGCTGTTTCTGAGGGCAGTGAATCCTGTGCAGGCTGGGATCCCTCAGGTTCAGCGTCTGAGTCTGACTCCCAGGCCATCACAGTAACTGTGCATGCAGAAAAATAATCCTTTAAATAAAACATCTTATTTGCATCACTAGTCAAATCTTTCTCCTCAGGTGTTTCTTTTTCCTGGTATAAAATGTAAGGAGCATCAAGATGTCTATCTGTCATAGAAGCTTCAGCTGAGATCCCTGCATTGCAGGGGGTTCGGCTAGATGACCCTTGGGGTCCCTTCCAACTCAACAGTTCTGTGGTTCTATCTAAACCAGGCAGGTCTTTAACAGAGATGGTTTTGCCTTGGAAGGATTCTTATAAATTTAAGGATTCTCCTCCTCCTCCTCCTCCTCCTCCTCCTCCTCCTCCTCCTGCTGCTGCTGCTGCTGCTGCTGCTGCTTTTGTTTATACCCCACCCATCTGGCTGGGTTTCCCCAGCCATTCTGGGTGGCTTCCAGCAAAATATAAAAAAATAATAAAATGTCAGACATTATAAACTTTCCTGAACCAGGGCTGCCTTCAGATGTTTTCGAAATAATAATAATAATAATAATAATAATAATAATAATAATAATAATAATTTATTATTTGTACCCCGCCCATCTGGCTGGGTCTCCCCAGCCACTCTGGATGGCTTCCAGCAAATATTAAAAAACAATACATTAACATGTTACAGATTAAAAACTTCCCTAAACAGTTCTGTAATTCTAAAAGTTCTGTAATTCTTTATCTCCCTAATATCTGATGGGAAGGTGTTCCAAAGGGAGGACACCACTGCCGAGAAAGCCCTCTGCTGGATCCCTGTAACTTTACTTCTCAAAGTGAGGCAACCGCCAGAAGACCCTCGGAAGTCGACTTCAATGTCTGGGCTGAATGATGGAGGTGGAGATGCTCCTTCAGGTATACAGGACCGAGGCCGTTTAGGGCTTTAAAGGTCAGTACCAACACTTTGAATTGTGCTTGGAAACATACTGGGAGCCAGTAAAGATCCTTTAGGACTGCTGTTTTATGGTCTTGGTGGCCACTCCCAGTGGCCAGTCTAGCTGCAGCATCTTGGATTAGTTGTAGTTTCCGAGTCACCTTCAAAGGTAGCCCCACGTAGAGTGTATTGCAGTAATCCAAGAAGGAGATAACCAGAGCATGCACCACTCTGGCAAGACAGTCTGCGGGCAGGTAGGGTCTCAGCCTATGTACCAGATGGAGCTGGTAGACAGCTGCCCTGGACACAGAATTGACCTGTGCCTCTATGGACAGCTGTGAGTCCATAATGACTCCCAGGCTGCGCACCTGGTCCTTCAGGGGCACAGTTACCCCATTCAGGACCAGGGAGTTCCCCACACCCACCCACCCTCTGTCCCCCAAGAAAAATACTTAGTCTTGTCAGGGTTCAACCTGATTGTTGTTGTTCAGTCATTCAGTCGTGTCCGACTCTTCGTGACCCCATGGACCAGAGCACGCCAGGCACGCCTATCCTTCACTGCCTCTCGCAGTTTGGCCAAACTCATGTTAGTAGCTTCGAGAACAGTGTCCAACCATCTCATCCTCTGTCGTCCCCTTCTCCTTGTGCCCTCAACCTGATTAATAAACCAATAAACCAATAAATTAATAAAACAAACAACTGTTGTTCATGTTTTGTCTTTGAGGTGTCTCATAGCTCCACTGCACAGTTCCAACATAAAAACAATTCCATGTCAGAACAAACACACAAACCACAGTTGTCAATTCACTTGTACTGAAGTGGGTCCTCATACCATGGCTAACTTTGTGAAGCTTGATTCCAAGTTGTCAATTCCAGCACAAGGGGTGGGGGGAAATCTCCTTTTGGGTAGGTTCCACGAAACCCATACAAAGCATGCTTGAGTGTATGATCTTTAAAATGTGTGAAGATGTCAGACTATCACACAGAGAATATAAGTGTGCACTGCATGGATTGAGGAGAACCAAAATGACAGCTTTAAAAGTCATTCCCCAGCTATTTCTGTAGCCTTTGAAAGAGGGTGGTTTTCTTTTGAAATCTTCACTTGTGTACTCACATTCAATTGAGAGAGAGAAATTTCCCACACAGTTATATGCTTCTCTTTCAAGCTCAGGCTCTTTTTTTCTATAGAAATCAATGCAAATTAAAACCAGCTGATTACATGTATAGGGACATGTAAATGTGGTACAGAGAAATATATAAAGGAACAATATTCAAAACAAAAAACAGGCTCATTTCATCTCATTGGAAATCTACTCACACAGAATGATCTGCCTATCTCTGGGGATGCAGGCTATGAATAAAGCTATTTTCCGACCCACTGCATGCCTCAATATAGCTGCCACATTTCCAGGGTCAATGCGCATGGAACTGGCAGCACATTTTAAAGCCGTGCAGGCAAGCAAATAGCTGCCAACATACACTCCTTGTAACTGCTGGCAAACTGGGCCAGGGATTGCCTCCTCCAAGTGGCTGCACCCCCAGGAATGCTTGGGATCTACAGATTGATATTTAATCAAGCTGAATTTATGCTCAGCTCAAGATCCAAAATCAGCCATTACCATAACAATCATATCACATACCCACCAACATTTCTCTAATGAAAATAGGGGCATCCTATTCCATATCCTCCAACATTTCTCTGATGAAACTTAGAGACACCCCTTCCAACAGTTCTCCATTGTAAATAGGAACATCCCAAGGAAAAGCAGGACAAATCAGATTCAAATTCAAATTTCTTTATTTACGGCCATAGGCCCACAGGAAAATAAAATAAAATAAAAATAAAATTGAGAACCATATACAGTTTATACAACATCACTTTAACAATTTAGATAACAATAGATTGGGTATGATTTATCGATTTAAAGTCAGCAAGCAGGTTAGTACCATTACTTGTGACCTGGCTAATTGAAAATTTGCTCTTTAGTTAAGGCAAGCACATTTGAACAGGTGCATCACAAGTTTTATAGTAAACCGGACTCTATTTGGATGGATTTAAAAGAAAAATCAGTGATCGTAGAGTAGGCCGTTTTTCTTTTTGTATGAGAGGACGACAATCAAAAATCTTGCCACTAGCAGAGTTTTGCTCGGGTCCATGTCCTGTAGGAGGTATGTTAACTGGGCCTCCACTGTCATACCCAAAGTCTCTGAAATTAAAGGAGATAAGAATCGGGTCCGAGCAGCCCTGTATAAGGGACAGCCTAAAAGTATGTGGTGGAGCGATTCAGTGGTTCTGTTGTCACATGAGCAGAAAGCTGAGATTTGTCCATTGGAGAACCTGTTTCGCATAACATTAGATGGGAAAACGTTGAATCTGGCTTTAGCAAAGGCACATCTGTGAGCCGCAACTGACAAAGATGACAGGTATGATGGAAGCAGCTGAGTGGGCCAGATGCCTAGGTTTAGCGGTGAGCAGGTGCCACCTCCCCTTGAGATGTTTTGTTGGAGGTCAACCTCGTCAAGTTTTTGTATAATGGATCTTTTGGCCGAGATGGGATCTAGTTTTAGTAGGTCCGATGGAAACAAGCCGTAAGATATCATTTTCTTATGGATCTTTTCAGCCCACGGGCTTACAGCTTCATCTCTCCAGAGGCATTGCAAGAGATAATGGCTTGAAAGCCTGTGCCATAGGGACAACCAGTGGCAAAAAATGCGTCTCCATAAGACATTCTCAAGGGAAGGGATTTTTAATTCTAGCCGGATGGCATAGTTGCTTGCGCACTGAGGCAGATTTAGCAACCGTCTCAGAAATTGGCTTTGAATTATCTCCAAAGAGGACAAGTTCGCTAAAGCTCCCCATAAAGGGGCAGCATAAGCCATTGTCGCCACAACTTTGGTATAATAAACCTTTAAGGCAGACGGGATATGAAGGGCTCCCTCGGAAAAGAAGAAGCGCAGAAGCGCGAGGGAGAGAGCTTTGGCCTTATTTTGAATGTAGGCGACGTGTGTTTTCCAGCCCATGTTATATTGAAGGTATATTCCCAGGTATCGAAATTTATATACCTGTTCAATGGGTTTCCCATCTAAGACCCACTGGTATGTTTTTCTGCTTCTTGAAAATATTAAGACTTTGTATTTAGGTTGATTTATGGTGAGGAGGTTGGATTTACAGTATGAGGCAAAGATTTTTAGGGCCCTCCTAAGACCAATTCTCGAAAAGGAAAGGATCACTGCGTCGTCGGCATATAGCAACAGGGGACAATGATAATTTGCTAGGCGGGGGGCATGTATAGCTAACTGGGCCTCACCTAAGGGTGCCCTCATGTCTCTTATAAATAAATTGAAGAGAAAAGGGGCTAGAATACATCCCTGGCGAACTCCTCTATTAATTGGTATCGAATTCGTGAGGTCGCCGGCGGGGGTTATTCTCACTCGAGCCACCGAACCTTCATGGAGTTGGATCATCAGCCAGAGTAGTCTTCTGTCTATTCCCCAGCGTGCCAGCTTTTCCCATAATAGCCTTCTGGGTATGCTGTCAAACGCGGCCTTCAGGTCGATGAAGGCCGCGCATAGTTGGCCACGAGTTTTTGAGGAGTATTTCCGGGCTAAATGGTATAAGATTATAGCATGGTCTGTAGTTGAGTGGTTTGGTCTGAAACCAGCTTGTTCTGGGCCTATTAGAGAATTTTCATCAGACCAATTAACAAGTCTGGTTAACAGGTAGCGGGCATAAATTTTTCCAATGACAGATAGAAGGCTGATATTCCTGTAGTTCCCTGGATCGTCTTGAGAACCTTTTTTATGTATTGGAATGATTATAGCATCCTTCCATGTTTTAGGTATGTAGCCAGTAGCATTTATGGCATCAAAGGTGATTGCAAGAATTTTTGCCCACCACTCGGAGTGTAATTTTATAGCTTCTGCCGGGACCAGGTCAGGCCCGGGGGCTTTTCCCGGTTTAAGTTTGGAAATTGATTCTAGGATTTCGTCTGGATCAGTATTGGGCCAGATAGGTAGAGGCTCAAGTGGAACCACCGAAGGGCAAATAGTGGCTTCCGAAAGCGAGAAATATTTTCTTAAAAAGAGTTCCCAGACTGGGGCGGGAATAACTGTTAGGGGGTACTTCTTGGATCTTCTGTTGACGAGCGTCCAAAAGTCCTTGGAATTACGGGATCTAGAGGCCTCTATTAGCGCCTGCCAGCGATTCTGCTGCCATTCCTGTCTGGCTGTTTTCTGGGCCTGTTTGTATGCGGATTTGGCTTGAAAGTAATTTGGGGGCAGGATTGAGGCACCTGATACTTTGTATTCGTTGTAAATGGCACTCAGATGAAGTCTGGCTTGCTTACATTTTAAGTTAAACCAAGGCGCACCGGTCTTAAAAAAGGTTCTGTTAACCCTGTGAGGTGGTGTTGTGAAGAAGGTCGTGAGGCCATCATTTAGTGTGGAAAATAGGTTCAGAGTTGTTTTGTGCTCAGATGAATCTTGAACAGAGGCCATTAGAGATTGGATTACATCGTTGTTTTGGAAGAATTCGATGTATTTTTGGGCCTGTTTCTCTGACCATTTTTTCCCTCTCACTTGTGCAGCCGCACTAAGGCCCATATGTATAGGGTGTGTGGACCCCACCGGCAGCCAGTCCTGGGACAGTTTGGCAACTAAGGGGAGATGGTCGCTCAATTGTATATTTTCTATTTTGAAATAGAAAAAGTTTGGAAATAGGTCCTTGGAGACTATGAAGTAATCAAGAACACTGTTCGAGAGTGTGCTCAGGTGGGTAAATTCGCCAGGGATATCAGGGGGGCAGCTGCCGTTTAAAGTGGTTAGATTCAATCGGCTTAACAGTTGGTAAAGCAGGACACCCGCCTCGTTCACTTTACCATCTTTCGATAGTCTTGGAGCAGGGGCAGCTAGGTCTGGATTCTGATGGCCTAAGGTAACCCACCACTTTGCCTTACTTAGTGCTTCCCAGTTTGAGGCAGTACGGGCGTTAAAATCACCGGCCACTACTGAAGGGCTGTTTGGGTACTTAGTGTAACAGGAGGTTAGATGTTCCTCAAGTGATTCCCATTTATAGTGAAGGTCTGCCACTTTACCCCCGGGTGGAAAATAAACATTAGTGATCAATAAGTCAAATTTGCCGCCTGAAATCTGTCCAGTTATAGCGTAAGGAGAGAATGATTTAACCAGGGTGAGTTTGACCTGTAATTTAAGAGAAATGGCTATCATCAGCCCGCCTTTGGAACGCCCACCTTTAGGGGAGGGGCATGCTGGAAGTGAGATGGAATCATAGCCGTTTATCTCAATCGGATCCTCTTCCCAGGTTTCTTGCAGAAGAATTATTTGGAATAAGTTGATGAACTCTAGGAAGTCAGGGTCAAGTTTCTTGCCCTTCCAGCCTGCTATATTCCAACATAAGAATGTCACAGGTTGGTATTTAGAGTGATTTTCTGGTAGTCACTTCGGGTGTGAAGGTAGTTCTAAGTTTGGGGGGTTTTCAGAACCAAAGAAGTCGGTGATTTTCTTTTGGGCGATTGATAATCGAAAAGGGAGGCCTTTCGATGTAGTGGGTTTGTTTGGGTGATTTAGTTGTAGAGTCGATATACTCGTACTACTGGGGACGGATCTTTGGCTTGAAATGGGCTGGTTTTCCAGGGGGATTGAGGGTCTTTGGGGTGGGGTTATCAGAGGGATGTTTGCTAATTCGGCGAATATACTGACACTAGTTGGATTTACAACAGATGATTGGATGATTTTGTTTATGCATCCCAATGGATCTTCGGTCAGGTCAGCCCTGGGCTCCTGTGAAATATCAGAGACGACCCGAGGCTGGGTAACTGTCCGGGCTCTCTTAGATGGAGTAGATGCAGAGATAAGGCTCCCTTGGGAGATCGTTTGTAAGTTTGAGATTTCTTTATCTGAGGTAAAGGAGGATTCCAGGTCAGGCATAGACGAGTGGGTCGAGGGGTGGCTTGGGTCTTGTTGCTGGTATGAGACAGCTTCCATCCTGATGAGCCTCTGGGGAGGGGAGTCCAGGTTTATTAGTAAGGGTGATGGGGTAATCTCATGTGGATCAGTTGTTTTTCCTACTATTTTCTGTGTCGTTGGAGTTTGCCAACCCATCTTAGATTTGAGTATCGGACTGAACTGAAGAAGGTCATCAGTTTCCATCCTATGCATTTGGGGCCGATTTTTGTTATTTGATTTATTTTGTGCTTCCAGCAGTTTCGATTTAAGCACGTCAAGTCTCATTATTGCTTCTGCTTGCTCTTCCAGCGGAAGTTCCCCAAAATAAGTGATGATCTCATTTTCATCTAAGGTGTTTTGTAGATTCCGAAGATCAGGTGGCGATTCCTCCGGTAATCGGTTGGGGGTTGGATTGGACTGTATCGGGGGGGTGGCAAAGTCTTCTTTTGGAGTAGCCGAGAATTTTCCGCGTGATCTGAGTAGTAGAGGTTTACTCATACTATCGTCAAATACCCTCGTTGGGAAGATGTTATTTAGAATAAATGTCTTTTTCTGCCGGAGTATAATAGAGGGGATCTCAGGGGCGTCGGAGGCTAGTATAATTTTCAGAACGCCGTCCTGTTGGAAGAGAGGCAGCACCGCGTGCAGATCGATTTTATGGATCTTGAGCTTTAAGATTTTACTGAGAGCTTTTTTGGCCCCATCTAACTTTAGCCAACTCCTTATATTATTCCGAATACAGAGGCAGATTTTCTTTGAATGTAGGATTAGTTCTTGCTTGTTCAGTTGCTTATTTAGTGAGTATTTGTGCTTCGTCAAGTTTTTAGAACTAGATAACTGTGCAGGTGGGGGCATATTTCCAGGAGATGAACTTGGTGATAGCTTAGTTTCAAGATTTTCAACTTTCTGCAGGAGGTTTAAAATTTGTGAGGACATCACGTCCATTTTTTTGAAAATACAGTTTAAGGTCCTGAGTACCAAATGTAACTGATCGTTCTTGAAGGGTTCCACTTGGTTCGAAACTTCTTCCTCGGCTAGAAGGGTTTGCTTATTTATGGGTGTGCACATTTGGTCATTGGATTGAACAGGCAAGCACTGGTCCTTCAGAATGGGAGCTGCTTCGAGATCTTCCAGCGGGAGGAAGCGATTTGAGGTTTCCACTACACCTTGAGGGATTTCCTGGTCACTCCTGCTTCTACTCCAATGCCTGTCTGTTCTCTTAAATTTTGCCTTAGGGAGGCGCGCCGGCTCCTCCTTTTCCCGCTGCCGTTTGCCGTGGCCCATGGCTGTTATAGAAAAAATTTAAAAATACTTTTGGGAATTAAAATTTTTAAAACCTTTGGAGGGGGACTGAAAACCAAGTGCCCAGAGGTAAAAGCTGTGCAGTTCATTAAGAGGCAACTATATAAAGCATATCAGCCGTCGACTTATACCTCCATAGGCCAGTGGTTCCCTAAGGTTCAAGGTTTCTTCACAATTTCCCCAATCAATTACCTCGGGGAGTGGGGACGTGAAGCAAACTTTTGAGGAGCTTCTTTCCGGGGCTTGTAATTTCTCTTCCAAGTTCAGCTTAGCAGCTGCCGACTAGTGTATAATTTAGGTCTTATTTCGACGCCTCTGGGATATAAATCATCATAAGCCACCTCTTTGATTTCTAGGAGAACTTGGCTTTCTTCCTGGACTTTCAAGGTTTTAGAAGAAGCCTGTGCAAAGAGCAGCTCCGGGTTCCACCCCCTCGGCGTTATCAGGGATGGCGTTTTCTTGCTTTACCCCGGCAATTGTTTTGACCTCCTTTTCCCTTGTTATTTCAATAATAAGCAGGGAGGGGGTGCTTAGCTTTGTCTGCGCTTTGATATTCGTTAAAAGGGGAACGTTAAAACATCATTAAAAATAGGATAGATAAAATAAATCAAGGAGCTCACGCTGATTAGGTGCTGTTCGCCATCTTGTCCTTTATTGAGCTAACAGAGAATCCTGGGCAGCCTCACCCGCAGCAGCCGGGTTTGCAGTCCTTTTGAGGCCCACCAAGCCCCGCCCTGGGCCAGATGGAGAAAGGCAGGGAGAGGTCCTGTGGGCACTCAGGCAGGAGAATCCTGGGCAGCCTCACCCCGGACAAATCAGAAATTGGGATGGCTTATGTAAATCCAGGACCGTCCCTGGAAAATAGGGACACTTGGAGAGGATGATATCACATATTTTAAGATAATGTTTATAGAGACACCATGAATGGGAGTCCTCTGCACTTCTGTTTGGGGCATAAGAAAGCTAGTTCTATGACACATCAGACTGAATAGCTTGTGGCATGTTAAGGTTCCCAAGTTGTTGTTGTTCAGTCGTTCAGTCGTGTCCGACTCTTCGTGACCCCATGGACCAGAGCATGCCAGGCACGCCTATCCTTCACTGCCTCTCGCAGTTTGGCCAAACTCATGTTAGTAGCTTCGAGAACACTGTCCAACCATCTCATCCTCTGCCGTCCCCTTCTCCTTGTGCCCTCAATCTTTCCCAACATCAGGGTCTTTTCTAGGGAGTCTTCCAAGGTTCCCAAACCGCCCTTGAAATAATTCACAATAGACACAGAATTACGGTTTAAGGTTTTGGGCATAATTTTGTCCACAACTTTATTGATTACAGCATGTGAGTGGTTGCTTAGGCATTGGTTCCTGACTAGTTCCCGACTAGGTCTCTAACCTCACCCAAAATGCTCTCAGGGGCTCTGGCGTGGCCCTAGCCCCTTGACAGGGGTTCAGACAAGAGCAAAGCGAGCCCCTGGATTCCATTAATGGAATACCCTTGCAGCAGCAACTTGGAGGAGCAGGCACAGCCAACCACATCCCCTCCACCAACCAATTGAACCAATGCCTAACTGCCAACCTTACAAAGTTGTGACGATTTGCTACGCAGTAGGCAAAAACCAAAAGGCATCAGCCAATCAGCCTATGGCAAAATTCCTACCAGGCCCCTGCTCCAAAGCAGACGACCCCATGACAGGCATAGCAACAAGCCCCTAAATATAGGGAGGGAAGGCGGGTGATCCTGTGCACGCAGCGAAAAGAGGAAGCTCAACGACACGTGCAGGGATATAAATAGCCCCTCAGTTGCCAATCACGAAGAGTTTGGATTTGGATTTGATATCCCGCTTTATCACTACCCGAAGGAGTCTCAAAGCGGCTAACATTCTCCTTTCCCTTCCTCCCCCACAACAAACACTCTGTGAGGTGAGTGGGGTTGAGAGACTTCAAAGAAGTGTGACTAGCCCGAGGTCACGCAGCAGCTGCATGTGGAGGAGCAGAGACGCAAACCCGGTTCACCAGATTACGAGTCTACTGCTCTTAACCACTACACCACACTGGCTCTCACCACACAAGCTCCCTGAGCCAAATTCCTTCCCCAGCAACTGAGGGGTGACCAATCGGGAGTTGAGGACATCCAATGGTACCCGCCCCAGCAACAGCAGAGGTACCTGCCCCAGAGAGCAACACGTGCTCTCCATGATGGAGGACACGATTTAAGGAACTGACAGGCTGCTGGTCGTGGTAGCTCTGAGGGGTTTCCAAGCAATTCTCAGCACTCTTAACAAACTACAGTTCCCAGGATTCTTTGGGGAAAGCCTTGACTGTTAATGTGGTACAAGATGCTGTAAATGTATGGTGTAGATGAGGCCACAGTTTTATGGTATCTGGTAACAGGCATAACTGTAGTTTCTCCCTGGAGAAGGGGAAAGCTAAGCTCCTGCAGTGGTTTTGTTTGTCAAACAATGGCGGGGGTCAGGGAGAGAACAGAGTCCAGCAGGTGCCCTCTGGGCCGTAATGTAGAGTTTTGTTTTTGACTTGCTAGCTATTGTTACTGCCTAGATTTTTAAAAAAATAGACAAGAAGCATCTAGTTTTCACTGAGGAAGCACAATAAATCAGATTTCCGTCTGTAATATAGTGGAGTTGGTTAGCCTGCTTTCATGGGCATGTATGTGATTATGAGTTTATGCTCTGTTGGTTTTATGTAACTGGTTTTATTGTGTATTGAATTTTTATTTTTTTATATTGTCCACCACTCTGGGATTATTTTTAATGAAGACAAACAAACAGAATCTGGCTGACTTCAGCCTGACAGTTTAGCAATACCACATGACGTATGCCTAGTTTTACTGAAAAGGAAGGAAACCTTGGAAGGTACTCTGAATACCTTGGGGTTTTGCAGTTTCTCCTTTCTGCGTGCTGCCTGCCCTCAGAAACCCTTTCATGGCCAATATGCAAAGCACAATTGCCCTTTTGCCATCATTTTTCCAATGGTGGAAAGGAAAACAAACAAAACCACCGAACTCTGAACCCTGGAACTAGACTACTCCTTTTCCCTCCT
Organism: Darevskia mixta; assembly: GCA_034641385.1. Classification (NCBI taxonomy): domain Eukaryota; kingdom Metazoa; phylum Chordata; class Lepidosauria; order Squamata; family Lacertidae; genus Darevskia; species Darevskia mixta. The sequence continues at coordinate 11,126,656 of JAWWNH010000063.1, forward strand.
GCTGTCCTCTCACAAACACCTTCTGACCTGATTGGGGCATGATGGCCAGAGTTCAGGGTTTGGTGGTCCTGCTGCCATAGACTTTTCCCCACTGTTAACTTCTAGAAACACTGAGAAGGAAGTGAACCCCCCCCCCAAATGACATCATTACTGACTGACATAGCTAGGACCCTCCACAGGATGCCTTGGCTCCAACTCTCCAAGCTCCTCCCATTATTCCTCAGGATCTGACCATCCGCTCTAGGATACCTCCCCAGGGCGCATGGCAGTAACTTATGCAGAATAAGATAGCAAAAGTTGAAAGCTTTATATGATCTGAAGAAAAACCACAACAGAGCTTCCGAAAGAATTTTTTAATTTGTTTATGGATGCTACGGCGGCAGCAATAATAGTTTATGTGCAAAAATGGAAAGAAGAAGAATTCCCAATGAAAATTTGGCTTTTGGAGATGACAGAATATTATAATAATAAAAATAATTCTATGTGTGTGGGTGCATCCTGCCCATCTGGCTGGGTTTTCCCAGCCACTCTGCGAAGCTTGCAGCATATATAAAAACACAAGAAACATCAAACATCAAAAAGCAGAATATCCTATACAAGCAACAAACAAACCAATAAACCAGTAGAAACCAATAATAACAATAATAACAATAAACAGTTTACAGTTATACCTAAATTAAAATAACCGCCAACCCCAACTAAACATTTAACCAGCGCCAACCCAACAAAAGCAAAACAGATGAGATGGCTAGACTGTGAGAATGAAAGAACAGAATAAAGAAAAATTTCCTGAAGAATAGAAATATTTCATGGAATATTTGCAAAAAAAAATATTATGGCTATGCTATTAAAATATTATGGTTACGTTAAAACGTATGGAGGATTTGAAGTATAGCAGCAGGTGAGAATTGCAGTTTAATCATTGATAATTAACACATATAATGGGTAAAATATATGTAGCATAGGAGCTTTATAAGGTAAGAAAAGTACATCTTGGAAGGGTGGATGGGAAGTAAAAGGATCTGAGAGATTTATTATGAGGGTTGTTTAAAAGAATTTGTAAAATTTGAAAAGTTAATAAAAAAGTTATATTTAAAAAGTAAAATAAGATAGCAAGACAAATAATGTAGAATTGGCAGATTCTAAACAGCGGCAGAAGAGGAAAAGTGATTATAGTGATTAATACAAGTCAGAACAGAAACAGCATTCTTACATCCCTATGTGTCAGGCCTTTAATATCTGCCACTGGGTGAAGTGCTTAAAACCTATGGCATTATCAGTGAAATGCTCTTGCTTTTTTATATAGAGCCCTGTTCTGGTGTAAAAATAGCAGGGGGAGGGGGGGGAAATCATTACCAGCTGACTTTGTAGATGCTATCAAGCTAGCTCAATGTATGACTAATAACTTACTCAAGAAAAATGCCTGTAAACTAGACATAAAGGATTATTTGCTAAAGTTGCTTAACTAAGTTACTATGAATACATCAGAGACTCACGTGGTCTCTTTTTAGATATGTCCCCAACGGAATATGTTATGAATTATTTGCTGATTTGTAATCACAAGCACATATGTAGGATAAGTCGTTTGGATGGCACACAAAAGGAGGAAAAAATGTATAAGCTATTAACTTAAGTGTCATCTATTCAAAGTCAAAAATGAAAAACAGACTTAGATGACATTTGTCTTAAACAAGAACCTTATTAAATGCAAGAAGCTCCAAGCAAATTTCATAGAAGGGTACATAACATGGCCAACCACCATTGCTTATAAATCTAATAAAAGTTTCTAAATCTCAAGGCATTGCACATAAACACACACACACACACACACCCCGCAAGTATGAATGCTCAGATTGTGTACATGATAAGAAACATTTATGCATCTGTTATGTGTTCTTCAACTGAGATGATGATAAATGGATAATTTGCATATGAATGTGGGGAATGAAAACAATTCATGGCCATAATATGCACCATGCCTTCAGTGCTCTAATCAGGCCAGAGAAGAATGCTTGGGTTTTCTTCGTTTACCAAACATGATTCAGAAACAGTCGTTTGAATTTAAGCAAACTGTACAAACTGGGATGAAGCCAAGGGCATGGAGGATGGAAAACAAGTTGCTCCCTGGAAAATTGATGTAGGCTGTGCTGTCTGCATATATATGAATGCCTGTTGACCTCTACATATGCTGGGTTTGTAAATAAAGAAAATATTGCAAAGATGTTGTAAGTCTCCACTGCTCTAATCCCAAGGAAGCTAAAAGCTGTCATGCTGCTTCTGGAACTTCTCACCATTTGGGGAAGTGGGGAGTGCAGGATAGTATATCAGCAATATTTTGGGGTAAGCAGTATGAAGACTGTAATCTTTGTGGTTCTGTTTTCAGATTTATGTGTTTATATGATGCAGCCATCTTGCTGAAGCTGATCAGGTCTGGAACTGCTCAGTTGCTGGACAGGAGACTGAGTGGGAACTGCACATATCTTGCTTTGAGTTCTGGGGTGGAAGAAAGGTGAGACACGGAGAGATAGTGCTGGAGTGGATTTGGATGAGGCAGAGCTGGCCCTCTGCTCAGCACTGCCTGGCTGTGCCACTGAGTGTGCCAGGCTCCCTTGCCATGGGAGCTCCCCTGGCCCAAAGCACAGGCAAGCAGAAGCTACCATCAGTGTTTTCTCTGCTAGGGGTGGTTGGCCGAAACCACCAAATGGGGGTGTTTTGGCGGCAGAGCTGAGCCAGCCAAGGATCTGCTGGTTCCCAAGCCAATTCAGCTACAGGCAGGTTGTGGTGAAGACTTGAACCAGGCTTGTTTGCTGCACCAGTGTGAAGCTGGAACAAGAAACATGAGTAATTTTCTTGCCTTCTCCCCACTTCCGACATGGTGGCGGCCTCACTGCTCACATAAGCGCCATTGCTGCCCAAGGATTGTGCCCTAGGATTCTAAAAATCATTTGAGATTTTAAAATAATATTAAACATTAAATGCTGAGATAAAATAAAAGATTTGCTCCCCAAAAAGTGTGCAAGCAATACCTCAGCACTTTTTCATGGTTAAAAAAAAAAAGAGTATGATATAAAAGAGCACTTCAACTGAGCTGCAGAATGAAAATGTACCCACATCACTGTCTTGCCCTGCCTATTCAGAAGTAAAGACCTGCAACAGATGGCCAAAAAGTTGGCCAAACTTTATCTGCAAGGATTTTGGGAATATATATATATTCAGTTTCTCATCCTTCACCTACTAGGCCATACTTAGCTGTCAATAGATTGTAGCTCTTTCTTTTTTAAGAGGAGAGATATCTGGTTTAGCATGAACACTTTGCAGAGAAGCTACCAGTAAATATTCCAGGGAAGAAGTTGACCTTTAGTATTCTCTTAAGCTTCCTTTTCAAAAAAATGATTCATATATGATTTCTCCTCTCCATTATGTTCCAAGCTGTTTGATTTAGTAACTGCATTGCCATTTGTTGGTTGAAAAAGAAAAGAAATGAATGGGATGGGCTCTGACATCTTTAAGGACTACATATGGTGGTGCTTTCACCATAAATGAAGTCATCCCAATGGGGAAAAGTGTTCTTGCTCAACCTGCTCTCTCAAGCACACTCTAAGATGCTTATGTCAATGCAACATTTGCAGAGAAATAGTTCCTCAAGAATATTTTTTAAGGGTCTAAAGCAATCTTCCCCTACCTGGTGCCCTCCAAATATTTTAGACTACAACTCCAGGAAAATAGGAAGCTGTCTTATGCTGAATCAGACCATTGGTCTATCTAGCTCAATATTGTCCACATTGACTGCCAGCAGCTCTCCAGGGTTTCAGGCAGGAAATCTTTTCCAGTTCTGGATCCTTCTTCACATAAAGCAGATGCTCTACCACTGAGCTAAAGTACTTCCCTTAGTCCCAACATCCCTGACCATTGGTCATGCTGGCTGGGGCTGACGTGGCTTATACTCCAAACATCTGGAGGACACCAGGTTCAGGACGGCTGATTTAAATATTATTGAGAGAAACATAATCCTAGAAAGCTCTACAGACCTTTTCCCTATCACGGCTCTATGAAGAAAGGAGCAATTGGGATAGTGTACAATCTCAGGATGGAAAAATCCTAGCTATTGTAGCGCACACACATCTGGAAGTTGCTGCCTTTGGCAAATATGGACCTTGTTCCAGCATCAATATGTGTTCAAGGATTTGCTTGACTTGCATTACTCATAATTATTAAAAACACTACTAATTTAACAGTTAAAACAAAACACCTGAGGATTCATATTCTGACAACTATGAATAACCTCCTCAAGTGAGTTGTTTTACAGGGTCCTTTTTTGGGGGGGAGTTCCTTTCTCTATTGTCTTCACATAGATTTGCCTTCCTCCGCCAGCTGCAATCCCCAGCTTTCCTCCAATAAAACCCTAATGTCTCCAACATTGTGAAGGGCACGCACCATTAGTCAAAGTTGCACTTGTTCTACAGATGTTTAGTGAACGAGGGGACTTGAGAGTCAGGTATGTTTGCAACTTATTGAAACCAAGACAGTGGGAGATAATGGACTAGCCTTCAGTATGGATGCAAATATTGGGAAGCTATTCGCAATGAGGGAGATTTGCCTTACAGAATGCAAGTGAACATTATTGTTATTAGTAGTGGTATTTTAGTAGGATAGAAATCTTACTATATCTCCATATATTTGTAAAATGGAATGGATTCACAGGTTCCGTTCCAGTTGTGATGCAATGAATACATTAGGAAAGAGGATCAAATTCTAGAAGGGACAGATGAGAGAACCAGTATACCTGAAGGATTGTCTCCACCCCATCATTCTGCCCGGACACTGAGGTCCAGTGCCGAGGGCCTTCTGGCGGTTCCCTCACTACGAGAAGCCAAGTTGCAGGGAACCAGGCAGAGGGCCTTCTCGGTGGTGGCACCCGCCCTGTGGAACGCCCTCCCTTCAGATGTCAAAGAGAACAACAACTACCAGACCTTTGGAAGACATCTGAAGGCAGCTCTGTTTAGGGAGGCTTTTAATGTTTAATAGATTATTGCATTTTAATGTTCTGTTGGAAGCCGCCCAGAGTGGCTGGGGAAACCCAGCCAGATGGGTGGGGTATAAATAATAAATTATTATTATTATTATTATTATTATTATTATTATTATTATTATTATTACCTCCCTTGGTTTGATGATGAGCATTCAGGAAAGTGTTTTCCATTTCTGTTTGGTTCATGCTGTTGCTGCTGGCTCATCTATGCTCCTCATCATATTGGCCTCCAAAAATTTTAATGCCTAGGCCTAGTTATGGTGGAATGTCACTTGGGAATTCAATCTCCCACTCCCACAGTAAAGTACAAATGAGTGAGGGATGACTTTGGTTTTGGTCTGTGTGGGGGATCTGATAACATGTTTGCAAGTAATCATAGAGAGAATTGACCCAAATGGAGAAGTTTCTCATGAAACAAAATGCTCATTGTTGATTATCTGTTTGTATAATTAATAGAAATCCGTGTGAATTTCAGTGAAAGGGCTAATGTTACAGAACTTCTGTGTAGGTGTCTTCAAAGCTTTGTAGTTCATGTAAGCCCTTTTTCTCAGTCAGTGTACAAGTTGTGGAGAGAGAGAGTCTGTGATGGTAGCAGGTTGTAGAGCAGGGGTGGTGAACCAAATGCATCTCACCAAGCATCTCTATCTGGCCCTCAAGACTCCCCCCACATCACGCCCACTTCCCAGCAATGCTCTGCCTCCCCAGGTCATGCTCTCAGCAGTCCTGCTTCACATCCTCAAGTGTTTTTGCTTGACTGGGACATGCCCCTGAACTCTGACATTGCCATTTGCTTGCCTAGATGGAGAAGAAGAAGAAGAAGAAGAAGAAGAAGAAGAAGAAGAAGAAGAGGAGGAGGAGGAGGAGGAGTTTGGATTTGATATCCCGCTTTATCACTACCCGAAGGAGTCTCAAAGCGGCTAACAATCTCCTTTCCCTTCTTCGCCCACAACAAACACTCTGTGAGGTGAGTGGGGCTGAGAGACTTCAGAGAAGTGTGACTAGCCCAAGGTCACCCTGCAACTGCATGTGGAGGAGCGGAGACGCGAACCTGGTTCACCAGATTACGATACTACCGCTCTTAACCACACACCACACTGGCTCTCGAACAAGGGAGAACAAGAGAGGTGTGGGTAGAAACTAGCCTACTGCACAAAGATAAAATTTACATTTGTTGCTGTGTTCACTTCTGCCTCTGGCCCCTCCTACCACTTGGATTTGCCCCCCCCCCGAAGGGAAACAGGATAGAACCATTTCCAGGTCAGGAGAACAGCCACCTCCACATTACTTTAGCAGTGGATGTTGTCTAAACCAGTGTTTCTCAACCTTTTCTGGGCAAAGGCACACTTGCTTCATTAAAAAAATCTCGCGGCACACCACCCACAAAATGGCGGCGGCAACGTCGCTATGGTAACGGAAATCACGGAGTTATTTCACAGCCGGCGAGCGGAGCGCGGGGGGAAAAATCGGTAGGTTTAAAAAAAAAAAGACGACCAAAAACCGGAGGGTTACTTAGCTTAGAGATTATTGCTACATGACGCCTCTCCATTTCGGCTGCGGAGGGGAGGGGGTGAGAGAGGTCCACAGGAAGAATGGTCTCCCCTAAGGCAGAGACCGCAGCGCAAGCCGCCTTCCACGGCGCTAATCCCCTTCGCCGCCGCGTCTGCGCTCGTCAGGCTCGCCTTCCCTTCCTCCTTCCTCCTTCCCGCTTTCCCCTCCTGCCTCACGCAGCCGCCTCCTGGCTTGAGGTGCCCACACGTGCGCCCGGCTCCAGCCGAGAGGCGGCCTCTTCACCTCGCGAGAGCCGCCGTCGCCGCGGAGATGGTTGGGCGGAGCTGGAGCCGGGACTCCTGGGTCCTTGCCGAGGCTGGTGTGCGAGCCTCCAGGCAAGCACCCAGGCTTGGAAAGGCGGCGGCGGGAGTCGCGGGAGGCTTCTCAGGTGGCTGGCGGTTAGGGTGGCGGCCATTTTGGCCGGGTGGCAGCCGGAGCCCGGCACAGCAGGCAATGTTCCGCGGCACAGTAGTGTGCCGCGGAACAGCGGTTGAAAAACACTGGTCTAAACAAGTAACTGGGAAAGGATTGGATTGAGCTGTAGTGCTAGTACTATACTGTACATTTCTCCAGCATTTTTTTCTATCCTCCTTCATCACTTGATGAAAAAAAGAGTTTGCATCAAAGGGGAGTGAATAGTCAATCCTTTTGAGAGACACACCCTACAGTTTCACATGGGAGCCTTTCTGAGCCCTGTCTGGAAATGAACCTGGGACCTTTGGCATGCGCTCTAACTAGTGATGTGCCGAAACTTGCCCTCAAATTTCTCAAAAGCTTCCTCCCCCTGTGAAAGAGGCTTCCATTTTTTAAAAAAAATGCTCAGAGAATTGTAGAATTTCTTTAGAATTCCAGTGGGTGCAGAGTTTACCATCACAAGGTAGCCAAGGGTGGCATAAGCAGATTTCTTTCCAGTAAACACATTTGCAGCACTCTGCAGCCTCCTTGGATTCCTGATCTGAAAACACCCCATGGGCGGACTTAAGTCATGAAGTCTTCCCCTGATTTTAATGGGAGCGCATGCACCTGGGGAGGCTGCAGAGTGTACACCATGGGAAAGATGATTTATAGAAAGAAAAAACTCCGTTAGAACTCCGCTACATCACATCAAAAGTAAGATCAGTGCATGAAGAAACCTGCACCTCACCCATGAGAATTTCACACATTTTTCCTCTCCCCTTTGATAGTTTTCAAATGTAATTTCTTTTCTCATTAATTGATAGGGAATGCTTTTTCGAAATGCTGGATATATGTTTTGGCACCACATTAGTATAGAGCACACCTTAAACAAGTCATTACTGCTGTTTATTAATCAAGGAAACACTCGAATGAACAAACCACTGAAGGGAATATTCTTGCTTAACTGAAAGCAACTATGACGTCATTCTATGACAATGTAAATCCATGATGTCATTCATCCGCCCACATTTTTTGTGCTTGCCCCATTCCGTTGGCATTTGCTGAATAAAACAAATAGCCTCCAACATGAATCCCAGTGCTGAAGACTGATTTATACCAGAACCCCATGCGCAGGCAGTGTTGTGCTTTCTCTCCAGAATTTTGTCACATCCTGTTTTGCATACCTTATATAAATGTATTTTCCACACAGGGAGGATATGGTTTGTTTTGATCATCATCTGAACAGCAGAGCCAAGCCAACTGAAGAAAAACAGATTGAATGTCTTTGTCCACTGCATTTGATTAATTAGGCATATCTTTACATAAGTAAATTCAAACATAAAGTACTCTTCGAAGTAGATTTTTAGATTCAAGGTCCTTTGCCTGTCTGATAAATGTGAAAATAAATTTTAAACAAAATTTCACAGTCCAGGTCCGATTCTATTGAAATCTGAGAATGGGACTTATTTTAACTATCTCAACAGTTTCTACCCCAAGTTAGGGACATAGGAATGCAGTTTCAGATATGTCAGTGAAACATGTTCCAACACCTTTTTAGCAGTCTGAAATTCATTTTCTTGCTTTGCTGACATTGTATGTCATTTAGCAAAATTGCATCCAGAAAAAGAGGATTTTTCATAACAGCGTTTTCCATTAGGAAAAATATTTATTGAAGATTTCCTTTCCCAGCTCTTGCCATCATTTTGTCATAGACTTGCAAGAAACAGTGCAGTGAAAACAGTAGTTGTCTGGGAAATGAACTGTCACAGTTCCATTTTCTTTCCAGAGTCCCTTTCTTAGGAAAAGTAATTACTGGAGGTTTTCTCCAGTGTACCATTTATTTTATGCTAAGCCCCGCCTGCAAAATCTGAATCTATTATGTTAGGGCTGCACTCAGACAGCACTTTATTCCATTTTCCAGACGTTTCCTTGCCTGATAATTTCCACATTTTATATAATCTCTAAGAGAATGTAAACACTACTTATGGAAAAATAGCAGAATCTAGCAGAAATTTAGCACCCATTCCTGTGTTATTTGCTTCCAGAAAGAAATCCATTTGCAACCCAGTTAACCCAGACAATCACAGAGGTTTTGCATTGTAATTTCATGTGATAAAATGGGGAGCAGTATTCTGGCATGCAGATCTTTCCTGCCATTTAAAAGTTAGTGTGATGTGGCACTATATCAGTCCAAAAGCCACAGTTCCATAAAATACCAGGTAAAGCAGGTAAATGCAATGTAAAAGGAAGTTAAAAGCCAGGATAAAAATTCTAGCATTATGACTGGGAAAACTAACACAATAATCCCCACATCTGAAAATACCCTAGGTCTTCTCCTAATTTGAGGACCCATTCTTATGATTCACATTCTGACATTCTAACTTATTCTACTAGCTGGTATCTAACACAAAGAAAGAAGTAGTAAAGAGGAGGTCAAATTGTTTATCTCTTTGTCTCTGAACAGGTAACATAAAAATAGAGTATTGTTATGGCTGCTGGTTGACTGTTCCTTTGTTTAGGAGTTCATAACCTAGAATGGATGGCCAATATTTTCTTAGTCTGAGTTGATAGAAGATACTTTGTTATCTCGCTACCATGCTCAAGTATTTATTGATTAGATCAATGAAGGTACTGTTGGACTGTGCACACCACCACAACCTTCGTATGTTGAGTGGGAAGTTCTGAGGTGGATTGTAAGACCATCCAGCTGAATGTGCTTGCAGTTTTCTGTGACTGTGAATCCTGATCGCAGAGAGTTTGGGGGCTCTCTGTTTCAGGTATTTCCATATCCTTTATGCGCCACTGCATTTTTATATGGAAGGGTATAATGACATATAACCTCATTTCTGGGTTTGTTTGCTTTTTTCTAATCAAGTCAAAAGGCAATATTTGGTGTGGAATGAAGAAAATTACTTCTTGCTCATTCCTATTAATTGATAGAGTATTTTAAATGTAACACGAGCCAAGCCAAATAAGTCAGAAATGTAAAACCGCCTAGCCAAAGTCCTATGGTATTCAGTATATAAAGTATTACTAAATGGAAATTTGAGGCCTATTAGTGCAACCAAAATCTGAACACCTGTCAAATTAGCTTTCATAGTTATATTTAATGTAGCATTCTGGATGACTGTTCCGTAATCCTGTTAAAATTTAGTTGAAGTTATTCCAGTCCTTCTGTCTAATAAAAGTTACTCGTTTAGCCCAGAAAACTGACATGTGTTCAGATTTCAGTTGTACAAGCATGTGTGTGTGTATATGTGTGTGTGTGTACGAGACAGAATTACCTCAGAACAGGGACAGGTGAATCTGATAATTGGTGTCTTTCAGTTTCTCCCTTTTTTATTTTACACACAACATGACTCTTTTCTGTGTCCTTCACTATGTTATACTTGTGATTACCAAGAAGACGAGAGAGAGAAACTCATAATGGTGGTGGCAGCATATGTGTTTCATTACCTCATTCTAAGATGCTGCAACTACACTTGAGCAAATCAAGTTCCATTGAACCCAGTAACTAGACTCACGTGCGTGCAAAATGTATGGGTTGTTGGGTATGTCAATCACTTGTGTGCATGCCATTTAATGTTAAAACAAATGTGCACCAATCAGGCAGGGAAGGAGATGGCTAGACAGGTGTGTAGGGCAGGTGTGGATGATCTCATTTCCACGCCATGCTTCAATGATACTCAAGTGTTATATTTGGGCAAGCTACCGGTATATACCTGACTGAAGGAGGTTGTGGATTGCAGCCTTGCTGCATAATTGACAATAGTAATTGTGATCCTATGACTTGCATTCTCTCCTACATGATGTCAGTTAAGGCTTTACAGATGGTAAATCATGAGAGGCCTCAAGCAATAGGGAGAAAATGAATGGTGTAATCAGAAATTGATGCCTCCTTGTGGAACTTGATGAGATGCAGGTTTTAAGCTTCAGTCAATATTGCTGTCATGCTGTTTGGAGGCAGCTGTAATTGATTAATCTGTATCAAAATGCCACATGATCAGCAAGTGGCTCTGATGTAATTGAAACAAAATACCCCCCCCCAAAAAAATAGGAACTTAAAAGAGAATGATTTAATGAAAATAGCCAAGAGCACTGATCTAGTCAACTTTCCATATGTTCCACCTACGGTTTAGCATTCTGAAGAGAAATTAATTGAACACAGTCAAACATCTTTCTAAAATGGTGGAAATCAAACCAGAATCAAACTAGAATTGCAAGGGTAATTTGACAGAGGTATCAGATATTGCTTCATGTACTGCCTAGCACCGTGTCCGTATGATTTGTTTTCTGCACTGATGTATCAACCTTTGTACTTTTTGGTTGCATGTATGAGTTTTGGTAATCCAAACAGAAGCATAAAACAATGAAGCAGAACTTCTAATATTGCCACATCCATAATAGACAAACATCACTGTGCCCATGATAGACAGGTACCGGTAATTATGATATGAACCAACAGACACAGGGATGAAGGATAGCCAGAATGGGAAGAAAGAGGCAATGGGTAGGGATGGAGTAGGTTTAACCTTTAAATTTACTTTGTGAGTTGCTTTCTATTATTAGATCTGAAGACGGCTGCTTATGAATCCCTACACACATACAACCCAAGTTGCATGTTTGGCTTTAACAAACATGTCCTTTAGGACTTTTCTGAGGTATTAGCAAATGTCCACCATCGTGATAGATAGTGGGGTTCTCTCACCAAAGAGTATTTGCCCCAAACTCAGATCTTGGCATCCAGGAATTCATTCACACACACATATACAGGGGGAGTCTTTTAAAAGAGGCCCCATGGAACATATGTACTCTGTATCCATGGGGCCTCTTTTAAAGGACTCACCCTGTATATTGCATCAGAAGAAAATCTATGGATCAAAGGCACATACATTGCAGAAATCCTTGGGTAGCACAACCCTCTCAGAGTGTCCCTGTAATCTTAGACTAGGGGCTCATTCCGCTTGTCCCACCACTTTCCCCTGGGAAAATCTCATCTTTAAAGCTGAATTGGAGCAGACATCAATTGGGTTTTCCATAGGAAGAGTTAGTTTTCCTGGAGAAAGCAGTGTGGTAAACAGAAAACTGCTCAGACCCATGCCTAAGAAGCATGGGACAAGCTGAAAGCAGCTGGGACCTGTGCTTTCTAGTGCATCTGAATGGGACACATCTGTAGGCAGCCTAAGGAAAAACCACTTAACTTGGGCCTGCCCATAAAAAGCAAGTCTAGAGTGAGACCAAGGTGATATTTGCTGCTTCTAGGAACTCTTCTCATGAAACTTTTGTGGGTGAGATGAAAGTTTGTTGGACCCAGGGTGAGAAGCCAGAGGCTGAGAGGGAGGGTGTATCAGTCAGAAGGAAAATGAATCAATATTGATTTACAAATATATTAGTAACTTTGTATTAATGTAACATTTTTATATGTAACACTGTATTTTGTCATATTTTCTTTAAGTTGTCTGTTGTTGCTTCAGTTTTCTGCACACTGCTTAGAGATATTTCAAATGTATTTAGCGGTGTGGGAATCAAACAATCAATCAATTCAATGTTTTGCTTTTTCACATTGAACTGAATGGAACATGCTTTCGTTTGCAGATGTGCCAATCGGTTTGATAAGGTTGGTGGTGCCTGCCTTACACCATGCCTGAGCAAAACATCTCCCTCCAGAGACACAAGGTTACACACATGTTTCTGAAAGATAGAACACACACCTGCAGATGTGGGATGCCTTGGCTTGGAAGTTTTTCGGTAAAAAAGGTAAAGGACCCCTGGTCCAGTCAAAGGCAACTATGGGATGCGGTGTTTATCTTGCTTCAGGCTGAGGGAGCTGGCATTTGTCCACAGACAGCTTTCTGGGTCATGAGGGCAGCATGACTAAACTGCTTCTGGTGCCATGGAACACCGTGACAATTGCCAGTGGGCATGGAAACTCTGTTTACCTTCCCACCACAGTGGTACCTATTAATCTACTTGCGCTGGTATGCTTTTGAACTGCTAGGTTGGCAGAAGCTGGGACAGAACAATGGGAGCTCACCCCATTGCATAGATTCAAACCGCCAACCTTCTGATCGGCAAGCCCAAGAGGCTCAGTGGTTTAGACCACAGCGCCACCTACATCCCTAGGTTTTTAAGGAGTAAAGCATTGGGTGGGGAAACGGGAAAGCATCTCTCCTCTGCTGCTTTTCCTCTTCCAATCACCCCTCCCAACACTGCTTTTCAGAAAAGGTGTGCACTGTTCGGCTGTCCCTTGCACATATTCATGTGTAACGTGCAAGTTGAGCCCTTAATACTTATACTCCTTTCGGCAAATGGGATGAACTTGATTGTTTGCATCAGGAAATAAAGCTTTCTGAAATCTCCTCCCTGGCAACCTTTTATCCTGGACTTTGCAATATAGCTCTCTGGAAGAGAGTGATGGGCTATCATGTTTGCCAAAAGCTCAACTATTTCCAGCATGCCAGAGAATGGAGATTTTCCATTCTTGGACAATATCTCACTTTCTAGGGTGTGGTATAAATGCAGGGGGGGGGGAATGAAAAGCCATAAATGATGCCGTAGTTTCCACAAGTGAAGTTAAATCTAAGAATAAATGTGCCTAGTCTAGCAGAGCAGACTTCCCAGAAGATGTTACATCAGAAGGACACGAGGGACTCCAGAGCAGTCTCACTAAAATCAATATGACTGCAAAGCAAGTAATTTGAGGGGAATGACAACATTCTTGATGCTTTTCTTTTGTAGGTTTTAGTTGTGCACCTAATAGAATTTTGATCACATTACAGAGAACGTTAGAGGGAAATGAAAGAATGGCTTAATGCATTCTTTTTGGGTAGTCACTGCTTTGGCAACAATCCCATTATGGATGAACAAAAATGGGTGCATTACCCATAGAAGCAAAAAGGAAATTGGTGCCTGTTTCAGAAAAGTTCTTGTGGTACAAAAACAGCCACCAAAAAGAGCTATCACTTCATGTGTTGAATTTTCACATAAAAGCTAGTAAATTCAGCATTCATTTAACAAAAATACCGGTAAATACTTCATTTGTTCAAGCATGTATAAATAAGATACACACCAATTGTTGTTACTGGGCCCCTCTCCTCATTTTCATATGTTCCATCCTCTGTATTTTGCCTTGTGCTGGTGTGCTGATCTCTGTCATGAAGCCCCAAATTTTGACACACACTACCCAATCTTTAGACATTTCCAGTAGATGTGATGTCTTATGCCACATGTGTACTGATTCTTAGCTTTATAGATCATTTAAAAGTGTTTTTTAATTAAATTATATACTATAAACCAAAACAGAACAGAGGAATCTAACATACAAATTCTCATGGTTGGTTCATAGTCAGATGAGGCTAACATAAGGGGACCAGTAACAAAAAATATTATTGTGATGCCCAGATTTCACGCATTGGTAGAGTTAAAGAGTTATGCACAGCTTTTGTAGTGGTGTAAGTAATAAAGTCTCATCATATGGCATAAAGATGTTCCAGGTTTGCCAATCCATCTGAGACTACCCAAGTATGCATTATTATTTTCTGAAAATGCCAAACAATTTTTGTACCACAATGATAGCTGTAAACTTTGCAATGTCTTCCATTTTTGCACAAGAGAAATGCTAACTGCTAACAGCCAGCCAAAAGTTCTTTTGAATGTATAGTTATTTGCTTCCTTGTCCCATAGATTTACAAACTATAGCTGTGGATTCATCTAAATTGTAATCTTGAGAATCTTAAAAAAATTGTGGTGTGCTTTGGACCAAAATATGTGCACAGTCCCATCATAAATGAAAGTACACTATGTTCCCCTAGCCCCAGAAGCTTTGTAGTTCATGTTATAAAAGACCTTAATTATTATGGAATACTGTTCTTGACTCCTGGCTTTGAGCATGAGGTGTACATATGTCTTGTTTCAGACTTCTCTAGCAACCATCTTGGTCAATCCAAAGATCTTGATCAAGAATACTGATGTTGAAAGTCCCTGTTCCTGATTGAGCTTGAAGAGAGCTGTGGGTGTCCTGGCCACCAATGGATCAACACAGATCTCCAGACTAGAAGTCTCAAGAGAAGACACCACTACGCTTCTAAGGGGAGGGCAAAGTAGTTTAAAGGCTCTCAGAAAGATTGCTTTTGCAGATAGAATCTGAATGGGTCCAAAAATGTTTGAGCTGAAAAGTATTGTAATATTTAGTATAGCCTAGGGAAGTAGTTATAGGCTTCTTCGCATTATCTTTAGGAAATAGGTTAATTATAGATGTTTTAGAAGAAAATATTGGATAAGAGGTTAGCCCTTAGAAACTGTCAATGAAGATTAGGAAATGAAATTCAGATGGGGGGGATGGGGGGAAGTCACTTAGGATGTTAAGAATAAGTTATGTGATTGTAATAAGTATATATTGATTTCTTTTTTCTTTCTTTTTTCTTTTTTTCTGTCTTTTTGAATTTCTGTATTTTTCATGTTTTATTATGTAAAACTCTAATCTTGCAAAATGAATAAAAATTATTTCAATTTTTTTTTGAGCTATATATTAATGGCCTTGCTTGCACTTCATTGTAAACCATTGTAATGGCCCTCCTTGCTAGCACCCAGGGAAAAGGAACCCATTATGCCCAATGTGGGTTTCATGATTTGTTTCATTCCAAACAAATGATGATCTGTAGCCAATGTTTGTTCTTGGCTAACAGGCTGTGGTTTGTTTTACTCAAACAAATATACTTTCTGGTTATATCACTAAGCCAGGGATTGTGGCTTAAAGTGGCAGAGATCAGCAAAGATAGCCATTTGCTATAGTGACTGCAAAGTCAATGCTTCCTTGCTTAAGAATCTCCATGCAAAGAGCTCTTCTCAAGCTTGAGGTCCCAGCATCCAGCCAGCATCCAGTCTCGTGATTCCCATCCATCCATCCATCCATCCATCCAATCTATTAATTTCTAAACTACATCTTTTAAGTTTTGAACCTGTTCCTTCCTGATTTCTCAGAATCTACTTTAGTGGCTCTGGGTTGAAACATGACTGAACTAATGCAAAGTTCTGCTCATACTCAGCAGGGGGTCTACAGAGCAAAACAAAACCCAGTTAGAGACATTTCTGCACTTAGGGAGTCTATTTTGACTACACTGGCATATACCTTAATAGATGCATAGGTTTCACTGGAACTAAATAACATTTCAGCATACTGGACATATGCCGGATATCACTCAATTAATCGTGACATGAACTTCAGGTAACTAAAAAGTGATGAGACAAAACGCCTTTTGTCTCATCTCAAAGCAACGTCAACAAATATAGCAGATTTGAATGCCTGCCTCAAACTTAAACATCAGACAAGAACTTAACCCTACCTAAGACTTCAGGCATCAGGCTTTTCCTTCATCAGCTGTATTGTTCATTCCACATTATTTTAAGCTTGCCGTATTTAGGGCTCTTTCTGATATGATCTTATTCCTTGGGGCAGTCTATGTCAACATGCAAATAGGAAGGCAAAGCCCAGGGTTTCTGAGATATGGATGTGGGTGATCTTTCTCTTCATGTTTTGACATATCCATGTGGAAATCCTGAAAGGGGCCAGGTGTGCATTGCCTTTACTTTTATCTCTACAAACGTGTGTGTGTGTGTGTGCGTGCGCGCGTGCGCGTGCATGTGCCATGGTGCTGCAGAAGCCTGAATTCTGCACTGCCACACCCACTCACCTGTCCCCATGGCAGATGGGGAGTTAGAGCATCACCGTGGCATCAACTCATGTAATGTACTCTTTATTATCAAACTCTTAACACTGGAAAGAAATGTAGAGCCACTGGAAGTGGGGATCTGAATGTGTTTCAAGATAGCGGCCTCGTATTCCTATTCACTGCAAAGGTTAAAAGAATAATAATCAAACCCATTTATTGCTAAAGGAAATTGCCCATTGTAGCTTCATCCTAGAGATAATGGTGTAATTTGAGCCCTGAAAATTCTGAAATTACCTGATCCTTCCATCTTGGATTAATGGTCAGTCTGGATCTTAGTTATCCACTGGTGTTTGTTCTGATGCAGATCTAATGCTGAAAAACAGCATATCCAAGTACAATTTAAAACAATACTTACCGATTTAAGATAAAATGCATCTTTAAAAAAGAATTTAAATGTGAATTTCTATGCAGATTTTTTAAAACAAAAACCCAATGCATAACAGGATGGAACGGGCTGGTTTGTGGACCCATACAAAATGGCCTAGCCTTGTTATAGATTGATTCAACCATTCCTGTGGCACTCTTTATAGAATTTATCAGCAACCAAGGAATGATCTCAGCCATGCAAAGCTTATTGTCGAAACAGAAATAGAGAAAGATACAGTATAGTACGAGAATTGCGAGCATCACACATCTAAAGCATCTTGATATTATTATAACATTCCATCACTCTTATTCTTTTCATATTTCTGTTTGTCTGTCGACTCAACAGTCTCCCTCTGGGAAAAAAAACCAGCTGGGGGTCTGACATATATTTGGAATGTATTTTGTTTTAAAGAAAAGTGAACCAACTTTAACACTCATGCGTTCAGTAGCCCTGTTAGAAGCACCTCTCCTGGGAGAACTAGGGTTACATGCATGTTCAGCCCACAGTGCTATCTGATTATTCCCAGCTGCTAGATTTGTGTCAGACGATTTCCAAACACTGGATAGTCCACTTGGCCTTACAGTAGGCTTTAAGTATTCAGATTCCTATATGACAGAAATTAAACAGATCTGGTCTCAAGACTATTGTTAATAACACTTAGCCAATAAATCTGATATCGAGTTATGCAATTCTTTTCAAAGACAACGCCATTGAACTCTTTACCTTTCCAATGCAGATAATAAAATGATACCAGATTAAAAGCAATTTTACATTCAAAATACTCTCATTGCTTTTATTGATCAACCCACTTAACAATCAACATGAACCTATATTAAGTACAACAACCATTTTGAAGAGAAAAGTTGGCCCAAAGATTCACTGAATAGGTACAGCCTTTTTTCCAAACATTCAAGCAAACAGCTTTACATGGAGTGAGTGATCAAGGGCTGCAGTGATAGACCCCACATTTGGTAATTATGAGAGGAGGTCCAATGCATGTACCAACATATGTATGTACAGCTGCTTCTTGCACAAATGTGTGCCAGGGACAAGGTTAATCTGTGCGGTCCCCACAACCACGCCAGTACTCTATTCACACACAAGAGGGAGTACCTGAAGTCCCCCCCCCTCACAGCATCCATCAAATGCTGGACCCCAGCATTTGTATTTGTATTTCATTAGTAAGTACACCAGTGTGTGAGTGAAAAGGGCAGTGGAGAGGGCAATAATATTGCAGGCCACAGATTTGTGTAGCAGCTTCAGTGTAACGTGGTTGAGCAGATAGATCAAACTCAGATTCTTTGAGTAGGTATTCAGGATCACCTTGAGTACAAGCAACCAAAACATTTGAAAAAGGCATCTCATATAAGACAAAGTGTATCTACTACTATGGGAGGTATATCTTCATATATATGCCACTCATTCTTTAGATGCTAAATCTAGAACATATCTAGCACAGGGTGGTTCCACATGACCTGTTTACTGAGCATTCATCTTGGTTTGTTTCCAGGGAGATAGGGAGCTATTTCCAGGGAGCTATTTAATGAGAATTTATTTGTATTTGTTTATGGGGAGGTTGGGACGCGGGTGGCGCTGTGGGTTAAACCACAGAGCCTAGGGCTTGCCGATCAGAAGGTCGATGGTTCAAATCCCCACGACAGGGTGAGCTCCCGGTGCTCGGTCCCTGCTCCTGCCAACCTAGCAGTTTGAAAGCACTTCAAAGTGCAAGTAGATAAATAGGTACCGCTCCGGCAGGAAGATAAATGGTGTTTCCATGCGCTGCTCTGGTTCGCCCAGAAGTGGCTTAGTCATGCTGGCCACATGACCCGGGAGCTGTATGCCTGCTCCCTCGGCCAGTAAAGCGAGATGAGCACCACAACCCCAGAGTCGTCTGCGACTGGACCTAATGGTCAGGGGTCCCTTTACCTTTACCTTTATTGGGAGGTTAGATGATGGCCATATATGCACTATACATACATATCAATTCACATTAAATAATCATGGTTTCCCCCCAAAGAATCCTGGGAACTGTAGTTTATTAAGGGTTCTGAAAGTTGGTAGGACACCCCTGTTCCCCTCACAGAGCTACAGTTCCCAGAGTTCCATGGGCAGATTGGTAAACCACTCTGGGAATTTTAGGTCTGTGAGATCATAGGACCATCTACCTCAGTATTGTTGACATGGATTGGTAGCAGCTCTCCATATGTATATCAACCAATTACATCTTTGTGGATAGATTACGTGAACATTCTCCATAAAAATGTTTCGTGACCATGGGGAATGTGCACAAGGGCCGGTAGCTATGCATATTAACCACTCCACTTATAGGTAGGTAGCCGTGTTGGTCTGCCATAGTCAAAACAAAATAAAAAATAAAAAAAATTCCTTCCAGTAGCACCTTAGAGACCAACTAAGTTTGTTCTTGGTATGAGCTTTCGTGTGCATGCACACTTCTTCAGATACACTGAAACAGAAGTCACCAGACCCTTATATATAGTGAGAGGGTGGGAGGGGTACTATTCAGAGGGGTGGTGGGAATGGGTGATAGGCTGATAGCTGTGGTAAACCTGTTGACGACTGTTAACGACTGCAATTAGTCTTACAGGAAAAAGCAAGGGGTGAGAAGGTTAAAAATAGCTTTGTCATGTATAATGAGATAAGAATCCAATGTCTTTATTCAGACCAGGTCTCTCCATGGTTTTAAGTTTGGTAATGAGTTGCTCCACTTACATTATGCTTAGTTTATACATATGGAGAAAAGTGATGGAAGAGGTAGGTAAGAATGGATCTATCTGAGATGGATACCAAGTATTAAACATGGCAAGTTGGAAGCAATCAAGGTTGCCTTCACCATACTCCTAAAACGAACAGAAAGAAACATTTTTATTTATACATATATTAATCTAGTTTGCTAACCTTTCTCTTTCATTTATTCTCTCCCTTCTAGTTGTGGATTAAAGTCTTAAATCTAAAGAAAAAGCACTAGTCCCACAATTATTTCATCCTTGTTAATGCAAACTGTGGCAAACGTTGAAACAAAGTTTGTGTAGTGTAGATTTGAGCAATGACACTTGCAAGACTATTTAAAAAATGGCACCTTGGGGAGTGGAAATGGTAGTCATATATTGGAGATACTGACATAAAGTTTTGGAAAGGCCATTCCTTCTGATGTAGTACGAAAGAAATGGAAAACTTATGGTTCAAAGCAACATCCCCAAAAGAACAATGAAACCCTGCAAGGCCCAAAATTGGGGAACAATGTGGAAATTATGACTGTTTTATGAACTTTTATAGTAACTGGAATCTTTCAGGTATGTCTGAAATATTTTACTGGGTGTTTTTTATTGGGGAACAAATGAGAGAAATATAACTACAATGTATAGGTGTCTATATGAATCCTTTTTGTTTCCACCATTTTGCTTTGCAAAATTCCCACTAACAACGTCAGAAATCATATGCATAAATTACAGTGAGCTCAAGCCAGGGAAAGTGAGCTAGCACTTATTGACATTATTGAGTCTGAACTATTTTAAATGAATAAAATAATAAAGTAAGTTACACTTGTTTAAATGGGTCTAAATATCTCTGGATTAGAAGCTACCCTAGTAATCTATCAGAGCCCATAGATTTGTGATGTGGATTACAGGAACTAGGTGCACATGGAATAATCTGATTTCAGAACTATGTGGATATGTTTTTAATCCCCACAACCAGGAGCCACACATGGTATGTACTCATACCAGCACCACACACTATGTCTTTAGTAAAGGTACACACTAAAGATGTAAAAGGATGAATCAGTCCTCCATTTTTTAAATAAGGAATATGGGAATCGCAGAGCTCTTACAGAGCATGAATATGTGTATGGCCGAACTAGAAAATGAAACTTCAATTGTGCATTTATATATAATGTTAACAGTTGTCTTTATTTCTTTTAAAAATGCAAGTAGAATCTGCTGGAGGATCGTTATCATGAGTGCTAGAAGTGGGGAAGGAGCTTTAACCCTTCCCTTCCCTTATGCTGCCCTGAAAATTGCCCTTTTGAGAGGAATTTACTTTTGTTGCTAAACGTTAATATCCTCATAATGAAAAGACCAGCTTAAGAAGGAGCGAGCTTTGCAAGGGCCACAGCAAGAGAGTAAAGTGTTAAACTCCCCCCCCCACACACACACTTACTGTGATCCCTACAAAATAAAATAAAAAATTCCTTCCAGTAGCACCTTAGAGACCAACTAAGTTTGTTCTTGGTATGAGCTTTTGTGTGCATGCACATTTCTTCAGATACACTGAAACAGAAGTCACCAGACCCTTATATATAGTGAGAGGGTGGGGAGGGGTATTACTCATAAGGGTGGTGGGAATGGGTGATTGGGTGATAGGTGTAGTAAACCTGTTGACGACTGTTAATGACTGCAATACAATTACCACCCACACCCACAGCTGAAAGCATTTGCATCTTGCACACATTAAGTGCAAATTTGCATTTAACTTCCTACCTCATTTGGTTCTCTGATACTTTTAAGTAGAAACATCAGTGATTGAACCTGGATATTTATGCAATCAAACCATATGGCCGTTGCTTGACTGATGAGATCCTCATCAACAAAAGACAATCGACCAAGTAAAAATGCTTTGGGATTTATACATGCCTCATACACTCTTTGTTGCCCATGTCCAAATTACAGATTATGATGGCCTAGAACTCCAAAACCACAGGATACACTCAAACGTGTTTTTCTTGCAATGAACTTTGTTTTAATAAATACTTACGGTACTTTTCGACCTGAGTCAGTTCATGGTTTGCACCATTCTTCAATAAGCATATCAAATTGGTTGTTTTTGTTTTTATTTTGGTCTTGGTCTACTTGAATATAAAGGTTACTTAAAGAGGCATTTTGGATGCTTGTTTGCAGCTAATATGCATACCATGCACTAGGTATGTCATAGCGAGAGTATGATATAAAACTGTGTTAGACCTCCTCTTGTCTATGCAAGCTGGCTGAAGTTGGTAGCTACCCAGTTTTTCAAAGCAAAGTGGCAGCACAGCTGAGCAAACACAGCAAAGAAGTGATGAAATAATCAGAAGTTGGACAAAACTATTTGTGTTGATAGGCAAAGGGGAGGGAACCCATAAGGGGGTAAGACTCCCATTGCAGGAAAGTCTGATTCTTAACATATCCATTAGCCAAATGTTTCCTACAATCTGGAACAACTTCTGCTCCCCAACGTGCTCCCTTTGGCTTCTCCGAATGGTGACTCAGAGTTTGTGAAAGAATAAAATGTAGCATCTGCTGAGGTTGCAGCCTTGAAAACTGTGGCACCTATTAAGGCACTGTGATGAAAGTGAAGTGCATCAAAACTGGGAAGAAAATAGAATTGGAAGCTGATATTTTTAGACAAAGGGCCAGAAGCAGATCTTGAAGTAAGATAGTAGTAGTAAATGAGAGTTGAGAAAGCTCAGAGCACTTCAAACAAGGACATAGAACCTCAGGAGTGTGGCCTCCAGGACAGTTTGGCCCTTGGGAGTTTCCTCAAGCCATGTCCAACACAGGCCTTGCTTTATGCCACAAGTGTTCTTGTCTGGCTGCAATATGCCCTAGACCCTGATAATGCCTTTAGGTTGACTGGAGGGAGAATAGAGAGGGATATTATTATTATTATTATTATTATTATTATTATTATTATTATTGCCACTTTGCAAGAAAACTCTCACCTGCTATATTCCCGGGGAAATTATTTCCCTGGCCACAATTGGGCTGTGCACAAAGAGCACACACACAGTGTTCAACTAAATTTGGATCTCGAAACTTAAGCACAGCCATTTGTACTTGGGGTACTTCATGGGAAAACTGTTGGTGCAGCCCAAATGCTACACCCTTGCTATGACACTTAGAGGGAGGGAAGGAGGGAAGGAGGGAGAGACTTGCTGCACCATTCAGACACCAAATCCTGCCGTCACAGGACCACAGGAAGCTACCTTATATTGAATCTGACCTCTGGCCCATCTAGCTCAGTACTGTCTACACTGACTGGCAGCATCTCTCCATGGTTGCAGGTGAGAACCCTAACTAGAAATGGCAGAGTTGACCCTGGAATATTCTGCAGGCAAAGCAGATGCTCTTCTGCTGAACCAGGGCTTCCCCCCAGTTCTCTCGCTCACCCACTTTCAAGTTGTTATTTAAAGCTGGTCACTCCAGCCTGCTGAAGTGGGTTGCTGGTGCTAGTTAAGTTGTTTTCTTTGGCAGGGAGCAAAGTCTAGCATCTCTTTTCCAGTAGCCAGATAAAGGGATGTTGGCACAATATAGAATGTTTACATAGCAATCGCTAAGGTAGAATCGTAGCTTTAGACTGGCTTGCACACTGTTCCATGAGATGGCAAAGGCTTTATCATTGACCATTATCTTGTTACATTTGTATGTGGGACCATGCCATGGGGTTTAGATTATATGAAGAGGAAAACAGCTTCTGCTATGTATAGAAACTGAAGCCACCCCCCCCCCCCTTAAAGAGTTTAGTTCACTCCATATGCTTGAGCACAAAGAGCACAATTCAGCCAAAGGTAAGCACTGATTTCCATGAGAGACATAAACACACCTGGAAACGTTCACTTGGACAATCTAAAAATATAACGTGCCGTGATAAATATTTAGCTTTCAAGCTGATTCAGTTCACAGTTTGGACACTTCTCCAATGAGCACATCAGATGTAGTTAATAAAACAATAGCCAGTACTTTTTCTTTCTTTCTTTTCCTTTTGGTCTATTTCTATATAATCTAATAGGCAAGTTTGGAAGGTTGTCCCTATGTAATTAATTCCTTCGGCTTTCTTTTTTAAGTGTGTGTGGGGATTTACAATCAATATATACATAATGCATGTGCAGCCACATTTGCATAAGTAAGCAATTTAGTTTAAACTTTATTGTTTTTAATATGTTGGTGGGAGGGTTTCCCACTCAACATGTGCTCCCAGAAGTCTTTCCGAAATCCATTGTCTTCACAGTTCATGGCTATGGCTGAAGCTTTAAATTGAACCATTATGGGATGAATGGAGAAGAAAAGAAAACTGAATGAAGATCCTTTCCACACTTTTTGGGGGGGCGGGCGGGCGACTACATGAAAGACAGATTATGGTAATGTATTCCCCAGGGGAGGAATTTTACTTGATTAGGTGTGTGGTGGCCTCTAGTGGTTCATCTTTGTAGAGAAACTCAATACAGCTACTGTCAGCTGGCCTGAGAATTTAAAAATATAATGAACAAGATCAACAGTAAAATCCTATGTACCATGAAGTAGGCTTTGTGGAACTCAGTGGGACTTATTCCAAGTAAACATGCATAACACATGGATTCAAGGGTAACAGAAGAGCTGGGATCATAGCAGTCAACTTTTCCCTTTTTTTGTGAAAAATTCACTTATTCCGAATAGAATTCCTCGCAAGAAAAGGGAAAGGTTGACAGCCGGGATATAAGAAGACATCATTTCCCATTCTGCCTTGTATTTGTTACAAGCTGCAGCGTTTCTGTTCCACTGCCATTCATCTTCTGCTGAAATTTACATTATTCGTCTCACTGCTATGACAAAGCTACACAACTTACGTAACTTACTCCCAAGTGGGTGGGAAGTACAAAATTACATATTATTTGTAGACTGAAAGCAATTGCAACAGTGAATACAGATAATATTCGCTGGCTTAAGAACAAAATAATATAAGAAGAGCCTTCAGGATCAGGCCAATGACCTATCTGGCCCAGCATCCTGTTCTCAAAGTGGCCAGCCAGATGCCTGTGGGAAGCCAGCAAGCAGGACATGAGCACAAGAGCTCTCTCTCTTCCTGTAGTTTCCAGGAACTGGTACTCAGAAGCATTACTGCCTCCAACTGTGAAGGCAGAGCACAGCAGCCTTCAATAGCTCTTCCCTCTATGGAGTTTCATCCTGGACATGGGATTAATAAGCAAACAATAGGAATTCCCACTTCTATTTCTGTTTTCATAGGAATTCGCCAACATCCCTACAGGCTAGACAACCACTATGCTTTTCTGAAACCAGAACCAAGAATTGTCAGAAAGACTGCCAAAAAGTTTCATTGCTAAGATGTACATGTTTGGCAAAATATTTATAGCATTCCTTTGAAAATCATCAGTAGCAGGTTCATAACATGATGGCGATCTTAGAAGTGACACTGAGATTTAGAAGTTCAGAAATCGGAGCTGAAACTGGAGGTTTCTCCTGAAGGTGAAACCCTGGTTGGAATGTAGAGGTACTCTGAGGATCTATCTTCATTTTCAGAAGAAAAAAATCACATCACTTTCAGAGTATGTAAGAACGCTATCCGAATGGAGGAAACAAAAAAGTAAAGCGTGCAGAGGGACAATACTTCAGAAATAGCCTACAGACTCTCTTCCCCATATTCCTCCTGCTTATGAAAAAAGCAAGTGCAAGGGAAATTGAACACTGTTTGCTTTAAAACACACAAACACACACAAAAACCACACCAGCTACTTGTCCCTGGCTCTTGCCTTTCATGCCTGCTTGCCAGTAGAATTTGGTCCATTAGAGTGAATGGGTCACTTTCCTCAACCCTGCATCCCATGATAGCACAAATTACTGGGTAGCTAAGGAAAGTGGGACTTAGGACATCCCTTGAGTGAAGCCAGTAAGATGGCAGGACTCTCATGCTCAGAACTGATCCACAACAATGAGAAATCCCAGAGACAAAAGTGCTCAGATGTAAATGAAACATCATAAGAAGCACACTCTAAATTAAAGAAATTGTTTTAGTTCTATATAAAACCATTCAGCTTACAGTATTTTCAACATTCTTATAAATCCAAGTTTGAAATTAATGATGCAAAAATACCGGTAAAGTTTCCAGACAAGTGAGTGGGGGAAATGTTTCTGCTCCAAGGTCCAACGTATAATTAAAAATTACTCCATTAAGTTATATTTAGAAGCATATTAAAAACTGTTTCTGGCATCTTTGAATGGAAATTTCATTACTTTCTATGAAATGATCTTAGAAATAAAAAACATTGCTTACACAAATGTGTTGAAGGGTGTGCGTAGTTACACTGAAAAACTGCACTGCATATGTACGTATAACTGTTAACAGTTCCTGCGACAACAGTATACTTTCCAACTTTTTTTTCAAAACAACTTTTCATGTCAGAAAAAATTAATAATAATTTAAGGTAAGCTATGCTTCCCAGTGTCATGGCAGTGTGTTAAAAATGTATGCTTTATTTAGATAAAATGAAATCCTTAATGTTATCTAAATTGGAAGTTATTGGGTGATATCCAACTAACTCATATTTAGAGTAGACTCATTGAGATCAAATGCACTTAAAGCACTTAAGTATATTGATTTCAGTGGGTCTATGTGGAAAACGACAAACCAAAGGATTTTCTATAGAAAGCATTTTCTTTCTATAGTTGTTTGACCAAATGTGTTACCCTGCATATTAGCCCCTCAAATGGTGCTACCTTAGAGCAAACAAAACAGCTGCTACACACACCTCTCCCACCTCTAACATTCCTTTTGACTCAGAGCCATGTTTTTGAACCATGGCAATATTAGAGTCAGTGGAGACAGAGGTGATTTGGGATCCAATGGCTGAGCTGAAATCAATTCTGCAATTTCAGAAGAGCCATTTACTGGATCCAACATGTGCATTTGTAGCTTTGCCCACCCTCCCTCTCCCTCCTATCTCTATCCCCCCCACCCCGATTCCTAAGGAACACCACTTTCTCCTCAATGACTGCTTCAATTCCTTCCCTCCAAGTCTCCTAGATTGGTTTCCTTTGCTTCATACCCTTTGATCTACTCTGCTTTTTGTTCCTCCATTCCCCCATAGTACTGAAAGAGGATGCTCTTCCTCTTTGTGTGCTTTTCAAGGCTCAGATCAGCCGCTTCAAAGACCATAGAGCTGAACAGGAAGTGGGAAAGAGTGTCACTCTTCCAAATTCCTCCTTCAGCTCTATGCACTTTTCAAGATGAAAGGATCAGTAGTGGAGGGAGCTGCTAAGAGGCTGTACAGATGCCAGAGGGCATCCCATCGCACCCATGGGAACCATGATGGAAATATCATGAGTAGGAAGCTAGGACATATATCATCTCCTCTCACAAAAGAGCCCCCATCTTGCAAATGTAATGGACCCTTAATCAGCTAATTGTGGTGCATACCGCACTGCACATAACTATGAAAAAGTGTTTCCATTATAACTAGTGAAATATCAGCACTATTCAACAACAGAACCAAAGTTATTTTAGGTGAAAAGACAACCAGGTTGGAATTAACATTAGATGTATCGTAAACCAAAAATAATTTTGGTTCAATGGAGGTTTTCTGCAGAAGATTAAGTCAATGTGATTCTTAGGCTGCATATTGAAACTGCTTTATCCTTCCTTTGAACCAAATAACTACTCAAAGGAAGAACTTATTTTCAAAGTGAAGCCAAGGGAATTCTATTTCAAAGAAACGAACGAGCAAAGCAGAGGGCCATGCACTCATATATAACTTCAATACGATACTATGTTCACATCCAAATCTGCCAGTATGGAAAATATACCAGGAAGCTGGTAAATCACTTAAAGCAAGGGAAACTGTGAATTACTTTCAAGATGCTTTGTGGGAAAGTTACTTGAACAAGTTTGAACTCAGATTAGATAACAAGCAAACCTCTGTGACAGGGTGGGTTGCTGGTGTCCCTCCAGACGGAGCTGGATTAAAACAGTGATGGGGGAGAAATTGGAT
This sequence comes from Darevskia mixta, assembly GCA_034641385.1. Lineage (NCBI taxonomy): Eukaryota > Metazoa > Chordata > Lepidosauria > Squamata > Lacertidae > Darevskia > Darevskia mixta. Next base: position 11,154,474 of record JAWWNH010000063.1, read on the forward strand.
TCAGATTACATTTAAAGGTGAACTTGCAAAATCTGCACTTTCCAAAGCAAGATGCGAACCCAAACACAGCTGTCCTTTGAAATTTGCACTTCTCCAAATTTTGCAATGCAAAAATATATGACTAGGGCAAAGGGTGCATAAGAATGCATATATTACTAAAAGCACCATAAAATCCATTAGAAGGGATGTGCAAAATTGCATACAAAAATGTGTTCATTAGGAGAAAGGGCACCTTTCATGAGGCTTAATATATATATATATAAGTATAATAATTCACAAATCGCTGCAGAAGTATAGAGAACTGAATTTAGGACAGGAAAGGTGTCAAACTGAGAGAAGTGGAACTGACAGATCCATCCATCCCTAGCCCAAAGTTTCCATCATCCCTGACCATTGACCATGTTGGCTGAGGCTGATAGGATTTAGAGTCCAACAGATGCTGGAGGCCTTGCTGGAGGAGCAAATCTCTGTTTCAAATGCTACCTAATAACCTCCCTGCCACATTGTCACACTTATTAAATTACGCCTTTGCATGTGTGCCTTGCTGTTTCTACATTTCTGCCTATTCCAATGACTCAGGAATGGTGCCTGGAAGGGGAACAGCTCACAATTCAGCCAAATCATTGCTCATGTTTATGGGAAATAGGCTGTAGTCATTACTGGTGAAACCCCTTTGAAATTTGTAGGGTGTGATTTCTCAAGGACTGGGCAAGGCTGAACTGGGCAAGGCTGGCTGGAATGCACTATTTTAGCTTCACAGGAAAACCCATTTTCTTCTTCTTGAGCGTAGGGGGTCACTGTAAATCTGCATATACGCTAAAGCTAGAAAAAGCTGTAGCTTGGCACTTGGTGAAGAAAAGATGGATCTCATGGTAGACTAGACTAGTAATGGGTGAGAAACCTGGGCAAAGTGGTCAGTTTTAGCTTATTTCAAATCCAAATAATCTACCTAGGAAACCTGAAATTCCTGTCCCCTCACCAATAGTCTAGCCACCAGGTCCCCCAAACCCTTCCCCCTTGCTTTTAAACTCTACCTAATGGCTGGGCTGGCAGGAATAATGGCAAGGGTGGCATTCCACCGGAAGGAAAAGAAGATGTCTCTTCTTCCCTCCCTAGCACCAGGGCATTAGGACACATTTGTCCTTTGAAAATGTACACATTCCAGCAGCCTTTAGGAAACTACATTTCCCAAGGGCCACTGGGACTCTTTATGCTGGCACATTGCCATGTAGCAAACAGAGCAGAAGGGTAAGGAGGGAGACATACCGCCTTTCTTTTCCCTGCAGCTTGAGCAGCACTGCTTTTTCAGCTACCCATGGCATAGTTAGCAAGTAGGGTTTAAAGAGAGGAAGGTTGGGGAATGAGGGGGATTGGATGTGTGGGAAGGGCCAACTTGGAATTCTTCTCCAACACAGATTTTAATCTGAGCCAGAGAAGAAATCATGGCCCTGTTGTTCACCTCTGCATTGTAATGAGCACTACAATACCCCAAACTTCAAAGTTATGTGTATCACCAGTACCCCTTGCTTAGGTATCCCAAGCTCATCTTTTGAAGTTGCAGGAATTCTTGAATGGCCTACCCAGAGTCTACTGCCCCTAGGCAACCCATCTTGGCAATGATGGGAAGGAGAAAGAGGGAGATGGATTCCTTTTGTCTCTCCCATGTTGTCTATGCTATTGCCACTGGTCCTGCTCTACTAAGAAAGTATAGGAGGATAAGAGAGGTGGTCTCTTTTGACTGCTGAGAGGTGGTCAAGAAGGCCTTGTGGGTAGTAGGCGGGCAGTAAAGGTGGGTGGGCAACAGAGAACTTTCTCTCCTACTCAGATTTCCAGTTCTTGGGGGACATTCAGGGGTTGGAAAAATCACATCTGGTTTGGAGTTGTGTCTTCTAACCTCTCTGTGTTTAGATCTGAGCCAGACAAATGCTTACATCATCCCCTCTGCACAACTCCTGCATTTCAAATTCTTCCAGCCCATCCTATGCCAGCAGTCTTGAAAGGACATGCCATTGGTGGTGCCACACCAAAGTGACATACAATGTTTCTTTCCTATGACTCATTCTAGCTGGACAAAACCATGTTGTTCAATGAGTTGCTTAGGGAATTCTAGTATGACCTAGAATCTTATTCAACATTTCTGTTACCTACATTTTCAATTTTCCAAGGATAACTCTTTTTTTCCACTGGGGAGGACGAATGCAGTTGTGAGGATGGAGGGAGAAAACAAGGCAATTTGTCAGCCACCACATTTATATTTGGAATTTAAGTTTGTTGCTTTTCCTATCTTTTAGAACTAATGATAATCCCTCCACTGCAAAATGGGTATAAGCTTAAGGTTACCAGATTTTTCTCAATGAATCCGGGGACACTTATTGTTTGCTACATACATGTGAATGCTGAGAAAGCTGTAAACCCAGGGACTATCCCCGGGAAACGGGGACGTCTGGTAACCTTAGTATAAGCATAAAACAAAATTTAAAAAGGAGGGCCAAATCTGAGACCACTTTTTTCAGCTCAGGCAGGTAAACTCTTGGCTTGTGGGATGGTTGATACACCAGTGAAATCCCTAAGCTGATATGATTGCCTAATATTAGATGCAAACACACCTGGACAGAGATCCTGGCTAGGGAGATCAGATTCCAGCACCAGGCACCACTAGTTGGTGCTGCGCCAAGACATGATGTGGAATTCAGTAGATGAGCATTAAGTCGACCCAGCTCACATACTCAGCTCATAGTGAGACAAGCCAGGTTGACTCACATATGCAAAGATAGACTCCTAGCTGCATTGCTGCAGATCAAGTTGACAGAGTAGCTCCATGTCACCTTAGCTGGGGGAAGGGCCATGAAGGGAGGAAGATATCTGAGACACGCCTCCTCATCCCATTAACTGGTAAGCCAATTTCCCACCAACCATGCCCCAAATGACTTGATCTGGGGGGGGGGCACCCAGGTAATTCTGATTAATATTGCTCAGGAACATGACCAGATAAAATTTGATAATTCAGGAAAGTGCATTCATAATGGTGATACACTTGCAATGAAAGCAATGCCCCATCCATCCCAGGATTGTAGTTCTTTTAACCTTAACTCATTATACATCTTGTCAGGTTTTCATTAAGACACCCCAATGCGAGGGGCAATTGCCCGTTTGCCAATGATTAAAAACTAATGAATATGGTCTTTCCTTGTATATTTCCTCCTTTTTCCAGAGAGGGTCACTGATAAATTAAAGACCTGCAGCAGCGTCTTTTCCAGATACTAATAAACTTCATCTACCATTTAATTGCAGTCCGGGAAATTTTATGCTGCTGGGATTTAAGATCAAACTGGCTTGTTTCATCTTTTTTTCCACCAGCAGCTGTAGATGCTCCACTTGCTTTTCAACACCCTTTCAATAGATAACCCATCGCGTGTATTTACTACACAAACCAAGAATCTTAGTTCCAGTTCCAAGAACAGGGATGGAGAGGATACATACCATTTACTTATAAAGGCTTATAGATGAACAGCCTGGCTTCAGACATGCCTTTTGAAGTTCCAAATGCTTTTTTTAATTCTCCTGGCTGGATTTAGTTTAATCCACCAGTCTACTGGCCTGAGAGTCAGGGCCCCCCTTCCCAACCAACAGTATAATTTAAAAGCAGGACGCATGCATATATTCTTAATAGAGTTCACATATCTTGCGTTAGGCGTTGGTCCCATAACTTAGGATCCCCTCTGGGCCAAAATAAAATGACACCCAGTGTTCTAGATGGTGGATCCTGCAAGAATGGTTGTAGCTGTAGCTGTGGACATGCCAGTTCACACTAACCCTCTCCCATACAAGCATCATTCAGAAAAGGCTTGAGAGACCAGTGGCACACTTATAGTAGGTAATTTCAGACTCTCTGGACCAGGGGTCAGCAACCTTTTTCAGCCGTGGGCCGGTCCACTGTCCCTCAGACCATGTGGTGCGTCCGACTATATTTTTTGGGGGGAGGGGAATGAACAAATTCCTATGCCCCACAAATAACCCAAAGATGCATTTTAAATAAAAGCACACATTCTACTCATGTAAAAACACCAGGCAGGCCCCACAAATAACCCAGAGATGCATTTTAAATAAAAGCACATATTCTACTCATGTAAAAACACCAGGCAGGCCCCACAAATAACCCAGAGATGCATTTTAAATAAAAGGACACATTCTACTCATGTAAAAACACGCTGATTCCCGGACCGTCTGCCGGCCGGATTGAGAAGGCGATTGGGCCGCATCCAGTCTGGACCAATGACACAGGCAGAGGCAACAGCAACTAAAAAAGGTGAGATGGTTTTGTGTAACCTTTTGCCCACTGAAATCCACCAATTTCAAGACAACAGTTTCCCAAAAAAAAACCCCACCTTTTGACTCAAGTCTTAATACATATTTGTGCTACATGTCATACTGAAATCCTCTGGATGTTGAGGAAAAAGCATGGCTTGATAAAAATCATCATTAAAGTGCTTAAGAACACTTCTTGATTGACAGGTCTTCAGCATAACAAGAAGTATTTTGTTACTACTCTAATAGGAGGAATAAGTGCTTTCTGGCTCAGGGATCAAGGACATGTATTCTTCCAGATATCTTTGGACTCCAGCTCCCATTAACCCCAGCCAGCATGGGCAATGATCAGAAATGGAGTCAGTCTGGTTCATAGGTTCTGAACCTTAATCCTGGATGAATTGCTCTCTTAGATCCAGGGGACTGTTATCTGAGTGCCACTTTATTTGTTTTCATATTGAATATGCATATTGATAAACCAGCATCATCTCACTTGAACCCATTTTCCCTCTTGATTCAGTGCCAAAGCTCATCACTAACCACAACACCCAAAGCATAAGGAGAACATTCCTTACAGCAGAAATCCTTTCTGAGTTCATATTTTAATCAGATTCATGCTCCCTGCTCCACTCTGTGGATGCATTCCAATGTTCAGAAAGGAAATAAATCAGATCTAGCATCTTATATTAAAATCAAACCACAAATATCATCAGAAAGTACCCAGCATTTGATGTTGGTGGGAATATTCTCTCACACAAAAATGCTTGGAAATAGAAACATCAATGTGACATTGCTTTGTTTCTGGTTTGTCATCCATCTAATAATTAAAAATAACAAACGGTTACATCTCTCTGAGCGGACTTACCAAGACTTTTAATATTTGTTGTTGAAACCAAGGAGGAACATAGATGATGTGGTTTTCCTTATATTATAGAGTGCATAGTAGTCTGCCTCCAGAAGTGCAGAATTCATTTTCACACAGATAAGTATAAAATGCTTAAATAATCAAGACATTGTTTTTTGTTAAAATATTTGTACAGTGCAATCCTATTATAAATTAAGTCCTATTTAATTCAAATGGGCTTACTTCCAGGCTCAAGATCATAAAGTGCAGTGTGTGGCTGCCTGGGGATTTGAACCCATATGGAATATGGAAAAAATGTCCAGTATATGTGCTCTTTTGCAGAACACTCTATTTAACAATCATTCCAAACATCATAATGTTGTTTTCTCATATTAGCATGGACAAGCAGTAGCTCAAGATCAGGCAGTTCTTTAATTTCGCCACAGAGAGGCTTTTGCAAATTGACAAAGTGGTTTTTCAGGCTTCACCCAGGATAATTGGGGCTAAACATTATTCAGGTGACCTAGCAGTGCCATCATCATGCTCTGAATTTTTGCTTTAGTCTTCTGTACTCTGAAGGAAAATGAAAGGCTCTAGGACAGAGATGGGAAATCTTTGGTCGTCCATATGTTCTTGGAATTCAACTCCTATCAGTCTCAGCGTAGTCAATAGCCAGGGATAATGGGAAATTTGTCAAACAGCATCTGGAGGGCCAGAGGTTCCTCATCCCTGCTGTAGCAGAATAAAGCCTTCTTTAAAGTCCCTGTAAAAAAATGATTGCAGGGTGGCGAAGATTTGGCACAAATAGATAGCTGTCCTTTCCAGCACTGCTGCGTGTCGAGGTCCCGAAGCCACCCCTCAAATGAATCACACAACAGACAGAAATTTAAGTTTAAGGTTTTTGGCATAATTTTGGCCACAACTTTATTAATTACAGATATGTGAGTGGTTGCTTAGGCATTGGTTCAGACTATCTGTCCCTAGGGACAGAACTGACATTTGTCAGTAAGGGAAAACTCTTTGGGGAGAGAATGGGAGCCGGGGGGTCTGACCCTCGCCTCTCCCCAAAATGCTCCCAGGGGCTCTTGTGTAGCCCTGGCCCCCAACTGGGGGGTTACGGACAAAAGCATGGCGAGCCCCTGGATTCCTTTAACGGAATTCCCTGCGCAGCAGCAGCATTGGAGGGGCAGGCACAGTCAATCCTGACCCCTCCACCAACCAATTAGTAACCAATGCCTAACTGCCAACCTTACAAGTTGTGACGAATTGCTATTCAGTAGGCGAAAACCAAATGGCACCAGCCAATCAGCCAAGTGGAAAAATTCCTACCAGGCCCCTGCCCCAAAGGCAGATGACCCCATGACAGGCATAGCAAAGTCAAGATAGAGGCCTAAAATCAGGGAGGGAGGGAGGGACGGGAGATCCAATGCTCGCAGCAAAGGTTAACATTACACAGTAAATGCAAGCAATTTATAGTCCCTGGGCTGTCCTTCAACAATTGCAACAAGCAAATCTCCCCAACGACAGCCCAGGGCCCAATCAGAGCAGTGGTCATCTAAACACTCCCGCCCAACAAGCGAGGGGTGATATTCCTGGCCCCCACCGCAACACGTGCTCTCCATGAAGGAGAACACGCTATAACAAATGGATGAAGCAGAGAGGAAAGAGATTTGAGAGGTGTTGATATCTTGGCTTTTTGTCTCTGAAACAAGTAACTGGGAACCACAAATGAGGAGAGCGCTTGAGCTCAGGTCATGCTTTGTGAGCTTCCCAAAGGCTGTGAGAAAAGCATGCTAGATTAAATGGGCCTTTGGCCTTTCCCAGCAGGGCTTTTCTTATGTTCTCATGCTCCATATAGCCGCATGTGTACTTTCCAGGAACAGGTTTCCAATTTTATGTAAAAGTAGGTTAAAAGATGAGGTAATGTGGGACATCACTTCATCATGTGAAAGAGAAATCAAGGCAAGACTCAAGAGCTAGGATCTGAGAGAGCAGAACTGACCTTTACATAATTTTCATGGAATGTGTTTCCAACAGTTTGCTTGAAATATCATTCGGAAGAAAATATTAAAGCCAAAAACAGAGGAAAGGAGCATAAAGGAGTTCATGGAACTCCAGCAAGTCTTTGGATGTAGGAGTATGCTGTTTGCTAGCTGTTCCAGCTGTTCCAGAGATGATGCCATAAGCTCAGTCTTATGAACTGGTTATCACCGCGCAAGAAAAATGGCCATCTGAATGACATGTTAGCTTTGTGGGATACGCCTACAAGTTTTGATTCCAAGTCCAAAGCATCAATTCTTGTCCAAATGTAAGTAATGAATGGAGACAAAGAAAGGGGTGGTATCCAAATAAGAGCTACATTACACAAATACAAAACAGAATCTCAGTCAAAGACCTCCCTATATAACACATGACTGTAGAAAAAGTTTCCAGTGACTCTCAGTCAGTTATCACTTTAACTATGTGCTGGATTACAACCCATGCAAATCTATAAAGGTGGCACTTGTCAACTAGGAATCTGAGAGCATGTTTACACCAAAAGAAAAAGTCTCGAGAATTGTAGTTCATTGTGAGGGCCCTGAGAAAACAAGGGTTCCCAGAATTCCTTGGGGAAACACATGACTGTTAAATTATTTCAAAAGGTTTTAGTTCATAACACACCCATATGTTGGCTGTAGCAATGGATGAGTGGTATGGATGAGTAGAGTGCCCTTTTACATTTTAAAAAAACACACATTGATTCCCCTGTTTCAGGTTCAACAGCAGTTTAGCTTCTTACAATGAATCACCAAGTTGACCTCCCTGTTTTCAAACCCAGCTATGCTGCCAGACAAAACTTCTGTTCTCACCAGGCAGTAGGTGAAGGATAGTTTCCCCTGAATGCCTCTGTTTGGGCCTGGTAAGCGTCCAGTGAAAGCAATGGAGCAATGTATATTATAAAGGTCTGGATATTTCTTGCCAGGAGTCTGACCCAAATGGCTTCTGCAGACTTCACAGGACTAACAAAGAACAGAAATGCAATCTTGGAGTTAACAAATATTTCAAACACAACTATGGTCTTCATTCTTGGCAATGCTGGGGTGTGTTTGTGTCTACCATCTTAAATATATAAGTGAATTTTGTCATAAACTGAGTGTCAAACCCCAAAGATATCCCGAAAGTGTATGCAAGAAGATCGCAACATTGATTCCTGTTGCATTTTTCCATCACTCCGCAGCACAGAAACATTGACTTTCAGTTAATCAGTTTTGCAGCAAAGATAGTGTGGGATCCAAAACCAGGACATAGATCTTGATTTCTTTCCCCGCCCTTTGAATCAGACCCAGACAACTCTGGAGGCAGATCTAAAATGGGTCTGTTTTTGGATTGTGGAAGAACATTTTCGAATACTCCAGCACCCCCAAAATTATCATGCAAACTACTACATTAACTCCTTAAGTTTCTGGAACTAAGTGATCACTAAATGCAAATTGGAATGCTAGCTTCATCAGTTAGAATCACCACTTACTGTGAAAAAAGCAGACAAGTTAAAGGACGTAAAAGGGGCAACTAATCCACACTCAAGACTAAACAGCGCATTAGGCAGGAAATTAATGATTTCCTGGTGTTTCCATTTTAAATTGCCCTTTCCCATATTGTTATTTGCACCATTATATATGCCTTCCCCGGTGAGGCAAACAACAGCTTTGTGGTACTGGATAATGCTAACCCCAATTTCTGCTTCTAAGAAGGAATAAAAACTTGGGGCGATCCAGTCACATTTCCCCCAGATTATGAGCTTTTTGGTCCTAAGTGACCGTGGATCTTTGCATGCTGAGATGCTCAGCATCTTTGCATGCTGAGATGTAAATGTTCCACACACACATACATGTCAGAGAGAGAGAGAGAGAGAGAGAGAGAGGGAGAGAGAGAGAGAGATTACAAATTTAGAGAGTTAGCTGCAATATTCAAGTGCTCCAAAGTGGGGGGAGCCATTTTGCTGTTGTGTAAAAAATTTTATGAAACATTACTGTTTCAACAAAAAAGTATAAAAAATATAAACTTTTTTAAAAAAAATTCCTTAAGATATGACTGCAAATACTAAATCATTTCACATCTCTTTTGTTAACGAATCATTTTAGTTCCATATATTTAGCATAACAATATACACAGCTACGAATAATTTAGTAAGCATGCAGTTTACAACATAAATATCTCCCATCTTTTGAGGAATGTGCTCTAGTATTGCAAATAGTAATAAAGGTTTCCCAGTGCTGTACATATTTAATATTCTTTGGTTGACCTTCGTTATCTTATATAATGAGGAGGCTTTGCCATTTATGGTGTCCTCATACAACTTTGATCCCCGTTCAGCATTTGCTGGAATGACTGAATGTTCTGAGCACTCTTTGCCTGTTGCCTCTATATCCTTAGTGCTGTGTACCCACCTACACATTTGAGATTTTTCCACTAAGGCACACATTAAACGCTTCAGCAGATGCAATGTTATTTTGGTCAGTCAACTCAACAATGTACTTCTGTTGCTCTTCTGTATTTTCTTTTTTCAGTGTTCCAAGTGACTCCATAGCGTTCTCCCCACTCCATCGAAACTTCGCGTCATTTTAGCATAAGGAAGCTGGACAGACATCACCAGCGGTAGGACTTGGATCCAAAGATTGCCTTTAATTAAAACCTTCATGTGACAAACAAAAGGGAAAACAAAAGAGTGGGCTTTTCCACCGAGCCAAATGGAATCTATTCAACATGCTTTATAACTCAAGCACCCTTTTTAAACACAGCGCCATGTGTGTGTGAAGGGGAACTCTTGTCTCTCGCCTGTCTTAGATTAGCATGGGACTGGAGCCATTACAGTGGTCTGCTTTCTGCAAGCTTGAAGCTGAAATTTACACAATGCAGAGAACTGGCCCAGCTCCTCAGCCACTTTAGACTTGCATCTTGCGCTACATAAAAGCCAATGTTCCACACGTCGTTCTTTTAAAAGCCACCATTGTTCTCATCCATAACTGAGCAATTCAGCCTTTGCTTTCAAGGAGGCAACTCAACCAAGCTCCGCTTACAAATCCCAGATCTTCTCCGATTGCACACACAGAATAACGTTTTGTTACACTGTGCTTTTGTCATGGGTTTGGTTGTTATTATTATGTGAAGGCAAGGTTCATTTTTCATATATTTTAGGAAACAAGACATTGTCAGTTGAAACCTTTAACAATTTCAAGGCTCTGGGTTAGCATTAAATATAGCAACTGTGTCATTCCTATTGCAATAGTCTCAGTTTACTTGGGATAATTGCATCTGGAAGCATTTCTAATAAAGGGTATAAAAAACATCTGAAGAGATTTAAGAGATGCTACTGGTCTATTTCTCTGTCTCCCTGTCTTCCATTGTTTCCAAAAAAATAGCCTGAAACATTCCAGTATCACATATGCATATAATGGTTCCTGCCACACCTTCTCCAAAAGTAGGTAATTTCCCCTCAAATTTCTTATAGAATATTTATAAGAAGCTCATTTACAAATGCAAATGTACCGTTTGAATAGGCATTATGGGGTGCAGAGGCAAGCACACAGGAAATACAGGATTTATAAGACATTTTCTTGAGTTTCTCCTCTCATGACAAACCCTGCAGCTTTTGTGCTCTACTGTCCTAGAAGATCTCCCAGACAGTCCCAGAAGCTCTGCCAGGGATGGGAAAATATGTTTAGTTTCATTGGTGGGAGGAGAAGATTCAATATGCAACCAAAGTTGGCTTGTGGAAAAAAGAACACAATTAAGTTATCTATGGTTTACTATTAGCTGACACATAGATAAAACCTCACATGTGACCATCTCTTTGGATCAAACAACAGAACACTGTGGCTATAATAATATTTAAGGCAGGGCAGAGCAGACCAGAGCAGAGGAGCTAACTTCACAAGTTGATTGAGGGAGCCCAACCTGATGTAGTGATATTGTGAGGAGTCAGGGGGCAGAGCTGAATACCCTCTGAACACTGAGGGGGCCCTGCCCCCTTTAAAAAAACTGCTTTGGTCCTTAGGAGTTGGCATGTATGGGGCAGGCTAACCTGCAGCTCTCCAGATGTTGTAGGATGGGCACGTCCAACAGGTAGACCGTGATCTACCAGTAGATCACTGGACATCTGTGGCAGATCACTGGTAGATCACTGGCTCCCCCCAAAGAAGCTCAACAAGTTTGGTTCCCCTAAAAAAACTCAACATTTTTGACCGGAACCCTTAAAAAACTGGGCTTTCCTCCTCCCTAAGAAAAGCGCAACAACCTTGACCTGAACCCCACAAAAGGGGGTAGATCACTGCCAGTTTTTAACTCTGTGATTAGATGGGAGTCTCTTGGGAGTTGGCCACCCCTGTTGTAGGACTAAGGTCCTGACCATTGACAGTGCTGTGGCAGATAAGTCCATCAACATTTCGAAGGTTGCAGGTTCCTTGTTTCTGATTTAAAGAAAGGATTCTTTATAGTGATCATCTACAAATTCAATAAATTTTCAGAAAACGTTGTCTTCCATTTCTATCCAGAAAAATAGAAGGATTAAGGGGAAAATCCGAACAGGCTACAGCCTATGAGGGCCAGAAGGTAGAATATATGCAGATTTTTGTGTCAGCCTGGAGCTGTCGCAGAGATGATGCTGTCACCTGATCCAATGGTTCCTAGACTAGCTCAACCCCTCTCCCCCCTCAGAACACCTGCAAACATCAGCCAATTTTGCACACAAAAAAAGTTTAAAAAGTGATAGATGGTTACTCAACATTAACTCAAAGTAGGGCTTCTAGTGTAGCTGCCCCTATCCTGTGGAATAGAATCCCTTTCAAGATAAAACAAGTGCCCCTAACTGTATTTTCTGGAAACATCTGAACATATTTTTTTGTTCCAACAGATTTTCCCAGCTGGATAATTGGGTCTTTGGCAGGAGTGTCTATTTTATGTGGTTTTAGTTTTGTTTTAAATGGATGTGCTGTTTGCGTGTGTTTAATTGTTTTTGCTGTTTTTATGGTAGATCACCTTGAGACAATTGCATAGAAGGGGATTAATAAAATAATAATAATAATAATAATAATAATTATTATTATTATTATTATTATTATTATTATTTTAGCCACGGTTCACCTGATTTATACAATTATACAAACATTTCATAAAAGGGCTGTTTCCTCAGCATTTGCTTTTTATTCTATGGAGGTATAGCAACAGCATCAGGGACCCCCAGCCCACCCCCAAGGGCTGCAGCTATCAAACCTAGCTGCAAATATTTAAGTCTCTCACATTTCAGAAGGGCTGATTAATAAATTGAGTCTCAAATGCTGCTAGGTTGTGCCTCTGGGCTCAGAGAAGTCTAGAATGGACTGTCAGACATTGCCTCAGGGCACAAGGATGCAGTTTTTTCCCCCCCTGCCCTTCTGCGTTTCTGTAGTACGCCTCCTAATCCCACACAGCAGTTCCCAGTGAAATGTGATCTGTCACTGGGGAGCTCTTGCATGCAGTTTATGCGTCTGAATCTCTCTCCCCCACCTCTAGCTACACATACATACAATATCCAATGCAGTGGCTAATTCACGTTCAAAATGTCTGACACAGGAGGGGGAAAGTCACGAGGAGAAATATACATGACTCATTATTTCAAGACAAGAGATTATCTACTTTAATGACCATATAGAACTTTTCAAGTGGTAAAGATAAAACAGTCTGTGGCTTGCTGCAAATACCAAATTCAGAATTTGAATCAGCATCTCCTGTATTGTTCTGGTTTATGATACAGTACTATTTTATATTCCACATAAATAAACCTTGGGTGACATTTTGACCTCTTCTATAGCTTTTATATAGCTAAGAGCATCTTTCCCCATAGAGACACATATCCACTCTAAAAGTTTTTGTTTTAACAACCTCCACCTGGTTTACCTCACTGTCTTCCTAGAAAAATCATACATCTGAATATAATCACCAAGGAATGAGGTACCATTTCATTATAAAAGCTTGGCTAAGGACTTTTAGAAATTCTGAATTTTTAACATTCTGACTCTTCCAGCTCTGAACCAACTTTCTCAGAGATAAGAAAGTGAGATCTGCTGATTTCCATCATAAGTTTCTTAACGGAAAATTCTGAGACCTACATGCATGTGAGAGGGATGGCTAAACCTCCTCCCCCCAAAAAAAATTAAATGTGTTTAGATATGATGTGTGGAAGCTGTCAGCATTGCTTATGGCCAGCGCAGCCAGCATGGTGCCCTGCAGATGTTTTGGATTGCAACTTGCATCAGCCTTGGTCCACATGGCCAATGGTCAGGGGTGTTGATGGGGGTTGCAGTTCACAACATCTAGAGAGCAACATGTTGGCCTAGTAACCTATGGTTAATATGGATCATCTGAATGAATCAAAGAGTTGTAATGCAGCAAATGTATATATGTGCAACTCTGAGTTGGGTTGAAAGGAGCATCTTATCAAATGGAAACTACCAACTGAATCAAAGATGGGGTGCTATCTTATGAAATACATTGACAAACTGGACAAGAGAGAAGTCTCTCTCTCTCTCTCTCTCCTACACACACACACACAGTTGCAATAATTATTAGACTCCCATTGCAAATCAGGTCTATTATCAAAATGTACAGACATCCAGCTGTTTGCAATGAGCAAAGCAAACCAAAGCCATTGAAATAGCTCAACCCAACGGATGCTTTCAAGTTGCTCCCCCAAATTCAACTGAAATTGCATGTTCACTGTTGTGATTTTCCCCTAGCAAAAGCCACAGTGGCTTGATGATGAATGAATTGGCACGGTCATTTCTGGTGGGTGGGTAGTTTCCAAAGTGATGTCTTGCTTACAGATGCTACACAACACCAGGCAAATGTAAGAGTCATAGAATCATAGAATCAGAGTTGAAAGGGACCCTGAGGGTCATCTAGTCCAACCCCTGCAATGTGCGAGTCTCACCTAAAGCACCCAAGGTAGATGGCCACCCAAACACTGCTTGAAAACCTTCAAGGAAGGAGAGTCCACCACCTCCCAAGGGAGTTTGTTTCACTATCAAACAGCTCTTACCATGAGAAAGTTTTTCCTGATGTTTAGTCGATATCTCCTTTCTTGTAACTTGTCACAACTCTGGTTCCACCCACCACTTTTGCCTATGACCCTGCCCACTGCTGGCATGTGGTTTTAAAAAGATTCCCTACCCCTGTCTTAGCCCAATGCTGGACTTGAACCTTCTGCTGTTCTATCTGCTGTGCAACTGAATCTGACCTATTTGGCAAATGGGTTCTTCAAACTTTCCTTCCCCACCCCTCCCAACATTTCGTTCAGCATATGAAAAACTGGCAGGAGGGTGGTGATAAAGGCACACGGGGTGTGTCAAGGATCGTTATTTACAACTTTAGCGGCATTCTAGATATGATTGCCTGCTGGTAGTTTAGAGATGGACAAGACACCCCCTAACTCTGCCATAGGAAGCCTCCAGTGGTTTTGTATTCCAGATTTATGGAGTTATGGAGCAGCTCGTCCAGCTATACAACAACTCATCCATCCCTAAACTTCCAGCAGACATTTTTCTCTCTACTGCTAAAGAAATACATCTATAGGCACCCTATGAATAGAGGGGGGGAATGCATGCTATATTTTTAAGATGCTTGACCTACATTTGTCATTTGGGAGCTAAGAACTAAGCACAAGCCTTAAAAATAATAATTTAGCACTGCAAAACTCTGGCTGCTATTATGGGAACTGATCCACGGAGCAGAAGGGTGTCACATAAATCACTATCTGTTGGTGAGCACCGTATAAATTTAGGAGATAAAGGCAATTTATCGTTTAAATGATGTAACCATTAAACTATCGAACATCTGAGTTTAGCTGAGCTGTGTTTACTAATTCAGATGTCCCCTGGAGGATTCCTGAGCCTTCCCACAAAAGAACTTCAGATGTTTGGGATTACTGCTGCTGACTTTTGCCAACATCACTTACATTTCCTGTTTCTTGGAGCATCCTAAGCGATTAATTGCTGTTCTCTATAAAGAGGCTGAAGGACTTTAATGCTTCATCTTTTACACATGCAGCAGCATCCAGAGAGAGCACGGAAATTGTCAGCATGATGAAAGAAGTGTTTCTCTTGGTCTGAGCCAAAGCACTGCAAATTAGAACAAGCCGAAGAGGGCTATACTAACCTTTTAGCACATTTCCTTCCATGGTGCCATAGTGGTTGCACAATAAAAATGGCTGCATATTATTATTATTATTATTATTATTATTATTATTACAGTTGCAGTGGAGAATTAGAAAGAAATATTGCTCACAGGTAATTTTATATCCTAGATAAGAGCTTGGCAGCTAAATCAGCCCAAACTGGATACTTTAGCATCCCCAAAACAGCTGCTAGATTGTTGACCAGAACATCTCACCCCATCATAAGCAGCAGCTTGACTGGCTGCTGGTTCATTTCAGAGCAGCATTCAATGTGCAGACACAATTTCCCATGTCACACTGCGCCGGTCAGCCCACAATCTCTACGGGAGTGATCCGACCCATGGCTAGTAAGCCTTGCCGACCCCTGCTCTTATACATTTAAATCACATTTAAATCGCATGGCTTCCGCCCAAGAATCTTGGAGATTAGCTGAGCTGTGTTTACTAATTCAGAGGTGATTTCAGAACCACTGGCAGTAATCTTTGAGAATTCTTGGAAAACAGGTGAAGTCCCAGCAGACTGGAGGAGGGCAAATGTTGTCCCTATTTTCAAAAAGGGGAAAAGAGAGGACCCAAACAATTACCACCCAGTCAGCCTGACATCAATACCAGGAAAGATTCTAGAGCAGATCATTAAGCAAACGGTCTGTGAGCACCTAGAAAGGAACGCTGTGATCACTAAAAGTCAGCATGGGTTTCTGAAAAATAAGTCATGTCAGACTAATCTGATCTCATTTTTTGACAGAATTACAAGCCTGGTAGACGAAGGGAACACTGTGGATGTAGCCTATCTTGATTTCAGCAAGGCCTTTGACAAGGTGCCCCATGATATTCTTGTAAAGAAGCTGGTAAAATGCGGGCTAGACAATGCTACCATTCATTGGATTTGTAACTGGCTGACTGACCGAACCCAAAGGGTGCTCATCAATGGCTCCTCTTCATCCTGGAGAGAAGTGACTAGTGGGGTGCCACAGGGTTCTGTCTTGGGCCCAGTCTTATTCAACATCTTTATCAATGACTTGGATGATGGGCTTGAGGGCATCCTGATCAAGTTTGCAGATGACACCAAATTGGGAGGGGTGGCTAATACCCCAGAGGACAGGATCACACTTCAAAATGACCTTAACAGATTAGAGAACTGGGCCAAGGCAAACAGGATGAATTTTAACAGGGAGAAATGTAAAGTACTACACTTGGGCAAAAAAAATGAAAGGCACAAATACAGGATGGGTGATACCTGGCTTGAGAGCAGTACAAGTGAAAAGGATCTAGGAGTCTTGGTAGACCACAAACTTGACATGAGTCAACAGTGTGATGCAGCAGCACTTGGTAGTCAAGCACTTGGTAGCCAGCCTTCCTGGTTACTCAAGACGTAACATCATGAGAAAACTGCTCCTGTGTGTTGTTTTCACATCAGGAAGTGAGGATAGCTGGGGAGGCTGTACTGTACTAGATAAAGGTTGAATGGAAACGATGCCTTATGAGGAACGGCTTAGGGAGCTGGGTATGTTTAGCCTGGAGAAGAGAAGGTTAAGGGGTGATATGATAGCCATGTTCAAATATATAAAAGGATGTCATATAGAGGAGGGAGAAAGGTTGTTTTCTGCTGCTCCAGAGAAGCGGACACGGAGCAATGGATTCAAACTACAAGAAAGAAGATTCCACCTAAACATTAGGAAGAATTTCCTGACAGTAAGAGCTGTTCGACAGTGGAATTTGCTGCCAAGGAGTGTGGTGGAGTCTCCTTCTTTGGAGGTCTTTAAGCAGAGGCTTGACAGCCACCTGTCAGGAATGCTTTGATGGTGTTTCCTGCTTGGCAGGGGGTTGGACTGGATGGCCCTTGTGGTCTCTTCCAACTCTATGATTCTATGATTCTATGAGATTGCAGTTTACTCACTCACAGGGATAAAATTGCAAGCACAGTTAATACAACTAAAGCTCCCAGGATACTTTGGGGGAAGCTGTGTGCTTTAAATGTGGGAGTTGGAAAGCACATCAGCTAGTCCACACACACATCTCATTCTGGTGCTCTACAGGTATTTTGGACTACATCTCCCATCAACCCCAACTAGCCAGGGCTGATGGGAGCTGTAGTCCAAAACAGGAAATCTACTACTATAGTATTCTTGATAGGTGGCCATCCAACCTCTGCTTAAAAACTTCCATCGATGGAGAGTTCCTTGCCTTCTGAAGCAGCCTGTAAACTGCAGCTTTCTAGAAAGTTAAACTGTCATACTGGGAAAGGGCATGTGATTGAAGTCAAGGCACTGGGGTTAATCCCCATGCTGTTTTTTCCAGTCTAAATGTCATCCGCCGGGAGCTACTATTTTCCCTGTAAGATGGGAGTGGGAAAACGTTCCCCACCCCCCAGCAGCACTTTTCACCATGGGCAACCTTACAGGGGCCATATGTCACTGGTGAGTGCGGTCAGAGGTAAAAGTGGCTACACAAACAGATACGAGTCTTAACCTTTGTACGACAAGATACATTGCACCCACACAAAAGCCACACACACCTTCTTCCAGGCAAGCAGTGGCGTGTTCATAGTTCAAGGACACATATGAGCCAGCTAAAAACATTCAAGGAGAATGCAAAGGAGATTGGGGGGGATGTGGTCTGAGGAGATGGGATTGCCCTGGTCCTGAGGACTGGAAAGACAGTCCTGAGCAGGGTCATATTTAGTCCTCTGGTCAGAAATTCTCCACTCCTGCCATAGGGGAAAACATACAGATGCCCATCTCTACAGAATCCATAATGATTCACAGTGGGGTCAACAATTTCTAGCAAATATCATAGGAGCCTTTTGGATTATCTTGGCTTCTCCTGTGATAAATGCTAAGGAAGATGCAGCCCCATAACATATATAGGAAAGCATTTAGTACAGTGGTACCTCAGGTTACAAACACCTCAGGTTACAAACACTTCAGGTTACAGACTCTGCTAACCCGGAAGTAGTACCTCGGGTTAAGAACTTTACCTCAGGATGAGAACAGAAATCATGTGGCGGCGGCGGCAGGAGGCCCCATTAGCTAAAGTGGTACCTCAGGTTAAAAACGGTTTCAGGTTAAGAACGGACCTCCGGAACGAATTAAGTTTGTAACCAGAGGTACCACTGTAGAAACAAACAAAACTTTTATATTTCCAAGTCCTGGAAGAGATAGTCACACAAATTAAACTCCACACTCTTGAGAACATTTATATGAAGACTGGGAATCACTCTGAGGACAAAAATGTCAAAGTGCAAGAATATCTCTCTCCACCACTCATGTCTAATAGAGAGAGTGCTGTATTTTTCCGTCTATAAGACACCCCCTATTTTGTGGGATTCCAAATTAAGAAAACACCCCTAAGCACTACCCGTGTATAAGATGAGCCCCAGTTTTAAACCTAATTTTTGGGTAAAAAAACAAACAAACCCTAGTTTTATACACGGAAAAATACGGTATTTCATGGATACAAACAGCTTATCCCTACTTCGGAAGGTGGAGGCACAACAAAAAATATGAACCTGGTTAAGAGCAAAATTAAAACCATTAGTCATTTGCATTGCCTTGCAACCATCAACACAATTTTTCTGTCAAACATCTTGGCAGGTGAAGGTTTTGACCAGGTTACATCCCATCCATGAATGAAACCCAGAACTGTACACACAAAGCTAACCCACCAGTGTAGTCAAACGGAGGTTCAACAGCCCCAAAGTGATTTCTTTGCTGTTGAGCAAAAGCAGTTGCTATCCTAGTTCACACCAGAAAGTTTCTGTTATCCATACATCTTATTTCCTTCAACTTTCCTGTTGATCAAAGTATCACCTTCTAGTAATGCTTAGCAGAGACTATGACTTCTTGGCTGATGTATGCAAGCATTGCACTACTTGGAATTAACAGATGTTATTGCTTTTTCAAAAAGTGATCTCATCTTGATGCATTGCTTCCATTTCTCTAAATCCCTTTGTTTCCTACAGGAGGAATGAGATCAGTGATGCAACGTACCAGAGAAGGAAAGAGAAAAATGGAGGCTCCACGTCCTGTTCGTTGATGAGGCAGGCATGAGTTCTCATTCCATGGCTATAAAAATAAACTTGCCTAGGGAATTGGGGAGAAATTTGATTCAGTTCACTTCTAAATATGAACCCGGCTAATTCACACTTTCCAAAACAATATGCGAACCAAAATACAACCAATCTCTGAAATTCACACTGCCCCTGAATTTTGCAATGCAGCCAAGCAATGTGCAGCAACTTGCATATTCTAAGGTACAGTGTGCATGAGAATGCATATGTTAGTGAAAATAGCGTACGAAAGACATTAGTTTAGGGGAATTTCTCTGCAAAAATGCTTATTGGGCAAAGCTGCAGACAAAAATGTGTATAATCTGCACCAAAATGTTGATTAATTTTCAAAAAGAAGTTTATGCTTGGTGGTTTCCTGCTTCTAGTGTGATCACATTTTCACTGTTGTAATCAACAATGTTACTAAATGTGTAGGGGGTGTATGTAAATGGTTATGATTAAATGCATATGCATTAGGGCCCAGTTGTAAAGTTATCTGGATGGTTTACAAAATAAAAATGTTTACACGGACTTTCTCACAAGGTGGTGGACTCTCCTTACATTGGAGGTTTTAAGCAGAGCTTGGATGGCCACCTGTCTTGGATGCTTTGGTCGAGATTCCTGCATTGCTGGGGGTTGGGCTAGATGACCCTTGGGGTCCCTTCCAACTCTACAATTCCACGATTCTATGTGTAACCAATGCCTGGATGAAATGTCAAGCTAGAGAAAGGACTGAGCAATGCTTCCCATGGTTAGCAGGCAGGTGTCCCATGACCTGCATGGTTCAAACCCTTCATTATGGCTAACAAAAGCAAAACTATGCAAATATGCTTAATGCACATGCTTTAAATAGGCTGCAGAGTTCAGCTGTTCTTGGCGCAGAATTTGCTTTACCTTGATGTTGAGCAAACTGAGCCCTGGGCACTGCAAATATCTTTTAAAGATTAATTATTTTCACTGCTCCTCTATCAACCTTCCACTCCTCTCCAGCTGTTTTAGTGTTTTGCTCAGCCCTCCCCCATTTCCTGTCTATTTTGAATGTTCAACAACACTCCCTGAGCCATTGTCTGCATCTGCATTTCACCTTAAAAGAATCCTGAAGCATTTGGGTCTTATTGGCACTCTTTTCCTATATCTTCAAATTTCACTATAATACACTTCCTTCAGCCTCTGGACCAAATTTACTGCTGCTTACTCAAGCAAGAAACTTCCCAATGAATCTGAAAAGGAGACACATGTGTCCACCACTGGCGACTTGGCACCTCCCCAAGCACCACGAGTCTTGTGCGAAATGTCAGAGACCACTATCTTTCCATGATATTCTTCAGATATACCCCTTCTGAAAGATTTCAGCTTGGTTTCACACAACATCAGAAATTGATGATCTAGAACTGCTTTAGCTGGAAAAGAAATTATATACAGTAGACAGCTGAAGGCAAGAGAGAAGTTAAATAACGCCCTTTGTGTTGAACACCAGGGTTTATACTGGCTGCTTCTACTTCAGCAATTGGTGGCAATTTTCCAGTTCTCTCTCTCTCTCTCTCTGCAAAACCACAGGCTTGTTATGATGTGGCGGGAGGGTGGGCACGCATACCACCTTGAACTCCTTGGATACCTAGTGGTAGAAAGTATCATTGCGCCCAATTCAACTAACGTGTCCTGCAAGTGGAATGAAATCCATAGACCTCAGCCCTAACTCCCCCAGTTTAAGTTACATCTTGATCTGCCCCCCAGCCCCTTGGCTTTCCCCCCCTTCCTAAATATAAATATCCACCAAAAATGTAAGGGGACTGTGCCCTCTTTTGCCACCTTCTAATTTGGGTACTGGCATATTATTATTATTATTATTATTATTATTATTATTATTATTATTTGTATACCGCCATATACCTGTAAATCTCAGGGCAGTTCACAACATAAAATCACAATATAAAAAAAGAGAAAATACATAATAAAAGCAAAGACAAACCAATAATCTTCTCTTATGTTTCTTCTGTAGAAAGCAAGGTTTCATACATTCATTTTCAAAACTGTCTCCCGTTCAGGCACTTAGGTTGCACTAATTTTGCTGCATCACACTGCCTTGCTTGGGACTTGAGAAATTTTGCAGTGATTCCTTATTTTTAACTAGACTGTGGTTTCTACAGTAAGGGTGCTTTCAGACAACCTGTTTATTGAGCATCCTTCTAATTTGTTTGCAGCCAAACAAGGCAACATTAATCTTTCTTTCTTTTCTTTTTTTGCAACATTAATCATTTAATGAGTATTCATTCTGATCCATTTTACAGCTCATTTTCCAGTGCACTTTCCTTATCTCAAAAAGTCCATCCTTTTTTGGGATGTGGATTTGTTGCACAAGGCTTCCAGATCAACTATAATTGCACAAGCCAAATTGTCCAGTATGTTATTGAATCCCACCTGAAAATAGTGAAAATCAGGAAATGCCCTAGCAGAAAACAAAGGCCAAAGA
The DNA here is from genome assembly GCA_034641385.1 of Darevskia mixta. Classification (NCBI taxonomy): domain Eukaryota; kingdom Metazoa; phylum Chordata; class Lepidosauria; order Squamata; family Lacertidae; genus Darevskia; species Darevskia mixta. The sequence continues at coordinate 11,176,326 of JAWWNH010000063.1, forward strand.
AGCAATGGGAAGACACAGTAGGGTTACAATTGGTTTACAACATAATTTGGGCACCCCTGCAAAAAAATATCTGAAGGAGAGAGGCATGACAAATGCATATTAAAGCCTTTATTGGAAACCCTCTAAGTCAGCAGGAGAAGCTTCAGAAGAATTGGATTAAGTTGTGTACATTCTTCTGGCACATAGCTGTACCACTTCAGTTACGCTTGTGTTTTTGCTTAGCCAAAACAGAACATTAAAAAATTTCCAAGTAAAAGGGTTATCACAGAACTGCATCCAGTGGGAGTAACTGAGATGACATTCTAAAACGTTCTAATCTAGCTTTCAGCTCTCAAGTCTCTTGGAAATAAGTGTTCTGATTGGTTACCGGAAGCTGAACAGTTCATTTTAGAATCTACATCTTTTAGGACATGATGGTGGGGAAATTTATGGAATCAGAAGATGAGGTTTTAGACATATAAAATAAAAGCATCCTTGAGGCGGATGCATTTTTTTAGTCTTCTAAGTCCAAAAATGTTTTCCTTAGTATTAATATACAGAAGCTGGATATGAAGAAATACCTAGTGTATTAGGAAAGCTTTTCTGTTCTATGAGGTCATGTCAAGAAGCAGCCATATTATGAATCATAACAAATCTTTCACTTCCAGGTGCTCCCTTTGGAAAATATAGACAGGAGGAAAAATGGAAATTGTGAGGCACTGTTGTGTCAACTGTTCGGGATCCCCAGTACACATTCAAAATCCCCCGTTATTTACAATGGGCAGTAAAAGAGCAGTAGAAAGAAGGTTCATGGGAATCATTTTGTTCTCTTTATGAACGCCATGCATCCTGTAATTCATTCTCCTACCAAATATTATTTAAGTAACATTGTGTCACGTGAGTTTAGGCTTATGAGACAGGCCAGAAGCTTTGAAAGACTGTCCAAGTTGATAGCCTGAGGGAAAATGGAAATGGAAACAAAAAGGAAACATCATCAGAAATCCTAGAAGCTAAAACATTAAAATTATGAAGGAGTAAGACTGGGGGACAGCTTTGGGGAACACCCACTGCAAAATGGGTATTCTGTTTCAGCAGTATTTAAGGAACGCACAGCAGGGATAAAAATGTTTGCAATAGCTTCCCCTCTCTCTTGGACATTTTGCAAATAAGGGGTGGGGGAATCAGTTGACATTTCATACTTGACCACTGTAGTCCAGGGACTCAGCTACACTGGCAAAGAAAAAGCACTTAATAATAATAATAATAATAATAATAATAATAATAATAATAATAATTTATTATTTGTACCCCGCCCATCTGGCCGGGTCCCCCCAGCGACTCTGGGCAGCTTCCAACAAATATCAAAATACATTAAAATATCACAGATTAAAAACTTCCCTAAACAGGGCTGCCTTCAGGTATTTTCTAAATGTCAGATAGTTGTTTATCGCTTTGACCTCTGATGGGAGGGCGTTCTACAGGGCGGGCGCCACTACCGAGAAGGCCCTCTGCCTGGTTCCCTGTTCCTTTGCTTCTCGCAGTGAGGGAACCGCCAGAAGGCCCTCAGCACTGGATCTCAGTGTCCAGGCTGAACAGTGGGGGTGGTCCTTCAGGTATACAGGACCGAGGCCGTTTAGGGCTTTAAAGGTCAGCACCAACACTTTGAATTGTGCTAGGAAACGTACTGGGAGCCAATGTAGATCTCTCAGGACCGGTGTTATGTGGTCCCGGCGGCCACTCCCAGTCACCAGTCTAGCTGCCGCATTTTGGATTAATTGCAGCTTCCAGGTCACCTTCAAAGGTAGCCCCATGTAGAGCGCATTGCAGTAGTCCAAGCAGGAGATGACTAGAGCATGCACCACTCTGACGAGACAGTCTGCGGGCAGGTAGGGTCTCAACCTGCGTACCAGATGGAGCTGGTAGACAGCCGCCCTGGACACAGAGTTAACCTGCGCCTCCATGGACAGCTGTGAGTCCAAAATGACTCCCAGGCTGCACACCTGGTCCTTCGGGGGCACAGTTACCCCGTTCAGGACCAGGGAGTCCCCCACACCCGCTCGCACCCTGTCCCCCAAAAACAGTACTTCTGTAACAGTAATTCAACCTCAATCTGTTAGCCGCCATCCATCCTCCAACCGCCTCCAGGCACTCACACAGGACCTTCACCGCCTTCACTGGTTCTGATTTGAAAGAGAGGTTTATATGTGTTTTATATGTATTATACATTATGTAACACTGTGAAACCAGATGGCGCTGTGGAGTTCCATTTTTGCCAGCCTGATTGCTCATACAAAGATTGTAACACGTTTAACTGCAACGCTTCTTTGATGTGTCTAGATCCAGCCCAGGTTGCAAACAACCGCAAATGATGCCACCTCCAAAGACAGGGAGCCAAGGCTTTTGAAGGGAAAAGTAGCCTTGAAAAAGCCATATTCAGCCCCAAATTGTTTGCAGGCAATCATTCAATATAGCCCAAATTAAAATGCATCCTAGTTTAGCTGAGCTATAAATGGATTTAACGTTAGAGGTGGAGGGAAAAAGATCAAAGTCACTGCCTGGAGTTACACAAACTGAATAGAAAATTAACAATGCATGTTTGAATGCCATCATCTCCTCCTGTGGAAAAGGAGCTGTTTTTACGCATACAAAATCATGTCGTGTATCCATAGACACTTCTTGGAGGTATGCAAAAGTGAATACAAAAAGGTATTCATACTCCCTTTGGAAAAGAAAACATTTAAGATTTAGAGTGAAAGGCATCAGAACCTAGGGATTTAGAGCCCTTGGGAATCATTTTAGTTACTTTTTCAAAGTAATGAGAGAGATGAGTCACAGCTGTGCAAGTACCGTACAAAAGTCAATAAACTTAAAGGTTTACTATTACACATAAGCCATGGGTACACATAAGGTGTAGTATGTGTCTACAGATGATATCTGCCAAACAACAGCATTCAGAGCACATGAGATCTTTACAAAAACACAACAAAAGGCTTTACCAGACCTGCTATTAAATCTAAAAGCTTCCAGTTTCGTCAAAAGATGCCATTAATAATGCAGAAAAGCAGTATATTTTGTCTTGTCCACTTTAAACAAGGCCCCCCCACAAATTATAATCCAAATTATACAAGGGAAACACTGTAGGGTGAACAAAATAGGAGACCCACTGTTTCAGAACTGTGCTTTAAACTCACACGCCCTATTTTGCTAGCGAACACTGGGAAATAGGAAGCTGTTTTCATACCAAGCAAGACCATTGGTGCATCTAGTTCAGAATGGTTGACACTGAATGGCAGCAGCTTTCTGGATTTCCAGATGGGGAACTTCCCCATGCTGATACTAGGGATTGAATCGAGGAGCTAGGTATGCAGAGCTAGATGCTCTGTCGCTGAGCTATAATCCTTTAATCTGTAACAGAAGCTCATGGTGTTATCTTGGAGAAAGACATAGGTCAGTGGCAGAGGATCTGCTTAGCACACAGAAAGTCCCAGATTCAATCTCCAGCCTCTCCAAGTAGGGGCTGAGATCGACTCCTCACCTGAAACCCTGGAGTGCCTTTGCCACTCAACGCTGAGCTAGATGGATCCATCTTCTGACTCAGTATAATGCTCTGTATTGCAGTGTTCACTAGCAAAAGGTGACATGTGGGTTTAAAGCATAGTTCTATGTCTGTTCTATACCTGGGATACACTCGATTGCTTTCGATGCCTTGCTAATAGCACAGAAGAGAATCAATGGTATCATCTGTGCTGCTATAAGCAGGCCTTACGTCCCCACTCTCTCCTCTAGCTTTAAGTAGCCTCAAGCTGAGATACATCACCATCATATTTAACTGAAAGAACTTGAAAGGAAGCTACTTAGGCTCTGGATTGCATTGCCCAGAGTTTAAATATTCAAATATTAACTCATGTCTACCCCATAAAATGCTTTCCCCATTCATCTAGGAATCTTTTACAGTGGAAAGATAATATTTTTTTGATACAGAAGTGCACTCTTAAACTACTTGGCTGACCAAACAAGGATGAAAGGGAACACAGAAATATGTGTTCCCTTTCATCCTCTCTAAATTCTAATTTTAGCTTTTCCCAACCAAGCACCTAGCTTATATTTAACCCAATATAGCTTATGTTACCTATCTTTTATTTAACTCTATCTTATATTTAACCCAGCACCTAGATGATGATGATGATGATGATGATGAACATTTATATAGCACCATCAAATGGGGCCCCAGGATTGCTCGTGGAACTCAATGTGTAGCCTTGGAAAAGTCGTTATTTACTGCATTGAGCTGTTATGAAGATAATGCAGCATAACCACTCAGACCCTGACCTCAGATAAGGATGTGATTCAAGTGTGATGACTGAAATTCCCAATTCTTAGAGATCTTAGCCTTAAGTGATGATTGGAAAGCTGTCGTTAGAAGAACATCGCTGGCATAAGTTGTTCAATCTTGGTACGCTGCAGTCCGTTTCCTTTTTGAAACACTTCAATGGGATGCACAACAATATCAAAGCAGGATTTTACTCTGAAGTTTCTTGCCCCCAGACTAGTTTTGTGAGGAGGCACAGATGAAGGACTTCTTGATCAAACAAGCAGAACTTAACGTCACTGAGTGTAGCCTGGGGGGCAACCATGAAAATGAAGCAGGCGCTTCCCAAACAAAAGAGGAACAATGAAGTATTGATTTTCGTAAAGGAAGCCACATAAAGGGGAAATAATAACTGTGGTCACACATATATTTTAGGTGCAAAAATCGGGGCAATCCGATTATCAAGGCATACGTACCACATGGCTTTTTTCAAGGTACAGGATGACGATGAGGTTATTGTTAGTAAAACAAAATTCACAAGAGGGAAAAAGTTTAGGCAGCACATGTTTTGAGAATCACTTATTGTTTCCACTCACTTTTTGAAGCTTTTGTCTTTTCAGTTGTTTCAAAGTGTGCCAAGACATTTTAAAGATGTTATTAATGGACTATATTTTCCTGCAATTTTTAATAGAAACAAAAAGGGGGGGGAGAAGCAGCTTTAAGTTTCATAGGTAGCTGCTGTTTGCTGTTCATATTTTGCTGAATAAAAGGCATTAGAGAATTGTGTTAAAATCGAAGAGATATTTATAAGCATCTATATTTTTTAAAAATATGAGGAATGACTAGCAATAGGCAGTCATGAGATTTAAATTCAGGAAATGTTTTACCACACACACACAATTAAAGCACTTATATTCCACCCTTGTAGCATAATCACTCAGATATATAACATTACAGTTCAATAAAACAATGTCAAATAATGGCCAAAGAAGTCAGGATCAGCAGTTAAAAACATCAGTAAGACATTTTATGCCTTGTAAAATAAATGTCTGCTGGAATATAAAGGTCTCTGGTAATCAGAAAGATGGTGAGGGACCAATCACACTTTATGGAGTGAACTGTTCCATGATCTGATTACAGCCACTGAGAAGCTCTCAGATTCAGAATTTAAAAGGCCCAAAAACCCTCTGGGACCAAAGTGTACATTGGGTACTCTGAAATGAGAAATATTTATATATTTTGCTTTACATTTATATCCCACTTTTTCTATAAGGTGCTCAAGCTGGCACTCATGGTTCTCCGTATCCTAATTTTATTCTCATAACAGCCTTGTGAAGTAAATCAGAGAGTCTGTGAAGTAAATAAAGGTCTCCCAGTGAGATTCATGACTGACAATTTGAAACCGGGTCTCCCAGACCCTAGTCTGATGCTCTAACCACCATACCACACTTATTCTCACAATATACCCTAAAACATGTATACTATCACTTTCCTCAAAGAGCACAAGAGTGGCATTCCTCATGTTCTGCCTCAGTATATAGTATGTAATAAAAGGTTGTATTAAATGAAAGTGTATGGAGAATATAGAATATATGAAATCATATTTATATCAGAAGACAAAGAGTGAATATTATGATATTGGAAGTATAAACATGTAAGTATGTTTTGGATGAGGATGATGGTGGATAGAGAGATGATATGAAAGACCCAAGAGTGTAGAACCATTGCAAGTTAGCGTAGCTCATTCTGACCTACCTAGATTAATAATCTAGTCAGATAGAAAGATGCTTCCTATGTCCCAAGGAGATCAAAAACATTCAATGGTTGCACACCAGCTGTGTCCCAATGTTCTGAGCTCCAAATTTTCCTCTTCTGACCAGTGTAAAAATAAGCAAAAGTGAATACCTACACAGGCAGCATTCATACAATGTCATCAATCCACTCCAGTAGCCACAGACCTCTCAGTCTGGATATTCTAACTCGAAAGGTTGTAAGGAGCATGTTCTGCATACTTGTATAGAAATGCTTCTGCAGTATATGGCTGAAACATGCAGTGTGTTTCTATATTGTTACCTTTCCTCACACATCAGCAAGCCCTTCACCCTAGCACAGTAGAAGGGGACACTTCTGAAGTGTTTCATAAGAAGGTGCCATATGTGATCGGAGTACAGTGGTACCTTGGTTTACGAACTTAATCCGTTCCAGAAGTCCATTCTTAAACCAAAGTGTTCTTAAACCAAGGCGTACTTTCCCATAGTAGCGGGGGGACTCAATTTACAAATGGAACACAGTCAACAGGAAGCTGTTCTTATTCCAAGGCAAAGTTCACAAACCAAAACACCTACTTCCGGGGTTGCATCGTTCTTAATCCAAGTTGTTCATAAACTAAGCTGTTCTTAAACCAAGGTACCACTGCACAACTCCCAGGATCCTTGGCTATTGACTGTGCTGGTTGAAGATGATGGGTGTTGGTGTCTGACATCATCTGGAGGGCCACAGGTTCCCCAAGTTTGATAAACTTGCATGCGGTCCCAGTGCCTTGGTGTGCTTTTTACCTTTTTACCACTTCAGACACCCATGCCACTATGCTTCTCACAGCCTAGTGACAGAGCACACCATTGTGTACATAAATTTGCAATCGAATTCCACAGGGCCGATTGCCCCTTTCCAAAGAAACTTGGCTTCCACGAAACATAGTTCTGATAGAAATGTTGCATTTATGGATAGCATAAGATTTCTAATATTAACCAGGGCTGCAGTAGCACAGGGTAGAGGAAGAGATAATGGACATGCCATTCGAGCTGTAGAATGACATCAGAAGGCTTTGCCATGGAAGGAGACATGGCTGAGAAATGCCAGATAAGTGTATCTAGCTCTGACATGGAAGCTCTGGAAGTTATTTAAAACATCACTTTTGATTTACCGTATTTCAATCTGTGGGCCATGCGTATTACGAGTAGGACTGTTGCCAGGAGCAGACACAGCCCCCAAAGCTCCAAGCCAAACGGTTTGCAGTAATGCATTTGATGGGGTTCACATCAAAATGTAGCTTTTCCAAAAACACCCAGGAGGAAAGCTGCCAAGAATGGGGTCTCCATTCTGTTCCACGTAACTTGAAAATAATGGCTAAATGGAGCGATGCGACAAGAATATGCTATATCATGCCAACAATCTCCCCCCCCCTTATTGTTGCAGATTTTGTCTTAAGAATATTGTGATGAACTATTCTTTGTCTTTAAAGAGGGAATAAGAAAAGGATGTGGCTTTTGCTTTTTATGTGGGGTGGTTAAAATGAGACCACCAGGAATAGCCATTCTAAGAATCCATTTTTATTGTCTATGAAACATTCTACTGGATATCCATTTGAAAATAAATGAGTCATTTCCAGTGTAAGTTCTATTCAGAAAACAATGGACATGACACACTTGGGTTCATTACTTTCAGTGAGTCTACTCTAATTTAAAGTGTGTATTAAAAATGAAGAAGCATAGATGCAGTCAAACATTTAAGGAATTATGACCTATATTCCTTCTGGGAAACATGGTCTGATTGCAGATTTAAAGCCATGCCTTCATTTTTTTCTTTTTATTATTAGACAATGTTTCTTTCTTTATCTTCCCCCTCTTGGCTCAACATACTACAGATGTATATTTGCCTATTTATTTTTATTTAATTCAACAAATGAACACAGTGGGTGAGGTCCAATGTCAGACTAGTGCAAGAGGTTGGAGAATTATCACTGTTGTGGAAATGACTGCACAAGTAAGCCATGGGCTGCACAACAATTTTCACAACAGCAAGAAACCAATTGCAAGCAATGAATTACAAGCAACCAATTCCTGCTAGGGAAATGTTGTATGAGCAGGTTGTTGCTGCTACAATTGTAGATCTCCCAGCAACAGTGAGCAAATTTCCCTGCGCCTCTCATCTTGTTTCTTCTTTGAGGTTAAGAGGATGGCAAAGGAGAACCTGCCTACAAGGTCTGTTTTATTCTAAGGCCATACAAAACAGAGATCCCAGAAGCTGAACTCCATCATATTTTATCCACTTGATTTTGTCTAAAAGGTTCATGCCTACAAGGAATGAATAAATTTGGTCTATGCAGTTACTCATACTTTGAGGATTCCTCATCCAATAAAGGACAGCACAACCTGTCTCTGCCTTCTACTATGTGCTGCCAGTTTTTTATTCTGTGAGCAGTCTCTTGGGAGTTGGCCACCCCTGTTATAAGAGATTCAAAACACTTTGAGACTTTTTTTTTACCCCATTTGAAGTTACGAAGGTCAAATATAATTAATTTCAGAACTGATATACAATTAAAGAGCTGAAGAATTTTTGGACTAAGTTTTATTTACAGATCACAGTGATTTTCATTGTGCAATGAGGACTGACTTATATATTTGTACAGTACTTATACACATGAGTTCAAACAAGCAAGCAACTTCTCCGACATCAGTCCAAGTCAGCATTGGAAGTCAAATCTGTTCAATTTGGTTTTTTACACAAATGTAACTATCCCTTACTTACTGTACAACAGAGTATTTATAAAGCTGTCATGTTTGCCATAGAAAAGTGCAAAACATAGGAAATCTGTACACAGTACAGTACAAAGGAATTATGCTACAGTTCTTGAAAGCTGAAAAATTCTGTAGTATAGGAATAACTGAATCTTAATTTTCCAGGATGGCAAGATGACTGGCTTGCTATTTTCCACTTTCCAAGATCTGTCCATCCAGTTAAACAGTTTAGTACCTACATTTCAATAAATTAAATTTGCTCTTCTACAGATCACCTTTGTTAAATTCAACAACAGCACAAACGTTTGAGCAAGCAAGTACATCTAGGCAATTTAAGGCATGACCCCCATTTCAATTATACTGCATCATGTTTGGTTACAAAATTATGCCCATTATCCACCTTATAATTGAATACAGAGAAGGCTGTAGGGGCGATTTGTTTTGGTTTCATCCATATCACGAAAGCTGTGTGTTGATGTGAAAAGGGGAATTTTTGTTTCGAGTCTCTTAAAAAAGATCTAACCATTATAAAAATAAGGCATGAAGAATAAGAGTTCTAAGAAAAATAAATCAATAGGTGTATGAAATTTTTTAAGTGCAATTTAGGAGAAGCTAGGGCTGTGAAATGAATCTGTGGCCTGCCACATGTTGTTTGACTATAAACCCTCTCATTCCTGATCACTGGACATGAGGGTTGCAGCTAATGAAATTTGGAATCCAACATCTGGAGAGAAACAGGTTTCCTCTTCCTGGCATATAGGACTGCAGTCTAAGTTAAGCCCTCTTCGGGCATTATAGCTCCCATATAAAGCAACATGGGAGCAGCAAAACTGGGCTGTGGTTCCAGATCACATGGAAGCTTTTGTGTGCACCTCTGTATTTGAAAAGGTACACTTCCCTGTAGATGCCATGCTGTATGTGCTGACTCTCAGGGGCATAGATACTCACTGATCCTGCATTGCTCCTTCACAGGGGCTATAATGCCCGAATAGAGGTTTAGCTGAACTTGACACCCACTAATTTCAGTGATAACCAAGTCAAAGCTAAATTGTTCAATTTACTGGGCCAAGTTCAACTAACTCAGTCTGGATCCAGCCCAGTTTCTGCAGCTCCAGTTGATATCTTTAATTTATTCATTTCATTTATATAAACTGCCAATAACTATTTCCCCAGGGAAGCTTACAGCAGAAAATAGGAAGATAAAAGCACAACACCCACATTGCATTATCACTTTTCGAAGGCAGCCTTTTGCTGTTTCCAGCTTGGTGGTATCCTGCTAAATTAACCATAAGGCAGGCTTCAGACTTCAGTGCACAATATTTACTAAGCATAACCAGTGCCTTGTGAACAGATGCACCAGAACAGTCCCTTTATATTGTTGTTTATGCTAAGGGAAGCTATATTCTAAAATGCACCTGTCGTTCATACAAATGAAGATTCAGTTTCTTCCTGTGCAGAATTTAATTTACAATACATAATTGATTTCTTTTATGGACGATTAACTTGCCAAATGAAAGCCACAATTATCTGGTATAACTTTTACAGCTAAGGAAATGTTGCTGTCCTACTTACTTATGGGAAGCACTATTTCAGTATTTTTTTTTCCTTGAGAAAGAAGCTGTAATAGTATAACTGAATTCAGAGGATATAAATTTATGGAATAGCAGACCAACTCGTAGAATACATTGGCTCAATTTGCTTATAACAATAAGGCAAATCATGGCTTAGCATGAACATGCATACGCCCACAGAAGAAGCTGTTCCATTCTTCCTGTTTTGAGCTACCCATGGTTTGGCTTAGTGTGTCATGCAAACCTGGGCTCATTGTTTCTTCTGCTTCAGACAAATTATGAGCTGCACCAGGGTTTGTTCTTGGTTTACAGCTCACAACCTCCTGTCCGGGAACATGTGCATTCATGCCAAGTTGTGGTTTGGCTGAGTGTTATGTGCAAATTAAGCAGTATGTCTTCCTGTATCCACTGTTTTTCTTGCTTAGCATGGTTCCAACTGTTAAAACTGCTGCAAGCTAGAAACAAACAGAAGTACTCTGTTTGCAAGCACCTTAATTTACTGCACACCAAATGCCAAGATTCTGCAACACAGGAAGTCAAGATTTGGAAGGTTTATCTCGGAAGAATTACGCAAGACACACAAACGTTGTGTGTTCAGAATCAGCGGATGTAGTAACAGCAAAACAGCCACTTATTCTCTGGCAGATAGATTGTGCTAACTGCGAAAAGTACAGAAGGAAAAGCACTAGAACTCATTTGATACTGGGTAGGTGACAGGAAACTGAAAAGTTTCAGTCCCCTGCCACCTGCAAGACACACTATCTCCTCTTTTTGGAGTCAGTTTTCCCCACAATGTGGTCTTAAAAAAAATGAGATATTATGTACAGTAAGAGAAATATGGTTTTTTTTTTGTAGCATCTCAGGTTCAAATAGTCACAGTAAAGGTCTGTGGGGAAAACTGACCAGAAGAGACCAGAAAACTGGACAAGTCTTTACATTTATAAATTGCATATGCATGAGCCACCTAACAGTGAGGATTTGCAGACTACGGGGAGAAGAATCAGTCATTGATTTTTTAAAACAACTTCTTCAAATGTACAGACCAAACATCTATAACCATGATAGGTGTCTAAAGCCATCATTGGAGAGAATTTCACATACAATAAATATTTCTCTGAATGCACAACTGCTGAAATTTTATTTTTAAACATACATGCCAGTTCAAAGTTAAGCTTGCCAGAAATAAGTAAGCTTAAATCCTAGTAGTGGCACTAGGTTTGAACAGCTCAAAGAACTTCTACACATCAGAACCCTTCATATGTTGGATTTCCAACTCTAGTCAGTCCCAGCTGATATGGCCAATGATCAAAGGAATGGGACTTGTAGCTCAGCTACATCTAGAAGGCCACAGGTTCTCCTTGCCTGTTGAGCTCAACCTTGGGATCTTGTAAATATATAGTCCTAATTCTACATATTCTGGTTTATTTCAGCAGTATAAATGGCATTAATTGACATGTAGAAGATTATACTTCAGAATCTGAAGAATTTTAATTTACACACAAGGATGTTCATTAATTTTCATGATGATGACTCAGAAGACCATGTGAATAGCCTTGTTTCCTGAAGTGATACTTATGTAACGTGAAATCTGATTGTAGCAGTTGATCTGTGGTGAATGTTTCATGCACCAAGCCATCACCTTAGGTTGCAGTTATTCAGTGATGGTAATTCATGTATGAAACAGTGCATACGGCAGAAGATTTATTTAGATGATCTTCAGGTCCCTGTAAGTGCAAAGATTCTAAACCTAAACTCAGAGAACACATCTTACCAACAGGTACGATCTTGCCATGATTTCATATAGTTAATGAAAAACACTTTACATAGTCTGCAGTAATCAAGAACCATGATTTGCATGGACATAATTTCAACTCAACTTCATAAAGAAAACATGATGCAATCTAAACAAAACATACAGGCCCTTTATCTTTCAGCTTTCAAATAGTAGGGCTGCAGGTGTGGAGCACTGGAAATGTTACTATTTTCTCAAAATTTACTTGTATATTTCTTTTTACAAAGAATTATAAAACGTATAGAAGATGCTGAAAAACCTATCGATCATTTTAAGATTTTCTTCTTCTAGGGGGCATCTTGAAAAAACATTTAAGAATAAAAACCATAGACTCTGTAAAGTACAAAAATTTACATTTCAGCACAGTTTCTGTGCCTTTTTCTGTATTGATTTCTTTATATACACATATTCTAATCTGTGCTTTAAATGACAATCTTAGTATAAACTTATAAAGTTAGTCAATGAGATAACTATGCAGAAATATTTGGGCATAGCAAGAAACAAAACTAAAAATAACTGTTCCTTTTTTAAAAAAAAACCCAAAAAACTATAACAGTTTCAAAGTCTACACCTCAGGGTAGGCGCTTCAGTATTTTAGTTTACTGAACTAATGCCAAATCCATAGAACTAAACTTATTGATCCTTTCCCAACTTTTAACATTATTTCTTTATGAATAACATTCTTTCACTTGTTTCAAAGAAATTCTTCATAGCTTTTTTCAAGTTCTTCTTTGCCGGTACCCAACTAGCACATTAATAATCTTCCAGTTTCTACAAAATAAATAAAAACAAGTGTCCGATTAATTGATATTTCAGAGTAGTAGATACTTGAATCTCCTTATTCAAAGTTCTGGAGCTTATGCACTGTACAGACATAACCACAAGAAAATCTCTGCAAGAAAAGATCACTTTCTTTTTTCATGCTGCTCTAATAACCACTATTTTAAAATGCCTTTATAGATTAATAATAATACTAATACTACTACTAATAATTTATTACTTATACCCCGCCCATCTGGCTAGGTTTCCCCAGCCACTCTGGGCGGCTTCCAACAAGAGATTAAAAATACATTAAAACATCAGTCATTTAAAAACATTCCTAAACAGGGCTGCCTTCAGATGTCTTCTGAACATCAGATAGTTGTTTATCTCTTTGACATCTGATGGGATGGCATTCCACAGGGCGGGTGCCACTACCGAGAAGGCCCTCTGCCTGGTTCCCTGTAACCTGGCTTCTTGCAGTGAGGGAACCGCCAGAAGGCCCTCAGCGCTGGACCTCAGTGTCCGGGCTGAATGATGGGGGTGGAGACGCTCCTTCAAATATACTGGACTGAGGCCATTTAGGGCTTTAAAGGTCAGCACCAACACTTTGAATTGTGCTCGGAAACATACTTTCAGTATTGACTTTCAGTCAAGAAAGTTCTCAAGGAATTACTTTTTACCAAAGGGAAAATCAGTATCAAGTATCAGTACCTATAAAGTACGAGAGTGGACATTCATAAACGCTATCTGCTGAAAAATGCATAAGTGCAACAGGAATGAATAAAAACATTACGATCATTGTGGATGCTTTTACAATGAAGAGGAAGCAGATCTGATCCTTTTCATTTCCTTACCCCCAACAGATAATTTTGACAAGTGAGTGGACCTGGCAACCTGCCAATCGTGTGACATCACAATGTCAGGTGACCTGTTTTCACCAATGTGCCTTGAAATCCACCCATGAAGGCAAATGTTCAGTGCTTTGCAAGCCCTGAGAATCAGCTGATCATTGGGACTTTGTGTGCCTGCAAAGCCCCCTTTTGGCCCAGCTGCATCTTTACCTGCCTCACAGCTGATACCATATATGATAGGTGTGGCTTGGCAAGGTGGATCTAATTAGGTCATGTGCCAGAGTTTTCCTATAGATGCTATAATGGAATAAAAAGGAAGTCGAACTTAGGGAAGATGAGTATGCAATACCTTAATGACATTTTGTGTCTCACATTTAGAAGTTCTTGAAAATTTCTAAATCTTTAGGAGGTACAGGAGGCATTTTGTTCCAGTCATCTTCAGGATAAGCTTCAAAGTTGGATGTATCACCATCATTTGATACCTTCGGGACTATAGGAGGCTGAATTAAAAAAGGAAAATAATAATAAATTTAAATCCCATGTCAAATGAAGTATAGCTTAGAATTTTTCACACCCTCCCCAATTTTTTTGCTTGGCATAAAGTTAGCTCATTATCACAGATTAGTTTTAGCACAATTGCTTGGACTGATCAGTTATTTATCTATATTACAGTACATTTATATCCCACCTTTCTTTCATTATGGAACTTAGGTTCCTATCTAGGCTCTGACTTGAACCCAAATCTGCTTTGCTCCAGCTGGGTGGATATCTTACCTGCCTTCTGGGAATCCTATCACTAACTTCTTTTTGCCTATTGGAATCCTAACTGATAGTAAGTTTGGGAAATGTTTGGGGTGATGGCTCTGGGATTTCAACATAAAGAACTCAGGCATATGACCTTCACTATAATTCTAGGACAACCTTCCCAACATATTTTTTAAGCCAAAAAAGAATCAAATGACGCAGAAGTATAATGAATTATCTCAAAGCTGCATTTGTTTTTGCACAATTCACCTTTAATTTTCTCTGTGGTACAGCATCCCAGTCTACAGACCTGAACCATCTGTGCCTCTTCACATCATCAGCTCCATTCTTTTGAAGAAAAATCAAATTAGATGTTTATTCACTGACATGAAATGCTAAAATATATTCCAGCAAACACTTTATGCAGACCCATATGTATTTCTGCCATCTGTATTTTGAGGGCACACTGTAGTGCACACACTCCAGTTCACCCAATTTTTCTGGTTCTCTCTTAAATACTGGATTCCCCAGCAGCTTTTCCTGTACCGAATTTGGATTCTGCTGGTCACAAATCATCCTTTTACATACCGAATGCAAGTAATATTGTGAGATTGGGACTGATTTCTACAAAGCATATACTGAGTAAGGTTTTGATTCTTTTACCCTTAAGTAGCAGACCCACATGCAACAGTACAAGTTTTTGAAACTGATCTCAAATTTGAAATTGGTATACTGTGGGTTGTTCCTTTTTGAGGAACACATGACTGGAGTCCTATTGAATGCACAGAACTGTACACAGTATTCCTAATGCAGATAGATCACAGATTGGAATAGCAGCAGTTTCATTTTAAAACTGTCTGCTAATGATCTCCGGCATGGAATTTGCCTTTCTCACAGCTGCTTTCTACATCAAATCAACATCTCCATCAAACTATCCACTATGACCGCAAGGTTTCATTCCTAGCCAAGTCACTGCCAGTTTAGGTCCCATCAGCATATATGTGAAACTAAGGTGTTTTGCACTAACGTGAGTAACTTTATGCTTATTTACACCGAATGGCATTTGCTACCTATTCACTCAAGATTGGAGATGCCTGTTTGGAACTTTTTGCAATCCCTTTTTGTTTTAGGGATCTTGAACCAGGGCTTTCTTTCTGTCTGGAACTTTCTGGAACTCAGTTCAGGCTTGGCAGGGGGTTGGACTGGATGGCCCTTGTGGTCTCTTCCAACTCTATGATTCTATGATTCCTCTCAGGTGGGCACCATTACCAAGAGAGGCATTCATGGTGAGTTCCGGCACCTCTTTTTCTAGCAAAATACCATTGCCTTGAGCCCCACTGCTCACCCCTAACTCTAGAATGATAAGCCTTTCCCACATTTAATAATAAATTAATAAGATCCCTCCCTCCACAAAATAAATTGAATGTATTGGAATTTGGTTTTAAGCAAAAAGAGCATTTCTGGAAACTGAAGACAAGGAAAACGTTTTATGCCAATGGTTAGGATTTGCTGAGATTTAAAAGTAGCATTTAAAGCTTACCTTCATGTTTCCTAGCCGCCTTGTTCGGTCAACCACAAGAAGTTTTTTAATAAGATCCCTGGACAAGGAGTGGGGGGAAATTAGTCAATTTTTGAAGTTGTATTTGAGTTCATGATGACAGAAAATATATAAAAAGTCATCTAATAATAGTGAAAGTAAAAGTAGTACGGTAGTAGTAGTAGTAACGTAATAAGGCTAACATTTTTCCTGCAGTTATCAGCTTTCAAATGGAGAGAGATTGTAGCTTGAGCAACAAACCTCCAATGCTTAATACTCCAGTTCAGATAACTGGGGTGCAGCTGGGGAAGGTGAGCAATAAATCCACCTTTCAACACACCTTTGACAGGGATGCAGACAGGGTAACTGAAAACTGAGTCACCAAGAAAACATATGGGGAGGGCAGGTACATATTTCACAATTATTAAATTCTTCGCTGATCTACTCAAACCATTTAGTCAGCATTCCAGTTTGATTAAGTGACCCTTTATAAATACATATTAAGCACACAGCTGCCACCGACTGAACTAGTATAGTTGTATCATTTTTCAGCCATGTAATATATAGTTCCTACTCTATTAATCCTTGCTGCAGACTGGGGAGGGGCATGGTCTGGGGGAGGCATTTCCTGCAGAGAGGTCCCCATACTTGCTCGAGTGGTTTAGGAGCAAAGAAACTGTGCAATTGGTGAAGGTCGAGCAGACACCTTTAAGATATTCTCTGTAAAGTCCACTTGGACTCTCAAGTCCACTTGGCTGAGTAGGGCTATGACCCGATTGCTTACATAAAATATAGATAAAAAGGTCTTGCTCGGGTTTCAGTTCACACTGGAAAGCTTCCCAAAGCTTTGTCAGGAAAGCTCAGGGGGTCTATGCTTCCCTTGTTCTCAAGGGTTGTCAGTTTCCCTGAGCTGTGCCCTATATGCCAGCTCAGGGACGACAGAGCTCCCTGGAGTCTTAAAAATAGGCTCTGTCTGAGCTATAGAAGGCACAGTAATGTCAGATTTTATGAGATTTGCTAAGCTGTTGGGTGGAAATCTTCCATCAAAAATGCAAATTGCTATATGAAAACCAGAACTAATGCTACTAATTAGGCCCGGCTCTAATTAAAGTTAAATATTTAAAACTCTGAGCAAGCTTTCTGAATTCACATTAGAGCCCCCTAGAATTTAATTAATGTCAAGCATATAAATTAGAGCGTTCTCCCCCCAGAATCCATACAGTGTGCACTGTGCAAATAAATAGTGGCTGCATGTGACAAGCGGCTTAACACACTGTACTTTGAATGACAGTTTTAAAGTAATGCTAAGGTAGAACCTAAATAGAATAAACCGGTGATTTAAGGTGAATGCACTTACTTTACATATAAATCCAGATGCCTGGGGAAATCTATTTTACCAGCAAGAATCTTCTGATATATTCCAAAAGGGTTGTCATCAAAGAATGGAGGAAACCTAATCAACAGGAGGAAGACACACAAAACCTATAAGTTTAAAAATCTTTAAAAGTATTTTGCAAAAGCCGTAGCCTATTTTAAATGCCATCTGCTTCCCAATATTAGACCTGCAATTATTTATGCATACAGCTGTACTGTACTTACTGAAGTCCAGAAAAGTGACTTCTAAAACACATACATATATTGACTACTTCTGCTGCCCCTTGGCCTGGTGTAAACCAAAGAATACACTTTCTAGAAACATACATAAAGCATAGAGAATGACCGTATGCTTATACCATGCAATGAGTGACAAAATTATGAATGGGTTTTTTAAAAAACACTTTGGGTTGCCTTGCAGCCTTTGCCCTCTGAAGCACCCTGCGTCACAGTGAAGTCAATCCTCTTGTTAACAGGTTGGGTTTTTGTTTTTTTGCCTTGGTGTATGCATTCCTCACAATTGAGGTACAGGGCATCTGTTAAAGAAATAGGTCTGATTTATTAAGTGCTAGCTTGTGATGAATAGGAGTCTGATCATAAAGCTTGCTATTCTAGGAAGAACTGGGGTGGCATGTTTTAAATACTGGCGAAGCAGCATATCTGTGCCATGAGGATATTACTTTAGTTAATAAACTTAGTACAAATATTTAGCACTGAAGAATAAAGGAGCTCTAACAAAACACCCAAGACCTCTTCAGAAACATGTTTTTAAGCCTTAGAGCCTCATGTGTCTTGTAAATTTTGTCCATCTTGGGAATAATTCCTCCTGCTGTTCCAATTTAAGAAATCAACTTCATGGGTATTTTGGAATGGTTGATGTTATGTAGTAATAGATCAGTTAAAAATGGAAAGTGTTTGTTTTATTGTTGGAGAAGTCGACTCCAGTCTAATGGCTAACACTATTGGGGGGGGGGAGGGGGGAAACCTTTCCTTTCCAAATCAGTTAGGTGGAATTGGAAAGTATCTTTCAACTACCGGTAATTCCTCAAGGTCAAAAGAGCTCGGGGTATACCTCTTCAAACAGCAACTCCCCCCCCCCAATTGCTGGAGCGGGGTGGGGGGGGGGAGAGATTTATTCTGCTTAATGGAAGAAAAGGTCAGAAATACCTAAGCGTTGACCATACCTAAGCCTTTAAGATAGCCTAAAGTAGCTCTGTGAACCATTTCCAAGTTAACAGACAATATATTTAGTGAATGTGCATGAAGCAAATATGCTAATTCAATAATTTTGCCACTGTCCTTTAATCTCAGCCATTCTTCCTAAATGAAGATAGTGCAATACAATTACTTAATAACCAGAATAAAGTGTGTTGAAATATAACTACCCCTTAGTCTGCGACTGGACTTAACTGTCAGGGGTCCTTTACCTTTACCTTGTTATTCTTCAGTTAGAATGGAAAGGCTCAACTGAATGCTTGGAAAGCTAATTCTGTCTTTTTGATTATTGAACCACAGCCATTTTTATCTTTGCTCCATTCTAAAAGCTTTGAAGGGCTCTGACAATTACATAAAACTAAACATTAAAAATGAAAAAAAGCCCAAATAAAGCCTAGCTGGTGACTTGGAACCAAAGTGTCCTAATCCTTATTTCTGGAGCCACAAGGATCGTTGTTGCGTATTTTTTTTAAAAAAAGCTTTTCTCTGAAGGAACACTGTTGAAGTAAGGTGAAGAAGAAGAGCTGGTTTGGCAAGCAGGCAAGAATGGAGTAGCCAGCAAAAAGCATAGTTTATAGAAGCGCATTTGTAAGAAATTGTTTTATACAGTCGTACCCCAGAAGTCGAATGCCTTGCGACTAGAACGTTTTGGCTTCCAAATGCCGCAAACCCAGAAGTGAGTGTTCCGGTTTGAGAACGTTATTTGGAACCTGAACGTCCGACGCGGCTTCCGTGGCTTCCGATTGGCTGCAGGAGCTGCGCCTTGGTTTCCGAACGTTTTGGAAGTCGAATGGACTTCCAGAACGGATTCTGTTCAACTTCCGAGGTACGACTGTATATGCACAGACAAAAGTCATCCATGTCAACATTGTAATTTGGTTACTTCCAGTATAGGCTAGCTGCATTTTCATGGGAAACACAACGACGGATTAAAAGTTTGTGTGTCATCTCCAATTAGAGAGAATATAGTTCCATAGTTCCCCTCCTCCCTTACCACCTTATTATGAGTACCGCTAATACAACATCACAACAAGTTAGGGACAAGAGAATGTACAATATTGTATAGTTCTTAGGTCAAGATAACTGTGTGCATTTCCCCCCAGAAATGCATAATGTGACAATGAGTAGAACTAGATTGTTATACCTTAAAAAAAAACAAAAAACCACCATTGTAAAACAAGCCATCAAATTTAGGGCTCCCCTATAAAACAGCGAAAGAAAACGATACAAATGGATAGCTTAGTTGGTTAGAGTATAGTGCTGATAACTCCAAGACTTCATTCCCCATATGAGACAGCTGCATATTCCTTCATCGCAGGGGGTTGGACTAGATGATCTTCAGGGTCCCTTCCAACTCTATGATTATATGGTATGGAATGTTACAAAGTGCTCATGTCTTCACTTCCATATATGAACTCAAGCAGAGGGGTGTGGAACCTCAGGTCTGAGGGCCAAATATGCCCCATTAGGCACATTGCCACTTCTTTCCACAGGACAACAGGCAGGGCCGTCTTACCCATAGGCGCTAGAGGTGCAAGGCACCCGGGCGCTGGGCTCTCAGGGGTGGCAGGCTGAGAGTCCGGGGCCAAGATTTGGAGTCCGGGGATTGGGAAAAGCAGACAGCCGCTGCCAAACGGAGCAGAGCCCGTCAGAGCACCACAGCCCTTCTGCTGCGGCACTGAGGCAGCCGGCTGGCTCCACTCTCCTGCGCACCTGGGATTGGCGGGCAATTGGAGGCCCGCCCAGCGCACGCTGCTTACACGAGGCGCCTGGCTTCGCTTGGGCTCGATTGTTGTTGCGCTGGGCTCTGCTTGCCCACCCACCTCAGGTGCCCGGCCCCGGCCTTGCTCTGCTGCCACCGCCTTGGGGTCCTCTGTCGCTGCTGAGGCAGTGCCCCCCCCCCCTAAAAAAAGGTTGACAACTCTGGGCAGGTGGATCTTTGCAACCCGGCACCGCATATCCTTAAGACGGCCCTGACAACAGGTCTCTCTTGTCTGCCCTTCAAAAATGCCCAAGCCAAACCCCTCAATGTTAGCTCTGGGTGGGTGAGTTTTTGCCTGGCTGAAATGTATCCTTGAACTCCTAATGCCTTTTGCTTGTGCGGGCGGAGGAGGATGTTGGTTTCTGTAGAAACCAGGCTACTGTACGAATTGGGAAATGTACATCTGTTGTTCCTCCATCCACTATTGCCTCTGGCCTCACTCATCACTGGAATGTGGTCCTCAAAAGGATGCCCAGAAGGAAATGTGGCCTCTGGTCCAAAAAAGGCTCCCAACTCTGCTCTAGTACTTGCCTACAGGTTGAAATATCATTAGTGTATCTTCCAGTTCAGGGATAATGCATGTGAAAGGTTGCTGTCACATACTGAAACAACTGAGAGAGCTAAAAAAATAAATAAAAATTGAAGTTCTCCAGATTTTAATAAGTCCCTCTAGCCTGCCCTTCCCTTTAAATGATGTTTTCCTTTGTCACATAAGTTTGGTATCAAGCTAGCACAGCTGGAGTTTAGGAATTGGTTCTTTTAGTGTGCCGTCTGCTGACTGCAGTATTGGGACCTGTGAGCCAAAGCAGAAGTGGAATTTTCTTTTATTAATGGAAGATTCCATCAAGCAAGCTTTTCAGATTCTTTAAACATAATTCAGAGTAAGATACAGCTCAGATCAGCTTTAAAAGCCCATGGTATAATATTCTTTTGATGTGCATTTAATCAGGCAACACCGTGTGGGTGTGTTAAAAATACTACTTAGGAAATTGCTTCTATTTTTAAAAAACATGTCTGTGCCTCTTTAGCTGATTTGTAGAACAGATTCACAGTAATGTTTCTGCAGGAAGTACTTTGATACTAGCAGACCACATGTTGGTTTGACTTGTTGATCTCTTTTTCAGACTGTTTATGAAAAGCATACAATTCTGACAGAAGCCTAATGAATCCATACTATTCAGTGGCATTATTTTTAATATTTAAGACAAAACAGATTATTGCACTGATTCCTGAGAATTGTTTGTAACTGAATGAGTAGATTACTGCCTTAAGTTTGACCATCTTTTTAGCTGGTTTGCTTGTAAAAAAACAACATCACTTGAACTGTAGGAATGAAAATTGGTGTGCACATTCAGGACACAGATCTACGTTTGAAGTGCCTTACTAAGAGATAATAAGAGTTGGAGGAAAAATGCATGGATAAATTATCTGGCATGCGTACCATTTCTGCAGAGTTATATTAATGCAACATTAAGCAATGATACATTACACAATTCTTTTATAATTGCACCTCCATCTTTTTTAAATGCAAAGGGATAGATCTAAATTAAGTTAGCTGAACTGAAATAATGATTTCTCAATGAGACTATAGTTCAGCTAGCTTGGATCAAACCCTATTGACTTCGCTGGGATAAATCTGATCTGAATGCCAGCTTAACAAATTTATCTTTTGCTAGTGTAGGAAATTTCTAAGAAAGCCTTTCTGCAACAAAGCTAGTTAAATCATCTGTGTATTATTCTGAAAATGCTGCCATCTAGTGGATTCAAATATTCATGGATTTATGGGATATTGAATTATAATATTCTCTCTCTAACACACACACAGAGGTGTGCACAAGCAGCAAAAAAAGTTGATTAAACAGGTACCAGCAAGAAGTCCAACTAACTCAAACAACAGACTTCTACATGAGCCCTAATCTAGCATAGAAACATAAGATTACCAGATGTATTTTCTCATATTGAAATACTGAATGCAAATATGAAATTTGTTCTCTTTTCCCAAAACAGATTCTCTTTGCAAATAGCATGCCTGATGAGTTAAAACCTCTTAAAATAAATGCCAGAATGTCTTCAAAAGATGTATTGTTTTTTTTATTATAAAAAATGTGATCTATTTCAATTAAAACTTGTTAGCAAGGCATGAAACCTACCACCCAATGACACAAGTTGATCTAAGTGTTGAACGTGGGATTCTTTTTGAATTCCAAGTTAATATATGTGCCCCTGAATCATCATCCAACTGAAATATTCTTGCATTTGTCTATGGGTGGCTACGGCATGGCTACAGGATATATCTAAAACAGGGATGGGGAACCTGTGACTGTCTAGATCAGAGCTTTCCAAACTGTGTGTCGCAACGTGTTAGTGTGTCAGCTGCAGTGTGTAGATGTGTCACACGAATGCTCCCCACACTTCCCTGGCTGGAAAGGGGTTAGTTTAACCTCTGATTTGCTGGTAAAACTGAATTACTGTGTCGCGGAATGATGCACGTCCAAAAAGTGTGTCACCAACATGAAAAGTTTGGAAAGCTCTGGTCTAGATGTTATTTGACTCCAGCTCCTATCAACCCCGATAGGGACCCAGGTGGCGCTGTGGGTTAAACCACAGATCCTAGGGCTTGCTGATCAGAAGGTCGGCGGTTCGAATCCCTGCGGCGGGTGAGCTCCCGTTGCTTGGTCCCAGCTCCTGCCCACCTAGCAGTTCGAAAGCACGTCAAAGTGCAAGTAGATAAATAGGAACCGCTCTCTGGCGGGAAGGTAAACGGCGTTTCCGTGCGCTGCTCTGGTTCGCCAGAAGCGGCTTAGTCATGCTGGCTACATGACCCGGAAGCTGTACGCCGGCTCTCGGCCTATAGAGCGAGATGAGCGCCGCAACCCCAGAGTCGGATACGACTGGACCAAATGGTCAGGGGTCCCTTTACCTTTACCTTTTACCTATCAACCCCAACCAGGATGGCTGATGATCAGGGATGATGGAACTGCAATGCAACAACATCTGCAAAGCTACAGGTCCCCTACTCCTGCCACAAACAATTCAGCCATATGAGGGCACCAATTACATGCTTCTATCCTATGAAACTGGCACCTTGCCAGGAAGGGGCCCACTACCTATTGCATGGGAACTGCAGACACAATTAGTCCCAACCGTATGCCTAGGTCACTTAGATGTCGTTCCAGTTGTGTGGGAGTCTCCCATGGATACATAATACCATGAAACTGAATGTTAAAAGGCACTGTTTTCTCACAAGGAAACAAATATTTATCATCTTAATTTTAGAAGACCGGAATTCTGTGCAGTTAAGTATGTTGATGTTGTGCAGAACAGTCTGATTTTCTGTCTCCAAAATTGCTTTTCCACACAACACGAAAGCAATGCTGAGACATGTAAAAGAACCAGATTTTCCATATTAGTTCACTTAATTCCATATTCCCCATTCAACTTACCCAGACAGCATCTCAAATATCAGAATGCCGAGGGCCCACCAATCTACTGCTCTTCCATGACCTTTACTCTGTATGACTTCTGGGGCAAGATATTCCGGCGTCCCACAGAGCGTCCATGTCCTAAGAAAATAATAAGGAACGGGAATCTAAAATTACATTTCATATTTGTGATGGATTAAGTTTTCATTGAAACTGGGCTGCCCAAGCCCTAAAGGCTTGTAATCAGAAACAGTTCAGCACGTTTAAAGTTATAGGACAATCACAGCCACATTCCAATACCATATATACGGCATAAACTGATGAGGCTCGGAGAACTGTTCTGTTACTGAATTTATGGTTATTTGTATTTATTGTAATGCTGCTTATATTAGTTTAACATTTTTGTTTATTTGGGTTTTTTAAAGGTTGTAAACCACCTTGGTATTGTTATGGATGACAGTATATAAAAGATGACAAAAAGATAAATAAATGAAGTGAATACAATTAGAATTTCCTTTAATGTAAGGCAACTGGAAGCTCCTAAATGTTTATACTCCACACTGAAAGCCAGTGAGCAGTAACTCTCACAGATCAAGCGGAGTACTTTAAAGAACTCCAATTTATCACCTGAAGCAGGAGGCTTAAGCAAAATGGTCACAAATGCTTGGTCACAGCTCAGGGATAACAGTGCACCCAGAACCAAATGGTACTGATTTTATCCCAGGGATTTCACATGGTATGTACCAAACCTTTGGCCACCAGACCATTCTATCCAATCATATTCCTAACCTGTTGATACAGTAGTAAGTATTGAATAGGTTAAGCTAGGTATGTTGAACTCAATTTACAAAAAAAGAAGAAGACCTTGACTTAGTACAAGAAGAATATATATATATAATAACTGTATTAATCAATGATGTGGCCAAATTTGTAACTATCTAGTATGGAATAGGAACGTGTCCCGTTGACAGTGAGTGCATGAATGACAAAATGAGCCTAACCGCACACCTGATGTTATTCTCCACTTCAAAATATACACCAAATATACACCAAGATTCTGCAAATCCACTTACAAAGCTGTTTTAATGAGGGAGAATCTTTTACTGGAATAGAAAAGCCAATCAAACAGATTTTGAAAGCATTTCTCTGCTGGTAGGTTCAATTTACTTTAGTCCCAGACAAAAGTAATTTACATCAGAGTTATGCAAACAAGGATAATTTTAATGCTATAGGGAACCAAGGACAAACCCAAGAAAGCTGAGGGAAACTGGAAACAAGGATCTGTGAAATCCTTGAGCTTGTCTGACCAAGCTCCAGGAACCTCCTTGATCTAGATAACTGACAGATTTTGAAAAGACCATCTATATACTCTGTGTTAGGTCTCCTCTTCCTCCTTTATGAGAAAGGCCGAGATGACAACACTAAAGATGTGCTTTAGTTGAAAAGCTTCACAGTTTAGAACAGGAAAGATATATTGAGAAGTTTTCTGTCAGAGGGGGGAAAGAATACAAGTTAAACTTTGATCATATGAAACTTGAGGCATCATTTTTAACTTCTGGAAAAAATATCCCCCTCCCCAATAACCAAAAGACTGTATTCTAGTGCCACCTGGCACCAAGGATAATGATCAAGTCTACCTTTTTAAGGCACAACCAACTCCTGACTAGAAGTTTATCAACTTCGGCACTTTTGAACTTAATATCACTTTTCAATATGAAGTGCTGCACAATCAACTTTTGAAAACAGGAAATCATAGCAGCACTAATGCTTGTATACAGGGTAGGATACTTTAATAAGAATTGCTGGGATGGACAATATGGTGTGTTCTGGATGTTGCTGGGACTCCACATCCCATCAGCCATAGTCAGCATGGACACTGGTCAGGGTTGATGGGAGTTGTAGTCCAACAGCATCTGGAGGGTATTTACATTTGCTACCTATTCTTACTGACACTGTTACAGTAATCTGTCATCAACAAGATCTACTCAACTGATCACAGCTGCCAATACACTATGCATATGAAGACTTTTGTCACAATGTAAGTGGACCATGTGAATTTATACAAGGCAAGCTCCTTTTTAACACTTTTAAAGATCAAACACATGCTGCATAAAAAAACATTATCTGTTGCAAAAAGTAGCCAAAGGCCAGTCGCTAATCCCTTTAAAATACTTACCGGTATTTGAAGCTAGAAACAACCCTGGATTTAAAACTCTCTTATATGCTACACAACAGCAAGGTTAGAGGTCCCAGAGGATAATGCACTCTGCCATTCCAAGTTTTCTATAGGAATCTATCCCAGTTTAATATAAGAGTTAAAAGCTGTCCCAATGAGCAATCACACTTAATATTCCTAGTGTACCAAACCAAAGACCAAATATACCCGGTCTCTTTTTTTTGAGGCAATAATTCTGCAATTCATGTGGGATGCTTGACCAAAGGTTTTCAATCCAACTTGTAAGGTTGCATTTACTTACTTCAACAATTTATATATTGCTTACTACTTTAGTTTCTAAGCTGTGTACCAAGAAGTTATAAAATAGATGCAAAAGATTAAAAATGAGTTTAAATTAACCATAATCCAGGAAAGCTTACTTAAAATGCTTGCTGAATTTTTTAAAAATGTCTGTACTTAGGCTATATTTATTTACAAACAATCATGTTTTAGTTATTACAACAACTGGCTAGTAACATGCTTCAAATAAAATAAGGATATTGCAAAAATAAAAATAAAAAATGATTTAAATCAAGTACAGTATTTAGATGAGTATTTTTGCTTGGCAATTTAAATCTGGATATAAACCACCCTTCTCTTAAAATCCATCCATCCTGGAAAACTGTACTGTATATTCAAATTAGAAGGAATGAAGTGTTCTGAATTTATGATACATTGTTTCCTCATGGTATTACCTTTAAAAAAAAAAAAAAACTCCTCTTACTGGTTTTTTTTTTACCTCCTTCCATCCTAAGAGCTTCAGCCCAATAGCAACATTAAATTCAAAACTCAATACATCAATAAAATATTAAACACCAAAATAGATTATCAGGATTATAATCACCCTATCGCTGTTTAACCCCCCTCCCAAAAAAGCATGCCAAATAAAACAAAGCAGTCTTGCACCACTTAAATATGTTCAGGTTACTTAAATAACCTGAACTTAGCAAGTCTCTAGGATTATTTTTTTATTAAATCCAAGAGAGTCATTAAGCACATCCGTCTTCAAGGATCCATAGGTTTTGACTACAAGTCTATTCAAACATTACTCCCATTGTGCCCAGTGGGGCGCTCTCCCAGGTTAATGTACAGAGCATTGCCTCCTTAGTCTGTAGCCTTGTGCTGTACCTCCACTGGAAGAAGGGGCTATGCATTGCTCTCCTCTTCAGCCCAATCTTTTGGAGCTGCAGGAGGGAACAGAGTTGTTTCGGTGCTGTCCCATCAAGATATTCTGCACCCTCTGTTACTAAAACTTCCAGCTGCACCCTTCCTCTGTAGCTTGCAGCTGGAAAGGGGAGAGGAGTCCTTTTCATATTTGAGCCCTCTGAAGCTCCATGCAACTATAGGCACAATCCCCAACCCGCTATCTTCCTCTACAGAGGATGAGCTGCAGCTCCTCTCATCCTTTTTGCCCAAGGATGCTAAAACACTTGCCATGTCAAGGAGGGGAAACGGAAATGTGAACCCCCACATATCTTCATCTACAGTCAGGAATCAGCTAGCTTTAAAATCCTGCAATGTAAAATAAGAGAGGTGGTAGTATCTGCAGCATTTAGTACACAAGCAGTTCATAGGCAGGCATGTGTGTGCTTGCACGGGGAGCCAATTAACAGGTGCTGGTGCAATGTGCTCTCTGCAACCCATCCCCATGAGGACACTATGTTCTGCATCGGCTGAATCCACCACTGCAAGTCACAAAACCAGCTAGCTAGCATTATCTGAGCCTTATATGGATTAAATGAACTGTCCCCTATCCAGTCCATTTTCATGGCCAGATGCTGGGTCGTCAACACTGCAAGACCTGGATCATAGGAAAGTAATACCTTGTGAACTTTCCCCATGTGTGGAAGTGGCAGCGGTGAGCAAAACCTGGTCGCATCTGTTGCCAAGGTGGGCTTACAGTGTTGTGAATGTGTCACAGACCCTTTCTGTGTTCTATCAATCTTCAGCCAGTGTCTCAACCAGCAACCATCAATGATTAATAGAGCAATCCTTGGCTTGTTCACCTAATAACCCTGTCTCTCTGTGTTTAGTGGGTTTACTTTCATGAAAATATATGGAAGACTGCAGCTGTGTTCTGCACAACAACGGGCAACTATCACAGTGAGCAGGTGATGGTTTCAGCTAGAGACACAGCTTAGCTGTTGACAGGCCATTCATAACCTAGGGCCTATCTGCCGGATGGCATTTCACCCAGAGAGTAAAGTCGCCTTTGCTTCTGTAAACACTGTGGCACTCATAACCTTAAAAACACACACACACACACCACAATCTGTTATCAGCATGAATCAAGCAGCAACTGCTCTATAGTCATCTGCCCTCCTACTTCATCCCCCTCAGTTCCCCAGTAAATCACACTAAGCATAGAGATGAAAGATGCCCAAGAGATACTGAGTCATGACTGTTGCACAAAGGATAACACAACAAGGCAGATTATCCAGGAGCTTGACCTTGTAATAATGAGCAATGGTTTTACTTAACACACACACACAACCTAATAGTCGGTCGCTCTTTATCACATAGGACTAAAATAGATTTATTTCTACAGTATTTTCAGTTGGATTACAGCAAGCCTTCCATTTAACTCCACAGCCTGACCTCGTGCTTCCACAGGAGGTTCACTTTTCCAGCACCAAGCTACAGAAGAAATCTAGGGGTCCTCTCCTTGCTCTCACCAGAGGGCTATGAAAACACTCAGCTCTGGCGAGGGGGTGGGCAAGAATGTGGACCACAGGTGTAGAACTTGCACATTGTACCTAAAGTTTAATATAGTCTCCAATCAAGATTGTATTAACATTCAAACTGAAAGCTGCAGAAGTCATTTTCAAACTTTCTGCTTTCAAGTACGGTAGCAGTTTCCATAACATTTTGGGCTGCTGAAGAATCCTTGCACATAGAGCATAGGCATTATATCCCAGCTGAATCAATGAGATCATTTGTAGGAGCATTACTTGAATTGGTGAGGCTCATTTGACCTCAACGCAAAATCCAGCTTTCAATGCTAGTGGTCCACTCTCGTGGAATGCTCTTCCAATACAGATTCAGCAGCAACTTTCCATATTAACCTTCAAACTTCTGCTGAAAACTATTCTCTACCACCAGGCTGATGCAGAAAATTGAGAAAAACTTTCCCCATAATAGTAAGCTGGTGATCCTTTTCGTGTGGTTTTTTAACTGTATAACCGTTGTTGTAAACTGTTTTGATTTTTCAAAAAATGAAATTTCAGTATGCAAGTATTTTTAAAAATATAAACAAGGTTTTCAAAAGCTACTAGTCATTATGGCTATGTTCCATCTCCACTGTTTTTTGTTTTAATAGGCAGGTGTCCTTTTTTTCTTTTTTCCCCAATTTTTTTTATTGATTTATTGCAAATTTCAGAATAAAGAGAAAAGATAAATAAAAAGAAAAGACAACAACTGTTACAATAATTCTGGAAAAGTTGCACTCAAAATAGATTCAAAATAAAAAATATAAGAAAAATAAAAGAAACGTGCCCCCCACCCTTATCACCCCACCACCACCCGTGATGACTTCCCGCCTCTCCTATATTGCATTTTTTTGATTCCACCTCCACTGTTGGATGAAGGATGCCTCTGAATACCAGTTGCTGGGAATCACAAGTACTACTGAACTGTGGTTCTCCTACTGTGCTTTCCATAAGCATGTGGCTGGCCACTGTGAAGACAGGGTAGTCTTATGAGAGTTCTCTCCAGCAGCCTCATGTTGCTGAAGAGGACCAGTAGTGGTGGACAGTCTGCCTTTTAGGTAAGTATGTCTGTAATGCTCATCTTCTCCTGGAAGAACTGAAGGTAAACTTGCAAGTAAACTTAAACACCCAGTATTTCACTTTAGATCTTCCCTTGTCAGATGGTATATTTCTAAGCTCACTGATGATACATGGGAGACAAAACATCTTATAGAGTATGGGATGGGGAGTTATGAACTACAGTGGTACCTCAGTTTAAGAACAGTCTGGTTTAAGAATGATTTGGTTTACAAACTCTGCAAAACTGGAAATAGTGTCCCGGTTTGAGAACTTTACCTTGGTCTAAGAACAGAATCTGAATGGTGGAAGGCCACCGGCGGCAGGAGGCCTCATTAGGGAAAACGTGCCTCAGTTTAAGAACTGTTTCGGTTTAAGAACGGACTTCCAGAATGGATTAAGTTCGTAAACTGAAGTACCACTGTATTTACATTTTGAATGTGGCTAATACTGAGGAGTATGTACAACATGCATTGTCAACATCCTACAAATGCTGTGATCCAGCCAAACATTAAGCCCTTGTAAGTCCCATTGATTAAAGGATGCATTTAACTCTTACTGGGGGGAAAAGGTTTTAAATGCTCAACTCTGGATGGATCACAGCCAACAGCTTCATATCCTCCATCTCTAACCAGACCTTTTGTAAGCAATCCTTATCCTCAAATGTTTCTGGGTGTAGATTAATACCAGTATTGTATTTTACTTTTAAAAAATCTATCTAATGAAGGCTTGCTGCCTCCTCATTAGGATACAGAGGCAATCCTCATTCATTTCTGGAGTACAAGTTGACTCAGAATCTGGCTACCTGCAACCTGACAATATTTTACAAGCCTTGTTTGGTATGCATTGGAATCAACAGTAAAACTGACTTCCTAATGAAGGCATAATCTGCTCACCACTACTAAAAGTAATATTGTAACCAGCATCAACACAACTTTCTATGGAAGATACAGCAATTTCCCCCTGTGCTTACACAAAATACTTTGAAAATCCAAATGCAAACATTCCAGGAAGCTGGCGACAAGTTGTGACTTCTGCACAACAGTTAAAAACAAACATTTAAACTCTCTGCATTTGCAAGGCCAACTTCAGAGACACAAACAAGAGAACACAGATCAAACCACTCTGTTGCAACATATATTTCCCAAATAACTCCAAAAGATTGTCAGTAATTTGCAGTATGTAAACCTTTTTCTTTCTCATTCCATCTAGCTTAGCATGGCAATACCAATCATTCCTCCGTAAAAAGAGAATGTTAGTTATAAATTTAGAGATTGAGATATCATTTTTTTGCCTAACGAATCATACTGAAAAACATCTAGATTTTGAACATCTAGATTTCATGTCATGTTTTTAGGGCAAGCTACTGCCCCCCAAAATAATAAAGTAAAATAAAATATCTGTTAAAAAAAGAGCTTACCTATCAACCAGCTTTTTAGCAAATCCAAAATCAGTGAGTTTTATATGCCCCTCTTTGTCTAGTAAAATATTTTCAGGCTTCAAGTCTCTGTAAACAATTTCTTTTGAATGAAGATATTCTATTGCACAAATAATCTCTGCAGAGTAAAACAGTCCAGTGCTGTTATTAAAGCGTCCCATGTTGCGCAGATAACTAAAAAGTTCACCCCCAGGTACATATTCCATCAGCATATATAGAAAGCGTTCATCATGGTAAGTCCAAAATCTGCAATGAAAGAGATACGTGTTTAAAAAAATACTAAGAAAACAACTTGTCAGAAAAGCATAAAATGATTTATTTGTTTTTTAAGGGTTCGAAATATGAATGAAGAACTTCCAATATTCAAAACAGAAGATGTAGTGAAGCACAAGCTCAGCAGTGTGTTCATGAGAAACTGTTCTGCCACCCAAGGCCTGAAACCCCTCAATATATTTTTGGCATTTGTGGAGGTCCCGACACTAGACCTCGATTGTCTCATGGAGCTCCTGTGGGTTGATAGATACACCAGAGCTCAAAATGGAAGAGAAGCTCCACACAGCCACAGCAAAAAGCAGCTGGAGGATTTGGGGAGAAACGTCACACATGGCAGCTCTGTGAATATGCTAAGTTGGTTTAGACAGGGTTGAATTACAGCTATGGGTTAATCACCTGTGCATTTTGGCATCACAAATGAAGTGCCACCACCAGTATAAACAGGGGAAAGACCTAAAAGAAACAGACTGCTAAGGAATTTTGAGGCCATTCTTCATGTGTCATTGCCAAGGAATTGATCATGTACTGGTAGCTGCATACTGCTTTTAAGCCATTTTGGCAAATAAATGGCATATAAACGTAAAGTAAAAGTAAAAACAAAACAAAACAAATTGCAGCAGCAGCAAAAGGCAGCAGCTACAGCAGAAGGGGGGTTTCAGTCACAACACCAGACAATGCACATTTCTTTCCTCTAACATTTCATTATAATCTGCTCTAGATCTAAATTGTATTTTTTATTTGTGACTTGTTTTTATGTTGCTTATATACATTAGTCTATCAATCTGTTTTACTGTATCTGTTTTTAGGTTTGCTTTTATTCTTCTTGTGTGAGCCATCCCGAAATTTGTTTTGTAAGGCTTTATGCAAACACTTGGAAATGGATTATTATTAGTAGTAGATTGTATTGAGAAAAGATCTGGCCTGAGGAATTTCTACACTTTGTTAATTAAGGAGTAATTTTCATCCTTGTTGCTGTTTAACCTGGGAAACTTACTGACATGTAAATAAAAAGCTATATACTGGGAGGGGAGAGAAAGCAAGCAGATACAGGTTCAATGCACCCGATACAGGTTATATCCACTTTTTGCTAACATAAAGCGCAAGGTAGGACACACTTTTTTTTGCTGGTCCTACCTACCTATGGTAGCGCTTTGTGCTCTACCCTAGTCTGTTGTTTGATGGCCTCCCAATCTTCAGGAACAGTTTTTCAGGGGTGCAGCAGCTATAATGGGTAAAGGGAATTAGTAAAAACAGGATGCACCATCTGGTGTGAGTTCTGTTTGCTTGAGGTTCCTAGTGGATGTGCTTTCTGTTGGCACAAAGCTGCCCACTAAAACAATTGTATAACTCTTCAATCATCAGGCGCTTCTCTGCTTTATGTTTTCTCTTGCCACTGTACCTCTTTCAAAACTCTTTCACCCATAATTGCTTATCATGAAAAACTAGTTGCGGTAGGCTCAGAATTAATGCGTTCATTTCTCCCTGGTTTAATTAACTTGGGAGTCTTTACTTGAACACTGGACAGGACTTTTCATTTTAACTGGGTTTGCTTTGTATTCTCTTCCTCCCCTTTGCCTTATCAGGAAGCAATCTTGCTATGTCGAAATCACTTTTGCAGTACGTACCCACACCCCTTCTGTTCCTATCACTTTTCAGTGAAATGCTGACATTTCCGGTGGCATGCATTACTCCACCCTTTACCACAAGATATTCAAAACAAGCAATGAGGCATATACACAGGGATCAGATTTCATGCAGCTTTCAAACACAGGGAAACAGAGTGGCATGTTAAATCCACTGTACCACCAGCAAGTGCAATGGTCAATATTAAAGTCCTCCATGGACTGCTGCCACATTTCCTCTGGGGTCGGGGCAGAACCAAAGTCCTTTCTTTGCCAATGAAGGCTATCAACAACTCTTAGGTTGCTCTATTAAACACATGAAAGAACATAGGGATGCATGACCAAAAATGAGCTTATGATTTGTCAGAGATGCATCAAAGACTGTGAGAGATGAATAAAGTTCTGCCTTGAATGCACTGATACCCCCTTCTTTCCGCAGCACTCTGTTCACCCCCCACCCCACCCCACCCCCACTCAAATATGTTCAAGAAGGTTGGGGGATCTCTGGAACACTGTAGTAGTAGACATATTTGAATAATTAGCATACAAGACCACATCGTTAATAGCTATAGGAATCACCCTAGTTTGAAGGGTGGCAGCTTCCATTAATATGTCACCAGCTATGGCATATTTCCCCCCTACCATAGTTTTTGTTTGCTTAACCACATCAGCTGTTGGTGCAGCTTGCGAGCACTTGTGCCTTAGGAAAAAGACAATGGAACATTCTGAAGTGGAATACAACACACAACAGGCAGGCATGACTACTACATCATGTTGTGCGTGCTCCAAGGAGCAGTTCTCCATCAAATACATTTTCCGTAACACATTTTGTTTCCTAGCTTTTCTAGATTATTTCCCCCCTTTTAAAAATATGAACACAATATTGTTTAAAGTATTTCTTCAAAAGAAGGATAAAACAAGCGTAGCATTTGCCACCCAAAAGACTTTGAATTAATCCAAACTGACGAGGGATTGAATGCTAGAATTGAACATTATGCCACAAAAGCTATAAAAGGAGTGGGGGGGAGAGGGAGAGAAGAGAGCTTACAATCTGATCAGAAATGGATGATTCACTTCTTTCAAGACCGCTTTTTCATTGTGCACATGCTGTTCCTGTTTTAGTCGAATGACATCTGGAATGCTCATTACTTTCAATGCAAAGTAGCATTTGGCCGATTTCTCTTTCACCAGATGAACCCGCCCAAAAGTACCTGTCCCTGAAAATTAAAGAGCAAAATGTGTCAGTTGCAAAGAACATTATCTTGCAGTTAAGATGTATAAGGAATGTATAAATGCAACAAGTCAATATAAAAGCAAGTGGTAGACATATATTCCTTCATAGCTTTGGCCCTTCTGAGCCTAAATATTTCATGGCAATTTTAACAGGGAACAGGCTAAACCGTCAGCTCCACCCACTCCCTCACATCTACAGAAATCAAGGCAAATAACTCTTTACCTCCCCCCTCTCCATCAACAGTGGCTAGAGCCCTTCCTTCAGATACCTCAGTGGTACCTCGGGTTAAGAACTTAATTCGTTCTGTAGGTCCGTTCTTAACCTGAAACTGTTCTTAACCTGAGGTACCACTTTAGCTAATGGGGCCTCCCGCTGCTGCTGCCGCCACCGCCACACAATTTCTGTTCTCATCCTGAAGCAAAGTTCTTAACCCGAGGTACTATTTCTGGGTTAGCAGAGTCTGTAACCTGAAGAGTCTGTAACGTGAAGTGTCTGTAACCCAAGGTACCACTGTACTGCTCACTGCCCTTCCCTAGGTTTTGGGTTTGTGAATGGATGTGAGCATATCAGATACCTAAGAAGCTACCGTATACCAAGTTGGACCACTGGTGCATCCACATCAGGAGTAGACAAGCAGACCATCAGATGTTGTAGACTACAACTCCCATCACCCATGGTTATTGGCTGTACTGACTGGGGCTGATGTAGTCCAAAACATCTGGAAGGGACTAAGTTGGCTATACCCCCAATTTACACTTATTGGTAGCAGCTCTCCGGGGTTTTTGACAGGACTCATTCCTAGTCCTCCTTGGAGATGTTGGGGCATTTTAAACGCTGGGTTTGTGAGCTATAGACCTCTATAATAGATAGAATGTATCTAACCATATTTCTCTTGCTTGCTGTTCAATACTAAGAAGAGGTACCTGAAGTGCTTTTTAACTCTCTCTCTCTGGTCAGGCTAGTTATCAGTATACTGACAAGCAAACAGGGTGGCTTTGTATGCACAAAAATCTGTGTTCCTCTTTCTGTACGGGAAGGAGTGTTGCAGCAGCAGGGAGGGATCGGAAATGGGAAGAGCTAGATGCAACCATTATGTTTTCTCCCTCACTCTAGAAATTGCTGCTCAGAGTACAGTTGCATATTGCATATATTTTATATTGTCTATCTGGAATTAAGCATTTTGTGGAGTCTGATTTTGTTTTTTTGTGTGTGCGCATTGCAGGACATTGTGCATTTGAATATTTATACCCTGCTTGTTAACTGAGGTCCTTGCAGCAGCTTACAAAATATCTAAAACACAATGAAACAGCTAGTAGCACAACTGTTAGTAATGCAGGGCAAATGCAGGTAAAATCTTTCCTCCCAGTCCAACTGCCACTCAGCAGCAGGAACTTCTGGCCTGGAAATACCTCCGCTGTTGGAGGCAGCATGTCTCTGAATATGAGCTGCTGGGAACCACCAGTGGAAAGTACGCTGCTGAGCTCAGGTGCTGCTTGTGAGCTTCACACAGGAATCTGGTTGGCTGTTGCAAGGAAAGGATGCTGAAGTAGATGGACCACTGGCTAATCCAGCAGGCTTTTCTTATGCTCTTATTGCTGCAAGATGGGCCAACAGACAGATGTTGATCCCTCACAGACCAGGGCTTCCTCACTGAGCTGCTATGGTCTCCCACAGCCTCTGGGCCCTAGTGGCAGCTGAACAATGCATTTGGGGAGCCAAGTTGCCATAACCTTCTTCACAGTCTATTATTTTCCATGTCAAACATATATTGCCCATAGATTGGATATCCACCCTCAGTATCGCTTGCGGAGCAATACCCCTTGGTTATTTTTCACTTTCTTCACAATTCTCTCAACAAATCCAATTAATTTGAGGAGCAGATGGAACAGCTTCTGTACACCAGCATTAAAAAGACACACAGAGAGACAAAGAAAATCTGCAGTTGGATTCAGTTAGCAAGCATTCGAGTAGATGAGCAGCACACTGTTATAAACACGGAGCAGCCTACGAATATCTTTCACTAGCTAAGAAACTCAAGAGGCATGCTTCTGAAGTGAGATGCATTCCATTTGAAAAAAGCTAGCTGTCTATAGAGCACTTAATACCAAGGATAAGGTTATCAGTTGGAAGAGGTACAAAACCAAACTGGGAGCAAAGCAGGCAAGATTTAAGCATTCTACCGTATATACTCGAGTATAAGCCGACCCGAATATAAGCCGAGGCACCTAATTTCACCACAGAAAACTGGGAAAACTTATTGACTCGAGTATAAGCCGAGGGTGGGAAATGCAGAGGCAGAGGCTGGTGGTGGCAGCGGCAGCGGTGGAGGAGGAGGAGGAAGGCTGCTTGTTCCTCCTCCTCTGCAGGTGACAATCAGCATAACAGGCAAAACTTGCCCCTTGTTAAGAAGGCAGCCATGCAGAATTAACAGCCTGTTTTGACGCTGCAAAAATAATTTGCCAGCCATACTGACAGTGCGCCAGAAGCCCTTCTTTGTATGTGGGCTTGAAGAGTGCATGGTAGGAGATCCAAACACAAGAAACGCCCAGCTGTGGCATTAGGCCAACCCACCGCATGTCGTCTCATCAGCCCTAGATAACATCTCTGCATTCTTTATTCAGAGCACTGCATGTCAAAGAGTAGCAGACTTTGGAAGTACGGTAGATATTGAAAATATATGAGCCCTATTCTGGTGGGCTGCACATATGTACGCAGGAGTGGGGACGAGCTCACTAACCTTTGCCCCTTTGTCTGCTCTCTACAACCTGGAGGGTAGAGTGAGAACTCAATACATTATTTAGAACACAATTCAGCAGGGTTCTAAATCACACAAGATTTCTTCAGAAGTAGAGGAGGCTCCCTGCTTCAGACTTTGCCCCCCTAACCTGTGGTGGGCAGCAGGCATGGCGACATGGGGGCAGAGCTTAGCATGCTCATTCCTATTCTGCTCATGTGCAGCCTTTGCACACAAGCAGCAGGTCCAAGCATGGCTGTAGAAACACGTGACTGTATGTCAATGTGTGCAAGGCAATACTGAATCAGTGTCAACTGTGTGTATTTCTATCACAGCCAGTCATTGCCTCTCTTTTTAGGTGGGTAATAATGGGTAATGATGCAGCAATAAATCTCCTAGCAAACTTGCAAAGCTAATCAGGGTCCAGAATGCTTTCAAATTGGTTGGGGACTGCTTGCTGATATTCCTGCATTGCATTGCGTTGGACTAGATGACCCTCAGGGTCCCTTCCAACTTTACAATTCTATGATTCAAATAACTGGTTCTGGCATTTATATCAGCTCCCCATATTATGGCTAAGCTGCTCTTACATGCTTGCAGAATCATATGAAAGGGGGGTTCTTTTTTTAAAAAAAAGAAAGACTTTTTTTAGTCTTGCAGCACAAATCCCATAGATTTACTTCTTTTCCTTCACCATGTTCCTCTCCTCCCCTTGCTCTATGAGACTCAGAGATATATATGAGGTTATTCAATTTTATTCTCCACAACTGCCATGTCAGGTTGGTCAGGCTGAAAGAATGATGGGCCAAACAAGACCACCAAGCAGCTTCTGTCAAAGGCAGCAGTTTGGCTTCCATTATCCACCCCACCTCTGGCTAGCTTGAAGAGGAAATCCCAGGGTTTGTGTTCTTTTCAAGAGGAGCAAGGCACCGCGCTCCTCTCAAAAGGGCAAGGATCGGTGCAGATCGCTGCCTTTTGAAGAGGAACACGGAGGCTGCAGAAGGAGCGCCCGAAAGGGCTCTTCCCACAGCCACCGCGCGCCTTTCCAAAGGACAGGGATCGTGCAGATCGCTGCCTTTTGAAGAGGAACACGGAGGCTGCAGGAGGAGCGCCCGAAAGGGCCCTTCCCACAGCCACCGCGCGCCTTTCCAAAGGACAGGGATCATGCAGATCACTGCCTTTTGAAGAGGAACACGGAGGCTGCAGGAGAAGCGCCCGAAAGGGCTCTTCCCACAGCCACCGCGCGCCTTTCCAAAGGACAGGGATCGTGCAGATCGCTGCCTTTTGAAGAGGAACACGGAGGCTGCAGGAGAAGCGCCCGAAAGGGCTCTTCCCACAGCCACCGCGCGCCTTTCCAAAGGACAGGGATCGTGCAGATCGCTGCCTTTTGAAGAGGAACACAGAGGCTGCAGGAGAAGCGCCCAAAAGGGCCCTTCCCACAGCCACCGCGCGCCTTTCCAAAGGACAGGGATCGTGCAGATCGCTGCCTTTTGAAGAGGAACACGGAGGCTGCAGGAGAAGCGCCCGAAAGGGCTCTTCCCACAGCCACCGCGCGCCTTTCCAAAGGACAGGGATCGTGCAGATCGCTGCCTTTTGAAGAGGAACACGGAGGCTGCAGGAGAAGCGCCCAAAAGGGCCCTTCCCACAGCCACCGCGCGCCTTTCCAAAGGACAGGGATCGTGCAGATCGCTGCCTTTTGAAGAGGAACACGGAGGCTGCAGAAGGAGCGCCCGAAAGGGCTCTTCCCACAGCCACCGCGCTCCTCTCCAAAGAGCAGGGATCCGTGCCGCACTCTCCCCAACACGGCACCGATCGCTGCCTTTTCAAAAAAGGAGAAAGGGCTCCTTTCACGCCGCTCCTCCCCCTGCCGCCTCCCGCTTCACTCGAGTATAAGCCGAGGGCGGCTTTTTCAGCTCAAAAAATGTGCTGAAAAACTCGGCTTATACTCGAGTATATACGGTAATTTAAAAGCACTTGAGAGTCCATATCACAATGTGGTATGTTTCCTAGTTATGAGTAGAGTAAACCCTGATTCATACAAATAGCAATGTAGCGGTGGTTTTAAGTGGAACCACAGACAAGCTGCTCTATGCAGAAACCTGATCACATTAAATGACTCAGCACGCGGTTCTGGCACCAGGCATAAAACGTTCCTCCATAATCAGGCCTTTGATTGATTAAACAATCTATAGCCTCTTAAACGTGTTTGTGGAATTGTTCTTTTAGTTTTTCTGTTTGTTTGTTTTTATTATGTTAACATCTTTTGTGTTTACATTTTGTACTTTTATGCTGTAAACTGCCCTGTGATTTTTGGATGAAGGGTGGTATAAAAATTTAATAAAATAAATAAATACTGCCATCTCTTTTCTTGGATTGTAGCAATGTGTCAGAAATAAAGCCTAGTTCTGGCTTCCCAAACTTCTTAGTCTCAATGACCCATTGATGAGCTTGTAAAGTTGTCATCAACCTCAACAATTCTTAGGAATGTACATGAAATAGTCAAGAAATAACTATCCATCTATCTATCTATAATCAATGTTTATTAATAACCAATCACCAATAAAAATGTGTGTGTTTTACATACACATGCAAATATATATGGATGTAAAACAAGTGAAAATAATGATACCATATTTTTCATCTTCCCTAATG
The DNA here is from genome assembly GCA_034641385.1 of Darevskia mixta. NCBI lineage: Eukaryota > Metazoa > Chordata > Lepidosauria > Squamata > Lacertidae > Darevskia > Darevskia mixta. Next base: position 11,216,093 of record JAWWNH010000063.1, read on the forward strand.
AGACAGAAGATAGAGGTTCATTTTGTACATGCCCGTGCCCTCTATTTCCAAGGCTCATAGTTCCTAATTAAAATTTTTAACTCCCCACCCCCCATTTCATCCCCTGCTCAGTCCCATTGTCCCCAGGGAGTCAATATCAACCACTTTGGGAAATCTTAAAATAGATGGAATAGACAGAGGACAAAAGTCTTGGTTTGAAAATAAATTCATAGGAAATTATGGATGTATTTTGTACTTATAGCACCCATTATAACACAAAAGACCAGGGGATGTCATATAATGTACTTCCTGTCTTGCCACCATCATTTTGATAGCTGAGAATACAGCAGCAAATTACACCATTGTTTACCTCATTAGGAAGTTTCTTTTTTTTTACACTTGTCATGGTGTATTTTTATGCATGCACAGAGTGAGATCTTTAATACTTTTTTTTAAAAGAAAGGTATTAATGCTGAATGCAAGATTTAGGCTTGTGATTATAATCTTCTGAAGCACATCAAAATCCTGTTCTCTAAAATAAGGTAGTTCAAATTAATGAGGACAGAAGCTGAAAGCAGAAGCTTCCCTGAGGCAAACGTCAAGGTTAAAAAGGGCACATTCATCTTCCACCCCACCCACATATTATTAATTCTTAAAAATACAGCATCATTAGTTAACCATAGCTATAATGCAAGTACATAGAGGGGGAACATCTATGTGAAGCTGCACAGACAGATGGATAAAAGCTTAACTCTTGTGGCATTTTCAGCCCTAAGTGCAAAGCTCCACCCTATGAAGTCAAATCATAACTCTGATTAAGACTCTTCAACTTAAAAGATTAAAAAGAATCTCACCACAGAATGATCCTGAGGTGAAGATTTCCTGCTATGCAAATTAGATAGATTTGCTATATGAATCTACATGCTTAAATTTTTTAGTTCGTTTCTCTCAGTTACAGTATATACTGTTAAAATGGTTTTCAATGAAGTACAATGCATGCATGATGAAACAGTTGTCTACATACCAAATACTCCCAAGAAATAAGTTATTATACTTTAAAGCAGAGGTGTACAATCTAAGGTCCCAGGGAGAAAATGTTGCCCTTGGTCTAGCTTCGTGATGGTAGCTAGGAAAAGGGGGTGTCACAGAGAAAGTGGGGTGGCAGAGAGAAGACAGGGGCATTGCATACTTTTGGCTCCAACCATCATTGGTTTTAGCCCATTCCATCATGGGCATGCAATCTGCACCCTTGACAGATCATCATGAAGGGGTGTGTGGCCTTCCTCACACCTACCTAAAAATCAGGACCACAAAAATGTTTATCCCTCTATGCAGAACTGCTAAAAAGTTATTTAACACACTTGTCAAGAAACAAACAGGGAAAAACTGTAGCCATGCAAAGTCATGGAATACTGAAAAAGCCTTCTAAATGCAAACTGATTTGACAGCAGTAGCTTATTGCATACTGCTTGAGCTACAGTGCTTTGATTTAAACATAGAAACCATAAACAGCGTTCAGAAAAGGCTTCTTAACATATTCAACTATGTCATCTAACTACCCTGGGAAATTGAACATGTGATTAAATCCCTTAATACTGTTGTCACGTTGCATGCAGATATCAGTAAACAACCTTGTTTTCACGGTGGGCTTGCAATACAATAATAATTCGGTCAACACTGTACCTGAGTAACACAACTGAAACAATGATCTATGCAGTTGTGAGTCACTTACAGATTTAAATGGTGGAAGAGTTAAGAGTTCAACTTTTTAAACATAGTTCTGCTGCCAATTGTTAAGTAGACACTTAAAAAAAATCATTACATAGTAGCAAAGCAGTGTGAAGAAGTTGTTATAGGAGAAATACATGGAAGTGCTGGGAAACACTAAAACAAGGCACTTTATGTGAGCCTCTTAATTTGCAAGAGTCTGAATGTGCAAACCAATAATTCTCACATGTTGGTTAAAATGGTTTCTGGTACTTCATGCAAAGTGAGATCAGCAACTCTGTTCGGTCATCTAGTCCAACCCCATGCAGTGCAGGAATCTTTTGCCCAACATGGGGCTTGAACCCATGATCCTGAGATTAGGAATATCATGCTCTATCAACTGGTAGATGGTCATGATAGGAATATGTTTGTGACAAGTCCCGTGGCACAAAGTTTTGCTTTTGCAACTAGTTATATTACCATCCTTCCAGCGGAGCATTCCTAAATGAAGGATACTAGCTCCAAGCAAGGTTCTAATACCCTTCTATTAAATAAAAGTAGCTTTGCTATTTATAAATCTGCAGAAACAATTGACAGGTTATTTCAGACACGTGGCACACCACCTTGTTTTCTATCCTCTAGCGGTGGAAGAGAAGCCAATAGCCATGCAAGAATGAACAACCATCCCAAGCAGCTTTCTGCCTGACAAGAGAGACCAAACAAGGTCATGGTCTTGAAAACAAACCTATTACTGCTATGCTGACTACTGAAAAAAATGTCTGTGTCTGAGCCAATATTAACACAGAAAAGCATGTAACAAGCAAACCCTTTTGTACAGAATTCAGTTTTATCTTGAAGACTTCAGCCAATTACACTCAATCCTATTTTCCTCTGAGGAAAATGCATCTAAGAAGTTATTAAATTTGCCTACAGCAAAGTGGCTACTTTAATGACAAAGTAGGAGACAACAATGGTCCCTCACACACCTTTCAAAACTTGTGATTTTAATTGTGTGCTTGTTGAAAGCCTCAAGCATTAGTGTCATATTTTTTTTTTACTTTTACAGAGGGTGCTGCAATAAACACCCTTTAAACATACTGTAACCATTTTAGGTAAGTGGAGAGCATTGATGCTCACAGGAATATGCAAGACATTGATGCTGAAAGCATTTAGCATGCCTTCTTTTACTCACCTTGCCTCCCCGCTCCACACAGCACTCAAATTTCTAATCTCCATGGGACTGTCTTGCATAACATAGTCAGCACGAAGCAGTGCTGTGGGATGTTAGAATGCAGTTTCTTATTTGCCATTATAAACGATGCCTAATAAAGTTTTCACGCATTACTAGTACTAAGGAACAGTTACACAGTCTGGGGTGATCCTGAACCCAACTTTATTATTACTTGAAGCACATGTGGCCTTAGTGGCTAGGAGTGCCTTTGGCCACCTTTGGCTGATAAGACAGCTACAGCCATTCCTGGTCTGAGACAGCTTAACCACCCTAACCACTGGCATTAGTAACTTTAAGACTAGATTACTATAATTTGCCCTCTCAACAACCCCTCAGCAAAGAGAGCCAGACTGACTGCCAATTCTAGAACTTCACCACGATTTGCTTTAACTGATCAGACTCCTTTCCCTAGAATGTTAGTTCAGGCACAGATCTGCTCTACATCTTCCGCTGTGAAGAAAGTCACTAATTCATCCAGCTTCTCTGCAATCCCCTTTTGCACACCTTTGACTTCTTCATCATTCAAAGGTACAACTGTCTCCCTAGCTCTTCTCATGCTAATATAGAGTAAATAAAGAATGTTTTGTTGGTGGTCTTCATGCTTCTCTTATTCTGTTTGGCATTCCTTATTGTCTCCTTGCATTTCTTTTTCCAAAGTTTGTGGTAACTTTCATTTTCCTCATTGGAACATGATCTGCATTGGGGTCTGGTACCATCACCCACACCAATTCTGTGATAGAGCGTGCCCCTTTGGGGATTTTTAACTTGCTGGGATTCCAACAGAGTGACACTGCATCCAGTGGTGTACCGAGTCGCATGGCTGCCGGGGGCAGGCAAGCCAAGCGGCACCCCCCGGGGGCAGTTCGCCCAGACTCCCAAGCCGCCACCTGGCACCCCTTCCGTGCGGCGGCTGCAGCCTTACGAGTTGCCTGGTGAGAGCAGCCGCTGCACGGAAGGGGTGCCGAGCGGTGGCTTGGGAGTCCGGGCAGACTGTGCATGTCCACAGCAGCCTGGGCAGACTGCGCATGTCTAAATGTCTAAGCTGCTGGGCGGCAGCTTAGGAGATGCACTCGCGGGGGGTGGTGGCGCAGTGTCACCCCCCCCCCCCGGCTGGAACCCGGGGCACCCTGCCCCCATCGCTCCACCCTTCCTACACCACTGACTGCATCCAGGATACCCTACCCTATCCTTTCTTTAGAGTTTGTATTCAGAGATAACTATGTTCCACTGCTTCTCTCCATTCCACAAGGTTGCTATTATGAGCACTATTTCTGTGTTCCTCTCTAAGATGAAGCATTCCAACCTCCTATCCAGCAACCAGCTTAGAGTCAGTGTCAACAAACTGAATTAGAAATCTGAAATCAACGAACTCATCTGAATTAGAAGAATCCTTTCTGAGAATAGTTATTTTTACACCAGAATATCTGACCTAATAATCTTAACTGGGTCCTTGAGAAAGCAAACACACGTCTTGGAATGTACAAAGGCTTTTTATTACTGTTGAAGAGCAATAAAAAGCCACTTTGTATTATACGGGAACAATGTTCTGCTTTGCCAGTGTTACAAGGAAGCTAATCTTTTTTTAAAAAAAGAAGAAGAAGCTTAAAATATTATACAAGTTTATCTTCATTTTAATCAAGCACAAGCATGGGAAACAAGTTCTATCACAAGTATTTTAATTTAGTACTTAATGAAGAACTACTGGTATTTTCAGTTTGCTTTGTAAACTGCTAAATGTTGACAGCTCTCAACTATTCCAGAGATATCTAACAACGTCATTTAATTATGTACTCGGAACGTAATTCCTTCATTGCTCAAACACTTCAGATGCGTGGATAGCCAGTACTGTTTACATAATAGTGTTCAAAATTGGCTCATTGCAATGTGTCCAGCCTTTGCTCATATAATGACAAGTTCTGGATATAAACAAAACATCTGCCAAAAAAATTGACCAGATCCACAATTCAGCAAGATAAATGCACTCAAGCTGGCACATATTAAGCAGTAGTGATCTTTCAGCCAGCTTAATTTGTCAAGAATGAAACAAATTTGAAGTAAAACCATTAGGTTACAAAAACAAACAAACCAGGGATATGAAACCATAATGTAATTGCCACCTGTTTTAAAATCCACATGGTTCAGGGTTAAGATTCCAAAATACATTTGAAGAACATGGACAAATTTGTACTGCAATGAATTGGAACAGACATGAAGCACTTCTGAAAGATACACCTTGAGTTGAACAAGTGCAGCTCAAAATGCTTTGCTCAACAAAATTGTCACTTTGTCATCCAGATTTATATTAGCTCAGTAGTCAAGTTTGCCTACTTCAGTTCAAATGCATTTAATAAGTAAAATCTTTGTGTGATTGTATTGCGGGGGGGGGCTTTAAAAATAGCTACTACTAGCTTTAGGAACCTACATTAAGGATGAGGAGGAAGGGTCTTATTACGGTAATTTTAAAGAGTGCTGCAATTTTCATTTTTTTTCAGTGAAAAATACCAAGTGGTGTTGTTTTCCAGGCACAGTCTTGAGCTAACTGAGCTGCCTTTGAGGGCCAAACTATTACGCTACAGGGGACTGAATGTTTCAAAGGTGTACTAGTAGAGTGGGGTGGTTATGGACGTTTTTAGCAGCACTACACACTGAAGGAAACAAAACAAAACTGCTGCCCCAACATGGTAAACAGTTCCAAAACTTGGAGCAAATTTTGCATACCCCTTCAATAATGAAAAAAAATAGTCACCCAAATGAGGAGGAGGAAGAAGGGAGATTTGGGGTAGCTCTACATTAAAGGGCAAGGAAATCGTGCCTACAGAAGAGACTAGTACATGGAAAAGGGACACAAATTTGAACATCAACTTCACTGAGAGCTTCTTCATTGGAATGCCAGATGCAGTCACATGGCCACATGTGATCACATAGTTCTAAAGGTGGGAACAGACTAACAGTGCTATGGTACTATGAAGAGCCAAAGGAAACAGTGGAGAGACTAAGAAAAATAATGTACTGTAAACACTATGAAGCCATTCAGGACTACTTCAATCACTCGGCTTTCAGATATGTGAGTGCATGAAGAAGCGACTGCCACAGCAGGGGGAGGGAGTGGTCATCACACAGTCCCCTTTGATATACCAGGCAAAGTGCTGTGCAAACAAGACAGAGTGCGAATGTAAAAAAAAGGAAGAAGTATGCACTATGCACAAATAGCTGGAATGAACACACACCACTGAAATAATATTTCATACATCATTCTCAACTAAATGTGGAGGGTGTAGCTCTAACCTAATCACAAACAGTAGGCCAGGAAGAGTGGCATGGATAGTCAGTTGCAATTTCCCACTACTTGTTCAAAGCTCAAGTCTAAACTATGCCTGATGGACTGTAAGCTATTTCCACTGCAAGGGGAGGCAGGTGTGAAGTAGTTTCCCCAAATGAATCACCTAAAACTTTATGGCCGTACGATCCCTTCATAACCCTGCAAACCACCCCCAGTCTCAACCAAGTTGGGCTTCACGGCCCCCTTCTATTCATGCTAGCGTGGGGGCAATTTTCCTGTCCAGATTGGCCCTTCAGCTGAAGTTGGCAGAAACCAGACCAAAAACACCACCTGGAAGAAACAAGAGTAGCCTAATAGCCAATAAGAATTTTTTAAAACTCTTCCCATCTTTTATGCAGAGTGATTAGTCATGGGCTTTGTTGCCCAAGTGGCTAGATGGGGTCAGTTATATCAACTGGCATCCAAGTCCTGCAAAACCTTGGCCAATTGCACCCTAGAGCTTTGCTATATGCATTGACGGAGCTAGCTGCTCTGGCACCCAGAGTGGTGCACATGCTGGGCAGGGCTAGCCAGTGGCGGCGAGCCTCCTGGGGGTGTGCCGCTGGCAGCAAGCCTCCCAGGGGGCACCACCCATGGTGAGGTCACCCCTCCTCAGGGATGACACCCGGGGCGGCCCGCCCCCACTGCATCTACGTTGCTCCGCCTCTGGCTATATGGGGCCAAAGCAAAGCCATTATTTCCCTAGGCCCCATCTTTCCCTCCATGCAGGCTCTGCTAATAGAGGAATGGGCCCCCCTTTCTCAAAAGCATCAGAGAGATTTTGTAGTTGATACAATGTCCCAAACAATCCCTTAGAACTCTTAGCCTTAAACAGGTTTTGCAGTTATTAGGGATGATGGCCTGTTGACAAACAACAATTCAGAAAGGCTAAAAATACAGCAGCATTTAAATTTTTTGGGTTGTATCCAACAGTGGTGTTCGGCTATGGAGAAGTGGATCCACTTGTGAAAGGCATGGCACCTGATTTTCCACGATCCCTTCTATCCAATGCAGACCAACCTCCCTTCCCAATATATACTTTTCCTAAGGGAGGGGGAGGGCCCTCTGGAACAGTTTGAGGTATGGCAGAGGGCTGCAAATTGTGTGGGGAATTAGTGAAAAAGATGCCTCACCTTACACTAGCAGAAGCCCAATGCTTGCATGAGATACAAGCAATTCTATGGTGCATTCTAGACATTTAACTCTACAGAAGATGCTTTTTTGCTTTGCTTCATTTGTGCAATGATGAGCGTAGAATTTCTATAATCTTCACCTTGTTCAGGCCATGCAATATAACTATTGAGGACAATTTTCACACCCTGGAGTTTGTATTAAAATAAAAGTATGTTTGGGACAACCATCAGAGGTGCTACAGAGTTTGCTAATCCTAATCCATAGGGAGCAGGCTATTCTCTTTACCAGTAGGTCTTTAGCCTAGAATCAAGAAAACCAAACTTCCTCTGGGAACCTGGCGGCAAGTATGGTGAATCTGCAAGTCATGTGGCTAATAGGTTACAGAAACACACTCTTTTCTTTCATGTAAATCTTCTGGATATTGTTAGCTCTGCATTCTGAGTAACTCCAGTATAACCTACAGTGCTCAACACCGAACATGTATCTTCTCCTAAACACCATCCCTTCCTCTCCATGCTTCAATCCTACTCTTACCTTCACTAACCATTTACCTCACTTTGATATTTTTGGAACTGCAACTACAATCAACTCACAGGCATCATGCATGGCTGTCATATGGCTTGTCACATTTTTCTTATGTTTGACATCCTGCTTTCATGGCCACGTTTCCTTTTGTTGACCAGATCTGTCAACACCTTTCTCAGTGTTAACATCCTCAACCACAATTTGAGTATACAATGCTCCAGAGTATACATTTCCATCCCTACAAGTCACAAGTTCAAATCCAGCAAAATAGTGACATGTTTATTGCCATCTCATTGTTCCTTAGTGTCTCATTTCACAACAGCTGAGATGTGGGAAATGGCTCTCTAGACAAATGAACTCTGATTCTTCCCTGTGACAAGTGACAAGTAGACATGAAAACAGGATATCAAGCATAAGCAAAGTGTGATCAGTAATATGACAAGCATGTGTGATGCTGAGTTTCATTCCAATTATAATTCCTGGAAGACTGATGTCAACACAAACCATTATTAGATGCCAGGACACTAGTGCACGAACAATTCTTTAATCCCTAAATTTCATTCACCATGTTACACACCCATTCATTCCATAGGAGTCCTATCTGAATGGCATTGCTATTCACACACACCACATTCCTAAAATAAAATATTTGTTTTACCCTTTGATCATAGCAACAAAGGAGGGAAACTGGCCATTAAAAAAACCTCAACCTATCGTCATCTGCAGTCATACAACAGTGCTTTCAGACTCTTAAATAATATCAGTACAATATTTAACAAAAAAGAAACAGCTAGACTCTGATTAGAAACTCAGAATGTTACTGAAAACTATGCGCTTTCCAGGGTCCACATCTATAGTACAGATACCCCCCACCCAAACACTATTGATTTCATTTTCAAAATCTCCCCACCAACACCAGGAATCAAGGGGGTGCCCAATGAAGAATACTCCAAGTAAACCCAGTGAAAATGAGTCAACATCAGTAACTTAAGACAAGTTATTTCAACAGATCTACTCTTAGTATGAATTAGCACTGAGTATAACTCTGAATGACTGGTTCCACACTAACTTGGTTCCTCACCACCTCTTCTTCATGTCAAATGCTGCTCAATTTTGGGCAATATACATCCAAACTGGTGTGTGTGTGTGTGTGTGTGTGTGTGTGTGTGCTACAACAGGTTTGTAACAAGAGACAGATGTGTGGATGACAGCAGTACCTCCATTTTGTGGGTGTCACTTCCTCACCACCTGTTTCATACTTTGCACTTTTAAATTCCCTGTTCAGATTTGGTGTGTGTGTGTGTGTGTGTGTGTGTGTGTTTTAAAACCTTCACCCTGACTATCTGTGGCTGTTTAATAATTTGCAACTTTTATATAGTTACGAGAGAGGAGTTGCTAAATCATCAGTGCCTCTTTCAAACAGGCATGTGCTAGTATCTTGTGCTAGTACACAGCATCCATATCACATATTGGAAGGGTGGGTTGCTACAAATGCACACATCCCTCACACGGCTCGCCACCAGTGAAATCCCCTGAACACTTATTTGTAGAGGAAGTCAAGAGGCCATAGAATCATGGAATTGTAACATTGGAAGGGACCACAAGGGTTATTTAGTCTGACTCCTTGCAATGCAGGAATCTTTTTGCCCACTGTGGGACTCAAACCCACAACCCTGAGACTAAGAGTCTCATTCTCTACTGACTGAGCTATCCTTTCTATTTTATACACTCCCCCTATCTATTCACAAGGTGAAGATCATCCACCAATATTGTACAACCAAACTGGCTTATACTCTGAAACCGACTCGGGTGGCGTTGTGGTCTAAACCACTGAGCCTCCTGGGCTTGCTGATCAGAAGGTCGGCGGTTCGAATCCCAGAGACGGGGTGAGCTCCCGTTGCTCTGTCCCGGCTCCTGCCAACCTAGCAGTTTGAAAGCACGGCAGTGCAAGTAGATAAATAGGTACCGCTGCGGCAGGAAGGTAAACACCGTTTGTGTGTGCTCTGGTTTCCGTCACAGGGTTCCGTTGCGCCAGATGCAGTTTAGTCATGCTGGCCTCATGACCCGGAAAGCTGTCTGTGGACAAACGCCAGCTCCCTCGGCCTGAAACCAAGATGAGCGCCGCAATCCCATAGTCGCCTTTGACTGGACGTAACTGTCCAGGGGTCCTTTACTTTTTTTTACCTAACTCTGAAACCACTCAGAAGCTAGATGTACCCATGCCTTTTTCAACATAGCATAGCACACTAGACAAACTCCTGCTTATTTGCTCTTGCAAATAGACTATACTGTACCCAATGAGGGAATAAATAGAGAAAAAGAATACATTTTACATAGTAAAAGGAAGTCAACACATCAGCCTGGAGAGGGGCTCAGCAGATAACATGAGGTGGGAAAAGGTGAATGAATGCTTTCGTCAATTTTTCACTTAAAGACATGTATTTACAGAAAGAAAATATGCACAGAAGCAATATATGATCATATTACCTCTTGCTTACTGATACAAGTGTCAGCCAGACAGGTTCTAATGTTACCAAATGTGCATTTATACAAAACACATATACCTCTACAAGCATATCAACTTATGCCCCAATTCACTGGGACTGGATCAAAGTGCTGGCTAAGTGTGCACTAACTATTTTAATGACATAATTTTAAATCCACTGATACAAAGGGGGTAATTTGCCAAATAGGAATAGATGACAAATATACACTCTGAGTCCCCGAAAAAGGGGCAAATTAAGTGCTACGAACACTTCCCTGAATATGCTGATATGGAAAAAATGGGAGGAAGCAGGTGTATTGATATCGGACCAACTGATAGACCAAAAATATAATCAGATGCAGCCCAATGGCAATATCTTCAATTACAACATCTCCTAACAAGTGTGTTTGGGCCGTCAGCCCTTTCAGCTTCCAAGATACCAGAGATAATGGAACTGGACCACTCTTCAAAAATAAAAAGCCAACAATTACCTTTTATAGATATCTATTAACAATACACAAGTTCATTATGCAGACTGTAAGAGATAATTGGAATAACGAATTGGGACTATCAACTTCCCAGACATGTATTAGCTTCAATACCTAAGGTGCCATTAGATTTAAAATTAAGACTAATACAACAGAAAATAATATTTAGAGTTTATTGGACTCCTTTACGGTTGTATATAAATGGGTTAGCTCAATGCTGGAGATGTGGCAAGGACAATGCCTCTCTGAAACACATGTTTGGACAGTTTTCTTTACATAACACGCTTTAGGAGAAAGTGATGGACCGTGTAACTATGGTTGTGCAGAAAAAGTTCAATCTTTCAGCATAGAATATTTGATTGAACTATGTACCTGCAGTATGGACATTATCAATGGGACAACAGAAATGGATTTTCCATGCCCTAATGGTGGCAATAGACTGATACTGAGGAATTGGAAAAATAAAGATATGGTACCCTCCAATCAATGAACTGACAATATGACATCACTCGCAGTTTATGAATGGACTGCTTACAGGCACAGACTGTATGGATAAATATGATAACATTTGGAATGAGTTTATACAAAATGTAGTAGGCTATTAACATTTACATAAGTACTAGGACAACAACACTATACCAATCTAAACAATAATGTATGGGGATATCGTATATTGCTCTCTTTTTTTGCATATTTTCTCTTTTATATGTATCTTTGTTGTTTTTATCCCTCTCACTTTTTGTTTTTTCTGTATCACTTTATTTATTTTAACTGAAATCACCTTAATAAAATATAAATATTTTTAAAAAACACTTCCCTGAAGCATGCGTTCAACTGATAAAAGACCTTTACTTCTTAAGGTTTTGTGCTTAAAGCTGTAAAAGCTTATATATCAAGATGAAGGCATTTTCACACTCTTTTGAATGTGATGTTAGCTACATAAATTTATCCAACTTTGCTGTATTCGAGAAGTAATTATTTGCAAAGCATGTATTGCAGTAAAAAAAGTGTTAATTGTGTGCCCTTTTGTCACTATAGCAAATGAATTCCTTCAGTCTCAATGAGTCATCTTCCTTTTCTTTACATTAGAAAAGGTTACAAAATAATTTCCAAATATTTTTTGAAAAGAAGCAAGCGAATCAAACTCTTAGCAATCTGCTTGGATAGTAATATATAAACACACCACCACCACCACCAACAACAACAACAACCCCATAGTAGTATTAAAGTACTATTTTTTTTCTCCTCAAGCATCTCAAACTATACTGCAAATTCCCACGTAGTGGCAGTGAAAGCTCTTCAGTTACTGGTCAAATTGATGTGATGCCATAACAGTTTCACACACATTCTGACTGATGAGATCATGAAACTGAACAGATTGATCAAATGCTACAATTCCTGTCAGGGACTTTAAAGGTTATGTTGCAACCTTGATTAAGTTCTAGGAGCTGAAGAGTCACACAGTAACACGGAAGTGAGCTATAGTCATACTGCGGAGATAAGGATGTTCGCCCACTCCCCTTTTAACCAATAGGATGTGAATATCAGAGAGGTTAAACATTCACCTGGGAAGGGAGAACAAAGCAGTCGTGCTCATGGGCAGCTTTTCGTTCTCTTTACGTAAATGCTTATATGCTGCAGTAGAGAAGTGTTCACTGCTGGGGGTGATGGTTTAAATAAAATAAAGCACAGGCATTAGGAAGATAGATAGTAACTGTTCCCCAGGAGTCCAAAAAATTGTGGATAAGCCTGGTACCAAGTCATAATTTGTGCTACCACAAATCATGTTTCTCCTTCAAGAAGGAAAAGGTAGACTCTTGATTGTGACATCACTTTTGAAAGATGCTCAAAACACTTCTTATACCCCATAAAAGTCAAACTCTTGCCTCCTCCCTAGCTTTAAGCTGTGGAAGTGGTTTCTCTTTGTCACACTAAGGCAGGGGTCAGCAAACTTTTTCAGCAGGGGGGCCGGTCCACTGTCCCTCAGACCTTGTGGGGGGCCGGACTATATTTTTTTTGGGGGGGGGGGGATGAACGAATTCCTATGCCCCACAAATAACCCAGAGATGAATTTTAAATAAAAGCACACATTCTACTCATGTAAAAACACCAGGCAGGCCCCACAAATAACCCAGAGATGCATTTTAAATAAAAGGACACATTCTACTCATGTAAAAACACGCTGATTCCCGGACTGTCTGCGGGCCGGATTTAGAAGGCGATTGGGCCAGATCCGGCCCCCAGGCCTTAGTTTGCCTACCCATGCACTAAGGCTTGGAGATGTATTGACATGAGTTATTGGAGATTCTCCTCATCTTTTTCAGAATAGGCAGGTGTTCACCAGGAGAAAACATTTGGGTGGATCCCTATTCTTATGACTGATTGCCAAAGGCACTATCCAATAGGTGTTTGCAAAACAGACAGAACCTGTATATTGTAGAAGCAACTTGAATTAGCAGGAAAATGCAAAATAGAACCCAAGCCAGCCTGCATCATGCACACACACACACACACACACACACACACACACTTTGATCTTTGGTGTACCTTTCTGTCTCCGTATCTCAAGACTTCTAGCCTGGAAAGTTCTAAATTTGTCATATTGTGAGTGAATTGGCAATCTCGAGTTTCCTAAAGGTTTGACATCCTGATGACTCAAAACACCTCCAGGGAGCTTCAGAATTTTGAATAATTTTCTCTTTTAAATATTCATTCCTTAGCAATATTACTACATATGTGGGCTGGGAGATCAGGTTTTATGAATTCCCAGCTTTGGCTAGTGTTTGACAAGGGATTTCATTATGGCATTGAATTATGACACACACACCATTTTTTGTGCATTCTTTCAGATAATATCTGCACAGTGATTACCTGCACAGGGTTTGTAAAGTTCAAAATTCAAAGAAGAACACAGTAACTAATTCTAGAATTAAGTGTAGCCATATGCTAATACTGACACTTCTCTTGTCTGCCTTAGAAGTCTTCATCCTATTTGGTGCATTATGCAGGATATAAAAGGTAGAGAAGGGAACATTGAAGTGCATGAATTATTGTAGGCACTATGTCAAACACGCTGATCTTACAAGACCAGTATAGCCATCGCTTTCTGCCTTCACTTCCTGTTCAGGAGTTCAAATCATTATGAGAATCTGAAATGCACTTCCAGACTTATACACAGAACAGCTGAAGACAAGGTGTAGTATCAATGGCCACAACACAAGATAATGGACTCCATGTTACTGTTCTGCTCCAGCAGCAAATAAGTAGTCTAAAATGCCTCTTATCTGGTAGGCATATCTAGAAAGGGTGAATGTACCTGTTCAACTCTGGCAAGCACCTTAGGACAAATTCCATCTCAGTGAAGTGCTGCAGGTGTTATCTTGCCAGAGTACAACATTCCACTGTGTGTACATTCACGTATGCCACATTTTATGCTATGATCCTCCTCCCTCTTTCTTTCGCTTTCACACTTAAAAAGTGCCATTATATGAGTGCATTTTAATGCCTGTACATGATTAACTACACCAAACATTCCATTCCATTCCATTCAACACCATGAACTAGTATAAGGTGGCTCTTTAGGACTTTTCAAACAATTCTTTTTCCAGCATAAAAATATACAGATTAGTTGCAAGAAGGCTTAAACTCATACCAGTGCTCCAGCTGCAGCAGTCCCCAAGTACTCATGCTATAGTGTGGTGTAGTGGTTAGATTGCTAGACTAAGACCTGGGAGACCTGGGTTCTAGTCCCCACTTAACCACAAAGCTCACTGGGTGACCTTGGGCCAGTGCCAGTCTCTCAGCCTAACATACCCCATTGGGTTGTTGAGATGATAAAATGGAGTGGGTGAGAACTATGTATACCACCTTGAGCTCCTTGGAGGAAAAATGGGATATAATAATAATAATAATAATAATAATAATAATAATAATAATAATAAATATATTTCATTTTTCCTGGGAAGCTGTGATTCTTCTCCTCTTTTTTGTCCACTACAGTTATGAGTGCTATGGAAGACATGTTTGTATAAATATGACTGGCCTTTGTCACTTGTGATGAGCAACAACCTTCCCATTCATTTTTATATCATTATGTGAACATTTGGTTGATGTTTGGTTCTATTATCTGTGCTTCCCATTTTGTTTTTCTAATGATTTGCTACTTAAAAGTCCAAAGCAAATACATAGGAAACCTTTAGTTTCATTCTGGCTTGGATATATAACTTAATTTCGGAAGGGAACTGGCTCACAGTACTGACTGAGATTTGCAAATTCCACTTCGCACTATGAAGGAAGTCAAACCCTGTCAGTCTCACTTCCCAGTTTTGACAGCAGAAGTGAAACTGACAGACCTCCCTCACACAGTTTTAAGGCAGGAATCAGAAGGGGATCTTCCTCCCTTCTCCTTCATCATCATTCTAAGGCAAATCTCCCCCACCTCCTACTCAAGCCTGTCTCATGTGAAGCAAGACATTCCACACCTTGTCCATCTACTAATGAGTGCATGCTATAGTAATTAAAGTGCATAGCAAGAAAGGAGGCTGATGCACCCTTTGGAGGAGGATGCAGCTAAGTGTCTCCAAGTTATGCCTTGCTCTCCACCCTTCTTTCCTAATTTGAATGTGGCAAAACAAGTTCTGCCCATTCCAAAA
Source organism: Darevskia mixta (assembly GCA_034641385.1). Classification (NCBI taxonomy): domain Eukaryota; kingdom Metazoa; phylum Chordata; class Lepidosauria; order Squamata; family Lacertidae; genus Darevskia; species Darevskia mixta. Next base: position 11,231,613 of record JAWWNH010000063.1, read on the forward strand.
CAGAGGAGTCCCACACATTTTAAAAGAGTATCCCAAATTACTAGTGCTGCTATTGTATCCAGTTAAGCTAAAATTCCTTGCACTATACTGGAATAACTGGTTAGGGAAGAAGCGTATGATCCTGTTCTCTTCAGTACAGTCTAGAGCCTCTTGAACGTATTCCCTGAAGCATTACTAGAGAACTTTAAACCTTTATTAAGAGTATTACTTTTGTGTTTGTAATCTTGGTCACACATCTGTAGCATAAAAAATAAATGTTACATATCCTCATGACCACTGCTCCACAGAAGTATCACCATTTACATCTATGTATTCTCTTCAAACTAATGTGGTATGTACTTTGGTAATTTGATATTAGAATTGACTATTTATGGTTTGCAATGTGTTGTTCATGCAGTTTGTAAGCATATGCGGGTCATTGTTCTCATAATTTTCTTGTAGTTGTGCTGAAGAAGACTCCTGCGAAACAGTTTGATTATCCGGGATCACTGTCTGCACATTACTACTTGGACATCATTCCATGAGTAGATAAAGATTGACTACTTCATCTCCAGACGAACATTTGTTCATATTGTCTCATCTAGAGACTTGCACTGCTTCCTTAGACTTTTGTTTGTTTAATTTCAGATTTATAAGAGCGTACTTTGGTTACTTATGGATTACGCTGTATGCTATGTAATAATTATAGTGCCAGTATCATTTATTGGTCATTGTGTTGCCTTTATTGTTGCTAAAAAATAAATGTGGCATTAAAATAAAAAAAAGATTGCAATGGTATGTCTCTCTCTCTCTCTCTCTCTCTCTCTCTCTCACTCACACACACACACACACACACACACCCCTTCGAATTCATTGTCGAACTGCTACTCCTGGCTCACATTAGGGAGAACAGTACAGAATTTAGTAAGACATAATTAGTGAATTACTCTCTTGGGACAGAACACGATTCTTCTAACAGCCAAGGCAAAAACATGGTGACAGGTAGTTAAACAACTCAAAGCTGCTCCTTTAAATTCACTCACCACGAACCATGATTCCATCAATGATATTCTATTTCTTATATGGAACAAAGCTATGATCTTCCAAAAGTAAAGCATGTTTGTCATTCCAAACAAGTTCAACTTTGCTGAATTTTGTAAGCCTATAAGAACTCATTCAGCTAAACAGGAAGGAGATTTAGAATTTACTCATGGTTGTTTGGGCACAGGGAACTTGACACCTATCAGGATTGACATATACAAATACTCCAGACAGACACCCTTTGTACATTTAGTACCAGACCAATTTAAACATATTTTATTGTTGCTAAACCAATAAAAAGTTACACCTGCAAATGCAAATTGGGAAGTGTTTTGGAAGATTTGGGAAAGGGAGAGGAAACCACAGTTCCCAGACACCACAAGCATTACCGTATATTCAAGGGCAAGAAATATCATGCTTAAAAATCTCTGTGATTTCAAACTTCTTGTGCTTTTGCATGATTGTAAGAAAAAGCCTACTGGGTCAGACCAAAGGTCATCTAGTTCAGCATCCTGTGTTTACAGTGGTCAACCAGATGCCCATGAGAAGCACACAAATAGGACATGAGTGCAACAGCACTCGCCTCAACTATTAAGAGGCATATTGCCTCCGATACCGGAAATATCATACAACCAAATGATTAGTAGCTATTGGTCGCCTTATCATAAAGTATTATTTATCAGCAAGCAAGACATGAAAGCTGCGTCATCTAATTTATATTGCTTTTTTAATGGGAGAAGAAGGGTACAAAATGTTCTTCATAGCCAAACCGGGGTGGGGATGGGGGATGCAACCAGGATCTCATGAAGAGACGGCAGTACCTAATATCATCAGCATCCAGTATGGAAGCCTTCATAGCAATGACAATGCCATTTTACACGTGTGTTCTCTGGAGATACACCTCAGCTGAAGATGCCTGAAAGCAGAATGCTGGAGCTTTAACTGTGCATACCAATCTCAAGGAAAATATGTGGGGGACTCTAGTGCAAGGTCTCAACATACAGCAGGCTTCTACTCATGTGTAAGAATTGCCTCCAGACAAAGCGGGCCATTTGTTTCACCTTTTGGACTACTGGTGGTAATGATGATGATGATAATTTATCACCTTTTCCCCTCACAGGACTCAAGGCAACTCACAGATAACAACAAGAACTGCGCTAAAAAGACGTATGCAATATGCAGTTCCATGGCAAATGATCCAAAGTCCACCAGTTATTAAAATTATAAATATGTTGCAAAACTAAGCAGAGTTCAAAGCTACAATCCCATGCACGAAGTAAGCAAATGAAAGTCCCACTGCCTTTAATGAAGCTGCTGCACATAATTATGGGCTGGGCTGCAGCTTAATTCAAAGCAACGTTTAAATGAATATCACAGAGAACATTTCATCTGTGGAAGATTTGAATGAATACCACTTCAAACTCATATTAAACATGCTATTTCACTTGGAGCAACAGGAAGGAGAACCTGAGTAGTAGGCAACAGAGCTCAAAACTCCAATTTAATTCAGGCACTTAAGATTGACAAGTCACTGCAGAAAGAGAAATACTAAAAATAAATGTGGTTAAGAAAGATAATTTGAAGTTCAGCAGTTTAGCATTATGGAGTTTACCAGCATACAACACAATCTAACTTATTTAATTTTATTTATTTACTGAATTTATCTCCTGCAAAAGGCAAGAATCAAGAAAAATACAGAAGATGTCATTGTTCCTCTAGAAGAAGAAGAGGAGGAGGAGGAGTTTGGATTTGATATCCCGCTTTATCACAACCCGAAGGAGTCTCAAAGCGGCTAACATTATCCTTTCCCTTCCTCCCCCAAAACAAACACTCTGTGAGGTGAGTAGGGCTGAGAGACTTCAAAGAAGTGTGACTAGCCCAAGGTCACCCAGCAGCTGAATGTGGAGGAGCGGAGACGCGAACCCGGTTCACCAGATTACGAGTCTACTGCTCTTAACCACTACACCACACCGGCTCTAGAGCAGGAATGGGGGGATTTTGGTCCTCCAGATGTTGCTGAACTACAATTCACATCAGCCCTAGCAAGCAACATCTGGAGAACTAAAGGTTCCCCATGTCCACTCTAGAGACACATTTCTCCTAGCATAAAGTTGGTCTGCAAAGGAACATATAACTAGTTCCATGTTTCCTTTCAAAACTGTTTTCTCTCTCTTGCCTTTAGCCAAGGGGCAAAACATTCACCCATCCATTCCTTTCTAAATGCAAGCAGACTTTGTGACCTTTCGCCTACCAAACCTTAACTGACAGGACAGGGGAAGAATGGTCAACACAACCCCTTCCTCAGGCATTAGTTTTAAGCATTTAAATAACAATCCTCACACATCTATAGAATTCTTTCGATTTTAGGATCTACTCCGGGATGACTTTGAGGGATAAGTAGACCCAACTTGGAGAAGTCATTAGTCCAAAATAAGGCAATACAGTGGTACCTCGGGTTACAAACACTTCGGGTTACAAACGCTTCAGGTTACAGACTCCGCTAACTTTGCTTCAGGATGAGAACAGAAATCGTGCTCCGGCAGCACAGCGGCAGGCCCCATTAGCTAAAGTGGTACCTCAGGTTAAGAACAGTTTCAGGTTAAGAATGGACCTCTAGAACAAATTAAGTTCTTAACCAGAGGTACCACTGTAGCTGCTACCCTAGAAGCCTTTTGAAAATGATGTGGCAAATTTGTGTGGAGCAGGTCTATTGAGAGATAAATCAGCCACAGTCATTAAGCAACAGCACAAATGTTGAAAAGCGATTTCTCTCAGAATGTCAGATCACAGAGATGGAAGGAAGCAATCACCTCCACTGCCCTACTGGTAACCTTCTACTAGAAACACATTGCTCAACCTCATTCCAGGGGTGGATAAGCTGTAGCTCATCAGCCCCAGCTTGCAAGGGCAATAGGCTGGGATAATGGGAGCTGGGAGACTTCTGGAGTGCCACAGCCTTTAAAGATGGGTCATCCTTACCCTTACCTTACACATACGTTCAGTCTATAAAGACAGGTGTTTTTAAACAACAACAACATCTGTATTTTTCATGCTATAGAAACATACCCAATTTTAATTGTTTGCTTCTAAAAAAAGACTACTGTGTGAAGAGGCTTCTTCCCACTTGTGCGTTTGCTGCATCTTTCTGCTATTTATATCTTGTCAGAATGAATACATTAATATTTGATACTGAGTTGCATTGAAAGTGACTCAAGAAAAAAAAATAACGGAGCTATTGCGAACATGTTCCATTCCAGCACCATTCCGTTAAAAGATAACCACACAACTTCTCGACAGTTGACCCGAGGTTTAATGAGAATTATATAAGCCAATGACTCTCCTCAAATGCAAGGAATGCTCCACAGACAAGGTCCTTGATGGTTAAAAAATATCATGCAAGAGTGGTTCATTCTAGGTTGGGGAAACTGAACCCAGTATTACCCATGCTCACAAAGAAAACCAATTGTACATAACAATCCAGCTTTATTTTCTGTGCCAGATATCCACTAACACTATTCTTATTTAGGACATTAGTAGAACTTTGGAACATGAACCATTGAGTTACCATAAAGAAACCAATGTGAGACTCGGAATAAAAAGGGAGCAACTCAATATTGTAAGGTGAAACACCTGCTTCAGTTTGTTTCTTAACCTTAAAGCAGAATTTTCATATCTCAACTTTGTTACCTTAATTACTATTAGCTGAAGAACATAAGGCTTGTTCTACGGTTTGGCTTTAATGTGTAGACCAGTTTACTGAGAGATCTTTAGCTGAAAGTGGTGGTGGTGGGATAAATTATACAAAAAGCAGTCTTAAGATTTTAGCATTGTGACAGCTGTTGAGGAGTAGAGAGATGGTATTGTGTTTATTCAGAGTTCTAGAAAGCAACTCCCTATTATTAATGTTGTTTCTATCCCTGCTCAATCCTTTGGATCAGGTTAGATATTAAAATACTTAGTTAATAATAAATTATATAAATACATTGAATTCAACTATTATTTATTCCACTGTTATTTGTCCTGTTTATTAGTTATAGCCACTGAAAACGGGATGGTGTGTTTGTGTGCTGTTTAAAGTCTTCTCCCTCTCTGAAAATGATCAAGCTCACATGCTCTCACAATTCCCATTCCAGAGGGCATTTTCAAGACTAAGCACAGGGCAACCTAAGCAATGCTAGGAGGTAACTATGACAAAAAAAGAAAACAATTCAACAAAAGGCAACGAGAGTTTTCTTGAAACTAAACACATAAGTCTATGATAGCTTACATCAGTGAATCTGTGACGAGCGACAATAGAGATTAAAAAAAAATTATATACTACACTGTAGATCTCAGGACATAAAGGGAGTAAAGAAACGATGCAACTGTTTATCACAAACATAAAAAAGAGGATGAGGCTATAAATATGCTAGCTTCCTGTTGAAGAAAAGTTACATTTCCATAGCATTTGAGCCTTTTAAACTTGCAACACAACCAGTCCCCCACCCCACCCCAGATAAAAGCCCAGTCTCCCTCAGAGGCTGCATTCCTATATCCATTTAACTGAGGGTAACCCTCATGGAAATCAATGTGACTTCTGAATAAACATGTATAGCAGAGCTTTCCAAACTTTTCATATTGCTGACACACTTTTTGGACATGCACAGTAATTCAGTTTTGCATCATTTCACGACATAGTAATTCAGTTTTACTAGCAAACCAGAGGTTAAACTATCCCCTTTTGAGCCACAGGAGGAGCGTGGGGAGTGTTCGCATGACCCAACTACTGTACACACTGCAGCTGACACACTAATGTGTCGCAACACACAGTTTGGAAAGCTCTGATGTATAGGATAGTGCTGCAAGTGTCCTTTCCGATACCTCTTCTCTTTTAATAGAACATGCCCTGCAACATAGCATAACATTTCACTTACGAAAATAACGATGTGGCAATTTAATAGTTTTTTAAAAGTCTGAAAACCAGGCTTGAACTCTGATAAATATATCAGAAAAGAAACATCCTGAGAATTATCTGGTAACATCCTTTTTTGGAACACAACACATACACACCCCGCAAAAAAAGAAACCCAAATATGTTAAAGGATGTCCCAGCAGAATTGTCCTCCTGATTTCTCCATGAGTATGTGGTAGATGTGTACAGTCACTGCAAGATTCACCTTATATCTGCAACCTCCCCTGCCATTCAAGCTCTGGGAGTTTCCCTGGTCAGTTTGGTTTCATTTCTCAGAAAATGTGGGGGGATGTTGCAACTTTGGGGGGGGGGGAAACTATTCAAAAGGTTTGGGACTCCAGGGTCCATCTTAACATTCCATGTTAGCAGCACAATCCAACTCAGGAATATGTGCATTTGCCCCAAAATCATTGCATTTTGCCTTGATATTTAGGATATGCACAGAGCTGGTACAATCTCCTAGTATGTAGAATGGGGAATTCTGAGTACAACTGTATATCCGGCCCAATATAGTTTATTTGCTGAAGGAAAACAATGGCTTTAATGCAGGAGTGTCAGCTGGGCCCCGCGACCATGGGTGCCCAGGGCCGTGGGTGCCCTGCAGTGTGCATGGCCCTGGCACTGAAATTTGTGGGTGCCTGGCCCCTTCATGGGGAATTTTGTGGGTGCTCGGGCACCCAGAGAGTTGGCACTTATGGTTTGATGCTACTCCTTCATGTCTTCCTTTTACAGCATGGAGTCCTTCATCTATCAATATAAACAACAGTGTTTCATTGAACATTAAGTAGGGGAAAAAATCGCAAGATGACTTTTCTGTGCCTTGTGTTTTTGTTTTTCCTATGCAAACTGTTGGAGAATTCAACCTCATCCCAGAGAATATTCAGCAAAAATGGCCCCTCTAAATTTTGTCACCCACTAATAGAATGGATAATTTTGGAATGTTTTTCCACTCAGTCCTAAGAAAAAGCCGTAACATTACAGATCTGTGACCACTGCACCCATAAGGTATCATTCAGGAGTCCGTAATGTAAATATCCTCCAGCACAATTTCACTTAGATGAAGGATCTTTGAACAGAAAATCAAAGGCTTGGCCAATGCCCTTAAGCAATCTGCTCCCTGAGCAACTATACAAGGCCCTTTTTAACAAGGGAAGAGCAAGAAAAAGCAGATGAGAAGTCTATGACAGTTGAGGGATAATATCACAAAGAGACTTGCAAACATAGGGTCAGGCAGCAGACACTAAAAGCAGAGCAGTACTTAACAACATCAAAAAAGTTGAAGAATGTAGAGAAAGGTGCATCACAGACCAGACAATGCAGAACCACTGAGGGAAAAGAGGACTCAACAACACTTAAGGCCCATTGAATCAATGGACCTCTTATAGGCATAAAAACTAGCCGGCTAAAGTCTACAATTACAATACATGCATGTAGACAGTAACATTATTTATTACTATTATTATTTATTAAATTTCTATACTGCCCTTCATCCAAGGATCACAGGGCAGTTTACAAAATAGAAACTCAAAAATATATACCATACAATAGCAATACAGGACCACAAACATGATCACTAGGAGAGACTTCCTTTCCAACATGGTCCAACTCTAAAGATTCTCTCCGTCAATTTTTTACTTTGCTCTAAACTTTAGAAAGGCACAAGCGATAAGAGAGACTGATGTTGCTTCAGCCAGCATCCAAAAGCTCAGTGCTAGACAAGATCTTACTCACTGCCAGATGGTTCAGGATTATCAGTGGAGATGTGGATCTTTTCTTCCACTTCACATGCCTGGCATAGGAAAAGGTAAGCAGCAGTGAGCCTTTTGCTGTTTTTGCCCTCCTTCAATGCCTGTTGCAAAGCAAGACATAAAAGAGCTCTTCCCCTGAGAAGAGGGACTTTGCAGAAGTCAGAAACAACTAGCTACATAGCGTAGTCAAAATTTGTGGACCAATCTATAGCCAAATTTGCACTTTCAAGATCAGGGTAGCCTCCACGTGTTTTGGATTGTAACTCCCATCCAGTCCAGCCAGCATGGCAAGTGGTTAGGCATTAGAGTTGTAGTCCACAATATTAGCTCAATATTGGTTGTAGTCCACAATATTCCTCTGGCTCCTGAATGCCGAAAACCTGGAAGTGTTCCAGTTTTTGAACTTTTTTCAGAAGCTGAATGTCCGATGCAGCTTCCATTTGAGAGCAGGAAGCTCCTGCAGCCAATCAGAAGGCGTGCCTTGGTTTTCGAATGTTTCGGAAATTGAATGGACTTCCGGAACAGATTTCGTTCGAGAACCAAGGTACGACTGTATTCTAGTGTAACTCAGTGCAACTTGAAAGCAGTTGTGTTGGAAATATATGGGTAAAACAAGACAGAAGGATTCATTGTCTTTGCCTGAACCTTAGAAAAAGACTTTTTTGCAGTATGCTGTTGTGGAAATGAAAAGTCTCTGTCTTTATTCTATAGCTGAAACAATCACCCAATTCACTATTTTTATAATTCCTTGTTTAAGGATTGTATCAGCCAATTTTCTATTTCCTAACTACTCACAGGGATTCCTGAATGACAATAGGATCTTTAGTTTTGAAGATTAAAGCATACATAATTGGGCTGGTTCAATCCCACTTAAATCCATGGGATTTAAACAACTTGTCTACAGGACTGTAGCCATTGTTTCTTTCTATTGGCTGAACCTATAATGTAAGTCAACACCATAACACTTTTTGGTTATGTCACAAATTTACAGTGCAATCCAGGGTATGTTTGTTCGTAGTTAAGTTCCACTTTGTTCAAGAGAGTTTATTGCCAGATAAGTGTGCCATGTTTTTCATAGGGGAATCATGCAAATAACCCTAGTAAGTGATCCTACTTATTCTGCAAGTTCTGACTGCCAATAAAAGCCATGTGTTTGAGGCATAGTGAGCAAAATTTGTATCCAGTCCAGATGTTACACCCACTAAAAAGAACCATAAATAATGGCAATATTTGAAGAGATAAATCCCAAACTTCAGAGAAACACTGATATATATATATATATATATATATATATATATATATATATTCAATTAATCCAAGAGTATGCCTCCTCCACCCTCAATTCTCTTGTGCAGTCACAAATAATGTTTTATCAAATGAATGTGAGAACTTGCTCCAAGCATAAAAATGAATGCAGATATGTAGTTCCACTTGCATTTAGTGTAGCACATGTCAGAATTCAAATTTCTGACTAGGTATGTAGGAGTGATATTACCTCTGCTGTGCACAAAGCTGTACTTTATATAAATTCCCTTTGGTATCAATGGGAGGACACCCAAGTGCTCAGAGAATTAAAGATCAAATACACCTTAAGATGACAGTTTCCTAGTTGAAATGTTCAGTAAATGGATAGAGCACAACATATTTTCACAGCATATCCATCCCACTCTTTTGAGATAACACTCTGCAGGATAATAAAACTGATGTTTTAAGGGAAAACTTTGGTGAAATAAAAATGAAAACCTAAGACATAGGTGTGAACATGATTATCTTTAAATACACAAAGAAGTAAAATTAAGTAATAATTTCATCTTATTCTTCCAGCAAAAAAAAACAAAAAAATGCGTTCAGGAGAATTTCAAAAGCTTGTTTGGAAAACGCTCATTTTGCCCCATCAAAATATGTGTTACTCTGCCTTTCTCATGTTTCCATTTGTTATGTGCAGCTTCTACCTGAGTATGTTTAACTGCATCTTTAAAAGTGTCAAGTAGTCCTCCATATCTTAAAAAAAAATTGGATGCAAAAACAAAATCCTAGGATTCTAAACAAGGCAAGCACTAATTCACGAACCAATAATCACATTACACATATGAAATGGGTCCACACACTGAAAGTCATCCTGCTGGTCCCACCTTAAATGTCATAAAGCTTCCTTGTTCTCAATCTTTATGTTTGTTCATGGGCATCTAAGCAAGGTGACCAACGGGTGTGTGCATCTCTGCATGCAAGGGGTTCCATTGCTTAGGTACCCATTCTAATGTGTGAATGTCATGTAGCAGAGCCTTTATTTATTCCTACCCCACAGCATTTGAAATTCGCCAGGCGCATTTTACACCTGGCTAGGTGGCACTGTGGTGTAAGGCCGGCGGTTCGAATCCCCGTGATGGGGTGAGCTCCCGTTGCTCGGTCCCAGCTCCTACCAACCTAGCAGTTCGAAAGCACATCAAAGTACGAGTACAGTGGTACCTCGGGTTACAGATGCTTCAGGTTACAAACGCTTCAGGTTACAGACTCCGCTAACCCAGAAATAGTACCTCGGGTTACGAACTTTGCTTCAGGATGAGAACGGAAATCGTGTGGCGGCAGCACAGTGGCAGCGGGATGCCCCATTAGCTAAAGTGGTACCTCAGGTTAAGAAAAGTTTCAGGTTAAGAACGGACCTCCAGAACGAATTAAGTTCTTAACCCGAGGTACCACTGTAGATCAATAGGTACCGCTTCGGTGGGAAGGTAAACGGAATTTCCGTGCGCTGCTCTGGTTTCGCCAGAAGCAGCTTAGTCATGCTGGCCACATGACCCGGAAAAACTGTCTGCGGACAAATGTCGGTTCCCTCGGCCAGTAAAGCGAGATGAGTGCCACAACCCCAGAGTTGACCGGACTTAATTGACAGGGGTCCTTTACCTTTATTAGCCACTTGTGACCAAGTGAAGATGCCCAGGCACCAGGATGGTGCCTGACGTCTCCACCATCTGGAGGTGCATGCCTGGGGATCCTTGGACCCTGACTGTTTTCACACACTAGCAACACATCCTGTAGAATCCTATCCATTATATTTTATCTCCACAATCAAAAAGAATTTCAGGAACCTACAGGTCGTATTGAAAATGACTTTCGAACCGTCTGGCCCCAAAATGGCAATGAGACATTTTGTTTTGGTGACTGTCACCTTAGTTTAAGGAGCCATTTAGCACTTATCTGAGTTTCTAGCACTGCTACCCTACCTTTGTCCATGACAGAACTCAAGGTAGCTTAGCTTACAGATAAAAATAGAGTCATGGAAGTCACAACACGTTGATGGTACCAGTATGTCTGAAGTGAGCTACTGTCGTTATGTATTTTAGCAGTGTCTGTAGAAGGCATACACACAATACATGAACAACTGGTGGCAGGAAATACAAAGATGGCTTAACAGCCCATTCAAAGCTCTGCCTGGCTCTACCCACAGGGCAGAAGCAAGGATGGAGGAATGTTCCATCACATATCATGTGAATAGTATTCATTTTCTCTCCCGCTGTTTCCCATGGAAGGAGAGATTTAGAGCCTGTTCAGAAGTGTGTTTAAATCTTCCACCAGTTTGTGATGTGCTGTTGGTATGTGTGTCGGTATGTTGGGCATTCTATCATTCAGATCCAAGCCACTTCCTATCCTAGCACACACCCATTTTGGCTCTACTGCAATCAATGCCAGTTGGACAAGGTGCTAGGACAGTTGGGGATGAAGGCTTTGATATCAGAACTCCCTCTCCAATGTCAGAGAGAAAGATGCAACCTATCACATGGCCCCCAGGGATGCCCTTACTGCAGACGCTCTTAGTTGACCTGACCCCAGGGTATCCAATAATGATCATGCCTCTTGACCCACTCAACACATATATAGTTTACAGTTCCCTCCTAGTTGCCAGAACTTCTTTAGGAGGTTCACCTTACATGAAAACCATGTGCCTAGCAGTCAAATCAAGCCATGCTATAAATTCATTAATTTGAAGGCAAGACAGTTTATTCACCAGCTGAGACCCAAATTGATCAGAATAACATTGGCACACAAAATTAATATAGCTTCCCAAGAGCTGTAGCAGGAACATTATGGGCCAATCTTGCAGATAAACCCCAAAGTTACTAGCCAGGTAAGACCCTAGTACCCTGTGTTTCCATTGTGGCTGTGAAGTACTACTGTCTTACCCTTCTCTGCAGACAGAAAGGATACTAGCCTCATAGCAAGCTATATTCCTGCCCAGAGTCTTGTAGAGGGGCAGAGAGATACACCCCTTCGCTCCCAGCCTGATCATTCACCTGTATGAATTCCTTGTTACCTATGGCTACCAGATGTTACTCAGTCACTAAACAAATGCACATATGTGGGATGGGGTGTCTTCAATATGGCTGGCTGTGCCCCTAAACCTACAACAATTCATTTTACCATATCAAATGACACTATGGACATACACTTTTCTCCAAGGGCAGCATTTTTGCACTAGTGTAAGTATTAGCGCCAATGCAACGAGATCTCCTTTCCTCCTTCATGCACCCTGAGCCATCCCCAAATCTGCTCCAGAGGATTGGGGAGAAATCCTGAGCAGTTGGGGGGTGGGCTCCAAAGGGCGGTGGGAGGAGACAAGCAGAACGTTCTGTTGTGCAAGAAGAAATCACCTTAGAGCCATACTGAATACAACCCATGTAACGAGGAACTCTGCCCCTCCCCCTCCTATGTACTTTTATAAATATGCACTCATCTGATAGCAGGTTTTAATTGCTGTTAGCCACCCTAAGCAGTACTAGGTACCAAGAGGTTTGGATCTACTGTATGAAATACACAGAATAATGTATGAAAGGGCCTTGTAAGTCGAAACAAATGGCAGCGGTTGTTTATGTCAGGTGCCCTCTCTTACGAAGTATTTCACATCAGATTTCCCCATGTGTCATATGGCACTGTAATCATATCCTCTTCTGCCCTGTGTCCCTTCTCCTTCCTCTCCACTGTAGCCAATGCCTGCTGACAAAACCATTTACGCAGATCAGATGCAAACATCCCTCAAGAGGGGAAATTTGGGGAAGAAAGTCATGTCCAAGTGAAGGACTCCCTTCGTCCTGGTCCTGTTTAAGATTCTACAGATTATCTGCCTTTAAAAAGGAATACACATTCAAGCTCATCATGTGAGCAATACTAAAATGCTTTAGATATCATGAAACCCAAGTAGCTGAACAGAAGAACAAGCCTACGGTTGCAAGCCATGTTTAATATTAACAGGAGTTTGGATGGAATTTGCAAGCGAACTGTAGGAAGAGCGCACGCATTTAGCAAATACTCCGTATAAGCATAAAGAGCTGTAAACAAACATCAACTTACATAATTACTTCACACACAACACTTGTGAAAGCAAGCATCAAAGTTACTTGCAACATAAGGTTATGACTGATGCACTGCTTAAACAGCATATTATTCAGTTAAACAGGCTGAACGCTCAATGATGTCGCCAGGACTCAGAGCAATTTACATGCAAATATTTTTGTTCAAAGGGTTTGTGGGTTGCAAACTCAAGAGTAGTTTCTGGGATAAACAGGACCACACACTGTTTACAAAACCAGTTCAGCTTTTTGCCACCAGACAGATTTGGGCAAAATCCAGACTACTGGCGAATAAACAGAGACCAAACAGCAGACTTCTCCACATTGGGTTTGACAGTTCTCAAGCAGCGCTGGGCACCTGCCTGCTTCTCAACTGCCATCTGCAAAAAGCTTGTTCTGTTTCTCTCTGATAAAAAGTACTGGGGAAGCTTTCCGGATACGAAAACAGGAAGGAAGACACCAAACCCAGATCGTGTTAAGATGTGAGCCTAGACGCCACAGAAACAAACTGTTTCCTGGGCATGAGGTGCGCCCATCCATGCTTGTGGAGATGGCACAGTGTTAGCAGCTGGCAGCATCCTCTGGGGCTCTGCCCTGGGGAAGGCAGGCGGTAGCAACAGCTTTCCGGTTGCCTTGGCTCTCGGAGAGAATGATCTCCAAAAGGAGAGACACCGCAGGGTTGTATTTCACTACCTGGTCTAGGGAGCGCACCAGAGGTATGCCATTGTGAGCACAGAGGTGACTAGAATTACGTATCGCGAGGGCGCTAAAAGGGAGGGGGGATGTCCCTTGCCAGTCAGAGACGCCTCTTAAACCTGGTGGGTGGTCATGGGGGCGGCGGCGGCTGCAGACGAGCACGTTCTATCCCCCCCCCTTCCTTTGTTTTTCATTGGCTGGCGCCCAGCCTCACTTACCGACAGTGGCTAAGGTCTCCAGATCCTCCAGTCGATAAGCGGGCGAGTCCGGCGCCGGATGCGCCGGAGAGCCTCGGCCAGCAGGACTCGAGGACGGCGCGGGCTGGGGCTCGCCGGTGCCGCCCGCCTCGCAGCCGCCGGGGCTCCTGGCCCCTACTTTCGCCCTCACGGCGCTCAGCGTCTCCATGGGGCGGCGAGGGGAGGGAGGAAGAAAAGGCGCGCCCAGTCAAGGCAAAAGGGCGAAGTTTGGGGCGCCGGCGCCGGCCCGGCCTCCTTCCCTCTTCAGCAGCTGCCGCTGCCCCGAGCCCGGCCCGGGTGTCGGAGGAGCCTCTCGGCAGCTGCAAAGCGGCGGCTGGCGCCCCGCATCGCGCCCGGGCGCAGCTTCTTGGCTTGCCTGGTTGCGTCTCTCTCTGAGTGTGTGTAATGTGTGCGCGCGCTCGCCTCGCTCTCCGGAGACCGGTCGTGCGCCTTCGCTCCTCGCGCGCTTCCCGCCGGCGCCTCAGCGCAGACAATGGGCTTGCCCGAGTCTCGCTCTCTGCCTCACTCGCCCGCCAGCCAGCCAGCCGGTCGGTCGGTCGCACGCGGGGATGAGAGGGCGGGGCTTGGCTTCCTGCAGCTGCGGCAAGAGCCGGAGAGAGGGCGGGGCGCGCGGGCGAGGCGAGAGAGAAAAGCGGGAGGAGGGCGGAGGAGGAGGAGCAACAAGCGACCGGCTGGAGGGAGCCGCCGCTTGAAATTTACAACGAAAACACGCCACAACGCTGCTGCCTGCCTTTTGCACATGGCTCTTGCAGCGGCTGGCGCGGTCTCCCCCTGCCCTCCTTTTTAAAATCCTGTCAGAAGCTGAAGGGCGAGGGGTGCCCCCACCCCCGCGCCCCGGCCCTTTCTGTGCACCTTTCTCGGTGCTTTGGAGGAGCTGTGGGAATTCCTGAGAAGCGCGCGCTTCTCTTCCCCTTAGGTTGAGACGCCGCCAGTTGCATTTTCTTTTATTGGTCTTCAAGGCAATCCTCCCGCCCCCGTCGTAGGGTGGGAGACCTCATTACCTCAGTGGCTATTGGACAAAGGTGTGTGCGTGGGCGGAGCCAAGGGAGGCAGGTGGGGCAACTGCTCCCCCCCCCATCAAGTAAATCAATAAAAGTACTTAACTTACTGAGGTTCTGCTTCCCCCAACATAAAACCTGGCTACACCCATGGAAGGTGTTAAAGCACAATTATTTTATCTCTGCATTTTGACCCTCAAACCCATTTTTCTGGATGTCCATTGGGTGTTTCCACTGCTCAAGCCAGCTTCAAATCTGGAAGACTGGCATAATAAAAAGGGGTTCATAAATAGATTATATATAAATTTGCCTGCTGCTTAATAGGGGCAATTTCACCCTGCAATTTGCTCACCTTGTAAGAAAATGGTCATGAGGATTAGGCGCGAATTACAGCTGCCATGCAGTGAATTATTGTTAATTGGGGGCTATTAGCAGTAAATGTTTGAATCAAGGCCACTGGCTAACTAAGGCTGATTTTTCTTGACTGACAGCCACAGATTTTTCAATATGTGCTTTTGGGGAGGGACAGTGATAGAATGTTCAAATGTGTAGGGAGCAACAAAAATAAATGGGAGGAAATGAAGCTATTTAAAATGAAATTTAAAAACACAGCACCATGTTTTCCAAAGTTTTCCAAAGTATGGGGTTGAAGGTTAGGTCTGAAAACCTGCACACAGGTTTGCTCAGTCCTGTTTGCTCAACCTATGCATGCCCCTAACGTAGATTTGAAACCTAGAGCAAAAGGTAAGCCCTAAGCTTCATCCAAATTTCCATATTGCAGAAGTGTGGTGGGGGAATCTTGATTTGTTGGGTATTATACAGTCCTTTTTATATATAAAAAATCAATCCTATGCATTGTTGTTGTGTGCTAATGCAGCTTTCATGAGGAGCAGTAATCTTGATAATGCAAATGTTCATAAATATTTGAAGATGCCTCTCACCCTGGTAATTGATTGATGTACCTAATGAACAAAGGTCATTCTACATACAGTGAAACTAATAGGATGAAGCCAGGATTGCAGCAAAGAAGTTTTCAGGAAGTGGTGCCTGAATTACATCACAGTTAAATAGGCAAATAGCATAACCATTTTAAATCCAAGCATAAATAAAAGAATAAGATGTGCTATGTTTCATTCTTCAGCAATGTTTTTATCCTGGTAACATAACTTCTGTTTACTTTACTTAGGTAACTCCTAGTTTCCCTTTAGTCATCTGTATATACATTCTGTGTTTCACCCTGTAATCTCAGTATGTAAAATACCAGACAAGACAGAATAAAGTGGGTTTCTCTGGTGGCTTCTGATGTGTTGGATTGAAAACTTTAGTTTGAGTTGGAAAATGGCTAAGAGGTTGTTATGGTCTGCTCCCAGTTTAGGTGGGGCTCTGCCAGTTAAGGAACAAAATGTGTTCCTCTGACTTTTCTTGATGCCATACCAAGTGAAATTAGTAATGGCAGTTCGGGGGGCTCTAAAACACACTGACAGTTCATGTAATCATCCAGCCAGCTTGACTGGAAGCAGTGTTGACCGACACCATTTCTGTATCTCAGACTCCTCTCTGACCATATAATATCTTAGAGGAATTATTTCAGTTATTTGTTCCCTACTACTGATTTGGCTGGGTCTGCTTGTGCCCACTACAACCATACCATTGGATAGCTGGGGCATTTGTGTGAACAGTTGTACAATTGCTCCCAAGACCACTAAGGAGACCTACTGCCCGAGATGCCATGATCTAATAAAAAACTGCAACTAGCCCTATTGTAAACATTCAGTATGCAAAAGCTTTTCTGCGTGTGTGAAATCACACTTAGCTGAAGTCAACAGGAAGAGCACTGCTCAAGAATGTCAACTGCTACGGGCAAGCCAGGCCAAAGTGTAGTACTATTAACTGCCACTGAATTCAACTAGCAGAGTTAACCACCTGCTTAAATATTTCCTATTGGAATAATCTTAAAATTGCTTTATTTGGGTTAGCTTGTGCTCTGTGTATTTCATTTCAAAAGTTGCTGACATTCATATATAGGGAATAAAATATTATTAGTTTTTATCAGTCTGACTTTTCTGGCTGGAAATTTTCAAAATCATTTTTTTCTTTTTCATACGTAATGGTTTTCCAGCATGACTCATGTTTTAACAAGCCTCCTTCTATGACACAGACGTTTGCATTCCGCTGAACTGGAGGCCAGAAGCCCAAATAGTTGCAATGAATCAATAGAAGAGCCTTCAGTCTCCATGTCCTAACAGCATCCTGTTACAATATCTTTTTTCATCAGACAAATAAGAATGATAATATGCTGGTTCCCATAGACCAGATCATGTGCACATGTGTCACAGCTTGCAGAAGCTTGTGCAGCAGGCATAGCAGGCTAGTTGCCCAGAAGGAATTGCTAGTTGTCCCAAGTAAATAATTAACTGCAAGGCTAGCACTGCAATTCTGTTAAGTACATACTTGAGAGTAAGCTTTCCTGAACAAAGTGGAGCTCACTTCTATATAAACAAACACGGAACTGGGCTGCACAGTTGCAGTTCTGTGCATGTTTGCTTAAGAGTATGTTCCACTGAGTTCAGTGGGTCAGTCATACCTCCAGGTAAAACATGAACTTTGGGCTGCATTTTTATAAAATATATAACTCAGTCTTGCATTTAAACATGCAAATGGCAGCCATAAACTAGGAAGTGGGAACCTCCAGATCATGGGTTGAATAAAGTCTGCCAGCGGTCCTAGTTTGGCCCATGAGACAATTTCCCTCACCACATCCATCTGCCCCACAGCTGGCATTATATGGCATCATTTGGAGCATAGGGTTTGCATTCAGCACCTTTCGAATTTGGTACCAAATGCAAGCACTGCCGGGATTGGTTCTATGCAGGAGGTTCTGCATCATATTTCTGTGCCAGTTGCAAGTCGCATCGAGATCGACTCCACTTAGCAGCTCCTGGGTGGAGCCAACCCCTGCTGAAAGCAAGAGTTACATTTTGCTTTTGGCAGGAATTTGTGGAGTGGAAACTTGAATTCAAGCCATGACTGCAAAGGAAGGAAGGAACAATTGGGAGAACGCTCTTAGAGTGTGCTCCCAATTCTTCCTTTGAATGGAATCATTGATATCATATGAGCCATCCATCTGTCCAAAGTGATCTGTGGAGGGTGGGCCAGTTCTGTCACCACTAGATATGCCTAGTGAGGGTGGGCACAGGGGCATAGGAAGGGAGGGGCGGAGGGGACGGTTTGCCCCGGGTTCCACTCTGGGAGGGGTGACAAGATGGCACCTGCCTCCCCCCAGCTGTAGAGCGACTGAGGGCTCACGCTCACGTGCCGTCTGCACGGGCGTCCGTACGGGATGCCGCTCACGCGGCAGCCTGTACGGTCGCCGTGCAAGTGGCAGCCCGTACGGCCGCTGCACATGCACAGTCCGTACGGCCGCCGCTTGTGAGCGGCGACCCATACAGCCGCTGTGTGCGAGCGGCAGCCCATACGGAGTGTGCATATGCAGCATTCTGTACAGAGTGTGCATGCATGGGATGTCGCACATGCGCAGTCCATACGGGCTGCGCCGCCCCAGGTGCCGGAGAGGGTTCCTCCGCCACTGGGTGGGCATACCTGTAAGTGCTGAGAATTGTGGCACTGACTGTGGCTGATGTCTATCACAAACTTAGATACTGAGTTGTGTGATGATGGGGAGAAATTCAGTGCAGTTCACATTTATAGGCAATTGTCAAATTCACACTTTCCAAAACACTACGAAAATCAAAGCAGTCATCCTCTAAAACCTGACAATCTGAATTTTGCAAAGCAGTTTTCAAACCAGTATTTACAAAATGCATGTATTAGCAGAAAGCACGCATAAACATATCACTCAAGAGAGCATACAAAAATGCTTGTAGTCACAGGAAAATTTCTAGCAAAAATATGCATATTGGTCAAAACTGCATACAAAACTGGGTTTGTTAGGAGAAAGTCAAACTAAAGTGCTGATGAATGTCCATGACTTTTTTAAAATGACAAGTTGCTGTAGAAATGTGAAGAACTAAATTTAAGATTGGGAAAAAGTAGAAACTGGAGAACAGAAATTGGCAGATCCTTCCATTTCTAGTTGTGAGCCTCACTAGCTCCTGGATTCCTGCCTGTCATTTTCAAAGGCATTACATTAGTTTTCAATATCATACATTTTCTGATTGCATACAGTTCAGATATCTTAAGAACACAGGTACATTATTCAAAACTTATCTGCTTATTTACCTACACCAACCATATTGCTACTGTCCAGAGTTTGTAAAAGTTACATTTGCTTTCTTATTGAAAATGAGAGAGAAATGTCATCTCAGTTTCTTAATAAATACTGTATGTATATGATGGAATCATTGAATTGTCCTTTTTTGACTGTGTGTCTAGTTGAACAGTGAAGCATCACGGCCAATGGACCTGTCTTGACATTTGAACTTAATGACAAACAGGCTGTTATTTGTTTGGAAATCAATGAGGTTCACATGATTGTAAAATGTGGGGACCATGGTGAAGTTTCTTTTCATATATATAAGGAAGAGGGATGGGGTGTGGAGTGTACGGTGTTTCTATTTGTGACTCTGCATTGTTTGACTTCTGTGATTCATGAGTTATGTCAAGTTTACCATCCAATTTATCATATAAACACAACCACTAGACTCTGGACCTTGTTCAAACATACGCATTAGATTAATGAGTCAGAGTTTCTTCTGCAGATGGCAATTGTGCTAGTCCAGAGTTTACATATGATTTCAATTAATCATGTTTTATTTTCTAATTTAGTGTTCATTTTGCTTTAAAACCACCTTAACGTTGACAAAAATGAAGATAAATTTCATAACATTTCTTGTGACTATTTCCTCATTTTAGTATTTACAGTATAGTATAAATTTTGTTCATGTGTGAATTAGAGTGAAAGGACTAATACTTTGAACGATATAATATTCGTGAGATATGCCGGCACAGACAACTTCTTCAATTACTTAACTCGGTATGCGTTGACCTTTTTTAAAAAAAGAATTAGCTAGTCTAGTAAGAATTTTTTTTTGATGGGTTTGTAGATTGAGTTGAGAACACATATCTATATAATGTTCTGTATGCCTGTATTACTGCATGCATATTTGAAAAGAACTATAGTGTCCTTTATTATCTATTGCAGGGCAGTGTGCAATGTATTAAAACAATGTGCAGCCATCAGCAAAAACAAGCAGCATAAAACAACAGCAGAAGGTGATTACTCAAAAGTACTTTAAAAACTTTAAGGCCCTAGGTAAGCACTAGGTGAACTCCACAGATGGAGTTCTGCATGTGGGGTCTCACAGCCCAACAAGAGAAAAGCGATGATATCAAAAATCTGAAAGGAAAGGAGACTTAATAGTCCGGAGGAAATATTTAACATCCAAGAATAACGTCCTCAACTTCCCCTATTAAGAACTGCAGTGGATTAAAAATAGTATAGCTGACAGAATAAGCAGGCCTGCAAGTATTTGTACCAATGGCAGTCAGGTTGTGTATCCATAACAGTGACCAGAAGAGGAATGACCACTGTGAGGGGCACAGAGAGAAGAAACGCCATGGTGCATCTGCATCAACACAACCAGCTGCCTCCATCTGTCCCAGCTACAACAAAACATATCTCTCCCATATCTCTCTCTACAGCAGCAGCTGGTGCTTAAACCTTCCAACAGTTTGACTTCACCCCTAAAGGTACACTCCTCCCGAGACAGACAGATGCCAACAACGACCTTCTTATACAGTCCTGCTACCATCACCCGTTCACATGATTACGAATCTTTAAATTCTGTGGCAACAGCTGAGCAGGATTGAAGACAGGGATGCCGAGAGGCAGAGGGATGAATTTAGACTGGACAAATTGGCACAGAAGTAAAGATGCCAAGCTAAGGTTATAAGAGAAAGCAGGGAGGAAAGGCAGTGCAGAGGAATCAGAAGGTTAAGAGACAGAAAGGTGGGATATTAATAACTGAAGGCTGATGAAAGAGAGGAGGTGACAGAGATTGAAGACAAGTATGAGGAACTTCTAGCCTGTGGGCAGATTGTGTCCCTTCAGCCCTTTCTATCTGACCCTTGAGACTTTACCTAACCCATCACAAGTCCTGTTCCGCACTCTCCTTAAGTGTTTTGGCCTGACTGGAATGTGTCCTTGGACTGTGACAGTGCTTTTTACTTGTGTGGATGGAGAGAGGTGTGTATAGAAATCTTTGACTTTGCACGCCTGGGATATAGCTGACTGTGCAAAGATAAGAGTTGCACTCACTGCTCCACTCACTTTTGTTGCAAGCTTTCCCCACTACTGGCCTACTGTCCTTGGATGGTTGTGCAAGATGGACTGTGGCTACTGGGCTGAACAAAGTTTCCTGCCTGCCCCGGGTCTAAAGGAACAGAGAAGATAAATCTGGAAAGAGAGGGAAGTAGCAAAGGAGAAATGGAAGGAGTATGGGATCTCAAAGGATTGGGGTATAAAGCATAATAATAATAATAATAATTTATTATTTATACCCTGCCCATCTGGCTGGGTTTCCCTAGCCACTCTGGGCGGCTTTCAACAGAACATTAAAATACAATAATCTATTAAACATTAAAAGCCTCCCTAAACAGGGCTGCCTTCAGATGTCTTCTAAAGGTCTGGTAGTTGTTGTTCTCTTTGACATCTGAAGGGAGGGCGTTCCACAGGGCGGGTGCCACTACCGAGAAGGCCCTCTGCCTGGTTCCCTGTAACTTGGCTTCTCGTAGTGAGGGAACCGCCAGACGGCCCTCGGCACTGGACCTCAGTGTCTGGGCTGAACGATGGGGGTGGAGACGCTCCTTCAGGTATACTGGACCGAAGCCATTTAGGGCTTTAAAGGTCAGCACCAACACTTTGAATTGTGCTCGGAAATGTACTGGGAGCCAGTGTAGGTCTTTCAAGACCGGTGTTATGTGGTCTCGGCGGCCACTCCCAGTCACCAGTCAAGAGGAAGGATGACGGGTCAGTACTGGTTAGAAAGAGGAATGTTGACTGCGACTTGCCCTCCCAGCGATATCCTTCCTATGGTAAGATTATGCTCACATGTCCACCATTTGGTGGACATATCAGTTCTAGAAGTAAATCTACATAATATGGCGTATTCTAATGATATAGTCAGTCCCTTTCATGTTTCTACATTGAACACAGCATCCTTTGCTAACTATGACACTGAGTCATGCTTAAAGCGCTGGCAAAACAGGTTCTTTTTAAGATCGTGGTTAATTAAGTTGTAGCTTAGAATCAAGGTTTGACTCCAGGACAATCACTTAGAACAGAAACATCCTACCCCAGCAAAAGAAAATCATTTCTGGGTCAGTCATGCAGAATATGGCGAATCCTATCTGAGTTGCACAAGAGACGAATTCTGCACTTGCATTTTTGTGAACTTTAAAACCCAGCCCTTCAAATGTTATTGTTCTGGCAAGCGTACATAGTTCCAACAATTGTACAATCAAAGAGGCATTAGCGCAAAAGCTTACAAGGCATCCTCTATAAATCAGGCTATTAATGTAGACAGTTTCAGCAACATCTAAACAGGCCAAAAGTTAATTGCCCTTGCAGATCTAGAAATGTACTTAGTCCTTAACATTTACGCACTCCTTTCAGTATTAAATATTTACTTTTGTTTTGTGTCAGTGTCACCTCCTTAGATAGCTGAAGGTAATTACCGTCCTCATTCCGACATAGTACAAGTGTGTTCTAAAGCAGCTCATTGCAGTTGCATCGTGAAATGTTCCCTTAGATTCTCTTTGGGAATTGCTAGGTCTTTGAAGAAGGCATGGTGATGTGCAGTGCTACCTGCTGTCACCAAAGATCAAAGGCTCGCGCCGCCCAGCCGAGAAGCTGGGACATCCTTGGCTTGCCAGATCATTGCTCCTACACCCCAAAGTAAATTATCAGATAGGCACAAATGCATCTAAAAGCTACTTCTGTTCTATCACACTTTGTGTGGGGATGGGGATCCTCAGGCCTGGGGACCAAATGCGCCTCTCTTTCTGGCCCTCAGGACTCTTCTCAGGCCATACTCCTCACCGGTCCTACTTTGCACCCTTCTGGGATGTTTTTTTCTTGGCTAGAATGTTTCCTTACTGCTTATCGCTTGCCCAGATGGAGGATAGAGAGGGGTGTGTGCAAAAACTAGGTGGCACTAAAAAGGTAAAATTCGCATTTCTTGTTTTTCTCATGGCTCTAAAGTGATTGGGAAACACAAATCAGAATAAGACCAGAGAAAAGCATACTTGATTCTTAATGGCTGGAATCTGATTGTTGCCAGTGTTTTTCCTGTTTCCCTATTCAGCTCATAGAAAGGGTTTAACTATTATAGAATGGACTACATATGTTGTTGTTTTATTTACAGATAAGCTGTGGGTTGTATCTGTTGGCCATACTCAGAGTAGACTCATTTAAATTAATGAATATCACCAGTTGAGGTCCACTGTAAGTATGACTTATACTGGATACAACTATTTGTTTAATTTATCTATCTAAATATCAAATCACATTTTACCTGGATCTTCCTTTATAAATCTCTAGACCCTTAGCTATTCAATGTGCTTCTCCCCCACTCCCATCTAGGATTAATCCTTTTAGGCTTTTTTTTTAGCCAGAACTCACCAGAACTCATTTCTGACACCTCTCAGGTGGATGACATTGTCATTGTAAGAGTACAAGGGAGGCACTCATGTTGAGTTCTGGCACATTGTTTTCTAGAAGAATAGCACTGTGGAATCCTATACACCAAAATTGTTAAGGGTCTTGGCATACCACTTATTTTTCTGCTTTTTTCACAATTGTAATGTTCTCTGTTAGTTGGTGCATGGTTCTTATTGTATATTTACAGATCACCTAACTGACGTTTGTGGACCACAGTTTTGGAATGCCTGCTAAACATCCTTAAAGGTAAAGGGACCCCTGACCATTAGGTCCAGCCGTGACCGACTCTGGGGTTGCGGAGCTCATCTCTCGTTACTGGCCGAGGGAGCCGGCGTACAGCTTCCAGGTCATGTGGCCAGCATGACAAAGCCGCTTCTGGCGAACCAGAGCAGGGCACAGAAATGCAGTTTACCTTCCTGCCAGAGCGGTACCTATTTATCTACTTGCACTTTTGACGTGCTTTCGAACTGCTAGGTTGGCAGGAGCTGGGACCGAGCAACGGGAGCGCATCCCGTCACGGGGATTCGAACCACCGACCTTCTGATCGGCAAGCCCTAGGCTCTATGGTTTAAGCTACAGCGCCACCCGCGTCCCTCGCTAAACATCCTTACTCAAGAGTAAATGCCAATGAACTTCAGACTTCATTGGTATATGATTGTTTTCCCATACATCACTTGCTTCATGACAAGTGTTAGATTGTATTTATCTTAAAAATTTGTTACCCCCACCCCACCCCACCCCCGGTGAGTGTTTCTGTTTTAAATTGTTCATTATACCTCTTGATTATCTCACAGTGAGGACACTTTTTTTCTTCTGGAACTGTTGAAAGAGAATATTATTTCTATTATGGCATTTTAAGCGTGTGCATTTTAGATTCCAAAACAAGCTGCAGTAATGATTTCCCAAAACAACCCTAAGCACTTCGCTTTTGCTGAGCTATCTCATCTTGGCTCTACAGCTGAATTGATTTTGTAGCCTTCTTCCTTTGCTACTGAGAGCGCATTTGTTGATCACTTTTCAGCATCTCATTCTTCACCCTCTTGGCTGTTGCTACACAGGTACTTGTGGTAGCGAGAGGCTATCATGAATATTTATTAGAAACGGCTTTCTGATTCAGTTGTGTTCAGGAAATGCATTTGTTAAAGAGGAAGATATGAATGTTGACAATGAAAGCAAAACCTTGTAATAATTTCGGCTTCCCAATGAACACAATGTGGTGCAATATTCATTCTAAAAATATGTATCCAGTATTTCACATTTAAATAACACTTTAGATTACCACCCTCTTCTTATGCGTTGACTGAATTTGGGCATTCGTCCACAGCTTCATAAACCACAATCTGATTTACTATCTGGTTTATTCCCGACACTAAACCAGAGTTCCCTGGTTCAGATGTTGCAGCAAATTCCAAGGTACCCAAGCTTTATGCGAGTCAGAGTCTCTGTGCCCAAACTGGTGTGTGGCAGAAAGAAAGGAGGGGTTCATAAAGTGGTGGGTAAATTAACAATTCTGGCTATTGTCTCAACAATCCATATGCCAAACTTGCAAGGTAGGCAGTAGCTTATGGTCAACGAGAGATTTGAATGAAGACATTCCTGATTCACAGCACAGTCCCTCAGCCGTGCATCCCAAACTGTATGTCTTGTGCATCCCAGTGGAGAGGATACCATGCTGTGGGGAAACTTGGATAGCCCATCACAAGCAGTATCCTAAAGCTGGAAATGAAGGGATAGGAGCCAGGAGAATGAGCTCTTCAGGAGCGTCCTGCCACATATTGTCATTGCCCGGGCTAATGTCCACGAGGCTTGTATATACAAAACTTCAAGGTGTGCTGTGGATAGGGATGGGCAAATCAATCTATTTTGGTGTCTCTCATTTTCTGTTTTCTAGTCTTAAGTTAATTTTTCCATATTGGTTGGTGAATATTGTTTTTAAAAGTTCACATGAAAATCCATCGGTATTTTAGTGTGAATTTCTCCTAATATACATATTTTGTAATGCAATTTTGCCTAATACAATGCATTTTTGTATATTACATTTATAAAGATATGTATTTTATGCACACTTCAGCCTGGTATTTGCATTTTTGTGTATGTTACTTGGCTGCAGAACTCGCACTGCAAAATTCAGAGACATGCAAATCTCAAAGTAGGGCTGTGTTTCCCTTTGTGCATTGTTTCAGAAAGTGCTCATTTGTTAGCTTCACCTTCAAATACAAACTAATTCAGATTGATCCCCCTAGCTCTGGGTACTCTATCCAGCATAGTGTGTCTTTTCATATATGCACTACATACATAGTGTGGAAGATCTGAGCAATCTGAGCATGTAACTTCTAGACTAATCCCAGAAGATAAGATTCCCTGCAAGGATATGCAGGAGATCTACCATGGAATGCTCTGACAATATGTACTTGGCATAGCTGTGGGGTAGCAGGGAGATTCATTTGCATGCTGGAACCAAGAGATTTCCTTCAAAACACCAACAACACCCAAGGCTCTGTGAATCAATAGGCTCCAATCAACACAATCAGACTAAAAGCTGTCCTTGAATGCAAGGGGGTGGGGGGAATGAAGGTAGCAGGAAGTATTGTACAGCTTAAGTGTGTGTGTGTGATTAGAAGTAATAATTTTAAAATACTCTGAAGTTGGGCTGCAGTCTATGTTCATAATAATGTCCTGGTAGTAAAACCCAGGAATGTGTGCGGGGTATATTTTTAGCACGCACTGCCCTTGGCAAGTGTCTGTCAGATCATAATAACTTTAAGCTGCCATTGGATAATTGTTGGCTTTCCAAAACACTGCTGTCCCTCAAGCATTCTACTGCCTTATTATCAACTACACTTGGGTTGACATGTGAAAAACTCTGCAAGTGAACTTGGCTACTCTTGCCAGCAATTACCATACATTATTTTCCTGAAGATTGTGAGAGCTCAGGTGGTTAAGAGCAGAGTACCTTAAGAGCAGACTCTCAAGGTACAAAATTTAAAAGAGATGATTTGGGGAAAGTGAGTGAATCAATACACAACAGTGAGCCTTGCCATTTCTCCTGGTTACATTTTTTTTCAAACTATTGCTTATGTCAGGCTTCCTCAACCTCGGCCCTCCAGATGTTTTTGGCCTACAACTCCCATGATCCCTAGCTAGAGTACAAGTCCATGACTTCTGAAGTGCCAACAGCACCTTGTGTTGTTGCTGCTGACACATAAGAACACACACCGATGTGAGGTGCTTGTGATCATTTGTAGTCATACCCTAAACCAGGCATAGGCAAACTCGGCCCTCCACATGTTTTGGAACTACAACTCCCATCATCCAGTGGTCAGGGATGATGGGAATTGTAGTCTCAAAACATCTGGAGGGCCGAGTTTGCCTATGCCTGCCCTAAACAGTGCTGACAGAACAGCACCCCTGTCTTGGCTGCTATACGGCAGGTCTCTGGCTGATGATCAGTGATTGTGGCAGCAGCGATCCTAGTTTGCAGGAGGTTTCAAGGCAAAGCAGTTTTTTGCATCAAATTATACAAATCACTCCACCCCCACCCACCACAGCTGAAAGCCAGCCATTACTGCAGTAGGAATCATGTGGGTGTTTTCTCATACAACAAAAAATTGCACCCTACGAGATATCCAAAACAAGAAGCGACAAGTTCCCTAAACCTGACTGACACTGTAAGCGGAATGTGTGTGGGCAGTGGGTAAAAATAGCTCCAGTGTTTTGGTCACATGCCAGTTGGGCTAGGAACTATATTATTGAGTCAAGTACTATGGAATGCTTTTTTAAAAAATGCCATGATACTCAGCATGACCACAGACTATAGGGAAACACCATATTGATTACATCACACAGAATAAGATTGAGATAGCTTTTGTTAAGGGGCCTAGCAAGAGAACATGACCAGGCTGCTGAGGTATTTGACTACATTCCTGAAGGCTACTGGCTGACTCTAGTCTCAAGCTGAAATAAGATCTAATCCTTTGAGTTGGAAAACAACAACCACCTTCTTATGTTTGTAAACACATCAACTTTACGAACTTGAAAACTCTTATGAGTCCTGGACTTGGCCACATACTTCTGTATAATTTATCCTGTGGTATTTGAAGGCGCCATTCACCCAACATGGTCGCTAATTGGATGTCACATGACATTTAATGAATAAAAATAAATTGCGCCCACATGGTGGCTGCTCTGTGTGGCTTGTCACTGGTATCACATGGAATGGCAGCTTCCCCCGCCCTCATTCCATCAGTGCATCTCACATGGTTAAGAGGAATATTTGGTGGTGACATCTTTGAGACTTAGGGGTGTGTGACACTTTTCATTCCACAGGGCGCATTTCCTCATGGGCAACCCGCTGCTGGCCACATGCAATCAAGCGGTATATATTTTTTATGCAATAAATAATGTCAATGGTGGGTTGGGCAATTGATATGACTCTTGTATTTGTTTAGTAGTCCAACCATGGGACCCAGGTGGCGCTGTGGGTTAAACCACAGAGCCTAGGGCTTGCTGATAGAAGGTCGGCAGTTCGAATCCCTGCGACAGGGTGAGCTCCCGTTGCTCGGTCCCTGCTCCTGCCCACCTAGCAGTTCGAAAGCATGCCAAAGTGCAAGTAGATAAATAGGAACCGCTCTGGCGGGAAGGTAAATGGCGTTTCCATGCGCTGCTCTGGTTCGCCAGAAGCGGCTTAGTCATGCTGGCCACATGACCTGGAAGCTGTACGCCGGCTCTCGGTCAATAAAGCGAGATGAGCGCCGCAACCCCAGAGTCGGACACGACTGGACCTAATGGTCAGGGGTCCCTTTACCTTTACCTTTTACCAACCATGAAAAAGCCAGAGGTTTCTATATGTACATCTCACCATCCAAGCAGTCAAGAGGGCAATATTGTAGGCCACATTCCATCCATCCTGGCAAAAGAACTGGAGGAGGGTGTAAATCAGTGCCAGATATCTCTAACCCTAAGAGTCACATTTGTGCCCTCGGTTGAAGATTCCCCGCCCCAGATCCAGAAAAGCCACCAGGAATGATTATTTGGTGAGCCACCAGACCAAAATGTCTCACTTGAAGGAGCAGCCAGCAAACATATGTAATATATTGGCTCCGTGTTTGTTTATTTTTATTTGCAAGTGAACTTTTCGCTCCCAGTTGTCTCCTTGCCAGGAAAAACTTATTTTAAGAAAAAAGAAAAAGACTATTGTTAAAGCACAGGAGCGAGCCTGGTAAGAGAAGAGGCAAAATCCAGTTCAAGTAAGCTACTCCTTCATGTGAAAATGGCTTGGTTAAGCTGAGCAGGCTTCAGTAAACAGGTCTCAATATTTTGTGTCTTCATGCAGAGAAAATAAAACAGTCTTCCAATGCATGTAATTGAGGCCAGGCTGCATTGCAAACACACAGCGGGATGGAAGGGGCTTCTACCTATCAAGACCTTTGCCCGTGACTGCTTTCTAATACTGCTGAAATGCAGAGGAGGAATATAGATTTTAAGGAACACAGACCATTTAGGTTCTCCACAGATAGCACACACACTGCACCAGCATGGTTTCTTTCCTTCTAACCCCCACGCCCAAGATGCCTGAGGTGAATACCAGCTTGGTTTATGCCCAACAGATAAGCACTTAAATATATTACAGCCTTGTAAGCAAGATAAAGAAACAGCTCCTTACCAGGTTTTGTGGCCTCTGCTGCCTTTCCTATAAAAGGCTCCTAGACACATTAGTTCAGCATCGGGATTTGAAAAGCCACCTTGCTTTCAAGGGATTATGGGTTCAATCCAATTGCAGGTTTCTAAACCATTTTCCTCTTAAAAGGATCCTGGACATGTAATCGCATTAGTCCCTGACTGGCCTCCATTCAGGGAAGCCAGAATGTCAGGAGTGATGGTGCTGTATTGTGGCACTTGGCAAAGCCAGGGCAGAATGCTTTAAAAAGGGGGGTGGGGAATGATTATCCATAGAACAGTCCTGGCTATGGGATCACAAAAGGGATCTACAGCTGTGCTTGCCCATCTCTAGGCCTAATACCTTTTTGTGGCTATTCAGTTTGGGATCTTTAAATAGGAAAGTCAGTCAGTCATCTATTTGCTTAAACACTAACGGGGAGTGCAAAGCTGTGTAAAATTTACAACATGACATGTCCTATTAACAGGTACAATGCATCGGCAGAGGTGTCAAACATTTCTGTAAAGATGATTGTCCTGGTACTGACTTTGTTAAAGGAAACAAGATTTATTTGTGCCTTCGGCATGCATGCATGGTATATAGGTCCATGTAACTACTGTCATACCTTCGGCTTCCTGGCTAACTTGTAACACTAAGTCAAGCTATGACTTAGCACCAGCTCCTGGAATGGACTGGTGTCAATATCCCCCAATTTCATATCACCCTCTTCCTGCCCTGTTGAGAAAACGAGGTCCAGAGTGGGACTTGTCACATGCATTGAGCCGATTACATGTTGGGACAGCCATTAAGTCCTGAGCCACCCCAGAGCATAGCTGTCAACCCTCCCTTTTTTTGGTGGGAAACTCCCTTATTCCAATGCCGTTTCCCGCTGCTATCCCGGATTGTTGATATCCCTTAAATTTCCCGGATTTCAAAGGAAGCAGCTCCTCTCCCTCCCTGCCAGCCAGGGAGGCTCCTCAGCTGCGTTGCTCGGCTGCCAATAAGGAGTCTGAGACCGACTGGGGGCGGAGCTTGCATGCCTTGTGCAGCCAGACCCTCACGCCCAACCAGACAGCCAGCCTGCCTGCCGTCTATGCGCTCGCTCTTTCTCTCACCCGTTCGCGCGCAGCCTCTGGAGCGCAGGGTGGTGAGGCTACTTGGTGCCATTGCACCGCCCTCGCGGCATCCCTTATTTTCTAATCCGAAAGTTGACAGCTATGCCCCAGACCCAGTTGCCTCGTCATGGATGTTGACGTACCCCCAAACCAGCAGTCCAGGAGTCCTCAACACTGACTCTGAGACCAGCTCTGTCAGCTCAGGCAGGACATTATTATTTAGAGGTTTTCAGAATCTATTGCAGAGTGAAGCTGCAATCCCTATCTGCCTCTGCAGTTTCCCTGCTCCGCTCACAGACTGTGAAGCTGAGGGGTGGGTGGGTGTGGAGATATCTGGTGATTTAGGTAGGGGGGGGGAACAGGGGCACAATTAAGAAGCCAAGTCAGAGTGAGGGCAGAAATGGTTCTAGCTCTCACTCCTGTATATGAAGCCTTCAAGAGAAAAAGTTAACAAGGCAGTGATGAGCGCCATCACCTCTGCTGTGAGGCTCAGGAAAACAGGTAGGCATGAAAAACCTGAGAGGGGTACAGTTCTGCGAAACCTTTCACCCTGAACCTCCATGTTTCGAATGGGAAATTCTTCAATAAAGTTCCAGCTCAGCTCTATATTTCTGTCTGTGCTGGCTTGGGAAGATGGGAGTTGTCAAAAACAGCTTGAGGGGATCAGGTTGGTGAAGGCTGATTTAGAGTATCAGAAAAATAAGATTGAATTGAAAATGCATTGTTACAAAGAAAACAATACAGTGGTACCTCGGGTTAAGTACTTAATTTGTTCCGGAGGTCCATTCTTAACCTGAAACTGTTCTTAACCTGAAGCACCACTTTAGCTAATGGGACCTCCTGCTGCCGCTGCGCCGCCAGAGCACGATTTCTGTTCTTAGCAGAGTTCTTAACCTGAAGCGTACTTAACCTGAAGTGTACTTAACCCGAGGTACCGTGTGTGTGTGTGTGTGTGTGTGTGTGTGTGTACGTGTGTAATATACAGTGGTACCTCGGGTTACAGACGCTTCAGGTTACAGACGCTTCAGGTTACAGACTCCGCTAACCCAGAAATAGTACCTCGGATTAAGAACTTTGCTTCAGGATGAGAACAGAAATCGCACGGCGGCGGTGCAGTGGTAGCGGGAAGCCCCATTAGCTAAAGTGGTACCTCAGGTTAAGAACAGTTTCAGGTTAAGAACGGACCTCTAGAACGAATCAAGTTCTTGACCCGAGGTACCACTGTAATTGTAATGAATTCAACCTTACAGCTAAAGGGCCGTATAAAATGTTGTGGATCTAAGTTATTACAAACCATCTGGATTAAGAGGATGGAAAACCTCCCTAGCAGTTTATCGTTATAATAGATACTTTGCCGCGTATGTGCATGCATTACAGTGATAAGATACCAGATGGCCTTTTTTGAAGAGGGGAAAAAAGAGAGCTGTTTCAAATAGTAAATCCCTCTTTATCATCCCATACCAATACTCCTTTAGTGAATAAGATAGAGAACCGAAAAGGAAGAAACACTTTAAAAAATTTGCTTTAAAGAGTCGTATGTGTAATAGAAAAGTCACTGTAAGCACACCATTCCCCCGCCAATAAATTAATTGAGGCAACGAATTATATAAACTGGAATTCAGAATGACTTGCCACTTGAGAGTGTTGCATGGAAATGAGTGAGACAGGCTACTAGGTTCATCTTGACATAAATGACATTCAAATATGTATATGAAATTTGAATACAATACGTAAGGCTGGTATGAGATGATGTGGAATGGTGTGTATGTGTGTGTGTGGACAGTATCTGATCCAATGTATGAAAGAAGTTGCAAACTGAATTAATTAAGCTGTGTTGTGCATGGAGATTTATTTATTTATTTATTTATTTATTTATTTATTTATTTATTTATTTATTTATTTATTTCAGCCTCCATTGGCTAAACTACTGTGATATCAAGAATGCTTATGAACATTCTAGCTCAGATGCTGGGAAACAGCTGGCAGGATCTCTACACTCGGGCTTCACTAAAGGAAATCAGTTTGTCTGGGATTAAAATTTCATACGTGCACCTGGGAAAGGAGCAGCTGTGTGGTATGTGGACAGCCTGGAGGTTGGAAAGCTGAAGGTAAAAAGATTTGAACAGGTAAAAAAGAAAGCTAAGAAGCATAGTGCTGAGCTGCAGAGGCAGGAAAGAAAGGAAGGAGGGAGCGACACAGACCATGGAGTAAGATAAAAGGAAATTAGGTGCATGAGACACAAAAAAGGGCCTGGGGAGCAGATGGACAGATAAAGAGGAGTTGAAGAAGCGAAAGGTCAGTAAAACGCGAACTGCAAAAAACAGCTCATATGTGATTTTAGGGCAGAAGTAGTGTATTGTTGAAAGCCACTGAGATAAGAGGAGGAGAAACAGGCCAGGTGAGCAGGCAGGGAGCCTAGCTGGGAGGGTTTAAACGAAATGAAACAGAGTAGATAGTTGCCAGAAAACTAGAGGCCTAATGAAATTATGGGTAGTAGAAAGGAAAGAAGAAGATGGGGGCAGGAACCTTCACACAGGGTCTAAGGCAGGCTTCCTCAAACTCGGCCCTCCAGATGTTTTGAGACTACAATTCCCATCATCCCTGACCACTGGTCCTGCTAGCTAGGGATCATGGGCGTTGTAGGCCAAAAACATCTGGAGGGCTGTGTTTGAGGAAGCCTGGTCTAAGGACAGAGTTCTCAGCAGAAAGGGAGAGAAGAGACAAGGAACAATGGGGCTTCTGGGTGAGAGGCCAACAAGGGAAGGCTATTGCTGCATCCACAACTTTAGTGACCATTTGTGTGCCTTTTTAGAGTTGCCTCCAAATGAAAACTCTAGTACTTTTACCCCCTCCCACCGCCGTAGAATTTTGCAGGGCTGGCAACCTAAATGGGGCGGCAAGAGCCGAGAGGGAGTGTGGTGTTAAATTTAATATACTGGAGCAGCGGTTTAAGACAATAGCAATAGTGTAATATAACAGCACAGTGCAAGAAAAATGCCGCTGCACGTGCCTGCCAGGATGCATTTCCAATTCTGAAAATTAATCTTTAATGGTTCCAAATGGATTTTGCCTCTAAAGTCACTGATGACACCAGAGACCACAGGAGCTGTTTCACTACTGTTGTTGTCTTTCATAGCAACGCACATCAGCAGAGGCTCTAAGCTGTGGATTACTTACATGATTAAAGATATCCTCATCTCAATAGGATTTTAAGGGTCTCTAAAAAGAACTATAATCCACATGCTTTAAGTACAATAATGTAAAACCCTAATGCTAAAACAGTTATTGCTCACACACTCAATTGCAGGCAATTTAGGGGGGGAAAGAGATCTGTTTAGTATTTTGTTTATTATTCATAAAGTGTGTTTCCTACTGAATATTTTTATCTCCTTTAAGTCATACAATGCCAACATCTGAAAACATTTAGGTTTTTCTTCTCATATATATAAAGAGAAAGACAGAGGGAGGCTTCAATCCTATACACGCTTGTGACTAAATCTCCTTGAAAGCCATCAAATTTATTTGGTAAACATGCATAAGAATGCACTCTCAGGCTGCAATCCTATACCACTTACCGTACTTACAAGTAGGGATGTGGTGAAAATTCACTTCAGATTGTATTCCCACAGTTTCCAAAACAATATGACAACCAAAGCACAGCCTTCCTCCATCTTAATTTTGTAATGCTGTACTCCAACCCAGTAAAAACTTGTGTGTACAGTATGTGTGTGTGTGTGTCTGTGTATTGGTCTACAAAAATCCATATACAGTGGAACCTTGAGTTGCGGACGTAATCCGTCTCGGAGGCACATCCGCAACTCGAAGTGTTCACATCCGGAAGCGCCGCGTCTGCGCACACACGTGGCGCGATTTAGCGCTTCTGCGCATGCGTGAGCGGTGAAAGCCGGAAGTAACCATTCCGCTACTTCTGGGTTGCCGCGTGACGCAACTTGAAAAGATGTAACCTGAAGCGGACGCAACATGAGGTCTGACTGTACTAAGGAAAAGTGTGTAAAAATGCCACCTCCAGCTATGTGAGCAAAAATGGTGGAAGGATAAATATTTTAAAGAAATCAATAACGAGAGGGGGAATCATCAAAGAATGCCTCCATTCTACTGCATGAACATACTGTATTTTTATGTTGTGGACCGCCCTGAGATCTACGGATGAAGGGCAGTATGCAAATTTAATAAATAACAACCACAACAATAATTAACAATAGGAAGGATGGAATAATAGGCAAATTAGAGGCCCCTGGCCTGACTACTTCTGAATGCAAGACTAAGCCATGAATCAACATTATGCCTGAAGCAGCTCTATATTTTCCTTCCTTCCTTCTTTTTTTCCTCCTTCCTGTCTCACTAGCTCTTGGGGAAAGCTAGGGAGTGTGAAACAAGGTTGTTATGTTGTTGTTTATATTGTATGTATATTTTTTTGGGGGGGGAATAACTATTTTTATGAATATGAAAAACAATAACATTTGTAACTAAATAAAAAAATATGTTTGTTTTCTTTAAATGTGTTGGCCTGAAATCATAACAACTTGTTACATTTTTCAGAAGAATGGAGATATAGATGCATAATTGAGATTGGGCAACTGAGAAGCAATCACCTCCTACTTGTGAAGACAAAGTCAAACGAATTCAGCATTTCAAACTGGCAACAACCTGTCTGATTAGTTCCATATATGACAATTTGGCAATCCACATGGATTACTTCATCCAATGCCTAAAGGCATACATGCACTTTAATACATTCATCTGAGCTCATTTGAACCTTAGTTTAGAGAAGCCAAGGATATTAGAAGTGAACATTTGGTGTAGATCAGGGGTCTGCAACCCGCGGCTCCGGAGCCGCATGTGGCTCTTTTACACCTTTGCCGCGGCTCCGGGGTGGCGTGTCTTCTCCCGCTCCCCTTTCCCTCCCGTCGTGTCGGTGTGTGTAGTCGGGGGGGCGGCGGGAGAGCGAGCTGCAGAGAGAAAGAGAAGTTGGCGAGCTGCGACGGGCGTGTTGACGGCAAACCAGAGCCGAGCGCGGAGCCCGAGAGCGAGAGCAGCGCCTCCTCCTCCTCCTCCTCCCGCTTCCCGGCTGGGCAATTGACAGAGCTCATTATCATGCTGCGCTCACTCGCTGCCTGTCTAGGGCCGGAGGGAGGGAGAGCGAAATGCGCACGCACACAAAAGCTGGTGTGTGTGTGTGTGTGTGTGTGTGTGTGTGTGTGGAGAGGAGGCAGCGAGCCCCAGACAAAGCCCGTGCAGCGCGCACACAAAAGCTGGTGTGTGTGTGTGTGTGGAGAGGAGGCAGCGAGCCCCAGACAAAGCCCGTGCAGCGCGCACACAAAAGCTGGTGTGTGTGTGTGTGTGTGTGTGGAGAGGAGGCAGCGAGCCCCAGACAAAGCCCGTGCAGCGCGCACACAAAAGCTGGTGTGTGTGTGTGTGTGTGTGTGGAGAGGAGGCAGCGAGCCCCAGACAAAGCCCGTGCAGCGCGCACACAAAAGCTGGTGTGTGTGTGTGTGTGTGGAGAGGAGGCAGCGAGCCCCAGACAAAGCCCGTGCAGCGCGCACACAAAAGCTGGTGTGTGTGTGTGTGTGTAGAGGAGGCAGCGAGCCCCAGACAAAGCCCGTGCAGCGCGCACACAAAAGCTGGTGTGTGTGTGTGGAGAGGAGGCAGCGAGCCCCAGACAAAGCCCGTGCAGCGCGCACACAAAAGCTGGTGTGTGTGTGTGTGTGTGTGTGTGTGTGGAGGGGAGGCATCGAGCCCTAGACAAAGCCCGTGCAGCTGTATTTGAGCTGGGCCAGCGCTGGCAGACGTGCTGCCATCTCGCAGGAGGCTCCTGATGGACGCTTGCCTAAATCGCAGCGGCGCGGGGCGGCAGGGGGCGGGGCACCGTACGTCATGCGCAATGACGTCACATGGCCCCGCCCCCTCGCCTAGGGCGCGAAAAGCGGCTCCCAGGTGTTTTTTTCCTTCGGAAATGGGTCCAAGTGGCTCTTTTTGTCTTAAAGGTTGCCGACCCCTGGTGTAGATATTTTTTTCTTCGTAGACTGGGGTGGGGGACAAAATAATTGCCACAAATGGCAATCTCTGTTGTGGACTTGGACTGAGTCCCCCCCCCCCAAATTTCTTTTTAAAAGCTTGATAGTTTCAGTTATTACACAATTTCTTCCAGTGTAGCAAGAATGTAGATCAGTGGCATCTCTGGAGCAGCTGTGATGTGGGCTTTACTGAAGGAGCTCTAACAGTAAAATTACACTAATGTAATTTTAATTCACAGATTCCATGCAATTCTGCAACATGTTCCAGCTGCTATTTTAGCAAACAACATTGTTAAGTAAAAGCATTGGATGTTCTCATAGTCTGTTGTGAACCAACCTGGGATCTTCAGATGAAGGGCAGTATGCAAATTGAATGAATAAAAAATAAATAATGCTACCCTAGACAGGTGGGTTCCAGCAGTCACAGTCACACCTGGCCAAGAAATAAACGTGTGATTAAATATGGTAAGTAGGGAAGTTTGTAGAACAGGGTTTCTCAAACTTGGGTCTCCAGCTGTTTTTGGACTGCACCTCTCATCATCCCTAGATAGCAGGACCAGTGGTCAGGGATGATGGGAATTGTAGTCCAAAAACAAAAGCTGGAGACCCAAGTTTGGGAAATCCTGCTATAGACCCTTTTAGGGCACAGCTCATTATACTGGGTTCAAATCACAGACGTTTGAGTCTTACACTAGGCTTCTGTCTGCCAACTCAGAAGTCAAATCATACAAGTGGAATCTGCAACAAAATGCTGCAGTGTTTTCTCCCTCCCAAAAGGAAGGCTTTTGTTCAGGTGTCATCCAGCCATTCCCAACAAGCAGGCACTGTGCAGCTCTTAACCTTGAGTCCCTGTCTCCACCCTGGCCATGGGCTTTTCAAGAAGGGGGTCTGTCCAAAATGTTGCCTGGAGAGCACCGAAAAGTACCAGATTTTGGTGGGTGGTTGTGCACAGCAGTCAACAGTGTTTTGTGTTTTGTTTTTAAGATTTAAAAGCTTCATTGAAGGTTTCTTTGTCTGTCATTTGCCATTCTAGGAAAAGAAAGAAAAGAAAGACACTCCAAAGCAATTTACAACTTTGCAGGCAAAATCTTTGACAGCCTCATGTAGTGGGGCCTATCAAAGCACACAAAAAGCACCAGAAAGGCTAGTGTGAAGTTGTAAAGTTCTTTAAAAAAAAAAAAAAGTACAACCAATTAAAGGCTAGTGTGAAGTTGTAAAGTTCTTTTAAAAAAAAAAGTACAACCAATTAAACATTTTAACGTATCAAACAGCAAGAGACAAATGTCCTCCTCCACACTTCTAAATAATATTCTTTGCATCTCTCTTTTTAAATTCTAATTGTTTTTTTTTAAATGAATAAACAATACAAAACTAATAATGGATTTGGGAGTTTTACTGAACAAAATAAAAGTATGGCTCTAATATGGGGTATGGAGGAAAGTGGATCATTTTTACTTCCCTCACCAAAGCCCCTGGGTGCATCTGCCTGCAGGGTTTTTATACCAGGGACACCTCTCTCATGCCAACAGTTTTCAGACTGATTACTCACAAAACACTAGGGTAGGTTCAGTAATTCCTAGTATTTTAGACACCCCGTAGCTATCCTTCTGAAATCTGGCAGGCTTCATGCCCCCATAAAAGCTACCTGTGGCTGCAAACTGCATCCAATTTGGGAAGAAAATGAAAAAGCTGTAGACTTTTTATTTTTGAAAAATCAAACATTAGAGAAGCCCGGCACAACAACTCCCAGATGTGTCTGCTTGCCTGTAATTGGGCTCCTATGCCTGCAAATTTCATGTACTTTGACCAGGGGAGAAAGTTAGAGCTTTATTTCTCTATTTATTTCTCGTTATAGTGAATAGAGAACACAGAGCTTTATTTTACATAGAGCGGCTTAGAATCCAAATCACAGAATGAAGCAGAGAGAGCACAGAATGACCAAGAAACAGACCAGTTTTTTAAAACAAAACACAGATACAAGTTGAATCTTAGGGCCAGTGCATATCCCAGTAAGCACCCACCACCTGAGCTTGCAAATACAGGGATTGTTTGGTTTAAGGCTTCCTGAAATCTTTTTCACAGTCATCCTATATTACAATTTCAGTTCCTTCTTTCTTTTGCTCCAGCTCTTAAGAGTTCCCAGTGTTGCTGCACCAGCCATCCCAGATCTCCGGCTGTATTCTTTTTTTCAGTCTTTCCCTGTGTTTTCCCTCTAGCCCCACCCTTTCTCAGGGAAGAGAAACCAGTTTTTCCAACTCAGAGTAAAATCAAAAAAGCAGAAAATATGGAAAAATGCAGCCCTAAGAGATTCATCCTTTCCATTATGCTAGACAGATCCAAACTGAATCTCCCAGGGACCACGTTTCATAGTACTTACGATCAGCAAGCTTGCAGCAGCTGGATGGTATGTTTTCCACATGGCTGATTTATTTTGCATCGAGATCAAAGATAAAGAATTTTACTTTGGCAGCACCATAACACCAAATGCATTCTTGAAGAAAGTCACGGGGAAAGGACTTGTGGGTTTGGGATGAAGGTGCTGTGGGATGTGCTGCATGTTTGAGCCCAGAAGGATGGCCCAGATTAGTTTGCATTCCTTCTGTTTCGTTCCAGGTTCAGACTCAGTCTGCAATTTCCACTATTACAAAGCGTGACTTAAGTGGCGTACGTTCACAGCATACAGTCTTATGGGTTTCCTATCAGGGTTCTGTGAGTAGAGCTATCCGTGTGTGTAGCCTCAAGGCAATATCTCTTAAAGACTTGAGGAGACACTGTTAACCCATGACGTTAAGGTGATGTGTCTGAATGAGAGCTAAAATGGCTGAAGAAGGCCAAGATGACAGTTGCCAGAAGGATGAGGCAAGCCAGGGGCGAACTGGTAGAGGGACATCCATCCAAACTTCTGTTTGTCCCATCCAGGAGGAAAACTTGCTGTTTACTGCTGAATCAGAACAAATGTCAACCCACAGAAAGCCAGATTCACATTTGTTCTGATTCAGAAACAGTAAACATCAGGTTTTCCTGGAGAAAGTGGCAGGACAAAAAAAAAAAAAGGCTTCTTAACCCCATGACTTGAAATCACAGGAAAAAACAGAAGTGTTGATGGACCTATTGAAAATACACATAAAGGCACTCTCTCTGAAGGAATCTGTAATTGCTGATTATTCCTTCCCTCTGAAGGTCTGATACGGAAACAGCTGACTTTGGGGGGGGGTGCTGTAATGCCAACTTGCCTCTTTGTAACTGCAAATATTACAAAACATCAATAAACCTCTGGCATCCTCATTCTGAAGGAAACTAAAGCCAGGTTAAATGCTGGAACCTGTCAAACTTCTCCCTGCTTGGACACTTGGGGGTGTGTAACATTAATCCGCTATAAGCAGGAAGAAAATATGAGGGAAATAAAAGAGTAAATTGCATAGGATTTGTCTTTCTCTGTTCGATAATCAGCTTGACCTTGAAAAGAGTTTTTCTCTCCCTCTCCCTCTCCTTCCCTCCCTTCCTCCTATATGCCTTTTATTTTAGCTGGACTTTTACCAGAAGAACACTTGAGTACTGCCTGAACTCTATTGGGATTCAGATTTGCATCTCACATTGCTTACTAAATACATACAGGTGCGCTCTCTCTCTCTCTCTCTCTCTCTCTCTCTCTCTCTCTCTCTCTCTCTCCACACACACACACACACACACACAGATGCCAAAAGAACATGACAGAATAATATTAGGCTGGTTCTCAAGTTCTATGGGCTGCAGCTCTGCTAGTGCAACAGACTTCCATGTATGCATGAGAGCTCCCTCTCCCTCTCTTGTCCCCTCCAGCCCTCTGCAAACCTTCAAGATAAGCTATCTTTTAATGATAATTTTAATGTTTTACTTTTTGTAAGCCACTTTGAGGTTTTATTACAATCAAGTAGAATATAAATTCTGATAAACCAAAGCAAAAACCAACTCTCCTCCTCCTCCTCTTATCCTCACATATAAACATCCAGTAAGGCAAGGGACAAGATATGTCATCCTCACACAGGGAGTTTCCTTCTTCGCTCCAGAGAGCAACAACCAACGAAGGAGAGCAGGGACGAGGGAAAGTACGCTGCAATGACATAATCACATACTTTGCCTTATTATATAGAGTATTACAGTTTGGGGTGGGAAGGGGGACACACACGGTTTCACTCCTTTCAACAGTGTTCTGTGACCATACATTTAGTTTGCACTATTGTACCACCTTCAAGTATAGAGCTAACACCTGCCAAGCTAGACCACAGCTCCCACCTTTTTAGACCATTGGCCATGCTGGCTGGGGGTGATGAGTCCAACAACACTTGGTGTCAAGGGAGCTTCCCAGCCGAGGAACGCACATGGCAGAGAGTTAAGTATTTATTGTCAAAGATAACACTTGCAGTCGCTTCTACAGCTCTGGATATCTATGCACGCCAATCTAATGGCCAGGCAGCTATTCCCAGGTCTGCACTCCATGGACCTCCCACCTGTTTATGTACCTTCCCCTGACGGGCTGCTGTACACATGTAGAAGAAGAAGAAGAGTTTGGATTTGATAGCCCGCTTTATCACTACCCGAAGGAGTCTCAAAGCGGCTAACATTCTCCTTTCCCTTCCTCCCCCACAACAAACACTCTGTGAGGTGAGTGGAGCTGAGAGACTTCAAAGAAGTGTGACTAGCCCAAGGTCACCCAGCAGCTGCATGTGGAGGAGCAGAGACGCGAACCCTGTTCACAAGATTATGAGTTTACCGCTCTTAACCACTACACCACACTGGCTCTGTAGCCTGTGTGGAAACTTTCCGTGTGCATCCTGTTTCAACCCCCTCCTGGTTCTGGGAGACAGTGTAGCAGGAGAGGGTGGGCAAGCACTTGTCCCTTCAGTTCCCTGACCTGCTTCTGCCTCCTCTTCTTCTGACCCATCCTGTGCTCCACCATCCAGCACTGAAGCTTCCCCTGCCTCTGATTCTTGCCTCCTGCCTGGTACAGGCCCCCACAAACCACTGCTCCCCCTCTCCCAAGTCAGACTCCAGCCCCCTGCCCCTGCTGCACACTCACCTGTCAGTCCCTGACACTTGAAGGGCCACAGCCCATCCTATGGCTAGCCTAAATTGATAGGGACATAAATAATCCTTAATGGTTGCAGTGTATCCCATAGTAGTTTGTGATCTTCTACACAGGTTCAGAATCTAAGCCTGCACGTACATGACATGTTTAAACCACATTTAAAGCACATGACTTCCCCTGCAAAGGATCCTGGGAACTGTAGTTTGTTAAGGGTGCTGGGGATTATAGCTCT
This sequence comes from Darevskia mixta, assembly GCA_034641385.1. Lineage (NCBI taxonomy): Eukaryota > Metazoa > Chordata > Lepidosauria > Squamata > Lacertidae > Darevskia > Darevskia mixta. The sequence continues at coordinate 11,273,408 of JAWWNH010000063.1, forward strand.
GTGAGGGGCAAACTTGCAGTTCCCAGGATTCAGGGGGGGGGGTTGGAAATGTCCTTTAATGTCCTTTCAATGTCCTTTAACTGTTAGATGTGTATGTAGCCTCTGTCTGCATGAGTTCTGAAGTCTTGCAAGTATAGCTCCAAAGCTTGCCTATAAAATACTACTACTACTACTACTAATAATAATAATAATGAACTTTGTGAATAAATATACGCCTATGCAGAGTAAAATGGTCTTTATCCTTTTTTTAAAAAAAAAAATCAAAGATAAATCTTACTAGCTGCCTAGTTTTACTGAGCAGGAATGTGTCTGCCACATGGCTCTGTCACTGGAAATAAGTATGCTATACAAGTTGGAAGAGAATGGAGCACAGGATATGTAGGTCAGGTGTTTTCCCTTATGTAGGTTTCTTTTCCTGAGAAACACCTTTCCATCCAAAAACTCACAGCCACCTGGGCATTTCCAGCCTGAACTCAAATCTCCCCCTGCCCCTAAAAGAAAATATGTTCAGTTGGCAATCCTCCCACTACAGAAACTGCACTCGACTCCAAGTTAATATCAGCAAATTTAAGTGTGGAGTATAAGAGGTCAGACAGCTGTTTTTCAATATATATCTACAACATATATGGAAGATAAAGGCAAAACTGAAACTGTGTTGTCACAATCAATAGGAATGTGCATGCAATTTATCACTGATATAACTGATATTTTTTTAATGGGGATGGGAAACACAGGATTAGACCAATTTGCAACGACATCTGTATATCATCTCATACACTTCTGCTTGCATGCATTGTGTTCATACATCTGTCTGAATTACAGCCACAAGCTGTCTCAGAGGGGAGGAAAAACGAGCTGTTCTAATTTGGCACAGCAGCCTGTGTGTTGATGTATGGCATTTAATTTAGCTAGGATTTACATATTCCTTATTTAAGCCATACATCAAACTGCATATAACACATTTTTATAGTTGCTGCCTCACTGGTTATGGTACTGCCCCCGCCCCCCACAATGCGAATGAGGGCCCCATGGTCACTGCAGGTAAGCACCTAAGGTTCAGAAGAATATAACATAAGAAGAATCCTGTTGATCAGACCATTGGTTTTCCATCAAGATCTAATGGATCGGTGAGCCAAAGAGACATCTTCAGTGGTGGCCCCACCTCTTTGGGTCTCCATCCCAAGAACCCCTTCTTTATTCTTATTGAGATTATTATTATGCATGCAGCACATAAACTATGGAACTTGTTCCGACAGGGGGCAGTGATGGCTCCCAACTTAGACATCTTTAAAAGAAGAACAAGGAAGTTAATGGAGGACAAGGTCATCAATGGCTAAGAGACATGATGCCTATCCTCTGCAGGCATGGATGGAGGCAGTAATGCTGCTGAATACCATTTTCTGGAAAATGCATGACGGGAGAGGGCTCTTGTGCTCAGGTCCTGCTAGAGGGTTTCGCATAGGCATCCAGGTGGCCACTGGATGAGCCATTCGCCTGGTGCAGGTTCTTATCTGTTGCAAAAAGGCTTTGAAAATGCCTGCATTTTAATCTACTTTTAATTAAAGAGTTGTGCTAGGCATTAGCAGGTGGTATGATGGCGCTGCACAGTTCCCTGACTTCCCCTCTGGCTGGGAATGGGAATGAAAATGGGAAGAGTGAGCAGCAGCAAGTGTAGGGCAAACATATTTGTACTGCACTGATCTCACCACTGCCTCTCCATCCTAGTTTGCATCATCAGTTGCTGGATTTCACAAAACTGCTGGTTTTACTTTATTATTAGTATTTTCCATTGAAGTGTTTGTGCTAGGTTTTGAACTGCTCTTGCTTGCTTTTTTGCAATTATAGATGACTTGATTTTATGACACTGTTGTTGAATGATTATTATCATTTTAAATATTCGCATGTTCATTGGTTTAAAAAGACACCCCTTATAAAGTGAGATACAAGTGTGTACATAATTTTTTTAAAAGTATCATCTAATACATTGTGTTTTCCAGAACAACCACTGGCAAGCACACAAGCCAGACAGGAAAGCAATATTTCTTTGCTGCTCCGTGGAAGCTGATATTCAGAGGTATGTTGCCTCTGATCCTTGAGATAACATCCAATGATCATGACTAGTAAAGGTAAAAGGTCAAGGACCCCTGGAGGGTTACGTCCAGTCAAATGCGACTATGGGGTTGCCACGCTCATCTCAATTTCAGGCCGAGGGAGCCAGCGTTTGTCCACAGACAGCATTCTGGGTCATGTGGCCAGCATGACTAAACCGCTTCTGGCACAACAGAACACCGCAATGGAAGTCAGAGCACATGGAAACGCCATTTACCTTCCTGCCACAGCGGTACCTATTTATCTACTTGCATTGACATGCTTTGGAACTGCTAGGTTGGCAGGAGCTGGGACAGAGCTATGGGAGCTTACCCCATCACAGAGATTCGAACCACTGACCTTCCGATTGGCAAGTCCAAGAGGCTCAGTGATTTGGACCACAGCACCTCCCGCGTCTGGAGATAACATTCAGTGATCATGACTAGTATCCACTGATGGGAACATAAGACTGCAATAATCACCCCACTCAACTGTGATTCAATAGGAAATACCCCTAATGGACATGCTTAGGATTGCACTGAAACTGCCCATTAGACTGCAATCTTAGACATGTTTACCTGGAAGTAAGTCTCAGCGGGACTTACTTCTGAGTAGACATGCGTATGATTGCACTGTTAATGACTCGATTTCATTCTTTAGGTTAAAAGCAGAATTAGGGCTTCTTTGCCCCTTACGCCTTTAAGGTATATTCCTACGCTACTTGAAACATACATGCAAAAATATAAAAGTATGCCTGTGCCAGACAAGTGCTTGTAATTGTGAATTATACAATTACAGAGCTTGCTGTGATTCACTGTCAGATCTATGCTCCATAATAAACCTGAGTTTCCTGCCATGCAACAGCAGTTTACGAGGCGTTAATTAGACTGTAGGACAGTTAACAAAAACTGCACAGATGCTCTGGGTAATCATAATAAGAAATCAAGGGACAGGCCAATTTTATTTTTTTATTTTGCATTCAAATTCATTCAAGTTGGAAGGCAGAAGTTCCCACCTTCAGTTACATTGAAGAATTCAAATTTATATATCACACAATTTGGCACTCTTAGAGCAAAGCAAAGCTTTTTTTTAAACAAACAAACAAACAAACAAACAAAAAGCCACATGCACACCTAGATGCAAAGTTGTAGATATATTATTATGACACTTTTTCATGGTTTGCAAATTATATATATATATATACATTTTCTCCTGTTGCAAATGGGCAATTCTGCTTTTCAGTAAACTACGGTACTTAATATACACTGTATTAATAATAACGTCTGTGTGCCTGTCCTCCTGATTCACTAGGTGGGTACATAGGGCAGAATTGAAGTAAACAGTTCTGCTAGTGCAAGGAATGTTAGCTTCCCAATGGAAGTTCCTTGCCCTCTCCTCTCCCACATGCTTTGTGCATCTACTTAGGAGGATTTGGGAAAACTCTAAAACAGATTTATGGGTCATATGAGGACACATGGACAAGAGAGGGCATGGAAGTTCCTCTGCACAGCTGAAAGTCCTTGCAGTGGTGGAACTGTTTAGTTCGATTCTGCCCATGGTCTAATTTATGATGCTTCTAACTGTGTCATCCTGTGCTCATGCTCTTGCCATGTGGCACAGGGGATCTTGGGAATTAAGTATCCCATTGTCATTTGTTATATAAGGGAGTGCCTTGCAATTTAACACAAAACTCTTGCAATATTTTAAAAAAGTGCTAGCTTTTACAATGAAATCCTATCATCATGAGTAGAATCGGACTTTCTGCCATGGAAGCATGGGACTTACTACCACATCAGTATTATTCATTGTTTCACAATGATTAGCCCCGCCCCTGATGCTGTGCACACCGGCTTGTCTTACCTCTAAGCACCTGCACACGCAGCATAGACATCTTCAGCAAAGAAGCTTGTGTATACATCAGTGTTTGTGAAGGGCCCCACATGTTCTGGAGCGCTGCATAACTGGTTTTCCAAACTGTGTGGAATCCTATGCGGGAAGGCCTCCCTGACCCCGATAGGGATGTTTGCATTGTGCAAGTGGCCGCCAGAGGGCATGGTAAGATGGAATGTGGATTACCGGGGGTGCAGATACTTGCTGAGGCACGCTGCTATTGATGCAACATGTGAGCAACATTTCTGAAGGGGGCAGTCCTCAGCATCTTGACCGCTGGCATTGCCCCTGAGAGCAGGGCCGAGTTGTGCTTTCCATCCAGTCATTGAAAGTTCAGTTTATGTGCTGTGTTAATGTTATTTGGTAGAAAGGCTACACCGCATGTTTGTTAGTTGCCTTGTTTGTTTGTTGTTTGAGGGAAAGAGGTGTAATCATAATGGAACATTTGTTGAGCAGTTAGGGACCATAGTGAAAGTGATATGCATATTGCTCCGTGGACCATGATGCTATTTAAATGGTAATACAGAGTCCACAATCATTAGGCAGAATTACAGAAACCAAGCCATCTATCTCCTGATCAGTTCTTAAAAATTAATGGACCATGAAAGCTTGGAACACTTGCTGATTAAAGGAAAGTGATCAAGAAATTCCCTCCCTTTTGTTAAATGACCCCCGTGCTCTGTATATAATTACCCTTTGGTAGGCCATCCCTTCCTTTACTGCTTGAACAACTGAGAGATTTTTTGTTTTGTTTTTAAAGTCTGCCGTCTCTGTAGCAAGCATGAACAAGAAGACGATCATCTTCTCTGGCCTGATCCTCAATAACCTTGCACATGTGGCTAGCTCATGTAACCTAGGCTGATGTAACAATCTGGTATGTATTGCGGCAAACTGCTTCCATTATCTTTCGCCAGGTTTGGCTGCCAACTCGACTGGATTTGTTGAAACAGCATGCTTTTCCCAAGCCATGCTCATTCTTTCTCTTAGCAACACAAAAGCTTCTGACGTCAGTGTGCTTATTTTGGAAAACTATCCTCCCTCTCCACTGTAGTGTTAGAGCACTTGGCATCCCCAAGGGCTCAAAGTTAAACGCCTTCAACTTGCAAATTAATTGACTAGGTGGAGAATCCACCCTGAGACAAAGCAAGGAGTTGATCCACAGTTTCAAATTACGGTAAGTTTGGGAATCAAACCTAACCTTAGATTGCTTGGGTTGTGCCTACTCCAGCATTACACACAAAGAGAGATGCAATGCATTCATTTTTCCATAATAATTTTTTTGTGTTACCAGCAACTTTTACTACTTGTAAATAGTATATTGTATATAGTATATTGAAACTACTTCTAATCAGTGCTGAGAACCCAATGAAGATAATGGTCAATGGGATTAAAATTGATTGATCAGAAGTAATTCAAGATAATTTGAGCAGGTTCTTTGCAAGTGAGCATGTTCTTATGCATGCAGAGGTCCAATGAAGCATTGGAACTCACAGGAGAGATTTTGTACTCCCTAATCCCACATGGAGGTGTCTTATGATCCCTAGTCATGTGTTCAAAATAAGGCTTAAATAAGTACACAAAGGGGACAGCATGCATGAGCATCCATGTCTGTCTGCCACCACTCTCCATGTGTTCAGGAGTGACTGTGTACAACACAGAGTTCACTCCATGAGTACAGGAGGCTTCCCCTGCTATAGACAGTGCCTTGAATACATGTAGGGTAATATGGATCCTTCCTTTCCCACTCCTTGCATGTTTATTTAAGCCAGGGATGGGAAACAGGAACCTGCCAATGAGTTGGATTCTGAGCTCCAGATGAGCCACTTCAAAAGGTGGGAAGAGCTCTCCGTCTGTGAATTAGCAATCAGCTAACATCACAATAACAAGTGACACAGCTTCAAATGAAAGACTAGAAAATGCACTTAAGTTTTTTCTTCCTTTTGCAGCCATGGCTTGAACACATTCCAAGCTGCAAAGGAAAAATGTTCCCTTGCAAACACGGCTAATTTAAGTCACACCTTCAAAGGGACGTTTTTTCTGTTGCAGCCCAGTTTGTGTTCAAGATGTAGCTGCAAAGGGGAAAATGTTCCTTTGTGGGCACAGCTACTGGTAACTCAGGCTGTGGCTACTAAGGTTCAAAGTAAGAACCAGGAGTGCATTTAGAGTGTGCACCTGATATTTTTTGTTTGTTTGCAGCTGTGACATACAATTTCTCATGCTTGACATTGTGATGTTGGATAAAGTAGGTGCGGTTTGCCCAAAATGGCCTGGCAGGCCAGCCTCCAACTAGGCCCATAGGCTACAAACTCACTGCTTACAAATACAAACCCGTCAACTGCCCTGGAAAAACTGGGACACCCCATTTTCTCCCTTGAGAGCACGGCAGCCATTTTGGGCATACCACATAGATGGATTGGCAATGAATTCAGTTGTAATTGGAAGTTTGCCTCAGAGCACTTAAGAGAGTGGACTGAGATCCTGTTTTTAACATTCAGATCAAATGCTTCATTAGCAGTTCTTTTTACTTCTGTTATAGTTTTGCGAAAGCTTTCTCTACCCTCAGGGGCTTGAAGAGCTTGTGACCAGTCTTAGCTTAATCAATTTCTGATTAAGGAACCTAAATTTTGTGTTGAAGTTAGTTCATAATTTGTGTATACCTTTCCAGGTCTGCTGCTCCTGCTTCTTTCCACCAATATGGGCACCATATTGCTTTTCTGCGAGGCTGAGACGTCTGATGAACGTTCCACAGTTACTGAAGGAGAGATCCACAGGTTAAGTGGGTCTGCTTTGTTTTTCTTTCTTCTAGAAAGTGTGTCCCATCAGAGGCTCCTGGTTTAAGAAAAATAGAAATTTTTAATTCAGTAGGATTTGCTTATTTAAGGACTGGAGCAAGACAGTCTATGCCGCCATATTGGTCGATGGTTGGCCACGCCCTGGCAATGGATTCAGAAGTGCATTTCTTCACGCTGCATAATCAACACACAGAATTTGCCACCACAACATGGCTTCCGGTCGGCGCGCCGGAGGGGAAGGTCGGGGGACATGCCGCTGCTGGCATTCCCCGACCCGACTGGCTTTAAAGGGGTGCTTGCGATGGCGACGCAGCCCCCAAAACTCCCGGGAGTCTTGATCCCGGGACCCTAGGTCCGGCAGCAGCTCTCAACGTCGCCCCAACTCCCGCGGCGGCCACAGTAGAGGCTGCCGTGTGAGACGCGGGGCGACGGAGCTCCACGGACCGCCATTGCCCGTCGGGTTGAAGCTGCGAGCCCTTCCCAGCTGAGCGCGCTGATTTCTCCGCAAAAGGACAAGATTGGCTATCTTAACCGTGAGTACTAGAAAAGTACCGAAGAATTTGGACTAATTTGACGAAGTACAGGGATGTAATTTACGGAGGTCCGTCCCTTGCTATTGTGGCACTAAATCAGGAACTTTATTACCGATGCGATTGAAATTGTAACGGAATTTGGCTTGGCAACAGAGATTCGATCCTTTTGATACCCCTGATCGAGGGGGCAACTAACTAACAACTTTGACATGTAGTGGATTGAATCGGACCTGTTGGATTTTATTGTGGAACCTGGATTTTGAGTTTGGATTTGGTTCGGTGTGGAACTTTGCATAACTATGTCTTTGAAAATGGAGGATGATTTGGACAAAGGAGGCTGGAAGAGGGTCCTTGAAAAAATCTGGGAACTGAGAAAGGAGTTCCAAGCGGAAACCGCAAGAATGAGAGGAGTTGTAAACAACAGTGATGTCATCCCAGCTGCACAAAGGATGGAAGGGGGAGAAATCCCCCCCAAGGTTAAAGAGAAGCCTCGCTGCAGGAAAATTTCTTCTCGGCACAAGATAACTGGACCCAAGAAAAGAATCAAGAAAATAACATCTGCGAAAGTTAACGTTTTTCAGCGCAAGAGGACATCAATGAAGGAGAAGAAGTTTTTTTTTAAAGACTGGGAGCTGGAACAGCGGAGAAGACACAGAGATGATGAAGCCCAACTGCAAGCAAGCACTTGGGCTTGGACTGGGGAACGGCGAGGGGAGGGTTGAGCAGGGTAGGTGGGCAACCAGGGACTGATTATATATGTGGATTTTGAATATCTATGCCGGACATGGTTTTGAGCTAGGATTATGTTAGGATCTCTCGAAGTTAGGAGCCTGAAGATTAAGGGGAGTCAGAAGGAACCTTATAGAAGATTTGGGAGGAGGACGCGGAGGTTGGAATTAGAAGATGAGGTGAAATAAGAATTAAGGATATTGTATTTGAGTTAGAATTATGTTTTGGAACAATGTTAAAGATATGTCTAGCACACCTATGTACCTGAACCAGAATTATGTTTTGTTTAATGCAGCCACTGGGGAGGTGCGGAGGAAGTCATTATGGATATGTTTTGTAACCAAGAATGGTCTACCTGAGAATAGGGTTAGGCCGAAGTTAGATAATGATTGGTCTAAGGTCAGGGAAAATAATAAATGGGTTTACCTCTGTGAGAGGGAGGGTAAGATTAAATAACTCCTCATGGTGAGAGGTGGGGAGTGATGAATCCTGACCGAAATGTAAGGTCTTATGTGTATAAAATCTTAAAATTAATAAAAATTATTTAAAAAAAAAAAAAAAGAATTTGCCACCACAACATGGTTTGTTAGAAGAATTAAAGATAGGCTATCAGAAGCTATTCCCCATGAAGGCTAAATGGGACCTCCATGTTTAGAGGCAGAGTATGACTCTGAATACCAACTCTGAGATGGGGAGGGAGTCTTGAGGAGGGTTGTTGCTCATCCATGATCTTTGTGAGGGAAGGGAAAAAGTAGCTGCCTGACCAGCTGCTTACTCATGTCTATCATCACCAGCAATCAGCTTAATTGGATGGCAGCTGGGAATGGGTGGGGCTGAGGAGGTGCTGCAAACTTCCAGACTCCTTCTGAAAGCGTAGAAGTCTCAGAGAGTCAGAGAAGGGAGAGAGAAGGGTGCCTCTTGAGGGGGTAGGGCAGACATGTGAGGAAGGCAGCCCTGAACCTGTGAAGGGGTAAGATGGGGGGGGGTATCCCTTCCCAACAATGAGTCTAGTTGCTTCTGTCTGGCAGAGCTATCTAACCTGTGAGGGACCAGGAGTCTCCTAAAAGCTCTCTGCACCCTTCACAAACTAGTTCCCAGGATTCCTTGAGGGATGCAATGACCTTTGAAAGTGGGATGGTGAGGCTTCAAATGCATAGTGCAGGTGCAGCCTTTGAATCAGCCAGCATGAAAGAGCAAGGGCTGAAACTGTGTCAATATATTATAGCAGGGGTGGCCAACTCCCAAGAGACTGTGATCTACTTACAGAGTTAAAAACTGGCAGTGATCTACCCCCTTTTGGGGGGTTTAGGTCAAGGTTATTGAGCTTTTTGGGGGAGGAGGAAAGCCACATTTTTTAGGCATTCAGGTCAAAATTGTTGTTGAGCTTTAGGGAGAAGGAAATCCCTGTTTTGGGGGGTTCAGGGCAAAAAAATGAGCTTTTTTTAGGGGAGCCAAAGTTGTTGAGCTTCTTTGGGGGAGCCAGTGATCTACCAGTGATCTACCACAGACGTCCAGTGATCTACCGGTAAATCATGATCTACCTGTTGGACGTGCCTGTATTATAGGGAGGGGGAGAGGACTTGTCTGTTATGAAAAGGTATCCTTTTGATATAAACAGGTTTAGAAGAATATTGTGTATTCCCCCCCTCCAGTAAAGAACCTCTTTTCTGAGGGGGTGGTATTTTCTCTAAACATTTAAATGTCACTTTTATTTCCCCTCAGCAATTCTCTGTCTGCAATATACCCAAATGTCTCTCTCTCTCTCTCTCTCTCTCTCTCTCTCTCTCTCTCTCTCTCTCTCTCTCTGTGTGTGTGTGTGTGTGTGTGTGTGTGTGTGCCAAAATTGCCTTTCAGAACTGTAACCCTTTTAGCTAAGAGGCACTTTCCCTTGTTAGCTTGCTTGGGCATATCAAATGTGCAGCACGGTCTTAAGCAACAATTCATAGGCATTTCCATTTTCTGACACCAGAAGCATGTAGTGGGAGCAGGGTGTGGAATCTGATACTTCTCTTGTTGCCATAGCTATATGGATTTATTTTCCAATGCACTCTCCAGTCAGGGGATAAGGTGACATTATTCAAAGGCATCCGATACAAAAATTGTTTGGAAAGGGCAATAAGAAAGGTTAAAACGACTGCTTGGAGATTGCAAGGCTTGGAACTAAAATAAACTTTGCTTCAGAAGTTGGAGAGTCAAGCTGTATATTAAACAGATGAGCAATATCGCAGTGTCTAAATTCACTAGATGACAAATCTTCCAATCTAGGGTAAAGTAGCAGGCCCAGATAGCATGAAATATCCTGCATTTCAAGGCAACAACAGTGGTTTTGCTGCTGCTGCTGCTGCTGGGAGAAACATGGCATTGATCAGAAGGAAATCTGCAAGTCACTGGATGGCTATGTAGATAAAAGGAGATCACCCTGTGTATTCTGCTCAGAGCTCCTTGAAGGGACACAAATGATGTTCTAAATTTCCAATCTTATTGTTTTAACTGTTTTAACCTCGTTTGTTTAAGTGAATGCTTTAATGTTCTGTACAATTTAAGATAACATTCATTTTATAGCTGTGAACTGCTTAGAGGCCATTTTGGCATATAAGTGGTACAATAATAATACGACTAAAAACAGCAGTATATAACTTTTTAAGGAAGCATTGCACTTCTATGAAACAGTTAAACGTGCAGCTCTCTGCCCATGCTTAAATGTGCATCATGTCCATCACCACTGAAAAAATGTTTTAAGCCTTCTGTGATTTGGCCAATTTTGTAATTTTACCATGTGGTGTGTGTGTCTTCCATTATTTTATTTCCTTAGAATACATGTAAGTGGCATTTAGAAAAAGAATTGTTCTCCTGCTCAATAGTTTAAACAAGTAATGAAAGTTCTATACAATTCATGCCTGGTAACAAAAACAAAAATTTGAACGCAGTGTTTTCTGCTGTTTGCTTCCAGCTGCTCTTTTGGGTTCCCCTTTTTGTTGGTCAATTCATACATGGCATGGAATTTGTTTGATGTAATTGGTGCTCAGATGTCTGCAGGTGCAACAGTAATTCCCAAGTTGCTGACTCTTCACCATCGGAGAGCACACCTGCTGAGTTAAATGCTAAGGCAGGTGTCTGGCAGCTGCTTTATCTCCCCATAGCTGATAGATTTTTGGAAGCAGTGGTTGCATGACTTCTGCCCACCTTGCTCTTTTGAACTCAAACTAGTACCTAGTCTGTGACTCTGTTCCTTCAGCATGCCATCACCTTTCCTCTATCAAACAGATACAATGTGTGCTATGAAAACCCTGGCGTTAAGTGACAAAATTCCATGACAGGCAAATAAAACAAATTGGGCATGCGTCTTTAAATGATTTTTGATTTGCTCACAATCTACGTGTTGGTTCCTGTTGTTGTTTAGTCGTTTAGTCGTGCCCGACTCTTCATGACCCCATGGACCAGAGCACGCCAGGCACTCCTGTCTTCCACTGCCTCCCGCAGTTTGAGTTACAGGTAGGTAGCCGTGTTGGTCTGCCATAGTCAAATCAAAATAAAAAAATTCCTTCCAGTAGCACCTTAGAGACCAACTAAGTTTGTTCTTGGTATGAGCTTTCGTGTGCATGCACACTTCTTCAGTTTGGTCAGACTCAGGTTGGTAGCTTTGAGAACACTGTCCAACCATCTCGTCCTCTGTCATCCCCTTCTCCTTGTGCCCTCAGTCTTTCCCAACATCAGGGTCTTTTCCAGGGAGTCTTCTCTTCTCATGAGGTGGCCAAAGTATTGGAGCCTCAGCTTCAGGATCTGTCCTTCCAGTGAGCACTCAGGGCTGATTTCCTTAAGAACGGATAGGTTTGATCTTCTTGCAGTCCATGGGACTCTCAAGAGTCTCCTCCAGCACTATACGTGTTGGTTCCTACATACTTGTTAAAAAAAAGGACGGGGGACCCTGTGGACTCTAGCCCCCAGGTATTGTTGGAATCCCACCAGCCTCAGTCCGCATGATCAGTGATCAGATAGGATGAAAGCTGAAATCCAGCAATACTTGGAGGGCCAAAGGTTTACCATCACTATGTTAGAGGCAAAACTAGTCTGGGTACCTCAGCACCCCCTCTTCCCAGTTGATTAGCAACCCTGTTTGGAATCTGAAAGCGTTCCTTGCCTGCCTGCCTGCCTACCAAGTTGCAGTCCCTCCCTATAAACAGAGGTGTTCTTTTCAGGGAAGCTTAAAGCCAAGCATGAATTTCACATGGTGTCTGCATTCCAAATAAGGGCTTCATTTTAAGTACAGCTTTCGGAATAATCCCTTTGCTTTCCTGTACATAGAACAACTGCAACATTGTCATGCTGAATCCTCTATCAAATCCTGTTACATCAAGTCACGAGGGTTATGTTTCCAAAAATAGGTACAGGAAATAAAAACACAAAGCAGGTCTCTCTCTCCCCCCCCCCACTTGTCTCTTGAACTCATGTTGATTTAACTCCTGAACCAAGAGCAGAATTTGCCTGTATCACGTGGGAATTCTTGAAGGAAAATTATATATTTTTCTTCCTTTTAGAAATTAAGTGCCACTATCCCTTGATGAAAATGCTTTTCTCAGGGGAGTTAATTATCAGCCTTACCCACAGTATATTAGCCTTCAATGCTCTGCTGTCACACAGGACCAGCCTAGAAATACCAGCTGATGTTAATTTATGAACCCATTTTTTAAACAAGGCACAAGTCAATGCCAGTCACAGACACGTAAAAACAATAAACCACAAAGACTGAGTTTACACGGCTGTTTATACAATTTTCCTAACAGTTAGCTTTTGCAATATATTTGAGCTTTCACACAATACAAAAGCAACTCCTGGAAATTTAGTAGAATATCTTCTTTTTCTTCTTCAGCAATCACTCATAGCCGACTAAGATTGTCTTCCATTAACACAGTTTTAGCAATGAGTCAGTAAGTGACCATGGAGGCCAATTTTGGATCCACAAATCCTTCCACAATGGGGACATGGGTTTCCAGGCGAGAGTTGATCAAGTTGAGAGTTTGCCTACCGTGCCTTCCTCTTAGCACGTTTCTCCCTTTTGTCCTGAGTTCAAGCATCTTCAAAGTCCATGACACCTTTGGTAACGTCCATGACACGAATTGGAACACTAGGAGGCCAGTGTTTTCCAATTGTTGGTGTTTATACTACATATTTTTAGATTTGCCTCGAGAGAGTCTTTAAACCTCTTTTGTTGACCACCAGCATTACACTTTCCATTTTTAAGTTCGGAATAGAGTAGTTGCTTTGGAAGGTGGTAATCAGGCATCCAAACAACATGGAATATAGTGACCGTTTAACTCTCATTTTTGTGTTAATCACTTCCAGAAAAAAATCAATTTGTAACCCCATCAACCCCCAAAATTGCACAAGTGACAAAATGTGTGGGTAAAATACTGGCATATAGTTTTTTTCTGCTATTTTCATTGGGAAACTGAAGTACACACTTGTATGGAAAGGATAGGGGAGTAGAAACATTGTTCAATGACAATTGTAGTGTCACACCACCCTCACTGGGGTGAATGAAAATTAGCATGACATGCTGGTATGCTAAAGCCACAGTTCCGTAATACAACAGGTACTGCAGTTTGAAATGAATGCTGGAAAGAAGATGCACTAGCATTGTAAGCAGGAAAACTAATGCAGTATCCCCCACATAAATGCAAGTGATTTCCAGCATAATTCTATTAGGATGGCCAGCTGAAATGAGGACAGTATATATCAAAATGACACAAACCGTGAAGAATATTCAATCATATATATATATGCATATGCAACCGGAGGAAATCTACTCCATACAACGTATGGTACAAACGTCTCAAAGTGCAAAGAGATTCAAAAGTGCAATGTCCGATGTGCAACAAGTCCAATATCATAAAGTGCTAAAGTCTCTCAGGAGTCCACGTCTGCTTCTCCCGACGGGCGGCTAGCTTGTATTATCCCCGTTTCACTATTATCGTTTCTTCAGGGACGGACATCGTATTGAATAATAATCATAATTTTCAATGTACATAGTGAGCGTTTACATTGTTAGAATCAATAAACATATTAACATCTAAAAAGTTACTCATTAAATTGTTCATACATAAACACTTAACTAGGCTGAAACACTCACAACCTCAACGGTTCCTGGTTGGCAAAGCTAAACTAAACAGAAGGTTACAAGGTTAAATACAATTTCTCCTAAGTCTCAATCATGACAGGGCAATACATTGACAAACACCAATAGGTTTTAAAGGTACAAACACCCAAAAATGTAATTGGTTTTACAGGACAGAGCTACTACACCTTTAAGAGTGGAATACACGAAACTTTGAATTTGTTTCAGATATTCCCCACAACACAAGCACGTGTCTTAAAGGGTTAAAAAGCTTTATTTCCTTCCCAGTAATTTTCCTTCCCAGTGTTTCCTTCCCATGGCTAAAGATACAGTGCCCACGAGAAGAGACGCCTTACCTCCTGAAAGAGAACAGCACCCTCTTCTGGAAGAATTAGACAACTGTCTCCCTGTCAAAAGAGAAGGAAAAAAAGACACTTCAAACTTCTAAATACTCACTTGCAAGCTGGTGTTCCACACCCTGTAGCCATAGGAAATTAACTTTTAGCTTCACTGATAAGCTGTATTTGATGTGTGTGTGTGTGGGGGGGGAGAGATTCATGTCTGAAACTCTGGAGGGTTATTGCCACTAAGTGTTGGCAATACTGGGTTTGATGGGCTAAAGACAGGGCTTTTTTTCAGCTGAAACTCAGTTCTGACTCCTATCAGATAGGTGCCATTGCCATTATAAGAGAACAAGTGAGGCGCTCATGGTGAGTTCTGAAACCTCTTTTTCTAGAAAAATAGCACTGACTTGGGCTGCATTCACATGATAGTTTATTCCATGTTCACGACTTTCCCCTAATTGTTGAGTTCTGTGTTATATTTGAGCTCATGATGTAAGCTACTTCTGGAATTAGGTTTAGTGCTCATTTCCATGTCATTTGCTTACAGAAAAGACCCATTTGCAAATAATATGGAAATGAGTGTTAAACTTGAGCTGCATATCACCGTAGTTCCAGAAGTGGCTTTTACATCACGTGAAAGTTCATATAAAATGTGGAAATTAACAGTTAGGAAAAGGTAATGAAAATGGAATAAACTGCCATGTGAATGCAAGCTCAGTATATGTTACTAAAGTGGAGAAGTTTCACTAAGCTATAATTTACGTTGTTCTCCTTGACAGGTACCAAATGGAAAACAGTAGTGATTCCTTAACTGATTAGCTGAAAGTATTTTACAGAAACCTTTAGTCAATTAATTGGCTGGATCAAGTGATTAAAAATACAGTGATTAAAAGAACGACACTGCATGTTCAGGATGAGGTGAGCAGCATTCTGTACACCTAACCTCAGACCTTAGCTATCTGTCATCTGAGAGAATTCCACCGCACTGCTTTTTTTTTTTCTAAAAAAAGAGTTAAATATAGATCTGTTAGCAAATGAAATTGCATACATCAGGGGAGGGAAACCAGTGGCCCTCCAAATTTGTTGAACTCCAGTTTCCAATGGGGATGATGGGAGTTGCGTTCTAGTGACAGCTGGAGAAGCACAGGTTCCCCACCTCTGATTTACAATTATACAGGACTCACTTAGAAACTTAAAAGTATTAACAGATATATCCAGCCCTACCTTTCTTTCAAATCAGAACCAGTGAAGGCAGTGAAGGTCCTGTGTGAGTGTCTGGAGGTGGATGGATGGTGGCTAATAGATTGAGGTTGAATCCTGACAAGACAGAAGTACTGTTATGGGGGGACAGGAGGCAGGCAGGTGTGAAGGACTCCCTGGTCCTGTATGGGGTAACTGTGCCCCTGAAGGACCAGGTGCGCAGCCTGGGAGTCATTTTGGACTCACAGCTGTCAATGGAGGTGCAGGTCAATTCTGTGTCCAGGGCAGCTGTTTACCAGCTCCATCTGGTATGCAAGCTGAGACCCTACCTGCCCACAGACTGTCTCACCAGAGTGGTGCATGCTCTAGTTATCTCCTGCTTGGATTACTGCAATGCACTCTATGTGGGGCTACCTTTGAAGGTGACCCAGAAACTACAACTAATCCAGAATGCAGCAGCTAGACTGGTGACTGGGAGCTGCTGCCTAGACCACATAACACCCGTCCTGAAATACCTACATTGGCTCCCAGTACGTTTCCAAGCACGGTTCAAAGTGTTGGTGCTGACCTTTAAAGCCCTAAACGGCCTCGGTCCATTATACCTGAAGGAGCGTCTCCACCCCCATCGTTCTGCCCGGACACTGAGGTCCAGAGCCGAGGGCCTTCTGGCAGTTCTCTCGCGAGAAGCCAAAACCAGGAAACCAGGAAGAGGGCCTTTTCGGTAGTGGCACCCACCGTGTGGAATGCCGTCCCACCAGATGTCAAAGACAAAAACAACTACCAGACTTTTAGAAGACATCTGAAGGCAGCCCTGTTTAGGGAAGCTTTTAATGTTTAACAGACTATTGTATTTTCATATTTTGTTGGAAGCCGCCCAGAGTGGCTGGGGAAACCCAGCCAGATGGGCGGGGTATAAATAATAAATTATTATTATTATTATTATTATTCAAAAATAATTGAACTATAATAGAATTAAAACAATATAAAACAAATCTAGTAAACCCATCTAGTAAAAATAGCACAGCACCATTAAACACACTTTACTTGAATGACCCCGTTTCCCAAAGTCTGCCACAGTAAAACAGTCTTCACCTCCTGAGGGAAGAACAAGTAGAGAGCCAGTCTAGCCTCACTAGGATGTCAGGAGCTGGTGTAAGGTGTAGGATAGCAATAAAACATGCGGTGTCAGTGAAGTTAACTCTTTATTATTTATTTATTTAAAAGCTCAGGCCTGGTGATCACAGCAACACTTCCAAGTAGATCTTGCCCTAATGAGGCAGTTGCGAGGACTGAAGATCTTAGGGAAGGCTCCCTAAGGCTTAGGGCTTAGGGAGCCTTCCCACCGCTCCCTAAGACTCCCCCTGCCCCTGCCCCTTCCCAAGCAATCTAAGACTCCTTCCTTGTCTCTCTTCACTCTGCCCTTTTCATTCCTCTATGTGCTCTGGGAGAACAGAGGGGAGGGGAGCTGGTTGCAGCAGGAGGGGGAGAATCCCTGGACTGTTCAACAGCCTGCCTCATCTCTGCCTCTTGACCCCATTCCTCTCCAACCTCCGCTTCTGCATCTGATTCTGGGCTACTATCTACCACAGCCTCTCCCTGCTCACTAAACCCTGTTGCCTCTTCAGCTTCTGACTCATCCTCCTGCCAGTCTGCCCCTTCTTCTCCCTCTGACCACTCAGCGTTGTCCCACCACCTGGCACTGATCCTTCTTCCCCTGGCGGTTCCTTTGCAGGTTCCCCAGCTGGTGCCTCCACTGAGAGAATGCAAGAAGAGCCTCCACTCAAGATTTGGGTGCTGGGTAGGTTTGTCGAAGGGAATACAGTCCTTCAGATAGTGTAGGCATGTTCAAAGTAGGGCTTGAACATGATTCAGACATTAAGTTTTCATCCCCCACCCAAGTGGGAGATTTAAGTAGTACATATTTTACTTTCCTGTAAAACCATTTGAGCAAAAATGCTTACATTTAGCTGGATCATGCCCTTGATCTCCTCAGTTTCCAATCATGATTTTCTTTAGAGTGCTACTATACTCTTGTTATGATTAAGCTTTTATTTTTTGTGCTAAGCACTTGACCATGCTGTAATTTCTGAATGTATTACTTTACACATTTATTTATTAATTTTAAATATTTTTTGTTATATTTGCATGCTACCTCTAGTGGCTGCTTTTATGAACTGCTTGTTTCCTGCCCAGCCAAGACGTTTTCACACCTGTTAGCTTGGGCTAAGGAAAACATTTATCTTTTAAAATGTGATCCAAATGGTTATTGGGCCCAGCACGTGGGAGAATATTTGTTGCCTTGGCAGCTGCATCTTAGCTGAGCTGCATAGTTCACATTAACAGGAACACATAAAGGGTTGTGTGTACAACTGTGATAACAGCACAGTTGCACTCTGGTTGTTAAAGTTATCCTCCGGAATGCATATGTTGGTAAACTGTGCCAGCGTCGTGACTTTGAGCATAATTAGCAGCTGGGGAATGATTCCGTGTTATAAAAGATGGTCATTTGGCAGGGTAGGTTCTTGGCAAAAGCTTCACATTTGTCAAAGGAAAGTTAGGAGAACCTTGAACACACCAGGAAAGACATGAGCAATTGGCACAGCAGTAGCATCTGTCTGAGTATTTATAGGACAGATGGCATCTGCTGCAGGGACTTTAGCTTCCGTCTGCCACTCAACATTTTCTTAATGGTAGTACCAGCAGCAGCTCTGTGGCTCATGGTATCACAGCATCCATTTCATTTTTTGAAAAAATACTGCTTCCGTCATCAAAAGTGTCTGTGCTTGTTTGACTGAAAGCTAGAACAATTTTGCTCACTAAATACCACTCTGCAACTTTTTAATCCTTCTATTTCTGATGTTCAGGCTTTGAGTCCCATTGGGTATGTAGCCGAAACGAGCCTCAACTACCCAGAAGGGTATCAGCAGGCTCAGGAAAATGCCAAAGTTTGCAGAAGTACAAGAAGCAATCTATTTGTAATCTATATTTGACACCCGAGAGCATTTTGCTTTCAGCTTTTGATGTTTAACAATAGTTGGCATGTAATGGGATTTGATGGCTGACATGCAATGGTATTTCATATGTGACAATATTTGATGATTGGCATGTCTTTGACAGCTGGGATGTAATGGTATTTAGTATTTGAAATATTTAGCAGCAAGCATGTTATGAGAGATTCTATTTTATGCCTGCCCAGGTAATCAAGAGTTGGCACATTCAGAGTTCAACTTCCACTTTGGGAAATGGTGGTGAATTTCAAATATTTGTGAATATTTCAACTCTAGGTTCAACTTCAGCCATTTTGGTAACAATGTGCCTCCCCATTAACTATCATGAGGTATAACAAATGTCTATGTCATTTTATTTTTTGCTTTTTGTTACAAGTTAATGGAATTTGCAGACATACTAAAAAAGGTAAAGGGACCCCTGACCATCAGGTCCAGTTGTGTCCGACTCTGGGGTTGCGTGCTCATCTCGCTCTGTAGGCCGAGGGAGCCGGCGTTTGTCCGAAGACAGCCTCCGGGTCATGTGGCCACATACGAGCCCCTCCTAATTAGATAAAGCCTACCAATCATCAAACAAATAGGTTCTGGGTGTTTCCCCCCCTTTTTTTGTTGTCTAAAACTTTATCGTTTGGCATAATCAGATGAAATTTGCAGGTCTGCTCACACCTTCTGTTCAGATGAACACTGTAAAATATCAGACAGATGGGTGCAGGTATTTTTGTGCAAGGCACCTTTAAATTTAGAATCGAGACATCTTCCTTGGATTTAGGTGGAAAGGAGAAACAAAACTGGATATCATCAGCATCTTGGTGACACTGAACCCCAAACCTCCAGACAACCTCTCTTTTTGGTTTCATGTAAATAGTTTAATGGCTAGATGTCTGGAGATAATGTCGTTAGTGAATATATGAAAACAACAGCCAGTCTCCGTGCAGTTGAAGCTGGGAACACACAGAGAGCCCTGATTTTGCCCTCTGTGTTCTGAATCCAGTGCTATGGCTTGGGTGTGTGAATATAGGACCTTAAGACCCCTACTGATTATGGTATACACTATACTGATGCTCTGATATTCTGATATTACAAGTATTTCTGTGGAAGTCACAAAACAGGTGCTTATGGGTACAAACTGTTGTGTTGGCTGAAGTATGGAATTTGAAAAGAAGTGAAACATGGACACAGGGATCTGAGTGAAAGGGCATGACTGATGGAAAGATTCCAAAATCTAATATAGGAGCACTGATAGCTGGCATTGCAAGTACATTCAAGTGCACATGTCAGGATAAGACCACAGATGCCCAGCAAGAATGGGGAAGTGAAATTGCAGGCAAGGAGAAAAGTTAGAATACAGGGGTATGAGTAAGAAATTATGGTCAGATATATAGCTATTGGGGTGAAAAGAACATGGGATGGGTTGACATGGTAGGATGTCAATAATGATGAACTGCCAGTTTCAAGAGCATCTGTGAAAATCAAAACTAGGTATGACACCCCACCAGAGGACGGGTTGGGCCATTTCTGTACTTAGCCAATGAGATACCAGAGGGTAGTGTCACAGTTTATAGATCCAAAGAGGTGCGACCCAAACTGTGTCATCAGTTTCAGAGCCACCTGTTCCAAAATTGGATTCCCACATACCCAAGGGTGTCTTGCTATCTTATTGTTTACTACTTCACCAGCTGCAAGCTTTGTCCTATTGGCGATAACTTTTAAGCAACACATTTCTGTATCTTTATCACAACAAGCTTTGTATATAATCCATGTCTGGTGTCTTCTGGTCTTGTCCGAATAGCCAACACACCCCAACGAACCTAAACTATGTGGCAGCTGAAGAACTATCTGCACTGAGATGGTATAATGAAATTAGGATCATGTTTTCAGAGAAATTAGGCCTAAAATTCAAACTCTTTCATGGGGAGCATGCCACTGTTAGGATTTTTATGCAGTCGATGCTGCTGGTGTGATTAGTATAAATCACATGAGATGTCTGAGAAGAGTGTGGGAACGAAAGACTGTCTTATCTCTTCCGTCTGAGCGTGTTATTGTAACTGTACTTTCACTTTTGGAGTATGCAACTGTTGGTTGTTCTGCCAGAGCTTGGAGAACACAGACGTGATTATGGATTGTCTGTATAGAATGTAAATAAAATGTAGTTTAGATCTGCGGATGTTTCTTTCTTCTTGCTGTATGATGCTAGAAGACTTGTATGCACTTTTCAGATGAAAAGTATCGCAGAGAGGCACTCTGGAGACGAAGGGACATGCCATTCCAGACACGTGCCTACTGGGAGATGCTCAGAGGTCCTGGGGGGGTCGCCGTCTCCCCAAGAGCATTTTTCCAACAGCCACAAGCGGGGAGCCACCACATTTCCATTTCATGCTTAGCCTGTGCATATGTGAAAGCAACACCACATATCACAAAGACACCTGAGGTGTGCAGTGGCACCCTTGGAATCTGCCACCGCTCAGAAATAGTGTACATGTAACTGTTTCAGTTTTTATGGACAGACTGTCTATGCCCTTGTTTACCTCTGAATCATTAATGAAGCATTGTGGGAACCAGACTTGGTTTGGATTGATTCAGAGAACCCTTGACTCACTTCTGATGACTCCTGAATCATCCTGTTTTGATTTTGGATTCATGATTTGTCTGAATCCAATGTACATCTGTAATATAAATTCCATGCCAAATGAAGGGCATTAAATTGTTTCCATGGTATAAACATTTGTGAACTAGTCCATAGTTTAGATCCCCTCCCCCTGAATTTTTCCAATAAACCTCATTCATTTTGTAGTTAAAGGAGATTATCTCCACTATTCTCCTATAGCTTTGAGTTGTCTAGAAAGAGTGCTGAATGCAATTTTAAATGTATCCAAGTGAAACCACCAGAGGGCACCAGAAACTGCAAAAACAAAACCTCACAATGGCCACTAACCACTTTTAAAGAGCACTCTCTTTGATTATAAATTGCCAATAATAAATGACAAAATTTAGAGGAATGGTTTAAGCCACAGCCCAATCCCATTAGTGTGCTTTTGATGACTCTCCTTTACATGATGAGTGAGACAGAGTTGCCCAATTCTACTCTATTTGCTATTAAAAACCTCTTTCATACTAGATTAGATGGGTAGGCTTGTTCTGCAATTCTCAGCTTTCGGCATTGTCACCAGATTTTAAATTGGGGATCCTTATGATTCTTGCTTTCCTCTCTCAGAACTCTTGTAATACTACTACTACTACTACTAATTTATTATTTGTACCCCACCCATCTGGCTGGGTTTTCCCAGCCACTCTGGGCGGCTTCCAACAAAGATTAAAAATACATTAAAATGTCATACATTAAAAACTTCCCTAAACAGGGCTGCCTTCAGATGTTTTCTAAATGTCAGATAGTTGTTTATCTCTTTGACATCTGATGGGAGGGCGTTCCACAGGGCGGGTGCTACTACCGAGAAGACCCTCTGTCTGGTTACCTGTAACCTCACTTCTCGCAGTGGGGGAACTGCCAGAAGGCTATCGATGCTGGACCTCAGTGTCCGGGCAGAATGATGGGGGTGGAGACGCTCCTTCAGGTATACTGGGCCGAGGCCATTTAGGGCTTTAAAGGTCAGCACCAACACTTTGGATTGTGCTTGGAAACGTACTGGGAGCCAATGTAGGTCTTTCAGGACTGGTGTTATGTGGTCTCGGCGGCCGCTCCCAGTCACCAGTCTAGCTGCCGCATTCTGGATTAGTTGTAGTTTCCGGGTCACCCCACGTAGAGTGCATTGCAGTAGTCCAAGGAATCAGAGATAATATAGCTCTTTACAGATGTTCAGACTCTCCACTATGAATGCACTGTGTGTGTGTGTGTGTGTGTGTGGTGTGTAGGCAGGCTTTCATGCCACATGGTTCTCATATTCATTGACACATCCACGATGTGGCTATACACATGCAAGTGTATACACATGCAAGTGTATACACATGAACGCCTCTCAACATAGTCAACCTATACATGTACAGGTGTAGTAGATATGTTGAGACATGCCAACAAATATGCACATGTTGGGTCTTGTACCACCACAGGGTACAAGAAATGTACAGGGAAACGCCAGAGACGACAGTAGTGGAAACATCTGTAGGAGGCCCAACTACTGACTATGGCCCTGTTGGCAGCTTCAACCACCATCATGCCCAGGTATCAAGGATCTAGGATGGCATGATTCCTATGGGTCACCCAAGACTGGAGCTGATCTAGATGGGAGCAGAGTCTTCTGCACCATCACCATCACCCTCACCCTACTGTTTACATATTCTGGAAGAGAGCCTGGATGTTGGTAAAAGGCTACTAACTTGTCTCCCCTGCACACACACACCCATTTGTTTTCCTGCAGCACCATAAAGTCTGGTTAGCATGAGAGACATGACCTTTTGAGTGGTGGCCCCAAGGTCATGCCAGTCCTTCTTACGGAACAATGCATGGGCTTCAACTGTGCCTTGAAAACTTGGCCTATGCCAAATACTGCTTATGCTACTGATTCTTGAGATTCTACAGCAGGGGTGGTTCCAGTTCTACATGGATGGTGTCTTCCAGAGGGTGATGTTTGGGCCTGTGGAGCCTTCAATGTGGGGTTCCTTGGTGTTTGAATTTATTCCCCATGCTGTTTATCATCTACATGAAAATGCTGAGTGGGACCATCTGGAGTTTTGGAGTACATTGTCAGCAATATGCTGATGACACACAGCTCTATTCCTCCTTTACATCCGCAGGGGCAGTGGATGTGCTGGACCGCTGTCTTGCCTTGATAACGAACTGGATGAGAGCCAATAAACTGAATCTCAATCCAGATAAGCCTGGCACATTGTTACTTGGTGTTTCCCGAGACCAGATGGATGGGAGGTTGGCTGCTCTTCATGCAGTTATGCGCCCTCTGAAGGAGTGAGTTTGCAGCTTGGGGTACTTCTGGATCCTTTGTTATCACTTGAGGGTCAGGTGATCTCAGTGATGTGGAGTGCCTTTCATCAGCTTCAGCTAGTGGCCCAGCTGTGCCCCGATCTGGACAAGGATAGCCTAACTTTTGTCATCTATGCTCTGGTAACCTCTAGGCTGGATTACTGCAAGACATTATACGTAGAAGAAGAAGGGAAGAGTTTGGATTTGATATCCCGCTTTATCACTACCTGAAGGAGTCTCAAAGCGGCTAACATTCTCCTTTCCCTTCCTCCCCCACAACAAACACTTGTGAGGTGAGTGGGGCTGAGAGACTTCAAAGAAGTGTGACGAGCCCAAGGTCACCCAGCAGCTGCATGTGGAGGAGCAGGGAATCGAACCCAGTTCACCAGATTACAAGTCTACCACCCTTAACCACTACACCACTGGCTCTCCAGTGTGCCTCTGAAGAAAGTTTGGAGACTTCAACTGGTGCAGAATTTGCCAGCCAGTAAAATCATTAATTCATCTTTTTAAAGTCTATTCTGGTCCACAAACTGTTGCATATTGCTTTCCAAGTCAGACTCAGATAACATGTGTGCTCTGCTAGTCGAAATACTCTTGTATTTGTTAATCAGATCACAGGAAGCTTTTGAGATTGTTAACCTAACGGAAAACACATACTGATCAGACAGTCAAGCTAGGGGGGAATCCAGGCGCCAGGGTGGTACAAAGTCCAAAGCAAATGATAATACCTTTTAAATGTCGGCACTGTGGTTAGTGGCAGCATAGCCCAGCACTTTAAAGCCTTTCTCTGCTCAGCTTGAATTGGATAGTGCACGAAGTGGAATTTAGATAGGAGTCTTGTCTTTGCAGGGGGGAAATATTTAGTTTACAGGGACTTTCGTCAGTATTCGACTTAAACAAGCCACAATTGAGTGTGTTCCTAAAGAAACAGAGAGATTCCAGCTGTTAGCTAACCCACATATCTATAGCTGTATAGATCAGGGCAGCAATTGTAATTTCAGCATACGAAAGACGGTGCCTCCTATACATTCCTGCACAGATTCACATGTTTACCAAATGATGCCAGAAATGATACACTAGAGAGAGAGGTATCAGAACCATGCTGTGCCTTATGGATTATATCTGAAGCCCATTCGGTAATAGTTGCTATAATGGCATGTGGAAAACAGCCAGTTTGGGCACGAATTGTATCAGGGAATACTTCAAATTACTTGCACAGTCACAATTTATCACACGGCCTCTCCATTTCAGGGATTCTTGGGAGTTAACGTTTGTATAGAGGATACAAACTATAGAGAAGCTTTCTTCTATGGATTTTGAGGTCAAATATCTGCTGCATACTTGATATAAAAGAGTACTGGAAGCCAGCCTTTAAGTCGTTGGTATTTGATAGCTTGCAATCCATAGGTTTTCTCCAATCAAGTGGTATATAAATTTTATGAAGTACTGTAAATGAAATAGGGTTCTATCCAATGTCAGTTGTACTCAGAGTAGCCCCATTGAAATTGATGCACTTGAGTAACTTAAGTCTGTCTATTTGCTCTGCTTGTATTATGATGTAGGCTGCAATTCTAACCCCACGTACCTACAGTACAGTGTAGAATTCTCCTTTGCCAGAGCAAAAGTCTTGTCACCTTCTAACTTGTTGCATTAGGCTTCAACCCCAAACCCCTCCTAACCCTAGAAGTAATCCCCATTGAATTCAACATGGCTTTCCTTCTGAATAGACATGATTAGGATCATACTGTTAGTTGGCCATCACCCATAATCTGTAGTATTTGTTCTATACCTTATTTTATAGCTGACGATTGACAGAAATGTTAGTATTTAAAATGAATGTCGATTTGATGTGCTAGAAAGTTTCCAGGATGGTTTGTTGTTGTCTGTTTTTGCAAAGGCTGCAGTCCAACAAAACATGCACATGAAACCTATTTTTTTTGAGGAAGAGACTTTTTTTAGGGAAGAAGTGGCAGGGGAAGGTGCCTAACCCACACCCTACCTGCCACTTTCCCCCTGCAGTTGCTTTTCTCCCGCATCTTTGGGGAAGGACCATAGCAAAGTAGAACAGCAACTGCTTTGCATGCAGAAGGTCCCGGGTTCAGGGACTAGGAATGTCCCCTGCCTGAAACCCTGAAACCCCCTTGCCGGTCACGTGTCTGCATTACTGAGCTAGATGAACAACGATCTGACTCAGTGTAAAGCACTTTCCATATTCCTAACAGCATATTTGACACATACTGTAAGCAAGGGCAAAGAGCCAGAGGGTTTGCAGGAGGGAAAGCAGTGGACAGAGGACCTCTGCCTGCCACTTCTCTGAAAACTATGTGCCTCCCGTTGTTATTATACAGTGAAGAATCAGGGATCTGTGCTCCCAGACTTGTGTTTTGTGTAAAAGGCCTTTTTTCATCCTTAGTGAACTTAATCAAAAAGCTCTTGGATAAAAACACACCGATTCTGTCAATATGGGTTTGGGTACATATACTTGTTTTAAGAAATGTCATCACATCTAAGTGCATTTCTCTCTCTCTCTCTCTCTCTCTCTCTCTCTCTCTTTCTTTCTTTCTTTCTTTCTAGCTGAACACAATAATATTACCTGTGTGAGTGCCCAAGTGGATGAATAGGATAGATATAAAATGGTTTTTTATATATTTTTTAATACAGCACTAAACTGCCTCTTTTCCAGGTTCATAACGACCTTTACATATTATGTTTGGTGAATAGAGTTTCTGAGATGCTGATATGTATTCCACACACACAGTCTGCCGGTGCTGTGGCTAATAAAAAGTGAATAAATTACCTGAGGCTGGTCTTCAGTAGATCAAATCTCTTGGTTCCACAGCCCAGCAATTTGAAATCCCTCTATATCATACCTTCTCTGCTTAGGCATGAATAGCCTCCTTCATTATGTAAGGGAGCTACAGAGTCATGTTTAGCATAATGCTGAATATTTAATAGAATGCACCACACTGATTAGATGTCTTCCCTTTTCTCCCTGGCCCCATCACCTTGGAGAAGATGGGATGATATTCTCCAATACTGTAATTGGGGAGATGGAAGAAGTGGCTGTAAAATAAAGTTTTATACTATGGCTTGGATCCAGACTGTGTCATCCTTAGAGTAATTTGTCTGGGCATATTGGCGGAGTGGATGAGGTCCAATAAGCTAAGCTTGAACAGAGGCACTGTGCAAAGGTTTTCATCAACTGGATTAAAATTACTTGCTCGCTAATCTCCCAGCCCCCAAGACACAATGCAGAAGCCTTCTGAAGCTAAGCAGGTCATGCCTACATGAGAAACTGTCTACGGACCCTATGTATACTGCTTTGAGTTTTGTGGAGGAAATATGGGATATATAAATGTATTAAATATAAAGATGACAAAGAAGTGTAAGGCCTGGTCATAATGTGTCCATCATAAATATTAGGCTGTTCTTACTCTCTGTCAATTTTCTTTTCTTTTCTTTTTTTAAAAAGGCTTTTTGGAAATGTTTACATCCATTTGTTTATTTTTGACATTAATATCCAAACAAGCAAAGACATTCCTCATTAAATCCTGAGGCTCACAAACCCATGACTTACAGTACGACAAAGCACACGAAACAGGGCTGGATCTAGGCACATCAAAGAAGTGTTTCAGTAAAGCGTTGTAAATTTAAACAGGGAAAACAAGTAGAGAAAAACGGGACTCCACATCGCCATCTGGTGGCACAATGTTATATCACACATAAAGGTAAAGGTAAAGGGACCCCTGACCATTAGGTCCAGTCGTGACCGACTCTGGGGTTGTGGCGCTCATCTCGCTTTATTGGCCAAGGGAGCTAGCGTACAGCTTCCAGGTCATGTGGCCAGCATGACTAAGCCGCTTCTGGCAAACCAGAGCAGCGCACGGAAACGCCGTTTACCTTCCCGCTGCAGCGGTACCTATTTATCTACTTGCACTTTGACGTGCTTTCGAACTGCTAGGTTGGCAGGAGCAGGGACCGAGCAACGGGAGCTCACCCCATCATGGGGATTTGAACCGCTGACCTTCTGATCGGCAAGCCCTAGGCTCTGTGGTTTAACCCACAGCGTCACCCGCGTCCCTTTATATCACACATACAACACATATAAATAGCTTTTTAAAATTTTATTTCCATGGTTGCAGGCCTTAACGTCTGGCCAGTAAACTTTTATCTTCCACTCCATGGGTGCAACCCAAGTCCATTTAAACACGATGAGCTTAATTGAGTTTGGCTGCATCTAATCTGTTCCCAGTGAGGATTGCCTCAAGTTAACTGGACTTGCTAGAGTTTGCCCTAAAACAATAATAGCAAAGGCTGCTGCATGTACCAGCAGGGCTTCTTTTTGGTATAAGTATGAGATGGAACACAATACAGAATGGCTGGCAATGTGAGGTGGCCATTTCATGATGGCGATGGATGAGGAATTGGTTTGGCCTGCTTTTTGCTGTGGATCGACCCAACATGATGGTCCTGAACTTGCCTGTAGTTGGGAGCACAACTCCCAATTGGATTGCACACTTCTCCAGGTATCGCAATGTAGTTTCAGCATGCAAAGCAGTGCATACAAAATAGAAATTTTACAGTAAAAAAAGCATTGAAAAAGTTTGCATGACACAGGATGGACCTATAATTGAGTGCCAGAGAAACTGAAATGGGATGCAAGTGGGCTGAATTGGGCAGGTATGGATCCTGAGGCAATGGATCCTGGGAAGTGGTGGTGGTCAGGTAGTGAATTTAAAATGGGAAAAATGCAAAAATGGGAGAAACCCAAATTGACAGATTGTCCTTTTATGATGTTCAACACCATGCCACCCTTGCAAGAGCAACTTATTGATGTACCCCCACCCCAAACACCTCCAATTGCAGAAACCTTTGTCAGATATTCAAAATGCAGTACCTTCAATTTGTGACATACCCTACAACATTCAAATGATAAACCTTGAATCCTTGCTTTTTCAAATGAGCATTTCAGAATTAATTTCAGCTCTGCTCTCAACTTCATGGTTCCCATCTTCTTTTCGTATAACCATTCCATGTTTTCACAGTATACAAATTATCATATTCACCTGTACAACAGTCATGTCACATTCATATTATTTTCATTTTATAGATGATGCACGGTGGCTGAGCTATTGAAAAACTCCCAGACCATTCAGAGCAAGGGTGCCAACCCCAGAATACTGGGACTGTATCCCCACACATAGGATTGTGCTGTTAGGATTGCGACTGATATATCATTTCTCATATTTTAGATGACTACTATCATTTTTGCTAGATTGATTCAAGGGTATATATGCTTTCCTATCTCCATAGAGTGAATGATTTCTCAGGTCTCATCTGCCTCTACCATTTCCATGATTCTATGAATATTTTCCCACAGAGAGGGCCATCAAAGACAGACTAGCATAGCTTACAAATGCATCTTCTTGCTCTAGAGATCCATAGGCTGTTTAGATATTTATATTTGGAGAGATAACAGCAATGCTGAGCTGGCTCCTGCTGTGCTAAAGTTAATAAATAACTTGGCAAAGGAGAGGAGGGGGAGCGATAGCCCAATTGCTTGAAAATGGTTTCCTCTCTCTGCTTTCCAATCCTACATAAACCTGTGAAATGGCCAATGGACCCAGGAGAGATCAAATCGGAGGCTGCTGGTTTCAAGAATATTTATGGCCTCCTTTCCGCAAGTGACAATTGTTCATGACTGCTGATAAGATCAATCCATCATAGGCATATAAAAACCTAAGAATGATCCAAGGTGTGTTGAGCAGAAATATTTTTGCATTTCATTCACAGACGAATGCTTTGACATATCAAATAAAATCACAAGCTGTAACCTGCGCTGACATCCTGACTCTAACTGGAAAAAGGGGAAAGGGAAAATAAGAAAAAGGTAGAGCAACAGAGGGAGCTGTTGTCCAACGAAGAAAAAAAGAAAAGCAGGTTCGATGAGATTGCTCCCTCCACCTTCTAGGGAATAATTACCGATATGCTTGTTTAAATATATGCAAATGGAAAGAAGCGAAATAAAATAAGGCCGTGGCTGTTATGGATGGGGGGGGGGTTGCGGGGAATACCATTACATTCAATGACTTGACATGTCTTACAATGTTTGGGAATGAGACTAAGAGATAGGCAATGCCCTCTCTAAAAATGTCACTGCAATAGGTTCCTTGCGGGAAGCCACCCATATCATTGACCTAATTAATTGTGCATGATTCAGCAGGATATCCTTCAGGTCCTTTCATTAATTCTGAGAATAAAGCTTTCAGGGTACTCCCATGCTGGGAAGAGAGGAAGAAAGAGCTGCGTCTTTGAGAGCTCTCAGTGGCCAGGCTCAGGTTCAAAAGCAAAACAGTGACACCTGCCAGGCATAATTTTATCTCGATTGCTCCTCCATTTTTTAGATGGGTTTTTCTTTCCTGTGCATGGTAATCCTCTCCAGGAGAGTGGAATTGATTGTAATGAAGAATCTGCCTGCCATAAAGGAGGAGGAATATATTTTACAACGACAACAACAACATAGCTTTTTATGCAGAGCTTTCACTGCACCGAGGAAGTAGTGGTGGTTGGGGGCTGAAAAGTGACTGCAGGGGCAGGGCTGGCCCACAACCTTCTGCTACCTGAAGCAAATGACAAAATAGCTGCCACCATCTCTTCCCCGCACAGAATTCGACTGGTCTGGTAGATGAATCTTAAAAGTCAACACTGCCAATGAGACAATGTCTTCCACTGCACCTGAGGGTAGCAGGCTAGATAAGGAGGCACCAGACACACCACATACACCTCAGTCTACTTCTCACCCCTCAGCACCTGCTGCTTCACTCTGCCAAAAACTAGGCCTGGCCCTGACTAAGGGTCAGGAGGAACCGAAGGGCCTTGTGACCATCATAATGCCAGATGGATTCATCTGGAAAAGGTAGCAGCAGAATCTGGAAGCACCAGATTAGGCTAGGAAATGCTGAGGGAAGGAACAGAGTAGAGGGGCTGTGAGGCAGTAATGGAAAGAGAGAGGCCACACCACAGGTTAAAGGGGCACAATTTTTCTCTGAGGCCTCTTCTTTTCTGTGGGCTGTTTGTTCTATTCACCTTGTACCATATCTCACCCCGGTAGGTTGGAAGTATGGCTTTCTTTTCTTCTGTTCCTTGCATTCCTCTATAGCCTCCTTAAGTGTTTTGCCTGTCTGGAATGTGCTCTTGAACTGTCACAATGCCTCTTGCTTGTCTGGATGGACAGATGTGTCTACAGAAACCTCGAATTGCAAAAAGCTGCAACCTACTTTTGTGAGTGATCTCACCCATGTTGTAAGAATTTTAAGGTTTTATATCTATAATAATTGTTATTAATGTACCAAGCAAACAAGGCCACATGTCTGAAAACAGCACAGAAAGACAGGCCTCACACCATTTTGACTCCTAGCTGGCCAGGTACCAGATGGCCCATTTCCCTCACAAAGGACAGTCGTTAGCCCTGCATTTGCCCTGCCCTGCCAGGACAGAAATCAGGAAACCTTTTGTTTTCCAGAAATGTGTGTCTGGGAGGGGTCGAGGAGGGATGACCAGGTGTGGAAAATTCTCAAGTTACCTCCTCTGACCCTCCCAAGTTGTGATGTAGTTCTGATGTATCTGTGATGTAGGATGATGTATCTGGGGGTGGGCTGGACTCCAAGGGGGGGAATTTCAAAGTCTATATAGGAGCTTGCACACCATTGTTCTGGGTTCCTCCTCCATTTTTGGGAGTGGGCCCTGTTGCAACAGATATAATAAAATTCTTTGCTTCTCAATTTTTCTCTGGTTGACCTCTGTAATTTACTCCTTCCGATGGAGAACCTCAAGGGGCTCTTGTGTACCCCATAAGGGAATAAGAGCAGATTTTTCTTATAACACCCACCACCGATGTGTGGCTCCAAGAAGATTGCCCCAATTGGAATGCAGCCCCGAGGCTGTAAAAGGTTCTCCACCTCTGTCCTAAAGTAAATGTTGTCAATGGAACAATAATCAAAATGATGAAACGAATGCCGGTGAGGCTCACTTGTCCCATTACTTTGGAAAGAAATTGATTCCTTCGTGGAAATCATATCGTGGTCTAATAAACCCAAAACTGTAAAAGCTCCACGAGAGTCCATGTCTTTATTCTTGGCCAAAATAAACATGCTGGCAAAACATATCTCTGAGGTCCACTTCAGATGTTTGCAAAGTCCTCAGAGTTGCCCAGGGACACAGGGGCATAGAGAAGATAATGCCTGGATACAGTCAGGGGTGCTTCTCACTGCATTTTGCACCACAGCTGCTACTCCTCCTGGAGACATCTCCATGTGGACTGACTTACAAATGTTATCGTCAGCCCTTAGTAAGCTGAGTCCTTATAATTCCATTGCCTCTAGTACAGGAGTCAAACTCAAGCATGTGTACATCCTCCATTTCACTGTACCTCTCCATCAATGCCTGATGAAACACTTACCCTGTGATAGCTTCATTTACACAATTCCTCCTGAGGATACCTGGCAATTTTGTCACATGAGGAACCCAGATGTTAATGGCTGCTATCTTCCAACCACTTAAAATAAAGGCCAATTCAGACACCCAATTTTGAGATGGAGGACTTACCATAAGGCGATTCTTTCCCTCAATTTCCCTGTGATAGGGAGGAAGCACTCGCATGCTCCGAAAATTGCCAGCGTTTCATTGACCTCAATCTGCCTGCTCTTGGTAAGCGTTTTGAGGATAATATCTTAACTTTATCCACCTCTCTCACCATCCACCTAGTTCCTTGACTTAATGGGTGCTGTCATTTTAGATTCCTTTTCGTGTTTTATGTTATATCACATCTTCCACTGAGGATTTAGGAGCATCGCAGCTCGACATCTTTTTCTTACTTGGCAGAGATGCATTTTGTTCTTGTAAGGTTATCAACATACACGTACAAGGACAGAGATGATGATAAAGAAATTGCTGCTCCTTCCCCCCCACCCTATCCCTCAATCTGATAAGGTGGACCCCCTCCCCCGGCCTACTTTGTCCAGAAAGAGCTATGTGCAATGCATTTCCTATCACAGATTTTGTCCCATTGAATTTCTATTTGAAGACTGAAGAGCAGAGTCTCTCCAGGGGATCTTTATCATGTATGTTGTTTTCTGAATTACTTTCTTTGTGCTCAAAGTTGTCATTGTTTCATTTTATAAAATATACGAAGGCAAATACAAATAAAATGGAGGAAAGGCTCAGCGTGAAAGCGTCTGCTTTGTATGCAAAAGGTCCCGGGTACAATTCCTTGTTAAGTATAATAGTTTAGTTCACACAGAAATGAAAAAATGTGTATGTATGAATGAAGGTTTAAAATGGAAAGTGGCTAAATGTGTATTGCTAACACTGGAGTCTTTTCCACAAGAGGTTTTCTAAAGAACTCTGAGCTCTTGCTGAGTTAATGATTAACTAACTGATTGTTGTTCTCTGGTAGCTCACATGTGAGGGTTGTAACTTTGATCATGTGAGAGGTATTGGGTTGCAATCTCCATTTTGAAAGGAGTTGCCTTGAGTCTGCCTCCCAAACTTAATGGAGTGAAGATGGAAATGGAGTCATGTCTATGAACACTACAGGGAGAACAATGCATGTAAATGGCTTTCCTGAAGGGACAGCAAACAGCTCAGAGGCTGGAAAGCAGGCTGGAGAGAGAGAGAGAGAGAGAGAGAGAGAGAGAGAGAGAGCGCTTTGGTTATAGGTCTGTTTTGGATTACAGTGGTACCTCGGGTTAAGTACGCTTCAGGTTAAGAACTCCGCTAAGAACAGAAATTGTGCTCTGGCGGTGCAGTGGCAGCAGGAGGTCCCATTAGCTAAAGTGGTGCTTCATTCAGGTTAAGAACGGACCTCCGGAACGAATTAAGTACTTAACCCGAGGTACCACTGTATTTCATATTTTGTAAGATGCTGAGCCTGTGCTGGATAGCCCAATATATTGTATGGATTTTTTTGATGTTTAAATTCTGTTTTAAATAAAGTTCTGCCAGTAAAAGCTTGAATAATATTTCCGTGGGCCTGGACAATGGTTCCTTTCCAAAGGTGTCAGTTCTTATGCTTCCAGTCACTTCAAATGTACAGTATTTAATATCTGCAGCATTCCTGGCATCTCCAGTTAGAGCTGGAAATGCTTCCCCTCAGAAACCCCGGATAGTCACTGCTAGTTGGTATGAACGATACTGAGCTAGATAGACCTAAGGTATGAATCAGTACAAGGCAGCTTCCTATTTTCCTACTTGGGGGAAAGCACCCTTAAATCTCCAAATTCCAAAAGCCAAAATCTGGGGGTGGGGATTTGTGGAAGGGTCTATTTGTTTTAAATGAACAATGTTTTCAAGCTCTAAATCAACAGAGCAGTTTCTGAACATTTTCCTCCCACCTCTCACCTGCTAAGCCAATCCCACTGCAAATCAGTCTCCAGTGGGAATTACTTTTGCTTTGCCAGCACCAGATATGCTATCATGAAATTACAGCTCATATCACTCCTTGGTCCGTTGGCCTGTTATGACTGCATTTCATTTCCAGCTCGTAAAATTTGATGTTTGTAAATGGCAAGCCCATCATTTCTTATCAGAGCATGTCCAGCATAACTGCCATTAATTATAAAACTCTCTATCATCCTGGGATATTGTACTGAAATAACCATGAGATGAAATTGCTGCCAGGACGTCTGTCATCAATTGGAAATGTATTTTCAACTTGTCCCTTGGAAAAAAAATAATACCATAATGTGGATTATGTCTCTGGACTGGCTTAGTGAATGCTATTTTAATAATAGATAATGGCCATTACTGACTTCCCAGAGTGATTTTAACAGATGATAATACAAAATTTTGTCTGGAGGTGAGACAGTGTCAAAACATCACTATTCTCAGCTGCCCTGCACATATGCTCTGACATGTCTGCTTTTGAAATAAGCTTTTTGGCATTGCACTTAAAGAAATAAATTTCAAAGTCGCACACATCTGAGTGGTAGCGCAGAACAGAATATAATAATATTAATAAACCCTCACAATTCTATAAGCATCAGCCTGGAAATATAAGTATGAAGGTGACAGCAGATGTGAATGAATGCAACAGGACATCAATATATGTTGTTGTCATCTTCAATGATGCTGATTATTATTTTTTCTTTTATTTAGAAGTAGAATTAGAGTAAAGGACATGGAAGAGGTGGAAGAATGTGCTCACTGCAACCAATCTGTATATAATTTTGCAGCTAAAGTTCCTTACATCCAGTCTGACTTTCTCAGCTTAAATGTTGTGGGATAGCTTTCCCTTTCTTTGCTCTGAGGACAGGGAGATAACCTCATGTAACTACCCACTTGTGTTTTGGACCTTATCCATGCGGGCCGATGAAATCAGTTTGGTCAGAGCTCTTTGTACCCGGGTTAATGAAGTGGGGACTGCTTCTCTGACAGAGGGTTATGTGCCAATGACACTGACGTCATTCAGAAAGCGTGAACTGGGGACAGCAGAGAGGAGTACACTAGCTCTGCCCCCTTTTGTTGTCATTCCTTCAACACGTGGAGGGCAACTATATGAAGTGGAGAAGCTTCCATACTCATGGTGTTATAAGAAAATACTGCTCCTTTTCACTTAAGGGGTATCCAAGAGCCAGCACAGAGTCCTTAAGTAGGTTCTCTATTGGTATGAGAAAAGGCCGACCAGAGAATATTGAGAAGCAAGGCAGCTAGTAAGCCAGACCTTTATTAACTGTTGCAACAGGGTGCTCACAACCACACACAGGAGGCAGAAGGGACCCAGAACAATGGTGCGCAAGCCCTTATATAGACTTTTGAAGTTGCCCACCCTGTAGCCAGAGACCACCCCCCCAAACATCACAAGGGACTGTCTACAACACAAATCCTGTCTGGCAAGATACTGATAATGGTCATTTGATTCCTCCACCTGGGCAGCCTGGCCATTCCTTTTGAGATGCTAAATACTTAGTTCCTGAATCCAGGTCACAGGCTCACCCTGTTCATACACAATACACCCTTAAAACAGGATTTGTGAGCAAAGAGACAATGTTGGCTAGAAGAGTCAAAATGGCTTCAGGATTGCTCTCCTGTACTATTTCAGACATGTGGTTTATATACTTATGTTCATAAATCTACAAGGCAAATACATACATATGATTTATATATATGAGACCTTAGAATTCCTATAACAATGGAGATGCCCTATGCATTTTAGAGCTCTGATATTCCAAGGCTCTAAAATATGTGACAAGACTACATGAGTACAAGGTTGCTGAGACGTTGGCACTAGTACACTCATATCTACTGTTCTCCGCCACCATGTGCTTTCTGAACACCCGAATGGGCCGAACGTGGGTCATTGATCATGTGGATTCTCTGTACAATTCTCCTCCCCTTTCTGAGACGGTTAAATTAGGCAAACTGAAGCCCTATCTGGGCATGCTGTTCACCTGGAAAGATTGCCTACAAGCAAAGCAAGTGAAGACAAGCTCTGTACACTTCAGCCCCACATGTGATGATGCATACCCCTCTCCACAAGTTGGAGGACAAAGTCCGAAGAAGTGAGCCTTCTCTACTTGTGGACCTCCCCGTGTGATCTATGAGGAAAGGAGGCTCTCTGCTTCAGACTTTGTCCAATAACTTCTGGCGAAGGACTTGCATAGCAAGGGGAGGGAGGGGCAGAGCTTAATAAGCAGATCTCCTTCCACCCTGTTTCATATGTCTTTTTAATACGTGAGTTGCATGCCAAAACAAGGCTCGAGTTCCTATGTGAGCTGACATTTGAATGGAGGTGCTGCCTCACATAGGAAATTATCTACGTTCACGTTCAGAGCTGGGGTCTTCTAGTGAATGTAGGAACGAATGCTCAGGAGATCAAGTGAACTATTGCTTATTTTTCCTGGAAAAGGACATTGCTAGTTTTGAAATAAAAATGACATTTCCCCTCTTATTTGATAGCTACTTTTAGATTTCCTTCTACCCTCACCATAATAAAAAAAAACCTTGTTCTTTTAGTCAAAACAATTTATACATTTCATTGAGAAACTCTCATGGTGACACTATGTGAATTTGCCCTTTGCAAGTTATCAGGGTTCCCCAGCCCCATTTGAGCATGAAATAAATAACTTTTGATCTTATGCTGCATAAGGGGGGAGGAAATAAACCTATTTTAAGGCCATGATAGCTATTTAAGGTTCATGATATAGCTAAAAATAAGCATATTGACATTCCGACAGCAGCATGCTCTAGCCACCAGCTATTGTGGCTCCCCTGGAAAGTCTCCTTACTGCAAATAAACAAAGCCAACATGGATTATTGTATAAATTTGTTCTTGCTTTGATTTCATTTCCTCTCCCCTTCCTGGTGCAATTTCAAGGAGAAAATGTTCAAGATGTTTACTTACTCTATGTATACCATATAAGCACTTCTGATTATGCGACTTTAGTGAAAGTGCGCTGCTGAATAAATATGGCAAGCAAAGAAGCAAATAACTACTTTTGAGAGTGATTGTGTCCAGCTGTTTCCCATTCTCTGTTCTCTGCATTTAAAATGGGAAATTGAGGTTTCAATCTTATGTAGAATCAAAGCTATATTTGGAATCAGGCCCATTTAAGGGGGGGGGCAAGATTCCTGTCAATAGTGGATAGAGGGGTACACTCACCTAACCTCCCATCACTGACATCTTGGAGGGTTACCTGAAGGTGGGGGGAGGCAATGGTGTGGTTGGTGAGTTGCAAACATGCTGGCAGAGGCAATCTGGCATTCCCACCAGTGCATTTGCACCATGCTGCACTTGTCTCCATTTCCCCTTTTAGGTAAGCCACAGCTATCCCAGTGATGGGAGGTCAGTAAGCATAACTCCTTCCTGGAGTTCAGGTTAGCACACCCCACCAATGTCTGCTACTGCAGAAATGACATCTAACATTTAGCCATCAGAGTGGACTTATGTTGTACAATGGGATTCCTTCTTTTAAAATACAGTCGTACCTTGGAAGTTGAAAGGAATCTGTTCTGGAAGTCCATTCAACTTCCAAAATGTTTGGAAACTAAAGTGTGGCTTCCTGCAGCCAATCAGAAGCCACAGAAGCCCTGTCGGGCATTTGGGTTCCAAATAACGTTTGCAAACCGGAACACTCACTTCTGGGTTTGTAGCATTCGGGAGCCAAAACGTCCAAGTACCAAGGCGTTCGGGATCCAAGGTACGACTGTAAGTGCTAGTAATGTACGGAAGTGAGAGCTGGACCATAAAGAAGGTTGATCGCCAAAGAATTGATGCTTTTGAATTATGGTGCTGGAGGAGACTCCCATGGACTGCAAGAAGATCAAACCTACCAATTCTTAAGGAAATCAGCCCGGAGTGCTCACTGGAAGGACAGATCCTGAAGCTGAGGCTCCAATACTTTGGCCACCTCATGAGAAGAGAAGACTCCCTGGAAAAGACCCTGATGTTGGGAAAGGTTGAGGGTACAAGGAGAAGGGGACGACAGAGGACAAGATGGTTGGACAGTGTTCTCGAAGCTACCAACATGAGTCTGACCAAACTGCGGGAGGCAGTGGAAGACAGGAATGCCTGGCATGCTCTGGTCCATGGGGTCACAAAGAGTCGGACACGACTAAAAGACTAAACAGCAACAACAATATGAGGGTATTCAAAATGAAATTTTATCAGAATGAAACGACCTCAGATTCAAGTTCTCCACATTCAGTAGTTGGATACTTTTTAATTAGTATACGCTATTGCATTCTGTTTTCCCATAAGGAACGGCAGATTGAGCAATGATAATGTGTAATGTCAAAGCAGTCCAGTGCATGCATGTCTTTCCAAGTAATAAAAATTATTTCAAGTTTTATGTTTAACTCTTTGCTCTTTATCCTGTATTATTAGCAGTAATGAAGGCCATTTGGAGCAAATATTTCCTACATGTAGACGACATATACACTTGGACAATCTTTAAAGAAGATGCTTCTCTTGTTCTTTTAGCTACTTCACATCTAGACGAATAGGTTCAAGAGCTCATTTCAATTATTTTTATTACGCCTGGCTACAGCTTTCAGCTATTAGAAATGTGGGCATGCAGTTCATTTGAAGATTCAATGTCCCTGTTAAACAGTAATTCACGCCACTTTCCCCATTAACCATCTAGAAACTCGTGGGATACCACTGATTTATAGCAGTATTTGGAGCTTGAATCTTGCCTTTGTATGTTGAGTGTTGTTTTGTATAAGGTACTTGTCCAGAAGCATAATGGTTGATAATGAAGCAGTTTCCACTTGGGTCAACTCCTAACATTATTGTTCTTGCTAATTAGATTAAGGTAATGCCTCCCTTAGAAACGGTGGTTCATCCATATGCACTTTTTTTTAAAAAAAGGCACTGTTCCTCATCACCGCAGCAAATCATGAGAGCGGGGTTAGCCAATGTGGTGTCTTCTGGATCATGCTGAGCTTCAGCTCCCATCATCCTTTTGTTGCTGAGCTCAATCTCTGGGGTGAATCTGAGTCCATGGTGAAGGTGATCACCTTAAAGAGCCATGGTACACAATGGAAGAAAATGTTTGGCCAAGAAGCTCTGGCTCATAGCTAAAGTAGCCCTGAATGTCTGCCTTGGAATATGAGAAGAAGAAATTCTGGCAAGGCAAGGCAAGGCAAGGCAAGGCATCAGTGTGAAAAAGATAGGGGCTTGTTATCGGATGGGAAAGTATTCAAAGAAAACGCTGGAAGTCTGCCCGGAGACACCAGACGTCAGACTACTTTCGGTTTTAAGAAAAGCAAGATGGCGAAAGGTCACTATGCAGTAAAATTGAGCCCTTGGAGTGGGGGGGGGGGGTGCCGAAAATGATTGATTGCAACAAGAAAGGAAGGTCAAACATTTTTTAAATAAAAATTCCACGCAGAAAGTTACCAGATATAAACTCCTCTTGCAAATTAAAGGATATGGAACAGTTAAATACGAACGAAAGTCAACACATCAGTGGCTGTTAAAATAAAGGATCAACATTGGAACGGTATTATTTGGATTAAATAAGTGGATTGGAGCGGGAACAAGGAATCAACATCTCCTAAAAATCTCCTCAAGTAAGAACATGGGAAGTCAACCAAAATGTTTAAAAATTTGGAATCTGACAATTGGCTTTTTTGGTATTGTATTAATGATTTGGTATTGTATTAATGTGGTCTATATTGGATTATTAAGGAAAAATTAATAAAAAAATATTATTATAAAAAAGAAAAAGCTTGTGCTGTGTCACTTCCCGGTAGCTGTTCCCCTAATCTGTGCCTTCCCTCCATGTCTCAAAATTTATCTCCTGGTCTGCTGTGCTAACCCTTTTATTTAATTCCACATACATTGCTTATATGACTGGGCAGTTAATCCACAGTTATTCCTACCCTGTTGTTTCCATGTAATCCTCCTTGATGCAGAAAGAGGAGTTTGTGGAGCTCCAATTTCTTTTGGTATTAGCCTGCAGTTTTCCAAATTAAGTGGAAAATGATCATCACATATTTTTTTCAGACCAAAGGATGCAATCCTTTTTCAGAGGGTTTGGTAGGTTTTTAATGCCTTTCGCTTGATGTCACTATCTCCCTTCCTTCCTTTCCTGACAGTTCTTTACACTTGCAGACTTTGGGTGCTAATGCACGCACACTCAGATTGTGCTGTTTTCTCCCATTCTTCAACAGCACAAGTTTACAGGTTGAGTTCCCTATTTAACACAGTGTTCTGAACCTTTAAACCTTTCTTAAACACTATGAACAAATGTACAAGCTGATCAGATGAACAGCAAACATACAGATCTTGTAACTTCCATAGTACCTTTAGTTATGATGGATCTTATATTCAACTGCTTTCCTCACCTCAAATTCTAAAGACTCAGAGTGCTTCTCCACTATTCAGCCACAATGTTTTTCTCTTGGTTCCCATCTAAAAGGGAGTGCTTTTTTAAATTATGTCTTCCAAAAGGTTGAAAATAATGGGATTCTCACCAGTGACACTTAATCCCCATTGAATAGGAGATTCCCCCCCCCCCCCCAGTTTGCATAGCAGAGAAAAAGGCCTTTGCTATATCATTTTCTCTATTTCTGGCATACAGGCTGTAAGGGCTCCTGTTTATGTAACCAAAACATTATCACGTGTGCACATTCTTTTTTTAAAAAAAAAAAGTGGGGGGGGGAATCAGTGATGACCATGCATGCTCAGTGGCCCAGGAGCACTAACTGGTTTTTGGAGAGGAGGAATAAAAGAGAGGGTGAAGAAGACTGGAATGGAGTGGTGGCTGGAATGCTAATCAGGGAGCCCTTCACATGGCAACAACTTGTGCTGATGTAGCCTTTTCGCCCTTTCGTGGATGCGCGTTGCTCCCGGTCGAGGGAGGAAAGAATCAAGAGACACCGAGGTTTGCAGAGAAAGGGGTTTTATTTCCTGTGTTCCGGACAACAGGAAAGGCACTGCGTGGATAGTTCACAGCAAGAGCGCCCAAATGCTCTTTGCATGAAGCTTTTATACACTTTTACCATGGAGTTCTGTAAACCTTATAAGGAAGATCCTTCCTCCTTCCATATAAAGTTCTGTAACCTTATAAGGAAGTTCCTTCCTCCTGTACTTTGGCTGGGCCCTTGTGCGTAATCTTACAACTGCTCTTATCTTGCCCTTGTACTGTGGTTAGCCAGTTTCCCAGTGACGCATGTCCTGAGACCTTGTTGCTAATCTTGCCATCCTTGTGTCTGGTTTACATTAGCTTCGCCTCAAGCCGTGCTGACTAAGGTATTTGGCTTAAACTAATAGTGCTTGGTACTGCTGGAGCCATCCCTATGAATTTGGGAACGTGGGGCCTCATGCAAAGGGGTCTGTAAAACAGGATTTTCAGGTTAGCATAACCTGCTCCTTCACTGATGGAACAATCTCCTTAGTGCAATGTTGAATACAGTTCATGGACAAATGGGACCTGCAACAATTGTTGCCGTGT
Organism: Darevskia mixta; assembly: GCA_034641385.1. Lineage (NCBI taxonomy): Eukaryota > Metazoa > Chordata > Lepidosauria > Squamata > Lacertidae > Darevskia > Darevskia mixta. The sequence goes on from JAWWNH010000063.1 coordinate 11,314,991, forward strand.
GGAGGGCTCCCTGATTAGGGAGCCAGAGTAACGATTCCTAATAGCACTTTCCCACTTCGTCCCCTCACCTGCTGTTCTGGGGGCTTCTCCTGACCCTCTGGAGCAGATTTGGGGAGGGTGCATGAAGGGGAAGGTGGGGGAGTCCTGTTGCACTAGCAAGAATAATTGCACTGACTTCTACTACAGCAAAGATTTAATTGATTATAGCCCAACGCCTATAGCTAATCTATGACAATGGACAGAAGGTTACATCCATGCACTCACATTTATTACTTGTCAGTGAGCAGAATGTTCCATTTAGTTCCTTGTCCTAACAAGCCAATATGCCAAAGTCGTGGGCTAGAAGCAATGATTTTTATTGGGAGCCACGATGCCCTTAATGGATAAGTACTCAAGCAGGAGTGGCCGCAGGATGAGAAAGTTCAAGTGTGGTGTGATAATGGGTTATGATATAAAGAGCCCTCAGCTTCGTGAGAATTTTATCAGGCTGAAACCATCTTTCTCCATGCTCAATTTGTCTTGTAATCAAAGCACCCTGAAGGAAACGCCATGTTTTGTTTCATGCAAATGAAAGAGCGATAATAAGGCTGGGAAGAAGCAGCCAAAGATGATGCACAGGGTGACTGATATCTCTTCTCAGAAATTATTGCACTGAGAGTTTCACCTAATCACCGTTTCACTTTTCTCCAGGCCACGTTGACTTTTCTTGATTTCTTAGGAAGCCTGTGGAGTTACTTTTTCTGAAAGCATTAGCGATGTGTTGAGTGCCTCACCCCGATGCAACATTACTCATCTATCATCCATTGGTTGAGAAAGGGGCAAATTACAGTCCACACATTTCAGTGCTTTCTCAGAAAATAATCACCGCAAGCATTTCAGTTTGACACTCTGCCAGACAATCAAATCAACACATGTGGCTGGTGCTGTGTTACTGTAAGGTGAGTTGAATCAGCCACATGTTTATGACCATCGCCAAGTAGTTATTTTAGCATTCAGTTAAATAGCCAGCTTGCAGGGAGCAGGATTGCCTATATTATTATTATTTACATGGGGCAGTTCATAACATAAAAAATACAAAACGAGAACACAAAATACATAATAAAATAAAAACAAACCAATAATCCCCCCTCCCATAAACACATTTGCAAGGCCATGGAATGTTAAATCAGCCCAAGACCTGGTTGCAGAGAAAGGTTTTTGCCTGGCACCTAAATATATGTAATGAAGGCACCAGGTGAGCCTCCTTGGGGAGAGCATTCCACAATCTCCCCACTGCCTCACCCTTACCACTCCCTGCCCTGGTAAGCAGCAGAGACTCAGCTGTCAGGAGGTCAGGTGAGCATCAACAGCCCACCATGCCATCTGCTGCTTGTTGGAGGCCTACAAGAGTATCCATTGGAGGTACTCTGTTGCCAGTTTGTCTGTACTGAGCAGGAGATGGCCTAGTTTGCCTCATCTACTTAAGGTTCTTCTTTCCCCAGGTTTTGGGTTGCTCTGTTAACTACTCATCAACTCCTTACAGTGTTCAGTCTCCTGGTTGGCTCTTTGACTTTAGAGCAGTAATTTACAGAAGCAGAAACATTTGCTGAAATCAGTTGGAATACACACTGACATTTGCCCAAGAGGATTTGGATTCTGAAAAGGCTTAGTCCTGACTCAGTGGTTTTGTGCAGATGTGCCTAAAAATTTTAGAAAAATAATAATTACTGGAGCAGTACATGAACAATTTTGCCTACAAGTATTATTTACTCATTTTTGACAATAGGAAATGATCCCTTATTGTGATGGGCAACGTATGCATGGAGGGAGATTCATTATAGTGTCGGGTCTTCTGAGGCTGCAAGCAATGCATGCTGTGAGATTAGAGGTGAGGAGATATTTTCAGATGTTATTTGGGGGCATTTGCAGGGGGAAGGGCAGACAATTTCTGAAATTCTAGGGGGAAGGGATTGGCTCAGGAGGGTTGACCGTACAAAAAGCCTTGCTGTCTACATTTTAAATGTTTAGTGTGTAATATTTCTCTTTTTGTCTTAATAATAAATTGAGGGGGTTTGCCTCAGGAATGCAATGCACAGGGAGAGACAGTTTAACCCTTCCCTTCCCCAGCCACAATACTGATGGGAATTGTACACAATGTTCCCATATGCTCATTCTCATAATAACAATCCCTGGTAATGATATATGAATCAGGCCCTAACATTTTTTAAAACACTCCGAGATGAATGAGAGCAGAACTATAATCTAGAAAAGATGTTAACACACTTTCATATGTGGGTATGTCCTAAGACTCAAGAGTCATTTAAAACAGGACACACCATTGCTTTTAACATCATGATGTGATTGAGTTTTGTTTAAAGAGAGCTTGCCTTAAAACAACAATCCAGATCTCATTTTCTCCATCTTGATTATTTACCTTTTTATAGAATGAATGGAGTATATAGTTTTATTCATTGTAGCTTTGTTTTCAAGGCTGATTTACTCTAAAAGAAAGAGACCAGCATGCAGTTCCCCGAAGCAAAGACCAATATAATGCATTCACTCTATTGGCTGGCATTTCAGCCATTAAATTAATATTCTTCAAGTAGATTCATCAAGTCCCTAACCTATAATTGGGATTCTGGCCATGCTGTTGATTAGACAGTGAAAGGAATCAGTCCATGGAGAGAGACAACTTTTCATTTCAAATCCAATCAGGGAGAGCAAACATAATTCTAACAGAGTTTCTGCGGTAGATAGATACGGTTATTCGACATGTAAATGGAATAAAGAGGCAGGAAACGTGATGGCCCCAGAATGGTTAATTTCAGTGCCCCCAGAACTCCCATTTGGGGCATCGTTTTTCTTACATGTTAAACTATAAGTCAAAAGTGAATTCTTGATGAGTCCTCAGGCTGCATTTGCCCAGAAAATAATATCTCGTCTTTTCTGAATTTGCATTCCCGTCAGACTTGAGAACTACATATATGATGAAGTGAAGGCCACAATTATGTCTAGTTGGAGCGCACTGAGAAATCTGAGAACGGTAATGTAGTTTTAGGCACAAAATGTCTGGTGACAAGGTGGGTTTTTATGTGCAGTGGAGACAAACAGCAGAGGTCCAATGTGAGTTCCATGCTGATGGTACATTTTTAAAAGGCTGTGAATAATCCAGGATTGTAATAATCTGTGAGCATCTATCTGCAGTTATGTAATACACTGGGGTGAAGAATCTCAGGCCAAATGTCCTCCAATTCTTTGGCCTTTGTGACTCTCCCTAGGTCATCCCCTTCTCTAGCCACACCCATCTCTCTAGGGAACATCCTTCACCGACCCTGTTCCATGCCTTCCTCCTGTTGACTAGCTGTAATGTTTGCATAGATATAGAAATGCCTGCCTTTTGCATGGCTGGAAAAGTACAATTCACACTCATTGCTTCACTTGCCTTTATCTCTGGTCCCACCAACTTTTACCTGTGGCTCTGTCCAACACTGGCATGCCCCCCCCCCACAAAGGCTGACCCTGAGGAAATGCTGAAAAAAGATTCCTCGCCCCTGGTTTTCATCTTCATTGCTTACAAACAGGTGAATAGATTGCAGTCCTTTATATCAGTGTTTCTCAACCAGTGTGCCTCCAGATGTTTTGGGACTACAACTCCCATCATCCCTCGCTAGCAATACCAGTGGTCAGAGATTATGGGAATTGTAGTCCCAAAACATCTGGAGGCACACTGGTTGGGAAACACTGCTTTATATCACAGGCTGATCGGGCAAGCTGTGGCATGGAAACAAACACACTACATGAAATGAAACTTTGTGGCCCCAGCATCGGTGCAAGGAGTTCATCATCACCCTTGCAGGGATGCTGGAGCCACAACCTTTTGCTAGTAGTTCCTGCTAACCCAGTGCCTGTGAAGCAAGAGTCCTATGAAACCATCCAAGTCAGCGTCAACACCAGGCATTGTTCAACCAAAGGCCAGGCCACGTGGGCCTTGGAAGACCACCAGGATTTTTCATTTTAAGATAAGTTTTAAATTGTTTTTTTAGGGGTGCTGCTGAAAAGAGAAGCAATGACCCGGCTGGCTGCATCAGCTGCCAGGCCTCTGGTTCATGCCACACAATGAAACAACAGTATGTTGATGGCTAGAAGTTTTTGAAGGGTAGAAGATGGTGAGTGCTGCACAACTGGTCACTCCATGTCTTTCTCCTTTCAGTGTTGGATCCTTGAAAGCCTAGGGGTATCCTGCCTCGGCTGGCATAACTCTCATCCCTTTTAAGGAACACTGAAAGGACAACCACAACCCACATATGAGTGGCTCCAAACCCACCATTATGTAGGGTAAGGCAGCAATCTCAGGTGGCAGATTGAGGACTTCACTTGTTATTGATGTGATGAAAGGGTGCAATGGCATTTTCTGTCTCAAGTAGCAGAATGCTCTCTTTAGTCGAAGATTTTGGACCTGTAAGCAATGCAGGTTGCCTGTCATTTACCTCCCGAGTGTGGTCAAGATACCTGGCTATTCACACTGTGTGTGTGTGTGTGTGTGTGTGTGTGTGTGTGTACCCATCCATCCATTTCCAAGTCAAAAGAGCCTGGATATTATCTACTGGATAATGCCGCGTAAGTTCTGATCAAGAATGCGCTTAACATCGGAGGTTTCAATTACTGTCAAAAGGAATTTGGAGTGGTAAAGAACGAAAGACTGAAATGTCAATATTTATTTATTTGACCCAGGTGGTAACTACAGAATGCATCATCAGCATTAGAGAAAGGGGATGTGAGATGTAAGCTAAAGGAGGACGAGAAGTTCATTTGCATGGCAAGGAAAAGGAGCGTGCGGGGTGAAAGAGATCATGTGGAGATTACAAATTTCACAAGTCCTGGATGCCTGGGACACAATGCAGCAGGTATCCAAGGCTTTACTGAAGACTGAGACCTTCTTTTCATGGATAGAACACCTTGGGACCCAAATGCCTAAAAGATCGTTTCGCGTCTTATATATCCAATTGCAGTAAAGGGCATCCGACAGGCACTCTCTCATCCAGAGGCATGTTTATGGCATAGGTGGTGTCACCCAGCATTTGGAACTCTCTCCAGGTACCTATCACACAGGGGCTGTTTCTCTTTTCCTTTGGGCACCTATTGAGATCCTCCCTTTTTCAACCAGCCTTTTAAGTAGAGATCTTTATTCCGGTCTGTGCCTGCACTGAATCTGAAGTTGCCTTTTCATCTGCAATTGTTTTAAATTGTTTTTACATAGGAAAGTGGTTTTTTTACAGGGTGGTTTTTATTTATTTATTTAATGAAATGGCGCAATTGTTTTTGCCGCTGATGTTTTTATTGTGGAATCACTTCAAGATAGTTTATGAGAAGCGACTCACAAATGGAAGTAAATAAGCAAATAAATAAAACAGATGCCCGCAACACTCACATAACCATATCGGTTACCGCCTTCACTGTCGCAGTTGACCCATTAGCTCGGAGGTCTGTGAAAATACAATATTCCATGTAGTTTTGGCGAATAGATTTTTTTGAGCAATGTTTACAGCGAACATAATTTGGAAGGTGCCGAGTATTCCTATGTCATTACAAAACATTTCTGTATCTGTCTCAATAAGAGGAACCATTTAAAATGAAAAGTGCTGAGGCTTTAAGCATCCACCTGCTCTAAGAATCCATCACTGAAGCACATAACTCTTCTCATGAAGCCATTAGATGGGAAGCTCAGATCTGTTACATGACTTTTCAGTCCATTCCAGAGGAATTATTTCCTCCCGGTTTATTTGCACAGAGTTGCCCGTGTCCTCCTGATTCAACATGTATTTATAAATTGCTACAAATCTATTTTTAACTCCAGTGTGAATAAAGTATAGCACCTGCATTGCATAAATTTGTCACAAAGAATCAGTGTAGAAATAAGCATCTCTCCTCTTCTGACATCACCATAAATGTATTTCATGTTTTTGGCGGGTAGTAAATTCAGTGCAAACTAAATTATCTGTCCCTTCCATAGCAGGTTTCTACACAACAAATCTCTATTGTTAGAAGACAATTAGTCACATCTTTGGGGCTGATTATCTTATGTGCGGGTGGCGCTGTGGGTTAAACCACAGAGCCTAGGGCTTGCCGATCAGAAGGTCGGCGGTTCGAATCCCCGCGACGGGGTGAGCTCCTGTTGCTCGGTCCCTGCTCCTGCCCACCTAGCAGTTCAAAAGCACATCAAAGTGCAAGTAGTTAAATAGGTACCGCTGCAGCGGGAAGGTAAACGGCGTTTCCGTGCGCTGCTCTGGTCAGGGGTCCCTTTACCTTTTTATCTTATGTCAGGGATTGGATGTGCCTTTTCAGTATACCTGATCTACTTAGTACACCTTGATAGGTTGAGTGATACAGCCCAATGAGCTTTGTAGTCAGCTTCTCCCTCTCTATTACTTGCTCCCACCTCCCACATCTGCCAACAGTACAGGGCGCAAGAAAGCCCTGGGCAAGACTCAATTCAATGTCATCCTTATTATTCTTTTTTACATATTTTGACTATTGTTGGTCTGAGAATGCCATGCTTGACAGTGTCCTGTGCCTAGGTCTCGCATTGGGCTAGATTCAGTAAAATGCCATCTCGTAGAGAGCAATCTCATGGAGATGGAGATAAAATAATTTTTGGTAGTGCAGCCATTATTTATTCGGTGATTATGATATCATCCTTTATTGAAAACCCCCAAAACATACATGTCAGGGGGCTGCCTGCCACTTCCAGCCCGGCGTTGAGTGGCTACAGGGAGCAGCCCCCGATCTTGACGACCGATTCCTCCTCCCCCTCTGGCAGGAGCAGTGGAGAGGCGGAAGCGTTGCTAGGGCTCCAGCCAGACAGGGAGAGACCTCGCAACGTACAGGGGGAAAGAAAGAGAAGGACACGGTGCTTTCGTTTTCCCAGATGGGGTTCCTGGTGGGAAAGTCGCAAGGGACCACTTCCGGATTCTGAGAGTGATGGATGAGACATGTTTACGACATGCTCTCCATTGTAAAGTAATTAGCCTAGATTAAAGCATTTAAGCTTTATGGCTCGGACTCATTCTTCGAACGGCCAGCAAAAGGGGGAAGCCCAGGAACCCTGACAATACAGTTTAACATAACTGTCATGGATGAAGACTCCACAGTTCATGCAGGAGGCTGGCTGGGGGGTACATTTTGGAAAATGGTTTCTGCAGACTTATGGCAACTTGGATGTCTACCCCCTTTTCCCATTCCAACTGATGTCTCCCATGTCAACCCAGTGGAAAGTGCTGTCAGTCATGACTTTCCAAAGGAAGTCAATTACAGAGACGAGTCTAACTGAGCTTGGGAGATAAATTGGTTTCTCCAAACCCAATTATGCATCTCACAAAGGTGGGTGGAGACGTCTGCCCCATCACTACTTCAAATTGAAAAGGATTTCTGGGAGCGGAGTTTGAAAAGCAATGTTCTGCTTGTCTGAGAGCTGCTCACAAGTGGAGGTTTCTGCAGACACTGCTCTGCATGAGGTCGGCAACAGGCAGAGCTAACGCAGTGTAGCAGGGGTGGAACTCCAGCTTGCGACGGTGAGTGCCCTGCATGTAAGCTTTATCTTATTATGGACTAATCCCTGCCTCAGGAGTTCTCTTGCTGCATGTTTGCAGGTGGGGAGTCTTTGTTTGCGAATCAGGAACTTTTAATAACATCCAATAAAAATGCACTAAAGGCTGAAGAGGCAGCAACCTCAATTTTCTAAGAAAGAGAACTTTATCTAACCTGGTTTTCAAAGCAATGTACATTGTTGAATCGAATAACTGCTCAAAGCGGATGCTTTAAAGTTCTCCAATAAGTGGAAGGCCGGAATCCTTTATTCATAACTGAATTAGTGCTTGGGGGTATAAGATAAAGTTTCCAACCAAATGAATCATCCAGTTAACACCGGGAGGGGGGGGGCTGTATCTCTTCTGTTTACACACACTTTAAGATACACACACTTCTAACCAGGGTTCTGTGAAGGGTGATGGAGAGAAAGAAAAAGACATGTGGGCTGCCCTTTTTAGAGAGAAAGTAGAGGAACCTATCTCTTTATCTGTCCCATTGCAGGGACTCTCTTTGGGTTGTATGAATGTATGAATACCTTCCCCACAGTATTTATTATATATTAAATTTCTCAACAACCCCGTGTGGTAGGTTAGGCTGCGAGTGCTAAATATTAAGACTGCACATTTCACCGAGTGGTTGTTATGATATATGGACAGTTCTTTCTCACTTTCAAATCCTTGCAAGGGTGCTGCTATAAACTTAGGAGGGTGTCCTCAAGATAGGATGTTGTTGGAGTCCAGATGTTGTTGGAGTCCATCTCCCATCATCTCATCAGATGCCCAATAGACAGGGGTGATGGAAGTTGTAGTCTGGCAACATCTGGCCACAAATGCCCCCCATCCCTGTTTCAAACCTCCAGGTTTTGCCTCCAGAAGTTGCTTTGGGCTCCCATCAGCCACGCGCTGGCCCAAAATGGTCTCAGGGAAGAGGAGGAGGAGGAGATGGGTGGAATTGCTTGAATCTAGCAAACATCTAGAGGGGGAATGCACATAGATGTAGCCCCATATCTGCTTTAAACTTAACTTTTTTAAATGGCAATGACACCGTTTGGGAACAAAAAAGGCAGCTCAGAAACAATGTTATTAAAAAAAAAAAACCTCCCTCCTGGAAATGCCATTGTCCACACACACACCCCAACAGCAACCTTAGGATACCTTAGAGCTGAAGGAGTAGCTTGACAGTAAGAGGGAAGAACATTGAAGGAAGGAAGAGGCAGAGACAGATAGGCCTGGCCAGTTCCTGAGGCTGCCTCTCTAGTCCCCCAGTCCACACAACTTAGATTGCAACACACATGTCTGTTTCTATGGAAGGAGAAGGATCCTTCCTCCCTAAAGTGTGTGTGTGGGGGTGAAAGGCAGTCCCCTCCTAATTTTCCCAGACCTCTCACCGAGGGTTGGACCCTTGATGCTGCCTGCTATGCTTCCCAGCCCCCACAATTCACATGGCTTGGGGAGGAAGCCCTGCCTGTGAACTGGTGGGGTTGGAGGAGGCTGTTGAAGCGGGGAGGAGACCCTCCCTAAAAGGGTCTGAAAGGGGTACTTGTTCCCCACCTCACCCATTCATACAGCCAAAGAAAGTTCATGCAATGGGATGGATAAAGAGACACGCCGTCCCCACTTTCTCCCTAAAGGGGGCTGCCCCCGATCCTTTCCCCCCTCTCCCATCACCCTTCACATGACCCTGGTTAGAAGCACATATTAAGTCCAATCAAAGGCGACTATGGGGTACAGCACTCATCTCGCTTTTAGGCCAAGGGAACCGGTGTTTGTCCACAGACAGCTTTCCGTGTCATGTGGCCAGCATGACTAAGCTGCTTCTGGCACAACGGGACACCTTGACGAGTGCCAGAGAGCATGGAAACACTGTTTACCTTCCCGCCACAGTGGTACCTATTTATCTAATCACACTGGTATGCTTTCGAACTTCTAGGTTGGCAGAAGCTGGTTTCATATATAGAGAGGGGGGATCTCTTAAAGTATTGTAAACAGAAGAGATATAGCCCCCCAGTGTTAACTGGTTATCCATTTGGTTGGAAACTTTATCTTATACCTCAAAGCACTAATTCAGTTATGAATAAAAGATTCTGGCCTTCCACTTATTAGAGAACTTTAAAGCACCTACATTGAGCAGTTCTTAGAAGCAACAATGTGCATTGCTTTAAAAACCTGCTTAGATAAGGCTGTCCTCTTTCTTAGAAAATGTGGTTTATGGAAAGGAAAAAGCAAACCTTTTGAAACCTGTCACTGATGGCATATGTCAGCTTGATATCCATGGCCAAAAATCAAAGTCCCATTGGATGAAGGGAAAAGTCACTTACCTCAGAATTTTCCTGAGTGACAAAAAAAAGAAGATGGCATCTTCTCTTTCAAGGTTCTTCTTTGATGCTTCTCCCTAGAAAACAGCAATTGAAAAGATTATTTTACTGCCAGTACTAAATAATGGAGTGTTCTTTGGCATTCAAAGGTCTAAATCTCCCTGTGGTACAAATGACATTTGTACAGCAAGTTAAACTGCTTCGACAATAGAGTCTGGTGGAAACATAAAATGGATAGATTTATGACACAATTTTAACCCTACATTAACAGATTTTCTGACAGATTCGTCTGCCGGAACACCATTGATGCAAACACCTGTTGAGTCCTGATGAAGGCTAAGGTGATCCTCAGGTCCCACAATATGTATGTAGCATAATGTGAAAAGACAACTAGGCAGCAGTTCATTTACTGAAGGTGTGGAAACTTTGAGATGCAAATGAGATAATGACTGGGAAGTATATAAGAGCACTTAATGAGGATCAAGGTTAGGATGAACTCGTAAAATGTTTTCTCTCCAGATTTAATGCACTGTTTCAACTCAAGTAGAGGTAATGCAAGACAAATTATAACAATCAAGGATACAAAGATACAAAAACATTTCCACTATTGATTATGTAGGTTGCCAACGTGGGCTTTGTGGGAATCCATGTGAAATCAGCTACTACCTGAAAGTAGAGCAGAACTCATACAGTAGAGTTGGAAGGGTCTTGAAAGTCACTGAGTCCAGCCCCCCCTGCTCAGTGAAGGACCTGAATTGCAGGCTGCAAGCGCAGCATCCCTCACATATAGATGCCCAGTCTCTGCTTAAATAATACCTCCAATGATGGGCAGCCCACTACCTCTCAAGGCAATTGGTTTCACTGTTAAGCAGTTCATGATGTTAGGTGGTTTATCCTAATGCTTCGCCAAAATCTGCTTGCCATTTCTATACATGGTTCCTGTCCTGCTCTCTGGACCAACAGAGAACTAATTTGTTCTGTCTTCTATATGACAACCCTTCAGATGCACCAGATACACTGATCTGGATTGGGCTATGTAAATACAGATGATGGGAAATTATTCCTAGGGTCGTTCATGTTTTGCAAGCTTCCCCAGGGCATCCCGGCAGAACAAACAACACTCCTTGACCTAATATTGGAGACCTGTGTGGCCACTATATGGAGCACCTTTAGCTCTCCAGATGTTCCTGAACTACAACTCCCATCACTCCTGGTCATTGACCATGCTTGCTGGGGCTGGTGGGAGTTGTAGTTCAGGAACATCTGGAGGGCCAAAGATTCCCCATTCTTACTATGGGGAAAGAGAGATGCATCATATACCTTGGGATGGTTGAGGAAGTCATTCTTCAAGAATTCAGATATGCACCTTTTGGACAAAAGGGGGGGGGGACAGAGCCTGAACAAAATGCTGTATCCTTCACATTCAAAATTAAACCAGACTTAAAAAGGAAAAAAGAAAAGAAAAAATCACACAGATTTTTTTTTTTAAAAAAATACTAAGTAAATCGTATACTTCTTCTTCTTCTTCTTCTTCTTCTTCCTCTTCTTCTTCTTCTTCACATTTTTTCACCTTCATCATACATGATTCTAGGTTAATTTATTTGTATTATTAGCATTTTTTGTACCACTGCAGTAGCCTGATCTGTCCATCCATCCATCTCTGTGCTGGTTCAAATAATTCACATGGCTACGCTATTAACAGCAAGGTGGGGGAAGCCGATGACGGCACTCTTATTTTGTCTTTATTGTTTCCCCCTCCATGGGTAAGAGCAGCTTGAAGGAAGGGCAGTTTGGATTAGTTCAGTAATAAAAAATAGGAAAATTGCTGTTTTCATAAGGAATAATGCATAAGTTCAAATAGCTCTAGTTTTTCTTCCAAGGCAAGTGCTTCATTAGCTTAAAATATACTGCATTATCACTCATTTATATTACCCTTAAAATGAAAAGTAGGCCAGCTTTCTCAAAACCATTCTAATTTAAACCTATTCAGTTTCTTTAACTCATAAGCAAATGAAATAAACCACTTGGGCTGGATAGATTTCTACTTGCTGTTTTCCTTCTGCAACCCTCGGATAATTTGTTAACTTTTGACATTCATGCTGTATCCCAAGCGCCAGGGGGAATTGTCAGTAACTGGGGGAGCACTTTGCCTAGGCAGAAGTGCATAAGCTCCTAGCCATCATGGCTATGTTTTACCCCAACTGTTGGAGGCAGCATGCATCTGCATAGCAGTTTCTGGTCTTTGTAAGTGGAGTGAGTGCTGTTACTCTCTGGTACTGCCTGTGGGTTTCTCATAGGCATTTGTTTAATCACTGTTAGAACAGGATGTTGTGCTTAGATGGGCTTTTGGCCTGAACCAAGAAGGTTTTTCTTTTTCTTTTTAATGCTTTTTATTAGTTTTCAAACTTAACATACAAACACACACACGCACACACACACACACACACACACACACACAGTATTAACTAAAATACTAAAACAACAACATAAACCAAAACAAACCATATTCTTAATCCCTTATTTTCCTTAATAGACTTCCATCTTCCTCAAAAGCTTTACTTATGTCCTCATGGATTCCGGATGCTATATGCTTTCACACCCTCCTTTCTTGGGTTGTGGTTTCATCAGACTGAAGCTACTTTCTCCTCTTTGTACAAAGAACAAACAAACACACTGGGCTGCATTCTGATTATGTTGTGAGTTCATTACAGTTCACAGCCAACAGTGGTTTAATTTATTTTGTTCTGTTCAAAGTCAAGTACAGTAACCATTATAAAAGTAGTTTTAAGTCAGGAAGCTCTGTGAAACATGACTCGGGAAGAACAAATAATCAGTAATTACTTTCCCGGCTGTCAGAAGCTAAGGTTTCTTATCAACAACCAGTCTAGAGTGATCTAACAAAAGACACAATAGTGTCATATCCATGGAATAAAACTTTCAAGAGGAAAACACACATCCCGCTCACTAATGGGTGCACCTTTATCAGAAAACCAGTCATGACTGGTGCAGGGACTGAAAGTGGCCCTTTATAACACTTTATCAGGCCCTCAGGACTGTCCACAGGTCATACCTCTCCTCAGGCCACATCCCTCATGGACCCTGCTCTACGCCCTCCTCAAGTGCTTTTGCCTAGCTGAAATGTGCCTTCCAGGCATGCTAAATACTTCTTTCTTGCCTGGATGGGAAGAGGCATGCATTGCAAAGAACCCTTTGCCTTTGGTATGGTTGAAATGTAGCCTTGGGTAGAAAGGGAAGGGTCCCATCCATTATACCAGCCACTTTTTCCTCTGGCCCCATTCAGTACTAGTATAGTGTACTTACTTCTTCTTATTTTCAAGATGTGGTACCCTGCTGGTGCATAGACAAGAATGTGGCACCCCACATCTGCACATCTGCCCTCCCCTGTATTCTCTTGTGGGCCTGGTATCCTACTTGCATCACCACCAAGTCACCAATAGGTCTTCCATGACTCCAATACCACCAGCTTTAAAAGGCCACTGCCCAACTGCACCTCCTCTGTATTGGCCACCCTTTGCACTGCACTGAGATGATTGTGAACTGGGTGGTATAGAAGGAAGCACTGGGCTTATATAATCCATCCAAACCTCTGCCCCCACCCACTCATCCTGACTGGCATGTGTTCAATGGCATGACTTCACATTGCAAGGCCCACATGTCCAGACATAGCAGCCAACTTCTAGGGGCCAAGGGGTCTTTGCCCCCCCCAATAAAAAAATTGAGGGCCCCCCTCCCCCAAATTGATGGACATTTCCTTTCAAACGATGTTCATTCGCTGTGTCGTGTGATCGATTATGTGGGGCGGGGCTTACCTGCCCCCCTTCAATATTTTATTCAAGTTGGCAGTCCTGTGTCGAAACACTATCAAGGCTGAGTAAAGATGCAGCAAAAGGGAAATTCAGAAATAAAATGCCCCCCCCCGCCCCGGTGCTAACTGCAAGCAACATTTCAGGTGAGGATGCCAAAAAGTTGTGACATTGAGCAAAGCTCTTTTTATGCCAGGCGTCCCCCTGCTCAGAGCACAGTGTGCAGCAACGACTTCAGGAAAATCATCAGAACATCTGCTGGAGCAAATGCTTAGAGTACCAGGGTTTTAAATGTACAGAAAATTTATGGGAAAGCCTCTGAGACATTCATAAACGAGCTGATGGCACCACAAAGGCACCTAGTTCTCCAGTCGTACAGTCAAGGAGGTAGAGTGAACATCGAGAATGTAGATGCAGGGTGGACCATCTGGGCTAGTAATTCACCTTTTTGATAGTATCCGGATGATCACCCATAAAGACATTTCCGAATAACAATGGAATGCAAGTTGTCACATTTCTTCCCCCCTGTATACATCTCATGTTGAAAGGCCCTTTAAGGCTGTCGGTTTCTCTCAGCCAGAACTCAAATTCTGCCAGATATCATATTAATATGATATCAGTAAAAACAATGTTCTGAACATATCATTACTTTTTCTCTCAAGGCAGATGCTGTTTCCCCTACATGCCACCCAGCAGTTGCTGCTGCAGTAAACCCAACCTTCTCTTGGAAACACACAGCAGCCATAAAGTGGTATTTGGATGAGATCTGATCAGGATATCAAATGATCTTACAGTTAATTAACCTGGACTGTGTACACACCATCCATTTAATACACATACCCCTGAAAGAATCACGGGAACTGTAGTTTACCCCCACAGAGCTACAATTCCCAGCACCTTAAAAAAGCTTCTGTTGTTCAAGATACTTTAGGAAGAAATATGCTTTAAAGGCACATTAAATATGTGGTATATATGCACTCCAACTTAGCAAGGAAACACCCTCCCTTCCTCTCACACACAAAACAGCCTGTGTTTCATTCCTCTTAGAGGAGTCACTGGCCACTCATTATTAATAGGAGAGGAAGAGGGGAGCACATACATTCAAGGACAGCTTGTTTTTTTTTAACCAGATGGTTGCTGGCAGGGATGACTCACAAATTCCTGCCATATTATGGGACACTGTCAACCTAGGTGACATTGCAGAGCCCTTGACAATTATTTCTTGAGAAGGATCTGTCATCCTAATAAGTTTCTCTAATATGAATTCAATTAAAATACACATATAGATTTCTCTTTGTCATTTCTTCTTGGAAAGCAGAGATGAATGAGTAAAATTTAGGAGAGGGGAAAGGAAGAGACTCTCTCTTTTTGCCCATCAGACTTTGCTTTGTCTTTCAAAACCGGCTCTGCTATAATCACCCGTTTGCATATGCCCATGCTGAATACTGAGTGGGCAAGAGCAATGGGGAGTGTGTCATCAGAGACAGGTTGTTTTTCTGCACATAAATGACATCTTTCTGGGGAATAATTCATCAGTGAAGCTGTCCAAAAGCACATGTGCTTCACAGAAAAAGGCCACCCCAAAAAGTGTTATTTCATTTATGTGATCATGGCTGCTCCATGTGTTGAATCAATTTAGTGGTATTTGGTTGTTTAAATGTTTCCATGAAGTATTCTAGCTTGTGGCATGAGAAGCCACAGGGTAGCAGCCAACTCAGTGAGAAATTACTATCTGCAAGTGGTTTGCCATGTTGTCTATTCACCTTTGACAATGCAGTTTCAAGTGGTGGCCTTTTAAATTGAAACTATCAGTGGAGTGCTCTGATGGATTTTCATATTTTTTTCTTGAGGACTCTTCTGATGAAGCTCTTTGTTACAAGCAGTGGATTAAGGCTTTGCTGAATGTTCACCCTGGTGCTGAAATCAGTCCTTGAGCTTCTCTAAAGAGATATTGTCTTGCAAACAAGGCTTCTATTTTTGTCTCATTCTCAGATTGCTTTAGAATTTCTACAGAATGTTGAAGGAGTTGGGGATGATTTTGCTTTGCTGCTGCAATGGGGCCATGGGTGGTAGCTGTCTGTGGGCTTTCCACTAAACATTCCTCTAGCGCTCTATAGCTGCTCTGGCTGCCTCATCTCTTCATCTGAGAAAGCCTTATACGAGGAGCTAGGTCGCAACATCTTCCCCTGAGTTTCAACCAGGGAACTTGGTTACAAAATGTGTGAGATTGGTGGCTGATTTTGTTTTTAAGAGAAGTTCTTCCTTTTTACCTTAAAAAATAAATAAATTACATACTGATTTGGTTCAAACAAAAATATAAAAATATTTCACCTTTTTAAACAACAACAAACAGCTACCACATAGTGAGCAGCAGCCCAGCCTTCCTGTACTTAAATGAAGCCTAGCTAAGGATGTAACAAACTTTTAAGGAAAATGAGCACACAGTAAGACTGCAGACTGCAAATTTCTAGATTGATTTGTGAAGTAAAAGGAAGGACATTGACAGATACCCATTGGGTAAGGTAGGCGCACATAGTGAGCAGCAGCCCAGCCTTCCTGTACTTAAATGAAGCCTAGCTAAGGATGTAACAAACTTTTAAGGAAAATGAGCACACAGTAAGACTGCAGACTGCAAATTTCTAGATTGATTTGTGAAGTAAAAGGAAGGACATTGACAGATACCCATTGGATAAGGTAGGCGCTAGAAAACTCTGCACTACACCCCTGAGAATTTACCCAAAATATCATCTCCCCTTTGATAATTTTTGAATGCACTTTCTTGTCTCATTAACTGATGCAGAATGCCCCCAAATGTGAGAGAATTCTTGAGGCACCGTTTTGCTGATTGCAAAAGTTTCATTTTGGGGAGAGTAAAGGCAATCATTTACCTGTACAATCATGACAATGTGTTCTTTCAATACTGTTGGGACAGTCATGTGGAACCCTACTTCCAATATTGTTCGCACCTGCAAAAGTTCTAGGGTGGCCATGCTGCTTCCAGTCAGTGCATATCCCGCAACTTGACATAACATGACATGTTCATGCCAAGTGATCCTGACATGGAAGAAGTCTGAGGTCACCTTGCTGAGAGCCTTTTAAGGCGTCACAATTTGAGAGCTGCTAGAAGGAAGGAAGGGAGATTGTGCTTGAAGATAAAATCGTCACCAGGCCTGTTAGTGTAGCTAAGAAAAGAAAACCTGTAAATGTTGGAAAGCTCCCATATCGCTCCCAGCCCCGCAACCCCGACACAACAAGGGATGCTGGTGAGAAAAGTGGGGTTAAACTACTTGACACAGTCAAATTCAGCTCAATGCATGACAAAAATTGCTAGCTCTATAGAAAGACTGGCTGGGATATATTTTTAATCTGTTTATTCCAGCTCAGTTTGTGTGCCTGTTCCAAAGTGATCAGGTAAAAAAGACAGGAAAGTACTGTAAAATTACTATGACTAAAATAAAAATGTGACCACAAGTCCCATCACATGGCTACAATGCATTAATTTTCTTCCAAGGATAGTAGACAGGGTTCAAATTATTATTATTATTATTATTCTTATTATTATTATTATTAAAGCATAAGGAGAAGAAAATGAGAGATTTAATGGTGAAAAGTGAACTGTGTTGGTTATTCTGTGCTATAAATAAATTTGTTTGGTTACAAAGAATTCTCTGGAGCCTTAGATATAAAATGTGGGACTAAACACACTCTCTGGTCAGGGAGAGCCCCAGCAGTAGGTTTTATTTTTATTTTTAAAAAACTCATAAAATCTGCAGCAGATTATAGCATGGGAATATAGGCTGTTAGACCTTTTAAATACCCTATTCTGACTCTTACAGCACTTCTCCTTTTTGCCCCCTTTTACAGTGAACAGACTACACAGTGTGATAAGTTTAAATGCCTTTTACTTACAAACTTTCCTGCATCTTTCCATACAGCAGCAAGGAAAACACAGGCAGAAATCTTGGGATACAAAATATGGTAGATAAAGTTTCTAAACACACGGTTTGTGCCTGGAGCTCCTGGTCCAGACTTCCATTACACACAGAGTTGTAATGGTAGACTGAGTGAACAAAGAAACTCCACTTCCTTCTTCACCAGAGGGTTCTTGACCTAGACCAGTTTAACAACAACAGCTTACTTTGTGGTCTTAACCCCTTCATGCATTGACTAGAGCTACACATGCTAGCTGTATGAGGCTGCAATTTATCCCCCAAAGCATGAAGAGATTTTACTGAGCTATGAGGTTTCCAGCATCAAACTGCCAACTCTATGATCAAGACCTAATTATTGTTGCTTCTAGGTCAGATCTGAATCTGCAAAAAACCCTCCAATGCACTCTTGTGGCCTGGTTATGTGATGCCATCCCTTTTGTCGCAGACATAAAGTTCCTGAAATTTATGCTCTGTGTGATAGCAACATACTGTGAGAGGTAACCTCTGAGAGGCACTGTTTCACTGTATTTAAAGTGTGTGCTCTCTATGTTTTCGTAGAGGTTTCTCTGTTCAAGAGTAAGTCACTTGCCAGAAAAATCCAGCTCCTGTAGCCCTGCCTTCTTAAGTCCTTTTGAGCTTTTATGAGCATTAAAGCAAGCCTCATACTGATAACAAAGGTTAAGGCAATCATCTCTTTTCCTTTACAGATAAGGACTTGAAAACTGCCTTTGCAATCTCTCTCTCTTCTGCGCCACACAGAGAGGTATTTGCTGCCGACTGCCATTTTCCTTAGTCTAAGCAGCATTTATCAAATGAGAACATATGTATATAGTAGGTAAGCAAACATTTGCTACACTTTGAAGAAGGGTTTCTCTTGTTTCGGTGCCGGCATGTGTGGACAAAACAAACATCCACCCCCCACCCCCTACAATATTTTCATCTTTGCTCCCCCCCCCCTTAACGCTTCATAAGGGAGCTCAATCATTCTGATTTCCCTTGAACTGTAAAACAAGCAATTTCTTAATTATATTCTTTTGTGCCTGCTCTTTCTCCCCTGCAGAGGAAAGAAGGTAATTACAGGCATTTTTTAAAGATGGCACAAGTAGTTCTGTGGCAATTATTTTACAGCAGCAAAGGGAATTTGTGAACACCTCCCTTCTATTACACCAATTAGAAAGCAGCTTTCTGTGCTTTTACAAAGCTGAAATAGGTCTCAGACTGCCCGACATGGGACAATCATAGGGCAATTTCAGCCGACTGATATGTAGGCTATGTATATTTAGCAAATGTGAATTAATTATTGCGTAATGGACTCAACTCTCTTTGGCTTAGATGTGGATCTCAGACTGTATTTTTGACCTTGACAATGACCTACACCTAGAGACGAGACAAATAAGAGAAAGCGCATATATTAATACCCTCTTGCTGCTAACACTGCAATCCAATTAATGTCTATTCAACAGTAAGCTCAGCGGGGTTCACTGCTCTCATGTTAGCGAATAAAGGATTGCAGCCTTTGACCTCAGCACACCTACCTAAGATCAAGGCCTGTTGAACTCGATGACTCTTACTTAAGAACAGGCATACATATGATTGTCATGGTAAAGATATAAAATTTCTAAATACTTGAAATCGGGGGTAGAGAGAGAAAGGAAGTGCTTGCTGCTTGTTTGAAAAAAGAAAATAACTCTTCTGTGGAAATAAGAAATGTACCATTTGTTTATAAAAATTTATGCCCTGCCACTTAACTGTAAAATGGCCTCAAGGGAGCTTAGAATAAAAGAGAGAGCTTAGAATAATAAGACTGCAAGAAGATCAAACCTATCAATTCTTAAGGAAATCAGCCCTGAGTGCTCACTGGAAGGACAGATCCTGAAGCTGAGGCTCCAATACTTTGGCCACCTCATGAGAGAGAAGACTCCAAGGAAAAGACCCTGATGTTGGGAAAGATGGAGGGCACAAGGAGAAGGGGACGACAGAGGACAAGATGGTTGGACAGTGTTCTCGAAGCTACCAACATGAGTCTGACCAAACTGCGGTAGGCAGTGGAAGACAGGAGTGCCTGGCATGCTCTGGTCCATGGGGTCACGAAGAGTCAGACATGGCTAAATGACTAAACAAACAACAAGAATGATAAAAGTTTATAATTGAATGAACACCATACAAGCCAACAGGACTGAGAAGTAAAACCACCAGTCTGCAAACACACAGACATACACACAGCCGATAAAAAGGTCATGAGAAGATCTCATAGAAAAGAGAGAACAAAGACTATAACCTAGGGTGCATGCCTATAAGTACATTAAGAGAGAGTTTCTTCAGGGAAATATTTGGAGCAGTATGGAAAAAGTGTGGAAGGACTTGCCTAAAGAGGACTGGGCAAAAACTAAAACGATGTGGCAGATTGCCATATTTTGAAGAGCAACTTCTACTTTTAACTATGGATCTCTGTGATGACTCTCATCATAAAAAAGAGGACACGTCCTGGAAAAAGAGGGCACATGGCAACCCCAGAGACCATTAAATGGCCCATAGCCCATCAAATCACAAAAAAAATATGCAAGAGCACCTAGCACCTATTAATCAGATAATGGGAGGTTATTTGTAATGACTATGAAAGCTTTAATTGATTAATCACACTAATTAATCAATTAAAATGTGCAGCTCTATAATTTACAATGCTCATTTTGAACTAGACATTTAATTATCTTGAAATGAAGGACAAACATTTCTTAATACTACTGCGAAGAGGAAGTTTCAGGCAGGTAGGCAGTGTTGCCAAAAACTATGGCATGGATTTCTAGGGTGCAATAAAGGGACATATTTATTTATTCATTTATTTTATGTAAAGTATTTATCTACTGCTTATTATGTCAAAGTGTGCATACGGCTGCAGCCTAAATGGTAAGTGCAAAGGACACTTGACTGTCTTTTAAGCAAGGGTAGTAGATCATTTTGGTATACTTTCATTAGGCTGATTATGCTGGTTTTGGACTTTCATTGGGTGGAATTCTAGACGAGGACCTCCAACCCCGAGGAAAGGACTTCTTGAGAGACACAGGAACTTCCATTAAAAGGGAGAGTTTAGAGGTTCCCATACATATGTAGAAGTAACATCACATTTTTCTGGATCTCTCCAACTTACCGGTAATTAATTTTATCTTTCCCCCTCTCCTAGGCTACTGGAGAGGGAAAAGCTACAAATGGAAAATGGGACTAAAGTAGATTTTTAAAAGTCTGAACCAGGCAACAGACCCCACTGGAAATTCTCATCCAATCACGGTGCATGGAAAGCTAAAGACAGAATCGCTTTCACTGTGTGGTGAGAACGAGAAAGGAATTGCTTTCATCTTAGGTCTTATGATTGTGATATCCGTGCTGAGTCTCCATTGATAAAAGGCAGAGCAAGAGACTGTGGCATTAGCCTGAGTTTTTTATCATTCACAGGTACAATCACAGTTTAATCAGTGCTGAAGAAAGATGTGGTGTAAGGAAATGCAAAGACTTCAGCATGGAGATGATCAAGGCTTTTATTTAGAACTCAAGAAAATAAGTCAGTTGTCACTTGCCTATCAGGTAGCTTTCACTTCCATTCTCCTTATCTACAGATGGAAACATAGAAATCAGTATTTCCAAGAGCAAAAGGGACATTTCTGTTAGAAGCTAAAACGGTCTGATGATATTGCACAAAGGAGCCAGATTTTATCATGTAATCATGCGGAATGAGTATTCTTCCTATTGCTGCCATTTCATTCCAAAGCCCTTGGTTCGCTTTGAGAATAAAACAGAAAAAGCCATGTGCTTAATCAGTATTGCAAGACTATTAAATGGCAGAACATGTGTCCATGTGCATGCATGTATGAATTGATAGGCACATGGATATATATATATATATAAATATATATATATATATATATATATATATATATATTGATACAGAGAGCATAATAGCAGATAACAATAATGTACACAGTAGCATTAGATGCTTTATAAATAATAATTGTTGTTATTTATGGTGAGTGTTATTTTCGAAAGAGGAGTGCGGCTCAAACACATTGACTATATATGACTAAATTAGCAGTTATGCAGCACTGCTAAATTGCGAATACTTTCTTCATTGGAACACTTATCTACTGTATGCATTTCCAGAACAATGCAATTCATTGTAATGCAATTCAGTGTATGCATATGCCAAATTCCACAAATATTTTGCAGGAAAGAAAGATCCAAAATAAGATTCTGAGGGCCTTTCCAGGATATACAGTACAGTTTTGTGAGATTCCGAACACCAAAATAAAGATATACCACATTTTACACTTATAGCCTTATTACTGTAAATGCATGTTTATTCTGAAATAAGTCCCACTAAATTGACCTGGGGTTTAACCCTGAGTAAGTGTGCATACGAACTGCCACCTATGCATGTTCATTTAGAAATAAGCTCTACAATATTCAGTGCTGCTTACTTACAGATAAGCGTACATAGGATTGCATCTAGGTATTTCCCTTTGGACTTGCATCTGAGTTCTTGATATAGATTCATGGTCTTCTAGGTTGCAGCAGCTTATTTTGCTGCGTACAAAGAACAATTCTGTGCTTGAGAAACAGACCTTCACCACCCCTTTAATTTAACATATTGCTTTCATTGTCGTGGCACATTATAGAACAGTATGCGGATGATACCCAGCTCTACCTCTCTTTCAAATCAGAACCAGTGAAGGCGGTGAAGGTCCTGTGTGAGTGTCTGGAGGCGGTTGGAGGATGGATGGTGGCTAACAGATTGAGGTTGAATCCTGACAAGACAGAAGTGCTGTTTTGGGGGGACAGGAGGCGGGCAGGTGTGGAGGACTCCCTGGTCCTGAATGGGGTAACTGTGCCCCTGAAGGACCAGGTGCGCAGCCTGGGAGTCATTTTGGACTCACAGCTGTCCATGGAGGCGCAGATTAATTCTGTATCCAGGGCAGCTGTCTACCAGCTCCATCTGGTACGCAGGCTGAGACCCTACCTGCCCACGGACTGTCTCGCCAGAGTGGTGCATGCTCTAGTTATCTCCCGCTTGGACTACTGCAATGCGCTCTACGTGGGGCTACCTTTGAAGGTGACCTGGAAACTACAACTAATCCAGAATGCGGCAGCTAGACTGGTGACTGGGAGCGGCCGCCGAGACCACATAACACCGGTCTTGAAAGACCTACACTGGCTCCCAGTACGTTTCCGAGCACAATTCAAAGTGTTGGTGCTGACCTTTAAAGCCCTAAACGGCCAAGGTCCTGTATACCTGAAGGAGCATCTCCACCCCCACCGTTCAGCCCGGACACTGAGATCTAGCGCCGAGGGCCTTCTGGCGGTTCCCTCACTACGAGAAGCAAAGCTACAGGAACCAGGCAGAGGGCCTTCTCGGTGGTGGCGCCCGCCCTGTGGAATGCCCTCCCATCAGAGGTCAAAGGGATCAACAACTATATGACCTTTAGAAAATACCTGAAGGCAGCCCTCTTTAGGGAAGCTTTTAATCTGTGATGAAGCTTTTAATCTGTATTTTAATGTTTACTGGAAGCCGCCCAGAGTGGCTGGGAGACCGGCCAGATGGGCGGGGTAGAAATAATAAATTATTATTATTATTATTATTATTATTATTATTATTATTGAACAGTGGCACAGCCACCCTGCCTAAGAGTTAGGAGCTGATCTTTCGGAGGCGGCAGCAGCAGCTACACTGGGTTGGGTTCTTGTGGAAAAATAAATAAGGGCTGTGAATGCTTTATGAAGTTTCTGAGTTCTGAGATGTGTATCTGAGCTCCAAAGCTGAGCCTGAAATTAAATAAGTGGTGAACTAACCATTCATTTGAATGGATCTCATGCGATTTGGTTTGCAATTTTGGCTGTTATGGGCACTGATACCAGAACTGCTTCTGCATCACAGGTGGAGGCAGCAGGGCAGGCCAGCTTGATGCAGGGCTGCCATCTTTCAGGCTTCCACCACCTGAGTCTGTCTAATGGCAGAGCTGGCTCTGCTTTAAAATTTCATAATTTGCAAAATGTCTTATACATGGTTATTCCATACCCTCCAACATTTCTCTGGTGACAATAGGAACGTCCATAACAACAACAACAACAACAACAATTTATTATTTATACCCTACACAACTGACTGGGTTGCCCCAGCCACTCTGGGCAGTTTCCAACATGTATATAAAAGAACTAAACATTAAAAAAACTTCCTTATACAGCGCTGCCTTCAGATGTCTTCTAAAGGTTGTATAGTTACTTATCTCCTTGGCTCAGGAGTTGCATAGCTCCATACCCTCCAACATTTCTCTGATGAAAATGGGGACATCCTAAGGAAAAGCGGGACTTTCTGGGATCTGAGAGCCAGTGTGGTGTAGTGGTTAAGAGCGGTGGATTCGTAATCTGGGGAACCGGGTTCGCTTCCCCGCTCCTCCACATGCAGCTGCTGGGTGACCTTGGGCTAGTCACACTTCTTTGAAGTCTCTCAGCCCCACTCACCTCACAGAGTGTTTGTTTTGGGGGAGGAAGGGAAAGGAGAATGTTAGCCGCTTTTAGACTCCTTAGGGTAGTGATAAAGCGGGATATCAAATCCAAACTCTTCTTCTTCTTCTTCTTCTTCTTCTTCTTCTTCTTCTTCTTCTTCTTCTTCTATCAGAAACCAGGATGGCTACTGTAAATCCGGGACTGTCCCTGGAAAATAGAGACACTTGGAGGGTCTGTTATTCAGCAGCATGCAGATAACAGATTTCTCTCACATGTCGGATGTTGTTGTCAGGTTGGCACAGATGCTGCAATCAGTTGCCAGTAAAACACTTGGATCGAAAGGCACCTCTGGAGGATTTAGGTCACTCCAGTTCAGTCCCTCCCATCAAACTGTTCTGCTGCTCTGAAACTCCCTGACCGTACCCACCACCCGCCACCCCCGCCTCCCAGGTACCAACTCCTTCTTTGTCTTTGACATGTAGTTGTCTGGGAAACGCTCATCCTCTCTAACTTGGAACTGCTGTGCTAAGAAATATCACTTGGCAGAGACAGTTGTTAAATGCTTCACGGGCTTTATTAGGAGATGCACTTCCTTTTGATGCAATCTCCAACTCTTTTACTCGCCTTCACATAAATTATATTTTAGCTATATCTCTTTTTGGGGGGGCACACCTCCACACCTTCACATGGAACCTCTTGAAGCTGTGCTTTTTTTGAACAGGCTCAGCAACGGTGCAATTGCTGAAATTTAGATAAGATGAGGGAAAACCATGCACACTGTCTTTGCTAATGTATCAAGCAAATTGTCACTTTACCAGGCCCTCC
Organism: Darevskia mixta; assembly: GCA_034641385.1. Taxonomy (NCBI): domain Eukaryota; kingdom Metazoa; phylum Chordata; class Lepidosauria; order Squamata; family Lacertidae; genus Darevskia; species Darevskia mixta. The sequence continues at coordinate 11,339,938 of JAWWNH010000063.1, forward strand.
TGAGTTTCTGTCATGGAAAGCGAGTTTTCTCTCCACAGGGGTGCGGGAAAACATGAATGCATCCAAGTTCCTCAAGGTTGAACTTTTGACACCACCTAATTTCTCTCTTGCTATAAATGTGAGAGAAAGCAGATACAGACAGCGAGGATAAGAGCTGGTAGAGTGCTATAGATTTGCTTTGCTTGGGAAAGTGGTCTCAACTATAGTCTGCTGCCCTGGCATATCATTGTAGAAAGTACAACAAAGGGGGAAAGGATTACCTCCCATTTGGTCCTTTCAAAGCTTTTGCTCTAAAAATAGAGCTTTTGGGGTCTGGTGCTCAGAAGAAGAAGGAAAAAGGCTGAATGATGAACCAAGGCAGATCTTCTGCATGTGTAATAAGAGCATTATATTTGTGATGGAAACGTTTCCTCTGATCTGAAGCAATATCTGTTCTGCGTATTCTGTTTGCCAAGGGGTAACTTTCAGACCCAGGCATTGTCTATGTATATTTGATATTGAATAATTTATCTAGAGCAAATCATAAAACCATCCCATGGTTGGGGATGATTGGGGGACAGGCAGGGTTTATGTGAGTAGGGACTGAATATATGGCCATGATTTGTGACTATAAGAAGAATTTTGAGTTCATGGGGGATGCAATTTCAGTCTTTCAGTGCATAGAAACATATGTGATGGGGCAGGGTTTGGCTCTAGGAAGAAATCTGAATTGTTTTAAGGGAGAGAGCCATACAGGAAATCCAGTTTTTCTGCTGGAAGTTATGTTAATAAAAGAAAAACGCACACAGGTTGGCTAACAGGCTGATATTCATCATTGGTAAATTTTATACATGGGCTAATCCTAAAATGGTTCCTTTCCCAAAATGTTCCCTAGTTTCACCGGCTCAGGTGCATTTTCTTGTCTCTTCTGTTATCTTCAGGACACAATTGCATTGTCACTGATCTCCCATAAAAATGAGGCAATTGCTTCTGCAGGAGAAATTTGGTGATGCGGTTGAGGTGGAGTAAAGGTTTGGGTCATTGGTGTCCTTATTGAGCAGCTGATCTTGCACCCATTTTTACGGTATTCCCAATTCCCAGCCTTTTTTTGCTTCCCCCTGTGGATGCAGCATGATAGTATCATAGATGAATGAGTTCTAATGGCTTAGACAGGAGAAAGAAGAAAAACTAATAGAACCAGTGAGTAGGGAATTTCCACAGTTTGAAAATAATGAATGTAGGACAAAGCAAACGGAATGGAACTGGGAAGACTGGTCTGAAGGGGACAAAACCACCTCCTTCTTCCTTCGCACCAGCCAGCAGTCACCAGTGAGGTGGGGTTGGGAGAAAGCTCACACCTGAAGCTGTGGCCCTAATTTCAGTCTTTGTACAGGGATGCATCTCATAAAAACATGAGAAGAGCCCTTCTGGATCAGACTAATGGACCATCTAGTTCTCATGGTGGCCAATCAGATGCCTATGAGAAGCCTGGTGCTGAGCTCAGGCTCAGCAACACTTTCGCCTCCTGCAGTTTCCAGGAACTGGTATTCAAAAGCATACTAGCACTATCTGGTGTTGTGGAGAAGGAGGTTATACCAGTTTTTGACCCTTCACTTCCTCTCACTCAATTAATGATCTGCACTGACTTCTCTGGGAGAAGAAAACATACCAACGGGCACTTCATTAGTTTAAAAATAAACCTGTGTTTTGCTGTTCTCCCTTTGTCCATGAAGCTTGAAATGAACTGCAACTAGCTGTATTTTGGGCTCGCTGCCCGCACATATTTTATTGTTTCTCCATACAGTATAATTGTGCAATCACATGGATAGATTTAATTACATTTGCTGATTTAAAACTAAACATTAAAAATTGTATCCAGTTACGTGAAGATTGCTCAGGAGAAAAAATAATTCAGGTGAATATTGAACCACACACATTATTGGCTCCAATGGGTTTACGTTAGAAAGAGAGGCTAAGGGAGTTGTAATGTGAATTCTATCGATGATGTACAACATTTGGAAAATCATAATAAATGAAGATGCATATCTATTCCAACTGGACCCTGGAATATGATCTATAAAGGAAACTACCTAGATAAAGGCCCACGGAGTCTATTTTACACCGGCAAGTGCTGTTTATGTTCAGAATCGTGGCACTTGAGAAAGTAGCATTCTCTAGAACAGTGGTTCTGAAAAACATTTTGTCCTTACAGATAATTTGAAAATTTTGAAGACCTCAGCAGACCAATCAGTGATCTCTTTGTTGTTGTTGTTTCTAGGTCAATGCAGATACATGTCATAGTTTTATGCTGCCTTTCTAATGTAAAAGATGTGCATACAGAGCCATCTCCCCAGCTCAATGGTAGAACATATATTATGCATGCAGCCTTTGGGCTCAGTCCTTTGCATTTCCTGAGACTCAAGGAAGCTTCTTCCAAACAAAGTACTGGGTTACGCAAACCAAGGAGGCCAGTATGATTCTACTTCCCACTATAATGCAGCTTCCTCTGTTCACCTCTGATAACTTTTCATTTTGCCCATTAATATTTCTGCATACTCAGAGCAGACCCATGGAAATAAATGGACTTAAGTCGCTAATGTTGGATGCCACCCATTTATTTTAGGGGGTTTAATGCAATGGATCCCCAACCGCAGCATTATGCACATAGTATTACATAGTATTACTATGTGCATAAGGGTTGCCATATGTCCTCTTTTTCCAGGACACGCCCTCTTTTTCATGGAAGTAGAAATCAGCATATTTGTCCTCTTTTTTGCTCTTCAAAATATGGCAACCCTAAATAAGAAATTAGGTAACTAAGGATGAATTTACACAATATATTTTGGTACACTGGTAACTAAATTTGAAAGCAAAGATGTTTAAACGCAAAATGTATCCCTTCTTGATGAAGACGTGGGCTGGCTTTCGCTTTCAGTTTTGGCCACACTATGACATGTCTGAGCAGAGCAAAAAACTCATTACCAGACACCTGTAGCCTAGCTATATAGAACAGCATCCCACATAAGCCTTTGACTGCATAAATCCATGATGAGCATTCTGTATGGCGTTTTAATCTCATGCTGTAACTTCATTCAATAAAAACAGGACTAAAAACAAAAGTACTCATTTAGGAAACAGCTGCTGCTTAGCTTTCTGGTTGCACTGACCTGCTGCCTTCATCACATTCTCTAAATTGAAAGCAATGGTTGGCTGCTATAGGATGCCATGGAACCAAAAGGTGCCACACTGGATTCTTTGAAATAGCCCCCAAAAATGATATTGGGAACGCAGAAGTATTGAGTCATGTTTAGTAGTTCATTGCTTGCCAAGTAATGCAGGGAGGCATCAACAGACGGAACGAACCAAACACCTGATCCACTGTGCTGAATGTGGTTTGGATAGAGTGGAAGTGTCCTTTTGCCCCCAACACCAGGGAGTCCTCATGGCAAGCAAAACTTAATGCACCTGCCCCAATGGTGGGCAGAAGCTACTGCTGGAGGTAATAGTGAAAGTTACTGCTGGCAGCATCCCCAGAAATTCGTGGAACAGGGCATTTTAGGAATGAGGCACAGTTGGGCTTGGCTGGAACAGAAGCCACTGGATCCTGAACTGGTCCTACTGACATCACATAGTGCCAATGGGCTCAATCCAGGCCTCATAGATGGAACAGCCTGGGAAGCTGGCACAGCTAAGGGGATTTTTTCCTACTACCCCCATTTTCTGATCTGGCCAGTTCAAGTGGTAGGTCTGTGGATGTGGCAACAATTGCCTTGCTCCATCCAGTGCTGATGGCTAGGGTGAGGATTGCAGACTACGCATGGCTATGTATGTCTCCTCTATAATACAGAACGTTGATTAAATAAGAGTTTTGTCCAAGCAGGGGTGAGGAACTTCAGGCCTAGGAGCAGAATGTGACCCTCCAAGCACTTTTAGCTGGCCCACAGGACCCTGCCCATTCTGGGTCACATTATTCACAGGCCCTGCTTTGCTTTCTCCTGGCAGGAATGTGTGCTTCAACTGTGATAGTGGGTGATACTCAAATTGTACTCACAGCAGTCCCATTGAAATTAATGGTCCAAACCTAGTCATGTTCATTAATTCAGTGGGTCTAATCTGAGTGAAATTTAGTCATGGTGACTGGAGCAATGTTAGTTGTAGTCCAAAACATCAGGCTAGGGATGTCTGGTTTACAGTTTTACAATTACAACTGTATGATGTAATAGCCCAGTGCACTCATGTTTAATGTAAGGGGATCGTGTTTCGTTCCACAAACCATGCTGGCCCTTTAATTAGCCTTCATTTTTAATCATGCAGTTAGGTGAAGTTAATATATGTTGTGCTTAGAGAATCATTTTTCTCGGTTACAGATTACCTCCCATTGCCTGACTTTCAGAGTGTAGTTGATTACTTTAAGGAAGTCAAAGTTAGCATAAACAATTATTTAGTGATATATCATAAATCATAAATCTATATCATATTTTTTTCTCTCTGTTCAGGATGGTTGCTACCTGGGGCTATATCCAACACTGCAGCTGTGCTGGTCCAAGGGGCTTGTTTGTGTGCAACAGAACTTCCTCTTTCACACATATCTGTTCCAACACTCACCCCATCCTAGACACCCTTAAAATCAGCTTCAGAGGGTTGGGGAAATTTGTGGGGAATACAGGGAGAAGATGCAATGGAAGTTCCATTCTGCTAGTGGAACCCCACTTCCACAGTTTTGGATACAACCCCTGGTCTTTTAGCAATCGAAATGTATATCTCGTGGGATCCATTAAAGAATCCACGATATATACAGAAGATTCCACCTAAACATTAGAAAGAACTTCCTGAGAGTAAGAGCTGTTCGACAGTGGAATTTGCTGCCAAGGAGTGTGGTGGAGTCTCCTCCTTTGGAGGTCTTTAAGCAGAGGCTTGACAGCCACCTGTCAGGAATGTTTTGATGGTGTTTCCTGCTTGGCAGGGGGTTGGACTGGATGGCCCTTGTGGTCTCTTCCAACTCTATGATTCTATGAATCTCCAATTTATTTTCTTCCTAAGAAAGGAGCTGATATTTGGACCCAAACCTTAAAATAGGCCACTGTACCAAATGAGTACTTCTCTCACCCTGTAGAAACTTGTAAGTGGGCATTTTCGACCTATTAAAACAAGGAAGGTCACATTCTTTTCCTCTTGTGTGGCTTCCATTTCTGTCTCTTCACTTCACTGACCTTGCATCCTGAGCTGGTTTTTGCCTCCACCTAAAAGCCACTACACGCATGACATTCCAATTCGCTATCTCTACATGCCTAGCTTCCGAGCGTGTTTGTTTTTGCAGTTCTTCTTTCCTAGCTACAAATATGATTGGAACAATGCTGTCTAATAGGGTATTCTGAGGATGAGAAGTGACAGTCAATATTGTATGACACCTTGACTGATGCTCATACCGTCAGGTAAACTGGCTAAAGCAGCAAATAATAAGAAGCTGAAACAAGGCATCTACTGGGTACTGTAAGATAAAATGTAGGGCTCCATTGCCTGAAGCAATACACACAGTATAGCTGCCCATATGAAATTGCTCTTCAGTTGGTAGTAATGCGACTCAATCATCAGCCTTTGCAGTGAGCTTAAGTACACAATATACACTGTTATTTTTATTGCCTATTGAAAAGAACATCAAAAACACAGTGATGGGGTTACCAGGTAGTAAACAGGCAGTGGGCTGTTGTTGTTGTTTTACTGGCATGAACAAGGATGTAAATTTGTTTTGTCAAGCACTGCCAACATACACTCACTAACGTATCTTAATGCACATGTCCTTCACTGATAGGAAATTTGGCCTGGTGCACTTGCTTTGCGATTCAGCTTCCGCAAAGCAAACATTATTTAATCTTGATGCCAAGCAGCACCACAAAACCAGTGGCTTATTTCCCTTCCTTGGGTCTTATGATGTCTAATGTAAGTGAAGCTAAAGTCAACAAGCCCTAAGTGAAAGAGGAATGAAATCTTTCATTTATATGCACACCATATTGAATTTTCTTGGTCCCTTGATCTTTCTGAAGTCATATCACAATTTAGCCTCAAAAAATGATGTGCAGAAACAGTTTGAAATAATCAGAGCAGTCTCATGTGTGTGCCCGTGTGTGCACAAATAGTATTCCTTCTAGATGTAAAGGTAAAGGTAAAGGTACCCCTGACCATTAGGTCCAGTCACGGACGACTCTGGGGTTGCGGCGCTCATCTCGCTCTATAGGCCGAGGGAGCCGGTGTTTGTCAGCAGACAGCTTCCAGGTCATGTGGCCAGCATGACTAAGCCACTTCTGGCGAACCAGAGCAGCGCACGGAAACGCCGTTTACCTTCCCACTGGAGCGGTACCTATTTATCTACTTGCACTTTGACGTGCTTTTGAACTGCTAGGTGGGCAGGAGCAGGGACCGAACAACAGGAGCTCACCCCGTCGTGGGGATTCGAACCGCCGACCTTCTGATCAGCAAGCCCTAGGCTCAATATAAGTCTTAATGCAGCCTCCCCCAAGCTGGTCCTCTCCAGTAGTTTTGGACTACAGCTCCCACCAGCTCCAGCCAGCATAGCCAATGGTGAGGGATGATGAGAGTTTTAGGCCAATGCATTTGAAGGGCAACAGGTTAGAGAAGACTTTTCTGCTCATGAAGATTCTTTAAGATTTTGCCATACAGATACCATTAGCTCTTGAATCTGTTTGTGGACACTTTCACAAACTGGAAGAAAATAATGAGACTTTATACCATTTGAAGTTGCTTGCATTTAGAAATAGACATATAGATATACCCTGACTTCCAGGCTGATATGCACTAATTTTGCGATGCACGCATACACCTCCTCCTCCTCCTCCTCCTCCTCCTCCTGCTCCTCCTCCTCCTCGCTTATTCAGACAGATTACAAAACCAAAACAATAAAACTACAAAATCAAAATGACAATTGCACATGAGTTCTCTCTTCTTTTGGATTTCTTGTCATCTAGAATTGCAATGAAATCTAATGCATGTCCTTTCAAAAGTAAGTCCCAGAAAGTTCAGTGAAATTGACTCCAGTGCAATTTGTATAGGATTGCCATTCAGAGTTTGATTTATTGTAATATATATATATATATATATATATATATATATATATATATATAACACAAGAGGTTTATCCTAATACAAAGTGTAATCATTATTCTCAGGCACTGGGACTACTGTTGCAATAAGAGGGCTATTCTGAACTAATTAGTTGGTCATGCAAATCCATTTGGCAATGAATGTGCTATTTTTGTAACCCAGTCGTGTCTGGCAAGATATTCTGTACTAGATGAGATAAAACAGCCAACTGCTACATGCTAGGTTGTTCCTGATTCCTCTTGGCATTTCTACAAGTGTCTGTGGTCTTTGTTATACAATCACAAATAAAACCTTCAGTTTCGGCTTTAAGCCAACATGCTTTGGAACAATTCACAGGCGGTGCTGCATCCCCATTTCTTCCATTAACGATTCCTGTATCTGTGGATTTCCATGTTTCAATTCTTTCTTTATTGATACTGAGGCTGTCTGAAATGATTCGTCAATGAAGTTTAGAAGAGGTGATGTCTGATCAGTTTTAATCAGTGTTTCAAGAATCAGATAATCAGATACCTTGAAGAAGTTCTGGAGTTCTTATCTTTGCAGAAGAACTTCTCCATGCAGCAGATAGTTAAACTACGGGAATTTGCAAGTGCAGCATGTAGTGATAGCCAGCAACTTGGATGGCTTTAAAGGGTCTGTGTGGACAAATTCATCAATGACTATCAGTCTTCATGGCTATTTATTTTCATAGTTATATTCCATCTTTGTTTATGATAGAACCCAAGGCATCTCACATGGGGTTCACAGGCAGTCTGTCAACTAAGCACTGACCAGACCCAGACCTGCTTAGCTTCAAGGCCAAAGTATTGGCCATGTGTACTGTCAGACTAAAAGGTAAAGGTAAAGGACCCCTGGATGGTTAAGTCCAGTCAAAGGCAGCTATGGGGGTTGTGGCACTCATCTCGCTTTCAGGCCAAGGGAGCCAGTGTTTGTCCACAGACAGTTTTCTGGGTCATGTGGCCAGCAGGACTAAACCACTTCTGGTGCAACGGAACACTGTGACAGAATACAGAGCACACGGAAATGCCGTTTACCTTCCCGCTGCAGCAGTACCTATTTATCTACTTGCACTGGCGTGCTTTCAAACTGCTAGGTTGGCAGGAGCTGGGACAGAGCAATGGGAGCTCGCCCCGTCATGGGGATTCGAACCGCCGACCTTCTGATTGGTAAGCCCAAGAGGCTCAGTGGTTTAGACCACAGCGCCCCCCGTGTCCCATTTGTACTGTCAGATACAAGGCATCAGTTAAGGAGGTGCAAGGAAATAACCACTCGCTCCCCACTGGGTGACACCATCCTGGTTCCAGGCTCCAGATCAATGATCAATGCCTTTCCTCATGTTTTATTATGTGGACCATATTGGTGCAAGACTGCCAACCTGCAGATCACATCTCATTAGTATATTGATAACTTAGTCACAATTAGTCGATGGAAACCATCCTCCACATGGATCCACTGGCTTCATTAGTATCCAGTACAGCATGTACAGACTGCTCATGATCAGAGCATGTATAGCCTGCAAGTGTGGCCCAGAGGAGGAGGAGGAGGAGGACCATCAGATCTCTGTATAGGAACTGAACACAAGGCTGCCACTGATTCTAATCACAAGGCACATTGCAGTGTCGCAGGACTGCAGCAGTTCACAGCATGGAGAGCAGTTCCACTGAGTCTTATGAGAACGCTGACTGATTCCTCCCGATGCAGCTTTGTTGGCTGCATGCAGAAGAGAGCATGGATCATTCTCCTCCTGTTCCCAGTAAGCAGGGATGTAGGAAGTTGCCTTATATTGCCATGGCCATTGGTCCATCTGTATTGTCTACACAACCCCATTTTTCAGCTGGACACTGAGGTCTAGCTCTAAAGGTCTTCTGGTGGTCCCCTCACTGGGAGAGGTGAAGTTACAGGGAACCAGGCAGAGGGCCTTCTTGGTAGTGGCACCCACCCTGTGGAACGTGCTCCCATCAGATGTCAAGGAAATAAACAACTATCTGACTTTTAGAAGACATCTGAAAGCAACCCTGTATCTTCTTTATCTTTATATCTTTATTGTCATTGTACTGTATCAGGAAATTTTGAATGTTTGACATTTTAAAAATGTTTTTATATATGTTGGAAGTGGCCAAGAGTAGCTGGGGCAACCTAGCCAGATGGGCGGGGTATACATAACATTATTATTATTATTATTATTATTATTATTATTATTATTATTATTATTATTATTAAACTGTCAGCAGCTCTCTAGCATTTCAGACAAGTGATATCTCCAGCCCTATCTGGAGATTCCAGGGACTTAACCTGGGGTTTTCTGCAAGCTAGACCAATACTTTGGCCCTTCCCCAGGAATACCACAAATAAAAACATTTTGTTAAATAGAAGCTATTGGCACCCTTTCCAAAAACCATGTATTTGTGGGGAATTGCCAACTATGGTTATAGTTAATTACAATTAAATATGAAGGGAAAGCATTATGCCCTCTGGATCATTCATCGCCCATATGCATTATCCTGGTTGAATGTGATGCTGCAAGAGGCCAAAAACTAGCTTCCTCTCATTTTTGGAAACGATTTGATGCTTTGGACAGTGAGTGGTGCTGCTGTACATGAAATCAAATAACAGTGCATAGAAAAAAAAATGAAAGAGTGAAGGGAAAACCCATATTCACAAATGAATGTCCCTTTCCCCATGTTGGGCATGTGTTTGAAACTGGCAGTGGTGCATAAACAGCTTGCATATCAAGCAGGCAAAAGGTACTTTTCAAAACCCTGCTGGCAAGGAAAGCAGAAAGAAATTAGCATTTTTGTTTGCATACCTTCAAAGTCGTAAGTAATCCACTAGAGACTTCCTTATTCTCAGCATTTCTCATGTTAATCCATAATGGAGTCAAACTCTTAAACATCAGCTGGGAGATCTTAATTAAAACCACCAGCTTATAGTTTTATCTGGCAGCAAATGTATTGCAAAAAAAAAAAAGTTATAGCAATAGTAGTGTTTATCATTTCTAGTACTTTTTGTATTAAACTGTTTCCTTTCCTCTCCAGGCATATGTTACTTATTCTTTGGATTTGGACATTTTTCCTTTCCATGGACACTTTTAGGACCTCATATACCATCCAGTATCTCTCTCCCAGAACAGAATCCCCTGCATGCCAATCATAGAATTGTATTAAATTTATCAGTTGCTTCATCTTGCCCAGGACACCCCAAAGTGACTTAGAACCAAACAAATGGACAATAAACCTCAGATAGGTGCAGCAAAACCAAGAGGAAAGAGAAAACATTAAAAATATACCATCCACTTCTAAAAGGCCACAGATAGTTAAAAGCCAAAGGCCTGATTACAGAGGAAAGCTTTTGCCAGGCACCTAAAGATATACAGTGGTACCTCTACTTACGTTCACCTCCGGTTGCGTATCCTTTGGGATACATGCTTGGCAAACCCGGAAGTGTTTTTCCAGGCTTCGCCGTGCGCACATGCGCAGAAATGACAACTCCGAATACGCACACCTCGGGATCCGATCAGAGCTCCAGAACAGATCCCATGCGCAACCGGAGGTACCACTGTATAATGATGGTGCCAGGCGAGCCTCCCTAGGGAGAGCATTCCACAAATGGAGAGCCACTGCATAAAAGACCTGTCCTCTTGTTGCTGTTGAGATTCCATTCCACCTTAAGTTGCAGACATGGGGCTTTTGCATGTCACATGTCTGTTTACATGCCAGCACAGAGATTGCTGGGAACTTCCATTTGGGTATAGCTTTTGCTTGAGACTCTCTCTGAAGAGACAAAGGAGAGAGCCATGTTTTTCTCTGTCTTGATTTATGCTTAATAAATATGCTTGTAAATATGCTTTCACACAAGCCCCTCGTGCCACTTCTGTTGCGCAGTGTGTTCTGCTGAATATAGCATGCTCAGGCTCCAGATAAGAGTCTGGGTCGTTATTTAATGTCGCACCAGAGATCAGGGAATGGCCAGCAGGTCAGCTAGGAAGGCCTGATACAGCTGGGGGCTAGCCAGCTGCCCTCCCGACTCCCTCTGGATGTCAACAGTTGCCACCCTCTGGACCTCTTGTGGAAGGGGCACATGAAGAAGGGTAAAGGTATCCTGTTAAAAGGATCTGGGAGGCATGACTCCTGTCCAATGGCCAGACGGGGGCTAGGGCCATGCCACTGCTCCTATAGGGACCACTTGGGGAACACCCCAATTTGACGCAGGTCATAGGGTGCTCCCCCCCGCTGGCTTCACCCTTAGAAACACTCCCAGCGGAAGGGCGGGAGTGACATACGCAGTTTCTTACCACAATGCCAGTGGCCAAACCTTCACATCTGTAACCAATAAAGTTGCGGCCTTATTTGATCCCAAACCAATATGCCGTGTGTTGTCTAGTTGTTTGCACCTAGGGAACAGGGTGGTCATGGGACCTCGATACGCAAGTTTGAGTAAAGCAGGGGTGGGGAGACGCAGAAGAAAATGATCATTTTCAACAACAGCTGTGGATTTGAATAAAACGTGGATTGGGATACACAGAGAAAATGATGGTTTTGAACAGGGGTACGCAACCTAAGGCCCGGGGGCCAGATGCAGCCCAATCGCCTTCTCAATCCGGCCCGCGGACGGTGCGGGAATCAGCGTGTTTTTTACATGAGTAGAATGTGTGCTTTTATTTAAAATGCATCTCTGGGTTATTTGTGAGGCATAGGAAAATACGTTCATTCCCCCCCCCCAAAAAAAAAATAGTCCAGCCCACCACAAGGTCTGAGGGACGGTGGACCGGCCCACGGCTGAAAAAGGTTGCTGACCCCTAGTTTTGAACAACAGCAGACGTTTCAGTAAAGCAGGAATGGGAAAAACAGAGAGGGGGAAAGTGGTGATTTTAAATAATGGTGGAGATTTGGGTAGAGTGATATGGGTGGGGTGGGGAGGCAGTTTAAAACAAAGTTTGAGGACAGTGGGAAGGGAGTAGAGAAAATCTCTGTCGTGTTAGCTTTTTGGTGTTAAGTCAATTGCTGATGCCTCACTCACAACTGATTCTCTTTCAGTTCATTTCAGCCCCTTCAGGCTTCAACCCTATTCTTCCTTTCCTGAGAGTATGTCCAACCGAACTCAGTAAATGCTCTCTTTTTTGGACTTGCAGGAGGTATGGTGAAAGCTGCTGAGCTTTTCTAGAAAGTGCTCTAAGTGAATAGTAAATGTATTTTATTTTTTATTGCAAGTATCACTTGCAGACTATTAATCTCTATGTTCTGTATAATATGTAATAAAAATACATGGCAGTATATGTATTAATATAAAACAGCATGCAAAATACCATCTAAGATTAAATATATAATTAATTTCCTATGCTGGTGTTACAAAGATGTAAATAAATGTTGATGTTACATAACACACACACACACACACACACGAAGAATGAGTGGATGATTGGAAGGACAAATTATCCATCCATTTCTTAACTATTAAAACTTCTCCCAATATCTATTCAAACAATATTTTGGCCTTATAAGTGTGTATAATATAGTTTATATCCTGTCCTGGAATCTTTAATTGCTTCTTTATAAAATGTTAAACTAAAAATAATAATCTTGAAGCAATTTATAAAAAGTGTAAAATAGTTATTTTAAAATGCATATAAAATCAACAAAATTTAAAAACAATGATAAGTAATAAAATTATGAAAGCCGTAGATAAACCACAGATCGCTTCAATAGAGTTAAAATATCCCTCTCCTTGAGGTGGAAGGGTTAAACAAAATACATTTCTTAGGCACTGTAGAAACTGTGCTGCTTGAATGAACAGAATGAATCAGAACAAATATTTTATAGTTAAGTATAAAGAAATGGCCAGAGTTGACTGTTTAGCTGCTGACTCATCCAGGAATAAATTAAAGTTGGAGGAAATTGGTTACTGAAGAGACAAACCTTAATTGTTTTTCATTATAGGGTCTTGTGTAATGTTTTATTTGTTTATGGAGTTACATTTTATAAAGCCAGGCTTGGGGGGGAAAGTTGGCATAGTTTGAAAGGGTGACAAACAACCTTATAGAAAAGGGGATTAACTCATACAAATTTTATTCCCATTGAAAATGTGGAACAGCAAGAACTAGGTTCCCCCAAAAATCATTTTATTTTACTTTTTTAATGCCCATTGCTACTAAACTGTGGTTAAACTGTTTAACACTGGTGTTATAGTAGCTTAGCAACAATGAAGAGGATAGAGAAGCTACTGTGATCTTGGTGTCTGGTAAGGAGCACTCATTAGACAAGATCAAAAACCACAAACTAGTAAAAAATAACATTTCCCTTTCCTTCAAGCCCCAGACTTCTTCCTTTATCTTTCCCCTAGTTTTTCTTCCTTAACTTGAAGTGCAGTCCTGAGAGCCCAGACCACAGAGAAAAGGAAAAGGAAAAAGAAACAAAGAATGAGCTGCAACAAAGGATGAGAGGGAGGTTTGGTTCAGTTCATCTTTAAGGGGAAATCTATCAAATTTGCACTTTCTGAAACAACATGAGAACTGAAACACAGCCATTCTTTTACATTCACACTTATCCAAAATTTGCTGTGTAGTTCTCCAACCGACTGTGGCGGTTACCTTCACCTGCACAGAACCCCCAGATGTTTTACGGTCCGTTGGTACCTGCGCCCACCACGGTTAATTACACGCTGCCACCAACCAGTATGCCTGGTAATTATTTCACTCACTTCAGTCAAGGAGAATGTTAGAACAAACTGTGTTTATTGAAGTACAATACTTAAGGTTATGGTTTCCAAATGAACAGTTTTTCCTTTGCTTGTTCTCTTTTATATTAACAGCTCCTAACAGTTCCTAACCTCTCCCTAACACTCCCACTCTCTTCACAGCCCCCTCTTTCTCCTAATTCTCCACCACCCTCTCCAGCCTCCAAAACCCCAGCTCTCAACAACAACCCCTTCTCTCCCCTGGGGTGGGTTTATATCATCCTCTTAACTCCGCCCCCTAAGGTTGTTACTGGCTAATCCCTTTAACTCTTTCTATGCGGTCCCGCAGTTTGGCTGAACGCCACACCGACCAGTGATCAGATTAACAGTTCAGCACAAGAAGGACAGTCTAGGAAGATTGTGCTTCTTCTCTATCCACCCTCCCCATGTAGGTACAGTCGTACCTTGGATCTCGAACACCTTGGCTCCCGAACAAATCAGCTCCCGAACTATCGAAACCCGGAAGTGAATCTTCTGGTTTTCGAACGTTCTTTTGGAAGCCGAATGTCCGATGGGGCTTCTGTGGCATCAGATCAGCTGCAGGAACTTCCTGCAGCCGATCAGAAGCCGTGCTTGCGTTTCCGACCGTTTTGGAAGTCGAATGGACTTCCGGAACGGATTCCGTTCGACTTCCAAGGTATATCAATCTGCCTACACTGCAAGCTTAGCTGCATCCCAACACTTTTAACATAGGATTGTGTTGTTAATTACGACTAAGGTTAAATGGATTGTGGACAATTTATTGTCACACTGTTTCTATCCGGGAGACCTAATAACATAAATAGTAGCAGTAGGAATCAGTTTTCTTTCTTTCTTTCTTTCTTTCTTTCTTTCTTTCTTTCTTTCTTTCTTTCTCAGTGTCAAGGGATATATTTAAATAAAATATCAATTTCAAATAGCAGTCTCTGGGTTTTTTTTATTATTATTACATTACTAGGTTGTTTTCCATATCTTTTTCTGTAATTTCAATGTACTTTACTCTTGTTGAAAATTAGGCTATTACTTCTAAAGAGATTTCCATTATGCTTGTCTTCAGAGGATCCTGAAATGTAAGGAATGAGATACTGCCAAGATAAGAGCAGAATCAACAGCTAAATTCTTCTCCAAGTAAAGCAAAAGTTTACATAATTTATACATTCACACTATTTTTGGCATATAAGTTATTATGGCTTTTCCACCACTGCTAGGATTTCATACCTTTATTTATTTTTTAATGTCAGCATTCCATATCGTTGTAAAATATACAATGCAATATAATTGCCTGTGAAGGTCACAGCAGCATTTCAATAACGCCATGAAGAGAATGTTGCCCTGGGATCAGATAAAACAATAACACACATTTGGAAAAGGAAAGTATCTCAAGGTGAATTAAGGTTAAAAGAAAACGAATTCATATTGTAGCTATTGTATCCCTCTTATAGTGCAAGATACAGGCTGTTGTTGTTGGGTGGTGTTGTTGTTGCTGCTGCTGCTGTTTCGCAAGTCTACAAGATGCAGTGTTGTTGCATAATATTTTGCTGTTTTTTATTTAATAATAAAAAGTACTTGAAATTCCATATTGTCTCCATTGCTATCCTTGTACTGAAGTTCAAACAAGTCATTTTCTTTGCTTTTGGACTAGTGGTACCTTAGAATCAAAGAATCTTAGAGTTGGAAGGAACCCCAAGGGTCTAGTCCAACCACCTGCAATGCAGGAATCTCAGCTAAAGCATCCATGACAGATGGCTACTCCCTTCAATATACCTATATTTCAAATTTATTAAAAGAAAGAAAGAAAGAAAGAAAGAAAGAAAAAGAAAAGCAGGTGCCATAACTTTCCAACAATTTGACTTTACCCTGAAGTCTTTCCTTGTCTTCTTTTCATATAGATTTTTTTCCCAAATATTTTTACAAATCAAAAAATTAAATTATTTCATGAGTTGACTTGGCTCCCTCGCCTCCCCAGTGTTTTTTACTCAAACCTTTTCTACTTTATACATCTTTATTTATTACAAAAGGTTTCTCTCTTACAATTACTTTGTCATTTTTCTTCCACTACTTTTATCTCGAATCCTGCCCACGATTTCATTTGACTGTAATATCACTTTTTTATTGCCTTCTGAGACCGATGGATGCCAACAACAAGTAATAAGGCCATGGGATTCATGGCAGCCCCAAAGTTCCAAGCCAGTCCAGATAAGGGGACCTCAGCATATATGTTAACAGTCCCCCCCCCCACAAAAAAAAACCAAACCACCTAGCAAAATGAGGGTCTTCAACATAACCACTTCCACATGTTCAGGCAGGAAGACTGTTGAGCAGCAGGGTGGATATACGTGAGTTCATATGCACACATGTTTCCCCTCCCTTCAGAAAGTCGCCTGGGAATTCTCATATTCTGTTACCCTATATCTTCATATCTTCAGTCTGTACCCTTTCTGGAGCAAGTGTGGGCAGTAATATGTGGACTCCTAGAATGGGATCGTCTGATCTGCCTGCTAAGCTTCACCGTATCCCTCCCCTCCCCTATTTGCATAACACCATCTTGGTCGTGCTGAGCATGAGCAAAGCACCATAGGCTATTATGCATATGACATAGGCTTCCTTGTACTCTGTTTATCTTGATGCTCCCTAGCCTTAATTGCTTTCTTATTGCAGCAAAACGTTGCCTTGCAGCTTGGCAAAATTTCTCATCAGTTCTGACCTTCACAGCAGCCCAGTTCTCTCCTTTCAGTATTAGCCGTTTTAGCTTGTATAAGTAGAAAATTGCTGTAGGGTCCAGTTTACTTAGGAATATATCTATTGACAAACACACAAGCAAAGTCTTTTATCAGCAGTGATCCTTTTATTGTGAAATGGTGTTATGCAGCTGCAGGGACTGGTGTTTTAGTGACCCCTTTCATCACATCTTAAAAACCATTTTATATCCCTCCCTCCCCATTAGCAAATAGTAGTAAAGGTAATGCGTGTTGACATTTCCAAGTCTTCATCTTACCTAATAAGACAGAAAGCGGTAGTGTTCTCTCTCTCTCTCTCTCTCTCTCTCTCTCTCTGTGTGTGTGTGTGTGTGTGTGTGTGTGTGTGTGTGTGAGAGAGAGAGAGAGAGAGAGAGAGAGAGAAGACATATCAGACCCTTGGGGCTTTTTTTCTAATTGATAGCAAAACTCTCAACACAATCAAAATAAAATATTTAACATCAAATTCCTGGATTCTAATCTACCCTGAACAGCTTCTAAGCCAATTGCATGATCATCAGATGCAGCACAACCCTGTAAAAAAGGTATCTGTGAACTTAGTACACATCTATTAACAAAGCAATGAGAAGCTTTGACTGCATATAGAGCCACCTTAGAATTCTTAAAATCCACAGAAAATGTCAATGTAGTATTCCCCCGCCCCCAACCCAGCTCAAAAAAGGTGTCTGTCTCTTTGTGGCATTTATATTTTGCACATCAGGAGTGGGGAGTCTCAGGCCTAGTGGCTGAATGTGGCCTCATGACCTTTCTGTCTGGCCCTCTGGAATCTCTCCAGGCCACATCCCTCAGCAGAACTGCTTTGAACCCCCTTGTTTCTTCATGGCTGGAATGTGTCTTTGAACTCTGCCCTTGTTTCTTGCTTGCCTCAGGGGCGCTGCAGGGGTGCCACAACTACGACGCAGAACAGAAGGCGAGATGCATGTGTGTGCTGGATTTTGGTGTTGCACAGCGTGCCACTGCTACAATCCTGCCTCAAACAGACTTTGGTAGTGACTAGCTATGGTCAAAGGGACATTTACAATTGAGGCTGGCCTACAGATTGAGGTTGAATACTGACAAGACAGAAGTACTGTTTTTGGGGAACAGGGGGCGGGCTGGTGTGGAGGACTCCCTGGTCCTGAATGGGGTAACTGTGCCCCTGAAGGACCAGGTGTGCAGCCTCGGAGTGTGCATTTTGGACTCACAGCTGTCCATGGAGGTGCAGGTTAATTCTGTCTCCAGGGCAGCTGTCTACCAGCTCCATCTGGTATGCCAGCTGAGACCTTACCTGCCCACAGACTGTCTCGCCAGAGTGGTACATGCTCTGGTTATCTCCTGCTTGGATTACTGCAATGCGCTCTATGTGTATACCTGAAGGAGTGTCTCCACCCCCATCATTCATCCTGGACACTTAGGTCCAGCACTGAGGGCCTTCTGGCGGTTCCCTCACTGCGAGAAGTGAGGTTACAGGGAACCAGGCAGAGGGCCTTCTTGATGGTGGCACCCACTCTGTGGAATGCCCTCCCATTAGTTGTCAAGGAAATAAACAACTATCTGACTTTTAGAAGACATCTGAAGGCAGCCCTGTTTAGAGAAGTTTTTAATGTTTGGTTCTATTTTTCATATTCTGTTGGGAGCCGCCCAGAGTGGCTGGGGAAACCCAGGCAGGTGGACGGGGTATAAATAATAAATTACTACTACTACTACTACTACTACTACTACTACTACTACTAGGGCAAATGGAGCACTGTCCCACCAACCTCGGTCTGCCCTTATCCAGCCCCCAGCTTCCTGCCTTCTTCAAACCAGTAAGGGGATTGCTCTGCATGCCATTGGCTCTGGCTCTACTTACTGTTGGTCCTCCTGCTTTGCACCCTACCAGCCCCAATCCGTAGCAGCCATCATTTGGAACATATAATTCGCCATTATCCAAGTTTGGTGTCCTAGAGAGTCCAAGAATGATGTGTGTGTGAGAGAAAGGATGTGAGACAGTTCTGTCTCGTGAGTTTTCCTTTGGGGTGTGTGGGCAACATTTGAATAGCATCAAAGTGAAACATATGCATTAGTAACTTTGCCTCAGTAGACAGCTAAAAGGTTTGTGAAAATAACAGGGGCTAATCTGATTTCTAAAAAGCTTCCTCTCAGTAGGTATTGGGAGTTTCCTGCTCTCCCTATCCAAACTGAATTTAGAAAAATGGCTTTCATTGTGCTACAGATTACATTTCCTTTCCAAATGAAATCTTGTGGAAAAGGATTTGATTTACTAGGTGAAGGATGGGATGTCATTTGTAATTCTTACAGTCCTACTGGCAGTTTTATAGGCAATAATAATTGAAACTGTAGATAGTCTTATGCTGATGTTGTAAAGCTGGACAAAGCAATGCAGATGAGGAAATAACATATCTCACGGCACTTGATCTAATCTTTGGAAGCTTGATGTAAATAAATATAGCAGCCACGTTAACCATACTAGTGTAACTTGGTTATACAAGATAACTTGATTTGTTCCACAGATTACCTGTTGGACATCCAATGCATGGGTGGCAATGGCTTGAACTGTACATTGAAAGAATTTGTGCTGTACTGTGTTCTCCAAAACTGAAATATCTGGTATAGCATTAAGCAACTTCTCTCCATACTGAACTTCCTCTTGTTTGAAAAATGTACCATCTACACCCCAAACTACTGTCATACACCATAACAGCCTTTCCTTGCTGCTGTTTTTCTTTCCACTTTAACCAATGTATAGATATATGGAATTTGCTTTGACTTTTTGTTTGTAATCATATGAAGCCAGTTGCTAGTTTTGCATTTCAGTTGGAGAACACTGCATCTTGGACTACTCTAAGACTGATGTTTTGCCACTGTTTCATAGTAGGAGTTGTGCCACAGAAAAACTCAGTGATTCTTTGCAGAGGAGGAAAGGTTCTACATCCATTTCCCACGACCTTGGCCACTACTGTACATGAGTAGACAATATTCCCATTGGTTTTTCTGTTTCCAATGTGAAGTAAGAAAAAGAGAAGTGTCAAAACAGTGACATGTCTTCCTGGATTATCAGAGTTTGTGCCATTGATACAGTTTCTAAGGACTTTCTGAATCTGACACTTCACTATAATTACCAGATATCTCCTGCATCTGCCCCTGTGCCTACTGCTTTTACCTTATCTTCTTTCTGCTTTCTATCACACATTCGAAACAAAGGTGAGAAGATAGGGTTGGGACTCACAAAGTTAAGAATCACTGATGTAAGATACATTGATTTCAACAAATCAATGCATAATGATGAAACATTCACCATTTTCCAATGATCATCTACTGAGGCATCAAGTGATTCAGAGGTGAGTACACGCGTTTATGAGGAAAGACAGAATCCAATCTACTGTTGTAAAATTCAATGTGGAGTTGCTGACATGCTCAATACAACATAAAACACCTTCACTCACTCATATAAAAAAGATAATGAAACAAAGAGGGAACAAAATACAATACCAATCTCTTATACTGAAAGTAATTGTAGAGTTCATTTCCACCACAGTTAAAGAAATAGTCTAGCTAATCAGCTCATGGGCCCTGTGTGGATGTTCATCCCTTATGAGGTGTGACTTTGGAGGAAAAGTAGTCTTTCTATGACCTCATTAAATATGTGGTGAATTCATAATGGAATCACTTTAAGGTAAGGTAGTAAGTCAAATATACGTCAAAACGTTCAAATATAATGAAGTGTTCTTGAAAATATATTGAATCCTGGGGAAATTATGGAATCTGGGCTGCACTGGGATTTGGTGAGCTCCACTTGGCCTCTTGTTTGTGAGACAACACAGCTCAATTTCTCCTTTTCATAATTTAGCAAGAAAACCGTGGATTATCTAAATCAGTACCTGTACCTGGAAGCAGTAATAGCAGGAATGAGAGCTAAGAAATTGACAGATGTGCTCTTAGTAAACAAATATTGGTACTTGAAACTTCACATTAAGGCTATTGTAATGTGCTTTGCATTGGACTTCCCTTGAGGGTGGGCCAGAGATTGCTGCTAGTGCAGAGGACTATCACCAGATTTTTTACCTGTGCGCATAGTCACAATACAGTAGTACTTAATAGTGGTTATGTACTTAATTCGTTCCGGAGGTCTGTTCTTAACCTGAAAACGTTCTTAACCTGAAGCACCACTTTAGCTAATGGGACCTCCCCCTGCTGCTGTGCCGCCGCTGTGCGATTTCTGTTCTCATCCTGAAGCAAAGTTCTTAACCCGAGGTAATATTTCTGGGTTAGCAGAGTCTGTAACCTGAAGTGTATGTAACCTGAAGCGTATGTAACCCGAGGTACCACTGTATACTTGTTCTGCAGAATCTGTAATGGCTGCCCAAATCAGACAGAATGTCTTCCACCAAACCCATCTATCCAGTCTTTAAGTAGAGGCAATGAGACTGTCCTTGTGGTCCATGCAAGAAACGAGCATAGGTCGTCCCCCACACCATGGCAGCTCCAAAACTGGAACCATTTCTCCACTGAGGTGCATCTTGCCTCAGCACTATATTTCATTTAGGTTTATTTTGTATGTAGCTTGTACTGATGTTTTAGTTGGTTTTATAAATATGTATTGCTCTGTATTAATAGGTTGCACATTGCCCTGTGATCATATGGTGAATCTAAATAAGTAAATAATGTAGCCTACTGGACCCAATTGAAAGTGTAACTGCTGACTTTTAGAGCCCTGCATGACCTTAAATTCAGTTATTTGTTGAAGCACCTCCATTCATATCAACTGATCTGGATCCTGGAATTACTGTGTGTGTGAGAGAGGAGGCTTTTCACCCCACTGAAATTCTCTCCACCTGGAAATGGACGATTTTGCTGGGATTCCATCATCGAGTTAAATACATTTCTGTTCTTTCTGGACCTGAAACAAATTGATAGATCAGTTTGGTTTTTCTGTAATTTTTTTAAAATTAATTATTCGTTTCAAGTATTGCATTTTATTTGGCAAATAAATAAATAAATAAAATACCGTTAGTTGATCAGAAGGACACATTCGACCTCCACTCTCACAGCTCAGGTTTTGGAAAGACTTACTTCAGGACAGCAATCATAAATGATCCTCATATAACATTTGTATGACATTTTACAATTTTAGCTTTGAGGTATTTTCTCCCAAAAGGTATGCAATGTTAAGTATTTGTAGCATCACTGTATTGTTCACTTGTCTCTCTCATTGTATTCTTTTGTCCCCTTTTCTTGTTCTGCTTGTCCTTTTTTGAGATTTTCAACTGCTTTCTCTACTTATGTAACAAAACAAAATAAAAATAATAATACTTGATGGGAAGTTGACCTGGGAGAACAGGAGGATCTGACAAAGATGTTCCATAATTCCCTATTCAGAAACTCCTCCACCAGATTAGTTTCTGTATCTTAAACACTTAAACACTGAAATTTTTTGAAGGAGGGAGTAGGTGGTATTTAAGATTTTGAACATTGGCATTGTTTAACAACATGAACAGCCAATTTGGTGTGCGATGCACGCTATCATAGTTAGCAGCTGTTGTGTAAGTGGCAGAAATTAAACAAGTGGGTGAGTGTAAATTATCCAGTCACATCAAGAAAGGAGGTCAGGGTTGAGGTTAATAAAATGAAGAAATGTATGAAGCTTGCATCCAAAATTAAACTTGCTAATTACCAGGCTACCCGAGCATTTCCTACCACAATAATTAAGAAAATTTAATAGGGAACAAATTTCCCAGGGTGAATGTGTGATTGTTCCTGCTGACATAAACATTAATGGAAGTGACAACCCTACTGGACTACGTCCCGGTTTCGTGGCCAATGTGCCAATGTGCCAACCACATGCTTTTTGGCTCAAGTGACATAGCAGGATGCACGGTGCGGCTAGCATCTGAACTGTGCCAAAACAGATTGCACACTTGCCACAACCTCTTTCTGGCTATGCAATCTACCTTGAGGTTGTTAGCTCTCTGTGCATCCTGGCACCTGCTGCCCCCATGACCCCCTTGGGAGTCAGATGGGAAGAAACTTAAAGGACCATCTTTGCCATTAGAATTAAACCCACAATAGAACAATCCAGTCGGTTGCTAACTGCCATCCTCTACTGAATCCAGCAGAACTCTACAAAAGCTTTGCTAAAAGGCCCAAAGCAGGGAGGAAATAAAGTAGGGTATTCAGAATCCCTATGGATTAAACCACACTAACTGTACAATGCATGCAGTTGGATTTAGCAACAAAAAATGTATTCTGCAAAACAGTATTGCAGTCGCTTGAAATACACAAGAAAGGTTTGTTCTAACTGCTGATTTGCTCTAATAAAGCCAAGCAGCTTTTCTTATGGGTAGCTGAGGATCTCTATTTGGCATCCGTAGTTGAGTTGGGCACCAGCAGCTTAATATTTTTACCCTCCTGGCAAACAAGTACCGGTAGCATAGATTTTGTCATGGAGACTTACTGGCTAACCCCAGCACAGGGGTAAACTGACCATTACCCAGTGCTTTGTTTTCTGGGAGGACGCAAGTGTAGGCATACCCGTTAACATTTTGTGAATCTTTGTACTTTTGTCCATTTACTGTATTTATTTTCCCCGATTTGAACTTTTGTTGTTGTTGTTTAGTCGTTTAGTTGTGTCCGACTCTTCGTGACCCCATGGACCAGAGCACGCCAGGCACTCCTGTCTTCCACTGCCTACCGCAGTTTGGTCAGACTCATGTTGGTAGCTTCGAGAACACTGTCCAACCATCTTGTCCTCTGTCGTCCCCTTCTCCTTGTGCCCTCAATCTTTCCCAACATCAGGGTCTTTTCCAGGGAGTCTTCTCTTCTCATGAGGTGACCAAAGTATTGGAGTCTCAGCTTCAGGATCTGTCCTTCCAGTGAGCACTCAGGGCTGATTACCTTCAGAATGGATAGGTTTGATCTTCTTGCAGTCCATGGGACTCTCAAGAGTCTCCTCCAGCACCATAATTCAAAAGCATCAATTCTTCTGTGATCAGCCTTCTTATGGCTCAGCTCTCACGTCCATACATCACTACTGGGAAAACCATAGCTTTAACTATACGGACCTTTGTTGGCAAGGTGATGTCTCTGCTTTTTATTTGAACTATAAAATGGTGATTTTCTTGAGTCAAAATGAGAGTACCCCTAAACATTTTTTAATAGAAAAAAAGCACTGTCATTACCTGTGAAGGGAATACAGTGACCTGACCAGCTTCAGGATTTCAGCAGTGGTGATGAGGAAAGAACCTTTACTAGGACAGACAAAAAACTTGGAGGCATAATAGGGTATTGGGAGTTAACACAAGGTCAAACTTAATTTTAGATGTTTTCTGTCATGGACAGGTTGTCTTTGGGACGTTTCTCCTCTTTCTGCTTTGATATTTTGCATCTGGAAGTGGCTAACACCATTATCATTGGAGACTCACTTCTGAAGGATGCCATTGTACCATGGAAGGCTACTTTCTAAAGGGTCTGCATCTTGATGTGTCTTGCACAGCAATTATGAAATGTTGTTTCCTCTTAGCATGACTTTAACTTTTGTTACTGTGGTGATGTACAGATGGCCATCAGATGAAGCAAAAGTGGTGGCAGCTGGCATGCTGATGGCAGAAAAGCCTGATTCCAAATATGACCACTTGTGATAGAATTATTTGGATTATTATGCATTTACTGTGCAAAGTGATGGCAAGGAGGGAAAACAAGCTATTTTGCCACCTTGAACTTAATAGCATGATTAACATGAAGTGTCTTCATCTGCAGCAAAACTTTTCACTTACTATGACCAATTTCTGTTTTGCCTCTCGTAAAAAGTTTGCAAGTCTGGTTTCCTTGGCAAAAGGAGAAAGAACAGGTGAATAATGCTATCTTCTCAACTTGGCTGCCATTTTAAATGCCTTGATAGGACATTGGTGGCTGGTGCATCCATTGAAGTTTAGATGAAATAAAAACTTGCAACAAGTGAAAGTGAATACACTTGCTTTAGTTAGGATTATAGTTATACAAACTATACTGCAGTTGCTCACAAGAGTTACACACAAAGTAATTGGTTTAACACATGAATGCATAAAAATGTGTCTGTTTGCAATAGTAACATACATAATGCATTAAGTGAGGGGAAACTGCTTTGCACAAATGGGTACATTAGGCAAACTTGCATACAAACACACACATTTGCACTAAAATGCTGAAAATTTTTCATGAGAACTTTTTATATCACAAACTGATGTGGAAATGTAAAGAACAAAATGTAAGATTGGAAAAATGGGAACCTAAGAGAAACCAAAATTGGCAGATTTGCCCATGCCTAAAACTAAGTGATGTTTTTGTTTTAAGTTTTTCATCTATCTTCACTTGAACTGAAACACAACTCCCTCCCTCCCTCTTCTCCTACGCAAATTATAAAACATGGATATACTTGCCAAGAATAGAGCAATGTAAACTGATCTCTTTCAAGGAGATCCTATAACATGCTGACTGCATTGTGTCCTGTGAACTGGGTCAATTGAACTTTAGTCTTCATCGTTTATAAATCTTCATAGTTATCCCAGAGAGCTAAAAAAGAAGAAGTGCGGGGCCAGGCTCAAGCAATGATATTAAATACCGATTGTAAGGTTAAATGTACAATGAATATGACTACCCTTGTGAGAGAGGGGGACATATGTGGCTTGCCATGGTGAGAGGGGGGAAGTATGAAAATTTAACCGATATGTTATGTGCTTAAAAAATTGTTAAAACCAATACAATTTTTTTTTGGGGGGGGGGGAGAAGAAGAAGTGCTTTCAGCTGCATCTTCTGCCTACCTGAAGCTGAGATGGAAGCTTTGTGAAGGCTGGACTGGGATCTCCCACCCCTTCAGATGCCACCTGAGAGGGCAGCAAGTTAGCTTAAGGGCTGCAGGGCAGACTACATGGCACACCTTTCTAGCCCCTCAGAATTTGCTGCTTGAGACAGCTGCTTCACTCTGCCTCATGGCATGGCTGCTCCTGTGGCAACCTATACCTTCTACACAACTGTCAAAGATGCAGGAGCCCTGTCCTCTTCTGCATCTGACCACTCCATGTCCACCACCAACAGGGTTTAGGATAATCCACAAACCATAGCAGACCACACATATACAGCCTTGTAGGAAAGGATGCAAATCTTGCTACTTTGCCCGCTGCCTTCATGATAGTGATCAGAGTTGGAACGCTTCCCCCTACAACTGTACACCTGTCATGTTTTTTTAAGTCTTCTTCAGATATCTGAAGAAGTGTGCATGCACACGAAAGCGCATACCATGAACAAACTTAGTTGGTCTCTAAGGTGATACTGGAAGGAATTTTTTTTTTTTTTTTTTTTTTTTTTTTGTTTTGACTATGGCAGACCAACACAGCTACCTACCTGTAACTGGAAATATTAATGTTGTGAGGAAATATTAAGATTAGCAGGTGGAACAAAAGCATGTGGAAATCCTCTCATTTCTTCTTTATTCCATTTCTGAGTATCCCAACCTTTTTTTCCTGGATTCTACTACAGAGATACTTTGATTTAATCATTCACATTAGCTCGACTAATTATAATTTTCAGTCCCTGACAACCCCAGGCCTCTGTCTAGAATTACCTTGAAGTGTTATTTGTTCAAAGCTTTTAGTATTCACGTGATGCTGCTTCATTTCTGCCAAAACCCTGAGATTTAATAGCTATAATGCTTTTTATCTGACTTCCACTTTCTTTCAATAAAGAAACTGAAGTAGCGTATACTTTGAGATGCATAAACCTATCCTAATGGATAACATCTGAATGGCAGAGCTCTAGACCTTATCAAAACTGGGGACTGTGTGATAAAAAGCCCATTGGACATATTAGTCTGTCAAATATTTGGTTTGATGTCAAAATATAGCTTGACTCAACTAATTATTGTCAGCAAGATTTTGGCCATTAAAATGCCAGGTTATTGAATTTTATATTAATTGCAAAATAACATAAAGGCCTTTAATATTCACAGGGAGCAAAGATACAAATAGCTACCTTCCACAGAAAGACTGGCACCATGGAAGCAATTTAATACAATCAGACTTAGCTGCAGGAAGCCTCTTCTATGTGAAACGTGAAACTGAACAGAGGCCCTAAAATGACTCACAGAACATTTGGTTTGCTCCAGATCCAGGGCTTTTTCCACAATCTGTTTGTCCAGTGCCTACTTGTGTATTCATATCTCATAATCCAACATCACAAAGTCTTGTAAGAACCACCCATCCCTAAAACACACAGAGCCTTAGAAAACATCCTTTGGCATTTGAGATCCAGAGCTGGGTAAGCCATCAGACTTCTTGCACAACACGATAAGACAGAAGGGGACATTTCATTAAAGATTTCATGCTGGTGAACCACAACAGAACATAGTGCCATTCAGTATCACTCCAAGCAATAAAATATATTGGAGCTATAGTACACTTCACTTAACCATATGAACAGCTGTCTGACTCTGCCCTAAATTACATACAGTTGTTTAAATTGAACACACCAGCAGCTAAGGAATGAGTCTGTTCTTTGTTTACAGCTGCTATTCTTTTTTGGGGGGGCGGGGAGGGGATGAGTTTACCCTAGCATGTTTAGGAGGAGAGGATAAATCCATCTATGCATCCTAACCTCAGAACAGAACTCATGTACATACAATCCTTGCATTTCTAGGAAGGCATGCAAAAGAGGAGAGCAACTGCCAGTTACTGTTGACAGTACAGAGTAAGGTGCACTTGACTTATTAAAAGGCAGCTTCAGAATCCAAAGCACTCTGATTTAGGAGTAGGTCTAATTGTCTTGTTTTTCCTCCATCGATTTTATTAAAGTTTGAAAAAAGATATGCTCAATACCCAATATATCAAATATCCAATATCTTTTTAGAAAATCAAAAATAAGGTAAAAGGTAAAGGACCCCTGGATGATTAAGTCCAGTCAAAGGTGACTATGGGGTTACGGCGCTTTCAGGCTGAGGGAGCCGGCATGTCCACAGACATTTTTCTGGGTCATGTGGCCAGCATGACTAAACCGCTACTGCTGCATGGAGGACCATGAAGAGTGCCAGAGCACACGGAAACGCTGTTTACCTTCCCACCACAGCGGTACCTATTTATCTACTTGCACTGGCATGCTTTCGAACTGCTGGGTTGGCAGGAGTTGGGACAGAGCAACAGGAGCTCACCCCATCGTGGGGATTCGAACCACCGACGTTCCGATCAGCAAGCCCAAGAGGCTCAGAGGTTTAGACCACAGCACCACCCGCGTCCTAATAAACCAATAAAACTAAACTATAAACTAATAAACCAACTAAACAAATTTGTATAAAAATACAAACCAAAAAAGGAAGAGAAAAAAGGGACACCCCCCCCCCAAAAAAAAGGACAAGAAAAAACCACTTTGAATCTTCTGGTTCTTGGTCTGTACAGGAGTAAGTCTAATTAAGCTTAGTTGGACTTACCTCAGTGAACCATCAATGAAGCATTTCACCAAAATTCCCAAGTTACTGTAACTAGTTAACAAGACAGAGCTGGTAAGAAACACTTCTAACCATAGAGGACACTTGGACCTCTAGTTGCAGAGATATTGCCAGGAGTACCTCCAAGCCTCCCACCTGCTCCTCTAGAAGGAGTGCAACCCCATCCAGAATGGGTAGCTTGGCTATTTCATGAAGAAAAGAACCATCCGCCCAAAGAGCCTCCATTTTCCCAGGATGCAAGCATTGTTTATTGGCCCTCAACCAGTTCTGCATTCAGACACCATTGCAGAGCTTTTACAACCTCTCCTGGTTGAGATGTTATGGAGAAATGGAGCTTCATGTCATCAGTGTACTGATTCAGAAGATACATAGAATCACAGAGTTGGAAGGGACCCTGAGGATCATCTAGTCCAACTCCTTGCAATGCAGCTGCCCCTTAGAGGGATTGGACTGGCAACCATGGCATTATCAGTTCCTTGCTCTAACCAACTGAGCTATCCAGTACTGAACATGCTAGTCATTTATTTCCTTTAGGAAAAAATAGTTATTCTGTTTTCATGTATAAGCTACCTTAAGAATCCAAAGGGCTACTTTAGGTATGGACAAGGCTTTGGAGTACCATACCCATACTCATGACATTGAAAATTGGTTTCTCTGAACATCTTATTTTTATTTGTCTTTAATTTATTCATTTAGGAGTATTTACACCCTACCTGCTAACCAAAGTTCTCGAGCTGCCTTGCATTATATTGGCCTTTATTAGCATAAGTTTAAACAATAAAATCATAGCATCATACAAAATCATCCAAATACATTAATAATCCAAACACGTACAATATATAAAAGACTAGATAGCCACCCCTGAGTAAATCAGGCAGCTTTAGATTTAGCTTTAAAAATCTCAGCTGAAACAATCTTGCATTAGATAGCATCATTCTTCCATGTGTAATCTTCTTTTAAATCTCGCCTCAATTTTAGAAGGGGTTTGCAATGGCTGTGTGGAAGAAGAGTTTGGAAAAGAGTTTGGATTTGATATCCCGCTTTATCACTACCCGAAGGAGTCTCAAAGCGGCTAACATTCTCCTTTCCCTTCCTCCCCCACAACAAACACTCTGTGAGGTGAGTGAGGCTGAGAGACTTCAAGAAGTGTGACTAGCCCAAGGTCACCCAGCAGCTGCATGTGGAAGAGCGGGGAAGCGAACCCGGTTCCCCAGATTACAAGACTACTGCTCTTAACCACTACACCACACTGGCTCTCAGTGTGTGCAGAGAGTGTGCAGGGGTACTACTTGGGGTATGCTAACTCCTAAAGGACCTTGGGCATGTGGAAATAGTTTGAATTTAGCCCATATATCTAAGAAACTGTTGGCAATGTGTAGACTATGTAAATAAGCATTATTTTAGTCCCCTTCATCATTTTTAATAAACCAGCCTGAAAAAATCAGATAGATCTCTCAGTGTAAACCTTGCAAAATGATTTAAGGTCAACAAAAAATGAAATATGGAACATGGTGAAATGTCATTGTGCTGTAAGAAAAGTTGTAGATTACCCAAGTAAAATGAAATGTCTTTTAAAAATGAGGGAAGTAGTTGAGATTAGCAATCAGCTTTGTAAGTAAAAGTGATTAAGAAAAAAAAATAAAATAAAATCCCAACGCTGATATTAATCAAAATTAAATATATTCAGTTTAGCAAAGAGAAGAGAGTAAAGTTATTAATCTCAAATTTGTTTTTAATCTTTGCTATATTTATTTTCTGATAGAATCATAGTTTAATTTACTTTCATTGGTATATCAGTTTAGACACACTTTCTGAATAATGATTGGGGGTCACACCACTGCTTCCCCCTCTCCTTTATATGAAAGATGGAATTAGACCATTAATTTTCAAATTCGCTTCTTAATCCAATTAATCTAATATTAAACAAGTATGAGTTGTTGAGCTGTCTGTTTCTCTACATTTCATTAGAATTATTTTTGTGTAAATGTTTATATTTGCTGGGGGTTTTTTTATGTTTCTATTCCAGAGAGGTTAATGCTTTGGAATCTAAGTAATAAATTGCCATAATCCTATCAGAGTGCATATTAGAGGTTTGCCGCTCCCTACCGCCCTGCACTGAAATGAAAACTCACACACAAGAAAGTTGAGTAAATGACCAAAACTTTTATTAACAAAGCAAAATGATATACAGAAGAGAATGGAATACCCATAGGTTGGATTTTGGCACAGAACAGGGGAATGCCAAAATCTTTGCTGTCCATGTTTTGGCAACAGCACCCTAGTTCTAACCCAGACACCATATTTAAGGAAAGGCTTTCATCGCAACCCTCCACAAAGGTGAGCTTGCCTGTTTGCCCACCCTGCACCTGCTGCCCAGCGTTCATCAGTGTGCCCTCTGATCCCAAGACTATCGGACCAAGCAAACCACAAGAACTGGGTGGCAATGCAAGGTGGGTGGTCAGAAAGCCTTCCCAAGAGTTACCTCAGGGTGCTTAACTTAATTGTTTGCCAGCTCACCCAAAATTCAAAGTTGCAACAGGTGGGCATCCAATTTACACATCCCAGATCAGAACAGTACAATGCAGGCAAAACAATAACAATAACAATACATCACAAAGACCAATCATGGATGTCCCCCAAATGGTTAGTCAATCTCGGGTGGCATCTGGCTGATCCTACGCTGCCACAGGAGGAAGCTAGAAACTCTTTTTATGGAATACAGCTGCCCGTCTTCCATTGGCCACTGAGGATACCTTTCCCATCCACAACTCAGGGCATTTTGTTGACATCACAGTTTGACTCAAAGAGGGGTGAAATCAATCACCCCAAACCACCCTGATTTGCCTTACTATTGAGGCCCAGCACAGAGCCACTGCAAACTTCTAATATTTACTGTTCAGACCATTCAAACAGCGCATGTAGATGAGATGATGACAATGGAACAATGACTACCATGGCAAATACTTTCAGCAAATAATCTCGAGCAACAATCAACATTCATATTGTCAGCCTCAAGCATCTGTCAAGAATGTGTGCAAGAAATGCAAATCCGTGCAATTAAAACAATGGCTATGCATTCTAAAGAGCCAGTTAAACTTTTAATGCATGTTTGTTTTTGTCTGTGATTTTATGAGTCTGTGACAGTGCTAACTATGCTAGCAGCCCTGTGTAGGTGTAAGAAGCCCAGGGCTAACAATGGAGTGTCACAACAAAAATAGATTCACTGTAGATTAGGAGTCTTTAGGGATGCTTGAGGGATTTTTTGTTTGTGTGTGAATTTTGATGCAAACTGACTTGATCTGCAAATTCTAAAGTTAGGGCTTGTCCACACTTTTGCTTGTCCTGTGCCTAGAAACATAGGTCTGAGCAGTTTTCTATTTGCCCCACCCCTTTCCCAGGGAAAAGGGAATTGAATTGGAGGAAGTTTCAATCTGTGCAAAACACAACTGATGTTTGCTCCAACCCAATGATAAAGATCAGGTTTCTCCAGTGGAAAACAGTGGGACAAGCAGGAGTCTCGATGAGCCCTTAGGTATGGATCAAGTTGTAATTATCCTTAAGAATTTGCACCTCTCCAAATTCTGCGATACAGTCATTGGCTCAAAAAAACCCATACCTAAACGTGGGATAAAAATGTTTTAAAATACTT
The DNA here is from genome assembly GCA_034641385.1 of Darevskia mixta. Classification (NCBI taxonomy): domain Eukaryota; kingdom Metazoa; phylum Chordata; class Lepidosauria; order Squamata; family Lacertidae; genus Darevskia; species Darevskia mixta. Next base: position 11,371,592 of record JAWWNH010000063.1, read on the forward strand.
CTTTTTTCACGTGGTAGATTACTGTGGAACAGGGGTTAAACAAACTTATGAATGAATGATTGCATGGAAAACTAACATGGACCAGAAAAAGACTGATCTATCCATACCTATTCCTCCTGTCATTTCATAAATTACCTTCCACCTCTTCTCCTGTCATTCCTTACACCATTCATCTTTTCTCTCCTCTGAATGCAAACCCTATACATACCGGTAGTTCATTGGGTCATATTTTGGAGTTAGTTCTACTGAAATGAGAGGGTTTTCTGAGTAAACATGTATGGGATTGGGCTGCACAATGAGTAGGTAGGTGAATCGCAAACATATCGGATATGTAGCTTACTGCTCCAGAGATGTTCTCCCTCCACTGAAAATAAGCGCAACAGTCAGTGATTCCCATTCAAAATTCCCCATTCTTTTCACTTATTCTTTTAGAATAAAACTGGGTTAATATGTTTACTGGCATAAACAAACTCCAGTTCACGTAGGGTTAACCCACTCACCAGCTCAGCACTTTAGCTTTTAAACAAAACCACACACACACAAAAATCAATCAAGGAAAGATTAAGTACAAATAAAGCTTCTTATGAGTAGCTTTCAAGTACAAAGTGCCTCATATGACATGGCCCTTACTCCATAACCACCCTACAGTAAATGATTTGCTAAATGGGCTGCTGTATGTATTTAAGGCTTGATAGGTCAAATGTTAATTAACTGTTTATTGAAAGAGACTTGAGCAGATTAGATGGTGTCACTTTAGAATGTATCATCATCTGTGTCAGTACTCACAAATTTTCTAGGGGAAATAACACCATTATAAGCACTTATTTATCTGACAATCACAACATGGCTAATTCACAGAAGGGACAATGGAGCGGGGAAGAGGTAGAGAGACATTCAGCTTGGAAAAGAACTGCCTATTAGCTAATGAAAATCATTAGACAAAGAGTCAGGCCACTGAAGTGGGGCCTGTTTCTCTTTTGTTTTCTGAAGAGGCAACATTGGAACACTCCAAGAAAAGAGGGCTTTTTTTTTGTCCTGCCTGCCGAAGAGGATGCTTTGGTGATGCTGTCAGTTCTGATGAAGGGGAATCAAGGCTTTCACCTTCAGAGCTAAGAATGAGATGAATAGGCAGTGATAGCAAGAATAAATGAGGAGCCAATACAGTTGGACAAACACTTGTCCTGAAAGGCCTGACAGAAGCTATTAGTATTCACCCTGCGGTTCTCATTTCCACACTCGCCGACTGAGTGAGCATTGAAGGCGAATGTAACAAGCTATTGATGCAGCTTCGGTGGTATTGGTAGCCCTGGCTGTACATTGTGCGTTATGGATTACCATTGTGATAGCTCTGATGTGAATCCCGATAAAATGTGTGATGAGAAATAACTCATCGGCCTGTAAGAATCACCTGCTCCCTATATTAAACGGACACTGCCCCAGCCCTGCTGTCAAGTACATCCCATTGAAATAAATAATGGACAAATTAGGCTGTTTGATATTGCTTTCGCAAAGATCTCCTCCTCCATTTCACATCATAATCCATTATCCATATGATATTGTGGGGGGTGAATTTGGAGGACTGTTTTTTGGGGTTTTTTATGGGCCTTAAGTTTAGTGGAGTTGCAGAAGCTAGGGCCATTTTCCTGAGGTAATATTTACCTCATAAGAAATCTCTATACTTCTGTAGGACTATTTTTCTGCGTACCTAGAGTACAGTATTTCCTTGTCCAGCTGCATTTGAACAAACTCTTTTTCTACTGTTATCTTTAATTTACAATTGGATAATAGAGAGGCACAAGATCTATGTGGGGCTGCCCTTGAAGCCAACTCAGAAACTTCAACCGGTCCAAAATGCAGCAAGTAGATTACTAGCTGGGGATCCCTTTTGAAATCATATAAACCCTTGTTTTAAAATACAACAATGAGATACAGCAATGGAAAGCTGCCTTTGGGGCTCTAATAACTCACCACAGGTCTGGATACTGGAGGCACAGAAGAGTGGTTGCTAGGCCCAAAGACTTGGATATGTAGCTTACTGCTCCAGAGATGTTCTCCCTCCACTGAAAATAAGCAACTAAGAGAAACCAAAAGAAATGGATTCACCAATCCCTACTTGCTGTTCAAAAGATACCTTCATTGGATCCTTCAAGAAATCAGTGAGAATGCCCCCCCCCCAAAAAAAAGTTTGTGTGGAGAATGAAATTCCAATAGCAATTCTCGTCAAAGTTGCTTAGCTGGAGATGAGAAAGTTTCTACTACATTTTCTATAACCAAAATAGCAGGAAACTTGTTTAGACATAGCACAACTTGGGTAACAGATTCAGAGAACCTACACAAAGGGTAGTTGTTTCCATACTTCCCCTTTCCTATAACTGAAGTGTACACTAGTGTTTTGAACCCTGTAGCAGTACTGAGCATAAAGAGAGCTTCTAACTGTGCCATCCTTGGACTAATGGAATTCGAAAGTCTTCCTGTAGGAGCAACTTCCTTTCATGTTCTATTAGTCTTGCAGCACGTTGGGCTAGCTGGTGTTTCCTAATGTGATTTGAAGGTCACTAATAGGATAAGACTTGTCTGTTCTATGACTATTAGGAATACTAATGCAAAACATTAGTGATATGACATGATCGGAAATTGATAACATTGTACACAATGCTCCTAAGTCTGTACTTCACAGGACTTCCTCTGCAAAGGAAGATTGGAAGGCAGAACAGAAAGACACAACAATTTATTTCCCAGTCCACTGACTTTCATCATCTCTCTCTCTTTTTTTCAAAAGAAAAGATAGCTGAATAGTTAGCTTTATTACCATCTCCTTTTCTTAATGATTTTCATATGATCCTGAAAAATCACATTGTAAGACTGCAATGCACAGGAATTAAGAATGTGACATTAACAAATGTCTGCTGTTCAAATTTTTATTTTTAAAAATCAATGGGAATGCCCAATCCCCACTGCCTTTGAATGGCCACTATGGGTTGTATGCAATGTAGCCCTAAGGCAAATGTTCTCCTCCATCCCTGCCATCGCCATGTGTCCCCTAAATCTGTCCTTGGGTTGCCCACAAACCTTCAGAACAGATTTGAGGATAGAAAGGGAGGAGAGAGGGAAACTCCTATTGCACTAGTGATAACCGTTGTGCTAGCACAACTATTCAGCTGCATACTGCCCTATGTGATTCAAATTTTAAGGAGAGTCTTCGCATCAGTGGCACATTCTTGACCACTTGTACTGAGCCAGTCATCTACAGTGAGTAGGTCTCAATCCTTATGAGCCTGCATGGATATTCCATCATACAAGGGTATTACTATCTTCCAAATGACGGGAATAATATCTGAATTGGGCATTAAGCTATCTGTGCGTTCTCTGTCCTGAGTTGTCAGATTTCCAGAGAGAAAAACAGTATTTTCCCTCTGACTGTTGGAGGAATGCTTCAAAGAGGAAGCGGTTTTTTTTAAAAAAAATAACTTGTATGGCATTTAACACAGAGACTTGCATTCATAGTTTTACATGTTAAAATTCTGCAGCGTAGTTGATATTTGTAAGCCTATATTTCTATATTTTGATCTGGTGAGAACTATATAGGGCTGCATACTGCTGCAGGGAGAATTAGTCTAGCTCTTACACACACACACACTATATAATTTGTTGAAAAATGAGGAAGCAAGAGAGACTGTATTAAATTGTTATGAGAATTTAAAGCTTATTGTTTTGCTGAAATTGCTTTTTCTTTTATGGCAGTTTGAAGTTGAAGAAATCTTTCCCTTGGCTATAAAGTCAAAGTGGCAATGTGTTCAGCTCATCTTTTCTTAATTCTGAAAAAGAAAAGAAAGGAATGCAGTGGTTCATATGTCATACTGATTTTTTAAAATAGCATTATTTTGCCATCCTTCTGGCTATGAAGCCCATGTCTGTTACAGGCAATGGCATTTTTTAAGCAGACCAAAGCCCTCTTCAGGTTTTACCATCAAGTGTGATGGTAACACATGTGGGCAGAGCATAGACAATGTGTTATCTTTGCCCCTCGTCATCATTCATCTCCTTGTCCAATTCATGGAGAGAGCCTCTTGTATTACGAAAGCTGCCTATGCAATGCAGAATCCTGAAGGGAAGTGTGCTCCCCACCTTTCCCCACCCCAAGTGTTTTCTTAGCATGCACTAATAACATCTGAGGAGGGTGATATTGAATACAAAATCTGGACTACAACAGGACACAGGTCTATGGACACAGGTACATCGAGATCAAGACTCTCTCTAGCAGTGGCTTCTAGAAAGCTAGCAAACAGAGGGCCGTAAAGATAGACATTCTGTGGTTCTGTAGCCATGTAGCCAAGCAGGTAACCCCTCTGCCCAATTTAGAATGTGCCTTTCTGTATTGTATGCTTTTCTCTGTACTTCTGTTCCTCTGATTTTATTGCTTTTCAGTTAACCAAAGCAGCATAAGTAAATAGAGCACATAGCACTCGTAGGTCCCCAGTAACAGAGTTTAGGTACAGTATGCATACCAGTGTCAAGGAGAGGCTAGGACAGAGTCAATTAGATGACCAGAGCTAGCTGAAAAGATGAATGAAGAAAACACCCTGATAAATTATAGGGAGTTTTAGGTAGAAAAAACCTCCAACTATGAGGTGTCCAATTGGAAGGTCAGGTAAAGGGCCATGGGCTATTCATGTGTTGCTGTAACCAATAATATTGCAGAAATGAAATGGGCACGAGGGCAACATGTATTCACACACACACACACACGCGCGCCTTGAATTCTTGTATTTCCACCCAGTTTTTGGAATTATCTACTAGGACACCTTTGTTCTTACTGCAGTAAGAAATAAAACTGATTTTTCCACCATGGCTTTCTACTGATTGGGAAAAGGCGTACTTTTCAGATGCTCTGGAACTCAGGGGCATACATTCTTTGAAGCATGGAAGCTGAAACTCACAGCCATTTCCAAAATCTGACCAACTCTTTTCAAAGCTATGCCACTCTTCTTCTTCTTCTTCTTCTTCTTCTTCTTCTTCTTCTTCTTCTTCTTCTTCTTCTTCTTCTTCTTCTTCTTCTTCTTCTTCTTCTTCTTCTTCCAGAATATTCGGGTCCACTCCATACATGCCAATTACATGCAAGACACTTCTCCATTGTGCTGTACCATATGACGGCAGTACATGAACAAAAAGTGCAACCAGTTTGGTGGGGCATGATTGCATGATTCTTTCTGACCAAATCATCACCAAATCCTTCCACATATGGTGGTTCAGAGGTTTTGTGCACACTAGGAAAAGTGGTCAAGGGTGTCATTGGACTTGAGGGCAACTCACTGGCAACACTTGCCCTCACTGGCAGAGGAACGAGAGTGGGGGCAGTGCACCACCCCCGGCACTATCGGGGAAGGGGGTACCATTTTGGCTGCCCCCCGGACACGTGCTGTGCACCCCCCACCATGCCGGGCGTCAGGCCCCTGCAGGCGGTATGTCACAGCCCCAAGACGCACACCACACCCCCTGGGACGGCATGCCAGGCCGCCCAGGACGCATGTCATGCCCCTGGGATGTGCGCCAGCCACACCCCTGGCTGCTCTCCGCCCCCAGTGCCAGACCATGCAGCTTTGCCACTGCTTGCCCTAAAAATATGATGGCCTTTCACTAATTTCTATGTCCAGAACTTAACTATTATATGACTCTGGGTAATATCAGTGTACCACATTCCTTGTTGGAGGCAGTATGCCTGTTAGTACCAGATGCTAGGAATCACAGACAGGGAGAATGCTGTTGGACCCATGCTCTCATGCTTATGGTTGGCCATTTCCTTTTAGTAGCTACTTGATTCATTGTACTACTTCCTCCCCTATAAAGTTTCATACCCATCATCACCATCCCAGGAAAAAAAACAACAATATTGAGCACACAGAAAAACCCTGGTGCCTGCTTTTTTCTAATCTAATATATCAGCATTGATGCCATAAATATGCAGTTTGTCATCTTGCATTAAAAATGAATGATTTTTACAAATGATAGAATAGTTTGTGTGTGTTTTTTTTCCTAGCAGAAAAGTGAAAGAGATGTGTCTGCAATTTTTACCCCTGCAGACTTAGTCTGCCCCAGTTGTAATGTAGTTAATATGATTTGCAAGTACAATTTTCTTAAAAGTCCTTGTCAATCATATCTGAAAAATGCACAGACATGAATATAAGTGCAGTTTTTGACAGCAGGATTTTAACTGTTTCCAGGAACTAAGCATATACACCAACAAATTAGTCCAGGGAAATAACTAATCTGTAGATATGCATGCATCAAATTATATCATTTGATATGCATAATTCTCCTTTTCTCCCAGGACTTTGGCTAATTAAACAATTTATGGTCTTTTAAACTGGTGTGTGTGTTATTTTTGTTATTATGGTATGTATTTTTGTGTTTTTATATTGTAAATTGCCCTGTGATCTTTGGATGAAGGGAAGTATGGAAATCTAATAAATAATAATAACGATGATGATAATAATAATAAATTCAAATTATGCTTAACAAATGCACACAACTGCCCACACCTTAGATAAAGCTATACATAATCAAACTATGGGAACTGTCCCTGGAAATTTTAGAGACCTTTCCATTTAGAATACCCATGCTTTGATGAAAGACTATAGAACATGCAGTGATTCAATCACTCTGATTCATTCAGTTATCCTTTTGGACTCAGTCCTAAAGTACTAATTAAATGGGATTTGGAGGACCCAGTGACCAAATTTGCCTTTAAAGGCTATAATTGGAACATTATCGTTGGAGTACCACCAAGAATTAGTATTTATTTCAAACCAAGGTTATGATTGTTGGCCAAAAATTTCTCTGCTAGAAGGGTTTTTGTTATATTTGTTGCTTCATACATGAGAGCTGATATAAGAAGAGATGGTCTCCTGAAAGTTGGATCTCTCTCACTGGGGGTGGGGTGGGGTGCGTGATTTGAAACACAGCCATTCTGCAAAATTTGCACTTTTCTGAATTTTGCAAAGCATTTCTCCAGTCAAGTTGTATGTGCAAAAATGCATATCCTAAAGTGCATACATTGCTGAAAATAAGATTTAAAATTGTACTCCATTAGGGGGAAATGTTTTACAAAAATGTGCATATGAGGAGCAATTGGCAAAAAAGTGCTAGTGAATTTTCATGAGGCCTTCCTTGCCAATGGATGCAGAAATGTGGAGAACTAAACTTCAGGCTGGAAAAATGCGTAATTGAAATTGACAGATTTGCCAATCTGTACTCTCTTCTATGCAGTGTTTAGAGGGAAACCTATCAGACCTTGGGAAAAGCTCTTATGTGGGTCACAAAGATGAGAAAAACGCCATTTGGTTTTTGAACGGAGAAATGAATATAGAGAATATAGAATAGAATATTTTATTGTCATTGTCCCCTTCGGGGACAACGAAATTTCTTGGCTGCTCCATCCACCCAGATAGGGCACTCCACTCAAAAACAAAACAACTACAAAAACACTGATTAAAACCATACACACTGATTAAAACCATACACACTAATTAAAACATAACTGGTAAGAGTAGATGACTTCAAAGTCCAGGCTTCCCATTCAAGGCCGCGATTGCTCTGGAGAAGAAGCTGTTTCTAAGACGGCTTGTTCTTGTTGTCATCGTCCTGTATCTCCGTCCCGATGGCAAAAGTTCAAATAGACGGTGACCAGGATGCGATGGATCTTTCACTATGTCCAGTGCCTTTCTGTGGCACCTCATGGCATAAATCTGCTCTAAGGTGGAGAGCGAGCAGCCAACAATGCTCTCTGCTGCCTTCACAACTCTGTCCAACCCCATCCTGTCCTTGGTAGTACAGCTTCCGTACCACACACATAAGCCATAAGTGAGCACGCTCTCAATGGCACAGTGATAGAAGGCAAGCAGCAGCTTTTGTGGAAGATGGTTTTTCCTTAAAACTCTCAGGAAGTACAGTCTCTGCTGCGCCTTCTTCACAAGCCCCCTTATGTTTGCACTCCAGGACAGATCCTCCTGTATTTCAATGCCCAGAAATCTGAACATTGTTACCCTCTCCACACAGATTCCATGATGGAAATGTTTGTAAGAATCAGGAGGCATGTGAACAGCATCTGAACTGAAGAGTCAACATGGAATTTAACATGGATGTAGGCTCCTCTGCAGAAAGTAGTCTAAGCTCTCTCGGCTTTGTGACCATCTTAGGCTTCCTTCTGGCATTTCTGTCAATGTTTTTGTTTAACCTTCTGTGAAATTGAAGAAACCTCATCATAGCACTGAAAGCAAAGTGAATATTATTTCTATAAAAGGGGGAGGGGGCTCTTGTTGAAATTCAGCAAATTGAGACTTTAGTAATAACCACTCTTCCTAAATGGAAAAAAGCCTCTTTTGTGGAATGACTTCTTACCTCTCATATTATAGAGAAAGGCTCTGAGTGGAATGGTTTCATTCTGAGAGGATCCGGGGCTCCTGTGCGATACTTCACTTGATTCATCTTTGCCTAACAATTTAAGTGCAGGGCACAGGGACTCTGTATCCACATTCTTAGATAAAGACATCCCTGTTCTGACAAAGGAATCAGATAGAAAGACAGCACAGAAGGTACACGCTGATTGCTGTAGATTTTCAGAAATGAGAACATTGCTGTACAGTGAGTCATTTGCATGCCCTGAAAACAGGTTGTTCCAAGCTTTAAAGGGCGGGGGGATATCAAGGCAGTTGCTTTTCATCTCCAGTATGAAGTAGTTGGTTGTTTTTTTTCCAAATTCACTCAGTATATTTCTAGCCTCCAAAAGCCAGCTCCCTTGAATTGGTTATTAAAGGAGTGCTGCTGAGCTCTGTAAACAGATTCATCAGGCCTGCTGCAGTGTGTGGTGCAGGTGTCAGCAAGTATTAGAGATAACATGTGCCAAAATGAGACTTTCTGGCAGTGTGTAAGGTGCCACATTTATACTTGAAAACTGTTTTTGAAGATTTTTTTTAATAGAACCCCCTACCTAACTTTTCCAAGCTTTTCTAAATTGGCTTGAGGTCTGTATGTGACCACATACGATGTTGTCAAATAACAAAAAAACAACATCTTTATGCAGATACTACTTGGGGTATAATCCTTTGGAAGGATCTCCTGCCCATATTATGGACACTGTGTTCTCACACAGCACCCATTAATTCCAGTGGGCCTTCTGAAGGAACAGTGAATATAGTGTGGGGGCTAAGACAATAGGCTATGAGCGAGTAGCGTTTGGGCACGATTGTGTTTCTTCTGCTCTCAGTCACTCAACCCCTCCGTATGTGTCCCTCGAAGGTTTCTTAGTCCCTGAGCATCAGAAGTTAATCCCCATTATCTCCTTTCCACTGGAGATAATGCAATAATCAAGATATATGGCTTGGTTATCATTAATCGCCACATAATTATCTCTGTCAATGAGCTGTTGACAGGAGACCTCTAGGCCACCATGATTCCTCCCAGGAAGTCCACCAGCATTCAAATATTGATAAAAGTGCTGTGGCTACCAGCACAAAATGGCTGTTAGGGGCAGCAAGAAGTGTGTGTGTGTGTGTGTGTGTGTGTGTGTGTGTGTGTGTGAAGTTTCCATTAAAATTTGTATTCCTTATCACTTTGGGATGTTTCCAGTGAAGGGCTTCATAAATGAAATGCATTAAATAAATAATACAGGGAGTAAAATTGCTGGTGCGCCTTACATCAAGCTTTTGTAAAGCTTACAGAAATAGCATATGAAGTTCTCTGAATACTCAGAAGATGCTATGTGAAAGCTAAGTTGCAGCAATAATTATAAAGTACTTCTGTGATTTTTAGGCCTTTGGTTTTCAAGCAACTATCACAGTAGTGCTGACAATGGTTATTAGAGACGAGGTTTCTGGCACAAAGTTCTTTTGCTGTTTTTGTAGACCTTTAAAAGCAGGAAAGCAGAGACTTAAAAATATTTCTTTCAAGTCCTCTGTTCTCCTCAAATTAATAAGCATGAGAGTGCTTTGCTTGTAGAACAGTATGTGCCGTTAGTGTTAAAAAATAAACTAAGCAGAAATAAATTCTTCAATGTGCCTGTTCATATGCATTTTCATAGATACATTGTTCTGCTCCATATAATTAACAGAATTTGCCATTTAACCAAACATGCAGCAGCTCTTATTAGCTCCAAACAATTTACATGCTTTTCTTCTGACTATTGCTCCATTCCAAACCAAAGCATTCAAAAACCAAGGCGTACTTTCCCATAGAAAGTAATGCAAAATGGATTAATCCATTCCAGACTTAAAAAACAACCCCTAAAACAGCAATTTAACATGAATCTTACTATTTAACAAGACCATTGATCATAAAATGAAAGCAGTAATCAATGTACTGTACTATAAAATGCATAAGACAGTATTGTAGATGATAAAAATTAAAATTATTTTTTTCCCCTTATCTACACTGATGATAGTCATTGTTTGGATGGGGGGACTTTTATCCATTTCTGCAGTCACACAATCAATCAACCAATCAATCAATCAATCAGTAGCTGAACTGGGTTCCACGCAGTCACAAAAACAAATTAACCAAAAAAGCCTTAAAAACAAAAACGCAAATTAAATAGCAAAAACAAAAGCGCCAAACTTAATCCGTTCCAGAAGTCCGTTTGACTTTCGAAATGTTTGAAAACCAAGGTGCAGCTTCTGATTGGTGCAGGCGCCCCAGAAACAATACCTGAAAGCTGCATCGGATGTTCGGCTTCCGAAAAACGCTCAAAGACCGGAACACTTACTTCCAGGTTTTTTGTGTTTGAGAACCAAGGCATTTGAGTACCAAGGTGTTTGAGAACCAAGGTACCACTGTACCTGAAAGTAAAAAAGAATAGAGCCCTAGCTCAGTAACAAAATAATGGCCTTGCATGCACAAGGTCCCAGGTTCAATCCTTGGCATCTCCAGGCAGGGCTGGGAGAATCTCCTGTCTGAGATTCTTGAAAGCTAGTACCACTCAATACTGAGCTACATGGACCACTGTCTGACTCACAGCATCCTATGTTTCTATAAGGATGGCAAAATCCCCAGCACCAGGTCACTTCCTACAGGTTTGATTCTGGCGCCTCAGAATTCAAGCACAACTGTCATGATCCAGTAGAAGTTAGTTGCGTTCTAAGTATGACATGCTGCTCTTTGAGGTGAAGGGCAAGCTGATAGCTTCCATTCCTCCACATGCAGAAGCCAACTGGACTGGCAACTGGATATTACTTCAACTCTGAAGTTGGAACAACACCTTCCAAGAGAAGAAAGAGGTTGGGTGTGTTTGGATAGGGCATGACACATAGCTCTGTCTTCCAACCCATTGTAATTGGTGTACTCTGCCAGATAACAGAGCCGGCTCCAAGGCCAACATTGCTGAGGCTCTGCACTATCTGCAAACCTAGTGTCATACACTTGGTACAGTATATTACCTGTGGCACTTGATGATCTTGATCCTACAAAGAAGTCCACAGTCAGGTCCCATGCCTAGTTCTCACTTATGGGAGCAGGGCCTCTGTCTGTGGAAATAATGGAACACAAATTACTAGTTCATTTGGTAAGTGTAAACTGATTCCTAGGCTGCAATTCTGCACATACATACCTTCGAATAAGCTCTACTAAATCAAGTGGGACTTAATTTTGAGAAAGTATGTATGGGACTCGCCTGTTCTTCAAAGGCAAATATATGGGTCATCTGGGTGTGCTAATGACTTTACACAAAAATATATTCTAGAGTATTAGCCAACTGCATTTTCACAAGAGAAACACAAATGGGTTTTTGAAATTCCATTTACCCTGTGGAACAGCCACATTGATTGAATGTTATAAATTAGATTTGTAATCAGAAATTAGATTTTACAAACTAAAAAAAGCGTTCCCCAGTATCACTTTTCAGTAGCATTAGTAACATTATCTGTTGAAATCTCCATAACATGTTTGGGGGTGGGGAAGTGTCCAAAACGTAAAACAAAACAAAACATGTTTTTCTTTGCATTTTTTTAATTTTTGGAAATTAAATTATTTTTCTCAGATCTTTAATCTATTAAAGTAATATGTTACACACACACACACACACACACACACCAAGAATTGCTAGCAGACACCTAGATTACAGTACCTCATTAAGAGTAGGCCATTTGCGGAGATGACTGACTTTGGGTATTCAGACATACTAACTTTATATTTTTCCATTGTCCTGGTAGGCTGGGGCATTTAAACCTTTGCTTATATTTCCTTTTCTCTTTTGAGTCTTCAGAAACCTCATTTGTATTGCTGCATTGGCAAATAGCAGATGGCCATCAAGTTAGTTTTGCCGTTGCACTCCTACTTTACTATTAGTTTCAGGACGCATCTGTAACATCTGGAAAAGAAGATGACAGAGAAGGAACTTGGGACTTTGAATATTTTACAAGATGCCACAACCCTGAAGGTATGAGAACTTTGCCATTTCCGAAAGAGAGAGAGAGAGAGAGTTATGGGGCCCCTTCCTCCAGTTTAAAAGATCCAGGTGACATCTTGGTAATAAATTAAAATGATATTAAAAATAAATGATTTGTGATCTTTAGGCCTCTAGCTGGAGGTAGTAAAAAAAAAGTGTGTTGTGCAGCTGTCTTAATAAACTTCAAACACCTGCCATATGTGCAGATGTCAACACATAAATATCATGAACATTAATAATACCTTCAAACAAGAGCAAAGCAACCAAAATAATCAAAGTTATTTTTATAGCACCTTTTCTCTCTGAAAACACCTACTGAGTTATTTTTGAAAAAAACTTTTTTTCTATTGCATTTATTCCAGTCTTGGGGGGTGGGGAAAACCCTGTATGCTGTTAGTTAATTGAGTACAAAAATTGCAATTTACACGTTTCATAAACTTTAGAATAAAGAATTTCACTGTAGGCTACTGGGGAAATGGTGGGAAAAGTAACTAGTCCAGGGCTGGACTTAAGGCTTCTCAGATCTAGTTTGTTTATTTATTTCACTAGGACCCCGGGAGCTACCAATGAGAGCCAGATACAAAAGACATATTGCTGGTGCCCATGGACAGGGTGCCTCTGAGCACATTCTCTGAGCCTAAGAAATTGTTTTCAGTACCAGAAATGAGATCAAGGTCATTTCATACCAAAGTCCAGTCCTAGGGCCAGATTCAACTAAATAGCCAGTGCACAGTGCTCCCTTAGTGCATTGGGATTCCCTTAATTCTCCTCCCCCCGATGCCTGCCTTCTAAATCAGCTCCAGGAGGTCTGAAGAACCCCCAGAAGCATAGCTGTCAACCCTCCCTTTTTTTGTGGGAAACTCCCTTATTCCAATGCCGTTTCCCGCTGCTATCCCGGATTGTTGATATCCCTTAAATTTCCCAGATTTCAAAGGAAGCAGCTCCTCTCCCTCCCTGCCGGCCAGGGAGGCTCCTCAGCTGTGTTGCTCGGCTGCCAATAAGGAGTCTGAGACCGACTGGGGGCGGAGCTTGCATGCCTTGTGCAGCCAGACCCTCACGCCCAACCAGACAGCCAGCCTGCCTGCTGTCTACGCGCTCGCTCTTTCACTCATCCGCACAGCCTCTGGAGCGCAGGGTAGCGAGGCTACTTGGTGCCATTGCACTGCCCTCACGGCATCCCTTATTTTCAAATCCGAAAGTTTGAAAAAATCCCTTATTTTCAAATCCGAAAGTTGACAGCTATGGCCAGAAGAAGGGAGATAGTTCTACCAGGCAAGCATTAATGCAGTGCTTGTGCTGACAGAGCAATCTTCTTAGCACTACTTTGACTTCAACCCCTACTTAGCTTTCATTAATATAGGTGGGAAAAGGCATTTCCTTTTTGCTTTTGTTAAACAATTGTGAGCCTGAAACCCTTGCTGATCTATGAATTGCACAGAGATACCGATCTAGGTGCTGCTCACCCCTGGACTAGGCCACCAGCTATCCTTCTCCTAGCTGTTCCATACAAGTGTCCATGCATTTGCTCACGTTCACTCATATCTCTCACTCCCTTCTCCTCTGTTCCTCCCTGTACCATTTCTGCCAAAGAGAGGCTAGAACAGGAGAGTCCTTGACACTGCTAGGCTACCACTAGGTGATCTGGCTTGGCTGCCCAGTGCAACATCATTTGCTGATTTATTTTTGTTATGTGCAGCAATTTTGCTCAACTGTCACATGGAAAGAGATCCCCTTGAGTAGGCTGAAAAGCAAAGAGTAAGATTACCATAACTTCTGTCATAAGAGCTTCAATATTCTGATGACACCGTAGTGTGCACACACCTCCAAACCATCCTAAATGGCTTCTCAGAAGCTTACGGAAAGCTTGGCCTATTATTCAACATCCAAAAAACCAAAGTGCTGCACCAACAAGCACAAAACAATCCATCTGCAGGGCCACAAGTCCAGCTTAATGGTGTAACATTGGAAAATGTTAATCACTTCTACCTGGGCAGCTATCTTTTCACAAGGGCCAACATTGATGCCAAAATTTAGCATTGCCTGAGCTCTGTGAGTGCAGCTTTCTCCCGAATGAAGTGCAGAGTGTTTGAGGACTGGGACATTTGCAGGGAAACCAAAATGCTTGCTTACAAAGCTATTTTATTACCAACCTTACTGTACGCTTGTGAAACATGGACCACTTATAAACACCATCCCCAACTCCTTGAAAGATTCCATTAATCGTGTCTCCAAAATGTTTTACATATCACTTGGGAAGACAGTGTGAACAGCCTTTACCAAAGGTGCTTGAACTCAGGACGAAAGGGACAAATGTGCTAAGACAGGCATCCCCAAACTGCAGCCCTCCAGATGTTTTGGCCTACAGCTCCCATGATCCCTAGCTCAGTGTTTCTCTCTTTTTTTTTTTTTTTTTTTTTTTTTTTTATATTTTTATTGATTAAAAGTGCAAACACCCATACAAGTATTAAACATACATCTATACATCCATACCAACCTACAAATATCAAAAATAAGTAAAAAAAAAAGGAAAGAACACTTAACACTAATCTTACATCCGGAAGTTCAAAGAGATACTATTCTTCCACTTATTAACTTAAATTTTATGTTCGTTTTTTTCTCCCTTTGAACAATCACTTATAAGCAAAAAGCTCCAAAATTAAACAAAGGGGATAGAAAAAGGGAAAGAAAAAAAGGAAAAAAGAAAAAGAAAAAAAAAAAAAAAAAAAAAAGGGAAAGCAGAAAAAATACTAAAGAAAAAAGAAAAACATCCGTGAGAATTTCTTTCCGAAATTCCCCTGTACCTTAAAAATACTTTTCACAACAGTAAATTAAAAATGACTTCCGCTACTCATACAACGTTTCTTGCATCCTTCTTCTGATACTCCTTGTCTTTCCTTACTTGTTTTCATTATTCTAATAGCTTAATATCTATTATATCTATTCTATCATTGAAACCTACACATTCTAATCTAAACATAACCAATAATTATAACTCAAGCCTTGTTTACGCATGTACTCGTTCAGACAGTTCCATTGCCTCTGAATTATATCATTAGTTCCACCTCTTATTATTTCTGTCAGCTTCGCGAGTTCCAAACTTTCGGCTAACTTGCTTTGCCACTCTTTTTTCGTTGGGACATAAACATCTTTCCAATGCTGGGCAAGCAGGTTCCTTGCGGCTGTTACAGCATATAAAAATATATTGATTTTATCCCTTGGGATGTTTTCATCTAAAATTCCCAATAAATACATTTCAGCTTTTTTACTATGAGACACTTGTATTATTTTAGTAATCTCTTCGTGAATCATATCCCAAAATTTTTGTATGGCTGAGCATGACCACCACATATGAATAAGAGATCCCCGCCCTTCCTTACATCGCCAGCATTTACCGTCCAATGATTTATTTATTTTTGCCAATTTTGTTGGGTACATATACCACCTATGGTGGATTTTCATGAAGCTCTCTTTTATTTGATATGATGCTGTAAATTTAATCGTTTCAATCCAAAATTTCTGCCATTTTTTATTATCTATTGAGTGTCCAATTTCTTGTTCCCATTTTAGCATGTTTTTACTTTTAATCTCTTTTCCCTCCAAATCTCCATTTAATATTTGATACATTTTCGAAATGGTTTTTGATTTATTCATTAATAATTCTTCTAGGATATTCGTTTTGTTCTGAAACCCTCTGCTTTTTAAATCATTTTCAAAAACAGATCTTAATTGAAAGTATTCCATCCAGCCTACCCCCATAGCTTTCAATGTTTCATAATCTTTCAATTTGGGTTTCTCATTTTTTTGTACCACCAACTCCTCATATCTCAACCATTTCCTTCCCGAGTTCCCTTTTAATGTATTATTCGCCTCAATGGGGGAGGCCCACCATGGTGTTGTCCGGATTACCTTCATCATTGTTCTTTCCCATACTTCTATTAAGGATTTTCTTACTAGGTGGTTTTTAAATCCACTGTGCATTTTTAATTTATTATATAGAAGGTACCCATGCCAGCCAAAAATTGTGTCCCAACCCTCTAACATTAACAGTTCTTTATTTTCGAGTGTTATCCAATCCTTCAGCCAGCTCCAGCTCGCTGCTTCATAGTATGTTTTCAGGTCAGGAACTCCGAAGCCCCCCTTCTCTTTAGCTTTTATCATTGTGTCCTGTTTTATCCTCGGCTTTTTCCCTTGCCAGATAAAACTGGCAAGGTCTTTTTGACAGTCCCTTAAATATTTCACCCCTATAATTATAGGGGCACTTTGGAAGAGGAACATATATTTGGGAAGAATCATCATTTTAACCATTGAGATCCTACCTAATAGTGATAAATTCAGATTTCCCCAATTCTTCAATACTTCTTTCACTTCCTTTCTTTTTTGGATATAATTATTTTTGAAAAGATCTTTGTTATCATTTGTGATATTCAAACCTAGATACTTTACTTTAGATTCAACTTTTAATTTGGTCATCCTTTCTAATTTTTGTTTCTCGGAGTCCGTCAAATTTTTTATCAATAATTTGGATTTTTCGTTATTTAATTTAAAGCCTGATTGTTTCCCAAATTCATTTAGGCTATCTAAAGCTTTCGTTATACTCTCGAAGGGGGATTCTGCTATTATTATTACATCATCCGCATAAGCTTTGATCTTAAACTCAGTCTTTCCTACTTTAATACCTTTAATCTCATCGTCTTGCCTTATCTTGTTAAGAAATGGTTCCAGGGCTAATATAAATAATAAGGGGGATAGGGGACATCCCTGTCTTACCCCTCTTTCTATCCTGAAAGCATCTGTGATCTCATTGTTTATGATTAGCCTAGCGGATTGTTCTTGATATAAAGCTTTAACTCCCCTCATAAATTTATCTCCAACCTCTATACTTTCCAGAGTTTTTTCCATGAAATCCCAGGCTAAACTGTCGAACGCCTTCTCGGCATCCACTAAGAGCATTGCGACTTTTTTGCCTGGACTCATTTCGATATGTTCTAATAGATCTATTATGACTCTGGTATTATCTTTTATTTGCCTTTCGGGGAGAAACCCTGCTTGGTCTCTCTTGATGATTCTGTCCAAAACCACCTTTAATCTATTCGCCATTACTCCGGTGAAGATCTTATAATCTATGTTGAGAAGGGAGATGGGTCTGTAATTTTTGGTCAAGTTTAAATTAGAGCCTGCTTTAGGAAGGAGTGTTATCAGGGCTTCTTGCCATGATTTAGGGATTTCTCCCTTCTTCAAAATTTCCCCCATGATTATTTTTAGTCTTGGGACTATTATTTCTTTTGTGTTTTTATAATATATAACAGGTATACCGTCCGGTCCCGGGGATTTGCCTGCTGTCATCTTGTCTATCACTTCCTCTATCTCCTCATTCTTAATTTCTGAATTTAGCCGATAATATTCTTCTCTATTTATCTTCAATACTTGATTTTCTGACAGGTACTTTATTATTTCATTTCCCTCTCCTTCTTCTATTTTTTTATATAATCCTTCATAATAATCTTTAAAACACCTCTTTATAAGTTCCAAATCTGTTATTTCTTTATCTTCTACCACTATCTTATTAATCACTTTTTCTAACACTCTTTCTTTGGCTAGCCACGATAACATTCGCCCCGGTTTATTTGCGTGTTCAAAATACCTTTGTTTCGTCCAGAGAATTTTCTTTTCTACTTCTTTATTAATCAATGTTGTTAAATGGGACTGTAAATCTTTAACTCCTTTTAATAACTCTTCACTTTTAGGGTCTTTAAATAATTCTTTTTCTTTATCTCTAATTTGTCTACTAATCTCTATTATATTAGTCTCTTTATTTTTCTTAATTTCTTTCATCATTTGAATCCCATACCCCCTCATATACGCTTTACTGGTATCCCAGATTATCATCCTATCTGTATTCTGGCTTTCATTTATTTCAAAGAATTCTTTCACCACCTCATTAAGTCTTTTCTTTCTTTTGTCATCCCTCCATAACTCATCATTTAATCTCCATCTTCCTTTGGTCCTTCTTTGGTACTTCATATGTACAGTCACTGGATTGTGATCTGATAGCGATTTATTTTGAATTTCAGCTTTCTCTAAATTTAATATTAATTTCTTCGAGGCCCAAATTGCATCTAGTCTCCCACCTGATTTATGTACCTCTGAGTAATGGGTAATATCTTTAGTGGTTGGATTTTTGACCCTCCAAGTATCGTAGAGATTTAAATTCGCCGTCATATTAAAAAATGACAAAGGCAATTTCCCAGAATTTGAGGTTTTATCCCTGTCTGTCCTATCCATTTCATTCGATACCACTCCATTCTGGTCTCCCATAAGTAAAATATTTTCTCCTATATAATCCCATAGTTTATTTTCTAATGTTTTATAGAACTCCTCCTTTCTGTTGTTTGGGGCATATATACCTACCACCACTATCTTACCTTCCTTTGTATGAATTTCCACTCCTACTAACCTGCCCTCCTCATCATTAAATAATAACTGTGGTTTTAGAAGGGGGTTTATATATATAACCACCCCCCTCTTTTTTTCTTTTCCAGAGGACACAAATTCCTTCCCTAACCTTCTATTTTCTAAGATTTTTATATGGCTTTGTGGTATGTGGGTTTCTTGTAGGCAAATGACATCCCATCTTCCTCTCTTTAACATACATTCTATTTTGTTTCTTTTCACCTTGCTATTCATTCCGTTTACATTCCAGGTAATACATTTCAATGACATACCTTTATTCAAATGCTATCTTATCGCTATAAAAAAACTTTTTAGAAGAAAAACAGAAAAAGAAAAAATCTAAAAGAAGAGATTAAATGTATATTCAGGATTGGGCAGTTGCCCACTATTAACTCTGGTAAACTTTAATCCTTATTTGCAATGTCCCTTCCCTCAGTCCGGAATTCTTATGTCTCTTGTATGTTGTTATCTGGACGCTTTTTCCCTTCTAATTCTTCTCCGTACTTCCTCCAAAATATTTCAATTTCCCCTATTGATTTGAAAAATCTTCTCCTTTCTTTAAAGGTAAAGGATATTCCGTCTGGAAATTCCCATCTGAATGGAATCTTATTTTTCTTCAGAGCAGATGTGATGATTTTATAACTCTCTCTCTTCCTGCGGAGACGAGGTGGAATTTCTTTCATTATTTCCACAATGTTCCCATCTATCATAAGGGGGTCCCTCCTTCCCATCATTAGCAACTTCTCTTTTAGCACTCTGGAGTTTAGAAAAAGAAGACAATCACCGGGGCCTTTCCTGCCCTTCGCTTTATTTGATCTTATTCTAAAAATCTTATCAATGTCTAGCATCAGATCATCCGCTTGCACGTCCAACCATTGCGCCAGGGCTTTTGTAATTACATCTGAAATGTCCTCATCTCTGTTCTCTTTGATCCCCCTCAAACGGAGAATCAAATCCTTCTGTTTCATCTCCAGAACCGCTATCGCGTCCCAGATGTCCTCTTGTATCTTTTTAAGTTCGTCAATCTCACTTCTATCTTTCTCTTGGTATCTCCTTATCTCTCTCTGATCTGCTTGGACCCTCTTTAGTACTTCTTCTTGTTTTTGAGATTTGGCTTTAACTTCTTGCACCGTCGTCTCCAGCTCTGATTGTTTTGTTGTTATTTGGTGCATCTGGTCTGAGAGGTTTTTTATTAAGTTAGCGTTTTTTTCTATGCTGGCGCCCATGTTCTCCACTTTTCCATCTAGTGCTTTGATGTTGCCATCCAACGTTAAGATTTTTTCACCAAGGTTCTTTTCCATTCTCTCCATGGCTGCCATTAGGTCTTTAAACTCCATCTTGGGTTCACTTCCAGTTAAAGAAGATTTGCGTGAGTGATTCAGAGCGGCAGCATAGCTAGGAATTTGTCCCTTTTTAGCTCCCATTGAGAGCAGGTCACATTTATATTGTCTCTGTGCTTTCTCCGCCTTCCACTAGCGGCCGCTGTGGTGTATATTGCTTCTGTACTTTCCCCGCCTTCCACTAATGGCCGCTGTGGTGCCGTTGATTCCTCTCTGGTCTTCTTCTCTTTATGCCGCTCTTTAATTGCTTTTCTGCTTTAGGGGCCGACAATGGCGCCGAAATGCCGCTGACTCAGCCCTTTTCTCAATTACAGCCTACTTCAGGTAGGGACTTTCCGAGAATTTACGGATTCACAATAGCAACTGTCTTTAATTACACGCTTGAATTCTTCCGGAGGTCCCCCTGTCGTTGGTTTCTCAATTTGGTTTATTTAGCGTGTTCTTTAGCCTTAATCTCTAGCGTCCTTTACTGCTCTTTCTTTTGGGGGGCTGTATAATTTATACTGCTAATTCACTTCCCGGAAAATTTTCAGACAAAGAGATTCACGTTGTACTGTAGCCCCCTAACTTCTCCCACTTATTTTCGCTTCTGTTAGGGTAAAATAAAGAATGTAATATCTCCTCTCCTCCTCCGTGTACCTCCCGATGCACGGCAAATTAGCAGTCTGTTTATGTCCAACTTTTCTGGAGGGAGGGATTTCTTTTGGCGTTCTTATTTTTAAAAGAAGAGTTCGGCGCTACTCCTCCGGGTTTTGGGGCGTTGTGCTGGGGGAGGGTTTTCTGCCCTTTTGCACCGGGGAACACCCTTCGCGTTAATATTTGCCGGCAAATTCCACAGCCGTTGAGGGTGGCCCCATTTCGTGCTTCGGTGGGCTTAGCCCCCAGGATCCCCCCCTGGGGTCGGTCGACTTACGCTCCGCCGGCCGTTCTCTCCTCCGTCCACACCAGTCCGCCTCAAGCACTCAAGAGCGCGAACTCCCACCCGATTCCGAGCGCGCCGCTCCGGAAGTTCCTAGCTCAGTGTTTCTCAACCAGTGTGCCTCCAGATGTTTTGGGACTACAACTCCCATCATCCCTCGCTAGCAATACCAGTGGTCAGGGATGATGGGAATTGTAGTCCCAAAACATCTGGAGGCACACTGGTTGGGAAACACTGCCCTAGCTAACAGGACCAGTGGTCAGAGATGATGGGAATTGTAGTCCAAAACATCTGGAGGGCTGAAGATTGGGGGTGCCTGTGCTGATAGGAAGGCACATTTGGCAAACTCTCACTTTGATCAACTCCCACCTGGAAACCTATGTCCCCACTGTGGAAGGACGTGTGGATCCAGAATTGGCCTCCACAGCCACTTACAGACTCACTGTTAAGACCGTGTTCATGGAAGACAATCTTACTCGGCTATGAGCGATCACGAAAGAAGAAGAAGAAGACTTCTGCTTGCTTCCATCTAAGTGGATACAATGTGGTCAGTGTTCTCTAAGGTCTGTCAAAGAGTACTTCCTGGTTGCCAGGGCAATTTGGAAGCAATTTTGCATGAAATGATTTGCTTCTTTAACACTGTTTGCTTTTAGCTGCAGTGAAAGAATCTGATGCATCATGTCAAGGCCCAAGACTACCTTCTTCCCACACTTTTCTTTCTTACTCAGAAAACTTTGAATTAAAGCCATGTTTTTCCTTCTTGATGGAAGCTTTGAAGTCAAGTAATATATACATCCCTGCTCTTCTTTCCCCAAATGAATATTCTCTTATCGCCTCCCCTGTTGCCATCTTTGTAGCATGCCACCTGATGAAGCTGTTAAAGTTAATAAAGTTCAAGAAGCAACTCTTTTGGCCCTTGACAGCTGCTGTCAAATGAGTTACATTTCTTTAAAAATAAAAAAGTACACTGAATTATGGAGAATGTTGAATTTGAATCAGGTTCACTCCAGCAAAGATAAACGGAGAGCCTGTGCATCATAATTTGCTTTTTTAGATGCCTCTGTTTTCAGTTGCTGTCACATATACATAATTGTTATTGGAAGTATGCAATAATGACTGGTGACCTCTCTACCACAATTATTGATTCAAATTATTGTTTCAGGGGTGGAGAATGCTGAACCTCCCATGACTGCTTTCTTAGCATCTGGTCAAAATTGCACAGTGGCTAAGGAGACACATGTATGCCAACTTTTTTTGTGAGGATGCCACAAATCAAGGCCAAAGTATGTAAGAAGGAGTTGGCAATTTGTGACCCTTACAACACCCATCATCCCTGAGCATTGGCCATGCTGGCTGGAGGTGATGGGAGTTGTAGTCTGACAGTGTCTGGAGGGCCACAGATTTCCAATCCCTGATAGAAAAGAACCTTTCTCTTAGGCACTTCAGAACCTATGCTGCCCACTGTACCTTGGTGTCATCTTGTAGGCCACTGAGCGAGGAAGCAAATAGCTGTATAATATACAACAGGGAGGCAGGAATGCTGACCTACCCTCCTCCTAATGAATTAGGAACCAGATCAGAGTCCAGGGACAT
This sequence comes from Darevskia mixta, assembly GCA_034641385.1. Lineage (NCBI taxonomy): Eukaryota > Metazoa > Chordata > Lepidosauria > Squamata > Lacertidae > Darevskia > Darevskia mixta. The sequence goes on from JAWWNH010000063.1 coordinate 11,394,324, forward strand.
ACAGTAATGTTTGATGGCTCTCTGGGCAAACTAATTTAAGATACTTGCTCCATTTGGAAAAGACATCTCTCATTCTTAGAGGTCCCACTTGACTGTGCAATACATGTACATATTTGTATGTGGCATTCAAAGACTGGATAAGTATTTTTGCTAGCAATCCAAATTGGCGATTCCTTTTGATTTTTATATATAAAAGCTGGCTTATTTTTTGTAAAGTCACACTTGCTTTTATGCCTAACAGTTTTTACCTACATAGTATAGAGACTGCTGAGGAAGACCAAGGTTGAAACACATATTGTTCATATTTTGTCAGTATACACTGTTTGTGTTTGGATATTTTGCTTTGGAAATAAGTCGAGATATATGAAACAAAATAAAAAATAAAAAAATTCCTTCCAGTAGCACCTTAGAGACAAACTAAGTTTGTTCTTGGTATGAACTTTCGTGTGCATGCACACTTATTCAGATACACAAAAGCATGCACACGAAAGCTCATACCAAGAACAAACTTAGTTGGTCTCTAAGGTGCTACTGGAAGGAATTTTTTTATTTTTTATTTTGTTTTGACTATGGGAGACTAACACGGCTACCTACTTGTAACTAGAGATATACGGTTTGCTTTTAATTCCATCAGAATGTTTTTATATGCCAAAAGTATGTGGTATATTACCGGTAGTTTGTAATGGTTACTTTTTGTTGTTGATCCTAATGGATAAAGAAGAGCTTTGGGTAAAGCAGAACATCACACACCACAAACATATATTGTAGACTATATTAGATATAACACAGTTGGGCTGTATTTAGAGGTAGTACTGCTCTGGAGTCAATCCACTGGGTTAAGAATTGTATTTGAATTTAGAAACTTGAAGAACTCTAATTTCTGACAGTGCATGACTAAGCAACTCAATCTGAGAGTGAAGTATTTTTGCTCATGGAGCAAGTCCATGTTGAAGAAAACTCACATGCACAGAAATCAACTACTAATATCTAAGGGGAGAGGACAGGAGAGGGATGGAGAAGAGCCTTTCTAAGAGAATTAAAATAAAGCTCTTCTCAGCTCTTGTCGTTTCTTCCATGTGAAGTGTAAAACAAGGTTAAGGTTAAGAGTGGCAGCCTAAGGGAGGAAAACGCAGAGGGAGGAATTGGATGAGTTCAAAGTCTCATTCCTCTGCAAATTTCTTTGCAACACGGGCCCTGTTTGTGGTGCTATTTTTAAATCTGAAACATCAAACCTTTCTTTCCATTAGCAAGTTATAGGACACTGGCATTCTTATGCCTCCAAAGTTCATTATGCACTTGGAAAGTGACTGCCTCCTGTAAAATATTGTCGCCACAGAACATTTCTGGGATTTTCAAGTGCCCTTGCTGAGTTCCATCCTCATTAAACTACCCAGTGTGTGTTCTCAGCTGGACAGCATCTTTATAACTTCCAAGTAAGTCAAGTGGAGCCCTTGCCGGGCACAAAATGCAGCAGATGCAAGGTGGAAAGAAATGAAGACTTGCTTGTTACAAATAAACAAAAAATCAAATCCCTCAAACCAGTCCCTGAAGCAATAACCTCAAAGTTGAAATGCTTGTGATGTCTGTTTTGGTTTCTCATTTTTCCAATGTTATTTTTTTCCACATCAGTTTGCATTTACACACAGACCATACATGCATGCATGCATGCATGCATGCATACATACATACATACAAAATTTTAGTTGTATGCCATCTTTCCACAGTTGAAGCCATGCTCAAGTTGGCTTACAAAATGAAAAATACATAACATAACAAAAGTAGTCATAATAAATAAAGCATGAAAAAATATAAACCAATAATAATAATAATAATAATAATAATAATAATAATAATAATTTATTTATTATTTATACCCCACCCATCTGGCTGGGTTTCCACAGCCACTCTGGGCAGCTTCCAACAGAACATTAAAATGCAATAATCTATTAAACATTAAAAGCCTCCCTAAACAAGCCTGCCTTCAGATGTCTTCAAAAGGTCTGGTAGTTGTTTTTCTTTTTGACATCTGGTGGGAGGGCGTTCCACAGGGCAGGTGCCACTACCGAGAAGGCCCTCTGCCTGGTTCCCTGTAGCTTTGCTTCTCGCAGTGAGGGAACTGCCAGAAGGCCCTTGGCACTGGACCTCAGTGTCCGGGCAGAATGATGGGGGTGGAGACGCTCCTTCAGGTACACTGGACCGAAGCCATTTAGGGCTTTAAAGGTCAGCACCAACACTTTGAATTGTGCTCAGAAACGTACTGGGAGCCAATGTACGTCTTTCAAGACTGGTGTTATGTGGTCTCGGCGGCCGCTCCCAGTCACCAGTCTAGCTGCCGCATTCTGGATTAGTTGTAGTTTCCGGGTCACCTTCAAAGGTAGCCTCACGTAGAGCGCATTGCAGTAATCCAAATGAGAGATAACTAGAGCATGCACCACTCTGGCGAGACAGTCCGTGGGCAGGTAGGGTCTCAGCCTGCGTACCAGATGGAGCTGGTAGACTGCTGCCCTGGATACAGAATTAACCTGTGCCTCCATGGACAGCTGTGAGTCCAGAATGACTCCCAGGCTGCGCACCTGGTCCTTCAGGGGCATAGTTACCCCATTCAGGACCAGGGAGTCCTCCACACCTGCCCGCCTCCTGTCCCCCAAAAACAGTACATCTGTCTTGTCAGGATTCAACCTCAATCTGTTAGCCGCCATCCATCCTCCAACTGCCTCCAGACACTCACAAACTAAGCAATTATGACATAAATCACAAGAAGATCTAAAATAAAGATGCAAAAATCAACAGCAACAACAGTAACAGCAACAACTTCCTGCCCCAACAAACAAACATGTCCACAAATGCAGCATGAAGCATGGCAAAATCAACAATGCCCTGTGGGAACCCCTTGCAGATGACAGCAGTACCTGGAGACAGACAGTCAGGTCATGTATCCACAGCAGTGACCAGAGGAGGAATGACTGCAGGGAGGAGCACAGAGAGAAGAAACACCATGGTGCATGTGCAGCAGCACAACCAGATGTCTTCATCTGCCCAGCTACAACAAGATATATCTTTCCTGTATCAGTCTCTACAGTCACAGTAGGTGCTGTGGCCTTCCAGCAGTTTGACTTCACCCCCAAAGGCACATCCCTCCATTGCCTTCCAAGACAGACAGGTGCCAACAACAACTTAGTGGCTCACCAAGGTTTATCTACTGGGTCTTCCATCCAGGAACATTTCAAGGTCTGGATTGCTTTGCTCAAGCCTTTGAATCTTATTATGTACCTGCAAAGCAACACTGAGACAACAAACCTATGCATACCCAAAGGTATGTCCCACTGTGTTCAGTGGAAGAGTACCCACCAGACAAGTGTACATAACTTGTTAAAAAACAGGAATCAGAGAATAGGATTAAGAGGGTACTTATCACAGTGGAAGGATGTAAAGGAGTGGAGTCCCACCGGGATCAATACTGGGATCTATGCTTTTAAACTTGTTCATGGCTTGCACAATGAGTTGGCCAAGTTTGCTGATGACACCAAATTGTTCTGGGTGGCCAAAACGCAGGGTTCCAAAAGGATCTGCCCAAACTGGGTGAGTGGCAGATGTGTAAGCAAGTGCCAAGTGATGTAAACTGGGGCAAAATATCGGAATTTGGCATATACACCTACAGGGTCTGAACTGGAGGTGACTGATCAGGAATGAGATCTTGGTTTTCAGACCCCATGAGTGTATAACATGGGTGGGTTTGTGCTGCTGCTGTTTTAATGAAACACATCCAAGTCAAAGCACTGTATCTTAGGCCACATCCACACTATTCATTTAAAGCAGTATTATACAACTTTAAAAAGAGCCACTCTGGGAATTGTAGCTCTGTGAGGGAAAAATGCATCTCCTAACAACTCTCAGCGTTCTTAACAAACTACAGGATCTTTGGGGGAAGCCATGGCTGTGAAAGTGGTCTAATGGTGCTTTAAATGCCTGGTGTAGATGTGGCCTTAGTAAGTAATATAACCGATTAGCTCTAAAGTTTTAAATTGTCTCCAAATTGATCAAAGTCAGGGTGTAAATGAGATGAAATGCCTTCACAAACTCCCATCACTCAGTGACTGATAGCTCTCTTTCCTAGCAACAGAGGTGCTGTGGATCAATAAGTATTAGCTCTATAGGGCTACATTAGTATAATATTCAGGTAATACAGCACTCTTCCAGAAAGTCAGATGAGCTATTGTGCTGTATAATGTAGGCTCTCTCTCTCTCTTTTGGAAGACAATTTCAATTAAGTGAAGACCAAGTGCTTTCTCCAAAGAATATTATCTATCTCCTACAGCAGGATTTGAGCTTTGATGAGTAAAATGTCACTGGAATTAGAAGTCTCAAGACTTTAAAGTCCTCATTGCTGTTTGGCACTACTATAATTAATGAAACTAATTAGGAATGTTGTGTTTGACGTCAGTTCTACACACTGTTAGGATATCCTGATGAAGTCAACCCATATTTTGAATGTTTTCTCTTCTCCCCATTATAAAGTATATTTAGAAGTTATTCCAGTGTGTTTGTGAGGGGTGGGGGGAAACACTCTAAAGATTTATTTTAAAGGGAACGATATTGAAGTTGCACATTTCTTTTATATTCTTCTACAGTTAGGGAAGATAATACATACTACTTTCTTACAACAAAATGTTTATGTTAGAGATTCATCCATTTGTTTATTAATTGCATGATTGTGTGGTTATGGAGATGCTTTGTGTGCCTTATTTTAACAGATCTTGGACCACTGTGTCCAAATGTCGGTGTTTATAATCTGTGCACTAGATTCAGCCAAGTCCTGAGCCACATCAGTTCTTTTTGGAGAGACTCAGGTGTCAAACAAATGGGGTTCAGACAGCCATGGACTACTATAGGTTGGGTTGGATGAAACCAGAGAGAGCCGTGTCTGTCAGGGGACAGTACATCTGTCAGGAAGCAGAGGTAGGAAGGGCAAGAAAATCTTCCTTTGTGTATGATGTCTTCACCCCCAGGATAACATGGGGATTATTAGATGACCATTCATGCTAAGTGTCTTTTCTTTAGGAAAACCACTTGTGGAGGAACACACACACACACACACACACACACACACACACACACTGGAGTTCCCCTTTTGCTCAATGGCTGAGCAGAGAAAGTGATTCTATAGTGTGTGGGATTGTTCTTCTCTTGGCTATACAGTTGTTTAATTAGGCCTTAACGTCTTTAGGAAACATTAGCTGCACTCCTGAACCTATTCAGGAGTGGATCCAGGGTTAGGTGATCCACAAGGATGATCCCAAGGTGCATCATCCTGATCAGAGCCATGGGGTGGGTAAATGGTTTGGTACCAATGGTTTGGTACAGTATAAACAGAGCAACACAGTCCAGGTTGACCTAAGTCTGATCTGCACAGCCCAACCCTAATAGTTGCCCAGGCAAAGAAAGTAGGTGATCTGAATGGAATATTTAGGCTTTCACATGTCTCAATTCTTTTTTTAGTTAAATTGATGCTAATAAAGGTAAGAGGGACGCGGGTGGCCCTGTGGGTTAAATCACAGAGCCTAGGGCTTGCCGATCAGAAGGTCGGCGGTTCGAATCCCTGCAACGGGGTGAGCACCCGTTGCTCGGTCCCTGCTCCTGCTAACCTTGCAGTTTGAAAGCACATCAAAGTGCAAGTAGATAAATATGTACCGCTCCGGCCGGAAGGTAAACGGCTTTTCCGTGCGCTGCTCTGGTTCGCCAGAAGTGGCTTAGTCATGCTGGCCACATGACCCGGAAGCTGTATGCTGGCTCCCTTGGTCAATAAAGCGAGATGAGCGCCGCAACCCCAGAGTCGGTCACGACTGGACCTAATGGTCAGGGGTCCCTTTACCTTTAATAAAGGTAAGAGCAACTCTTACGTTTGTGAAACTTCTTTTAAAACAAACAAGATGTTTTGCATATGCATCCAAGTGACAAATGGGAGTGTGCAGATTTGTGATAGTCAAGAAAAGATGCTGATGCTAAAAAGTATCACAAATTGGGTAGGATTGCCCTATGGATGCAAGTTGTATGAATTCACACCAGATCCTCCCCCCTCTCTCAGCTCCTTATTGTATTCCAGGAGTAGTTTTGGGAGCATAGGAGCCAACTCCTAGGGGCTGAGGTCCCTTCGGCACCCCCAATGAAATATTTGAGGAGGCCACCCCCCAAAAAAGTTGATAGGCATTGCCATTCAAATGGTATGTGTGTGTCACATCTTGTGCTAAATTATGTGGGGTGGGGCTTTCCTGTCCCCCAAATATTTTATTCAAGTTGGCATCCCTGTTTGGAAGAGGAATTGCCTCAGGGAGCTGTAATGGGTAAGAGGACCAAAAAGCTTCCACAAGCTTCCTTCCATTTGTGGTACATGGGAATGCAACTTAATTAAAGTATCAGGGTAATGTAACTCATAGATAAAGAGATCAAATCTGTAAAATCTATATTTCATTGTGGGTGTGGTCAGGAAATATTAAGTACAGCGGCTGGATACATCAGGTTGCTAAAAAAAGAAGAATTCAAACTGTACAGTCTAATCCTAAACACATCAATAGTTCAATCGAACTTACTCCCTAGGAGGTGCTTTTTTGAATTAATGATGTGGTGGTAGAGTTCCTCACATTGGCACCGCTTTGTCCAAAATGCCCATTGTGGGCTGATGGGAGATCATGACTGCTTGCCATCTGTCAATCCTGTGTGCTGTGTGCTCCAAGCCATGATTCCTGCCTACTTTGGCTTGGTCATGAAGTCGGCTTGAAGGCAACTCAGGAATGTAGTATGCTTTGGAAGCAACTGGATAAATGGGTCTTTACCATGAGTGCCCACTTGTTTGGGTTTTAGTCTTGCTTTAAATGCATTTGTTGTTTTTATATTTTAAACCTTTTAAAATTTATCTTACATGTAAATTGCCTTGAGATGGTGATTTAGAAGAGGGTGGCAGGGGAGCGCACCGCCCCGGGAACCAATTGGGGAAAGGGTGTCATCGTGGCCAACCCCCCCGGGATGTGTGCCACATGCTGTGCAAATATGGACTCGCACCACGCCCCCGTGCCGTATGCCACGCCCCCGCAGGCAACGCGCCACACCCCAAGAGGTGTGCCATGCCCCCATGGGTGATGCTCCATGCCCCTGGGATGCGCGCCAGCCCCGCCCCGCCTGTTCTCCACTCCGGAGGCTGCTGCATGTTGTTCCACCACTGAGTCTACAACAATGATTTTAACAATAATAATACACTTGCTGAAAGCTTTTCTATACTTTTGTGCTTACGTAGATAATGGAGAAAACATCTTCTGTAATAGGTGATGATATGTGATTTTAAATTTGTATGTGGTCCTTACTGGAGAGAGAGAGAGAAGGAGGGAGAGGGGGAAGAGAGATTTGTGGTAAACTGTTTTCATATTTCACAATTCCATATTTATGAAATTGTGGTATACAAGTATGTTATGAACAGATTATAAAATAAAACTTTAATGGCAAGGTCTACACTTGCACCAGTCTCATTGAAAATGAATGAGAGCTCATCCCGGCCCCTCTAATGTAAAAAATCCTAAGGATCTCGCTGATTTGTAATCCTGCTAATCAAATTCTAATTAATTCCCCTTTACCTGTGTAGCAATAACTTCCTGTCTTACATGACAATTAAGGAGTCGGTTAGCATAACTGACTCTCTGCCGCTGCATGGCAAGATGGGGCTGCTATTTTCAGCAACCCAGGGAGCAATGATTACATCAGGTGCTGACAGTAAGAGCACATAATTAGCTCAATGAGGATGACACAGAGACTGTGTTTCTGAGGTTCATTAATTAATATAGTGAAATACATTCCTGGTTTTAAGTGTCGTTAAAAACCTCCTGGATCTGATACTCAGGACGCCGTGACATTCCTGTTAAGGTCGTTGCAGGATTTGTCTAAGAATACCTGGTGAAATTTATATGCAAAAGAAGGCATGGGGAGAGCTGTGTTAAATGTTTTAACAAGACCTAAATGTATGCGCAAGACATGGACCTTCGTCTCAAAGGATGGTAACAGTGGCAGCATTCTGTTTAATGTTTCCAGCACATAACTGCCAATTTTTTATCACTGGAAGAAGTCCCATGGCACTTACTTCTCCAAAGGAAACAAGAAAGGCAGAGCTCATCTGTTGCCATAGTGTTGTGGCCTCCAATGAGTGCAGGAGGGGATTTTTTTCAGACTGAGGGCTGCATTCTGAGGGCCATATGCAGGTGGTGGGTGGGTGGGATCAGAGGAAAATTTTGGCAGATCAGTTGATGATGTGACTGTGACTGGCCCAAGGTGAGCTTAATGGCTAAGTGGGGATTTGAACCCTGGCTTCTGAGGTTCCAGTCCAGCACTCTAATCACTATACCACATTGGCACAGATTCTTTTTGTAAAACAAACAAACAACCCCCCCCCCTAATTTACAAATATATATAGTTTGCATCTAGGAAGTTCTCCAAGTATGTAGGAATAATGGGCACTTAGGCAGGTAGAATCAGCTTCACAAATATAAGGTGGGTGGCACAGGATCTAGCAGTCTTAGTAGACCACAAATCAACAGTGTGATGCAGCGGCAAATGCTATTCTAGCCTGCCTCAACAGAAGTATAGCGTCCTAATCAAGGGACGTAATAGTACCACTCTATTCTGCTTTGGTCAGACCACAACTGGAATACTGTGTCCAGTTCTGGGCAATACTATTTAAGGAGTATATGGACAAGATAGGTCATGTTCAGAGGTGGGCAACCAAGAAGATAAAGGGTCTTGAAACCAAGCCTTATGAGGAACAGTTGAGGTGATTGAGTATGAGGAAGCCTGGTCAAAAGTAGTCTAAGAGGAGACACAATAACCATCTTCAAATATCTAAAGGACTGTTATATGGAGGATGGAGCAAGCTTGTTTTCTCCTGCTCTGGAGGCCAAGACCCAAGTCAATGAATTCAAGTTACAAGAAAGGAGATTCTGACTACGAATCAGGAAGAACTTTCTGATAGTAAGATATGAAAGTGGAACATATTCTCTAGGGAGGTAAAGGTAAAAGGTAAAGGGACCCCTGACCATTAGGTCCAGTCATGTCCGACTCTGGGGTTGCGGTGCTCATCTCGCTTTATTGGCCGAGAGCCGGCGTACAGCTTCCAGGTCATGTGGCCAGCATGACTAAGCCGCTTCTGGCGAACCAGAGCAGCACACGGAAACGCTATTTACCTTCCTGCCAGAGTGGTTCCTATTTATCTACTTGCACTTTGAAATGCTTTCGAACTGCTAGGTGGGCAGGAGCAGGGACCAAGCAACGGGAGCTCACCCCATCGCAGGGATTCGAACCACCGACCTTCTGATCAGCAAACCCTAGGCTCTGTGGTTTAACCCACAGCGCCACCTGGGTCCCTACCTCTAGGGAGGTAGTGGACTCTAATTCCTTGGAGATTTTAAAGCTGAGCTTGAATGGGCATCTGTCATGTATGATATAATTGAGATTCCTGCATTGCAGGGAGTTGGATTAAATGATCCTGGGGGCCCTTCCAACTCTACAATTCTATGATTCTATGTTTCTATTATTCAATCTCCTAAATCCATTGTGAGAGGGGATTATATATCATGTATAGGGGATTATATATCATGTTTTATTGCAGGCATAGGCAAACTCGGCCCTCCAGATGTTTTGGGACTACAATTCCCATCATCCCTGACCACTGGTCCTGTTAGCTAGAGATCATGGGAGTTGTAGGCCAAAAACATCTGGAGGGCCGAGTTTGCCTATGCCTGTTTTATTGGATCTATTCCTTGCCCAGACACTAGTGTTATGGGGCACACCTTGGTGCCTCCTGCATTCAGACTTGTCACTGTATAATCTAGAAAGCCAAAGGTTGTTATTGTATTGTCTAATCCGTTAGAAATGGTGGGAGGTTCCTGTTTCAGTAAAGAGGGTTGTCTCAGATGACATTCTGTTCCCTTCTCATTTTACAATCCAGCAATTCAAGGCAGAAGTGAAAGGTATCTAAGTTAGAAAGTGACTGATTAATATCCATTCCCAGTCAATCAGCATTACCTTCCGGTCTTATCACCCACAATTTGTTTTTGTGGGCTAGCAATTTTCATGATACGAAAACAAAGGAGATGGTTTGTATTTCTCATATCCCCAAACCTAGCATTATCTTTCCTGATAGAAAAAAATACATAATATCAGCAAATTGAAATGGCCTCCTTTGCATGTCAGATCTTACGCTGATCACAAACACAGTCTCCATAGTGATTAATGAATAGCATTGTGGTCATAGTGGGAAGGGTTGCCTTGCTTTGAATAGAAATGAGTCACTACAGATCTTTCTCCCTTCACTAATCTGCCTCCAAGCAACCTTATTTATTCTGACCTTCATATTTTGACTTGAGTTAGAAAGTCAAACGTAGCTCACTTAGTGCTGAACAAAAGGATGCAACTTTAGTTCATCCTTATCTGAAATGCAACCCGAATCATAAAGTATAATAATAATTAAGGACTTGGATGAAGATGGTACTGAATTTCCTGTTGTCAGAAGAATGACAGAAGGCAATGCTAAACTAATCCATAATTAATTCTATAGCTGAATAACATATTTCCGCTAAAAGCAAAGTAGCCTAAATAAGGATCTGTTTCCTGGAGAGCAAACAGCTTTCTAAATTTACATCCTATGGTCTTGGGGGGAAAATGTATTAGATAGAAATGGAAAAGTATTTGTATTCTCATGAAGTAATAAATGATGTGTCATCATTAATAGCCACAGGAAATGGTTGGCAACTCAAGCAGAATAAGAAAAAGCAGTGACAACCTGTCACTGCCTAATGAAGCTGAGAGATTAAAGGTATTCAATCATAGCATTTATACCAGTACAACGGGATTCTCTTTATTAAAAAGGCATTGCTCTAACGATGCATTGAAAGGTTTTCTCTGTAATTATAGATTGTTTTACTGATCACAATAAGATTGCAAAGGTGCTAAAGGAGGATTCACATATAGCAAAGGTGATGTACTACATTGGATTTCTAGGCACGGTAAATCAATTATCCGTACAATATGTGTAGATGTGCTAAGGTATAGGGCAGGCATAGGCAACCTTCGGCTCCCAGATGTTTTGGGACTACAACTCCCATCATCCCTGACCACTGGTCCTGTTAGCTAGGGATCATGGGAGTTGTAGTCCCAAAACATCTGGGAGCCGAAGGTTGCCTACCCCTGGTATAGGGAAACATTCCCTGTGTGGACGTTAAACCAATTTCCATGCTCTACAATGTATGTATTGGAGTGTGTGCATCAGAATAGGAGGGAAGGCTTGTTGCGTCAGGAGGACCTTAGGCGAAGGGCTAAGTTGATGGTTCAGGACAATGGTTAGCAGTCTTAAAAGCTGAGGCAGAGAAAAGCAAGTTGTCTCAGTAGCATCGTGGAACAACTAGCAGAACAACTAGCAGAGGTTTCCAAGATGACCCTCCACCTACAGTGCTTCAAGTGGTCAGTGCTGTTTTCTTGGTCACTTCATCTAGGCAGTGGGGCTTCCAGCTCCAGGGACTTATTTGAGTGAAGTTCTTTAGGTGTTTCCTTAGTCCTCTGCAAGGTCTGTGGTCCAGCCATTTGGAATCTGGTGGCAGAGTGTCTTCTTGAGGTTCTGGGGACCAGATGCAGGTGCTGATGTCAGTAGATCCACTTGGAAAGGACTGTGAAGTGGCTCCATCTCCTCTTCTGTTGCAGAAGGACTCTCCATCTGCAGATCCCTGGTTGGGGACCATGACAATTTTATTAAGAAAAGCAAGAATAGGAGCTGATAGGTGGAGAGATTTCATAATATCTATTTATGCCCATCATTAAGATCTTTCAAATGTGGAAATACTGTGTTTGCTTTTATTACACTATATATTAGATTCATTGTTTGACCAATACGGTGAACCTCTATTTATAAAAACATTAAAATTTCAATTACTAAAACACATTAGGATGTTCACTTTAGGCATAGAGTCCCTAGAGGCATAGAGAGTTATTCTGTCAAGCATTCACTACATTCATCTCAACATTTGTTTCCAGCATGCAGTGATTTGCATGTTATAAGTGCACATCTTAACATGGAAATCCAACCCATTTCTCAATGTCATTCTTTCTACCAAGTGCAAATGCAATGCTTCTCCACCCCTCCCCACCCCAAATACAACTTGTGCTAGCATTCACACTGCAATTATCCGAGCAGTCAACAACTCAGTGATGTATTGGCTTTATTCTGGTTGGGATAAAATGTAAATCTGCATAATAGCTGTCATTTTCAGCTTCAGAACCCTGACTGTAAAATGCAGATTGATTTCTAACCCTCCATCTCCTTAGTATGTAACATAATGTGTTTGGCTTGCTTTGGCTTCGACGAAGGGGCTGCTGCTAAAGATATAGCATTGTCTCAGCAAACTGGGCATCCTGTTTCCTTTTTTTTTTAGAGAAATGCCTTATTTGCTTAGCTGTGGAAATGCATTCATCTAGCAAAACTTAATGCAATTTGAGGTTCTGAAACAGAACTGCCACATCTTCCCACTGCCAACTGTAGAGGTATGCAGAGCAGCAACAATACTTCAATATTCCATGCTTACCCAGAGCAACACTGTGGTAGTGTAGCCACATACCAGGTAAACAGAGCTTCTGATCTGCATCCCACACACAAAGGCTTAAGACCAAAGTGGTTCCTGTAGATAAGGTCATTGGAAGACCGGCAGGACAAATCCAAACCCTGGCCAGGTAGCAGCAGGCTGTGATGGATCAGCAGAGCCACTGCCATATCTATAGCTCCATTGTCCATGCTGGCTTGGGTGCAGAAGGTGGTAGTGGGGACAGGCAAAGTACTATGCCAGCCTGTAGTTGATGCAGCAATCAGCCCCTTTCCATCCCCAGCCCCTGGAACACCATGTTTTGGGGTGCTCTGCAGTTTACTGATGATGGGGATCTCCAGCCCCTACATGTTTGTCGGGTGCAACAAGGATCTCTGCAGTGGCAGAGCAATGCTAGAATCACCCCACGGGCAGAGGCCAGTTGGACTGGACACCCTTGCCAAATCCAAAGGCACAAAGAGAATTTGGATTGCAACTTAACATAGAACATGCAGTTTGTACCAGTTTACTTCTGGGTGCAAAAGCAGTAGACACACCTGCTTCCCCCCACCTGACCCACCCCAACACATCACATTTATAAGATAGATAAGATAAGATAAGATTAAGATAATTTATTGTCATTGCACAAGTACAAGCACAACGCTATACAAGTGCAACGAAATTGCATGCCCCCCGTAAAAACAGAAAGAAAAAACAAAACAAAAAGCAGCACAAAACACACACACACACACCAAAGAAAGCCACACATACACACACATACACCCATCACAGCTCTCCAAGGTCATATTATCTGGTTACAGCGTTTAAGATGGTTATAGCTCTTGGGTATATCTGCAAAACGCTGAAATAACTGGTTTTAATTTTGACTTTTATTGACAATTTCAGTGTGTATCTTATATTCTTTGTAAACTGCTTAGAGGTTTTTATTTACAATTACGTGGTGTACAAACTCTGTTAATAAAGCAATAAATGAACAAGAGAATAGTAAACTGTTCTCGCAGGTCAACCTGCGACAGTGTAAAAAATCCTGAAGCTTGTCTTGCTGCTCTGTCAGCTTCAGTGCAATTTATAACGCTTCACTACTTCATGGATAGGTGAGTAGAGTTGCATATCAGAGGTACTATGTAGGGGCTGAAAGGATGGTGAATGAGCTGTTCTGCAGTCCTGCTCCAGTCACTTTGGTGACATACTGTCAAGGCTGTCCCATAATCTCATTGTTGGAGCATCCCAGGTTCAATCCCCAGCATCTCCAAGTAGGTATGGGGGAAATTCCTGTCTGAAATCCTGCAGAGCCACTGCCAATCAGTATAGACAATGTTGAGTTAGATGGACCAACATTCTGACTCAATATAAAACAGCTTCAATGTTCCTGTAAGCAAATCAGGATCTGGGAAATGGAAGTCAAGAGCAAAAAGCAACCAGGATCAGAGGTCAAACCAGAAGGCAGAAATGGAGAACAAGCTCTAAGAGTCAGGACTGATAAAGAATCTTAGGACATGTCAGATAGCACCACCAATAAGCAAGCCCAGAAGCACAATACATACTAGTGTTTATTGCTCAAAGAAAACACACTGAGATCGGAAATACTCTTGTATTCCATCCTGTCCAGGAGAAGCCAATGGGCGGCTTAGGTGACTGTAGCCAGGCTAGGTACGGATGGTTACTTCCTAAAAGACTGTGGTTATGTGGCTCACCACAAGGGGCAGAAGTTAACAGTTCCTGGCCCACTGATACATGTTGCTATGCCAGCACATTGTCCTGGGCCGGCTCAAAACACAATGCCATAACAACGGCTCTTGTTAAAAACGTGCACTCAAGTCTTTTATTGTGTTTAAATCTCAGATACTCACAAATGACGTCCTTGGGTTATTAGTTACATTTTTATGTTATATTATTGCGATTTTGCTGTTTCATCATTTTAATTTGTTTACCCCCTTGAGATTGATTGCTGTGTAAATACTTCTATAAAATAAACGATAATTGAGAAGCATTATCTGCTGCACTGCCACTGAATTTCTTGCACCCTGTTTTTCAGTTTCATCTGATGCATAGAGGCTCATAGGATCCAATTTGATTGCCTTGTCACTAAACGTATAAAGACAACAGGTAGCCATTAACATCATTTGGGGGAATGGATCTAATTGTCAGCAGAAAATAAAATAGAGAGCGGGATATTTTAATTAAATCTATTATGAAACGTCTTATCTCTGAAACATTAATATAAATTTGTTTTATGTTTAGACAGGCTTAGACACATTATCCTCCAGAGGTTACAGTGAATCCTGTCTTCTATGTTGATGCACATTAAAAAGACTTAATGTGTCACACAATCAATTCTTTATTTGTAATGCCAATACCAAATACAGGGGATTAGGGCTAGACATGATTTCCTTGAAACAGTGGATCATCCAAATTGGATTTTATATAAACTGTAGAAAACAAGATAAAAGACAATGAAATGGCTGCTAATGCCCCATGTAATATTGACACTGGTGAACCATTCTGTATCCTTCACATGTTATTGTGTTGTTCACAGAGATAAAGCAGTTCAATCTGAGTATAATGGTCACATCATCTGGAAAATACTGTTAACGACAAAATAGATGCTTCTAAGGAGATAGGGAGATACAGACAGCTGTTGTCAGACCCAGGCTGGGTTTTGTGTTGGTGTATATGAATTTAGGGCTGGAGGCTGTAGAGAATAGGGAGCTGTAACTACTGCATTCAGAGACGTATCTTTCTGTTGACAAAGTAATGGCAGAAGGTCAAGCTCTGGTCTAGCTGACCCAGTTTTTTCAATCACAGGGGCCAGCATTGTTCACTCTATTCCCGTTTTCACCAGAAGAAGCTCTGGGGCTTGACCACACACTATCTCAAGTAGATCAGCAAACTAGGTTCCAACCTGAGACCATGATGCTCTCAGGTAAGTCTATGGACTTGGACAGTAGTTGTCTACAAGACCTTCAGTGAATGTGGACACTTGAAAAAGCAGGCCAGTCCTATCATTAGGCAGAGTGAGGCAGATTAGTCAAGTGGTGGATGCTGGGGAGTCTGGAGCAGGAGTGAGATGGTGGACGACAGTGTTGCTTGTGCCATGAGGCTGATTCTGTGCTACCCTGCTGCCCTCAGAAGTGATGGGGCATCCTGCTTAAACAAACCTGTAAGCATCTCTTGTGGTACTTTAGGACCATGACAAGCTTGCCATTTTACTTTCTTACAGGTTTCTGCCCTCATTCACCCTCAGGAAGGGGTGAACTTGCAACGTCTGTTTTCTCTTTCAGGTAAGATAATGCAAACCTTCCATCCTTTGGAGTCTGATAATCTTTAACAATAAAACTGATGCTTCCCATCACTAATAAAATATCAACAACCTGTAAGAAAAGATCTGCTATATAAAGATTTGGTGGAAAAACATATTTGCTTCTAACAATATTGTACCCCACAATTTGCACAAGTTGCTTCAGTCATTTTCTTAAGTTTGTTTAGTTGACTACATGCTTTATGATAATATTTGCATGGAGTGGATATGTTCACTGTAATTATTTGAGAGACTTTTATATGTATTTATATAACCTGCTTCTAAAAGCCTAATGAGAAGCATGTTTACACAGTCCAGATTCTAGAAGAATATTCAGGTTATACAAATGCTATTGCCTATTTGCTTATAGAAAGCAGACAACACAATGAAATCCAACTTAAAAGTAGTCCCCAAGTTTCAAAACTCTAATATTATGTATTAAGAATGATTGTTTCATTTTTTAGGTTTTCAGTTTGCAGGATTCTTAGATATTTTAGTCCTAATACTTTGCAGGGAACATATAAAAAGTACCTGGAGCTTTTAAAATTCAAAGAGTGATAGGCAGATAGCCTGGAAAGATTACATATAACATATTCTGAGATTGAAAGTGTTTCAGACTCCATTTTCTTTTTTATAGTTGTCTACTCTGGCATCAATCCTGATAAATTGACTTTAAATGTATCAGATGTATCCATGCAAATGTAAATGTGAAGTCAAAATTAGATTGTTGTTATGCAGAAGTGTCCTGTCTGAGCCTGAATAATATTACTGTAGGATCTGTCTGCAGCTCTAGCATTTGGGCTGTGATCCTATGCACAGTTATATGGGACTAAGCTCCACTGAACACATTTCTGAGTAAACATACATAGGATTGCATGGTAAATGTTTTATGAGCACAATCTCATCTACGGGTCCTACAAAATTCAATGGAGCTGAAACCCAAGTATAGGATCATAGAACTGTAGAGCGGGAAGGGACCCTGAGGGTCATCTAGTCCAAATCTAGTAATTTAAAAAGTTTTAGGTTAAGATTTTCAAGTAGTCTTTTTCAACATGCTGCTGTTATTTGATAGCATCCTGCAAAACCTCAGGCTATGCCAAAATGCATTGTATAAAAGAAAAATGCCTTACACAATGAATAATCACTAGTGTGTGGGGTGTGTGTTACAGGGCTAGGAGTGTGATCAAGCTAACATGGTCTTATAAAGTGCTTGCTAAACTTACTGATAAAAATCCTGATTCAGCTTTGTACTAAATTTTTGAGGTGTTCACCAGCCAGAAGTCCATCTGAGTTTGCTTTGTCCCCCTGGCCTCAAAATAATGGCTATAGCTTCCACATCCCTTTAAACAGAAGTGGATAAAATTTGCAGGCATGCCATCACTTACCTGGGACTAACCCCCCACTGGCCTCAGTAGGACTCAGTATACAGTGGTACCTCGGGTTAAGTACTTAATTCGTTCCAGAGGTCTGTTCTTAACCTGAAGCGTACTTAACCTGAAGCACCACTTTAGCTAATGGGACCTCCTGCTGCCGCTGCACTGCCAGAGCACTATTTCTGTTCTTAGCGGAGTTCTTAACCCGAAGCTTACTTAACCTGAAGCATACTTAACCCGAGGTACCATTGTATAGGGCTGTGCAGCCAGAGTTCTCTTTCTCCTTTTATGAGCAACATTTGAGAAACTTGCTAACCTAAGGTACTGTAGACAGGCGCATTCATAAAAAGGGAATTAATTTCAAAGTATAAGTAAGTATCATGTATGGTTCAGAGTGAAGCGGGTGACCCTCAGGGCCCTCTAAGACTTCTCAAAACACAAGGCCTGGTGAAAACAAAGAATTCCATGTTTAAGATTCCATTAAGCTTTCACCTTGAAAGCTGAAATTCTCTTTTATCAAGAAATATACCATTCTGTTCTTTATACTCCCTTCTAACCCCATTGTGTGCTTAATTATAGCAAATTAACATTCCGGTTTCTTTGTGTGCAAGAAACAGACAGTAATACATCGCAGACAATAGAAATATTCTCTCTCCCATTTCTGAAGCGTCTTCTTTTCTTATTCCAATCTTTCCTCCCTGCAGCCTTTTAATACTACAGGGCATCCTACATTGCATGTGGGATGCTATTATCAAGGTCAAAAGATAGCTGAAGGAATTTATCACGATGCTGCAGAGGGGATGTGAATCCTGGCAAGACTTTCCTATTTTCTTGCTCTATTGTTAAAATGCAATTTGCATGCTGGCAACATAACTCAGAGAAAATGATACTTAACTCATATTCTATGGTAAAAAAAAAAATCTCTGGAGATGAAAGAAAAAGAAGTAAAGGGAGCTAAATAGACACAAAGGTTGCAATCCTATACACGTTTACCCTGGAGCAAGTTCCACTGAACTCAATGGGACTGACTTCTGAGTAGACAGGTTTGGGACTGCACACTCTCAAGCAGAAGGACAAGGTGAAAAGGACATCTATTAACTCAAAGCATTGTTTTAATGATTATTCAAGTAAAAATTCAGGGCTGTGTTTATTTAAGCATGTGACAAACAGAGAAGACAACAAATGGTGGATAACTCTGGAGTAGTTGCAAACCAATTATTTGTATTGTAAATGTCAGAATAATTAAAATAGCAATTAATGCTTTTCTAGTTGAGGCAGTCCATCTGTAGTTCATCCATTACATAAGGCACATGTAGTATGTGGTGTGTGGTGTGTGTGTAACACAAAGATTTATGTGCACTTTGGAGGAATTATTTGGGACATGTACGCTCAGAAAATAAAGCCAAAATGTTACCAAGGTAACCCAAATTCTGCAATATGAAAGAAGGATGAGACTTCTATTTATATGCATTTAGAATGTGGGTGAAAAGCAGTTTCACAGAATTGATTTTGCATATTCATAACTTCCCCCTCAACTATATGCACACATACAGAGAGAGACATCAGGATGTGGTGACTGGTAAACTGTTATCCACTATGACTGGAAAAAGAAACTTCGGTCTGCAAGCACTCTAAAGAAAATACAATTATAGTTTGAATCCAGCAATCTTCTGCTATCTAGAACCCCCAAAGTGTGGGGTTCCTGTGTATCATATCAAAATTCAAATAATGTTATCTTCTTCACAGGTGTCAAATAGACTCATGAATTCTGTCTTATTAGTCATATAGATATTTACTATCTTATGCATACTTTGTTATGTACTTATACATAAATTGTTTTATGTATTCTATAGTATATGTATGTTGCATAACAGAAATTTCTTTCTGCTTCATTTTGCTTGCCAAATGATGACACATTAGATCTGTCATCCAACAGCACCATGAATTCATCTGTGAATCTCATTCCTTCTTGGAAACCTAGCGATGGATCGCTAAACCTTGGCTAATGTTGTAGAATTGCAGCCTTAAAAGCATATGCCAGTTTTCCCCATCCAGGTGCCCTTAAGACATCATTGGATTGTAACTCCAAACCAGCAAGGCCAATGGTCAGGGATGATGGGAGTTGTAGTCCAACAGCTTCTGGAAGACCACAGCCTCCCCACCCATTTGTTGTTGTTGTTTAGTTGTTTAGTCATGTCTGACTCTTTGTGACCTCATGGACCAGAGCATGCCAGGCACTCCTGTCTTCCACTGCCTCCCGCAGTTTTGTCAAACTCATGTTAGTAGATTCAAGAACACTGTCCAACCATCTCGTCCTGAGTCATCCCCTTCTCCTTGTGCCCTCAACCTTTCCCAACATCAGGGTCTTTTCCAGGGAGTCTTCTCTTCTCATGAGGTGGCCAAAGTATTGGAGCCTCAGCTTCAGGATCTGTCCTTCCAGTGAGCACTCAGGGCTGATTTCCTTAAGAATGGAAAGGTTTGATCTTCTTGCAGTCCATGGGACTCCCAAGAGTCTCCTCCAGCACCATAGTTCAAAAGCATCAATTCTTCAGTGATCAGCCTTCTTTATGGTCCAGCTCTCACTTCCATACATCACTACTGGGAAAGCTATAGCTTTAACTATACGGACCTTTATCGGCAAGGTGATGTGTCTGCTTTTTAAGATACTATCTAGGTTTGTCATCACTTTTTTCCTAAGAAGCAGGCGTCTTTTAATTTCGTGGCTGCTGTCACCATCTGCAGTGATCATGGAGCCCAAGTAAGCAAAATCTCTCACTGCCTCCATTTCTTCCCCTTCTATTTGCCAGGAAGTGATGGGACCAGTGGCCATGATCTTAGTTTTTTGATGTTGAGCTTCAGACCATATTTTGCGCTCTCCTATTTCACCCCCGTTAAAAGGTTCTTTAATTCCTCCTCATTTTCTACCATCAGAGTTGTGTCATCTGCATATCTGAGGTTGTTGATATTTCTTCTGGCAATATCCCCACCATCCATAGTGTACATTTTAAAGAAAAAAATCTTACCTCATGTAAAGCAGACATTACCTAACAGAGCCGGTCTTCATGCGGAATACTGTTGTATTCTCCCCTCCCCTCCGTCACTCTTGTACGTCCCCCTACCTGCTCCGGGGTCAGGCGGCATTGTGGGATTGCGTCTCCTGCCCTTGGCTGGATCCGACAAGGAGGCGATTGTCTCAGGGCTTTCCTGATTGGTGAGATCCGTAGATGGGCCTGCACACTAGGCAGGGAAGTCGGATTGCAGCCTGCCCACAAATTAGCCAATTTGCTGGCTTCAATAGGCACTGTAAAGGGATAATGGTCATGACATACGCTTACCCCTTTCTTCCTGCACAGTTATTCCAACAAATCATCCTCCTCCCCAAAGCTGTATGACATGGGAGAGGTGCTTCCATATTGTCTCCTACAGGGAACTGTCCATGAGAGCAGCAAGGGAAGAAACCCCACCTTTGGGCAGTTTTTGCCATAGCAAAAGCAGACAGAATCTCTCCAAGGTTAAGCACTTCCAAGCCTGACTGATATTAACAATAGATAACTGAGCATTTGTTCAACTCTCCCATAGAAACCAGTATGAGGTTAAATCTTCTTTTGTCATTGGATCGTGCCTGCTATTTTCAAAGCTTAACCATAAATGCAAGGAAACAGCATCTGCATAAAGAGTTTGAATGCTGGTTCGAAAAGAGAAAGCCAAAGATGAAAACGCACTAGTTCTGTACATTTAACTGGGATGACTCATGCTCACTCAAGATAATGACCTGAGATAGGAAAACAACCCCGTTTTTTGCTCATGCATTACCCTTTTGATAATATGAACATTATTGTTAGTTCATGGATAATAGAGATATCTACTTGCCTTGCCCTCTTCTTGGGGAAATTTCATTGAAGAAAGCACAGGGGAAAAATGAAAAAGCAATAGCCGATGGTAATAGCATCCTATTTTACTAAAGCAGAAAAGTTACATTACACACACACACACACACCAATACTGCCATAATCTGCTTCCTTCACCTCAAACCAAATGACTTTTTAAAGTCTTACATTTCTTCTTTCTCCCTCGATGTGTCTTCTGAACAAATGATTATGATCAGAAGCTGCTTCCAAAGCTTAATCTAATAACTTCTGATTAAATACTTCCTGCCAGTAAGCCTACTTCTGAAGTAATGTGGCCCTCATTTCATCGGACAATTAAACACATGCCACACCAACATTGCGGCACTAGGGCAAGTGTGATTCCATCACATTCAAAATGATTTGTGAATTTTTTGTACCTTGCCATGTGCCAGAGGAAACAATGACTAGTATAAGGCAAGGAAGACCCAAATGTTTGTTCTGAACAAATTCTTACTCATTGAGGTAGTTGATTCTAAGAATCAATCCAACACTTTCACTTGTAAGGAGATGAACAAAGGTTTTCATATCTTAATAAACCTTTAACATAACATCTCTAACATGCTATCAAATAACATCTCTAATGTTGTATGTGAAGGATGGGGAACGTGTCACCCTCCAGTTGTTGTCCCATGATCCCTGGGCCATTGGTCATGCTGGCAAGGACTGATGGGAGTTGTAGTCCAACTGTGTCTGAAGGGTGCTTGGTTGCGGAAGAACGGTATATGCTCTTAAGGCTGCAATTCTAAATCACTAGCCAAGCACAGAGGTTTTAGCAATCCATCGGTAGGTTTCTAGGCAGGAAAGTGATTCACAGAGAAACTCATGGTGCTGTTGGGTGACAAATCCAATGTGTCATCATTTGGCAAGCAAAGTGAAACAGAAAGAAATCTCTATCATGAAACATTAGTATACTATAGAATGTATAAAACAATTTATGTGTAGACTAAGTACATAGTAAATATCTTTATGATTAATAACAAAGAGTCTATGAAACTACTCAACAGCTGTGAAGATAAAACTATTTGAATTTTGATGTGATGCTATCAAGATATAGCTGGAGAATTAGGACATGCTATGTGGAAAATTGAAGGAAAGTCAGGGCAGTAAATTTTATACTGTGGCTCAATCTCACAAGAAGATTCCTGGACTTTTAGAACCTTCCCAGTGATGTGCTATGCACATGTCAGCAACAGCATTGCAAGTCTTCAGGAGCCGCATTTAGAATCGTAGAATTGTAAAGATGGAATGGAATGTGAGGGTCATAATTTCAGTGGGATGCAATAACAGGTAAATATGCTTAAGATAAACAATCATGGGGATTGACACAACGTCCTCAAATCTGCATGCTTGTGAGTACAACAGCGTGTGAGGATTTCTCCTCTTCCATTGAGCAAGCAGATGACCAATGCAGGAGGGAAGGGTTGTTGTTGTTTTTTTAAAAAAGTCACATCTTCCTACATAAGTAGAAAGCAGAAAGGTTTCATGAGTATGCAGGGATTGAAGCAGTCATCTGATGTACTCACAGATCCTGAATCAGGGTGCCATCTGCCCATAGAAGCTGTTCTGCAGAATGCTGGCTATTTCCCCAACTCCATTTAACAGCAGTCTCTTGTTTGTAATATGAAGGTGTTCCCTGCATGTAAGCCTGCTTCCACACATTGATTGACCATGGATGGATCAGGGCCAGCATGCATTTTAAAGCACAATCTTTCACATCCATTCCAAAGATTGTAGTATAGCATCAATCTGGCTGTGAATAAAATGCCAATAGTCATGATATCGAAAGAGGCAAATCTCATTCCAGTTCCTCTTAAGAGCAATCTGCTGGAAGGGATGATGCATAAAATGGAACAGGAGGGATAGGGTTGACTTATGGCTAAACCACAAAGTAGGTTTATGTATTTGTTAGAATATGTGAACAGGTTGCAATTCTGTAACTCAGGTTTTGCCAACATTGTTCTCCACAGATTATGGTGGATCCAACTCGCATGGGTCCCAGCCAGCATGACCAAGGGATGATGGATGTTGCAGTCCAACAACATCTGGAGGGCACCACATTGTCTCCCTCTGTAAGACAATGTAAGAATGTAAAGTTAGCAGAAAATAAGCTCTGGAGCTAAAGTAAATTATGAATGGTCATATCCATTTAAATGGAAAAGGTTCAAAAATGAAACTGAAATACTGTATGGTTGACAACTCATCCAATCATATTCATAACTTCCTAAACCTGTTTATGTCTTGGCAGTATGATCTCAGCCAAACAAAAACAAAAAAAAACTATCTACATCAATGGTACTGTGTCTAGAGTTATCAGATATCTATTCAGTTGTGTATAATAAAATGTAGCGTTCTTTCCAAGCTATCTCCATATTAGGTTTGGCAGTATTACAAATCAAGGTAATGTAGTGTTGGCATCAATCAGATGAATTATGTATTTCCTTATAGAAATGTGCAGATGATTTATAAACAGACAAGACCATTTTAGATCACTCAAATATAAAAGTCAACCCCCAATGTTATTAAAATGTTGGATTTGTCTTTGATCATTTTATAGGTTTCCTCTGATACATAATCACTAAAACTTTCAAGTCTGCTTTGTTGAAGGCAATCTTGATATATTGGCGATGATTTCCTTCTCAATTGTCACAAATAAACAAATCCTGTAAACAGTATACTATAAAAAGCATAGTGGTCTAGCAATGTCCCCCATTTATGCAATGAAAAGATTGCTCACACGGTTTTGCCTCAATACTCCTGGCTTGAATGGGAAAAGTTCAGGGCAGTAGCAGCCATTGGGGAGGGACAATTCTATACACGTGCCCTCCTGACAGTGGATTCACTGCCTCTTACAGGAGAGGAGTTGGGGCCAAGGCAATGGGAATAATAATATTGTGTGGATGCACCAACAGAGCCAATCCACTGTCAGAACATCTGGTGCTTGACTTTGCCCCTCCTGGCCAATTGCTATGGCTTCAAGGAGAGAAGGAGCTGAATTGAGCCTGGCTTTCTGCTGTGATGTCAGAGAGGCCCTACACTTCCCTCTCCTCCACTCTCCACTCAGTAGAATGGTTGTGAATATACGAAAACTGCAGGAAGGGAGGAGCCAAATGAAGCTGGATTTGGTGCCAATCCAGTGGAGTGGGCCCTGCTTCCCTTCTTCCCTGACCTTCTTCTCCTCCAGTGTCATATCGCCTCCTACTCTCCATCCTTTTCAGTGCAGCAATTAATGCATTGCCTTTTCTTGTTCATACTTCTATTTTAATAGTGCATCCTCTGTTTTTATTTAATCTCACCTATTCATACGTTGTACAACATCAAATGCTGAAAACAGCATGCCTGAGCAAACAAGCAGGCAGTAGAGTTGCTCTTTTATTCCCTTCTTTATCATTCAATATAATCCCCTGCATACAGATTAACTTTGTTTGCACAACATTTAGTTTTGCTCTACCTGCTTGGAAGAGGAACACTAAATGCTTCAACAAATGGATTATAAGGTCATGTCGTTTCAAGCAGCTTTTTAAAGTACCTCACCACTATCTGCTGAAAAATCTGCATTGGAAAGTTGGACTGTAGAGTGAGAAGATATTTTCATAGCTTGCTCACTGCTCTGGGATGCATGATAGAAGTACAGAGCCATTGCTTCATAGGCTTGCAAGTCCTTGTGAGACCATGCACAAGGTTGCTTGGAATGCCACTCTAATAGTATAACCCTACCTTACAATTTTGTTGTAAAGAAACTCTTCAAGATAGGCCTCATATATGTACCCATGGCATTGGGAAGCAATGCTTTGTATACACTCAAATTATTTCTGATTTGGGGTCTGATTCAAATCTGTTAAACCTGAAGCTCTCTTCCCCATTGACTCCATTAGCTATACTGAGAAATCTAAAATTTGCTATCAGGGTTTATCCCCCCACCCCCTGCAGAAATAGATGAAAATTGCAGGCAAAGGAGCGCGTGCCCCCCTGCGCGCGCGATTAAGCCTGCTAGGCTGCATGAAGATCTATCCAGGGCTTTTCATGAAGGAAACTTAAATGATGTTGTGTGTGTGTGTGTGTGTGTGTGCGTGTGTGTGTTCAGCTAAATAGTCTAAGAATCCTCTCTAACACTGGGAACCCTCCTTAATTATTTTTTTTAAATCCTCTTTCAGACTTTTATCTCAAAATGCAAGGATGGTGGCAATGTTGTGCTATTTCCTCACTACACCAGTATGTTTATTTTGTAACAACATTTCAGTCTGTAGGAAGCAATTTTCTTTAGATTTATTCTTTTTAAAATATTTGCTTCAAAAACATTTAAACATTTAAATTCATCATAAAGCTTATAGTTGCCATTCCACAGAGAAAATGTATATGCTATCAGAAATTAAGAAGAAAGGCTACAATACAAACCACATTTACCAAGGGGGTAAGCCCCACTGAATACAGTGAGACTTACCTCCAAGGAAACGTTGTTGTTGATCTTGTTAGTAGGAGGAGGAGGAGACGGGGGAGGGGTATTCATTATATTTCTTACTCAGCCTTCATCATGAGGTCCCAGTGTGGTTGGTCATAATTTAAAAATACAGGTAGAATTCATAGCAACGATTGTCTAATCAAACAATCTTCCTACTACGTCAGTGTGGTGTAGTGGTTAAGAGTGGTAGACTCGTAATCTGGTGAACCGGGTTGGCGTCTCCGCTCCTCCACATGCAGCTGCTGGGTGACCTTGGGCTAGTCACGCTTCTTTGAAGTCTCTCAGCCCCACTCACCTCACAGAGTGTTTGTTGTGGGGGAGGAAGGGAAAGGAGAATGTTAGCCGCTTTGAGACTCCTTCGGGTAGTGATAAAGCGGGATATCAAATCCAAACTCTTCTTCTCCATACAAATCCAGTGTGCTCTGCTTTTGATCTGCTTGACCTCCCCCCCCCCGATCTGATTTAGGGGTATGTGGAGGAGGTGGGAAAGTCTCATTGCACTAAAATGATTTCTTATTCTGGCTCCCGCTAGCACAATTATTTAGTTGAATCTGGACCATAAGATTAAAATCAATTGGAATCGATTAAACTCATTTGACTACAAAAATATGCACACATCAAAAACTTTCTGATATCTCTTTTTACATAAGTTACAATAGCTAGCTGACTGTTTTAAAGCTTATGACATGGCAATTCTTTGTGTCATCTGTTGGTTAAAAATTAGTTTCTCCCCATGGAGTATTTTTAATTAAGTATTTTTTTGTGACTGGTAATATGTGTTTGTGCATTTTTATTAAACAATATTTATTATTAGTATGGTTGCACTGCAGTCCATGCTGATCTCTGAGTACTTACTAATATTCTTTATCAGGTCCCTTTAGCTGAGAGAGAATGATTTCTTTAAATATAGCTTAGAGTGGCCTGTTTATTGGAGTCTCCTTTTGTAAAGGGCTTCCTAATCCACCCTTACTGTCTTTAAATTCCTAGGTGCATTTGCATTGGAATAAAACACCCAGTCCAAGTGCATATATAGTCAGGAAACTGCCATAGCCAGGAAATTATGATGCACAGGATAGTCTCAAAAAGAGAGATGAGGCACAGGAAATAATGGTGAAAGGAAAACCCTTCAACAGGCTTTGGATTAAAAAGAGAAAGTGGGTAGTAATAGTGTAAAAAGTGCAACATACAGAATAATCTAGGTTGATGCCTAGGTTTATTGAATATTTATAGATAAATTGTAAACAGATAAGAACATTGGCAGGATTATCGTAATAACCTGCAGTTTTATAAGAATATATATTTAAAGTAGATGAATAAATGAGCAAATTAAGTTAATTTGGATATGCAGAAGATATTAAAAATAAATTTAAGAAACTGCAGAAAGAGGGGGAAGGAAGCCAAGTTTCGAAATGTTAAAATGATTGTAAAATTAGTGAAATGTATAAACCTGAGAAGCATAAATAAAAAAGAAACTACAACATGTATCAGAGCTGCACACATCTGTGAAGTAACAAAGCTTATACATATTTAAAGGGGAACTTCTAGGAAGGATAGAGTTACTAACCAGGACAGTCTGGGAATTCCTGCCATCCAGGGCAACAGAGAAATACAATAAAAAATGAACTTTTTTTTCTTACTTAAAAAAAAAAAGTTTTAGCATTTTAAAATAAAATGTCATCATCAGGTCAAGTGAACCAAGGACATTCACGTGTTTGCTTGGTAGAGAACTCTGGATTATTTTTCTATCTGACAACATTTCAGACAAAGTCTATGTTGTAGCGTGGGTTAATGTTTTCAGCAAGTGATTTCAGCTCTCTGACATAGCAGGCAGGAGACAGCTTCTTCATGTAACAACTCTTTATTCAGGCAAACAAGACTGAGGGAACTGAGGGTAGGGAAGCTACATTTATAGGGACAGAGAACTGACTAGGAAAAGATACATTTTGGAGGGAACAATCTCAAGCAATCACACAGCTGCTTTTTGGTGGGAACCAATAAGACTGAGGATCCCAATGCAGCAACTTGAATGCACCAATAGTAACTGTTCCTTCTGGGACAGGAAGGCAGTTACTTTACCCTAATGTGATTACAGACAATAGTAATACAGATATGATAACACTCTGAATCAATACACAACAGTCTATATTATTGCTCAGGATCTTTTCACATTTTGCAAACCAATTGGCCATTCAAGCAGGCAGGAAGTGATGAGAAGTTCAAGAGAAGCTCAAACGGTGAGCAACAAGCTGCTTATGCCTCTCATAGCCAAATATTAAATATAATATAAATTGGGGGGCGACCAGCATCACTCCAGTTGTTGTTGGAGTATAACTCCCATCAACCTCAACCAGCATGGCCAATGACCAGGGATGATGGGAGTTGCAGTCCAATGATATTTGGAAATTCATGGGTTAGCTGCCCTGATCTATAACCTAAATAATAGAAGCTGTTCTGCTGAGATGTTAGGCCAGTTTAGGGTATTTGAATTTTCTCTATGTGGAATATCAAGGATGAGACCTTGTGAAGGGAATAAATTTGGCACATCTCATCCACAAACACTGACATCAATTTGTGGAAGGAAGGCAGCTGAAAAAATGGACTGCGACATTTATTCCTATTAGCATTTGGGACTCATATCTAAACATCTGCTCTCTTATTGGCCTTGTATTGGAAATATGGGTACAGAAAAATAATTTCTGCTAAAATATAATAAGTTAATATTTCAGAGCATAGCCCAGTTCACAGTGACAATTGCGACCGTTTCTAATAAAATATGCTGGATCTCTTCTTGCTAAAATGGCAGAAATCGATCATGTATACTGTCTTGCAATTAAATTCAAAGTTAGTTCAATCTGCTATTATATCATGGGAAACTTGCCCTGAAAACTTCCCGGTTTCTGAAAAGAAAACTGCTGCAGCCATCTTCGCTAATGCAGCCCTCATCGAGCAATTTACAGGTGTCAGCATTTAAACTGATGAGTCACAAGCTTTAAACTTTCAGCCGAAAACATTAACATCTGATAGATGTGTAAGAAATTGCTCTCACTGTACTTGCCTCATTATTTAAAAATAGACTTGAAAAGACTCATTTCCCAGTGGGGATGTATCTCATGAACTTCTGAAAGCCTTGGTATTGCTCCCCAAAGTCCAACTTAATATACAGATATTTTCCATTTAATTCTTTCTCAATTATAATTATTACCCCCCTCTTTTTTCTTGTGTAATTTTAAAAGTGATAAGTATCCATGAAACCCATAAAACTGATTAACATGAAATGGAAAACAAGGCTGGATATTCAACACTGTACAATAACAAATCAATAGTTTTGTACAGACAGATCTAAAGTAGTCTGGACCATACACCTAGCAGATCATAATACTGTATTCTCTAAGACTCATAGTCTGTGTAGGTGGGTAACTGTTTTTCTGCTCCAGAGATTCAGCACATCTTTCTTTCTGCAGCCAAACTGAGCATGATATCAGTTTGAAGAAACAATGTATTCTCTGTAGTCTGCAATGATTGCTGTGGTTATTCCACTGGATGTTCCCAGTACAGTAGAATTCTTTCCAAGAAGGCAGAAACTGATGGTGAAGGAATATTTTTTATTTGTTTGTTTGTTTTCTTTTTTTAGGAGAGCATGACAGCCATGCATGTAATTGGTGCATGTGTGTGGCTGAGGTAGAACTGGGCATGGACTAGATTGTTGAACAGGATCAGCTTATATTTGACCATATATAAAGGTTGTCTTAAGGTTCATCCACACATTTAGTCTTACAACAAAACAAACCCCCCAAACCTAGTGGTTAAGTCAATGACGTGGTTAAGACAATGAGATATGAGCCAGAAAATGCCTTGTTTATATCTCACTCTGCAAAATGCTTGGTTGTTTTCAGCACATCAGTTCCCACTATTAAAGGGTCAAGTCTGCTTTAAGAAATGGATCATCGGCTTGTCATTTATGGGAGAGAAGTGTCACTCCAAGGAGAAACACAACAAACAAAGCTGCCTTGGTGAGGTTCTTCCCCTACTTTCACTGTTTTGGATTCCACACAGTTCACCTTTTTTGGATTTCAGCCAATACATTATAAAGCACTAAACTTATATACATTGGTATTTTAAAACACTTTTATGTGGGTTACAAAGCACCAGATTTATAGCTGCCCGTGCAACAACATGTAGCCTCTTGGTGTGTGCTATAAAATAAAATAAAAACAATGATCATGAGCATTATTAAGGGCAAGTTTACACAATAATGGCTTGCTATTAAATTATGCCTTTCTCCTATCATTCATCCATGGCTTAGTTTCCTGGAAAAAGGCACCATCACATGATATGATTTAAGCTTGACTTAAAATATTACATGATTAAAATACAGATAAATATAAAGCTGATTTACAAGGCAGGAGCAGGAAAATGGATCTGGCTTATGAGGTGGATCCTGACCTCTCGCAACCCAAGGGGCATGAACACCATGAGGAAGAGAAACACACACACATGCAGAGACTGAATCACATGCAGAGACTGAGTCACATGAGAACCACTTTTTATAATTCCATCTGATTTCCCAGCAATATATGTGAACACCAGAACAGAGCCAATTGCCTGCGTTTTCCAGCTGCAGTTGGCATCATCCCCTGGCAGGTTGCTGATTGGGTGGGAAAGACTGACCTGGTCATCTCCACCTTAGTCACATGGGGCATTACCATGGACAGTTCCTCCCTTGTGGCTGAGTATGTGTGTGTACATATGCATAGATGTGTGTATTTGGTAGGAGTGACCTGCTTTTCATGACCACTCAAGTGTATTTCTCTCAGGACTATCCATGTTGTTCATGATAAACCCTGACAAATCTTGAACTTACTGTGTATTTGAGACTAATTCTTTTGCTTGTCTGTTTTACAATTCTACTCAACTTGTTTGGAAAGACTAATCTCTTTTACTTGCCTGGCTGCAAAGAACTCAAGAGACTATTTGCATTTTGCTTTGCTTTTTTTGCTTATAGCCTTCAGCTGTTGATGCTGGTGAATGCTTGGTAATTTCACTTTTGCCTGCAGTTTCCCAGCTGCTTAATGCAGATATCCAAGAGAGTGCCCATGAAGCAAAGGCAGGTTAAACTTAATTGTAAAAACAATCAAATTACTCTTCACTTGTGTATCTTTCCATCAGTTGTGGTTTGAGGGTAAGAAAAGAAGCATTTCTGAGGTCAAGGCTACTGAATCATCTAGTTCAAAATCTTATAAACTAAATTCCACCATACAGGTGTCTTCAGAAGGTTCAGAAACCAAACATGTCAGTAACCCATTGTGTGTGTGTGTGTGTGTGTGTGTGTGTGTGTGTGTGTAGCTGAGTTAGAACTGGGCAGGGACTAGCTTGTTGAACAGAAAAGGCTCTTAGCCAAAGAATGTAAGACAAGCCTGCTGGATTAGGCCAGTGTTCCATCTTAGACCAGTATCTTGTTCTCAGAGGCTGACCAGATGCTTTTGGGAAACCTGCCTACCTCTGGTTCCTAGCAGCTGATATGATAGTAGAATCAGAATGTACATGGCTATCTTTTAAAGCTATCATTGAGGCTGCTCTACAAGTTTAGTCCAATACAGTAGCTTAAAAAAAAATCTAGTTCAGTGGTTTGGACAATGAGCTGTGAGCCAGGAAATGCCTAGTATAGATCTCACTCTGCAAAAACCCTTTAGGAGGCCTTAGGAAAACGACTATAAGCTTCAGAGTACGCCACTCTAATCAACCTTGGATTACACTGTCTTGATTTACAAGAATGTGGCCAGGCTTATTGAGATACTCTTTGTGAATCTGTTTAGCACTTTGGAAATGTATTATATAAGGGAAATCCTATATAATTCTCACACATATATTATTGCGTCCAGAAGTAAAATAAAAACAGATCTCAGGTTTCCTACAGGTGAACCATGGCATGAACATCTGTTTGTTTTTCCAATAACATTAATACAGAACTTTCAGTGGACTCCACATCTCTGTTCCTTGCAAGTACGGTAGATATCACTCACAGTGGGTTTTTTTATTTTTAAAATGTGCAGCACAGAAGCTGGCTGATCAGCTCAACAACCTCCCCACAGCTCCTTCATTATCTTCTCACCAGGCAGCTGGCAAAGGCTTCTCAAGTGCTCTCTGAGCTGGTTCACCACTGCTTCCAGCTGGACAGAATCATCCACTTATCTTGTTGAGAACAGTCCCTGTTCCACCGGGACATCACCCTGCCAATACTTGCAGATTCAGTCTTGTTGCAGTTTGCCCAGATAGCTGTCTTTTGCCATGATTAAAGGGACATTAAACTAGTCACAGGTTTAGCAAGCAAGCAAACAAAATCAAAGAGCTGCATGCATTTTAAGAAATGCTATTGAGTTAATGGGATAAACTGAAGAGACCTGATGTAGATGCCTCATTACTGAACGAGAACGGGTGCCCTAGCCTTTTGGAGCTGAAGAGCTAACACTTAGAACTGCTTAACAGTGCCCTCAAGGAATAAAAGCTGTAATATGCAAAATTTCCAAGCACAGTATTTAATACAGTGCCTCACTTTGTTTTTATTAAAACACATTCCTCTTACTATTTCTAACTAGCAGCCTTATACTTGGTGTTGCTTGGGAATTCTAAAAAAAAATATCAAAAACTAAAAATCAGTGCAGTTTTTAAATTAGTGGCTAAAATGAAATGTTCAGTCTACCACCTTGGTTTGAACTGGTGCCCATTTCTATCCAAACATAGATTAAAAACCTGATGTTTGATCCCAGAAACCATCATGCAAGATACGGTTACAATACGTTAGGAGGTGTCCAATTGCATAGTGAACAAACAATTTCCCAAATTCTACAGTAGATGCAATATTGTCCACTAGGAGCAAACTGGAACTACGGGAGAACAACAAATCTTGCTTAAATTACTTGAGAGCTAATTTGGCCATCTTCAATCAGACTTACTGAACAAAAATCTGATCACCTGTGATTGGGAACTACTCAATCCATGCGCTCAACGCATCAGTTCAGGTTGTGTGAAGGTCCTATTTGCCAAGGCAAGCCCTGCATTGCAGTAGGGTGAAGTGATGTGCTTCAAGAGGCAGTACCTGAACAGTTTAGTGGGGCCATTAAAAAAGGCCTTTTCGCACACTGCCCAGGCACAAGCTATCTCTGCAAGTGTTTGTGTGAAGGAATGTGCAGTTCAGTTATTGCATGCACAGACTTCACTCTTCTCAAACATGACATGCAAGTCACTGTTTGGGTGTAGAGTTGAACTATTGATGTACACAGGTACATAGATTTTGCACTCCTTCAATGTTATATGTGTACATCCCTAAAGCGTTGGCCCCAGCAGTGAGAAGGGGGGCATCAGTCACCCAAATGGGATGGCACAGCCCTTAACTACGCAGGTGTTAAATCCCAGTCTTCCACACCTATAACTAGTGCAAGGGAGGAAATAGAAGCAGATATACATTTCAGCATGTATTTTTAAATCCTTTGACTGAAACCCAGAATCCTTTTACCAGCTTAGAACACTGATAGTAATTCTATTACCACCGCAATAGCCATCCCTTTCTAATTCTCTAGACACAATTACTGTGCATCATGCAGAGTGAATACAAATCAGCAGAAGAAATAACCACTCCAAAAAAAGCAAAAGGAATCCTGGATGGGAAAGTTCCTGCAGGGGATGCTCTTGTACTCTTTAACTTTTTGCCAAACAAGTTTGAAAAAGAAAAAGAAAAGTGAAAGGAAACAAGGGGAAAATACCTATAAGAGTTCTATATATGATTTATTTTTATTTTTTTTACTTCTGCCCTTGGCAATTTATACAAAGACAATTAAAATTTTAATTAACACAGTTATCAGTATTTTTAACTGCACACAGCTAGTTGCCATTATAAAGATGGCAATCAAGAGTTATATCAAGTAAGGGGTTGATTGTGCTTCAATACGACAATAAGAGTTGTGATAAGGTTGCAAATTGCAAAGGAGCTCTCGCTCCTAAATGGAAGGATAGTTTTATTAAGCAACTTGGTCACCCTTTTCACCCTGCTGCACCGATGAATGAGCATGCGCCACAAGGCAAACTCAACAGTGAACCTGAATGGAATTGCAAAGGCTAGGAACGGGAAGTGCAGCAGTAGCCTTGACCTCCTAGGAATCAGCACTCTTAACTACTTTCGGTTAATTTATGAGGTCAAAACATTATTTACCTGTACGTATTCGTTTATTTTGGACACTCCTGAGACACATTTCAGCCGGATGCTCAAAATTACGTAGCAAAATATGAGAATGAAACAGTAAACAATGCCATTGGTTAAAAGCAAAGCCAGGCAACAAAATAGAAAATTCATTTTTTAAAAGCCATTTAGGGCCTTCTCAGTAATGGCAACAAAGGCCTGACATTTGGGAAAGGGGGGGGTCTTTTTCATAGATGATAGATAGATAGATGGGTTTCTGAAAAATAAGTCATGTCAGACTAATCTGATCTCATTTTTTGACAGAATTACAAGCCTGGTAGACAAAGGGAACACTGTGGATGTAGCCTATCTTGATTTCAGCAAGGCCTTTGACAAGGTGCCCCATGATATTCTTGTAAAGAAGCTGGTAAAATGCGGGCTAGACAATGCTACCATTCATTGGATTTGTAACTGGCTGACTGACCGAACCCAAAGGGTACTCATCAATGGCTCCTCTTCATCCTGGAGAGAAGTGACTAGTGGGGTGCCACAGGGTTCTGTCTTGGGCCCAGTCTTATTCAACATCTTTATCAATGACTTGGATGATGGGCTTGAGGGCATCCTGATCAAGTTTGCAGATGACACCAAATTGGGAGGGGTGGCTAATACCCCAGAGGACAGGATCACACTTCAAAATGACCTTAACAGATTAGAGAACTGGGCCAAGGCAAACAGGATGAATTTTAACAGGGAGAAATGTAAAGTACTACACTTGGGCAAAAAAAAATGAAAGGCACAAATACAGGATGGGTGATACCTGGCTTGAGAGCAGTACAAGTGAAAAGGATCTAGGAGTCTTGGTAGACCACAAACTTGACATGAGTCAACAGTGTGATGCAGCAGCTAAAAAAGCCAATGCAATTCTGGGCTGCATCAATAGGAGTATAGCATCTAGATCAAGGGAAGTAATAGTACCACTGTATTCCGCTCTGGTCAGACCTCACCTGGAATACTGTGTCCAGTTCTGGGCACCACAGTTCAAGAAGGATATTGACAAGCTGGAACGTGTCCAGAGGAGGGCAACCAAAATGGTCAAAGGCCTGGAAACGATGCCTTATGAGGAACGGCTTAGGGAGCTGGGTATGTTTAGCCTGGAGAAGAGAAGGTTAAGGGGTGATATGATAGCCATGTTCAAATATATAAAAGGATGTCATATAGAGGAGGGAGAAAGGTTGTTTTCTGCTGCTCCAGAGAAGCGGACACGGAGCAATGGATTCAAACTACAAGAAAGAAGATTCCACCTAAACATTAGGAAGAATTTCTTGACAGTAAGAGCTGTTCGACAGTGGAATTTGCTGCCAAGGAGTGTGGTGGAGTCTCCTTCTTTGGAGGTCTTTAAGCAGAGGCTTGACAGCCACCTGTCAGGAATGCTTTGATGGTGTTTCCTGCTTGGCAGGGGGTTGGACTGGATGGCCCTTGTGGTCTCTTCCAACTCTATGATTCTATGAGATAGATAGATAGATAGATAGATAGATAGATAGATAGATAGATGATAGATAGATAGATGATATAGATAGATATAAATATATCTACTTTAGATGTTTAGTCTGAACTCACAGAAGACTCACAGAAGAAATGGGAACTATTTATAACTAGATTATTCCATTCCTACTTCCCAGAGTGGCCTAATAATAAATTATAATAATAATAACAATACACACACACACACACACACACACACACACACACCCTGCCCATCTGGCTGGGTTTCCCCTGTCACTCTTGGCGGCTCCCAACAGAATTAAAAGCACAATAAAACATCAGACATTAAAAACTCCCCTAAACATGGCTGCCTTCAGATGTCTTCTAAAAGTCAGATAGTTGTTTATTTCCTTGACATCTGATGGGAGGGCATTCCACAGGGAGGGCGTCACTACTGAGAAGGCCCTCTGCCCTTGCAGCAAATACAATTCAGTATATGAGAGGTGGGGAATAAGGTTTTCAGTGGCTACTAAGCATGACCTATCTACATTATCCCCAGTTAGAGAGGTGGCAGTTTCACAGATGTGACATGTCGCCATGAATCCGAAATTTCCACAACCTCTCCCACCCCCATTCTTATCTCCATTCTGCTCAGTGCAGCACCACTGCTGGTAGGAAGCCACTGCTTCAATTTCCTCCCCCACCCCACCCCAGGGCAATGTCAAGTCACAGCCCCATAGTTTCCATGTCTCAGGCAAAATACCTGGGAGCCTTATAAATGGGGATCTTTATCCCAACTGGCATCTGTACTGGATTTGAAATTATTTTATACATGAGCTGTTATTCTTTTAATCCACCCCGCCCCCTCTCTCTGTATCTCTGTGTGTATACATAGCTATTTTTACTTTTGCATATGTTTCTATCAATCATTTCAGGATATATCACTGGAAACGATTCATAAATGAAAATCATAATAGACCACAGTCCTAAGCACACTTCATAGGGTGAAAGCTCCATTGGACACATTGGGAGTGACTTCAAAGTCAACATTCAAAGAAAAAAACATTTGTAATGTTTTGGTTAAAGCTTCACATTAGACATGTATATAAAGGAAAATCAGGTGGGATGTATCTCAACAGCAAACATGTAGCTTGCAGGCAATACATAACATACAGAGAATAGTCCATTCCCGTCATAGAATGCTTTCATGTTCCTTGGCAAGACTAGTCAAAGGGCTAAACCAAGAAGGATGTTGCTTCTTCTAGCAGGCTCCCTGGAAACATTTTAAATGAGTGGCTTGTAATTTTCTGCTATGACTGTAAAAGGAAGGGAGCATGCTTGAAAATATCTCAACGCATACACCAAGAAAACTCAGATCCTGTCCTAAACTAAAACAAACGCATAAGCTGCATTAGGCAAACTTACAAAGCTGCAATCCTAAGCATACTGAGGCAAGCTCTATTAAACTCAGTGGGACTCGCTTCCAGGATGAAATTATGTATATTGTAAGCAATTTCCTTCTGATGGGGCACATTTTGAAAATTGATTAGCTCTTTAAAAACAACCACATTTAATCATAGGGGTTTTCATATACACAAAAAAAGACTGCACTTAGATATGGAGATCATTAAAGTAAATGATTTTTCCTTTTTTTGCATTGCAGCAAAGTCTATACAGAAAGAATTTAAATTTAACCCATAGACTGAAATATGCGAGTTAACACAGTCACCTGGTCTAGAGATCAACAAATCCTCAGAAATATTGAGATATATATACTAGAAGCCTGCTGCCAAATAATTGCCCAGTTAGTTCAAATGAGTGATGGGAAAATTTCTCTTAGCCTGGCTTTCAATTTGTTTGCTTTTCTCAAGCTTTCCTAGTTAAACCTCTCTTGCTTGAAGTTGTGTGTTGTTTCAGAAAATTAATAGTAATTTGTGCTTTCCCCTTGCTCTTCCTATTTGCCATGCCACCCCCGCAAAAAAAGTTGGGCTGCATATACATGATACATTTTAAGTACATGAGGCTCCTCAAAGAACCCTGGGAGTTTGTTAAGAGTGCTAGAAATTGTAGCTCTGGTAAGAGTAAATTACGGTTCCCAGGATAACTTGAGGGTCCTTATGTGCTTTAAATGCATGTTGTACTACCTCTTGAAAGGGGAGGTAAACAGGAGCCTCAAAGATGTACAGGTACTGTTCTTGGAGAAAGTACACAGCCACCATGGTTAGTTTCAATTGATAGCCCAGTATTGGACAGTGTGTTGAGGTGATGACACCTGACATGTAGACAGCTGAGTTGCTGCTGCATACCAGGAAGGCATGGGGCAGAGGGAGGCAGGGATGGTAGCATGGTGCAAGCACACTGGCAGAGCTAATCTGATTGTGAGTGTTACAGTCCTGGTGCCAAGCTTAGATAGCCTGAGATATAATGCTAGTTGTTGGCATGGGAAAAAGCAACCCTATGCCTGATATGTAGCACCTAGATAATCAAGAGAGAGAGAGAAAATGTACTGAGTTGAGAACCAGTTTGAGTGAAAACTCAGCATATTTGGGAACTGCTTTCTGAGCCTTTGACAGAGCATGACAAAAAGCAAAACTTGATGCAACCGTATAAACGATTGTGATACCATATATGAATATTTAGGAAGTGTTTTAGAAATTAAGCATACACACACACCTGTGAAACACTGCACCAAAGTCAGTGTGAGGTGTACAATCTTACTCTTTTACAGTGTTTTATCCATGTGCTTGTGCACTTTCATAATGCACTGTAGATGAAAATGAACCAAAAGCTGTGGCAGAATGCGCGGGCTGAAGTTGGAGAATTACTTTTACAATTCAGAAGCAATGAAACTCAGGGCTGAATGAAGCGCATAACATTAAAGGAATGGACTGATGGAAATCCACTCACGCCTAGATTTGTGATCCTCTGAGATAACTTTAGATGCATAGAATATTTCAGCTTCCATCAGCATGAGATATAGTAAAGTTTTTATGTACAATAGGATAACATTTCAGTGATTCCTCTTCAGCTGATCTCCTAGAGAGAGAAAACACATTGTACTTTATGTAATTGTTTTGATCATGGCAGTGTTGGAGGGTCCTTTCAGATTTATTTCCACATTGAACTTTGTCTTCCCTGGCAATCTAGGTTTTCTCGTTTGTTGATTTGTTTTACAATCTCTGCTGATATTCTTTATTATTTCCTGTGTGTCGAATTACTGCGTCATAAAAATTTAGAATGTGGCCATACTCGGTAAAGCAATCTTTGCATTGCTTTTGTTTAGGCTCTTATTTTTACCCAAGAGCTAAAATATTTAGCTCATAAGAAACACTGCTTGCTGATTTAATGATAGCACAATAATTTGTGTCACCAAATGCTGCCTGGTTTTTTTTAAAAAAAATTCATGGCCCTTTAGCTTTTGTTTCTCCCTATATTCTGAGAGGTAGGTGTGTGTGTGTGTGTGTGTGTGTGTGTGTGTGTGTTTGTGTGTTTACAAACACACTACCAAGGCCAGATCTCCTTTCTATTTTGTGCCTCATTTCAATTGATGTTCACGGCCTGTCTTTCCTTACAGGGTGTGTGTTGATTGCATGAGTTTATCAAAGCATCCCTGCTGCTTAATGTAATAATAGCTTTGATATGAAATTATTGAGAGATCAACTATAATAGCTCAGACTCCAGGTTAAATGCTATAATTATTCTCTTTGCAGTGTTTTCCTCTCATGTTTTGAAAATCCCTGTGAGCATATTGTATGATTCTTTTTAATGTCCTATATAGTAGAGAATACATCTTCAACGTTGGCTTCCAAGCAAGAGGGTAAGACAAAAAGGGCTTCTGGCCACTTTCCCCACATTCTAATCCCTTCTTTTAATGCAAGTTCTTGGTAGATAAAGGGCAAGATTTCTGGCAGGTTTCATTATTAGGTCTTTGCCATTACTAGCTCTATTGTTTCAGAATTGGAATAGGATGCTTTGTTTATCTTAGAAGAATGTAAGCCATCCAAAGGGAAGTTCATTAACAGGGCCCTCTAAATGACTCATTCTGTTCAACTGTTGAACTTGCTCCAAGAAAAACCACAATCAGAAGACTCTGCAGTGGTGTTTGGCAAATAGTGGCAATTTAAGATGCAGATTTTTTTTTTTTCATAGCATCTATGAAAGAGAGTGAGTGCTCATTAGAAGGACAGATCCTGAAGTTGAGGCTCCAGTACTTTGGCCACCTCATGAGAAGAGAAGACTCCCTAGAAAAGACCCTGATGTTGGGAAGGATTGAGGGCACAAGGAGAAGGGGACGACAGATGATGAGATGGTTGGACAGTGTTCTCGAAGCTACTAACATGAGTTTGGCCAAACTGCGAGAGGCAGTGAAAGATAGGCGTGCCTGGCGTGCTCTGGTCCATGGGGTCACGAAGAGTCGGACACGACTGAACGACTGAACAACAACATGAAAGAGAGACAATGATGAGAGCTACACTAAAGACAATTTGTATTCACCAGCTGCAGTGTTGCACCTGAAATTTTGGCTTGGCTTTAGGGAAACAAAGTCCACCCCTTGCTTAGGGACAGGGGAGAAATGCATTTAGTTTGCATTTTAATTGTAATGCAACCTTCCCAGATTTCCACTTCCTGAACCAATATGTGAACTGAAATTTTCCCTGTGAAATCCCTACTTTTCGGAATGTTGCGATGCAGTTCTCCAACTAAAGAATGCATACAAAAATGGGTATATTGGTGAAATAATGTACAAAACACACATTCTGTTAAAGAATATCGCTTGCAAAAATGCTTATAACAGACAAAATTGTGCACACAATGTGTATATTAAGAGAAATGTGCATGAAAGTAAATATGAATTTTTGAGTGGACCTTTTTTTTGGTGAGATTGCAGTCAGTTGAGCTGAATTTAAAATTGGGAAAATAGAAATTGGCAAATTTGTTCATCCCTGTCCCTTGCATTGCCAAAACCCACTCCCCCTCTTTACCTTAATGTTCATTTCTTTGGGAGCTATTCCTAGATCTCAAGGAACATAAGAAACAGTCTTGAAGAATAACAACAGATTTGAGGTATATGAAATCCAGCTTATTATGAGTCAGTGGATCCATCTATGTGGTATTCATTGAAGCAGAAGCAAGGCACCTCAGATCTTATCCTGCCACAAATTCTGCTTAGTCCTTGACCCAGATGCAAGACAGCTCTTTATTTCTGGATTTTTTTTTTGCATATGTTTGCAATTTTTGAAGTTTGGAGTGGGGTTTGAATACACTCTGAAGGCAGTTTGTGGGTACTTTTTCTTCAAGTAAAGGTTTTGAAAAGCGATTGAAGAACTGGAAAGTGAAGGAACCGAATGCTAAACTAGATGAGACACCTTTCGCACAATGGCAGTTGGGACCCAAGCACGATCACTTTTAACCTTTTGCTTCTTGCTTCAATCCAATAGGAGTCTGTCTGTTATTAGATGAAAACTTCTATATGGTGCAAATGGCAGCATTTCTTCCAACAAAAATAGCAGGTAAGGAGGGCCTAATC
Organism: Darevskia mixta; assembly: GCA_034641385.1. Taxonomy (NCBI): domain Eukaryota; kingdom Metazoa; phylum Chordata; class Lepidosauria; order Squamata; family Lacertidae; genus Darevskia; species Darevskia mixta. Next base: position 11,435,158 of record JAWWNH010000063.1, read on the forward strand.
CATCCCAGAATTACAGCAGCAAGCAAAAGGGTTAAAGTCTCAAAGGCTGCATGCCAGGATCCTCAACATCTTCTATTTACTTTTGAAAAGCCATTCAAACAGTTGCTAATTGCATAGACTTCAGCTCCCATAACTTGGCCCTGGAATGCATAGCATTATTGATTTCAGTTCAAGAGGGGTTTTTTTAATTAATGACCCATATTTTCAAAATAGGTTTTAGCTGCTTAAGATGATGTAAAGTTCACTCAGTTTAAGGCTCACATTCATTCCCCCCCCCTCATAATAGAGGCATAGATATAGATATAGATATAGATAATATCATGTATTTTACCGGGGGGGGGGCGATGAATGTGAGCCTTAAATCAAATGACCCTTACATCATTCTTCCATTTCCTGATCTTTCTAGAGCAGGGATGAGGAACCTGTTGCCCTCTGGATGTTGCTATATGACAACTTCCACCATCTCTTACCATTGATCATGTTGGCTGGAGCTAATGGAAACTGGAGTCCAATGAGATATGGAAGGTCCATTCTTGCTGATTCCCCATTCCTGTTCTAGAGAGTGCCTCAGATGTATTGCATCCAAGCTGCTGTCTTGGAGATCTCTTAGAAAATTGATTTTCATTATGTTAAGGGGGCCACGTGTTGAAAATTATATTGAAACAAAATATCCTTATTTAGTAAAACAATTGTGGAAGATTGCTGGAGAAATAATCTCAAGTTGTATCCAGTGTCATGGGCCAGATGGGGTGGTGCAGTTTACAGGGGGAGGAGACAATGGCAAAATCCATTCCACCCACACAGAGACCTAGAAGCATAGCAAATGTAGTTTCCAAATGCTTCTTAGTTCAATGCATATCCCAGTGTTCCTGGTAGCAATAGATTTCCCCAAGCATCTAATGACTGATAAGGCCTTCAGTCTGAGACCTTCACAATACAGAAATCTTCCCTGCTCTTTTCTTTCCTCAAAAGGGTGAGTTTGGAAAAGAGAAGAATGGTGATGTGGAGAGATGGGAAGGCTCTAATTTGTTCAGGGCCCAATTCAGAAGGGATTTGGATGATGGACCCTTCAGTCTACTTATTTAAATCCTCTCAAACGCAGTCTGATATCCAGCACCTTCACAAATTTCAGTATTTTCCCTTTAATATGGTCATGTTTGTGAGTGCCAGATCCCTTCAATCCTTGGCTCCAGCAAGTGTTAAAATATAACCCAGGTTAGCTTCCTTATGAGGTAATCACCTGGGTGATGGGCCATTATGAGTACAAAGGAAAGGAGGCTCTGTGTGAGATGGCAAATGGGTGACTTGCAGAAGGACAAAGGCAGTCTGGAGCAGAGTTTTGAGGGCTGTGTTGTGAACTAGAATAAAAGTAGCAAGCTGGAGAGAGAGTCAGAGTTTGGTTAGTGTTTGACTCCAAGTCTGTGACTATGGGAGAAGCAAGACTTCCTTGTGGAGTTGATGCTGTGAACCCCTCCATTGCAGGCTCAGGTTGTATATACAGTGGTACCTCGACTAACGATGATAATGCGTTCCGACGCGATTTCCGTTAGTCGAAAAAATTCGTTCAGCGAATCCCCATAGGAATGCATTGGGGGAAAATTCGTAAGTCGAAAAAATCGGGTCAAAAATTCGTAAGTCAAAAAAATCCTATTAAAAGCGGCCGCAACATCTTTTCTTAAGTCGAAGAAATTCGTTTGCGGTGGCCATTTTGTTTTACCGGAAGTCATTCATTAGGTGAAAAATACGTTAGGCGAGTTATTCGTTAGGCGAGGTACCACTGTATGCGTAAATAAGCCATATATCAAGACACCACAGTCTCCACTGTGCCTCATTCACAAAAGGAAATATGAGCCCCAGGTAAGTGCCTGGAATACCTAGAATCTCACACAGCTCAAAGATTGGGGATGTGTGGAATAATATGTTTCCAATGTTCAGGTGGCTCTGAAAGTCAGATGTTCAGACCTAATTCCATCCAACTACACATCCACATGCTTTGAAATAAATTTCCATGCTAATTTAAAAATCATTCCTACTAACATTGCTCCTGCCACTGATGAAGAATTCTAAGGACAAGCACAATTATGAAAATATGTATTAGGCCACCTTTATTAATGACTTCTAATAAATATTCTTCTAGCAAGGACCTGTTCACTATGTATGTTGTTTAGTCATGATTATAAGCACTAATTATCATTCCCCCAGATGTGTTTTTTGTCCTTTGTCAGTAAAATTTAATATAATGCATAATTTTGAAGTGCTAAATTTTTAAAGTAAGAAATGGTAATGAGGAAATGTGAGAAATTAATTCATGTTGTTTATAATTAAAGTAAAAAATGTTAACTTGTATAATGCAATCTAACCTGCTTGTTCACATACAGAACAATAATGTTGGCAACTGATATGTAGATACAACAAATGGATTATACTAATTTCTAAAGAACTTTACTTTTATTTTGATAGAACACTAGAACATCTCAGCCCAGATAGACTTACTAGGAAATAATTTTATGATTTTTGGTTTATGCAGTCCTCAGCGCACACCTTTGTGAGAGTCTGATTATACCAAATACGGGAGACTGAAATGGATTGCCAATATTCCTTCTGGCATTTCTTCTGTGCTTTTAATTGCTGCACGACAAGCAGAAATTTAGCAGGCAGCACTTTCTGGCACAGAAAGGTAGAATCCTGCTAAACTTAAGCTGTTTCAGAAAAATCTGAGGCCCCTATTATCCAATTGTCTGCATGCTTAAAGCCTGGAGAAGAGATGATTAAGAGGCAATATGATAGCCATTTTCAACTATTTGGAGGGCTCTCATAGAGCAAATTTGCTCTGTGTTGTTCCAAAGTGTGGGACATGAGTCAAGAGGATCAAATGACAAATACAAACAAACCAGAGTTTCAGTTAAATATTAGGAGGGACTTTCTGTTTGAGAAGGAGACAGAAGTCTGCCTCAGAAGGTGGTGGACTCTCCTTTGTTGGAGATCGTTAAGCAGAGGCTGGATGGACACCTATCAGGGATGCTGCGGCAGTGGATATCCTGCATTTGCAGAGGGTTGAACTGGATGGCTTTTAAGGTTCCTTCAGACCTCATGATTCTAGAGGAAACACTCTACACTTTGTCTGTCACTTCATATTGTTCACACAACATGATGTCTGGATGACAATGGATACTCCTGCCATCATGCACTCTGAAATTTATTTTCCCCAGTTCACTGGTGCCCGTAGAACCCCTGAGAACTATGTATCACACCCAATGGCTAATATCAGCCTGCCTACCTGCCTGCCGGGCAGCCAGCCTGCCTGCCTTCCGCAATTTGATATTTATTTGACAGATAGCAATACAATACCACATATTATACAGAATATATAATGCAAACATACGTTTAAAGATCAGCACAGAACATCTAAATTTATTTTCTTTAAATGTCCATGCAGTCAATTTATGTTGGTCAGTAACATTCTAAGAATCTGCAGTAACATGCAATCAATTCCAGGCTAATCGATATAATACAGTCTGCTGCCGAAATGATTTGTGATCTGATAAATACAGTCTAGCATTCTGGTTAGGCTTTTAGCCCAGAGGTATTGAGTTCCTTCTTAGTTGCTACATCACTTATTTTAGCATACAGAGTGTCTGATTTTTAAGCTGTTTACTCAGAGATTTAGGTACAGTTGAATATCTTTTATGTTTTTTTCCACTGTGGTTTTCTAAAACTTAATTTAAAGTATATGGATTTATATGATGAGCTGTGTGGAACCCTACACAGAGACAGGATGGTGTACTCAGCATGTTCCATTAAATCTATCTTAAACCTACTGGGGCTCAGGAGTTTATATTGGTGCATTACTATATGTTTAGAGGGAATCTTTTAATGATAATTAAATTTGACTTACATGCTGAAGACATGCTGAAGAAATACTGTTATCGTTAATCCTACCACGGGTTTTGCTCTTCTATTAAATTCGTTTTAGGATTCTTGATTACAATATCAATGTGGGGAGGAAGGGCAGAGATATGGAATGTGGCCAACATTTTAAAGTGTGGTTCATTATCAGCATATAGATGGAGTGAGAACATCTCCACATCCTGAGTCAGCAGGAAAGGATAATTTAAGGAAGATAACATGTCAAAATGTGTCTCTTGGCCTTTTTTACACCAGATTTATGGAGCAACCATAATCCAAGATAAAAAGTCACATCCATGCCAAGTAATATAGAGGATAATTGTAAGTGCCCAGTAGAGTAAGTGCAAATATCTTTCAATTGAATCAGTGCAATGTTGGGACAGCCTGTAACACAGAGATGTCAATCCATTGCATTGATTAGATTTACACACCACATTCATTTTATCTGTAGTTTGCCCCCCAAAAGAGGGGTCAGGAAGGGAAGAATGTAGACATGACACATTTCAATCTTTTGCATGTGGGGGGCAGCGGTGATCATCAAATAAATGAATAGTCATGTTCTTCCATTGCATAGGGACCTTCAATAGCTTGATTTCCTTACGAGAGAGAGAGAGAGAGAGAGAGAGAGAGAGAGAGAGAGAGAGAGAGAGAGAGAGGAGGAAATAGGGGGTTGTATGCAGCTTCAGAAAATTATATTGTATTGACCCATATTCCATATATTACATGGTTGAAATGTTGAGGGTTGCATCCAATTATCTTCTACTCATAGAACATTCATTAAAGTTAACAAACCTAAGTTAGCTATGTCTATTAATTATTGTGTGTGTAACTAACATTTCAAGCAATGCCGATGGTTGACAGAACAAGTTCTTGATAAGTTTGTTTTTTTTCCCTTTTGAATGTAATGCAATGGTCAAAAATAATGATTTCATCATGCAGCAGTTCAATAAAACCTATCCTAAAGCCCAACATCTATAATCATATATATTTTTAAGATCAGTTTGCAGTTAATGTCAGAATTTACATGACATATAGCTCATGATATACAATGTACATAATTTGTGACTGATTGTGGCTTCCTAGGGCATGCATTGTACATTGCAACCAATTTCTAACAGTGTTAAGTGCACCACTGTGTTGGAAGCTATGGTCATAAGTTTACTTCATAGTACAATACTATGCGTTTCTACACAGAAGTAAGCTCCACTGAGCTTACTGCCGGATAACTGAGCCATTGAACACTGAAGCCATGTTCTTTGAGTAGAGCTGTAGGATCAACATTATACATAAAAATCACACCTGCAGTTCATGTACAGTAGCAGCCTCCATGGAGGAATGTAATCATGTATGAAGCAGCTTGTCACAGTTTGTCTCTATGGAGTGGTTCCTTACTTCAGGTTGTGCCTGGTGGATTCTTACCTCCCCATTGAGCCAAGGACCTTTCTCATCACAGGGTCTCCCTTCAGCAGGCAGCCCCTGTTGATACTCTTCTATTTCCCTGCTTCCTCACTGCATCTGAAGTCCCTGAGTTTCTTCTGAACCTGCCCTTGAGGCTTTTCCTTTAAGAAATCACACACACCCCTTTCTTCTGTGAGTTGTGAGATCTTGAAAAACCCATTTTCCCTTTTGCCTAATCTCCATTCTGTGGTACTTCTCCTGCCTCACTTTTCCACTCACAATGGCCACCATTTTTTGAGCTGTCAGATGCGTGAGAGTTGTGGTGATCCACTTCTGGCCCAGACCTGTTTCTGTCTAGCCAGGCTGAAAGCAGGATGCCACAGAGGCCGGGGACAAAGCACCCTGCTCAGTTCCTCACACAACTCTTCTCAAGATGACCCCCTATTTCTCATTTGTGTTGCAGTGGCTAAATCCCTGCGGCTGTTTTAGCTTTTGATCTTCCTCCCCTCTTTTGAGTTGTTTGAGTGTAATTACTTTAAGTAGGTAGGGGTTTCCCCCTCCTTGCACTTCATATATTAATATCATTAATCATTAGCACCTTTAAATTCACTCTGCTTTGCTTTAATAAATGTTAAATTATGAATGTGGACAAAGAAATTACACCTAGGTGATTTTAAAGCACAGCCAGGAAAATAATAGAGTCTCTAGTGAGCTTTCGAGAAATGAGATTAGTCTTGGAGATATGTACCTAAAAGATGGGTTATTAATGAAGTATGGATGAAAGCCAGAAATGGCCAGGAAATATTCACAATGTTTTGTCTGAGTGGCTAAAGCATTGTCACATATCTCATTCTCTCCTTTCTTCATATTAGGGTAAGTTGTTTTTCAAAAAAGTGCATATTAGGCAAATTTACTTTTAAATGTGTATCTTTTAAGAGAACTTTGCATTAAAATGCTGATGAATTTCCATGAGGATTTAAACATGCACACACACACACACACACACACACACACTGATGATGAAATATGGAGAACTTAACTTATGATCGGAAAAAATTAGAAACTGAGAGAAACTGAAATTGACAGATTTGTACAATGCATTCTTCATGTTATTATTACTAATGTATGCATTTGTATGCACACTTAACTCCAGTATATATGTTTGTGTACATATAACTTTGCCATAGAACTGCACTGCAAAACTTGGAGAAATGCAAATTTGCAGAGAAAGCTGTGTTTCAGTTCACATATTGCTTCACTAGGTGCAAATTTGGTAGGTTCACCATGAAATGTGAATGGAATATATATATATATATATATATATATATATATATATATATATATATATATATATATATATATTTCTCCCTTCCTTACCCGCACCCCAGTAAAAGTGGGTGACCGTCCTTTAGCAATATACTGGAAATGAAAAATCAAAAACACATAGCCAGCCACACTTAAAACACAGCCTGCGAAAGCCTTTCCTCACATATTTGCCATGCCTTCCTTCCTGCAAGCAGAGCCCCATCTGTTAATAAGCAGGCATTAGCGTAAAGCTGAAAGTTAAACAGTCATTCTGAGTTAAACAAATTCACAGCGTTTGAATGTTTGATTCACAATGCGAATGTCAGTCCTTGGCTGCGGCTTCATCTCCTTAATGTTTTGTTTTAAATTGAAATTGATCCTCTTTGTTCAAAGATTGTAATTTGAAACACCTTACAAGCAATTAGCCTGCAATGAATCTATTTTCAAAATGTGCCCAGCCTAGGCAATATTTATTAACGTGTGCTCTCTCCGGCCCCTTGTTATCGCAGGCGACAGATGATGCAACCCTAACTGTAGCTCAGCGGCACATTGCATGATATGTCTGATAACACATTAAACTCTACCATTAGGGGAGCCTTCTTCCTCTTCAGCGTTTCTGCCGGCTCTGCTGAGAAAATTGTTAGTGGCTGGCTGCATTTCCCCCTTCTACTTTTGCACTCCATTGTGCTCATTATGTCACACAGGGCTTAAAACTCCTAACCGCTAAGACTGGCTCATGAGGGTAGCTGATTTATTACACAGTCTCTCCCTCCCCTGAACAATTATTCACAGATGGGTAAGTCCATTACGGGAGGGGAGGGGCTGAGAACATGCCGCTGTTTTAAAAGTAGGGTATCATTTCTCAGCGTGAGAAACGTCCCAACAAAAGAAAATGCCATTATAAATCTTACATTTCATTTGTCATGATAAATCTTACATTTCATTTCAATCACGCTCTTGACTAATAACAGGGGCTATTTTGCAGCCACTGTGTTATTAGGGATGTTTATATCATTTAGAAAGCTTGGTGATGGCAGCCATAGCTAAGGATCAATTCTTTTAAAAATACACACACACACCGCACAAGAAAGTGTCCTGATGATTTCAAAGTATTTAAACACTGTCATTATACCTTTTCATAAATCAAACATTGAGAGGGGGTGATCAGAGAACACACCAATCTTTGCCCGCCTGCCTTGCCTTGCCTTGCCATTTCTCCCTTTGGGGTATGGCGAGAAATATCCAGCTAGGAAGGTATCCTTTATCCTTCCCATAAATATCAGCTAAGAAAGGGATGAGTGACTCCTGGATGAAAGCCACAACACAAAAGCCATATGTTATTCTCTCTTCAGATTAATCACCTGCTTTGAGGGGAAAGGCCTTAGAAGGCTGTTCTTGGAATAAGAACACTTCTAATACATCAAGTCAGGGCATTGTTTAAATGAAAAGGGGGGGATGAAAGCGTTTTCTCAAAGACATCTTTCCCCAAACCTCATGCTTTATTTTTTAGGACTGATTTGGTGCATCTGAGGTCTGATGCTCAAGCTTGATTCGGACAGTGGTTAAAAATAAATAAATTGATATTTACATATGGTTAATATTTTTGGAACGGGGTGTTATCTCTCTTCCATCCCTCATATTATGAAATCCAAGCGATTTCCAGTGTGGTTAATTTGTGATTTCCTCACAGGCAAATCAGGGTACCCACTATTTAAAAAATGGGGTTGGAGTGATATTATCATATCACGGTAGGGTTTACACCAATTTTGTGAATTATCGGACAGTGGCAGCAATGCCCTCCTGCTGCCAGTGTTGCTGCTGCTTACTTGGGCTCGGGGTGAGCCTGGACAATGCAGTTGCAATGATGACAGTGCCAAATCGGTGGTAGCACTCCTGCTGATGCAACCATGTGACTCCAACATTATTGGTGTTCTGCCCCATCTCAATCCAGGTAAGCAACCACAAAGTTGCTAGGGTTGCTTTGCAGCTCAGTCCCATCACATGCGCCTCCACTCGGTATGAAAGATTCTGTCAATTTCGGCTCTCTCAGTTTCTCATTTCCCACCCTTAATTTCAGTACTTCACCATTCTTCACGGAAGTTCGTTTTAGCATGAATTTTGCCTACTAAAAACATTTTGCTGTGAACTTTTGACTAATGTACATGCTGGTCCCGCTTTACAAACATTCACTATGTGGAAATTCACTTATCCGAACATGGGGGATTAGTACCCAAACCTTGCTATACACATTGCAGAGTCAGATATGCAAACAGAGAGCAGTTTTTACTTCCTTGTTTGCCTTTTGCTAGTTCGTTGAGGAACAGAGGAAGGAAAGGAAGGGGAATGATCAAACAAATGTTTTTTTCCCCTGGGTTTTCCTATGGCTTTGTTTTGTTTTGTTTGCTTTTGGGGGTTAAAATTCCATGGTTGGAAACACATTGGAAATTTTTCCACAGGAAACAATGGAAATTGTAGACTCATTATGCAAACCCTTGCCTAATGAACAATTTCCAGGGAATGTGTCGTGATGGTAAGTGGGACTTGCATGTACATATTTTTGGAAGCAATTTCCCCTAATATAATGTATGTTTGTATTTTGTCCCCCACTGATATGTTTGTTTATATGCACACTTTTCTGCGATTTGTGCATTTTTGTAGACATTGGTTGTATAACAGCATCACAAAATTCAGAAATGTGTGGATTTTGAAGGATGGTTGTGTTTCAGTTCCCATATTGATTTGGAAAATGTGAATTAGGTAGGCTCACCTTTAAATGCAAACTGAATCAATTTTTCCCCATCCCTATCCACTGCTGTTATCAGACTATTTAAAATATTTAATTTCCCACTTTAAATCTCTGGTATATATATTTTGCTACAGGAGACTAACACAGTTACTCTTCTTGATATAATTATAGGTGTTTTTAACAGGATGTGCTTGTATTTCTCTCCAATTATGTTGTATCTTCATTGAGACCCAGTTTAAATAAATAGAAACATTGTGGTATAGTGGTTAATGTATCAGACTAGGACTTGGAAGTCTACTGTTCAAATCCTAATTCAGTCACAATGCTTACAGGGTTACCTTGGGTCAGTAACCAACTCTCAGCTGGGCCGACCTCACAGGATTGTTGTGAGGATAATACAGAGAGGGTGAAACCCCTTTGAGGTCCTTGGAGAAAAGGGAGCATACACAGAAGGGGGAGACCTATATATATCTCAAGCATGCCATTTAAAGGTAGATAGCCATGTTGGTCTGTCATAGTCAAAACAAACAAACAAAAAAAATTCCTTCCAGTAGCACCTTAGAGACCAACTAAGTTTGTTCTTGGTATGAGCTTTCGTGTGCATGCACACTTCTTCAGATACACTGAAACAGAAGTCACCAGACAACATGCCATGTTGGTGCTGGAAGCAAAGCTGAAGATAAAAATCAAGTAGGCTTGTGTTCTGTACATTTTCTCAAATAAACCTACGCAAACACATATTTCACTCCTCAGTCCTATCCGCCCTTCATAGCTTTCTTTCCATGCATTTCACTGTGTAGGTTTTATCTCACCCTTCATGAATAGAAATACTCAACCTCCAAATTCAAGTGTAATCCATCTGTGAAAGAAAGATTCCAAACCTAGAACAGTTGCCAACATTCCCCCCCCCCTAATCTGCCAGCCTCTCCAAGTATAGCATCATTCATTCATAGTGGAGCGAGAGCTTCAGCTGTTTCACTTAGTTGCCTTGCTCAGATAAATTTATACAGATGACTGAGGCAGAAAATTCTACATGCCCCAGTACACAAGCAGCTCTCGCGAACACACATGGCTCTCTCAGAATTTAATTCCTGTTGAGCACCCAGAAAGTTCACAACCCTTGAAATATAACTGAGAGCTCCTGTTCTTGGTGGGGGTGGGGGTGGGGGAAATCACCAGTGGAAAACATAAAAGAAGAAAAGGACCAGGAATTGAATTAGGACACAATCCTCATGGAAGTATAAATAACATGTTTTAAAGTTCCAGTGAAATCAGGCTGCTGCCACTGATGTCATTACACATCTTAGTTAAACTCCCCGTTTAACACAACTATTGCTTGAATTTGTTCTGGGAAATAGGTGTCCTCTGATTTTTCTGCTTATATGAAATTCCACTGCAAATTATTTCCACCCAGTTCTATCAGCAAAATAGCAGGGGACAGGGAGGAATTCTGGGTTAAAATAGGCAACAACACAAATTTTAACAATCTACAACGAACAAAGAAGCTAACTCATTAAACATCAACCAACCACTGTCCCAGTGTGGGTTCCTCGGGGATCCACCCCATACCTCTAGAGCAGCCTTTCTCAACCTTGGGTCCCCAGATGTTTTTGGCCTACAACTCCCATCATCCCTAGGTAGCAGGACCAGTGTCAGGGATGATGGGAGTTGTAGGCCAAAAACATCTGGGGACCCAAGGTTGAGAAAGGCTGCTCTAGACCTTTTGGGAAAGATTGCTTGGTTTGGGACCCCATAGTAGCTGTCTCCCTACATAAAGCCCTTTCTACCAAGATTCTAATGTATTGGGAAATTTCCATTCACATCACCACCCCATGAGCTTTGTGACATTGTGTGGGCAAATCTGGATAAGCCAAACAAGTGGAGGCCTTATCCCACCCATAATCTTTCTGGTGTTGGTGTCTCTTCTCCTTATGGTCATGTCCCAAATGACTCACCATTTCCCCATGTCTTCTCTCTCCCCATCTATCGCTGAGCCTGCTGCTACTACTGCCCATCATCAGTTGCCTGTACCCATCACAGCCTGTCTGCACCCTAAGATCTACATCCACTTTTGTGCTGCATACATTTAAAGTTGATTTTGGGATGGGAAGAATTCAAACAGAGTCATTTTTTCCAGATAAAATCATTCCCTCTGTTTACACCTGTTGGCCTGTCAGTCACACTGGAGCTTCCCCTCCACTCTACAGTATGTCAGTTTCCTTAAGCTTGGAGGCATAGGATTTGCTCTAGGAAAGCACTTAGATTGAAGCGTGTTGGTGAAATTGGTCCTTCTGATTACATGCTAGATTTGTCAGTTGTGAAGGAGCTCCCTGCCCCCCTCATTCCTGATGTTAGTGATTTCCTTAAGGAAGAGACAGATGTTTCAATATTGTAAATATGCCCCCCACCCATATTGCAGAGATGCCACAAGGCTTTTTAGAGATCCCTGTTTCAATTTGTGAATGATCGTACATACCCTGCTTTGCTTCCTGGAAGCCCAGAATCACCCCAAAGCACCTTGCTTCTCCTTGAGGATTCATCCAAATCTGATGCACACCCCTAGTATGTATAATTAGGTGCCCACAAGCACATCCATGGTATACTTAAGAAGGCAATCTCATAAATGTCCATTCAGAAGCAAGTCCCATTGAGTTTTTGCAGGAAAATGGGCACAGGACAGCAGCCTAAGCAATTGTAATCAATGAGTTTATTTCTTTTGTGAGCGTGTTGCACTATGTGTGTTTTTGTTGGTTCCTGCATTTAAAAAAAAATCAAATTCCATGAAATAAGAAAATAAATGTTTGTTCTATCATCCTTCCTTGAAATAGTCTACAAGCCATAGGAAACTTCAGTGTGTGTGTGTGTGTGTGTGTGTGTGTGTGTGTGTGTATCACTAAAGTGCCTACGCCAGATCAATAATTAAATCTATATATGGTCATAAATTTTAATTGGAATTGAAACTCTGGGTAGGTTTCCCAGAACTGATAATGAGTTCATTTCTTATGAGATCCCTAGTTTACCTCTTGGCTGTTGTGTAACTTTCCAATAAATTACATCTTGATAAGCAGATATATTATATATATATAATGGCAATATATAATGGCATATATATATATATATATATATATATATATATATATATATATATATATATGTGTGTGTGTGTGTGTGTGTGTGTGTGTGTGTGTGGCAATCAAAATAATCCTTTCTTCCAGCAGTAAAGGAATAGCTCTGAATCTCAGCAGCTTTCCTAGACACAAACACTGATGGATGGAAAAAGAAGAAGAGACAAGTGCATTGAAATGATTTCCAAAGTGTGGGTTGGATTCTAATAAAACCAAGAACAACAACTGTGGCGAGAAAGAGATAGATGTTCAGCTTAATAGCATGATTTCAGTATCTGACGTTTAACCAATTATTGTTGGACTATCCACCATGATAGCTTCAATTCCTGAAAGGTACAATTGTAAGGAGAATGAAAAACTGGTTACAGGGCACATTTTGAAATTGCTGCTTTAGGAAGAGTTGTATCTCTGAACTAAAGAGTATCAATGTACAAGTAAGTGGGGGAAATGATTGGGCCTTATAACTGCCATTAGAATTGCATGCAGAAAAGTTATTTTACAAAAAATGAAATAAAATGACCAACCCAAATGCAGCACATTATTGCTCAACCCTTTGTGTGTCTACTCATTTCTGATGCTTTGAATGGAGCTTGCTTCCTGGTAAGTGTGTAGAATTGCAGCCTTCATTTCTGTATTATGTGACATCTAAATAGGATTGCTTATACTGTTTCCCCTTAGTTTTCTAGCTGGTTAATCATAACCATTATCAGGGCTTTTTTTCCCCAGTCGGAACTCACTGGAACTCAGTTCCGGCACCTCTCAGGTGGGCACCATTGCCATTATAAGAGAACAAGAGAAGTGTTCATGGTGAGTGCTAGAAAAATAGCACTGATGATAGTACTAATACATTCCACATGCCAATCAGCTCTCTGTGCCACTCAGCCAGCCCTAACAGAAAAGTATAGCTGTATGGCAAAAGAGATCCCTCTGATGTGCCTCTAAACAGAAAAAAACAACATGTAACTGATCTGACTACTGGAAAGTCAGCCCTAGTAGGAAGGCTCTTATTCCATCTATTGGCTTCCTGTCTAGCATAACCACTATAGCAGATAAGGAAGGAATCAGGACTATTTCAGAAACAGCCCTATGTGATAACATTGGTTATAGAATCATTGTTCTGGGCATGTTCAGAGCTATTTCCTGAAGGCCAGAGAAACAACAAGATGCATTTTTAATACCTTGGAGCAGCCCTTTTTTAGTTAGGTTAATTTCCATATAAGAGGCATAGAATCAATGTTGTCTGAAAATCATACTTGGGAACTCTTACATGGAAGCACCACCCCTGTCAATAGATGTGAAAATAATCACTGGGTTTTTATTAGAGAGGAGGAGACTGATTATATGTATTGACAATTGTCCAACTTCTGGATGGTCACATGATCCCCATCCCTGCTTTACACTGTAGCAGCTATGATTGAATGAAAAGTAACAATAAATTATTTTATTGCAGCCTGCAGAAAACTATGGGAACAGACATAGGACAGGATATGGCTAACTCTTAACTGATATAATAAACGTGATCCCTATTCATTCAATCATTCCATGGATTAATTTCACCAGTATAGATTCTTGGATTTGACCTTCCTAGTATACTGGCATTCTGGCTGTGAAATTAGTTCCATTTTATTTACTGTACTTAAACCTGCTAGCTTGATTCTGCTTGAGATTAGTATTAGTTATTAATTCTTAAAAATATTAGTTGGTATGCCATCAAAATATGGAAAATTTGTCTAACTAGCAAGCTTTAAAATTCCAGCTAACTACAGTCTGATTATTATTTTTTTGTCGCCCACATGCTCTGCCTTCTGAGAGCTCTGCTCACTCAAGCAAATAAATGAAACTGAAGTAGGAACTGAAGTGTAAATTCAGCTTTGAGCTTTCTTGTGGCTGAATAATGCCTTTGAGCTGAACAGGTGGAACCCACAAGTTAGTACAAGCAGCTTGAAGCATTTCAGTCCTACCTTTTTGTTCAACTCCTAACTAGATTTTAAAGGTTTTGACTTGTTATGCAAAAACAAAACCGGATTTCATTTGTGCTTCTTTTTGCGGAGGCGTTGATCATGTGTAAAAGATCCAAAGGTAACAACAACTACAAGAATGCACTCCTACTTTAAGTAATTATTTGCAAACCTTGTCTAATTTTGTCCTTAAAAATGCAAGAACACAATCTCAGATGCAATAGCAACACGTGGAACAGAGTCAGGTATGTGTTGCAGTATGGTATGTGTGACTGTTTCATATTCCTTCTCCAAAGTCAAATTTACGATTTGCTATTGACTAGAATAATCTTTTCCAATGTCAGAAAGTGGAATATGAATAATGGAGCAATGATTGTAGAAATGTATTTTGCATGAAAGATAATGTGATCTGGCAGAAAAAGTAGTTGATTGGATTGGAAGACAGATGGCGTAGCATAACAAATCTCCCATTGTCCAAGCTTACGTAAGAATTTCAGATTTAGCCTCATTCAAATATAAACCAGAGATAACCTTTCCTAAATTGTTGGAAAGGTGAGGCATCAGTTGCTGAGCTTCTCATTCCATGCATGCAGTAACAATATGAAAGAACCTGAGCCATCTTAAACTGAATCAAAACATCAGTCCATCTACTCCAGTGCTTTTCTGAACTGTGAGAGAAAAGTTGAAATTCTGAAATTTGCAATAGAACTGGAGGGTCATTATTAAGTCAAACCACCGTAAGAATTTCAAGGAATCTGTTGAAATGTTAATGAAATTTAAAGACATTCCAACAAGACTTGTGAGGATTCTACCTGTGTAATCAAATCAACTTGACTCTAGCTACATTGGAATTTCTAGGACTGGAGTCCTTATGCAAGAGAAGCAACACAAACCAGGGGTGAGTAAAGCCACAAATAAATCTCAGACAAATCCATCAATTTAAGAGTAAGGAAAAACCAAAATCTTTGTTTTAAAGCAATGTTTGGTTTCCCTTGCTCTTGATGAGTAATGATGAGACGAAGGTGCATGAGGCCACCAGTTTGCTGAACCTAAGTTGGTTTGGGTCAGATCAGTGCCTGGATAGGAGACCTCCCAGGAACCACATGTATGCTGTCTTGAGTTCCATGATGCAAGAAAGATGGGATAGTCAAGAAAATAAAAATAATAACAATGGATGGGTGTGGCGCATGTTCCATTCATTGACCGAGGGCTTAAGTAGATCCAGTCCATATTGAATGGGAGTGCTTAAAAACAAGGATGAGGGAGTTGGAATTTGATCAGAGAACTCACTTCTGAAAGTTGTGAGAAGGGTTTCACCAGACCTCTTTTCTGACTGGCAATGTTTCTCCAAGGTCGCAGAGGTTTTTCTTGCCCTGTACTATAAAAGCTCAATAACTGGAGGATGAACCTGGGACAATATGCACATGCAACACGCAGTACTGGTGGGTGGGGCAGGGCACTACTTGGTTAGCTGACTTCCTAATGCCAGGACCACTGCTGGTTACTGCAAGGAAGAGGGTTAGGTTGGTGCAGTGTAGGAGCAGCATAGGGATTGTCAAATTGTCTGTCATTGTGCTTGTACTGCCCTGATGCTTCCTTCTCTCAGTAAGCCCAACATTCGGAAGCCAGGTAAGCAGCACAGCGCCACCCCACCCTGCTCCACTGACCACTACTGGCAACTCATAGATTCTCTCACTGAACTGTGGTGTAGCCCTCATTTGAACCATAGAGAAGCATGATTGGATTTCTTTATGGTGACATTTATTTGGAAAGAACAGGGATATGGAAGCCAAGACCTGTGAAAGCAGTGTTAGTGGTGGAGAGTAAACGGTTATAGATGACATTACCTACCCCTGGAGGAATATTGTGGTGCAATTCTTTCTCTACGTTGTGCCATTTCAGACTACAGAGAAGAGGGTCATGTGTTTAGATGTGGGAGCAGCTTACTGGAGGAGGGTAGATTAATCTGCAGTCTTGTGGGAAGATGACAGAGACGGAATTGTAGTATTTCTGAATGTGCATTGTGGCTAGAAATCTTCTATTTCCCTATGAATTTACTTTATACTGCCTAAATCCCTTTCCTTTTGTAAGTCTTGGCTTCCATCTCTTTGCTTCTCTCCCTGCCCCATTCTTAAATGTAAACAGGAGGAAACTCAGAAACTCAGAGAGAGAGAGAGAGAGAGAGAGAGAGAGAGAGAGAGAGAGAGAGAGAGTGAGTCTCTGGGCTTGAATGGAGGGTCCATGCCATGGCTCAGTGGGAGGCCACATGTTTTGTATGCATCAAGTTCCAGATTCAGTTCCCCTGAATGTCCCCCCCTCTCTCTCTCACACACACACAGAGAGAAATAAAATCAGAGCACACATGGATCAGAGCCAGACATCATCTGTCTGTGCTCCAACTCTGACTTTTTATTCATTTCCCATGCACATATTTGATTTCCCTTCTTTCTGCTTTTTTGCTTTCAAAAGTAGATTCGGAAAACATAGCCTGCCACAACAGATCTCTTCCAAGCTGGAAATCTTGCCATTACTGTCTGGCATCTAAGCTGGAAGCATTAGCATTTCTGTATTCATCAACTTTTTAAAGAGCAAAGGCTCAAACAAATCCACAAAGTTCTTCTGAAACATCGCCAGTTAAATGAATCTGCGTCTTTCATCTGCAAGCTTCATTAAGAGTTTGGATTTGATATCCCGCTTTATCACTACCCGAAGGAGGCTCGAAGCAGCTAACATTCTCCTTTCCCTTCCTCCCCCACAACAAACACTCTGTGAGGTGAGTGGGGCTGAGAGACTTCAGAGAAGTGTGACTAGCCCAAGGTCACCCAGCAGCTGCATGTGGAGGAGCGGAGACAAGAACCCGGTTCACCAGATTATGAGTCTACCGCTCTTAACCACTACACCACACTGGCTCTTAATAAAACCTCTCATGGTTCAAACTACACATTATACTCAAAGTGTCAAAAATAGTCAGCACCTCCTCTGCCCTCTGTGATCCCCCACTCCAAACTGGCCACAAAAGATGGTGAGTTTTGGGATACACTTATTTCCCACATGACTGAGGGAAAGAATATCACTTACTACTTGTATAAAAGGCTGCTTAGGATTTCAAAAACATTCACGTATGTAGTTTTGACTCACAGATGACCTTTCAAGAGCAGTTAGCTGGTACAGGAGTCAAAACGAAGTAGCCATTTGTGGTCTTCCAACTGTTATTGGACTTCAACTCCTATCAGCCCCAGCCGGAATGGCCCATTGTCATGGAGAATGTGAGCTGTATCCCAACATCTGGAGGGCCCAGGATCCACAACTCAGGCAACAGACCTTGGGCAATAGCAGAACCTTGATAAGTGCAAAGCAGTTGGAAAACCATGCACACTGATGGTGTTGCATAAATAACTAACCTAAAAGTAAAACTGGAGATTTAATGAATAAATGGCTAATTATTATATTGCTATAATAGGCTTTGAAAACTTTAACTACTAACCAATCAACTTTCAAACAAATGAAAATGTTTATTGGCATATGCTTAACTCAGGTTTTTAGGTTGAAAACTTTGGGTTTTTGCCTATTTTGTTTTTCAGTGAAGGGATTTCAGGGAAATAAATATTGCAAATAAATTCACTGCAATTGGTGTCATTTTGCTGAATCTACATTTGCACCTGGAATCAATAGACGTATCTCTTCCAAGTTCCAACCAATACATTTCTATTTTTATATTAAAACGTTTTCTTTCAAATACATATTTTATGGAATCCAATACCTTTATTGTCAAAACTAATGCATTTTAATCCATATCAATGCATTTCTTCCAAACCCAAGTCTTTTAGAGTCAGGAGTATTTGCCCAGCCATTGCATATTTATTTTTCACAACAGATTGTATATTTTGGGGCCAAGGGCAACACACCATATTACTATGAATAAATATCAAGCACTTTGATAACTTTCTGTATACATTGGTGGAAATTGTATTTTGCTTTTTTTGGAAGACATCATGCTTTGCATTAAATTGGGGTGTCATGACTGCAGTGAAGATCTTGCTGTTCAAACTTCTACTGAAAGCACAACCATATTACTATGTTCTGTAGACCTTCTTAAGATCCATGACAAAGAAAGGGGAAGCACCATGATGAACAACAAAATTGCAACTGGCATGGATGGAGGAAATAGTTCTGAGTCTTTGAAGTCAGGAATTTCAATTTGAGCTGATCACTGGCCTCCACTATCTGCTATCTAAAAGGCAGATGGAATCTGATGGCCTATATTTTTTTCCCCTAGAACAGGCAAGTGGAATATAATAAAACAAAAATCCGATTGGCTGATGCAATCTACGTATTGATATGAGATCCTACGATATGCTTGAATTCATATAAATGACACATGAAAATGAATATATATAGTATTCAACTAAATGCTACAAAACGTAAATCAATTGAAATTAATGAACCAGAGTTAGTAATGTGAATGACCTTCAGTGGATTTACTCTCCATAAGACTAGTACTGAATACCACCCTGTACCCTGATTCACTTCAATGCTCCCTAAGGGAGGAATTCAACTTAGTGCTAAGGCAATCATTCCATCAATGTTTCTGCTTGCCAGACAGAACAAAAACCCCCTCTTCTACTAACATGCTGTCCCTGGGGTTCTTCAAACCTGCCTCCTGAGCCAATTTGGGGGATGCGGGAGCATGTGGGGAAGAAGAGAGGAAAGCCTGCTTTGCACAGGCTTCTGCTCATGGGTCCCATTAATTAAATCCAGCCATCCATTTCTATACCCTGCATTAGTTCAATGCTGTAATAATGAGATCCAATGCATGCTTACCTGGGAGTAAGCATCACTGTACATAATGGGACTTCCATCATAATCAACATCCATAGAATAATACAGTGAGAATTTCAAGATTAGATGTAGGCAAGGCTCATTGTACAGATTATGCAAGAATGTGGCCCCTGACATTTCAGTGATAGCAACCTGCCTGAAGGCAGATCTTCAGTGCCTGTGAGATCAAAAATTCCCCTCTCATTGGTTCACCATATGTGAATATACAGAGCAATTTATAACAGTACTAGTACATCTTTCTGCTTTAGGAATAGATAGAGAAATTAGCAGTGCCCATACTTTTTTGCACAAGCATATGTCATGCTATTATTATTGAGCACAAACAGAAAACTTAATAAAGTATTATATTGTTGTAATATAATACTGTAAGGGAAATATTCCAAACTAAATAACACAATTACAAACACAGACACAAACACAAATCTGGAATACATCCCTCACCTACTTCATTGCCACTGTTCTTGGCTCCTGTGTGATATTTCCCCATGCTTAAGAACATAATAATAGCATTGTTGGCTCAGACCAAAGGTCCATTTAGTTCCACATCTTGTGCTCATAGTGGCCAGCCAGATGCTTAGGGAAAGAGCACAAACAGGACCTAGCTCAACTCCCCACTCAAGATGCCCAACAATTGGTATTTCAGAGTCATATTGCAGTGCAGGGAGAATATGTATGGAAGTGAGAGCTGGACCATAAAGAAGGCTGATGGCTGAAGAATTGATGCTTTCGAATTATAGTGCTGGAGAAGACCCTTGAGAGTCCCATAGACTGCAAGAAGATCAAACCTATCCATTCTTAAGGAAATCAGCCCTGAGTGCTCACTGGAAGGACAGATCCTGAAGCTGAGGCTCCAATACTTTTGCCACCTCATGAGAAGAGAAGACTCCCTGGAAAAGACCCTGATATTGGGAAAGATTGTGTGGCCAACATCTTGGAGGATTATTTTTGTTTATTTTTTGTTTTTTTCGGTGGTTTACTGACTGCGACATCCATCGTTAAACCTCCCTCCCTCTCTTTGGGCTTGGAAACAAAGTCCCTCTACTGAATTTAACCCCTAACGGCCCCGTCTGGGTGGCCTGGATTAAGCTGAAAGGCTGAAGGTTCCTTTTTTCCCCTCAGTGTTTACCCGCAGTGCATGGATTTAGCCATTCAAGTGGCAGAAGAGAGACTGATTTTGTTTTACTTTTGAATTTGTTTTCTCAAGGGTGGACTCTTTGTGGAGGCAGTGGAAGACAGGAGTGCCTGGCATGCTCTGGTCCATGGGGGTCAAGAAGAGTCGGAAACGACTAAATGACTAAACAACAACAATTAATGGCTGCTCTTGCTATGTGCACCCTGGCCCTCACTTGACTATTTGAAAGGCCTCAGCTCTTTGGACTGTCAGCTGGCCCAGGAATTCAGATTTGCTACCAGTCAAAGTTGGGTACAATACAGTCAGTTCAATCTGCGTGTCTCCTACCCTTCCTTTGAACTCCCGTGCTTATGCTCCTCTCACCGTCAGCTGTGTTGTCAGCCTGCATACATCTCCTTGCCAAGCTTTATGCTTTGTGACAGAGTTGTAACTTTAAAGATGCTTTAGAGGACTCCTTATTTTTCCCAAAGAACAAAAAAGTAATAATAAGGGAAAGTGGCATAGCAATATAAAAGCAAAAGCTTGTCTGTGGGGCATGTGTCAGTACTAGAAGAAACCGCGGTTGCAGTGACTTGGCACTCCGATTATATTGTTTGTGAAGAGACTTTCCCAAATTGCTTACTCCAAAGGATAATCTTTATCTGTCAGGAGCCAGTGTTGTAAAACAGAAAACGGGGGCAGTTGACAAAAGAAACGGATTACTACCTTGAACACCGCTTGACCTTTCAAAAGCATACACACAAGCTCAAACATTGTTTGCGGAGTGACGTGGTACAATACTTCGACTTTCCATTTTCCCGAAGAGATGCAGTTAGCTAATTACATAATATTAGAGTAGTGTGACAGGGGAAACCTTTGCCATGATTTTCAGGGATATCTCCTCCATGCTGAAAGGTGACATGTTATGCTTCTGTTGCTTGTACACAAAGGCAGAGATTCAATTTCCCCTCACCCTGAAGTGGACATGTAGGAGAGGGGAGAGGGTGGGGTGGCATTGCATCCTGGTTGGGGAGACTGTGGGGCTTCACGTGTGTTGCCACTGGGAAGCGGGGCCAAGAATGGATATAAAAACCAAACCTACCCTTCATTTACTCTCTTTGGTACATTTTTTTCTAGCTCCTACCCACCCATTGTCAAGTAGATAACAATGCAAGTGCACCCAATTGTTTCTTTGCAAAGCAGGGTATTTTTTTAGAAACTTGTTGACTAGCTTGAGATGGGGAAACAGGGTTGTTGTTCTTTGCCAACTCTACACTGACCCTTAGAGGAATCAGCTCTTTTCCTGGATAGTGCCAACCCTTTGGAGCAGCAAGTCTGCCTTCCTCTTTCCACTCCTGTGAAGTTTGGATTTAACACAATGGTATGAACTTTGCCATGAACAAGTTTCTGTAAAGCTTAAGTAGGGTTGCTACTTTTTGTTCCATATTTCAAGAAGTAAAAATCTGGACACAAAAAATGGGGATTTCAAAAATCCAGACACTTCTCCCCCAGATGCTAATTCCATCATTGGAAAATCTAGACGTATGACAACCCTAGTTTAAGGCTGCAGTCCTAATCTCACTCTTCATTTTCATGTTCAGCCTCTGCATAAATTGCATGTTGAGGTCCCCAAATCCACCCCAAATAACTCACGCTTCAGACATTATTTTAGGTTTTGGTTTTTGGTATAATTTTTGGCCACAACTTTATTGAAATACATGATATGTGAGTGGTTGCATAGGCATTGGTTCCGACTATCTGTCCCACTGAGGACAGAACTGACAACCGTCAGTAAGGGAAAACACTTAGGGGAGAGTAAATGAGGCCGGGGGATGAGTCCAACGTCTCTCCCCAAATGCTCCCAGAGGCTCTTGCATGGCCCGGACAAAAGCATGGTGAGCCTCTGGATTCCTTTAACGGAATTCCCACCACAGCAGCAGCATTGGAGGGGCAAACACAGCCAATCTTTTCCCCTCCAGACCCAAACACAAATAACCAATGCCTAACCATCAACCTTACAAGTTGTGACTATTTGCTACGCAGTAGGTGAAAACCAGAAGGCACCAGCCAATCAGCCAACTGGAAAAATTCCTACCAGGCCCCTGCCCCAAAGGCAGACGACCCCATGACAGGCATAGCAAGGTCAGCACAGAGGTCTAATGAAAAAGGGGGGAAGGGGGGGAGATCCATTGCACGCAGCAAAGAGGAACATCACAAGGCGTGCCAAGGGTTATAAACCCACTGGGCTGTCCATCATAAATTGCAACACTTAATTCTCCCCAACAACAACCCAGGACCCAATCAGGGCAGTGGTCATCCAATCGTACCCGCCCAGCACCGA
The DNA here is from genome assembly GCA_034641385.1 of Darevskia mixta. NCBI lineage: Eukaryota > Metazoa > Chordata > Lepidosauria > Squamata > Lacertidae > Darevskia > Darevskia mixta. Next base: position 11,457,887 of record JAWWNH010000063.1, read on the forward strand.
GTGGGGTGATTTTCTGGCCCCCACCGCAACATGTGCTCTCCATGAAGGAGAACACGCTTTGTGGAATGTGTTTTAAAAATGCCTGTACAGTTACATATTTTTGTTGCAGGCTTTTCCTTTGCACAGTGCATGGAGGCAGAGATAGTTGGGGTCAAATCTGAGCTGGTTTCAAAATCCTTACTGTTGTGAGACCAGAATATTTGAAGGATCACTTCCTCCCTTGTGAACCTGCCCATCATTTGTGGTAATCTTTGGAGGCCTTGCTTGGAGTTATACCATCAGGGAAGGTGCAATTGGTGCTGAAGGACCAAGGCCTCTTCAGAGGCAGCACCCGAATTATGAAACTCCCAAAGAAGGTTAGACCAGCTTCTCCTCTGTTGTTCTTTAGGGGGGCATTTGAGACGTTTTTGATGTGAGAGGCATTGAATGTGTTTTGATTTTTATCAGTTATTATTTGTTTTAATGGGGTTTGAGTGCCCTGGGGCTTGAGTGTAAACTGTTTTGGGGGTCTCTTTTTTGAGCTAAAAGGCAGTATAGAATGCCTTATGAATAAAATACAGTGGTACCTCAGGTTAAGAGCTTAATTCGTTCTAGAGGTCCATTCTTAACCTGAAACTGTTCTTAACCTGAGGTACCATTTTAGCTAATGGGGCCTCCTGCTGCCGCCATGTGATTTCTGTTCTCATCCTGAAGCAAAGTTCTTAACCCGAGGTACTATTTCTGGGTTAGCAAAGTCTGTAACCTGAAGCGTCTGTAACCCGATGTACCACTGTAGTAAATGCATATTTGTGGAAGTCTAGCTGGCTGTGGGAAAATCAGAGAAAAGTTAAATAGGAGAGACAGGTAGATAATGTGAAATCATCTCCTTCCAAAGTTTGTGTAAAATGTGCCCAAATATTCTTTAGACAAGTCAGTTCTTCCAGGTTGATTCAGCCACACATCTGGTTCAAACTGCAACGACTGTGTTCATTTTTCTTCCCCCGCTGTGAATCCTCTCACTGCCAGTTCAGCATAGCTAGGTAATTCTCAAACAGCTGTCATGGATAGTCTTTTAAATTAAAGATCTATCACTTGACAAGATTATTGAAAAAATGAACAGTAAAAGACAGCTGCATTCCTCTCAAACGTGAACTACATAGAGGAGAATTAAATGCACATAACCCACAGTGCTGCATAATGTAAATCACTTGAACATTTGTATCATTTTGCAGAATGCAAAGGCTTTTGGACTTTTGCTACCAGTTGTACAATACACACAAAACTGTGATGGGTTTCGTCAGAGAGATGGGATTCGGCTATACAGCTACAAATAAAACGTTTTATGTGTGTTTTAAGTGCAATATACAACGTGACACTAGATGGTGATGGAAAATTCATACCAGCCTTATGGAAAATTCAATGTATTTTTAAAAAATGCTTTTTCAGAACAGTTTTTATATGTGTGTAGATTCCACCATGGAGAAGGTGATTGACTGTTTCCTGAATCTGGTATGTCAACAAAGTATGTGATCAAATAATGTCTTTCCCACTGCACCCCCTTTTTGAGGTGTAAGAACGATGCAAGATAAACATATCTGCATAAAGGCCTCCATGTGGCGTGTCCACATTGCATATTATGTTATGAGGATAATAATAATAATAATAACAACCAAAATGTATGTATTGATTGATTGTAAAAAGGACACACCTCTATGTTGTTTACAAGAATATATAAAAAAATGTTAAAATTATAAATAAAACAAGTTTAAAATATTTAAAAAGATTAAAATTGACAGTAGCTAAAAAAACAACACATGGACAGAAACCACACACTCACAGTGCCTCTGTCTTGCCAGGATTCAAGGTCAGCTTATTTTCCCTTTACCATCCTACTACTGCATCCAGACATTGGTTCAGGGACTGCACAGCCTCTCCTGATTCAGATATTATGGAGAAATAGAGCTGAGGGTCATCAGCATACTGATGGTAGCTTACCCCCAGAGCTCCCATTGTCTTTTTAATGTAGGTATTAATTAAATAGCATTGGGTATAGACATTTAGTCCAACCGCTGCAATGCAGGAATCTCAACTAGGTCATATATATATATATATATATATATATATATATATATATATATATACATTTGATCTGATCTGATGATATGATATGATGATATAATATCTAGTGCTATTGTAACATAACCACCAGGGGCCTGAAGAGCACTGTCCCAATGCTTATCTATGGACTCCATAGGGAGGACCAGAACCACTATAACACAGTGCTCCCAATTCCCATTCCATGGAGCAGTTCCTGGAGGATATCATGGTTAACCAAAAGCCACAGATGATTATGATAAAATTTTACGTTACGACTTGCGGGCCCCCAAAGCAGTGCACAACATATTCAAATACAATTAAAACCAATAAAACATTAATAAAATTCAGCAATATAATTGTTAGCTAATACCATAATGCCAAGGGACAAAAATAACAGCCTCAGTTGCCATAAAAAGCACTCTGGAAAATTAGTACTTACCGACAATAATAATAATAATAATAATCCAAATGTATCTCTCAAGGGAATGAATTGCAGAACCTCCTATTCCTGGATCTTCACCTCAGCTAAGGATGTAAGCTAGGCTCAGATGTCTAACTGTGCTTTTAGACTCATGGCTATACTTCACAAAGCATAATACTCTTCTCTTTTGCCTATGGAACATCTCGCACACATTTCCACATGGCACCTGAACATATATTTATTGCATGTGTCCAAAACCCCTTTTTGAGAATTCTCTTTAAGATTTATCTAGCAACTCTCTTTGTAATAAGCCAAAGGCATGTTTTGCAACTCACCCTTTTCATGTTTGGGAGCTTTTCTTTAAAAGATTAGTTCAAAGCTCTGAAAATAAGTTTGTTTTGAGTCGGGAAATGAAATGATTCCACCATCTTCAACCGGATTTGGATCAACCCACATGCCAGCTGGATACACATTAAACTCATCTCCCCTCCTTGCCCCCCAGTCTTTTATAGATAGAAGCTTGAAGTTGCATTTCCAAGAATCCATGGGTAAAACTGAACAACTTTCCCCTGCTTTTGAAAAAGCTTCTGTATTTGCTTTTTCTACCGCACCATTTGTATTCTGACCATACCACCGTACAAGAGTGCCCAATTTATTTAACCCAAAGGTTCACTTTCAATAAATACCTATGCTTTAGAGATGCACAATTAACATTAGAGACCTGTTCCAGAGTACTTTAATCCTGGCTAGTTTCCACTGATTTTAATAGAAAGCAACCCTGTACATGCTTATTTGTAAATACAGTATTTTTCTGTGTATACGACTAGGGTTTTTTTTACAAAAAAAAAAAAAAGGTTTAAAAAATAGGTTTAAAATTGGAGCTTGTCTTATACATGGGTAGTGCTGAGGAGTGTTTTCTTAATTTGGAGTCCCCTAAAATAGGGGGCGTCTTATACATGGGGGCGTTTTATACACAGAAAAATATGGTGTGTTCAATGGGACTTACTCCTAAGAAAATGTGCATACTGTTGAAGCCTTTGCTTTCATGGTGCTCATGGTTACAATCCATACTCCTAAGATGTAGAGGAATGTTTGGTAAGTTGAGGGGTTTCTTTCTCCTAGGGAAACCAACCTTCATTTCCAGATGAAATAAAGAGGAACAGGTGTTGTACACCTGAAAATCAGAGGAATTTAGAACCATAGAATTGCAGAGTTGGAAAGGACCCTGAGGGTCATCTAGTCCCAGCCCCTGCAATGCAGGAATCTCAACTAAAGCACCCATGACAGAAGTGTGAAGGAGTCTTATGGAGCAACCATTTCCACAAGGTGAGCTCACAGAGAAGTTCCTTTCTTTTAGCCATCAACCAAGTTTGCACCATACTCAGGGCACAGAGAAGGGGTTATCAGCCAGCTCTACCTGGTATATGTGGAGCAGGTCCCTAAGGCATACTGGTGGTTAAAGGAAACCACCGACACTTTGAATTGTGTCTGGGAACTTCCTGGGAACTATTGCAGCCCTTAAAGGGCAGTTGTAAACCTTGCTGCTGCACTCTGGTAGTTTCCAATGGTTCCTCAAAGGTAGCACCAAGGAGACCATACTGCAATAATCCAGTCCTGATAAGATACGATTTATTTATTGTCATTGTACAAGTATAATGAAATTGGATATATATGATGTATATGTCTTGATGTAAGGCAAGTTTCACTATGTATAATCTGTGTGGTCACCAAAGGACTACCTGCAGTCAGATGTTATAATTAACATTTCTTCAGAGAAATTAGATGTAGATAAATATATCCTCCTTCACTAGCCAATTCCAGAATTTCTCCTTACCAGGAGCATTTCTGACTTGCCTGGATCAAATGTCAATATTGAATGCTAGTGCTCAGGGATCATAGTCAGACATGGTTAATAAATGCCTTGAACAAATAAACATGGTAAGTTCTGTTCCTATGAAGTTCAACTGAGCACCCACCAAGATTCTAAAGAATTTTTAAAATTCTACATGGCAGAAAAAATGAAGTCTCTTTCGCAGGGGAAGAAGTCTTTCAGAAAACAATGTACCAGTGGAAACTGAAAAATTGCAACCCCCACCCACTGGGAATCCAGGATCTGGCAATACATTATATCACCCCATAAGTAAGCAGAAGGAACCAAGGGGGGAAAATGTCCTCAGTAGGTGAATTGTGTTTTTTCTTACAGCAGGACAGAAAATGCTGCAGATGGTAAGGGAAAAGATGCCAGGCCAAGCCTGCCAGACTTCTGGAATACTGAGCACTGCTGTTGTTCAGAGAGGCCAATTAAATTCCAGCCTTGCAATCTATGCTGAGATCTTTCATAATGACTCTGAAGAAATACTGATGCCTTTTACATATGTTTTGTTCTATTGTTCGAATCAGCAGTGGGTACATGAATCTTCGCAGAAATGTCCATCTGGTACACAGGCATTTACATTCATATTTGCAAGCTAGATTGCTGTTTTCCATAAAGATCTTGCCCATTTGTTATGAAGTGTGGAAAGGGAGAGAGAGAGAGAGAAGTAACCTGATGTTGGCTTCATTTCATCAGTATACATTCTGTACAGCCCAATTTTCAAGAGAATTATTGGGCCGCACAAAATGCGTTGAAGAGTTAAAGGTAGCTAATGATCTATTGCCATGACGTTTCACAATATGTGCCATGGGTGAATATTTACCATGCCAACTGCACCTATTTAAGAGGCACAATATATATTTCCTCATGAGTCCTTCTTCTTCTATTTTAGAGGATTTGAGAATGGTTTCTCAGTTTGTATGTGCTGCTTTAATCTCTTTGATCCTTTTAGTGCAGGCATAGGCAAACTCGGCCCTCCAGATGTTTTGGGACTACAACTCCCATCATCCCTAGCTAACAGGACCAGTGGTCAGGGATGATGAGAATTTTAGTCTCAAAACATCTGGAGGGCCGAGTTTGGGGGTGCCTGTTTTAGTGCATATTGTTTAGAGCTGACATTTATTCTACATCACTCATCATGACTGATAGGGTTAGTGTAAAGTTTTTCCTTATAAATGAGAATCATCAGAGCCTCAAAATGTGCTCTTATTTAAGTGTGCCAGCAAGATCCTTAGCTTTTGAGAAAGGTCGGGATCCTGCTTATCTCAACATTTCTTCTCTTGAAACAGCATACAAGTTAATTCCAAAATATGCCTTTTGTGTGGCTTAACTCTCTTCTGTTTCTTTGGGCATCCTCTCCAGTCTTTAGCTTGAATCAGATTCCCTTCCATTGTACTTGCATTCCTTTTATCCATCTTTAAATCCAGAACTATTTTTTCTAGAAAAAGAGTTGCTGGAACGCACCACGAACACCTCCCTTGTTCTCTTATAATGGCAATGGCGCTCACGTGAGAGGTGCTGGAACTGGGTTCCAGTGAGTTCTGGCTAAAAAAAAAAATAGCCCAGCCTCATTCCCAACCCAACAATTGTGCCTGTTCCTCCCAATACTGCTTTTAATGCAGCCACAATACATGCCCCAAAGTCTCATATGACTCTCCTTCATTCCCTTTCTGGACCACTCATGTTTACAGTTGGATCAGTTTCAATCAAGATCAGCTTGCCTTGTTTGACCCTCTGCCTCACAGTTAGTATGGGTTATTTCCCATATTGAAAATGGGACACTGGGGGTGGAGATGTATCAGCATTTGCCCCCACTTCAAATTCCATCACTATACTGCCTAAATGAGGGTGGCATTATAGATTTGGTGTGACACCATTATAGATTTGCTTTGACACCAGAATTAACAGATAGCTTATTATATACTGCATTTTTTTAAAAAAAATTGGCAACTCCTGTTGGGTAAACAAACAAAGCAACCCTCTAGCCCAGTGTCTCCTGTTTTTAATCGAGCATGAAGGCCAAAGCATCTTATGTAGATTATATCACTGGAGCAAGAGTAGCAAATCTATTCTGCCCAGGGGTGGCAGAAACCATAAGTACACCACTGTTCCCAGGGGCATTCTTGAGATGAAAAGATGAATGCCCCCATTTGCCAACTTTATTTCATTTCCCTTGCCAACCTCCTATCCATTTCCAACTTTACAGATATTCCATAAACATTCCTGTTTTCTGTCAGCTTGCAGCAATTTCTCATTTATTTTTATTTTTTTTAAAAAATGGCATGAATGCCATCAGGAAAATGACTGCTATGTGAGGAACACAACAGATGCAGAGGAAAATTACTGGCAAGCCTTCACTATTCTTTTCATATTTCAAATTTACTTTGATTCTGTGAATTTTACTGTTTCTTGATTTCTGATAAAAATGCATAAAGTTTTTGATTAGTTTATCACATTGTGGAACCAAACAACTGAGTATGACAGAATTTAATTTTGTTGCCGATGAGCCATTCCCTTGATGCATTGGCTGGGATCACCCAATCAAAGGCTGGCTAAAGGTTAGGAAATGTGCCATTGTGTGTATGTCAGAAGACATTTTCATAGGAATATGAATAACTCATTCCGTTCAGTGATTTGAAAATGGTGTGCTTGTGTGGGAGGGGAAAAGAGATTGAAACAGAGACCTTGCTCCATGCATCAAAGTTATTTTCAGCAAAGCCCTCTCTCCACTTTTCTGCACCACTGCTCCTTGTTATTAACTTTTTCTGTCTAATGAAAACAAACTTTCCAGGTTTAATTTAAACCTTGTCTGTTTCTCACAAACATGTAAAAGCTGGTCTGTGAATGCAGAAAATGTAGAAAATGCATATATGAGAAATACCTGTGTGATCGTGATATGTCACACACACACACACACACACACACAAACAAACAAACAAACAAACACACGTGCCATGGGTCAGCTAGGACCTAAAAGAGCTACTTTGACTCACAAAAGAGTTCAAAAGCTCAGTGATATTGGTGACCTTCATGCTATTGTACAATTATTTCTGAAACTCATTTTGGCTCCAAAAGATGTTTGCCATTTGGATACAGAATGAGAAACAGGGGCTGCTGTTCAAGAACGATTTCTTAGGCTACAGTCCAGTGCACACTGACTTGGGAGTAAGTTCTGCTGAACTTGGAGATGCTGGCTTCAGAGTCAAAAAGCATAGGTTTGCCATGCTGTAAGATGCAATCTTAGGCTGGTCTGCACAATCAAATAAGATTTTTTATGTGTGGGGCGCTTTAAAGGTATGACATGTACACAGCCTCATTTGTGAGCAAATGTGCATAAGATTTGGCTTAATGCTTCTTTGGGTTGACAGAACCAGTTCCATGTTTATGTAGATCCAAGGCATCACTAACATACAGTACACACCTATATACAGTTAGGGGTCACAGTTTAAAGTTGCATATAGATCTCATGGACATAGAGAGCTTATTGTGGATATATGTATTTTCAGTCTCAGTGAACATCCCACATTTGCTGAAATTCCTGACCACAGTACAAAACAGGGTTTAGAGTGTGCAGCTCAGACATATTAATATGGACAATAAGGATGTTGTTTTCTGATTTTAAAACTTACTAATTTTTAGCAGATTTCCCCCATTTCATTGGATAGGATTACACAATTTGAGTTATCCTAGTTGTGTTAAAACAAACAACAAACTATATATTGGATTATTTCCCTGAATACCAGAGATGCTTGTGCTCCCCTCCTCCCTCCTTCTTCCTGATCCATAGAAATAATATGAAACTAGAGCCTATGAATAAAACAGGAGATTGATTTAACACAAGGATTATTTTTGGCATTCAGTATGTGTGAAGAGCATATTAATAGTAGCCACCCTTTTTATGATTGAAAGATAGGAATAATGAACTGGCATGGAGCCTTTGTAATGCACAGCCAACATGCAGTCTCTTTGAAACCAATATATTGCAAGGGGAAGGAAATAAAATAACACTAACCACCAATAGCTAGAATTGAACAAGCCGCAGTTTTAATATGGAAGATGCCGCAGCATGTGTGGTAGACCTGATTAAACCATTATGTTGAGTCACTCAGGTAGACTGGCATGCATTGCTAGCTCCCCCAATGAGCTCATCCTTACACTACTCCTGGAAAATGACCCATTCTTTGTTCTGAAGTAGGTGTGAGGTGTGCAGAACACGCCTTGATGGGAGATGTCCCCGCAGCTGGGAGCCGAGCCGAAAGGAGAGAGATCCCCGGCTGCGCCCTGCCTTTATGGGGCAGGCCACACCCCCAGGCCAGCCGGATTGGCCAGCAAGGGAGTGACACAGCCAGGGATCTCCCAGTCACGCAGGACTGGCCTCCCACCCCCTGCACATGTGGGGATGCCGTGAAAGTCCGCAACTCCACCTCGTCCCTAAGGCAGAAGTGGCTTTGCATGCCACTTCAAAAATGTTGCTTATCTTTCATTTCAATGTTTATCTCATTTGTTTCCCTCTCAACTCACTTATGAAACATCTCAAATTTGAAACCTGGAACTGAGTAACAAGCCTTTACATGGAAGATCTGAGCCATACTGACTCTTCTGCCTAATGGAACTTAATCAGTAGAAAGAGAGCTGGCTCAAGGTTGCACCTTTCCCCAAGGTTGAATTATTGTGAGATAACACTCAGGTATGACAACATGGTGGTGCCAATGTTACTAGTGGGTAAATTATATAATAATAATAATAATAATAATAATAATAATAATAATAATAATAATTTATTATTTTTACCCCGCCCATCTAGCCAAGTTTCCCCAGCCACTCTGGGCGGCTTACAGTCAAATGTTAAAACAATATAGCATTAAATATTAAAAACTTCCCTAAACAGGGCTGCCTTCAGATGTCTTTTAAAAATAGGATAGCTGCTTATTTCCTTGACATCTACTGGAAGGGCATTCCACAGGGCGGGCACCACTACCGAGAAGGCCCTCTGCCTGGTTCCCTGTAACCTCACTTCTCGCAGTTACACAAAGTGGTATCTCTGCAGTCCTTCCTTACATGGGAGGTAGATGTTAGGGAGTCAATTCACAGCAAGGTATATTGCAAAAGAACTGTGTGTTTAGACATGATGGTTAATCTCCATGACAGTGGGGAAAGTAAAGTCTCGAAATGTTTCTTTACTTTTATCTCAACTTTGTTTACATTATAGTACTAAAATAAAAAACCCACACCCCAATAAAATATGAATTTTCCTTTAATTTCTTTTGCAGTGTTGATTGTAAGCAAAGTTGAGAGCAGCACATGGAAGTGCGGATCGCCTCAGCACTCAGCTTCACCAAAAGAGGCTCAGAAGACAAAACAAGATTAGCTTAACTAGAATAATTTTAACTGGAGCTAATGGGAATAGAAAACAGCGATCCAGATTAGAAGAGACATTAAATGTATATAAGGGCGATTTCTTCAAGAGAAGCCAGATAGCACTACTGGGATGGGATGGCAATACTCACTGAGGGGTGGAAACATCATAATATTTCATTTTCAAGAAGCACTTCAATTATATACATACTCATATCTTTCTATATAAACATAATTCAACTAGTTTGAGCCTTTTTCTTCTTCAAAGTTTAGTCTGTACACTGTGTATGTGCACACACATTTTGGCACTATTTCCCATAAAACAGGAGTTCTATGGTTTCAGTTTATAAATTTGTAAGATAAATGAAAAAACCACAGCTAATTTCAATGGGAGAGGGATTCACTTGGGGAAGAGGGGAGGGGGATAGTGAGCACTCATTCTTAAGCCATCTCTCCCTTTGCAAACTATGGTTTGTCGGGAACCACCACCACAGCTGTACCTTGGTTGCAGACGGCTAAACCCTACTTTCTTCGCATCCTCCAGCTCTGCCAATTCATATATAATGTTTAAAATGAAGCAACGTTTCTGGTGGGAGTCCCAATATTTCTCATCCTAATATATGGCTTCATATGAACTACCTAAACAGCCCCAACCCGGTCCCTGCTTTCTTTTGACCCATCTTGAGCATTTGTTTGCATAATATAGTGGAGCAGCAGGGCAGAGTAATTATGGCAATCAGTCTCTAAGCACATTAATCTGCACTAAACTGCAGGGAGTAAATGATGCAGAAAGAAACCCAACAGCGAAACATTTCTTTTGTTTGTGGCAGATCCCATACTGCGTTTAAATCGCACAAGACCAACCTGTAATTTATTTCATGGTTGCATGAATATTAGCAATTAAAATACATGACAAAAATATTTACGTTGCAGGGACTTATAAAGCGTTTAGCTCGTTACCTAATAAACATGCTGCTGTAAACAATAAACAGCGTGGACTATGGGCAGTTGAATTTTTGCTTGGTCTGTTGAGGTCAAGGACTTAAGTGTGCTGAACTACAGCTCCCATCATCCCTTGCCATTGGCCATGCTGCTTAGGGGTGATGGCAGTTGTAGTTCAGTAGCATCTGGAGGTTGCCCCCACCAGACTGAAACAAAGTGCATCACAAGTGCTAATACAGTGACTTAAGAAATGTGTGAAATGTTGCCAAAGGCTATGACCTAACACCTTGCCTAGACAAAGGCCTCCCAACCACTTACAGATAGTTACACATATAAAATTGACTTATCCTGAAGCAGATAATTTGTCTATCAAGCCCAGGAACAGACTACTATGACTGCTGACGGAGGCGGAGGTCTCTCCTGGTTTTGCTACCTAAAATTCTCCTAAACTGGAGGTGGCTGAGATTGAAACTTGTGGATTCCACAAATAGCAATGGGCTGCAGTCCCTCTCTATGAAGAGAAGCATATCATTTGCATGTTGCTGGGGCATAAAACTTTTGAGAAATAAGTTATGTCGTGATCAGCTATCAATTACCACTCCACTAACTCTGGATTGAGCAGATGAGACCAATAGTGAGTCCAATAATCTAAAAAGTGGTTTCTGCATATGCTATAGAGAGAAGTGAGGGGCAGATGGAGCTCGTCAAGCTGGGAAGGCAGCCCTTGTAGGAGAAAGAAAACTCTGATCCTAAACCTCTGTTGTCTTGTGTGATATCTTTGGGAGGAGAAAAGGCTCAGGTGTAAACCCTACACAAATATGGAGTGGACTCCCTAAAACCATTGGATGGTGCCTTGTACTGTTACATTTGGCAACTCCTGCAGCCAAACATACAGTGGTACCTCTAGTTACGTACTTAATTCGTTCCGGAGGTCCGTTCTTAATCTGAAAACGTTCTTAACCTGAAGCATCACTTTAGCTAATGGGGCCTTCCACTACGCTCTGCGCCGCCGCTGCCCGATTTCTCTTCTCATTCTGAAGCAAAATTCTTAACCCGAGGTAATATTTCTGGGTTAGCAGAGTCTGTAACCTGAAGCGTCTGTAACCTGAAGCGTCTGTAACCCAAGGTACCACTGTATTGCTCTGCTTTCCTCTGTATCACACCAGCGAGGCTGAGAGAGCGGTCTTGTTGTCTGGGCAGCCCAGGACCTTCATACACCCTGCCCAGGTTTGCACCCCAGGAAGATTACTTCGATGCTACCAATGTAGCAGTTTGACTTCAACCCCAAAAGCGTACTCCATTGTCTCTCAAGAAAAACAGATGCCAACAACAACAACACCTCTGAATGGCCAACTTTTACATTAGCTCTGGTCTACTATTATTGTTTAGGATCTGAGTTTATAAATTACTAGCTGGCCCGGCCACGTGTTGCTGTGGCTGATTTTGTGATAGGGAAAAGGGAGGTGCATATATGTTTTGCCGGCTCTGCAGGTGCAATGGCCATCGTCTGAAATGGAGGTAGGCAGGTGTTGTGGGTAACATAGTTTTTTTTTTTCATGCCTTGGCTGTTATGTTAGTGGAGGCAGCGTTGTAAATCGGAAATTGGTGGTTTTTTTTACCGCTTGTGGCTGTACTGGTTCTGTAGGCGGGCAAGGTATTAGCACAAATAGTGGATGCGACGTTTTGGTTACCTTTCATACCCCACCTGATGGTGCCTTGGCCGCTGACAGGAATAGTCATTTTTGCAGTTGGCAATGGCAGCAGCGGCGTTTGTGAGTGGCCTGCCTTTCTATTGGCTGGTTGTAGTGACATTCTAACAGGAGGAGGAGGGGTTTGAGTCGTTTTCAGTGTGTTATGCTGCATTCCGTCCACTGGAGGGTGCTTTTTTTGCACAAAATCACATTTTTCGGTGGGTTAGGTGTGATATTTTTGCAATCTAACTGTGTAAGATCCTTCCCATATGGAACATTGTGTCCAAATTTTAACGGAATTGGTCAAGCGGTTGCGAAGAAAGGCTGTCACTAAAAAACTACCAACTTGAAGAATTTTTTATATGTAGATTCCTATTGTACACGTGAACTCTGTGGTTACTATGTTTTCAGTTTCACCCCAGCCCTGCTTCCAGCACCTTTACAACTATGCAGCATCAGACCTTATCTTATCCTCGTTTCATACTGTATTTTCTTTTGTTTTATAAAGAAAATTTTCTTGGTTTTATTCATTACATATGGACTCCACAACATTTCTGCTTCAGTCTCAGGCCTTTTGACTGCATTATTTACTTTGGTTTTTTGACACATTGCCATGAAAAGCTCCTGGGCCCAAAGTATTTGTAGTCCAACATTTTTCTCCACTTTGGGGGTGTTAGGCAGATATGGGACAAAGCATTCTTTGAAGATGGGATGAGTCTTGGGTGTGGAGAATTTTAAGAAATTTAACTTCTTGCCTTTAAGTATGTGGTCAAGTCCCCCCCCCTTTTTTTTGTTTTCTGCCCACTCCCTTCCTTGCCATCACTTCATCAGTCTGGCTACTTTACTGGAACAGAATGCCCTTCGGGGGGGCATTGGAGGGGGGAATAACTATTTGTATACGCCAGTGGCTGTAGTTGTGAATAGTCAATTTCATTTGTTGTGAAAATGGCTGGGTTTAAATGTTATTAAAACCATAAACTGAAAATATTGCCATGCTCTCCAGACATGTATTATAGTCCTAAAGCAATCTATTTTGGGCATATATATTTTTATGAACCATCCTTCTGATTTTTAGAGATTACCAGATTTCCCAGTAATGCAAATTCAATTGTGACACATTAAAATGTCACTCCTTTATTTTACACGCTAAAGCCATTAGCAGCGGAGAACACTATGCCTGCTTCATCCAATTCCATCCCGTCGGTTGGATGTGATGGTAGACCTATTGAATTTAATAGAATTAATTAGCTATTTAAGCCTGTTGATTTCAATGGGTGTACTCTGAGTATGACTTTGTCAGGCGCAACCTTCTGAGACATCATCTTCTTTTGATTTTCCACTTCTTTTCCTTTTCCAAAACTAACCTGCAGGAATAGATTAACTTTGCATGTGTCACATCAAAATTGTGTCACAAGCAATTTGTTAAAGAGCACAGCAAAATGCTTTTAGAGACACTTTACTACATGCTTTAACTTATATATCAATATGCGTTATATCAGAATTAGATGTAGCAGAAACCTTACCTGGGAAAAAATATGCCGCAGTGGCTTCCCTAAGGACACCATTGGTCTTTGATGAGGAAGACAGATTTGGAAAACTCTCTTTAAGACTCAGAAAGAATGGCTATTTGAAATTAAATATACGCACCCCACAGCTCTCTATTTCAACTTACATAAAAGCATATAGGCAGCTAATTTCCTTGGGGGAGTGGGTGTAGTAACATACAACTTTTGGGTGAATTCCAGAGTCAAATGGCATCAATGAGATTTTGAAGGCCACTGAAGGTCTCCCATATAAGTTGCTGTAACTATTTTCGGGGCTCCTGAAATAAGATGTGGGATATAGTTTAATCAGCACCAAGGGTGCAACCAGCAGTGGACACATTTTATCAACATATATGATGTGAGAAGAAACAAGTGAATCCAGTGAACTGAAAAATTGTGTAAAAAATATACACACCCAGCATTCAGTATTAAACTCAGAACCAAGTGGAACAATTGAGATCTTCTGGCTAGGTATCTCACTTAGAATATTCTTGCTACTAGAAAGGAGAGACGAGAGGGATATTATATGTAAGCTCCATTTTCATAAGCTGGTACTATAAATTCAGCTCTTTAAAAAAGAAAGGAGTGTGAAGCAGTGGGATACCAGCTTATTCTCTCATTTTTATGGACAGAAACAAAAGAACAAAAAACGTAATACATTAAACAATGGTAGGTATGAAAAGCTCATATAGTGTAAAGGTGGTGTTTCCCCTTTGCAGTAACACCCGGCACAATCAGCGTGGTATTTAGTCTTTATTACATATATACAAGAGACAGCTACAGTTCAGAATTACGTGTCCGAACCTGTTGAGTCAGATTCGGGGAGTGGCTTCCTACGATTCCTGCACCAACAAAGTAGGTGTGGGAATCGCACAAGACGTCTTTGATCCTTATGTTTCATTTCCCTCCTTGTCTGTGCTGATTTGAAATCCCCCTCCCTTCCTGAGTCTGAGCTTCCTTCCCGAGCCTTTGGGTGGGTGCAAGGCTCTTCAACATCCCTGAGCCCCTGTTTCCCCTCCTCTGTCCATTGCTCCTCCGAATCCTCCCTGACATATAGAAAGGGCTGTGTGACAATAGTATGAGTCTTTAACTTTTGCTGAAAAGCCACTAGCTAAAGATTCCCAATTTTTCCCTACCAAGTACAAAACCAGTGACAAACTTGTGTACATGATTAACACAAAGGTGGATATCCTGTGGTCTTCCATATGCTTTTTGACTCCAACTCCCAGCAGTTTTAACTATTGTGGCCAGTGGTGAGGGATTGTGGGAATTATAGTCTAAAAGCATGCAGACGGCCAAAATTTGGATGGTGCCTGTCTACGTAGAAGGGAGAAATGAGTCACATTAATTCTTGCACGAAAGTGCTTTCCATATACAGTGGTCCCATGACTTATGAAGTACTCGACATCTGAATTTTTCAATTTACGAATGAAAAAAGTGGCCGCACGCCTACGAATTTTTCGACATCCGAATGGAAATCGTTGCCGGTTTTAGATGCGGTTTCCTCGACTTACGAATTTTAGATGCGGTTTTTTCGACTTACGAATTTTTTCGAATATTTTTTCTCCCAATGCATTCCTATGGGAAATCACTTTTTTCAACTTACAAATTTTTCGACCTACGAGTGTCCATTCGGAACGGATTAAATTCGTAAGTCGAGGGATCACTGTATACTTTTGTAAACTTGTAAAAGCCTCAAACTGAAATATGAAACTATTCTTAGTGCTAAAAGAAACAACTTCATTCATTTGTACTGGATGGGGTGGGATGGGGCTGGGCATGAGCGAGAAACAATTTTTCATTTTATTTTGTTTACCTCAAAGTTATTAAAACATAAAAAAATCACTGTGCCCTTGACTTCCCCTTTCTCCAAAAGTTTCTCCATATATTTTCTTTTCTTTTTGTGAGCCAAAATCAAATGCTATGCTCTGTTTAATTAGGATTTTAGATCGAACCCTTTGGAGAAAAGATTGTTAAAATGTATTATTAATTACTCATTGTTATTACAGCATGCAAATCTGTTGTACCCCATAAATAACAAATGAAGCTTCCTAGAAATAAAACAAAGGGTTGATTAAAATGAACTGTAATTGTTCTAATTGCACATTTTGGCCAATTAGCAAATAAATGTAGACTGGAGAGTGGGATAACCAGTCGTTACAAGCTTATTTTTCAATTGAGAAGTTAGTTGTAAGTGAAGTTATTTTTCGTATTTCTGTCCCATTGTTCATCAAAACATAGTGTAACAGTGAAATATCAAGGCATTATTTTCAAGATGTCTTTGCATTTATCAAAGTGAAATAAGACAGTGAGGGCTATGAAGTTTTTGGTTCTGCCTTGCCAGTTTGGGTCACTATTTACTCCATTAGAAATGCCTCTGCTCTGGCTGCCTTCAGCACCTCAGCAACTCTGTAACATATCTGTAGCGTAGCCAACTGGCCTTCTGTATCTACCTTTGTGAGACATTACAGGATTAATGGCTATGCATCTGCCAAAGCTTCTTTCAATAGGTGATTACTACAGCAGGTACGGTAGTTCCTCAGTTGGGGTAGGTCTGTAGATGGTTCCACCCATCTGAGTAGTTTTGGTACATCCCTTCGGAGGATCCCCTCCTCCCTGCAGGAAAATGTTACACTGGACTTCCTATGAGGGTCCATTTTCTGCAGGGGATGGAGGAGATCCTATTTTCCCTACTCGTCTACACTCCAAACTGGCCTGAAATGTTCAGAAGTCCCTACTTTTGAGCTATGATCAATGCAAATTTCTCCTAAGGTACACATGTCTGTATGCAATTTTGCCTAATATAGACGATTTGGAAAGCAATTTCCTCTAACATAACACATTTTTGCATATTATTAACACAATGGTAATGCATTTTAATGCACATTTTACCCAGGTCTAGGCATTTTTGCACATATTATTTTGCTGGAGTATTGCATTGCAAAATTCGGAGAAATCCACATTTCAAAGGATGTCTGTGCTTCAGTTCACATATTGTTTTGGAAAGTGTGAATTTAAGTAGGTTTGTTGGGAGAGCCTATCCCCGTTTGCCTGTGCAAGAGGGTTCGGTAGTAAATGCTTATGGAAACCAAATTTCATTTCAATGAACTATCTGATAAGCAGCCCTTCTCTTGAAGGTAGATAATCTCTGTAAATGTCTTTAGGAAGAAAACGCAGACTTTCAGCACTATGTTAGGGTGGAGGATGCAAGTAACAGGAATGCATTTGATAACACATTTTTGAAGTGTGCAGTTTTTTGCACTTGCACAACTTTTCATTTATATCTGCCAATGCATTTTGACATTAACAACCTAATATGAACTTTTTACCTATGTCCCTCAAGTGGTTCAAGATATTTTTACTTGAACTGTTCACCAGTCTTCTGGCCAATAGGAACATGGCCCATTAGCTGCAAGCTTGGTCTTTTGTAAAAGCATGCCCTGCATATTTTTAACAAGAGGGTATTTTTGGACCCTAGTGGTTCTCTAGAGGAATATGACCAGGATACATAAGCTTTTAAGCCAGGTGAAACAGGATGTGAACTCTGAGAGCTTCCTGTAAAAAAAAACCCTCAGACTGACTACCCCTTAGAGTGCAGCTGTCTAGATAGGTTTACCGTTCTAATTTCAGTAACAGTTTACACTAATGGTGCCTTGCATCTGTAATTAGGATCAGTTTTTTCGACCATCATTTTAAAGAAATACTGTGGGAAGATGAGATTGAAATATCACAATAACTTCTCCTGCCCTCAGAAATTACCTCTCCTCTGCCTCTATAATTTTTGTGCTGTTTTGTTTGTAGGTAATAACTTCTATTTTTTATGGGGCAAATCATTAACATACGATTGTCAGACTGTGAATCAGGATATGGAATTGTGATAATGGAATTGCTAATTTAATCAAAATCCTGGTTTTATGTAACTTCCATATTATTCATGTAGGCAAAGACCTGGATACTTAATTAATGACTCCAGCCCAGGTCTACTTGTGGCATCCAATAACTGTGGTGCAGAATTGGAGTGTACACCTCTGTTGTTCAAGTGGGATCCAGAAGTTCAGTGCAAATTTATTTATTTAAGACGATTTTTATACTGCTTGATCATCAGAAAAAAATTACATTCAACCTTTACATAAAACAATTTAAAATATAAAGAAAAAAATACTCATAAAATCAAACCTTAAAAACAAGTCGACATAAAAATGGAATAATCTGTTTTAAAAACAAATATATTTAATAAAATTATTTGGTAAAATTGCATGTCTGGGGAGGCTTGCCTAAACAAAAAGTTTGTTTTAACAGGCACTGAAAACAATGATGTTGGCATATTTCCAGAGGAAATATGCAGGTACATCATCATTAAAGCATCTTTCTACATGTGGCTCTTCCTTGCTGGACTGGTGCAAATGTGTTTGCAAATTATTGGTTTCCTTACAAAGTTGCAAAATGACAGGCTGGTCAGTTTCTAGGTATGTGTGAGCACAGATCAAGACGGTAAGTTAGGCTTCATATAAAATTGACACTGTACATTTCAACATTTGCCCTTCATGAGTTTTTGTTTCAGTTGCTTGATTTCCAGCCAAAAATGTCTCCTTCAACTAAAATCCTTGGAATAAAACAGCAGAAAGAAAGAATAAATAAATAAATAACACATTTAAAGAAAACTTCAACTGTTAGGTGGGGGAGACACACACACCTCAAATAATATACAATGACTGAAGGTTCAAAATGGAATGAACCTTCTGAGAATCAACATTCTATCATGCCTAACAGAAGCTTTCCACATTATGAGCTTTCCGAGGCAAATAAATGAAATATTTGAGGAAATAGCCATGAAGTAAAAGAAGAACAAAACAAACCCTTGGAAAAGGTCAGGCATCCAATGTATGCTGAAGAATACAGATTGCAAAGTCTGTCAAGAGCCTAGGACACAATCTAAATGAGAGATTAGAAGGAGCAATATAGGTGATAAAAGTCAGAGTGTATACCGAGGAAGATTTCTTGTATACAGGTGGAGAAAATGCGTAATAAAAAAGTAATCGAAAAGAGATGGATTGAGACACACAGAAGTGACGAGCCAATAAAAGGAAGGCTTTGCATTTACTAGTTATGAAAAAGTAAGCTGAGTGGCTGGGATCATCAGAAATGGTGAGATTGGGGCATAGCGAATCCCAATTTTTGCAATAGCATTCAATTTATTAAGCACCCTGCCCACAATTCACTGCAGCGGAAAGAAAATAAATCCATTTGTGGATTTATTGTATGCAACCAAATAGTTCTGTTGGTTCAAGGACTTCCTCTTCCCAGATCTATTCTGTGGGTTCCCTCAACTCTCCTGAGTAGTTTGGGTGTGGGAAAAGGGAAGGGAAAGGAAGTATTGTTGTACAGGTGGAAGTCTGAGCTGAGAGGATGGCCTTATGGAATACAACCCACAATCTTAACTATATTATGGACTCAAGTTGATAAGTATTTGGGAAGGTATCTATCAGTCTAAATACAGTGATACAATAACTATGCATAATAAAAAGTGTAATTGTATCACTACAACATAAGACCACACACAAACACACACACACTTAACAGTTTATTTAACATAAATTAGAATTTAAGTGAGCATAAAGAGAAACAATAGCTCAAGTAAAAATATATAGGCCCAAAATATAGGCCCAAAATTGATAGCGTTTGTACTGAGTACAATGTGTTCCATACTGGTGTCCCCGCTTAGGTAGGGATTACGTTTCGGGTCCCCACACGCATAAGTGAAATCACCTCAGGTGCGGAACACCCTCTAAAAAGCCTCCAAAAAGCCCACACTCTCTCTCCAGTCCAGACCACAATATCTAGAGGCCAGCTGGAGGCTGAAGGACACACAGGAAAGTGGCTGCTGCAATGGCTCTACCCCACACATCAGCGGTTAGGCAGGGAGGCTGAGCAGCCTCAACAAAATTCCACTGCGTCTCAAGTGTCTTCAGGGCTTCCTCCACCCTCACTGACATCTTTTTTGGGCTCCAGGGAAGGCCTCCTCACAAGCCACAAGGACTCTCCAGCTCTCTCCCACCAGTTCTCTCTGCCTGGTATGATCCTATTTATTTATTTGCTGGCACTGTGCATAGACACGGTCATGCGTGAGTAGAATGTGCATAAGTGGGGGGTGGATGCCTGTTTTTTTATGACTCAGATATCAGAGTTCTTCTGGAAGCAACTGCCGTTTGAAGGCTCTCTGGGCTACATGATGGGGCAAGGCAGGTAGAAACAACTGTCCTATGATGAGAAACACAAAGTCTCTTTTCCCTCGGTGTCAGGCATGGTCAGCAGGTTTGGCCCCCATTGCGGTCCTGCTTCCCATAGTGCAACAGTGATGTTCACCATCTGTGAAAAAGCATAGCTGTGCACTTGGTGTACTGTTGCAAAGAGCATTTACAGACTGGCTCTCACTGACAAGGAGCCCACAGGTGTAGCAGATTATCCGTTTCTGTGCAGCAAGAGCACAGGGGCATATTGCCCTGCTTAGGAGGGCTTGCAGTTTTCAAGCCATCCCTAGATACGCCAATGGCACATGATGGGCAATTTTGCCTGCTTTTATGTCTTAAGCAAATTCCTCACATTGGGACATTTTGGTTCCTTGCACGTGCTCATTACTATACGGGGAGTGGGGAAGAGTAAAGTTTGACATTACATAACTTGTTAAGAGCTTCCTTTGCTTTTAACAGAACAATGGAAGCTGTCTTTGAAAGCCAGATTAAAAGAGACTCAAAAATAATTGCTGACTCACAAATGCTATTCATTTCCCCATTTCTGGGAAAAGCATACTTAGCATTGATTTTTACACACACACACACACACTTCCCTACAATTACTACGATAAAGAAACAGAAATGTATGCAACAACAGAAATATGTGGCTTAAAAATGGTTTTCTCAGTGAGCAAAAATTTGGACTTAAATGTTTTCGTTTTCTGGAAAAAACACCAGAGTTTTCTTTCTTTGCTGTTCATAGAATTGGGAAGAAGAAAACAAATTTATTAAACCTTTTTTTGCTTCCCAGGAGTTAACAGTTGGTTTGGGCACTCTTCTTATCCATTCTGCTTTCTAATGTAATACACACTGCCTCTTTCTGATATAACTTTTATCTCCGGCCACAAGAGGGTCTGCTGTTTTGACCACGCATTGGGTCAGTCACTGTTCAGCTCATGAAAGCCTCCCAAATCAGACACTAATAATCCACTGCAATCATTTTTGGAGCCCAGATATGGAACTCCACTGCTGCAGTCTATATGGCAGCCTGTTACAATTGTGGTACATGATGTGAAAGAGATCCCAACTAATGGTGTAAGTAGGCTACTTGGCAGAGCAAGGAAAAAAGAAAAGAAACTCCAGAAGGGCATCTTACAGAATGAGCATCTGTACTGGCTGGGTGAAAATACACCCCACATTTGATATTTTAAAGGGAATATTCCATCTAGACTATCAGGAAGGGGTCCAAAGAGAGTTCAGTCCCCACCCCCACCCCTCAAATATCTACAGGTCTATACAAATACACAGAGAGATTTCGCAAAATGTGAAAGTTTTACTTCTCCTGCACAGTCTTAAAAGGCCTTAAAAAGATTTTTTTAGAAAGGCTGTATAAAATTATTGGTAATATGTTGCTTGCAGAATGATAGCTACCTCTTGGAAATAATATCTAGGAATAATTAAAAATGGAGTAATAAAAAGTGTATGAAGGAGATATATAAGCTAACATGGTAAAAGCAAAACAGATCCTTTGAAGAGAAACACACATACGCTGTAAGTGAAACCTGGAGTAAGGAACTGTTCCGCGGCTTTGAGGTTGCCTAAGTGGTGTGGACCCAGGTGGCGCTGTGGGTTAAACCACGGAGCCTAGGGCTTGCTGATCAGAAGGTCAGCGGTTCGAATCCATGCGATGGGGTGAGCTCCCGTTGCTTGGTCCCAGCTCCTGCCCACCTAGCAGTTCGAAAGCACGTCAAAGTGCAAGTAGATAAATAGGTACCGCTCCGGCAGGAAGGTAAATGGTGTTTCCGTGTGCTGCTCTGGTTCGCCAGAAGCTGCTTAGTCATGCTGGCCACATGACCCGGAAGCTATATGCCGGCTCTCGGCTAATAAAGCGAGATGAGCGCCGCAACCCCAGAGTCAGACACGACTGGACCTAATGGTCAGGGGTCCCTTTACCTTTACCTTTAAGTGGTATTATAGGGATCAAGAATCCTAACATTACCCCACCCCACCCCCAAGCTGCATCCAGTGCCAGCTCTCTGAGGAGTAAGAGCAAGGTACACGTTTTCAAACACTTATTTGTTACATTCACACTTTATATTTTTTGGCATGCACTTAGATGTACTGATAAAAAAGTGATGAGGCCTAAATATCATAAAAAGTACATGCAACAAGAAAACCCAGTTAAATCTTGTGACATTCAATTGGCACCCTCTACCTATTGCTACAATTTTCAGAATTGTTTCAGAATGGCTGGAACAATTATATCCTCATATATTTTTTTTTTGAAATTATGGTAAACCAACTAGTCTTTGTATAATGTGCAATGATTGAAATTTCAGTCTAAAAAGAATCTGTAATTTAAGACAGCACTCTAAAACCTGCTGCCGCTGCAGACTATTCCCACTAAGACAGTGTCAGGTTGCTGCTAACTGAACAAAGAGTTGAGTTTTCAAGGACATTTAAAATGCAAGTCCACAACAATATATGTAAAAATGACTCCATGATCTGGGAAAAATTCTTTGTTATCTTGCTTTATGGGAACATATACAATTTGCAGATATGGGCAGTATGGAGACCATATGAAGCACATGTCTGATTCCTAGATATCAGGCTGGTTCACACATGCTGAGGACAGAACCAGGTACTGAGTGCAAATGAGATATCATAGACCAACACAGAGAACAACATCCAGTTGGTCTTCCTAGCACTGTAATTCTAACAGGAGGTGCTCACTAATGGTGGTGCTGAAGAAAGGGGAGATTTTTGCCCATTCCCTTGTACCCCCAGCAACAACCAGTGCTCCTCAAAATCTGTTCTAGTGGGAACCCAACATTGTAGGGCTTAGCTTCTTGACTTCTTCTCTGAATGGACAGAAAAGGGTATATTCAACAGTGTCTCTCTCTCCACTGTGGAGTGGAAGATATTAAGGGTTTAATTTTTTCAGGTTCCTCCTCCTCCTTCGATGTTGGCCTACCACTCTGGAAAGAGGAAACTACATCCAGCAATCTCAGTAGGAAATAATCCTTCCAAGCATCTCATTTCCAGTCTTGAATGGTATATCTATCTGGCTTGCCTTTGCAATAGAAAGACTCCTCTCCTCCCTTCTTTTTTGACTCCTTTTTCCCATATGTAATTGTAATTACATGTTCCAGGCTTGCATCGCAACACTGGAAACAGATTCAAGGTCTTAACACATGTACACACCTGATGTTGTTGGAGTTCCAGTTCCATTATCCCCAACCATTGGCTCTGCTGGCTGAGGCTGATGGGAGATGGGATCCGACAACTTCAGGACACCTCTGGCTTAAATTAGCCCTGGATAGGTTAAAGTAGTCACTGGTTAGAGATGTAAAGAAAACTGTAGAAACGGGGAAGAATAACCATCCATAGGAACCATAATGCGGAAATAGTATGGCGGATAGCCTGAGCGTTTTACCCAGTAACGAACAGAGGGCGACGCTCCGTGCTAGACTCTGGCGAAAGACATAAATATTATATGTTGTTTTGGAATTGTGATTTTATGTGTTGGGCCAATGGCCGTAAATAAACTTACTTACTTACTAACCATCCATGTTTCTTTGCTTAGATACATAGATCTAAACTCTGCATTACCATAATCACAAAAAATATGAAATACCCCAAACCACATCTACTAAAGAATTTTACAACAGACTTTCTTATTTTAAGCATTAGTTGAGTAGCTTCAGAAAAGCAATAGGAAAGAAACGGTTTTTATGAAATATCTGGTTTCTATCTGCTGATGTCATCCTATGCTGCGTAAATCTTTGGTCTACGGCAGATCACTGAGCCATTTCTTGCATTATGAGTACATGTCCATCAGTCTCCACAGGCACATTCAATCCCTTGAAAAGCACATTTCCCCCCTAGCCACACAAAAGCTAAAGACTGCCCTATTAAGCCTCAGCAGAGGGTCACCACAGAGATGATACCTCATTCAATTTCCACCAAAGGTTCCACATTAGGGATGTGAATTGGCTACATTAAGTTACTGCACATGGTTTAGCAAAAGTGATTGAACATTAAACAGTACAGAAATGGTCACATTGACATTTTAAAGCTTTACTCAAATCCTTGTGTTTCTTAAGTTCACATTTTTTGAAACCCTTGCTGGTTTGTGTCATTTCTAATTGTTTTAATAGTTGTATCCTACTCTTCTGTTCAGAATAGGGTGGCTTACAACAAAGATTAAAATACACCATTCCAAACATACAATAAAAAACCAACAAGCAGATAAAACAGAACATTCCTGCCATCTAATTCTGTTATAGATTTGCTTTGAAGTTTGTAAAGTTCAGCTAAGGATAGATACAAAAATCATATGTTATCAGACACTTGCTGTTAACAATTAGGCTGTAATCCTATACACATTTCCTGGGAATAAGTGCATTTGAACTCAACAGGGCTTAGTTCTCAATAGATGTGTATGTGCAGTATTAGCTGATTAACTAATCAATTTAAAACATTTTAAACATTTTGACTGATTACATAGGTGCCTATGACAATTCAGGAGCAGAATTCTCCCCTTCCCAAGAATGCATGCATTTGTTTGGAAAAATAAAACTGATGACATAGTTGCAATCTTTGAAGGGACACTCTTCCTCTTGTAGACTAAAGGGAATGACTCTGTTAAGATGGCAACATCTGAATACCTCATTTAAAAACAAAGGTCCACACACCCCTTCAGAACTATTGTATTCTTCAGCTGCATATTTATTCACAGCACACCTATTTTTGCTTCTCCACAGGATACTCCCCCCTTTATTTTATTTTAATATTGTTTGCCGAGGGAGATGCTGAATGTGCAGAGTGGAAGAGTCACAAGCCTACTTTTCCAGTGAACACAAAAATATCCCTCATTGATCCTGAGGGACAATCACCCAACGCCCCTTCCCCCACAATAGTGACCAGTGTCCTCAAGACTCAGCAAAGCACTGTAGGGGAGGTTTCCCCAAATCATTTCCCCAAAGGCTGCTTGGCAAGCAAAGATAGCTTGCCACACATTTCACACACTGCTGCTTTGTTACCTAGCACTCTCAGCCATAGTCTATATTCAACACATGCATAGAGATGTCTGGACCAATGGTGCTGGGACGGCATAACACCACGAAGACAGATATCTGGGGTCATTGTTTGGTCAATTAGGTTCTAAGTACTTTGCAGAAATGAGCAACAATTTCCCAATAACAGTGCTGGGGGGACGGGGCGGGACAGAAAAGTCAATACTCTTCCATTTCCTCTGCAGAGTTATTTTATTTTTCTCTCTGTAGGTTTAATGACCATGCTGGCCTGCTAAGAGTCAAGTTGTACTTTCAATGTACAGTCCAGGAGAGTCAATTAGACAGGATTTCCTTTAAAATGTCCCCTCTTTTCAAATCAGCAGTGAAGCTAGTTGGGTTGACTTGAAAGGAGAGATTGGAAAGGGAAAGGAGGCTGTTGCCATGCAAGATGGGGAGAAGTGCCAGTAAGAATGGGGTAGCATTTCCATTTCCTACCCACCTTTACCTTGCACTTCTGTCACTTTGCAAGAAGCAGGGGGCAAGAAAAATAACACAATGATTATCCAGGATCTTAGACTTGAGCATAAACAACAATTCACAGTCAATGCAAGCTCGGATTCACAAAATTACAAAAGAATGATTAACTGTCCAGGGCAAGTTCAGACATTCAAACAAAGCACAATTCACATCTTAGATTTACCTGTACATGTAAATGCAGCCTGTGAAGTTAAATGTCAATATTTTAACAAACACCTGCTATATATCTAATAATCATCCTGAACTAGTCAAGTTAATTCTCATGAGCAGAAGGAGAAGGGTAGCAATCCCTTCTAGATTAGGAATCATGCCTATACCTTTACTTTTCTAATGGAAAAAAGCACCCTTCCAAATGTAGCAAAGTGTACTTAACAAAATGTACCAGTGAAGCCACACTAATGGTTCTGGGAAACAAATAAGTAAACAGTGTCATGGAACTGATGCTGTGTCCTTTTGATATGGGATTCCTCCCAGGCACATCCCGCATTGCTGCTTGAGGTGAAACGGGAAGAGCTGGCCTGACCTGCCGATGCATCCCCTCCCACCATCACCATACTTGCCACTGCCAATGCTATCTGTGCACACCCTATCTGGTGGTGCAAATTTCAGGTAAATTGCACCCATTTTGTGTGAGATCTCACCCAAAATCAGCACCGATTGTGGTGCCATTTCTCTGCCAGTGGCAGATGGAGTACCCACAGGAGTGCTGCCTGGGGGCCTTCTGCCGCCAGAGGCAGCGGCCTCACCCTGTCTAATGACTGGTCCAGCTCTGATTCCTCCCCACTGACTTTACAAAAGCATATAAACAGGGGACAGGTGAGCAAACTGGCAGCAAATGGTGCCTCTGTTCTCTTGGGAGTCATGAAGAATGCCTGAGGATTGTCTCTGACATATTATACATGCATACACACATAGTATGGCTTATGCAATTTTCAACAGGAGCAGAAAGTGTGCTGGGTTGGCGGCACTCACCTGACCACCTGACAGCTGAGTCACTGCTGTTTATAGGTAAGGAGAGCAGGGGGAGCAAGAACAGTGAGGTTGTTGTTTTATATACCACCCATCTGGCTGGGTTTTCCCAGCCACTCTGGGGCAGAGTTTAGCTGACCCACCGGTACATTTGCACTTCACAAACTGGCCCACCAACGTATCCCACTCTTTTCTGACAACTAGGAAACTTTTGCCACACATTAGGAAAAGATGGAAAATACGAGCACCTGGGTGCCCTTATTTACCACCTAAATGCAATTTCCCTGACCTCTGGCTTCCATCACGGTGTTCCGTTGCGCCAGAAGCGGTATAGTCAAGCTGGCCACATGACCCTGAAAGCTCTCTGTGGACAAACGTCGGTTCCCTCAGCCTGAAAGTGAGATGAGTGCCACACCCCATAGCCACTTAGACTGGACTTAACCATCCAGGGGTCATTTGCCTTTCTAACTTACCACCTACAAATTATCTGAAAATCAAGTCTATCCAATTACTGCTGCCTGAATGGATCGCCGCCCTTTGTGCATCTCCATTCAGGTCAGCAGCTTCTTATGAAGCTTCCAAAGGCAGTGGGTGGGGTAACTGAAAACACCTTTCCCATGACATTACTCCGTTGATTATATCCTTATGTTTACCTTAGTGGGGATTTTATCACATTTCAGTGACAGAGGCAGGTGGGGGCCTTAAGTGCTTCATTCCAGCCTTTGCCAATCTGATGCTTTCCAGAAATTTTGGATCACAGCTCCCATCTTTGCAGCCAACATGGCAAAACTGGCAGTGGCTTATGGGAATTGCAGACCAAACCACCTGGAGGGCACTGGGCATACAGCAAATGTCATAAACACCCTTGCATTTAAATAGGTCAGATTAAGTGGGGGGATTAAACTTTGAGGAAGTTTGAGATCTATTTTAAGCTAAGCAGAATAGAAATCTCTTTTAAAAAACTTTGCCAGTAGTTGTAAATTGTATCCCCCACCCCCGCCTTGGGAACTGTCAAGATAGCAGCTGAGTGATTTCCTCCAGGGGTGAAGCAGTGCTGGTATGCCACAGGGAAAAACAAAACAAGAATCTGGAGCAGTGGAGGAAGGGTGAAGAGGTACGTTTTTAAGCTATTGAGGCTATAAAGCTGTGGCAGTGACCTAACATGTCAACCTTTGCCTGTTAGTCATGAAGAAGTAGTCAGATGTGCCATTTCCCCCTCCCTTTCTTCATCCCTTTTGACAGATTGCACCTGAAACAAGAACGTCAGCCAAGGAAGGTAGTGTGTGCGCCTTGTCACTTCCTTGCTGGTTTATTATTAAGAGTGCTTGCTACGTAGGGAGACTCCCCCCCCCCAATGTCAGTATTAGACTAGACATAGCCTGGGTTGAACTTGAGATCTGTGTATTTATCATAGAATCACCGAATCATAGACTAGGAGAGTTGGAAGGGACCCCGAGCATCATCTAGTCCAACCCCATGACAGATGGCCATCTGCTTAAAAGCCTCTGTGGAAGGAGAGTCCACCACCTCCTGAGGGAGACCATTCCACTGCTGAACAGCTCTGTCAGAAAGTTCTTCTATCACAGCCCAGAATCCCTAAATTCCATTCAGGTGCCCATATATGACTTAAAGGAGAAGGAAGGACATCAGGTTTGAATATCCTGGTTCCTTCCACCCCTAATTGCTGTCCTAGTTGCCCTACCTGAGCCAGAAGGCAACTGCCTGAAGCAGGGAGTCTGCATTCCTGGGGGCTCCCTGTGCATTTTCAAACCCAGAGTGGGAGACTAGAATGGCAGTGGGTGCAGAGCTACTACACTCATGTCCACTCTCTCTGCCTTTACATTGTTTTCACTGTTTAGATAGAGTGAATCCACTCTGACTTGTGGCTTGACCAAGAAATATTTTGTTAGGGGTGCCTAAGATTCTCACAAGATGCCATTTTCAAAGGAAAATGCCATCTTCCAGGAAAGCCCAGGTGCTGTTCTCATTCAAAAGTATTGCTTTAAAAAAAAGGGGGGGTCTCAACTAATCGCTCCACCAAGACTTCTGAATTACCCATCTCTCCTAAATTAATCTATATGTTCATAACAAAGTTCAAACTGCAGAGACAGGGTGAGTGGGGGGATTCAATTCAATTCACATTTAAATGCAAAGCTACCTAATTCCCACTTTCTGAAAAAAAATATGAAACCCAGAATATAGCCATCCCTCAAAAGTCACACTTGTCTGAATTTTGCAATGCGGTTTTCCAGCAAAGTAATGTGTACAAAAATGCACATACTAGGGTAAAGTGTGCATAAAAAAGCATACATTTATGAAAATAGTATTTTAAAATGCACTATATTAGAGGAAGTTGCTTTGCAAAAATGTGTATATTAGGCAAAATTGCATTAAAAATGTTTATTGGGATGAATTTGCAGATAAATTTTCACGAGGACCTTTTTCTCTAAAAACAAACAAACATGCAAACTGTTGTGGAAATGTGGAGAACTGAAGTTCAGATTGGAAACATATTGATTGATTGATTGATTGAATTTATACCCCACCTTTTCCTCCAATGATTTCAAGGTGATTTGCATGGTTCTCCCCTTCCTCATTTAACCCCCACAACCACCCTGTGAGGTAGGTTAAGCTGAGAGGCAGTAACGGACCCAAGGTCACCCAGTGAGCTTCATAGCCAAGTGGGGATTTGGTTCTGGTCTCCCAGGTCCTTGGCTCATATTCTAAGCACCACACTGGCTTGCACATGCGGAACTGAGAGAAACCAAAATTGACAGGTTCATTTTGGGGTAGTACAATCGGTTCAGCTGCCACTGCAGGGAGCACCACAACAATGCTATGGAATGGCATGTGAGAGGCAGTGGGCACACAGGGAGCTGCTGAAATCTGAGAGCCCAATGTCCGTCACAGCTCATACAGAATAAATAGCCTGTCCTGCTTAGGCCTCCCTTGAAATCTCCTACCTCCTATGTCTGTGTTTTACAAGACTCAATGTATGTCCATGAACAAAGAAAGGGAAAACAGGTGTTGTACACCCAAGGGGGTTTGGTTTCCTTAAGTTCCACATAATTTACCCTAATGCTCCATGGGAAACCCCTTTTGAAAAGAAAGAGAGATACATAACAGTTTGCACCTGCAGCAGCGTAATTTGGGTGAGCCAATAGTTACTCTTTGAAGTCTTGCCAAAGACTAGACATGACCAGGTGAGGAATGGTAAGAACTCAGATCAGCTTCATACAGAACAAATATCATTTGTCCATGGTTTATTTATGTACTGATATCAGGCTATCTGCCATATAGTTGTTGTGTGGATGGTCAAGTCTAAGCTCAACAGGATCCCAAACTAAAGTGGTACCTTGGTTTAGGAACAGTCCTGTTTATGAACGATTCGGTTTACGAACTCCGCAAAACCGGAAGTAGTGTCCCGGTTTGCGAACTTTACCTCGGTCTAAGAACGGAATCCGAATGTTGGAAGGGCACCAGTGGTGGGAGGCCTCATTAGGGAAAGCGCGCCTTGGTTTAAGAACAGTTTCAGTTTAAGAATGGACTTCCGGAACGGATTAAGTTCGTAAACCAAGGTACCACTGTACTAATACTATACTTAAATAGATACCTTCTAACAGTTCTTCCATTTAATATATTTTATCAGAAAGATGGATAGATAGCATTTGTGTTGGAGTGGTGTAATCATCGTAACTGTTCATTTGATGTAGCAAATAAAAATGAAACACATTCAAGAGAAAGGTTCAAATAAATATGTTAGAATTATAGCATTTCAATGGGGGAAATGCAACTTGTCCTGTTTATGACTTAATCTTGTTCTTCTTCACTGGTTTGAATAAGGAAATGGGAAACAGTATGATTATTAGTTACCCCTTTTTGACCTCTTTTTCTCATTCTTGTGCACTTGTCATGCAAATGAGATTCTGAAGTATTATTTCATCTGTTTATCTAATCAGATGGATATGTTTAGATGCAATTTTCAACTCTCCGGTGTTTCTGGTGGGTTTTTTTTGGTTTTGACTGAATGAATTCTAAACTCTATTAGTACTTTTCAAACTGTGAGACAAAAATCATTCCTTTATTGCTTTCTGTAATGCACCAAACCCATCTTGTAACTGAAATTTATATGGAAATCTCTCACATTTCTCATTATGCTCAAAACATTTTGTAACATGGCTTCTTGATAATATTTTTAAGCTTGAGAAAAAGCTTGAGCATCTAACAAACTCAACAAAATGTTCTCTGAGCCGTACAATAAAGTGATCAGATGCAGATAGATTGGAATCATTGAATGTATGATGTGTTTATATGGGAAGTTAAACTAGATGAGTATAAAATATAAGCCCTGTTCCATGAAATTCTGAAGTAAGAATATATATAGCATCACTGAATCTAGAAATCAAAATGCCACAATGCTTAAAAACAGAAAGGTTCAGCATTGATATTATTGTTTTAAGGATGGATAAAATGAGGGAATCCTTTTTGCCTTTTCTGAAGATTATGTCCAATAGTGTGAATGGAAGACAAGTCTATATATTAGATATGTCATATGGGCCTGCTGTGAAAGAGAGGAATCACCCAAAATTGGGTGGAGAAAACCTGCACCCTGCTGGTGCAATATTCCTCCTCCTCATTTGGAAATGATCCCCACTTTCCACTGCACTGATATGACACAGCCCACACTATATAGTAGGTCAGTCTAGTTTCTTCAATAGCCTTCGATTGCATCTCAAGCTTGGGGACCATATGTGGCCCTCTAGGCCTGTCTATCTGACCCCTGAAATTCTCCCCAGCCATACCCCTCACTGTCCCTGACTTACATCCTCATTGAGTGTTTTTGTCTTGCTGGAATGTGTTCTTGAACTCTGATAATGCTTCTTGCTTGCCTGGATGAAGGATGCCAGCACCATACTGAGCTCCCCAAACCTCCCTTCTTGGTAACTAGCAGTGGTCCTAAGCCCTTGAAACCCAAGTGAATCATGATGCCCTGCCTGCATTGCCCCAATGACTGTTGCTGCTTGGTAGGGTGTTCAGAAGCATGTGACCATTAAGCTGAAAATGTTTTCCCATCTCTGCCAGTCACCTCTTTTCAACTATTACCTCATCTTTTCATCTACACTCCCACCAACTCCCATCCCTCCCCACTCTGCATAATATTGCCATCATTGTACACATAAAAAAATCATAACAGTTAGCTTCTTATTAAGGGGGAGATTATATTTTTGAGCATTTTTACATTCATCCTTGGATTTTTAAATTATCTGCCGAAGGGGCATTCATTAAGTATTAATTTCAAATTTCCACATGGGTAGAAAAGTGTGCAAATCTATGAGAGAGCAGGAGATCCCCTGTCAAACTTGGAAACTTGGGATATTAGAAAGTTATGATCAGTTACTGCTAGGCAAAAAATAAATCTCTACGGTACACAACAATCCAGTCCATCAGGATCAAACAGAAGGCATGTTCCTGGGCCTGTCTGCACTGTTTAAAATCACAACAGAATGTTCACTCTTTGTATCGTTCACCTAAACAACATATGAGCAGGAATGAATATATTGTTCAGTGAGGGCAGGGAACAATGACTTAACTATAACAAATATGACAATTAAACCGGGCACATTCTTTCAGGTATATTAGAATTTAAAAGGAAGATTCTTGTGCAGTTTTGCTTCCAGGGGAATACATACCGTACACTGATACACATGTCTGAATGGGACAATATATGTTCTCAGGCACTGATAACATATCACTGGGAAATACAGATAACATAAGGCTGCTTTCTGGCAGTGCATTTGTCAGGATTGTGGGTGATGACACCTCTTTTGTTAAGGCTGTAGGAGCCCAACACAAGCACCTAGTATACCTTGCCTTCTGTTGCCAGAATGACTGAATCACACTTTTATTAGCACTTTCATTTCAGCTCTCCAATGTAGAATATCTACTGTTTGATGGTTCCCATAAGTAATAATGAAAGCTCATCTATAAATTAATGCAAGAAGTTCTGTCTTAATAAAAATTGAATAATATAGCTGTTTCTGATCTTATTAATTTTCTTTCATTAAGCCAAGAATTTAAGCTGTAGTACAAAAAAATAAATTACACTGAATAAATGAGTCTAATGTCAAAAATTAGAAAATTAGCAAGAAGAAAAAAAAGTAAGTGACAAATCCAAAAGCTAGATGCAGCGATGGGTATTTTTAGCAAAAGTAATGGACAAGAGCGGCTATTATTGGCATGGTCATTCTTTGGGCTAATTCTATTCATTATCCAATATGTTTCTGGTTCAGACAGATGCCAAGCTCCCACTGAGGCATTGGGACCACATGGGAGCAGTCACTGAGATCACAGCTCAACACCTCATGCAGCAACTCCACATGAGGGCTATTCATGGCTCGTGTGGTAGTGACTGGAATCTCATTTTGGGAATGAATAACCTCCCTTATTTGGCAGTGCTGATTCTCACAAACCATGCCTTCCGCTATTGACCATGCTGGCTGGAGATGATGAGCATTGTCACAAACTTCATCTGTGTTTGTGTGAACTTCATGTGTGTTTGTGTGAACTGACCTACATATAATCTTATGCACCCATTTAGGGCACATTCAAATGTGGATTCTATTGCCATCTGAATACAGTATTAACCAGTGCTTCCCCCCCCCCCCCCGGGGATACTCAAGGTTTGTAGAACTGTCACCCTTTTTCTAGAAGAAAAGCACTGGCCTTAATCTCCCTGATCCTTGCCACCTTTTTATTTAAACAAACACTTCAGTCCTTTTGATGATGGCAGAGAAATCAGTCTTCCCCTTCTCCACTGACTAGTCTGTGGCTGCCATTTCCTGACAGCACCACTGAGCCAGAACACAGAATCTGAGCCAGAATGAAGTTGCTCCCTACCTTCAGTTGGGGGTGGTTTTGCTCCAGCCCAAAGAAGAAAGGCTCACTGGTCATCTTCAGAGGACAGGTGACTTCTCCTCTTCCACACAAGTCATATTTGCCAGCACTTTCACTTGGTTTGGCACAAATCTTCCTTGTTATATTTTAATACATATAACCTTTCACCATATCTCTGTGTCAAGTCTTCATTCCTGGTGTGGGGCAAACCCAATGTGTAGTCTGAAGCACAACTGCTGAGATTTAGGGGGCTCATCTGGGAAACCGAAACCCCCTGATGGCAACTAGTATTGGCAATTGCTTAGTAATTCATGGAACGAAGACATGAACATCACATGTCCTACCACTGTGATGGCAAATTAAATTAGATGTAAGATATCAGACAACACAGACAGGTCCACCTTTAAGAAACAAAAGAATGAAGTCTTCTGCATTTCCAAGGACTTTTTTGTCCACAACATTTTGAGCAATGGACTTCTGCCCTTCAGCAGATGGTGGACGCAGCCCAGAAACTAGGTAAGTTCCAGAGGCACTATGGTAGGTGTTGGCAGAACATCAGCAACATCCAGTACACAATTAGTTTGTAGTTTTTCCAGATGAGAAGGGAGAACCCTAAGCTGTGGTAGTGAGGGCGATGATCAGAAATGGGCTGGCAGCACTTATTCCCAATGCTTATTCGAGTAGGATTCGAGAAAGAAAGATGCTTCATCGCTGGCCACAAATGGCGAGAGCACAAAGAATGAAGATCAAGCCAAAAGAACATCTGGCTTGCTGGAAAGAGCCTCTTGTGACAGCAGTGATTGCAGTTTAGGTGGGTTATTTATCTCAATGCTGCCATACACTGTCCATACAAACAATACACTCTACGCTATGTTCCCCTTCTTACAGCAATTCCGTGTACATGCCAACATTTCCTACATTATAGCTATATTTGCAGCAGATTCCATTATGCATTAATGAACTTGCACCAACTTATTTTTTTTTACTTCAAATATATTTAATTGTCCTTAAACCAAATCAAATAAATAAATGTGGAAATATAAGACTGGCAATAACGATTAACTAGAAGGATGTGGGTATGTGCACTGTAGCGAGTTTTCATTTTTTCCCTCCAGATTTCAGATACTCCTGTGAATGTCTGCCATTTGTGGGGCTATGCAGATATATCTTAGGGAAGGTGCACAAGCCAGTTGTTTTTGAGCAGAATGAGGTCTCTTCCTCTACAGCAGGATTGTAATAGAAATGAATGAAGCTAGAATCAGAATGCATTTTAAGACTCATTAATTTTGAGTGCTATTACATATCAGGGTCGTTTCTGTGTTGAATCACCAATGAATGTCCTCCTCTGATGCAGAGCAAGAGCACTAGAGTGTGAAAGTCAAAAACACATTTTGGAAGAAGCAATATTCAGATTGTTGAAACAGAAAAGTAATACTCTGATTAGCCAATGTTGTCCTTTGATTCTTTCTGTCTTAAAGCAATGTTTCCTTGTTAGTTAGAAACATACAGTGAAATCTAATGCATGCTTACTCAGGAGAAAGTCCCAATGTGTTAGTACCCAGTTTATGGCTGTTCAGTGCAATCTAAGATATGTCTACTCAGATGTCCCATTGAAATCAATGGGGCTTCTTCCCATGAAAGTGTTTAAAGCAATGCAGCTTTAGAGTTGTATCCAAATAAGTTCTAGTCAGACTAAACCAGCTAAAATCAAAGGAGTTGTGTATCTATCTATCTATCATCTATCTATCTCTATCTATCTATCTATCTATCTATCTATCTATCTATCTATCACCTATCTATCTATCTATCTATCTATCTATCTATCATCTATCTATCTATCTATCTATCTATCTATCTATCTATCTATCTATCTATTATCTATTATCTATCATCTATCTATCTATCATCTATCTATCTATCTATCTATCTATCTATCTATCTATCTATCTATCTATCTAATCTATCTATCTATCTATCTATCATCTATCTATCTATCTATCATCTATCCTTCTATCTCTATCATCTATACATCTATCTATCTTCTATCTATTTTGCCTACTTCATACTGTTGTCCACTGGGTTGGGTAATTGATTGGCTAATTTGTTGTCACAACTGACAGGATTGTCAAGGGCACCAGCATGCTGAAGGCATGTTTGCCCAGCCTACCCCCTTGTTGCTGACTGGCCTTGTGATAGTCACCCTTCTGAATGATCGACAGTTGGGATGCAGGAAATGCAATTCTCGAAGCCCGTCCCCCATTTTGCATTTAAGGTGAATGGGCTATGAAGGTTACAGATAGGGTAACAGTCCAAGGTGAGGTGGAGTTGCCCTGGTAAAGGAATTCCTCATATCACTTTCACTAAGTTAGGCTGCTTATTTATCATAATATAGGATGGATTAAAAAAAAAATCCTTGCAGATCTGCACATTTAATAAAGTTGTAGTCTTAACTCCATATATGTATCATACAATCATTCTGGGTTTCAGGGGCATCTACTTCATTTTGTTTATTCTGAAATCTCCCATGTGAAGAGCTCCAAAAGAGTCTTCAGCTGATCCTACAATGTCTTCATTTCAAGATAGGTCAAAATGCATGATAGAATATGCATCTCCATTCTCAGGGCTATTTAATTAAGTAGGGCATTCTATTGATCCTGTTGTCAATACAAAGGGTAACAAAATTATCAAGTCAGCTCTAAAGAAATTCAGACCACTGCTGCCTGTCAATTTTTGCCTTTCGAGACTATTTTGCAATATGTCACAGCTCAATAAACATAGTTCTGATGGAACTTTCCCTATTAATACTCTCCTGTGAATATCTACAGGAACCGGAAACTGAAACAGCACAGAAATCTGTTGAGTTTACAAGCTCAAAACATCTTCATTGTCCTTAAGAGTTGCTCTCCACTGGGATCCAGAACAATCAAGTGAGGATTTTGTACACAGCTTTTCATTTTTTTTTTAGAGTTCCTCTGCAATCAGTTTTAAAAAGTAATTTCAAGAACTCCCTAAATGTATAGTTTGAAGGTTTAGTGCCCAAGTAGATTTCCTATTTTTTCCAGTCCAAAGTTTACCTTGACACATTTTTGCACTAATCTGCATTGTTTTTCTTTTTAAAAGCTACCATGAAAATCCATCACCATTCTGCTATGCATTTTAATTCAAAGAATAGCTTTATTATTCTTGTATTGTTCTAGCTTTTATGCTTATTTCTTCATCCAGTCCTTATGAAATCCTATATTTTCCTCTTTTGTCTTATTAAGCAAGTTGCCTGGAGAACAAAGGTGACAATCTTCCATCCTGGGCTTTGCCATCAATTAATCCAGGAATGTTCTATTTTATCAAACAAACCTCTTTTCACTGATTTTCAGACAGGTTTTCTAAAATAAAGGGCACTTCACCATTTCTATCCTACCATATGGCAGTGGATCGGTGTGCAAATCAGGTGTGTAATCCGTCTTTTGTCATTTTCAGTCCCCCCACTGAGGATAGCAACAGTTTCTCAACCCCTTCCATTTTGCTAACATGACACTGGTGATCAAAAGGCAGCTCCAATTTTAAAAGCAACAGAGAATACTCATATCTCTGATCAAGAAAATTAGAAAACTTGCATTTCCCCCAGAGACTAAAATGCATTTATTTACAAATATGCATGTGTATAATTAATTCTAACTACTATTAACTTATGCAAATATGGATTAACTTCTCATCCATCTGATACTTATCTACATGCAGATTTCGCTCAATCTTCATCTTTATCTAAGAGTACTGATTTAAGAGATACAACATTTATCTTGATTAGTGCTGCTGTCTTGTAAAATACAAAACAAACATACTTTTAAATACTTTAAAAAATAAAGTCACATTTTCATACTAACATCGTATTTGCCTTTTTTTATCATACTGTTAGCCTTAAAAAAAAACACACATGTATGTCTCCAATGTAGCGTGGGAAGAGCCGGGGGGCGTAGCCCCGTGTGCATGATATCTACGGGTTGCGAGCCAGGTACCCCCATGCAGGGATTCCTGCCCTACCTGCCACCAGGGGCTTTTTGGCCCCAAAGCCTGGTCTGGCCTTGCTGCTGTCCCCCAGCCCCCTCTCTAAATGGCTGCCCAGCCAACATTGTGGAGATGCTTCTGCCAAGGGCCGTGTCAGCTCCCCCCTGCATGGACAGCTCAGTGCATCAGAGTCCCACGAACCATCTGTGTCCCACACCCATCCACCTAGGGGCAGCTACGGTTGTGCTGGCATGGTGGGTGTTGTTTACCATCCACGCCCAGCCCCTGGTCCCACCTGGTACATGCACATACACACATGCCCTGGCCACCAGTGAAAGATGCAACTCCACTGTCTCTGAGAGCCAGCATGGTGTAGCGATTAAGAGCGGTGGACTCGTAATCTGGTGAACCGGGTTCGCGTCTCCGCTCCTCCACATGCAGCTGCTGGGTGACCTTGGGCTAGTCACACTTCTTTGAAGTCTCTCAGCCCCACTCACCTCACAGAGTGTTTGTTGTGGGGGAGGAGGGGAAAGGAGATTGTTAGCCGCTTGAGACTCCTTAGGTAGTGATAAAGCGGGATATCAAATCCAGACTCCTCCTCCTCCTCCTCCTCCTCCTCCTCCTCCTCCTCCTCCTCTTCTTCTTCTTCTTCTTAATTTTAGAGCATAGCTGACAAACTGGAGACTGGAACTGAAGGGCAGGGAGTTCCAAAGGCCACTATATGAGGGAACTTGTGTAAGTCTGGAAACCTAGACTGCACTGTGTCAGGAGCTGCTATCTAGAACTCTGAAGCCATGACAGTTATCCCATATGGTCAACCACCACACTACAGGTTACAATATCTCCCTGAGCAGTGAAAGATTTCTAGGTACTGAAGTGACTCTGCACACTGAACCTAGTCACTGGCTTACCTAAACAGGGAGGGGTATCAAGACTTCCTGTTCACACTCGGAATTTGCTTGAGTAACTGTTTGTTGTCTTTCCTGATTCTGACTCTTGGCTTGTTCCAACACTTGGCCTGTCCTCTGAGTCTTGAGCTTCACTTCCTCATTTCTGATGCCTGGTGTAATTCCTGATTTCCAACTCACACTTAACAGCTGTTTAGCTGTTTGTGATTCAGTGTGACAACTTCCTTTAACCACTGACAGAGCATATGAGCTTCCAGTTAATACTGAGAATGACACAGCAAGGCTGGGATAATCGACTAATTGGATAGGCTTAGGTGAAAAAATATTCTTCCAGGGATGACAAAAATCCTGCATTTGCTCATCCACATTCTCATGACAAGTTCTACAGTGGTGATATAGTCATTTTTTAAAATAATGGAAAACCTTAGTATTCACCAGAAGAAGATAATGCACTTTGTCATGGTTAGCACTTCAAATAACCAATTTCTAATCCCAAAAAGCCTTTCTAAATGAAACTAAGGAAGTAATTCCTAGTCCAAAACCGGTGCCCAGTTTAATGGCCAACTGTCCAGGCATCAAACCTACTTCCTGTAAGATTGTTCCTTACAATAGTTATCCCATCACTAAACCATCAAAATCTATTATGTGCCCAGAAATCAAGTCAGCCTTTCCTGCACAAAACATTGAACTATTTGAAAACAGGAAAACGACCAATAGTAAAATCTTTTACACACACACACACACACACAACCATGATCTAAATAAAATTATTATCTAAAAATGATTGGGTCCATAGGGACAGGAGAAATTAAATCTCGAACATAAATAAATAGGAACGTATAATGTAGAGGTTATTGAGGTGGGGGTGGGGGTGGAGGAGGGAGTTCCTAATGAAGAAACACTTGTGTTTCAAAGGCTCCAGTCAATTATTTGGTCTAAATCCTCTCCTCTTTCACACACATACATTCAGGCAGAACAACTGACATTTTAGTTCATTGTGCACAGCAAAATACTGTAATGTTTACCCATTTCTGGAAAGCTGTGCAGACTATATGCCAAAGCACAGTCAATTGGCATTAGCTTAGAAAGTCTGTACTGCATCAGTGCATTTTAGCTCTATTTCACCCATTATGGTGCAGAGATTGCTCACTGTGTTCCCAGGGATCTTTTGTATGAAAGAGCTATCGTCCTCGCTGCCAAAATGGCTCTGCTCTGTGAGATTAGCTTTAATTAAAGTGAACCACAAGACCCTGCACAATGCTCCAACAAGATAGCCGAACCCTATTGAATAGCAACGCACAAGGATAAAGCTAGAGGATATAACATATAAAAGACAGTTGCTTTAGTGTTCTACCCAATTAGAGTACTCTGAGTGAGCTCTTGCAGTGAGTCACTGCGTCAGCATGGTGAATGCCTTTGGTCCACTGGTATTCCTTGAAAAATGCCTGCACAAAAAAATAGGCCATTCCTTGGCATGGCTGAGGAGAGAAGTGGCTGGATGTAAAAGGGCAAATGTTTCATACATGCATTCTTTTTAAATCTTTAACAGCAGCACAGTTCTTGCCTAATTTAAGAAGGTGAGGATGGGGGGAATGTAGAACTGGACATAACTTGAAGATCAGGATTTGGACTCCTCAGCAGGGAAAGCCCTGGTCTCAGCTCAAGTTAAATCAGAGTCCATTTCAGAGCAAATCAGCATGCTCCTGAGAACTGACAGAGGATTACTATTTCCCATGGAAATATGGTGCAATCCAGAGCAATTAACTCTCAAGTCAGACAGCAAGCCTAATGTAAGTCTAAGGTAAAGGTAAAGGGACCCCTGACCATTAGGTCCAGTCGTGACCGACTCTGGGGTTGCGGCGCTCATCTTGCTGTATTGGCCGAGGGAGCCGGCGTACAGCTTCCAGGTCATGTGGCCAGCATGACTAAGCCGCTTCTGGCGAACCAGAACAGCACACGGAAATGCCATTTACCTTCCCGCTGCAGCGGTACCTATTTATCTACTTGCACTTTAACGTGCTTTCGAACTGCTAGGTTGGCAGGAGCAGGGACTGAGCAACGGGATCTCAGCCCATCACGGGGATTCGAACCACTGACCTTCTGATCGGCAAGCCCTAGGCTCTGTGGTTTAACCCACAGCACCACCTCAGAGGTAAATCTCACCGAGTTCAATAGGTCTTCCTCTGAAGCAAGTGTGCACAGGGCTGCAGCTTTGCAGCTCAGGCTTAGATAAGTCTGCACAGAAGCACATCCCATGGTGTGTTTAAGGATTACATCTGAAATCAGTCAGTATGAAATCAGTCATGGAGAAGAGTTTTGTGGCAAATGTTTGACAATATTGTTGAGTGTTTTTCAACAGGAGGATAGACAGCTTCACCCATTAGTGTGGCATCAGTTCCCAGCAACAGGTATTCAGAGGCTTACGTTGTACAGGGTGGGTGCAGAACATAGCCATTGTGGCTAGACTAGTTTGTGTAAGAAACCTTTTGCTATCCTAACAGCTGCATTGTTTGGACAAAAGACTAGCTATGCCTCCTCCTTTAGCATGAGAACGGAGACTTGCATTGAGAAGCACTATGAGGAGTGAAAACTAGAATTAAATCCTGTGTGGATCTGCATGAATACAGAAGTTTAAATAACCTTTTCTGCAATGCTCCCTTCCCCAGATGAAAATTAGTAACTTGGAAAAATAAAGTGTGAACACTATTGCTGACAAAATAAACTGTAAAAGTATTAAATAGAGGTCATTTTCTAATCAGGTAGCTCTTTTCCCTCTTTGGTTCTGGTGGGTAATAAAATATATAGTCTGCTTCCATTGCTTTGCTTGCAAGTATAGTACATGCTCTGCATATGTAATACCTATTCTCCTTTCTCCTTTAACCATAAAATGCAAAGGAGGTTTTAAAAGCAATTTCCATGATAGTAGCTTTCTTTTACCAAGGCCTCCACAGGCTTTGTATTTTCATATATTTGAGTTGGTTAGAAAGTTGGGGAGAGGGGAATTGGCAATTCCTGGGAGTTAAGTTGAACCCT
Organism: Darevskia mixta; assembly: GCA_034641385.1. NCBI lineage: Eukaryota > Metazoa > Chordata > Lepidosauria > Squamata > Lacertidae > Darevskia > Darevskia mixta. The sequence continues at coordinate 11,499,377 of JAWWNH010000063.1, forward strand.
TCCATTTCATATGATTACAGAGCCAATCATTACTTACACTTAGTTGGGAGTAAGTCACATTGAGCTCAGTTGGGCACTTACTTCTGAGTAAAACTGTGTGGGATTGTGCTGTTAGTGGAGTGTTGTGACAAAATACAGCACTACAAATCTTCTCACATACTCCGAAGTCCCATTGAAATCAATGGGTATTGGAGAGCGAGTGCCAAGGAAGGCTACCATGAATTGACTCAGTGGTGTGTAAATGTCATCCAAGAGTTATTTATAGCAAATGTAATTGCATTTCGTATGCTCTGTGTGTCACATAAATATCATAGCTCAGGGCAAATGGTGCTTTTATACTGTGAATATTAACAAAATGATGCATTCCCCCCACCCCCTTAGACACAAACTATGTTCACATAAAGAGGTGCTTGTTACTACCAAGCAGGTTTCTGCTAAACATCCCCCTGGGCCAAACTGAAGCATCCGTTTCTAAGATGAATGTTGCGTTCCTTTCCATGGAAAGATTCTGCTTTAAAAAATGGATGGCACAACCATGTTGGCCTTGAATCGTAGCTCTAATACACCTGCCTTCTTTACAGCCATCATAACCAATTCTTGCTTGTGTGCGAAGATAAATATTCATAACCTTGGACAGTGCCAGAGCCTGGCTATTTTGTGCTCTAGGCAAGGCTAACTAATTTCACTGCAAAGCACCCCCCCAAAAAATAAAAAAATAAAATTCTAACTTCAATTTCCAAAACAGATGTCTTGTAGGAAAAATGAAATGCACAAAACCTGAAACTGCTAAATTTATTTTAAATTGCAATAAAAAGTGATGCAACCATATTTGATTATCTTTCTCAAATATAAAAGAAAATGTTGTCGCGCACAAATCATTTCAAATAATTTTGTGAATTGTAGTGTTAAAATTTAAGTCTCTTAAAAGTTTTAATTTTTAGCACTTTGTTAATTTCCTTTGCAAATTTTGTCACCAATTCCTTCAGGCCAAGTGTTGATGCTTGGGCATGTTCAGTTGAACAACATCAACAACAACTATATGGCCAGTACATCAATCTTTCAGGTGAGATTTTCCTGTCAGTCGCTTTGAGAATATACTTAGCTGGAAAATGACTAATAAATTTATTGAATAAATAGTAAATGATACTTGTTTTAGCACACATTTAGCAATAGTGTGAAGAAAATGTTACGATGGTATCATATCATGCTGGTACTTACTTGCACAGTAAATAGCAGAACTATGGAATGTGCCACCACAAAATGTAGTGACGGCCATCAATTTGAAAAGCTTCAAATAGGATTAGAAAAATTTATTGAATATAAGGCTATCAATGGCTCCTGACCACAATGGCTATATTACCTCTGCTATCATGGGCAGTTGTGTTGCTGGCATCGAGAAACAATGAGGTGCAGTATGCCCCTGAATACCAGTTGGAGTGGAACACAAGTGCTCATGCACTGTTTCCCTTATGTTGGCTACTGGGAAAACTGAATGCTAGACTAATGGGCCTTCGGTCTGATCCATCTGGACTCTTCTCATGTTCATATTTGAAATTTAGAATCTTTGTATGGTCTTTTATGCAGCTAATTTGGAACGGGTGGAATTATTTTCATTTCTTCGACTCTTCTGAAGGAACACACAATGCATCAAATTTCTCTTTCCTAGGCCAATGTCCCAGCAGCAGTTGTTGCCTCTATTCCATATGCAACAGACTGTGCTAGATGATGACATTTTTTGATTGAATGGCTTGATAGCAGCAATCAAGAAACATTACAGCCTGTCATAGGTTTATGCATCTGAATAGGGGTTCCATATACCTGAGATGCCTTTGGTAAACAAATCTCAGAAAGGGAGAATTGTGGCTAGGGCTTGGAAGACTATCCATTGGGAGACACCCATACAAAGCAAGCAACAGCGCTGCACACCTGAGCAAATGAGAATTGGTGATGAATATGAATAATGTATTGAGAAATGAAAGAACTGAAGTAAATCATTTGTCACACTAGCTGAACAAAGTTACCATGCTGCATCCCTAGACCCCGGGATCCTTATTTAGTTTCATCAGTGTTTCCACGTACTCTGGTTGTTTACTTCAGAGCCCAGTCAAAACAACTGGCATGCCACTGTTATCTTGCCCCAAGTCAAATAGAAGATACGATTGTGAAACACACAGTTCCAATGAGTATTGGAGTTTGAATGACTAAAAGTACTCCAGCCTAGTCTGATCCACCAGCTGCTAGATCCTTTCTTGTTCTGCAATGGCTGTAGCTAAAAGAACTGTATTTACATGTGAGCACCAGCTGTCAGGAAACCTATATTTATGTCAAGAATGGTATTGAAGAGGGTATCAAGGGGGGTATGGTTTTGTTTCCCACACATTCTCTGGGCTTTCATTGCAGAGTGTGTAAGCATATGTTTAGCGAAGGCAGCTGTGGGGGGAAGACATCAATTGGTGGCAGCGGTGAAGTTTTCAAGAATAAAGGTCTGGTTTACTTATTTCATTTCACTCTCATGATGCAAGTCACAGGCTGTGCTGTCACAATGGGCTTGTTTGCTTGTGGTTGTTTGGTTGTGGTATCTTCTGATTCCTCAGATGCTGATTTACAGAAAAGTGAAGGGCATTAGGCTGTTGAGTCAGAAAGGGGTCCCTCTCAATGCTGTGAATCACTGTTTGTGGTCCAAGTCCAACATCAAGTCCTTTCCCTCAAGAGGTCTTTGAATGTATCCCAAAATACTGTGCTTTTGGCTAGATTGTAACATGTAGTAGAACCTCTTAGGCCACAGCCGCAGTATACATTTAAAGCCCTTTAACCCTCATGGCTTCTCATGAAGGAACCTGGGAACTGTAGCTTGTTAAGAGTACTGAGAGTTGTTAGGAGACTTCTATTCCCTTCACAGAACTATAAGTCCCAGGGACCAGAATTGAAGGTCTGGGCAGGTATACCCATAGTTTACCATGCATGCACTTTAAAACATACAAGAACAAAATAGCAGCACAAGTAGAATTAAGCTACCCAAGTGATTCTGTGTGTGAGAAATTAGAAAGATTTAAGTCACACTATGCCAAAGAAACCTAGTCATATAGTGTTAGACATAACTGGCATCAGACTTAAAATGGGTCACCATTCCTATGCACGTGCAGCAATAGCGCACTCACCCAGGGTGACGGGTGCCTAGCATGTTCATACTCTATGAAAATCCAATTTCAATATGGCATGTATTCTCAATTTATATTTAATCTGCATGAGAGAAATATCAATTTTATAGAAGGCCTTATTCAGGTGTAAAAAAAGGATTAGGCAGCAGCTTACAATTGTGGAGATGTGCATTTTCCCTCAACTCTCTCCTTAGGATACATCTCTTTCTTCATCATATTAATTACAAAATAGCTGCCAGCATCACATCACTCTAAAAGTTTTACCGCTAGAGGCATAATAAGAGTTAGAAGTTAACAGTTAAACACAATGATTTGCCACCTCTACACATTCTGCGTGTGACCGTCTCCACTGTCCTCTTTGTCTCCACTCAGGGTTTGTTTGTACTCTCGCGCCTTATCTAAGTGCACAAGAGGACACAGCAGAAACAACAGGAACACAAGTGGAGTACAAACAACATTATGCTCTGCTCTAACCAAGACGATGAAGCTAAATTTCAAACATTGTCATAGGAAATCATCTGCCTCATAAATGGGTAATAAGCAGCACCAACAAAGCCATTGTGTATGCAGTACATCTGCTTGCTTGTTCTGCAGGTATTTTCAAACTAACAAGTCTGCTATGCCAACAAGGATGTTATTTACTTTTAGATTCCCAGTATTTCTTGTCTCTTTAGAAAGTTTTTTAATGAAGTAAAAGTGATAGTACAATAAATAAAACATATAACCCAAATCAGAGCTGCATGCAATCTGCGAGCTCGGAGCTGTGTGCAATCTGTTTCAGTTAAGAACATGAGAAAAGCCTGCTGGATCAGGACAATGGCCCATCTAGTCTAGTATCTTGTTCTCACAGTGGCCAACGAAATGCCTACAGGAAGCCCACAAGGAAGCCCCAAACACAAGAGCACTCTATCTTCCTGTGGTTTCCAGCAACTGGCATTCAGAAGCATTACTGACTCTGAAGCACAGCAATCATGGCTAGTAGCTATTAATTTGTCAATAAATTTGTCCATTCCTCTTTTAAAGTCATCCAAGTTGGGGGCCATCACTGCCAGTTCTTTTCCCAAATCATCACCATACTCATATGCCACCAATGTATGGAGAAAGGGGGGGATGCCACTTACTGAACCCATTCCCGAAATTCCATGTGTCAATTAAGTCATGTGCATAGATACTGCCCACATGATCTGTAACCTGCAAAACTGAAAGGGGGAGAGAATGGGATATATAAGACATATTGCACAAGTTTGGAAGGCATTTTTGTCAAATTCTTCTGATTTCTCCCATCCTGCTATAGCCCTCCACGCCCCATCCCAAGCCATTCAAAAGCCTCTCAGGGGAAACCCTTTTTGGGGGAGGGCAAGGAGCTGTAGTGGGAAGACAGATCTATGAAAGTCACACTGACTAAGCAGAGTTCTACTCAGTCGTCTCTGGATCAAACCCCATATGTAGAGCTTGTAGGTATGTAGGCTGTGTCCAAAGTACCCAATCAATATAAAGGGAAGGGGATGGGGGGGTCAGTGAGTACAACCCCTCTCCCCTTATCCATAGTGATAGTACATTAATATGTTGCCTGAACACTCTAAGTGCCCTTATGAGATGAAGACAAATAGCTAAAATTAGGAAGATGCTCAAGTACTGAGAGTCTCTCTCTTATTTCACCATTATATTATCCAACTTCCAGAGCTAGATAGAGGCCATGGGAGCAGTGAGAAGAAAATTGCTGCTACTGCTCCAAAAAGATCGTCGTTGGTACACAGCCTACATTGCAGTGATGTAAAATGCATGCAGTAGAGCCAACACAGTCCTTTTGCTTATGCCAGAATTAAAAACTAGAGCTATGCATATCCCCCCACTAGGTTTTAATCATTCTCCATCAATTAATGAGAGAAGAAATTGTATTTGAAAGTCAGCAAAAGGGAGAATAAATTTCGGTGAAATTCTTATGGCTGGGATGAGGTTGCACTCACCTTACCTTTGAGTTGGCCAATGAGGCTGTGGTTGTCTTTTCTTCCATTCTACTAACCATCTCTCTTGTGGCCTGCATTCTGTGGCCTTTCTGGGTGCCCTTGATTCCTGAAAGTCAAATGATATCCTCAAACTGGGCTTTCCTGTAAGCAAGGAGATGTTGGGAAGCAGTGTACCATTCCCCTGGTAGCTGTCCCTTGCTATTTTATTTTTAAAAAGTAAAGTCCTTTACTACTTTTAAATAAATCAATGCGGAAAGTGGAAAGTTGTTGGCGGCACATGTGTGTGTGCGTAATCAAATGGAAGTATTTCCCTTAAAAACAAAATCAGTGACTGCAGTGATCAATTAGTTTCTCTCTCTCTCTCTCTCTCTCTATATATATATATATATAATTTTTATTGAGTTTTTCAAAACAAAAACAAACATAAATCATCATTTCCTTAACATCAGTTCTAATATTTCACCATGTATACAAACACAACATACATCCTATTTTCCTCTCCTTTTTTATATCATCTTTGGGGTGACTTCCTCCCGTCCCCCCTGCTGCGTTTCATTTTAAACCATCTTAGTAATCTCTTGACATCTTAAAATATCTTTTACATTTCACACTATATTATTTCCTTATCCATAATCTTAAACCTATATCATCTATCATTAATATCTTCTGTTATCTATTTAATCTGCAGTCTCTTATGTAATCCAACTTTTATATCATTTTATCATTAAATCATACAATACTTTTTAAAATAGTCTTTCAGTTTTTTCCAGTCTTTTTCCACCGTCTCCTCCCTCTGGTCTCGGAGTCTTCCGGTCATTTCGGCAAGTTCCATATAGTCCATCATTTTCATTTGCCAATCTTCTAATGTAGGTATATTCTGTGTCTTCCAGTTTTTTGCAATTAAAATTCTAGCTGCTGTTGTGGCATACATAAATAAAGTTTGGTCTTCCTTGGGGACCACCTGGTTCGCCATTCCAAGTAAAAAAGCCTCTGGTTTTTTAACAAAAGTGTTTTTCAACACTTTTTTCATTTCATTGATCAATTAGTTTCTCAGGCTTTCTGTACTTCAATCAAAGCCTAAGAGAAGACTGTGTTAGGTAACTCCCCCCATGAAGCTTTTTTTCAGATTGGGAAGCATGGGCAGCTGGGGAGTCTGCAGAAAAGTGGAGACATGTTGAATGGACCGGGAACAACACACACTGTCCTCACACCCACTGAAATTCTAAAGAATGAGAATGAGGAATAAAAATTGAATCCTTTTTCTCAGTTGAAGTATCTGTTGTGAAACTGAAAACTTCAATGCAGCACTATTAAAACTGTGCAGTAAAATAAAAAAGCAAACTGATTTCCTTCTTGTTGTACATCTATTAAACTGATCTGTATTATCGCTTCTTCATTTCCATACGTTATTATGTCCTGCCATGATACTGTGGCTTCCCATCATAGGCTTAAATTTCTGATATTGTTACAGAAATATGCTGACTAAATCTCACCGCATTGTGAAAGTTGTATGTTTCAGAGTAGTAGGCAAGGGGTGAAGAGATGAACACAGGAAAAATGTAAAACTATAGTATGTAAATTATAATCACAATTTATGTTTCATTCAGGCCTGCATATACTCTTTTTTTATATTTTTGTTTGCCTTTCTGCTCAACAAATGGCTCCTTGTGGGATTCTCATTAGATTGCTTTGTTAATGGTGTAGAAACTATTTTTATAGGACAAACAGCTAGGGGGCAGCTTTGTTTTCAAATGGAATTGTAATTTTCTTTCTGGGTGGGATATAGACACATTAAACAAAATGTGTTGATTCAACAGCCCATAGTATGCTTCAACACAGAATCAACAAAACACAGACACCTCAGCCAAGGGGAGAATATCTATCAATAGGAGGAGGCTTTTGTGTGTCGAGGTCCCCCAACCACCCCTCAAATAACTCACACCACAGACATAAATTTAGGTTTGGTTTTTGGCATAGTTTTTGGCCACAACTTTATTAAAATACAACATATGTGAGTGGTTGCTTAGAACTGACGACCGTCAGTATTGGGGAAAACACCCTGGAGAGAGAATAGGAGCCGGGGGTCAGTGCTCAGCGACTCTCCCCAAGTGTGCTCCCAGGAGCCCTGACCCCCGACCGGGGGATTCGGACAAGCATGTTTAGCCCCCGGATTCCTTTAACGGAATTCCCCACGCAGCAGCAGCACTGGAGGGTCAGACACAGCCACACTTTTGCCCCTCACACACACGAACCAATGCCTAACCGCCAACCTTACAAGTTGTGACTAATTGCTATGCAGTAGGCAAAAACCAGAAGGCACCAGCCAATCAGCCAACTGGAAAAATTCCTACCAGGCCCCTGCCTCAAGAGCAGACGACCCCATGACAGGCATAGCAAGGTCAACACAGAGGCCTAAATAAAAGGGAGAGGACGGGCAGGAGATCCGTTGCACGCAGCAAAGAGGCTTAGCTCAGGACGTGCCAAAGGTTTTATACCCCCATGGCTGTCCATCATAAATTGCAACAGTCACTTCTCCCCGACAACAACCCAGTACCCAATCATAACTGTGGCCATCTATACAATCCCGCCCAGCAACAGAGGGGTGAATTAGTTGGCCCCCATCGCAACACGTGCTCTCCATGAAGGAGAACACGCTTAACACACATCACTAGCTTGAGGAAGAAATGACATAAATTTATCCAATGATAAATAACTTCCATTTGCACTGCATTGCTTTTCATGGAGCACAAATTTAAATCCATATTGGGGGGGGGTGCATGTCTCCCTTCCACATTGTAATATATCTACAGTGCAATGCTGGGCATGTTTATTTGGAAGTCAGGGCCAAACTGAATCATGTGACTGTAATTTGCTGTGGGGGTGGGGTAGGGGTGGGGAATTCCCAGTGCTGAGTAGAGACATGACCTCACACACACCCCCAAACCCGGTAACAGACCAGGAGTATAAACTTATGCATGTCTACTCAGAAGTAAGTCCCATTGAGCTAAATGGTGCTTACTCCCAAGTCATTGGATCATAGCCTTAAACTTCAAACTGTTGGTTCAGGGCAGCGTGTGTGTGTTCTCTGTTTAACTTTATATAGAGAGAAATGTTCTAACATGCCTTCAATGAATTCCTGCAGTTTCCATATTTGAATTAATTGCTGGACATGGGGTTTTGGAATCCAGCATCAGTTTTAAAGATTAATGCATTTTAAGTGAAGCAACCCAACAGCATTAGTTTGGATGTAAACCAAGTACAGACTCTATTTAGAAAAAAGGAAGGAAGAATAGACAAAGAATCGATGGAATTGCACCAGGCTATTTAGCTTGAGTTGCAAGCTGAAAAATGTACACAACTACAGTACTATTAACTGTACAGATTCATTTGTATAGTTCCTTAACGGCTTTGTACTATAAAGTTTATAAGCGTCCTGTGTAACTTGTAAAGCACTTGGTGATAGCATGAACTTGCTTCTGATAAAGTTGATGTTGTTTTTACTGGCAATTTCTTACATTGACCTGAATCGTAAGATAAATTATCACAAGGAAGTTCCTGGAAGGAATGTTTCCCATCTTCTCGTCACTCCTGTGGTGACTTTTGACCTCCCTCGAGATGATAGCTGGCTTAATTAGGCCCACGGGATGGAGAGTTCTCCTCCACTGCTCTATAAAGGACTCTTGAACAATGTGGGCTGGAACACGGGGTGCTTCTGGGAAGAGGAGAAGACAGCAACATTTTCTTCCACAAACTTCCTTCAATTAAATTTCCTTAGGGTCCAAACCTGATTTCTTGCATTGCCCAGAAGTGGTCAAATCCATTCCATATTGTTTGGGAGAACTTTTCAACCTTCTAGAGATGGCCAGGAGGCAGGAATAGAAAATGTTCCTTCATTTCCTTAAAATACCTTACATTAGGATTATGTTTTTAGCACACGCTCTTGGCCTGCCATAGCTACACTTAAGCATATTTCAGCCTCATTCAGCTCCCTCACTGCGGGGCTGGGCATTGAGAACTGTACAGCACCCACTTTTCCAAAAGATAAGCCAGGAAGAGTTTTAGGTAACTCTTGTGTCAGTCAGAGATGTATCATATATAACCCTTCTAGGCCTTCTGATTCTGTTTTATATAAACATATAGAGGGGGTCAGAGGAAATGAGCATGCTAGTTCCATCATTCTTGGCACCCTTCACAAGTTGGAGGGGTCACTGTCTGAAGTGGGAAACTGTACATCCTGTACAGATGTAGGTTCCCCATACATTTTACAACTATGGTGTTCCAGGGTTCTAAAATGCCTGGGGAGCCAATATGAGTACAGAAAGTTTTCCATTTTGCACATTCAGCCTCCCTATGCTAGCAAAACAGCCCTTCACTGGCAATCAGAGAATACTTGAAACCGGGCCATTGTCATTATGTTATTTCACCTCACTCATTTCAATGCGAAGGAAATGCAAAGCAAATCGGTGTGTGTGTATAGTTAATTATGCATCATTTGTGGACTGAAAGCAACCTCAATTTCCTCTTTCTGACAGGATTCTCCACCATTCCTATCGTCACTCCTGCACCCTTGGTTGCTTGTTTACTGAAAAAAGAACACCCAAAGAGGTTTATGTAAGGTTGCAGTCATGTGTGCCAAAAGTTGTTGAGCTTTTTTTAGACAAACCCCACAGTTGTCAAGCTGTTCCCCTCAAAAAAATGCCAAAGAAATATGATTTTTTGATTGACTTGCAGGACAAAGCACCACCCCGGACGTCAATTCCGGAAGTATGGCAGCCCTAACAGTGAAACTTACTTCTGAGTCAACATGCAGAGGGTTGTACAATCTTACGCAGGTCTATTCAGAAGTAAACTCCACAGAGTTCATTGAGAACAGGACTGCACTGTTAAATGTGATGTTTTAGAGGAAAACAGAGGGTGTTTTTTATTTTATTTTAAAAGAACAAAAAACATGACAATGTAAAGAGAGCATTGCTTGGAAGAACAACCAACATTTGCCTATGACAAACAAAACCAGTGTTGAAACCTTTAAGAAATGGCTCTTCTGGTTGGGGAAGTTACTGCTTCCAAGAAAAAGACTTTTAGAAATATCTCTTGGAGTACATTCACCTTACAGATGCGGAAACGTTTTGTCAGATGGTTCACTGTATCTGATGTCAAAGCCAAGACAGTTCTGTGGTTATAATGACTCTGGCAACAAATCTGAACTGCCCTTTAAAAAGAGCACGTCATGCCATAAGAAGGTCACCCTAACTCTAAATATCTCTCTACTTGCTATTTAATATTGAACAGACAGAGAGTGGGGAAGCTTAAGAAAACTGGGTGTATAAGTAACATTCTCTGAATGATGACACAGAGGACAAAACATTAATGGTAACTTTTAATAGTGCAAACTTTAGAAAGCTGTCTTATACTGTCAGAGTATTTGTCCATGTAGCTCAGCAATATCTAACTGGCAAAATGCTCACTTGGGAGTCTTTGTTCCTCACCTGTAAATGTCACATTTGTTGGTTCTGTATTTTATCTCAGTTGTTGTTTACACCTTTCATTGCAAGACAGAACTCATAAGACTCCTGGATAGTCTCCCTTCCAGGGACTGGCAAGACACAGATCTACTTCAGCAAGGCTGCTGTATTATTGTGCGCCTTCAGACTATGCTCTGGAACTTCCAAATATTCACAATCCATAAACAGGCTAATCTGCATGGAAAATAGGGGTGAAGGGAGATCATGTTTCACTCTCCCCTGTTTGCATGCAGCACTGTTTCTATGTCACTGCTGTTTATTTCCAGCACAAAACTACCGTATGTTATTTGTCTCGCTATCTGCTGTGGCAAAATCACATTGTGAAATATTGTTCCATATTATAGTCTTTTGTCTATAATGGATAGTAAAACGTTTTAGGAACAATATTTCACAATTATTATGAGTTATGCAAAAAAAAAAAAAAAACCTCTGTGACTCCTACATGGAACACAATCTTCAGTTACAGTGATAGCTAAAAGAGGGGGCTTCAAAATGGGTGAAGAATGATGGCCAACCCCCCCCCCCATTGCATTCAACCTCCCCTGGCTTTCTGATGTCATCAAATAACTACCGTGACTGGCAACAAAGTGATATGATATCATCACATTTGCTATGTGATTCCTGACTGGCTGGATCACATGGCCTTTTTATTTTCATAAACAAAACACCTAAGCATCTGTGGAGAAAACAGGGTTGAGTCTGCTCTGGAGGTTAAGACTGTTAGTATTATGTATTGCTGTTGATAATTTGTGTTTTAGTGTTCATTTTGCTTCAAATGCTGTTTTGTTTTGTTTTGTGTTGGAAACTGCTTTTGGGCCGCATCCATGGTGAAAAGCAGCCTACAATTTTTATAAATAAATATTTAGGGCTTTTTCATGCCAAATATATGCATCAATGGAAATCCTAACTAACATATATACAGTAAGGGATAAATGATATTTCATCTGTTTTTGTTTCTTAAAAATAAAAAAAATGTTTTAAGCATACACTTTCTTTATACAGGGGTATAAATAGAGTTTAGTATTTGATTCTTCAGTTTAGTAATCTATATCTTGTCACTCTCTATAAGCCTGTTTAGACTCTGCTGCAATAGAATTTAGAGAAAAATAAAGGAATATCCAATTCAGGCTGCTCAGGGAGATGAGATGTTCTGAGTGTGTCATTTACTTTCCAATTCTCATTCAAAGATCTGATTCTTATGTAAAGTCGTGCAGTTTAATTAAAACTACATTTAAAGTTGACTGAGGGAAACTGAGCAACCTCCTGTTGTGTGAATACTTAGCAACACATTGCAATTGCCATATTTTTAATTAACGCAATCAGCCATTTCTTGTATCCTTAGATAATCTGTAGTAATAAAGCTTCTTTTTTAAAAAAAATGTCCCTAACTTCACTTGTTAATGGCACAAGAAACATTCATGTAAACATTAAGCTATATGCTTTATAACCATAACCATAAATATAGACCCTTGCACTGCTCACAAAATAGTCAGAGAAAGCCAACATTGCGTTAGTTTTTAGTTCTGCTTGGAATTCAATCAGGAGATTGTTGCCCAGACAGGTGCATGTTTGTGGCTCATGAGTGTGGTTTAATTTTCGCTCACCTTTGCTGTGAGCAAAGGTGGTGGTGGTTGCGGCATGGCATAGTCCCATCACCATGCCATGCGTCGCAATCCAGGTGCTGCTGGCTAGTGGCAACATAATCCCACACCTACTGGTCATTGAAATTTGAATTTGCTAGCCTGCAGATTGGCCAATAGCAGGAGGACTAAGAGGTGGGAGTTGCTGTGGGCGGGGCTGACTGGAGACTCTACCGGAGACTTCAGTCTCGTCCACTCTCAGAGCTTAAACAAGCCTGCTTTCTTCTCCCAGCATGCAAACCACTTTGGATCTTGCAGGAAGATGACACAGAACAGAGCCACCACCAAAGAAGGCTGAAGAATCAGATGCAGTCACTGAAGAGGCTGAAGGATTGATGCCACTCCCCCCCCCCCCAGCAGACAGCCTGGTCGAAACTGGATTGCCCAATTGCCCAATGCCTAAGCCAAAACCTACTTACATCTGTAACCAATAAGTAAAGATGTGATCCAATTTGAACCCCCAAAATAGTGTACTGTCGTTCTTTCAGTGCTTAACAGACAAGGCATCCATGGGTGTGGATACATCTCACCTGGGCATGCAGTAACTCAGACTGGACAACAGTATGGTATGAAATCAGACCACAACTTGATTGTTTAAACAACAATCCGGCAGGTTTGGCATGGCAGCAGGGGCAGGTACACATCTTCATTCCACTCAGAATTGGGAAGCACCTCAAACCCCCACCATATGAGTTAGGCAGTGTTGAACCCTGATGTGGTGCACTACAAGCCAAGCATCCAAGGTCCCACTGGGCATCTTGGGCTGGGGGGAGATTCCAGACAGACAGAGGCTATACCCAAACTTGGGGCTTGACTTGAGCCAATCTTTCCCCCAGCTCCCTTGGGCTATGCTAATCCTGCCCAATGCTATTTCCACCGAAGCTTGTGACAATGTTTTGCCATTGTCTAACACAATAAATAGGTACCGCTGCAGCAGGAAGGTAAACGGCGTTTCCATGTGCTGCTCTGGTTCGCCAGAAGCGGCTTAGTCATGCTGGCCACATGACCCAGAAGCTGTACGCTGGCTCCCTCAGCCAGTAAAGCGAGATGAGCGCCGCAACCCCAGAGTCGGTCACGACTGGACCTAATGGTCAGGGGTCCCTTTACCTTTACCTTTAACACAATAAAACATTTCTATGAGGGAAAAGTGGAGGGGGGCAACTAAGGCTGAGAGTGGGCTAATTGAGACTGGGAGGGGGAAAAGATTTCTGACCCTGTCAACCAAATAGCCCACTGGGTGGGAAGCTTGTGGGGCAAAATGGCCCCAGATTCCCAATGATGATGACTTATAATGGCTCCATCCCCTCCTCCCTCTAGCAAGATACCATGGGACAATCCTGATACTTTGGCATGTTGTATAAGTGCCACGGAGAAACCAGACACTGCCTCACCACTCTCTCAACAGGCAAAGTCACTCCAGGCACAGAGTAGCCTGTAGTACATGTAGGTCCTTTCTTTTAAGAACTAGGTCTGAGTGTCATTTCTGATGATAAACAGGACCAGATTTATTCCAAAAAAAAAAAAAAAACCCAACACAAACAACTTCTGCTCCCAAGTGTGGTCTACTCAGGAGTGAAGCTCTTCTTCCATCGTAAGAGAAAATAGGAAGAGAAGGTAAAACTTTGCAGAGTTTTACCTTCCTTTTCAGGGAAGGGAAGCTGCAATGTAGCATGGGCTCTTGTTTTACTTAACTTGTCTACGTAGCTCAAATCTTGTGAGTAGCAGACTGTTCAGCAGCTCTTTGTTGAAACGTATATCCAGGCCTTAGAGAAAAACAGGAAAGATAATATGGATCAGTATTTCACAACTCTTTAATCTATCCCATCAGTTCTTCAGAATCCAGTCATTTTGTGTGCTGAAAGGAATCTTTGTCTTCTGCAATATTGCTGTAGGCTATGCATTAGATTAACTGCTACCCAAAATAATGATACTTCATTATAGAACTTTCTCAGTGGTTGTTGTTTTTACAAAAAGCAAATATCAAAGAGGATTACTAAGTAATTTTGACCTTTTGACTTGATGCTGACCAGGTCCAGTCCATGCTTAGATGTTACCTTTCTCACCCCTATCAAAATGTGTCTGTTATTCAGCATTGCTTTGAATACAACCAGGGCTTCAGAAATCTTTGCTATCTTACCATTTTTTAACCTGTGGTATATTTTGTATATATAAAAATAGCTCTGATCTTCATTTAAAATTTGGTTCTGGAAATTCTGCATGACCTTGTCAAAGAGCTGAAGTATCCTGCTAAAAACTTTGGCAAAAGCTGTACATCTACCGTCATTTCAATTGTTGGCTCATATGTAAAAGAAGGTGCATGGGGGGATATTCTTAACATTTTCCCTCAGGATTCAAGATGACCTTTACAGATTGGAGAACTGGGCCAGAACTAACAAAATGAATTTCATACAGAACAAATGTAAGTTTCTGCACTTAGACAGGAAGAACCAGCTGCACAAATATAGGACGGAGGACACCTGGCTTGTCAGTAGTACACATGAAAACGATCTAGGGGTCTTAGTAGACCACAAGTTGAACATGAGTCAACATTGTGATGCAGTAGCAAAAAAAGCTAATGCTATTCTAGGCTGCATCAACAGAAGTATACTGTCTGGATAAAGGGAGGTAATAGTCCCACTGTACTCTGCCTTGGTCAGACCACACATAGAGTACTGTGCCCATTTCTGGGCACCACAGTTTAAAAAGGATATTGACAAGCTGGAATGAGTTCAGAGGAGTGTGAAGAAGTTGTCAGTTTACATACAGCTGCCAAACATCTGATATTGCTTTGCACCATCCTAATGGAAGCCCCTGACCCATTTCACGCAGTTACAGAATAGAGTGGTACTATTACTTCCTTTGGACATTATGTTGCCTCCCAGGTGAGCTCACTTCTGGTGCCAGAGCCCAGTTGCAGCTGTGGAATGTGGGACTAAGAACATAAGTTTTACCCCATTGCCTATGCAACTTCTGAGCCCTTTAAATCAGGGTTAGCCAAGATGCTACTCTCCAGATGCTAGGAACCACATCTCCAATCATCCCCAGACAACATGGCAAATGATCAAGGGTGATGAGAGTTGTAGTATGCAGTTTGATTAGTCCTGTCTTAAATTATCGAGCTGCCCTTCCTTTTCCACATTAAGACAAGGATACAGAATTCTCACATATTCTCATGAGAGTAACTTTCTGGTGATGTGTCGCTCATAAATATTAGCAAACCAAAGCCCTTTGTCTGGATTGCATGAATTAAAATGGAAACAAAATCAATGAGGAGATGTTCAACGCAATTTATTTATGACATATGGCAATTGCCTTCATTTGTTCTACAGATTAGAATCAAATGACTATTAATCAAGCCTTGATCCAACTAACTATGCCATATGCATAAACCTAACATGTAAGGCATACCCAGAAAGTACTCTTTCCAACTTAACCACCTCAGTCATGGAAAGAATTGCTGGCAGCTACTGCTGGATTCACCCATGTACAGCCCAATCCACAGATGGCACAGTAAAGGTAAAGGGACCCCTGACCATTAGGTCTAGTCGTGACCGACTCTGGGCTTGCGGTGCTCATCTTGCATTATTGGCTGAGGGAGCTGGCGTACAGCTTCCAGGTCATGTGGCCAGCATGACTAAGCCGCTTCTGGCGAACCAGAGCAGCGCATGGAAACGGCATTTACCTTCCCGCTGGAGCGGTACCTATTTATCTACTTGCACTTTGATGTGCTTTCGAACTGCTAGGTTGGCAGGAAGATGGCACAGTATATAGCCACAAATTACCAGTTATCAGAACAGCTGGACAAATCTTAAAGAAAACAAGTCTCTCCCCTTTGCTTTGTGTTTAGCATGCTCTGTTCAAGGCACTTTACCTTCAACTATACCTATATTCAAATTTCCTACCTTGAAGGATCTTTTCTTCATGAATTCAATCATACACATTGGAGAGGAGTCTGAGTCTTGCATTAGAGTAAACATACAGTTAATATGGGCATTGGCCAAACTTGCTAGACTTCACTGTTGTCATTTGAAATGTGTGGACATCCACCCCATTTGAACATATCTGTTCATTCATTAAAATTATATACCACCCTTTCCTCCAAGGATCTCCAAGGTGGCATACATGGTTTCCCCCCCTTCCCATTTTATCTCCACAACAACCCTGTGAAGTAGAACCTGAGAATTTCCAAGCCATGTGTGGTGCTCCTCCCTCTTCTACCTAGGATCTTCAGAAACCTAGGGATTCCCTTTCCAGAAAAGGGAATCCCTTACTCTGGAGGTATTAGGGCTCTTATCAATTTATCCCCTCTGTACATGGATTTGTTTTATTTTGTTTGATATAGTATTCCCGCAGATGACTACAGGTTCTTTGCAGCATAGGACCCTTATCTATCCCCACCTTTTCTGCTATACCACCTTGGCCCACCACTGGTGTGGTTTGCCCCAGATTTACATCAACTTTTCTTGCCTTCTGCTGTGTCCTATCTCCTTTAGGCAAGGGTTTCCATTTCCCCATCTCTGCATTACCTCTCCTCTCTGCAGTTCATTTGCTACCCTCACTGGCACTCTTATTTCCTTCATCAACCTGTCCACCTTCTGCCTTCCTGATGCATCTGTTTTGCCCTGGACTTGTCCCATTACTCTGCTCTGTCACTGTAAATCACAACCTGTCATTTCTGTTTGTTTGTTTCCCTGCTTGGGACCCCTCATTGATGCTCTCCAGCTTTATATTTATTCTCTGGCTGGCTAAGCATATCTATGTTTCCCACAATCTCACCCCATACAGCCCCTTCTGGCCCATCTGACTCAACTTCCAGATGGATCATGGAACCGACTGACTGTCAGCAGAGATGCTGAACCAGCCACTCCTGACACCCCCATGGTTTACTAAGGTCACAGCCTCTCTCTCCCCTGCCTCCCACAAGCTAGACCTGGTCAGGCAGCCATGAAAGATTCTGGTAGGTCTCTCTGGAAATACTTGATGATGTTAAATTCATTACACTTTGCCTTCCAGCACTTCTCTGTATTTTCCTGGGTACCTTAAAAACCATATATCCTGCTCAATATTTCTAAATCAATTTGTCTTCTGCCAAATACTTACATTTTATAAGTAAAATGTAAGTTCATTTCATCATGTAAGTTCACGTGTTGTCCTGGACAGGGCTACTGGCTTTTCTTCATTGCCTTCTGCGACCATAGAATGCAACCCAGAACACACCCAACACTCTTCCAATTGCACACCTCAAGGGAAGGGTTGACAAGATGGGGAGGGAAGCTGTCATACAAAGAAGCTTATCCATCATCTATGATCTTCATAATGAGGAGGCCCTAATTATCATCTGAAGCAGCTGTGGATTTCCCAGAAGACAGTTTTGAAAATACTGCTTTAGTGTTATCACTGATTTCACCAGGACAGCATACTTTTGTGATCCTCTCTGGCTCCCCATGTCTCTGTTTGCTTCTTTTCATTGGCAAATGTTATTGTACAAAGATGGATCTGAAAGTATCATGACCATTCTAATAATATGTCACAATCCTTAGAGCATGACTTACTTACTTCTCTGCCAGTATTTGCAGAATGTGACACATTTACTGTGGCTGTGCTCGCCTTGCCCATCTGCCAATTGTGGGGGAATGGGTTGAGAAATCTGTGCCTAGGATAGCTGCATTTCAGGCATCAACATCAGCTGTAATGTCAATACCTGTCAAAGATGGTCAAACTGCTGTAGGAAAATAAACAAATAGGTCGGGGTGTGACATTTCTACTGGGAAATGTGCTTTTAATCTAGACCTTTGCAAATTGCATTTAAATGCACACACACACAAAACTATCTGAAATACTGAACCTGGGACCTAATAGGCAAAATAGGGATTGGCACATTAAAATCTCATTACATACCGAGGGTGTCTATGTAGAGCTTGTTGTACAATAAACCAAATTATTTCCACCATGGAATTTTCTATAAAGCTCTACCCTAGCACTATGTGTCAGTGGTCAATGGTCCCCATGCAGTTGTCTCCAGGAGCTCACAAAGCACACTAACAGGGATTATCATACAAAACATACCTAGCTTCTTCAACCGTTCCTCACAAGGCTTGGTTTCCAGACCCTTGATCATCTTAGTTGCCCTCCTCTGCACACATTCCAGATTGTCAACATCCTTCTTAAATTGTAGCACCCAGAACTGGACACAGTAATTCCTTCATCCAAAACATTTACAAAGATGTTGAACAACAATGGGCCCAGGACAGAACTCTGTGGCATCTGGTGCATATATTCTCTAGTGACACTCCTCCAATTTGACCCAATCCAAAGGCTAACAGTACCTCTCAAAGCAATCACTATAACTTGCATTACGGAAAATCAAGGCACCCCAGTATTGCCACAGAGAGTGCAGGTACCAACAAAGGGATGATAGGGAATCTTCCAGGGGCCACATGTCAGTGGAGGGTGGGGGCAAGAAGCAAAAAAACAACAATGGGATAGGCCCAGCAGCAAAAACAGGCAGAGCAATAGATGTGCCTCTCACCTTTCTGTAGCAGACTACCTTCCAGTTAGAGGTTTATCTCAAGGAACACACAGAGAGCACCCGGATAACCAAGATGCATTGTCACAATTCAAGGTTACAGGCAAAAGTCCCCCAAAAGAGAGCAGGGCAAGTGACTGACATCTCCTAGTGTGATGGAGTGTGCAGTGGGCATGGGCTGGGAGAGCCTCAGAAAGGCCTGGGTGGCCTTATTCAGCCACAGAGGCTGGTATTCCTCACTCTCCTGATCTCTTTTCTGTTCTGTGATGAAGAACCTATAAACAACTGCCTGCAGTGCATTCTGATCATTAACCAAACTGTAATAAACAGGTATCATGTAAGATCTGTGAGACCGAACACAGAAGCAGCAGCTCTACAAGTCTTTGAGTTCCACAGGAGAGCTTGGAGCAGGACCCGGATGCAACACGAAACTCATCTGAAGCCAGTTTCTCTACCAGCTCTCTACAGCTCCCTTGACGATAGGAGAGAAGCAGGAGCAGAATTGTCTTCCACCACTCTTGTGGCCTGGATGTTATTTTAAGATCAGCCAGGGAAGTAAGAATGAAAGCAAGTCGCTGTGGTCCCCATGCCACTCTATTCAGTTCCCGCAGAGTTCAATTAAACTATTCTGAACCTTCAACCTCAGGTCAAACTCACAAAAGCCTTTTAAGTTCTGTGAAACTAGAACTCGACTTTGTACCTTTGAACTTGCAAGCTTTTTAGAATTCCTGTTCATACACTGCACTAACATCGCACCATTGTGCTCCTTGCAAAGAACACTAGATAGAAGAACCACATGGGGTTAAGTTGCTTGGGTATGTTTCCCCCATCACAGTCTGCACAGTAGTTACACAAGAAACTGCCATCAGCTTCTCCTTTGCCCTTGCCAAATACATTTTTCCCCGTTTTGTTGAAGAACATGAGAAGCACAAGCTATCAATTTTCCACAGGTACTGAGCAAACTGCCTCTAAATTGTTCTTTTAATAACTTCTTGAGGGAGAACGCTTTGGCCTTTCAGTCAAGGATACTTCTAATAGTGTTGGATTTAGTTGACATTTTCCTAGGATCTCGGGAAGTGATGAGAAAACTAAATTTGACAATAAACTCAGATTTTTGACATTCATGTGGTCTCTAGTGAAGCTAGAATAGCAGTGCTGTTCAGGAACAACAGGTTCCCTGGGATTCACAATTGTGTACCTCTCCATGAGAGGAGGGGGAGGGAAGACTGATTCACATACCACAATCCTGTTGATAAAATGCATTTCACGCATTACTACTTACACACACTTTCCTACACTGAGATTAATTTTTGAGTTCCCCAAATGACTGAAGTTTAGTGCTCCATGCTAGCTGGCCTCCTTCCACACCCTGTAGAAGAATAATAGGAAGCTGCCTCATATTGAGACAGACATTCATCCATCTTGCTCAGTATTATCTACACTGACTGGCAATGGCACTCCACAGTTTCAAGCAAGAATATTACCCAGCCCTACCTGGAGATGCTGGGTAATGAAACCGGGGCCTTCTGCATGAAAAGCAGGTTTCTATTGCCTTTCCTCGCTCTCCCCACCTATGCTCTTGCTGTCTCTCAGCCTAACTGGCCTCATGGGGCTGTTCTGAGGATGAAACAGAGAGGAGCAGAACCATTTACACTACCTTGCACTCCTTGAAGGAAAGGTGGGATATAAATGTCCTATTCAATAAGAGCAACCCTCCTTGAATACCCTGCAGAAGAAGACAGACTATGGTCAGATGCAGAGTTCTTTTCTTCCGTGTCACTAGCAGAATAGGAGCTCAGGTTCTTATCAATGATTTGGGCGGAGGCCTAAAATCTTTGGGGGGGGGTGTTCTTGAAGATCTATAACTTATTCTATGCAATTCAATAAAGAGTTCTCCACTGCACCCCCACCCCACAAATCCATGAATGGGGAGAAGCCCACACCAGTAATGACCCTTGGCATAGCTGTCAACTTTCGGATTTGAAAATAAGGGATTTTTTCCAAACTTTCGGATTTGAAAATAAGGGATGCCGCGAGGGCGGTGCAATGGCACCAAGTAGCCTCGCCACCCTGCGCTCCAGAGGCTGCGCGCGAACGGGAGAGTGAAAGAGCGAACGCGTAGACGGCAGGCAGGCTGTCTGTCTGGTTGGGCGTGAGGGTCTGGCTGCACAAGGCTTGCAAGCTCCGCCCCCAGTTGGTCTCAGACTCCTTATTGGCAGCCGAGCAACGCAGCTGAGGAGCCTCCCTGGCCGGCAGGGAGGGAGAGGAGCTGCTTCCTTTGAAATCCGGGAAATTTAAGGGATATCAACAATCTGGGATAGCAGCGGGAAACGGCATTGGAATAAGGGAGTTTCCCGCAAAAAAAGGGAGGGTTGACAGCTATGACCCTTGGTGCAACAGGTGCAACAAATTTGCCCCATCCCTCCCTTTCCTAGATATTTATGCTATTTTCCCACCACCTACTTTCTCAACGCAGCTCAATAGACTCCAACTCGGAATGGTATCTCTTTTTTTAATGCACAGATACAGATCTAAGGCAAATTCTGCAGCTTGTGCTCATGCCTGTTAATAGATATTTAACTTTAGCTGATGGCCGACAAGTAATAGTATCTGCTATCTGAAAGGTTAAAAGTTGGCATGCCATGGTATTATGAAGAACTCCAAATAAGTACCATGAAAGGGACTAGTTTCCTTTTGAATGAGAGAGCACCAGGAACATATTTGTCACTGTAATTTTTGAAATGCATTTACACATATGCAAGCAAAGCACAGCGGAGTAGTCTATCAACAGGTAACAAATCCATTGTCAGATTCCCAGAGAGACACTCTGTTTGCAAAGACACAACACTGGGCAACACACACAGCTCCCAGTCTGTCTCATTTTCTTTTATTGAAATTGCAAAAGGATTCAGTTAGTTGGGTGGCCTACAAGAGGGGTGGGGGCAGGCACTTCCTCATAACTAGCAAGGAGCTATAACATGTCTGAGAAATGCAGTGGTTGAAGACGTATTAGTTGGGGGATGTCCATTTTCCAAACTCTGCTGCATACTGTATTCTAAGAGCTAGAAGGAGAAAGAGAGAAAGCTGCAGAGATATAGAGAACTGCCTTATACCAGGTCATACTATTTCCCCATCCAGTCTTATATTGTCTACCCTGATGGCCAGTGGTTCTCTGGGGTCTCAGGCAGAGGACTTTCATATCACCTGCTAGTTAATCCTCTTAGATGGAGATGACAGGGGTTGGACCTGGGAGCTGCTGCATGCAGAGCATGTGCTAAACCACCAAGGGTTTAGCCCTTTGCAAGATATCAGGAGATCCCCAGTGACCAGAAGGACTTCTGCAGTCAATAGCTCTCACTGATGAAACATGATGGAACACAGACCAAATAATTCTGGCCTATTAGCAAGACATCAGACTAAGCCATTATAATGCCAACATCTGTAACACTGTTTTGTATTTGACAGCAGTTGTTATTCCACATCTTCCTTTCCATCTAGTTCATCAACAGAGAGCAGATGTGTGCAACATCCCTGCCTTGGCAAATGGTGTAGTCTCTTTAATTCAAACATACTGTATTGTCATATAAAGACATTGCTTTAGAACTTTCCTTAGGAAATTATCCGGCGTGTGTTCTGAAATGTCTTTCTGGGTTATTACCCATTATATTGCACATATAAATTGCCCAAACTACACAAAGCCCTACAGCCCACAGATGAAATATTTATAGAATACTCTAGCTGATGTCTGAAAACTGCCAAAGAGTAACAGATGTATTTCTCCCCACTCCCCAGTAATTTTGTATGCCTCGCTCTTTGACATAGTGTGAAGAAAGCATAAAGTGCATCCAAGGCAATTCTAACTTTTCATTTAAAGCGGGGTAGGAGGAGGCCAGATGAGTTGGTATTGATTCATTCATCTCATAAAGTATTGACAAAACCATTTTTATTTGAACTTTTCCCAGCCTATTGTCTATGCTTCGGGCAACAAAGATCCCCCTTAGTCTCTCCAATCCCTTGCCCCCTTCAAGACACAAGAAAATTATTTTTAGCCAAAAATCTACCAGAAACTGTGATTACACAAAACTGAAAGGAAAATAAAGTGTCAAGCCTTGCCTGAAACTCATCAATAACATTATTTATATTAGGAAAGCGGTCCAGAGGATATAATCTCCAAACTGCTAAGTCTGGTGTACACCACAGAGCTCACTCTTCTCTGGTTATGCTTCTTTCCTATAGAAATATTCTTTTCACATGCATCTCTCCATATGAATTTCCACACACACACACACACACACACACACACACACACACACATTACTACAACATACAATGTACACCCCTCCTGCTCTCTGCCATCTTCATATGGAGAGATGCATGTGAAAAGAATATTTCTATAGGAAAGAAGCATAACCAGAGAAGAGTGAGCTCCCTCAAATTTATCTTGGATCAACTCAGAAATCACCATCCAAATTCTTCTGAGAAAAATTGGAAGAACTCAGGTAATTTGATGAGGCAAGCCATAGGCTAAGAAAAATTAACTGCCTTTCACTGCAGACTCTCTTGTCCTCAAAAACTGCCCTCCCACTGCCCCAATACTATTCTCCTTACCTTTTAACTTTAATTTCTGGCTATGAAAGAAGCAGAAATGATTAAGGAATGGGAAAGAGTGAAAGAATACATGATAACATCATGCTCCGGAACTGATATACTAACCAATATAATTTAAAGCGTGCAGGTAGATATGTTTAGATATATGTGTTTATGTATTAAATATAGGACTTGGAACTATAATACTATAAGATAAGCGGATAAGCGGATGGGAGTTGTAATACAACTTAGACACAACTTAAAGAAGGGAAGTAGAACAGAATAGCTGAAATCGCGCATGTGTAAGGGGAAGTAAGGGGGGAGGGGAGGGGGAGGGAGGAAGGGAAGGGGATTGACCAAATGGAATTTTTTGGGTTCGTCCTATGTTTTTAAGAGCGTGTATTAACGTAATAGTATTTGTGATCTATGGGTTTTTTTTGATGCAATTTGTGTGAAAATTTGAACCAATAAAGTTTAATTTTTTTAAAAAAAATGAATTAAAAAGAAAGAAGCAGGGATGGGAACTGGAAGGACTTAAATGTTCTCATGGTCTTCATACCCCATCATACTGCAGCAGCACTTGGGAGAACAAATATCTAGGTCTTGATGAAATCCACCTAAACAAATACACACACACACACACACACACACACACACACACACACACTCTATGGGAGATCTGGAAAATTACAGACTGCTTAGCTTAACATCCGGTCCTTGCAAGCTGGTGAAAAGCATTGCAATGTAAGCAAATGTAAAGTGATTCACAGTAGAGTAAATAATCCTAACTTCACATAGACACTAATAGGGTCTGAACTAGCAGTGTCCTGGAAAGTCACTCTTTCCTGGAAATAAATTTTGGGGTCATGGTGGATAAAAATAATTTCTGAATCAGCAGCATGGAGGCATAAGTGAGAAGTGGTTCCGGAATATTAGACGTGCACATAGAGATGACCCCATTCAACAAGCAGAGCCTTCTCTGCCTCAGACTGTGCTAATCTATAATGTCATGTGCTTCCATTTCAAATTAGAATTAAAGAAACTTCTGCTCATATGGCAAAATGGTCCAATTGTACACATATTGAAGTGGGGTGGTTCTGAAATGTTCATTTAACTCAAAATGTAAACCAAGAGAGTAACATTTCTCTTCCTTTTTATCTACAGCAGTTGACACAAATGTCACTCGCATTCCTGTGAAAACATTGCTTGAGATTTCATAATGAAAAGGTCAGATCATGCTATCATAGACTACACGAAAGTAGCAGAAACAAACACTAATTAAGAGATGCCAGACTGCTGAATAAAAGCAGCTTCACTTCTTGGCACATCCGGAAAGAGTCAACCTGACATTAACAATGCCTGACCAGGAGTAAGCCT
The DNA here is from genome assembly GCA_034641385.1 of Darevskia mixta. Lineage (NCBI taxonomy): Eukaryota > Metazoa > Chordata > Lepidosauria > Squamata > Lacertidae > Darevskia > Darevskia mixta. Next base: position 11,524,154 of record JAWWNH010000063.1, read on the forward strand.
GACAGGGGTGGAATCTACCCATATATAAAAACCGTTCTGCAAATGCTTTTTAAAAAAGTGTTTTTAAAAATACATCAAATTTTCCATAAGGCTCACCATCGCCATCTTGTGCCACGTTGCATATTGCACTTAAAACACACATAAAACGTTGTATTTGCAGCTGTATAGCTGAGTCCAGGGTTCAACGGGACTTCATCTCAGGTAAGTGTGCTCTGCAGGGTTGGCTAATTTATGGCCCTTCAAATGTTGTATTACAGCTTCCATCGAGTGATCTGGATGGTCACAGGTCAGCCATCCCTGGTTTATATATTGCAGCATCAGTAGGCACATGTACTGATGTGTACATGTAGGCACACTGTTAGGCTTTTCTTTAAGTGAAAGAGAGACAGACTTAAAATAGATGCTTTCTGTATAGCTTCTTCGGCATCTAAGGAAAGGCCATCTGACTTAATCAGTCATGCTTCATCCCATTGAAACTAACGTAGGCCATTAACCTCTAATTTGTAACATTTTAAAAACCAGAACCCTACAGAACCTGAACTATTTTCCATAGCTGCTGTTTGTATGAACTTGACCTAGAATCAGTAAACAGCACATGTCAAGAAAGCCTAACCTTTGATTAGCCAGACCATTTTCTGACCATTTGTTTCATTGTGGAAAATGGTGGTAAAAGAAAAGAAAAAAAAAAGTTATTGTTCCATCTGGCCAGTTGCTGTTGGATTATTTGCACGGTCAAATAAGAGCTCAGTTCTGGAAAAGCGTGTTCTCCTTCATGGAGAGCACGTGTTGCATTGGGGGCCAACAAGTCACCCCTCTGGTGCTGGGCAGGAATGTTTAGATGGCCACTGCTGTGATTGGACCCAGGGTGTTGTTGGGGAGATTTGTATGTTGCAAATTGATGATGGACAGCCCAGCGTATATATAATGGTTGGTGTGCAACGTGATCTCCCTCTTGGCTGAGTGCTTCGAAGCACCCGCCCTCCCTCCCTATATTTTAGGCCTCTGTGTTGACCTTGCTATGCCTGTCATGGGGTCGTCTGCTATTGGGGCAGGGGCCTGGTAGGAATTTTTTCCATGTGGCTGAATGGCTGGTGCCACCTGGTTTTTTGCCTACTGCGTAGCAAATAGTCACAACGTGTAAGGTTGGCGGTTAGGCATTGGTTATTATGTTGGTTGGAGGAGGGGTATTGTTGACTGTGTATGCCCCTCCTATGGATACTGGTGTACGGGAAATTCCGTTAAAGGAATCCAGGGACTCTATATGCTTTTGTCCGAACCCCCGGTCGGGGGCCACGTCCGTGCAAGAGCCCTGGGAGCCTGTGGAGTGCGAGGAGGGTCATGTCATCCAGCTCCCTTTTTATATATCCAGAGTGTTTTGCCCTTACTGACGGTCATTAGTTCTGTCCTCTGTGGGACAGATTGTGATGACCTGGGAGTCAGACTCAGACGCTGAACCTGAGGGATCCCAGCCTGCACATGATTCACTGCCTCCAGAACCAGCAGAGCCAGGGCTGGGGCCTGAGTCTCAAGGGGACTCACCTGTGCTGGATCCTCAGGTGCAGGCATCGGCTGAGGTTGATCTGGCTTCTAATGGGATGGAGGACTTATTGCCTGCAGGTGCTCCACTCCCCACCCAGTCAGGGGAAGCTGAGGTTGCCTCTGGGTCCAGTAACCCTCCAGCTTCTCCTGAGCTGCAAAGGCTAAGGGCAGAGAGGCGAAGGGAACTAAGTTCCCGCAGGAGGAGTGCTCGCCTCCAAGCCAGGAGAGGCGAGGCACCTGAGGATCGGAGCCGCCCTTTGCCTCGGGGCAGATAAAAGCCAGCCAGTCCCAGACCCAAGTTGCAGGAGCAACATCGGTGCTGCCTAGTTCCTGTTCCTGGTTCCTGCGTTCCTGACCTCAGCTTGGTTACCTCGGCTTCCTGACCTCGGCTTCCTGACCTCGGCTTCCTGACCTCAGCTTTGTTACTTCGGCTTCCTGACCTCGGCTTCCTGACCTCGGCTTCGTGACTTCGGCTTCGTGACTTCTGGCTTGGACTGACCTTGGACTGGACTAGACCTCGCCTATCGGATATCCCTTGGGACCAGCACAGTTTGCTCCTGCCCCACCCGCACTCCCCCTTCGTTGGGGTGCGTTCGGGAGGAACCTGTTGTCATGACTGACCAGGCGGCTGCGCTGGTGGCATTGGCCCAGGAGAACCAGGTCTTGACCCACACAGTGCAGCAGCTAAGCAATGCGGTTACGGCGCTTCAGCAGCGTTTGGACGCCTTGCCGGCTCCTGGTGCCGGCGCCCCAGCTCCAGGCAAGTACCCAGTGGCCCTGCCAGAAAAATTCGATGGGTCCCCGGGCAGCTTTCCCATGTTTCTCGCCCAGGCCAAACTGTATATTCAGGGGCGAGCCCGGGATTTCCCCGACGACCGCACCAAGGTGCACTTCCTGATCAGCTTGCTGAAGGACCAGGCGGCCAAGTGGGCGTTGCCGCTGCTCCGGCAAGACTCCCCCTTGCTGACAGACTATAGGGGGTTTTGCAACCATTTGGAAACCGCGTTCGCCAACCCTCAGAAGGCGAGTCAAGCCAATCGGGCAATTCGGCGGTTGAAACAGGGCAAGTCCACAGTGGCCGCCTATGCCACGGAATTTCGGCTGTTGGCGCAGGACTTGACCTGGAATGATTCCGCACTTCGGGACCAGTATCTCGAGGGGCTTTCGGACGACATACTGGACCAGCTGGCCACCTTGGATCGCCCCACCACGCTGGAGGCCCTCATCCAACGGAGTCTACAGATAGACGATCGGTTGGAGGACCGGCGCCAGGCCCGGGCCCGCCAGCACTCTGGGCTCCCGACTCCAGTGCTCCCCAGCAGTTCCACGGCCAGAGCCGAGTCACTGGAGGAGCCGATGCAGCTCGGGGCAGCACGGCCTCGCCTCTCCCCTTCAGAGAAGACACGACGTCGGGAGGGAAACCTGTGTCTCTACTGTGGGGGGAGTGGACACTACGCCCGAACCTGCCCTGAGAAACGCCAGCCGCAGGGAAACCGCCAACCCCAGTAGCCAATGGCCCAGGCTATCTGGGGTCCCAAGCATCACATGATGGGCCCTCACCAGTGGAATTGCAACACCTCATGATCCCGGTGCGTCTATACCCCCCAGGCGGGCCCTGGATTCTCACCCACGCTCTGGTGGATTCAGGGGCAACCCGCTCCTATATGGACTCTGCCTTCGCCGCTCAGCATCGGGTGCCGCTCCAGAACAAGCCAGAACCGGTGCAGGTGGAGGCAATCGACGGACGGCTCTTGCGGTCAGGCGCCGTTACTCGGGAGACCCAGCCCTTGGTCCTGTGCCACCAGCAGCACCGGGAGGTGCGTACCCTGGACATTGCCACCATGCCCCGGTTTCCCCTGGTGCTGGGGATGGACTGGCTGGAGTCTCACAATGTTCAGATCGATTGGGTCAATCGAACTGTACGCTTCCCAGACTCGGGTTCGATTGCTCAGTCCGAGATGCTTTCGGCCGCCTCCATGGGGGAGGCTGCGTCAACGCTCCCCGCCGTGTACCGGGACTACGTAGACGTGTTCGAGGAACAGGGGGCAGACCGGCTGCCTCCTCATCGGTCTTTTGACTGCGGCATAGACCTCCAGCCTGGGGCGCCCCTGCCTGTGAGTCGCCTATACTCTCTTTCGGAGCCAGAGCGTGAAGCCTTACAGGACTTCCTTCACAAGAACCTGGAGCGGGGGTTCATTAGGCCCTCTACCTCTCCCACCGCCGCTCCAGTACTCTTCGTTAAGAAGTGTGGGGAGCTTCGCCTCTGCCATGATTACCGAGCCCTGAATAAGATCACCATCCCAGACCGGTATCCCTTGCCCCTAATTGCAGAGTTGCTGGAGCGGGTGCAAGGGGCGCAGATGTTCACCAAACTGGACCTCCGGGGGGCTTACAACTTGATTCGGATCCGTGCCGGGGATGAGTGGAAGACCGCATTCGGGACCCGTTATGGGCAGTTCGAGTACCTGGTCATGCCGTTCGGACTATGCAACGCGCCCGCCGTGTTCCAACGGTACATCAACCACGTGTTCCAGGACTTACTTGACAAGTATGTGGTGATGTACCTCGATGACATTCTGATTTATTCCCGTGACCCAGCTCGCCACGAGAGTCATGTCCGGACCGTGTTGCAGCGCTTGCGGGAGCACCGCCTGTACGCTAAGCTCAGCAAGTGCGAGTTCCACCAGCGGTCAGTGGACTTCCTCGGACACCGACTCTCCCCTGACGGTGTACAGATGGACCCCGGGAAGGTGTCTGCGGTTCGAGAGTGGGCGGCGCCGCGGAACCGCAAGGACCTACAGCGGTTTTTGGGGTTCGCCAACTATTACCGGACATTCATTGTGGACTATGCTCATCGCACCACCCCGTTGACCCGACTGCTGCGCCCCAAGACGCCCTTCGCCTGGGATGAGGAGGCTGAGGTGGCATTCCAGGGATTGAAAGCCTGTTTCCAGAAGGCGCCAATTTTGCAGCATCCTGATCCCTCTCGTCCCTTCGTGGTGGAGACTGACGCCTCCAGTACGGCTCTCGGTGCCGTCTTGTCCCAGCAACACGGACCTGATGCGCCACTGTTACCCTGCGCCTACTACTCCCGGCAGCTCCTTCCGGCGGAGCGTAACTATACTGTGTGGGAGCGGGAACTACTGGCCATCAAGGTGGCCTTTGAAGTCTGGTGCCATCATCTTGAGGGGGCACGACACCCAGTGGAAGTGAGAACCGACCACCGGAATCTGGAGTACCTCCAGACCACCCGCAGGCTGAACCAGCGGCAGATCCGGTGGGCACTGTTCTTCTCCCGGTTCCAGTTCCGGATCCGCTACATCCCCAGCTCCCAAAACCAGAAGGCGGATGCGCTGTCCCGGAAACCGGAGGACATTGCAGAGACGGTGCAGCAGGCGGCCCCCACAACGATCATCCCACCAGCGGCCTTCCTGGCTGTTCATGAGACTGAGTCGCTGCGGGACCGAGTGCGGAGGCAGCAACGGGTCGACGCGTGGGCTCAGGAACGGATCCAGGAATTGGCCAGTGGATCGTGCCCTCAATACCCAGAACTGGTTGTGCACCAGGGTCTGCTGATGCACCGTGGTCGGTTGTACATCCCACCAGGGCCTTTGCGGGCCGAGGTACTCCGAATGTCACACGACGCCCCGGCAGCTGGCCACTTCGGGAGGTATCGGACCACCCACCTGGTCAGCCGGGAGTTCTGGTGGCCCCGCTTGAAGGCCGACGTGGCACGGTACATTGGGGGGTGCGAGGTCTGCCGGCGAGCCAAGGGATCGACCGGGAGACCTGCGGGACTGCTACAGCCACTGCCAGTTCCCCCTCGTCCGTGGCACACGGTTTCATTGGATTTCGTGGTAGACCTACCCCCATCCCGTCAGTGTACCTGCCTCCTGGTATTCACAGACCACTTCACTAAAATGGTGCACTGCGCCCCGTGCCCGTCTGTACCCTCAGCCAAGGAGACGGCGCAACTGTACCTACAAAACGTCTTCCGCTTACATGGCCTATCGGAACGTTTGATCTCCGATCGTGGTGCCCAGTTCACCTCCCGGTTCTGGCGCGCTCTACATCAGGCTCTCAGGACGGAGGTCTGCCTATCTTCGGCCTACCATCCACAGACGGATGGACAGACCGAACGGGCAAACGCGGTGTTGGAACAGTACCTCCGGTGCTACTGCAGCTTCCACCAGGACGATTGGGTCGACCACCTGGCGTTGGCCGAGTTCGCATATAACAACGCAGTGCACGCTTCCACCCAACAGACCCCGTTCCAGGCAAACTATGGGTACCACCCGCGGTTGTTTCCAAGCGTACTGCCGGCATCCGCAGTTCCCGCAGTGACAGACTGGCTACAAGAGCTCCAGTCACAGCAGCAGCTTCTGACGGAGCAACTGAGCCAGGCCAAGGACGCGTATAAGGCCCAGGCTGACCGTCACCGTCAGGAGGGGCCGGAACTCCATGTCGGAGACCTGGTATGGCTCTCCACCCGCCACCTGCACCCCTCTCGGCCTTCACGGAAGCTGGATGCCCGCTTCACCGGCCCATTTCCGATCGTGGACCGGGTCTCACCTGTGGCATTCCGTCTCCGGTTACCCGCGACCCTGAAGGTCCACCCGGTATTCCACCGGTCCCTACTCAGTCCGGTCGCCCCGGCCGACGAGTTCCACCCAGACCATCCACGACCGCAGCCAGTTTTGGTTCAGGGGGAGCCCGAGTATGAGGTGGAGCACATTCTTGACTCCCGATACCGCAGGGGGAAGCTCCAATACCTCATCGACTGGAAGGGGTATGGGCCCGAGGATCGGTCGTGGGAACCAGCGGAGAACGTCCACACGCCTGTCTGCCTCCGTGATTTCCATGCGACTTACCCCAGCAAGCCTGGTCCGGCCCCTCGGTTGAGGGGGGGGCCTGGGAGGGGGGATGGTGTGATGACCTGGGAGTCAGACTCAGACGCTGAACCTGAGGGATCCCAGCCTGCACATGATTCACTGCCTCCAGAACCAGCAGAGCCAGGGCTGGGGCCTGAGTCTCAAGGGGACTCACCTGTGCTGGATCCTCAGGTGCAGGCATCGGCTGAGGTGGATCTGGCTTCTAATGGGATGGAGGACTTATTGCCTGCAGGTGCTCCACTCCCCACCCAGTCAGGGGAAGCTGAGGTTGCCTCTGGGTCCGGTAACCCTCCAGCTTCTCCTGAGCTGCAAAGGCTAAGGGCAGAGAGGCGAAGGGAACTAAGTTCCCGCAGGAGGAGTGCTCGCCTCCAAGCCAGGAGAGGCGAGGCACCTGAGGATCGGAGCCGCCCTTTGCCTCGGGGCAGATAAAAGCCAGCCAGTCCCAGACCCAAGTTGCAGGAGCAACATCGGTGCTGCCTAGTTCCTGTTCCTGGTTCCTGCGTTCCTGACCTCAGCTTGGTTACCTCGGCTTCCTGACCTCGGCTTCCTGACCTCGGCTTCCTGACCTCAGCTTTGTTACTTCGGCTTCCTGACCTCGGCTTCCTGACCTCGGCTTCGTGACTTCGGCTTCGTGACTTCTGGCTTGGACTGACCTTGGACTGGACTAGACCTCGCCTATCGGATATCCCTTGGGACCAGCACACAGATAGCCTTAACCAATGCCTAAGCAACCACTCACATTATTTGTATTTTAATAAAGTTGTGACCAAAATCATGCCAAAAACCAAAACAGAATTCTGTCTGATGTGTGAGTTATTTGAGGGGTGGTTTTGGGGGACCTCGACACGCAAATAAAAATAGTCTAAAACATCTTGAGAAGCTGCTTTCCAGAGTTGTTTCTCACCCAATTCCATATAACACAGTGCAGGAAAACACTCAGGCATAGCAGCCTTTCTGTGTGTAGTATACTTTAACTGAGCTCAGTCTGCTCTTGCCTTAATTGTTGACCATCCAGATTCTGTATGAAAGAAAAACTGCTGGCATTCCTAAAGACACAGAGCAGGGGGCAGCAACCTTTTTCAGCCATGGGCCGGTCCACCTTCCCTCAGAAAATGTGGTGGGCCAGACTATATTTTGGGGGGAAAGAAAAATGAACGAATTCCTATGCCCCACAAATAACCCAGAGATGCATTTTAAATAAAAGCACACATTCTACTCATGTAAAAACACCAGGCAGGCCCCACAAATAACCCAGAGATGCATTTGAAATAAAAGGACACATTCTACTCATGTAAAAACACCAGGCAGGCCCCACAAATCACCCAGAGATGCATTTTAAATAAAAGCACACATTCTACTCATGTAAAACCACGCTGATTCCTGGACCATCTGCGGGCCGGATTGAGAAGGCGATTGGGCTGCATCCGGCCCACGGGCCTTAGGTTGCCTACCCCTGGCACAGAGAAAAAAACACACACCAAGAACTCTGGCCAATATAAGTTTCAATAGTGGGAATAATCCCTACTTGCAACTCAATGGTAAGTTATGACAAAAACCGATCCATTCAGGTACCTATATTCAAACGGAGATTACAAACTCAAACAGAGATTCAAACTCAAACAGATATTACAAACTCAAATTCACAAAGATATGTACAGCTCAATAATACATACAGTATTAGAGATAAAAGTCTTTGAATAGAAATAAGTTCATATAAGTCAATAGTCAGGTTTGATCTGAAGATCTTAGTTTCAAACTTAGAGCAGGAGTCAGAAGTCAATTATGGATCAGAAACCAGGACAGGGCCCCGTTTCGATGTATTCACCTTCATCAGCTAAGTTTTAAGGGGTCATATAAGTTTGAAGAAATCGTATTAATTTATCCTGTTATTTTCTACGTTTCTCAGAGATAACAACTAAGTGTGTGAAGATCAACGTGTATCTTGAGCTTTTCTGTGCGTTTGTAATCTCTGTTTGAGTTTGTAATCTCCGTTTGAATATATGTACCTGAATGGATCACTTTTTGTCATAATTTACCATTGAGTTGCGAGTAGGGATTATTCCCACTATTGAAACTTATATTGGCCAGAGTTCTTGGTTTGCTTTTTTCTTACCCCTGTCACAGAACATAGCCTTAGGGGAGGGGGGAGACATTATTCGCAGTTTCCAAAACTTTAATTGAGTTCAGATCAGAGCCCCAGTTTTCAACACCATAGAACATTTGAGTAAACATTTTGCTACCAAAAATCTCGAGGGCAGGTTCAATCAGCTGCCTTCCTTTATTGTAATAGAAATTCATCAATGCCCCTGTGGTTTTCTGTGCTTTGACTTTCATTGCCTCCATATGACATTTCCAAGATAGGATTTCACTAAAGAGAACACCCAGGCATCTAAATGAGCTAGTTATTTATACCTTGAACTGTGTTTGCCCAAAATCATAACCTTGGGTGTAGAGTAATTCATACACAGGCTTTCCTGTTCACCAGGCAATCATTGCAGGAGAAAGACAAGATGGTGTAGATATGGCTACAAGCACAGCCTAATTCCACCATCTATATGACCATGCCCTACACATGAGTTATACATTGTCAGGGGGCCTGGGCTTCCCCCCCTTGCTGGCCGTTCGAAGAATGAGTCCGAGCCATAAAGCTTAAATGCTTTATTCTAGGCTAATTACTTTACAATGCAGAGCACATTGTAAATATGTCTCATCCATCACTCTCAGAATCTGGAAGTGCATCACCGCGATTTTGGCGCCAGCTGCACAGTTTAGGGAAGCGGAAGAAATGTTTCCCTCTCCTTCCCTTCCCCCTCCTCTGGTCGTCGCAAGGTCTTTGCCTGCTTCTCTCAAACCCTATCACCACTTCCTCTCCTCCGCTGCTGCTGCTGCTGGATGGGGAGGAGGAGTCCGTCGTCAGAATCGGCAAAGGCTCTCTATAAGAGCTCAACGCTGGGCTGGAGGGGGGTTTGGGAAGCCCCCTGACATACATGAACAGGGCTTGGAGTTTGAGACTCAGAAAAAAGGTATCATTCAATACTCAGAATCTTGTGACACAAAAGACCTTACAGCTATAGTCAGAATACACACACTGTGTATATGTGTGTGTGTGTGTGTGTGTGTGTGTGTGTGCATACTTGCACCCACACATGCAGATGTGTGGAAAATCAGAATTCACAGGCTCACGGTGTATATTTTTCAATCAGGGCAAGTCCACTTTCCTCCCAGATTGTGAATGACAGATGAGTTAATGAGAAAATCAAACACCAGATCAGTTGGTTGTCTTGTCTTGTCTCCACATACTTCAGGTGAACTATCTGCCTTTTTTTTTTTAATTTACCTTTACCTTATTACAACAGTTTTACAAACCACAATTTTTTAAAGTTAAAAAAAAATGCCCAAGAAATAATGGAAGAAATATCCAAGGGATTTCTCGGTTTGAGCCAGTCTGTTGCTACTGAACACTTCTGACTGACTGCAAACAGGAATAATTGATTTTCCCTGCGCTTCATCCTAAAATAATAATAATTAATTAATTAAATATTGTGGCTGAACTTTCAAAGCAGATTCACCTCTTAAATTGCGTATATCTGGATTCACACAAAGCAAAGCTTAAGCAGAAATGAACAGGAGTGCACAATGCAGTACGTTTTCTGGTAGTATAAAGAGAAGTCTTGTTTTTGTTTTTGTGTTGTTGTTTTTTTAAAAAAACCTTTAAAATGTGTTGCATTTTAAATATACTGTTCATTCATACCAGATCCAACAGAATGCATTTAAAATGTTTTCTATTTTACAATAGGAGCGTAAAATGAACATTGTGTTCAACCCTGTAAATATGGGTAAATATGTGTGAACAAAAAATGGTGTTTGATATTCAGGCTACTGATGTTTAAGGCAACAAAAAACAAACCAGACAAAATATGTTACTTTTTCCCCCTCCAGAGACACTAGTTTTATACCAGGGTTGGCCAACTCCCAAGAGACTGTGATCTACTCACAGTTAAAAACTGGCAGTGATCTACCCCCTTTTTAGGGGTTCAGGTCAAAGTTGTTGAGCTTTTTTTAGGGAGGAGGAAGGCCCGTTTTGGGGGGGAGCAGGGGAAAATCACGATCTACCTGTTGGACGTGCCTGTTTTATACTATATAGCCTGCAAAAGGAGCTCTAGGAAAAATGGTATCTGCAGTGTACAAAATGCTATTAAAATCATTTTGCAATCTAAATTCCTAACGCCATCTCACATTAACTCTCAAAAGATTATAACATTCCGGCTGCGAATTTTACATTAAATGTCAAATATAATTGGACACAGAGGAGGAAAATAAAGGAACACGTGACAATCCTAGGAGAACATTTGACATCTCCACTGACACTATGTATGTGGCCAACTGGCAACAGTATCTAATACATCTTACAAAGGAAATTTAGCTGCTTTGAAATCAATTTGAAAACACCCGACAGAGGACAATTATGCAATGTTATACTTTAGTGCACACTGACAGGTTAAACTTTTGAAAAAGGAAAGAGAGATTGCTTGCAAAGGGAGGTGGTGAGGTGCCTTAATAACATTGCTTCTGTCAAGAAGGTGAGAGTTTTGTTCTCCTTGAAGAATTAGGACCATAAAAGGTGCATGGACCCGCTTTCCTTACGATATTGTAAGGAACCTGTGATTGGAACAACCCAGGAAATGTACCCCGAAGTCTTGGATTGTTAAACAAAAGAAATACACAACAAAAAGGAACAACCTATCACCGTTGTGTGTTGCAATTGCAACAAATGGTAAAAAGGGGTTCTTACTGGAGTCTAAGGGGTTCTTACTGGAGTCTTACTGGAGACGATTCTGAGGCCTTGCACTGCTTTGGAGTTCATCCAAATAGACAAAGGTGAAGAAGGCTGGCTCCAAGGCTTCACAACTGCTTTAGAGCCGTTCAACTGCCAATAAGGCAGATTTTTATGGCAGACATTTTGTAACCTCTCTCAAATTCTCCATAAATAAAAAACGAGAAGGGTGTGCACAGAGAGGCATAGTTCATCTTTTATCTCGTGTATGTCATTGCAGCCAGTCAGCCAAGCCTCAACAGTTTTCTGGCGAAGGGGGAAGCATGCTGCCTCCCCACCCCCACCCCCGTGTCACAGCCGGTTGCGTCGTCTGTGCTGGGTATAGCCGGCTCACTCTTCCTTGCCTTTTTGACAACCCTGAGTTCCAACAGGGGGTGCCTTTATCTGAAGAAGTGTGCATGCACATGAAAGCTCATACCAAGAACAAACTTAGTTGGTCTCTAAGGTGCTACTGGAAGGAATTTTTTTATTTTGTTTCAGCAATATCAAGTTATAGGAAAACTGGTGCTATTAACAGTAATCCTTCTAGTTGCTTAATTGGTTCGGCAACTTCCATGCATGTGACATGTGATGCTAATTATTTCCCCCGAGAGTTAAATGATAACTAATCCGAGGCAGCTACAGGAGAGCTATGAGATTCAGGTGAAGGTCAGATGACTTGTCAATCCCAGCAGGTATATAAGAGGACGACCCGGCCTGCCCAACAGTCATAGTAGATACAGCTGTTTTTAGTAAGTCAGAGAAGGGTTGGGAACCTTCAAGCCTCCAAGAGGTCCTAAGTTTGACCTCAGAGGATGCTGAGCCATGGTTAAATGCCATGAAGGCTGAACTTGATTCCTTAGAGAGGAACAAGACATGGGAACTAGTTCCAGGCCTGCCCAGGCCACAAAACGTTTACAGAGTTCAGTTATTGCAAAAGTTTTTCAGTGTTAATTTTATGCATTTTTAAAAATCACCATGGTATTTAACAATAATCTCTTATGTCCTTTAGAGGAGAAATTGTGAATTGTAGAATTTTAAATACCCGTCATCATCCTTGGCTTCACTCAATTTTGTTTATAACACTCTTCCATTTTCTTCTAGTTGTGAGGGTGGGGGATGGGGAGGGGTCTCACAAGTGGAGTAGTCTAGGGCCACTCTTCATCTAAATTCGGCCCTGCCTTGAGCCACTATTTTAGCCAACGAGGCAGAGTCCAAGGGAAATGGGTGTGTGGGTGTGGGTGTGGGTGGGTGGGTGTACAGCACTAATTTCTAAATTGTTGGCCTCCTGCCCTTTCTCCAAAATAAGCTTTAAATCATCCTGATTCTTCCCCACTAATTTTAGACCATGAAGAGTTTTCAATGATGGGCAAAATCTCATATATTATTTCAAATGCATTAGTTGCAGACAGAATCCATCTCCAGGATAATAAGACTACGTCGTCTCTTGGTGCTACAGCATGAACTATAGATTGCTAGTGGAAATTTCCTGCTAACTGAAGTACTAAATATCAAGGTAATGCTAATAATATGATTGCGGGCAGAGGCTGAATGCAATTTCTAATTATTTTCTTTAAGCCACAAAAATGTCATTTCCCAGCCCTTATAATGAAGAACTTTGGGGTGTGCAAAGTGCAATGCAAATTGTTCTACGTGAAGCAAATGAATTTATAGTTTTGCTGGTGCTGTGCCAAACTTTAGACCAAATCAAATTTCAGGGAGAAACAAGTGTTTGCAAAAGAGACAAAATGATTCCATCCTACATCCCTTGCATGTGCAAATGTTTATCTCCTTAAAAATTGCTTACTGCCAAATGTTTTCCTATGGATGGACAGGCAAGGATTTAGTCAATGCTAGTAGCGGCACGTCCCCACAGCAAACTGGAATGAGTGCTTTGTTACATTTTGAATGTTGATTATAATTTCCTTCCTTGTGTGGATAACAAGGGGTAAAAAAGAAACCAGTATCCTAACTAAGACTGCCTAAGGAAGAAAGACCACATAGAGTAAGGTTACAGACATCCCCATTTCCTGGGGACAGTCCCTGGATTTACAAATCAGTCCCCATACAAAGTCCATTGAAGTTGAAAAGTGTCTCCGGATTCATTGAAAAAAAATCTGGTAACCTTAAGATAGAGTAGCCAGAAGATCAGACAAAGACAGAGCTTAAGATGGAGGCAATGTTCTGAGCCATAGACTAATGAGCATAATTGTTGTTTAGGTTTGTTTGCTACTAAATCAACCAGTTTGTGTGTTACATCTAGTAAAGGGACTACATATTTTTCTGGCAGATAGCAAATGTAACATGGAACCTCTGGAACCAGAAGAAGGCTAGCTCAGCCTTTCTCAACCTTGGGTCTCCAGATGTTCTTGGACTGCATCTTCCACCATCATTCGCCACTGGTCCTGCCAGATAGGGATGATGGGGGTTGTAGTCCAACAACATCTGGGGACCCAAAGTTGAGAAAGGCTGGTTTAGCTGGATCAGCCAAAAGCTCATCTAAACCGGCATTCCTTTCTCACAGTGTCCTACCAAGGGAAGTCCCCCAACAGAACCTGAGTGCAATAGCACTTGCTCTACCTGAGATTCCCAGAAACTCGTGTTCAGAGGCAGTAGCAACAGAGCATGCAGAGCTGCCTAAGGGTAGCCCAAAGGTAACAACTTCAGTACTAATTGATGGTTATCTGAGACACCTGAGATTTCCAGTATAGTAAAAAACAGTATCTACTTTCCTGGGCTCTCCTGATTTGTGAAATTGCCAATTTCTTGCAGTTTTCCTGATTATATCAGTGGGACCATGAAAATGCCTCAGCCCCACTCCCTAAATTCATCCCATTGTTCTCTACCTCTTGGAGCTACCTCTTGGAGTTCTCTACCTCTTGGAGCTACCTCATTGTCCCCTCCCGCCACCAAGCAGCTTCAAAAGTGGTGTTACTTCACAATGCATTTATTGTTGTTTGGTGTAGTTTCAGTGTCTTTTTTAATTGTTATTATTTGCTATGTTTTATGATGCTTTTTAAAAAATATATAAATATTCGGTCCTGGACTACTTTGAGCAGCATTTTTACATGAGTAAGCTCTGTATAAATTTACATTTACATAAAACACCAAAACAACAGATTCCATGCAGGGGACACATTTCAGTCTGCTTAATCATGCCAGTGAATGATGTTAAAAATAGAAATCACCTTTCTTTACTGAGGCAAGGAGGAAGCTACTGAAAGCTTTGGGATGATTAAGTTGTTTTTCCTGGAGCATGTCCACAGGACTGCCATATGGCGAATGCAGGCAGTGTGGCAGAAAACTACAGTTATTTGGAATTGTTTACTTATGCTTGGCAACTATTTACTGTTGCTTTCTCAGGCTAACCCTGGAATGAACTCAGCTCTATGCACTCGAGATTTCTTTGACTTACCTGCGCTAGCTCTCTCACACAACTAAATCACCTACTTGTAGACATCTGCTCTTAGCTCCAACTGTCCTGCTGCCGACATCAAATGCCTCCAAGTGGAAAAGGAAACAGGCTCTTCACATGGAGATTATGTTTCTCTGGTGACAGATCAGTTCGCCACAGTGATCAAAATCCATCTGCACTGAGCAATGATGGATTCATCATTGTGCTACAAATATTGTCCTCAGAAGAGATCCTGCGAAGAAGGAGAATATATGATTGTTACACATCACCACTATCTCCACAAGTGGTGCAAGATTCCAGGGGTTGCAGGCTTGTGTTCTCTTTTGGGACAAGGAGGCACACCAGAAACTCTGGTGGCTTTATGATATATGGCTTTATTTACACATATATGCAACCTGCACCTAGATGGCGGTATTGCAGAGCGTTCAAATCCTATGAGGGTCTGGCTTCCCATTAAGGACAGCACTGGATTTAAAGGACAACAAAAAGCCACCTCTGTGACTCTTAGTTCCAGCCTGTCATTCCCAGTTTACATGGAGTTCTGCCTCTCCTCCTCCTCCTCACTGCTAACTGACTCCAAGGATCTCTCCCAGCCTACATCACTCAAAGTTGAAAGTCTAAACCTGGCTTTTACTTTTGCCTACTAGCACCCAAAGGGATGCGGGTGGCACTGTGGGTTAAACCACAGAGCCTCGGGCTTGCCGATCAGAAGGTTGGTGGGTCGAATCCCCACAACGGGGTGAGTTCCCATTGCTTGGTCCCTGCTCCTGCCAACCTAGCAGTTCGAAAGCACGTCAAAGTGCAAGTAGATAAATAGGAACCACTGCAGTGGGAAGGTAAACAGCGTTTCCGTACACTGCTCTGGTTCGCCAGAAGCGGCTTAGTCATGCTGGCCACGTGACCTGGAAGCTGTACTCTGGCTCCCCCGGCCAATAAAGCGAGATGAGCGCTGCAACCCCAGAGTCGGTTCCGACTGGACCTAATGGTCAGGGGTCCCTTTACCTTTTACTAGCACCCAACAAAGAAGGGGCCCCACTCCTGCTTTCCTGGCAGTCTTGTCATCTGATGGTTTCCTTGATGGGCCATCACTATGCTTTGTCTCCTGCTAATGGTTACAGATTCTGGTTTATCTAGAATGAGACAAACCATGAGCCCAGGTTAGATGTAACACTTAGATCGAAGTGCAAACTAAGCCAGATGTGGTCTTTCAATTATTCAGGTTTCTAGTTGTTTAGGACTTTACACACTAATGTGAGCACCATGAATAGGGCTCGGAAATAAACTGGAAACCAGTGCATTTGTGTCAAAATAGGGGTTATATGAGTTTTAAATAAAACCCCAGATAGTATTCTGTCATAGGAAATAATCTCTAACAAGCAAATAATACTACTGAGTATACCATTCAAGTAAAAGGTCTGCATAATATTTATAGAAATATGTTCAGGCCTTCAACTGATCCTAATGTTAAAACGTTTCTGCAAATGACCTGGATCTGGAAGAAAACATGCGACATCCTGAATTTTGTGAATGCACTCTAGATTTGATCAGCAAAACATATAATCCAAAACCACAGATATGCCAGAATTAGAGATATGCATGCTTTTTTTTCTCCTTTCATTTTTTCCCCAAGGCTCATGACATGCTTTTTCTATCAGCTGCATTTTCAAACGAGTGTTGTAATATCTGCTTTACATTTATCTGTAAGTGAAAATCTCAGTCCTCTTTCAGAGTATTGCACTTTTAGCTACCTTTTAATGGCCAGTAAATACTTTTAGCTGGAGATATAGTGATTTTGTATGTCTTGTCTTGTGGCAAGTGTAGCCAACATCCATATAATGTTGTTCTACCACAAAACTCACCAGCCCCAGCCAACACAGTCAATGGTCAGGAATAACAGGAGCTGTGGTCTACAGTATTTGGAAAGCCCCATGTTGTCTATGTCATAACCTCTACTTGGACTTGAATGTTGCATTGCATTTTGGGGTGGGGAGGTATAAAAGTCCAAATAATTTGCAATGAAATTAATACATGCTGTCATCAAAAGTCTTGTTAAGTATGCATTAGCCATACACAGAATTCAAACATCATTATAGGAACATTTTTAAATTGCAGAAAAAGCTATTAAATAGTGCTGAAAATAACCCACTAAGCATGTGTTGTTTGCATCTGGAACCTGACAAATGTAGCAAACTGAAGGCCACCTTGCAAAAAGTAATTTGACACAGTGGAACAAATCATTTTGTTTAATTTAAGTTGCAATGCAAATTCACAATGCTATGGTTGCTCGGCACTGGGTCAATTAATTAATCAAATGCTGCATTAGTGGGTAGAATAAACCACTGAAACAGAATTGAATATTGATTAGCATTCCCCCCCCACATACACTTTTAAACAGAAACTCATTACTTGGGCAGGTCCTGCTGAAACAAATAATTTTTGTTTAAAATTTCAAAGTAAAATCAAAATAAAGTGATCCCACCATTCATTTTTAATTTTTTCAGAGCCCTTGAGATTTGAATGTGCTCACATAGTTCCTCTGAGTTACTAAACAAAAGCTGGACTCATCCGGGCTGAACGATGGGGGTGGAGACGCTCCTTCAGGTATACAGGACCGAGGCCTGACAACAGTTTCAGACAAAGTTACTGCACAATTTAACCTTGGCAATGGCCAGTGGCTCAGATGGCTCATTGAAATTAATGAACATGAGTAACTTAAGTCTATTGATTTCAATGGGTCTACCATGAGTTTAGTTGGTTACAGCCCATGTTTCACTGAAATAATATTGCATGCTGTTTGATGCAGTGCCCCTCCATGACTTTTATTCTATGCTACTAACATCAGAAGACTGGGAGATGGTGCCTCTAAAACCAGAAAGCTAAAGACTTCTGTCTCAGGGTTAGGGGGAGCCAACAAAGAAACCCTACTAAACACTGCAATATTTGTTAAACCTATTTTGAAACCTGGGAAATGTTCCAGCATGTAGATCAATACATTTAAACAAGTGAGCATTCTACAGAGTAAAACGAATTAACTGGAACCAGCAACTTCTGAAACAAGAATAGCTTCACTGAAACCAAGCACTATTCGAACATGGAACACTTAATGTAAATAATACATAATTCAATTCAAAAAAATTGGATGGTCTGATCCAAACCTTCAAATGCACTTTGTCAGCATCAGCAAATTTATAGGTAGTTCAGAGAAAGAGCCATTCAATTGGCTTAGTATGTGTGATTCTATTAATTCATGGAGAAAGATAAAAAGAAAGAAAAAGGGCTCCCGTACTGCTGGGGTACGAATCCTACATGTTAGAATGTAATCTGATGCATGGCTACTCAAAGTAAGCACCATCAAGTTCAATGGGACTTCTGGATAAGTGGACATAGGCCTTAGTGTTTCAAATTGTGAATCTGCACCACCTTTGTAATACACATTGTGCCTTAGCTCAAGAACTTGCCTTGCATTGTAGTATTTGATTTCCCCCTTCTGCCTGACAAAAAATGCTCTCCTCAAAGGTGATGGAAGGATACTATGTATAGTAAGGTTACCAGATGTTTTTCAATAATCCCAGGACACTTTAAATAAATAAATACTACACGTTCGGGACGTTGATGCTGCAGCGATGGCGGTGGCAGAGGGGCCTTGACCTCTACCACCACATTTCCCCTTCCTCCGAGGCTTCTATCTCCTTACTCCATGAGCCTGGGCAGCCCCTGAGTTGTTGGTTCTTTGGTGGTGGTGGTGGTAGGGAAGCGGTGCCAGGTGGGTCAGGCATGGAAGGCGGAGGATAGCCGAGAGTGGCAGCGGTGGCAAGGCTCGGGCAGCGCAATGCCTCCCTTCCCATCGGAGCAACCCAAATCCCATTCCTAGCAAGCAGCAGGGGGCAGGGATCTCTCAGCTGGGAAGTGAGGCTTCACACTGCCTTTCGGAGCAGCCCCATCCCAACTCCTACTTGCGTGCAAGCAGGAGGGGGCAGGGATCTCTCAGGCAGCGCAATGCCTCCCTTCCCATCAGAGCAGCCCCAATCCCATCCCTACTTGCGTGCAAGCAGGAGGGGGCGGGGAGCCCTCAGCTGGGAAGGGAGGCTTCCCATTGCCTAACTGAGAGATCCCTGCCTCCTCCTGCTTGCACGCCAGCTCCAATAGGCAGCATGAAGCCTCCCTTCACAGCTTAGTTGCTGGGGTCAGGGAAGGTGGAGGCAGCCCAGAAGCTGCATCTTAGAGCCCCTGCACCACCACCATATGGGGACTTCTGAGCAGCTCCTGAAGCCAGCCAGAGCCAACTGCTCCAGGCTGCTGAGACTGCCGCTGCTGCATTTCCCGGGGACATTAGATGAAATCCGGGGACATTCCGGGGATGGAATTTGTCCGGGGACTTAATCACAAATCTGGGGACTGTCCCCGGGGAATGGGGACATCTGGTAACCCTAATGTATAGGCCCCATTCCTTGTTCTCATAAAAAAAATCTAACCCGATCTCATAAACCCTACTCTTGTGAGATTTTTGACATGATGTGCCTAAGAGTCCTGCAACATCTCATGAGACTATCAGATACCTGCCTTCTTCCCCCCCTGTGCAAAATCTGTCTCCCACCATAAATAAATAATAAATAAATTTTATTTATACCCCGCCCTTCCCAGCCGAAACCGGGCTCAGGGCGGCTAACATCAATAAAATTACAATAAAGTATAAAAGAAAGAAAAAACCGTTAATTAAAATACAGGTTAAAATACAATTTAAAATTTAAAATGCCGCTTCATTTATCGCCCATAATCAAAACCATAAGGGGAGGAAACATCAGACTGAGTCCAACCCAACGGCCAGGCGGAACAGCTCTGTCTTGCAGGCCCTGCAGAAAGATGTCAAATCCCGCAGGGCCCTGGTCTATTGTGACAGAGTGTTCCACCAAGTTGGGGCCAGTACTGAAAAGGCCCTGGCCCTAGTTGAGACCAGTCTAACAACCTTGTGGCTCGGGACCTCCAAAATGTTATTTGTGGACCTTAAGGTCCTCTGCAGGGCATACCAGGAGAGGCGGTCCCGTAGGTACAAGGGTCCTAGGCCGCATAGGGCTTTAAAGGTCAAAACCAGCACCTTAAACCTGATCCTATACTCCACCGGGAGCCAGTGCAGCTGGTAAAGCACTGGATAGACTCACATTGGACTGGCCAAGGGAGCCTGCCTCTTAAATGATGCATCTATTTATCATGTTTGCACGACCCATATGCAGTTTATTAGCATTGACATCTGTCAGCCCTATCTCCATTCCCAGTGGACATTACTGTTTTTCTTCGTTTCTACTTTCTTTTGCAATACATAATATAATGATCAAAAGGCGGATAAGATGCCTCACTCATTGTGTGTTCTCTTTTAAAAAGCATGCTGATGTCACAAAAGCATACTATCCACAAATTCATGTGTCTGCTGGAAAGTCATAAGTGACCCAAAGACCTGTCTCACAAATGTGACAATTGACAGGTGTTGACATATCCTTGAACGCTCCTCTAAGCTGTCCCTTTTCTCTAACATAGTGGACTTGACTTAACCCAAACTGCAAAACACACACACATGCATACACATTTCAGGGGATGGCATTTTCTTGCTCAGAAACCCAGCCAAGTGTGCACAGGTAGACTGTTCTCTGGGCATTTGTTTGCTATTTGTAAACAATTCGCAAACAAGAAAGTGTGGTCAATGGGCCAAATGAATTGCTCTTTGTGAATTGTTTGCTCAGCTGTCCTTACCAATCTTTTCTTTTCATCCACAAATCCATTTTAAAGCAAAAGCAGCATTGGCCGGGCCATTTTCCACAACAAATGGACATGACCAAGCATTTCCTTGTCAACGGGGAATTGGCTGGATGCGTTTTAGAGCATAAATATCAATTCTCCAAGCAGAGGGGGGATTTTATGCCTTACTATTAAGCCTCCACCACAGGCTGATATCAGAGGAAGAGACTAGACTAGATGGACCTGTTCTGTTCCTAAATCTTTTGTCTGACACTGTTTTAAGAGGCTGATAGTAAGAGACCCACCAGTCTATTTTTCTTTCGAGCTCTCACTCTGTTCAAGGACATCCAACAGCTGAGATTGCTATGCTACTTCAGTACTTCTGGAGGCTCATGTCAAATTCATCATTGGATTCAAGACTCCCATGGTAATACCATGGAATGTATTTTTAGCACAGCATCCAAGAGCAATAAAGGTTTAAGGACATCCAAACAGAAATGAAAAAGCCTTTAAAAAGCCTGAGTAATTCTCTCTCTCTTTCTTCCAGGTATGCACTTCTTTGACAACAATAGCCGCAACCATTAATTCATTTGATTCATTCAAGTTGATCTGAAAACCACTTGAAACCTGTTGTATTACTTTGTTTTTTTTATTTTATG
This sequence comes from Darevskia mixta, assembly GCA_034641385.1. Taxonomy (NCBI): domain Eukaryota; kingdom Metazoa; phylum Chordata; class Lepidosauria; order Squamata; family Lacertidae; genus Darevskia; species Darevskia mixta. The sequence goes on from JAWWNH010000063.1 coordinate 11,545,199, forward strand.
TTAGGCAAGGTATTTTCAGCTAGTATCCTTTCCTTTTCAGCATTCAAGTTATTTTTCATCCATTTAAATACAGCAGGAAATATTTTTGACGCTTATTTGACATTATGGTGTTATAGATTTGGGCAGGTGAGCCCCTCTAAACCCCAGAAATTAATAATTGGTAGAATTTTGATTATTTGGGATGGGAAGGGAGAAATACAAGCTGCAGAGGAATTCCGGGGCTAGCTTATGAAATAAAACGACCTGGCCAAGCTGGAGCCATTGAGAAACAATAGAGTGCCACTGAGTGCCATTGACAATGCAAGAGAACTGTCATTCCCCACCCCCTGTCCTGAGATGTAAACAGAGACGTGGGTTGGAAGGTTGCCAGGGTAACTGTGTGTTTGAGGTGAGAGGAAAAGGGAGTCTGGTAGCAGAGCGACACACATACTGGGCACCCGGGGACAGGGCACACCGCCCACGGGGGTGGCATGGCGAGCGTCCCAGAGGGTGGCATGGTAAGCACAGGGGCAGCGGCGCCCGTGGAGAGCATCCCAGGGGGGTGGCACGGCGAGCACAGGGGTGGTGCCGCCCACAGTGAGTGCCCCAGGGTCCGTGGCGAGCATGGGGGTGGCACCGCCCACGTCGAGCATCCCAGGGGGCAGGGCGGCAATGTCACCCTCCTCAGGGATGACACCTGGGGCGTGCCGCACCCCCCGCATCCCCTTCCTCCGCCACTGTTTGATAGCAAGGGGTTCTGGAAAGGAGGAAGGTTGTCTGGCATCCATCTTTAGGCAGGCTGGCTGCAGAGCTGACTGGAAGAGATACCTTGGACTTCAGGGCTGCACTGCTGCAGGGTAGAAGCCCCTCTTGAAATGGCCATGCTGTAAGATCTGAACTCCTTCCATGCAGACTGAAGGTGTAAATAGGCGAATAAAACATATTTCTTAAAGCTACCACAGTCTCTGCTATGTCTCAATTCTGCCCCCAGAACGTGTGCCACGCCCCTGCGGGTGGCGCGCCACGCCCCCAGTATGTGTGCCCCGCCCCTTTGGGTGGGGCCCACCGCTCCGGGACGTGTACCAGCCCCACCCCCGCCTGCTCCCCGCCCCTGGTGCCAGAGAATGAAGCTCTGCCACTGGAGACCAACTACGTTTGCTATTGGTATGAGCTTTCGTGTGCATGCACACTTCTTCAGATTTCAAATTGTGCCTCATTTGCAGCCAGCGCAATTCTTCTCTGCAGCTGTGGAACATGATGGCTGTGGCCCGCCTCAGTAAGCAGTTGAGCCTTTGCATTTTGAACTACCTGAAGCTTCTGGGCGAACTCTCAGGGACAGCGCCAGGATTTACTCTTGAGCGGACATGTACAGGATTGTGCTGTCAAAGTACAGGGAAGAGTTTTCCAACAAAATATCAAATTTACATTGCAGTTTTAAACCCTCCGACATAAGGAAGAGAGAGAGAAAAGCTCCATTTCTGAGCTGATATGCAGAAGATTGCACTGTTATTCCAGTAACACAAAAAGCCAGCATATTTCACCTTTACCCTACTAAGCTAAACTAACAAAATTGGTGAAATGATATATTTTGAATCACAAGAGCAGTAGAAGGGGGAAAGCATTTTCAGGAATCCTTAGAATCATAGAGCTGGAGGGATCATCTAGCTCAATGCCCTACAATGCAGGAATCCTTTGCCCAATGTGGAGTTCAATATGCAGTCTTTAATATTGTATTCAAATTCTGTTACACTTTCAGCCCTGAAATTGAAATCTCCTAAAGCTGTCAAATACATCAAAAAGAGATAGAAGAAAACATGTTTACTGTTCAGGTAGAGGTTATTTTTAAGGAGGAAATAGAGTATAATTTAAATGGATGATGATTAAACAGGAGCAACCACCCTAAAGCTGTTACAATAGTCGAAATGAAAAGAAAGGTATTAATCAGAACTTTCTCAGGTAGAAGAATGCCAAATTGCCTCTATATAACACATAAGATGAGTGGGTTTGCTCCCAAAAGAAAATTACATATTAAAGGGGGGGTGTATTCTGATTTTCACTCAATAGGCAGAACAAAGATTTAAATGTTTATAATTGAATAAACAAATAAGTTGTCATAGCAAAAAGAAAAGAAAGAAAAGATTTTCATCACTTCAGAGCTAACAGCAACATATTCTGTTATTTTGAAGTACATTGCAATACACTGATTGAAGTATATGCATCACTAAGATGGTTTGCAAAGGATTTCAATATTTTATTTACAATGAAGATACAATAGTCAGCTGATGGGATAAGATGCACATATTTGTATCTTGGTGGGAGTATTTTAATATTCTGTTGTTTATGTGAAATGGTGGTTATGTGAGGTAAGCCAAAATAAATGTATTATAAAAAGGCCCCTTCTGATTAGGTCTGGAATACTATGGCATATTATTATAGATATATTATATAAATATTATTACAGGCACAGGATGTGTGGATAGCTTAGATGTGAGTGAAAGAGTTTATGGGGTATGGAAAATGGAAGAAGCAAATGGTGGAGTGGAATAATAGATGAAGAAAGATATTAGTTAATAGTGACAAAAAATGGCATAGACACCAAGAATGGATGTAAAAAAAGAAAACAGAAAGAATTGGGTGAACATAAGCATGTGTGAGATGGACGATGAAGGAGGGGAAGGAGGAAATGAATGAATAATCTATAGAAAAATAATAATGGAGGAATAAATGTTTTGCAAGGAGAAATGAGTGGGGGGGGAGGGATTAATGAAGGCATGAATAGAATAACTAAACACATGAAATGAAGGTGACAAATGAGATAAATGGTTCAGGCAGGAGAAGGAATGGATGAATGAATGAATGAATGAATGGGAAAACACCTGAAAGGGGAACTCCCTCATTCCCAGTCCCTTGAGATTCACACAGTTGAACATGTGCCCACTCTCTAAGCCCTGAGATTTCTACAGTATTGCTTTGGCAGGGGGTGTTTTGTTCAGTTGATGTATTTCCCAATTCACGTGCACATGGTCCCTTTTCCTAAGATTTGATAAGGAACTGGCATCCCTTTTAGAGTCTGCCCACATTAATGGAAATATTCGACCTTATTTTTGGCATGTCAAAAACTTCTCCCTGTTTCCAGAGGAAAACAGAGAAGAGAATTAAGCCACACACAATACTAGAGATGGATGATTTCCAATCCACATGCTACTGTAACAGGCCAAGGTTACAGGATCTTAAGTTTGATACTGTGTTTGCATAAGCCTACTGATATTTGTGGGTTTAGTTCTGCATAAATCTGCAAAATCTGCAATAATGTATTTGAGTCTGACAGGGGTGATTAACCTGTGCTCATCCAGATGCTGCTGGACTACAACTCCCATCATCCCTTGCCATTGGTCATAATGACTGGGTTGGGTGGAATTTGGAGTCCAGCAATATCTAGAAGGCCACAGACTCCCCTAATGAACAACAACTTGCATATGATTATCATAGAGTCAACAATTGACTTGTTTCTTCAGATGCCTTTCCCAAACCTAGATTTCAGGAAAGTACGGTATATCTGATGGGGTGTCTGGCTTTTGTACTGGAATCAAGCATATTTTGGGCAACTTGGGCAACATTAATTTTTACCTCTCTTTCCTTTGAGTTTTTTTGTGAGTTTGTAATGGATTCCCCATCTGCTGCTGAAGAGGCAGTTCAGCTTCCAAAATCCCATCAGTTACACAATTACAAGCTGTTGATAGGACATTCTTCATTACTATTTTAAGTCATTCCACTTGTCGTCTTCGGTGTTCACTTTTTTTGACCCACAGTTTTAAATTCAGTAACAGTCTTGCAGTGAATATTAAATGTTGCACAGTTAATTGTGTGAACTACTGTTCTTCTTTTATGACAAGTATGATGACTGGTACTATGGTTGGCAGGATATGTGTGGAGAGAAGAATTGTTTATTGACGTGTCCCTTGAAGAGATTTCACTGCCAGTGAAGTCTGGACCACCCAGTATCAGAGGTAGATGGCAACTTTTGCTTGCTCCACAGTTACTCCCAAGAGCAGTGCATTTCCTATTCAAGTGAATGGTGACTATTCACCTAATAGTGGGACTTGCAATGTGGAAAGCTTCTGTACACTAAAGAGAGCCATTTTGTTGCCCTTTAGATGTTGTTGGACTACATTTCCCATCATGCCTGATCATAGGCGAGGCTACCTGAAGCTGATGGGAGTTGGAGTCCAACAGTACCTGAGGGCACTACATTTTCTGCTCTGCTCATGATCTTCGTATTGGATCACAGGATATGATTTGTAGCTTGGGGTTGAAGCTCCATCCACCATCTTCTTTGTGGGTGAATGGGTGCCCTCACACACACTGCCCTCTGTGTGGCAATGTGGGCAGCGCAGAACATCTGAGCACAATTAGACCCGGATCGCTCCCAGTTCCTTCTCCTTTTTGGCTGTTGCATATTGAAAGTTCTGAAATAGTTAAATCTAAACAGGAAGAAACCTTCAATTTTCCAGTCATTTTCCTATTTGCTTAGAGAAGCTACTGTATGAAAGTGACTTTCCTCAGCTAATGAACTATTCCTAATGATATGCATGTGTCAATATCTTGTTAAGATTGATCTAATGGTTTGTTTTTATAATTGAATTTTACTTAATCACTGATCCAATTCACTGACATTTTCTTAGCTTATTAACTGTTTAAGCTACAAACATTAAGTTGAATTTATGCAACAAAATTCTTTTCTTTTTGGTTTTTTTAAATATCTCAACCAAAACGGTAGCTGCTAAAATGTTCAAGTTGCTAGTGTACCAAACACAGCTGTGAAATCCCTAAAGCTAGTTTATTAAAGCAGCAAATCTCTCTCTCTTTTAAATGCAGGATAGCTAGGTACTATCTTTAGAATTATCAAGGCATATCCCAAGGCCTGATGTCACAAATGCTTACTTGCCCTCTGGACCCCACGCATAGGAAGATTGCTCTAGACAGCTGTCTGTTAATCATGCTGTAGGAGGGATGAAATTAATGATTATGGGGTGGCACCATAACACAAATTTTCTTTAGAGTTGTCCTGCTATCTAAATTATTTTATTAGGCTTACAGCCTTCGTAGGAGGGTGTATAACTGATGTGTGTTCTTCTTTCGCTCTCAGACAAAAATGAACTGTTAACTTCAAATGAAATTTTTATTCAGCCATATGTTAGGAGACTCAGGCTTCATGTTAAAAACATCTCTTCATAGTTGAAGATTGTCTTTTGGAGGTGAGATTTAGAACAAGTCTAACTGTGCAGTACAAATCCTTCCTTAAAACAGTGGTAGTACAGAAATTGTGTTCTTCTGGCTGATTACCAGCAAGAACAAAGAACAGTCGTAAAGCTCCCCACAATGCAGGAGACAACTGACTTCAATGTAATTCTAAGATAAATTGGTCTCCACAGTGTGCAGTGCATTGTACCTGAAGCGACTTCTCCTTCCAATAAAGCAGCTAAATTCTTCCCACCAATTGCAAAACCAAATAAAAAACCCTGTTCTATTACTATTGTATTGTGATAGCTTTTGTTCAGCTGAATATGTTTTTTAAGAAGATGCTCAGCCCTATAATAGGAATTTCTAGTAATAAATTCATTGAGATAAGGAAACATAAGATTTTTTTGATTTTTTAAAAAAGGGATGAGAATATGCCACTTTAACTCTCAATATTCTCTCCTCATCTGCAAAAGGTTGTATCCAGCATTAGTCAAACTCAAAGTATACCCATAGAAATGAATAGACCTGCGTACCATACTTCTATTCTGCATATAACTCGGTTGGATACAACCCATAAAGTTGAGTTTGAATAAATTTATATGTAGTAAAAAATGACAGAACACCAAATATATGCATATATTCTCAATAGATAATAGATACTGTCTGATAATGCCCATGTTTTCATTTATTTATTTTAGGCAAAAGGAGAACTATTGCCACAAAATACAATATAAACCTCCACTATTCATAATTTCTACATAAATTTTCAGGTCAAAAATACTCCTTTTGGGGAAGCCAATGTTATTTGCCCAGGCAGGCACGTGACCCATGAGAGCAGCAAAATAACCAGACTGTACAATGGTGGTGGGATAAAATCAGACCAAAACTTTATTGACAGCAGCAGGGAGGGTAAGGGTTGGCATGGCATTGAGACCCAGAATCAGTTCATCATTCCACAAGTCCCATGTTGAATGGATCTGCCAGGTTTGGACTGCCCCAAACCCATTCCTTGGGAGTCAGCCAGTGTTGATCCTTGCTGTGGCACAAGCCAAGCAGGCAAGTTCTCATTGGGTGACCAGGGTACAGATTCCTACCAGGCAGATACCCTGGGGGTGCCGTAGTCAATCCTCCCCCTCAGGCACCTTATGGGCCTCCTTATATTACGTTAATCCTGCCGAATGCCATTTCCCCCCTCATACAAACAACGCTCTTCCGCCTAACAAAGGAAGGCCATAATTCCACTGAGGGTGAGTCAATGTGGAGAGCACCACATTGTCTCCCCATGAGATATACAGTCAGGTTCACAGCTTTGGGGTTCTCCTTAATCTGGCTCAGTGACTATAAGCACCTTTCACTACTTCTGGCTGATATGCCCTTTCCTTGAAAACTCAACCCTGGAAATCATTCATGCTGCAGTGACCTAAAGATTGAATCAGTGCAACTGGTGTAAAACGTTACCATCAAATTATTAGTTAGGATTGGCCATTCAGAACGTATTAGTCAAGAACTGTTCAATCTTATGATGCTTGGTTGCTCATTTGCAAGGTCAATTTAAGGTACTAGTTCTTACCTTTACAGTCCTAAAGATCAGAGTCCTTTAAGTATCATCCCCTCTCACATATCCCACTTATATACCTCCTCTCATTTAATTTCTGAGGACCTATTTTGTGTATCCGCATTGACATGGAGTTCAACAGTTATCCACTAGATCAGGGGCAGGAAGCCTCTGCCACTCCAGATGGTCCATGACCATTGCCCAGTGGGTATTGGTAGGCTGATGGGAGTTTAAGTTTAACAATATATGGAGGTCCAAAAGTTCTCCATTCCTGCACTAGGTCTAGTGGCATAAACTCTGGAGGATGCCCTCTACAGGGAGGCCCCCTCCTGAGTTCAGCACTAAACACCTTGTCCAAAAAATATATATCTTTTTTTAAAGGCCTTTGGCCTGATTTCTATGTTCTATGTTAAGTTATTCTACTTAAAAATAAACAAACAAGAAACCTTACTCAGCTGTTATTTTAATTGACTGTGGACAGAGCAATTCCCCTGTGAGAAAAGGTCACAGCCTTTGGGACTTTTTTTTATTTTACAGAAAATGTGGGTAAGAGGTGTTTGGATGAATAATAAAAGTTGGAGGCAGTGTGCTTCTGAGTATCAGTTGCTGAAAGCTGCAGGAGGGGTATGCTCAGATCCTTCACATGGGCTTTCCATAGGCACCTGGTTGGCCACTGTTAGAGCAGGATGCTGGACCAGGTGGATAACTGACATGATCCTGCAGGTTATTTGTATTTTTCACATGAGAAAGCTGTATAAAATTACACATAGTGCACCATTCAAAATAACTGCTGTTAAGATCCAAAGATATTTCCATTATGTGTTAATCTGTTGCATTAGATAACAATACCCAACAATATTAATAATACTAAAGGTAAAGGTAAAGGGACCCCTGACCATTAGGTCCAGTCGTGTCTGACTCTGGGGTTGCGGCGCTCATCTCGCTTTATTGGCCGAGAGCCGGCGTACAGCTTCCGGGTCATGTGGCCAGCATGACAAAGCCGCTTCTGGCGAACCAGAGCAGTGCACGGAAACGCCGTTTACCTTCCCTATTTATCTACTTGCACTTTGACATGCTTTCGAACTGCTAGGTGGGCAGGAGCTGGGACCGAGCAACAGGAGCTCACCCCGTCGCAGGGATTTGAACCGCCGACCTTCTGATCAGCAAGCCCTAGGCTCAGTGGTTTAACCCACAGCACCACCTGGGTCCATTAATAATACTAGCTTTCATCAATTTTCTTCCGCTTAAATCCCTTAAAAGATTTTTGTTTACTCTTTGGGAGATATGCATAAAGCAGAGGGAATGCAGATGGACAAGTATCTAACCATGCTGGCAGATACTATAAGGAAACACTGAGTTGCATGGAAACAACAGGTTGAAGAGAAGAAGGTGGAAAAAGGCAAAGATGAAAGGTTAGCTACATGAAGTTTAATATAAGAATGAATATAAATCCTATCCTCATCCTTTCACTATTTTTATATGATAGGCAACAATCCAATAATGAAGCAAATGATACTCAGCAGGCTGTTCGAGGCAGCAATAATTTACAAAGTTAATTTTAACTTAGTGAAATTATGCATTTAGGCACCAGTTTAGAGACTTCTGGTATCACAATATCAGTCTATCTTTATCCAATATCCATGAGAGTTTGTAGTTTGATGTTCATTGTTTTAATGCTTTCCCCCCCAATTGGCTGCTTTGAGTTTATTCAAAGGCACAGTCATCTGGCTATATACATTTGAAATAAAACTAAAGAAATATATATGAGGAGGCAAAACTTTAACTTTAAATGAAAGCTAAGATTCTGGGAATTCTTTGTCAGTTATTGGATTCCATACAGCATTCTGCACAGATGGCCATGCAGTCCTCATCAATAATAGACCATTAATGTTTGTTTGCAGATTATTTCAAATGCACAGTGCACAATCTCTGTCAAAACTGGGAACATATTAGACATGGGCTGCTCAGATTTGTGCACAATATTTACAGGACCAAGTGATAATGTGATGATGATAATGATGATGATGATAAACATGGCCAAAAGGGAAGAATGAGGAACAATTAAAAAACAAGTTGTGCTCTGTTTCAGTCCTGTGTTGTCATAATTTTGTGTTAATTTGCATCCTTTAATGTGTTCCTAGGTTTGTTGAGAAGTTTGACTGCAGGCTGAAGCAGATTATGATATTAAAATGTTAAAATTCACCTCATTACCCAGCATACTCACTTCAATTATTCATCTCATTAACCTGAGGCTAAAGATGCTGTATGTGATAGCCGCTTCTCAAGAGGTTAATCTCTGTGGATCTCTTTCAAGGTTAAATACTTATAACAGGTACTCTTGTAACAATACAGTTTGGAGCTTTTTCATACAGTCTTTTAGTATATAACTGAATGGGAGAATAAATAAACTACATGACCCTCCCCCCCAAATCCACACACCCCTTTTAAAAAAGAAACCTCTTTCAATTCATCTGTTGATGATCAACTGAGGAACAAAAATGATTTATATATTGCTTTTTTTTTTAATTTCTTAAATTTTCTGAAATGGTATTACACATGAAACAGTCCCATAGTGAATCATGTCATTGGTCTCTGAAGCCCAGTATTATCTGCACTGACTGGTGTGACTACCTGAGTCACCATCAGCAGTCTTTCATAGCCCTGCTTCCTCAGGTCCCTATGCATGCAAATTAAGTCCTCAACCACTGAGCTATGAACTGTCTGCAGTCGAGGGATGCATGCAGCATTTCTAGCCACACAGCTCCAGTATTTATCTATGATTTGAAGTGAGACCTATTAGCCGTGGGGAATGGCCACATGTAACTAATCGAGGCCTGTGCTGCTACCCTAAATTCAAGGTACCTGAAGTCTTAAAAGTGAGAAGTCAAGAATATCAACCAAGGGAAATCACTTTTCCTTGGAGCAATGCTGGTCGGACAGCCAAGTCACTAATCTTCTGACATCAGCATAGATGCTTCTCACCTGGAGAGGGCTGAAGAGGTCTTTTCAGTGCAAACTTGCCACTGCCCCAACCTCACCACTGCCCACCCTATCCTACTCCAGTTAAGCAGCAGTGATGTCAGTGTTGGAGGGAGGGTCTCTCCCCCCCCCCACACACACATTGTCTGCCACTTCACCAGGCTTGGAAAAGGAATGAATGGCCTTTACCTTCCGGAGGCCAGTTTTGTCACATGAAAACTAGTCTTCAAACTGTGAATGATGTTGACTTCCCATGTGATCTACATTATTTGACTATTATAGAAAGGAGACTTCGCAGCAGCTTCTACATTGCTGACGTAATGTTCAGGCGGCAGAGGAACCAACCCCCACGGTAGGTTGCCAGGAACAGATAACACAAGGAAAAGTCCTTACCATCACCTTCTATCCATCTGCTGGGAAATGCAGCCTCTTGGAATAATGACATTGTCTCGAGTAAATCTCCACCCCCTTCTCTTCCACTTATTCATTTGTCAACAGCACACACACACACACACACACACACACACACGGTTGCCGCTTAGGGCCATCTCTCTCTCTCTCTCTGAGCCCTTTGCTCTCCTACTTTTAAGGCTCGCCATGCTCTGGGAGATGGTGGGTCTGGAACGCTTTCTAGTGATAACATGTCAGCCAGCTGCTCCAGCTCTGCCTCCTCCTCCTCTCCCATTCTTTCCCAACTTTCCCCCTCATCTACTCTGATCTGTGACCTCCCTCAAACCCCTGTTGTAATTCTGAACTGTCTTCTTCTTCTCTGGCAGGGTCAGGCTGGGGAGGCGGTCTCCACCATTCCTCCTCTGCCCATTTCCTGACAGTCATGAGCAAATAAACCTAGGGTAGGAAACCTGCGAACCTTTGATGCTATTGGGCTCCAATGCCTATCATCTCCACCTATCATGATCAATGGTCCAAGATTATGAGAGTTATAGTACAGCTGCTTTGAGTATGCCACAGGTTTTCACCTGCCCCCTCCTCTGCTTAAAGATACATTATACCTAACACGTTTGAAATATCATGACACTCACAGTTCTAAGGAACTGTAGGGATGGAAAGACTCCCCTCCATCTGATTTGGCAAAGGGTCATCAAGTGGAGACAGGGGCCCAGGTGGCGCTGTGGGTTAAACCACAGAGCCTAGGGCTTGCTGATCAGATGGTCAGCGGTTTGAATCCCCGTGACGGGGTGAGCTCCCGTTGCTCAGTCCCAGCTCCTGCCCACCTAGCAGTTCAAAAGCACGTCAAAGTGCAAGTAGATAAATAGGAACCGCTCCGGTGGGGAGGTAAACGGCGTTTCCGTGCGCTGCTCTGGTTCGCCAGAAGCGGCTTTGGCCACATGACCTGGAAGCTGTACGCCGGCTCTCGGCCAATAAAGCGAGATGAGTGCCACAACCCCAGAGTCGGAAACGACTGGACCTAATGGACAGGGGTCCCTTTCCCTTTCCCTTTACCTTTACATCAAGTGGAAGTATTTTTAGAAATAAATAAAAAATGTCAAAATGTTAAATTCACAATCTAGACAAGCTTGTACCCCAGATCAGGCAATTATGAATCTGGACAACATCACTGATAAAAGAAATGATGTTGAATATGTCTGAGGGAAATGAGTGTTATACCCAATGTTAGTAGAGTAGACATCGGTCTTCAACTGGTGAGTTGTGTCATGGCTTGGTCCAGATGCGCCATAACAAGAGCACTATCACAAGGTAAGTGTGTGGTAAAAGTTTAAGAAATACATCCCCAAATACATGTTTCAGTTAAAAGTAGGTTTTGGGTCTGAAAAGGTTGAAAATACCTGGAGTAGACCCCATGAAATAAATGGACATGACTGTTGTGGTTTAGTCGTTTAGTCGTGTCCGACTCTTCGTGACCCCATGGACCAGAGCATGCCAGGCACTCCTGTCTTCCACTGCCTCCCGCAGTTTGGTCAGACTCATGTTGGTAGCTTCGAGAACACTGTGGACATGACTAAGCTACGCTTATTAATTCCAGTGGGTCTACTTTGAGTGTAGTTTAGCTGGATACATCCTTGAGGAATTAGAATGTAGAACACGATAAGTTATCAGACTGCACATTCATGCATAGACAAAAGTCAACTTTATTCTTAAAAGTGTTCATCTTTTATTCTATATCTTGGGAAACTGTTCTCAGTTTAGTTTTGAATGAATTATACAATGTTATGAACAAAATGATGGCCTAATTATTTTTATGTAATATTAGTGTTTCAAGAGTTGCAGAAGCAGCAGCACTTTAAAATATTGCTTGAGGGCTTTAAAAAAATACCTATTTTATGAAATCATCAAAATCTGAAGGGCTGTTTAAAAATTCATTTTGGAATGATGTGCACGTGGGATGGTCTCCTTTTGTTCCGAAGTCAGTTTAAGCTCAAAGAAGTAGAGAAAGCTAAAAGTGATACTGCCTAAAGGCTGTGAACAGAGGTGTTCTGCCATATCATTTGCATAGCATTTGTGTCACATTTGTAACATTAATTAAATACTTTAAAATAAATTTGAATGCATGTTCCATTCATTTCTAGCATCAGAACATCAGTATGTTTTATAAACTTTGGTGGGAAGGGAAGGTCTTACGAAGAAGAACCAAGTTGCTTGTCAATTAATTCTACCGGGATAAAGTTCTAATCAAGTGCTCAAAAAGCAGACTTAAATCTACAATCTGCAGAGTAAAGATTTATATTTTTGCCTTACTGACTTGTCGCAGGTTTGCATCAAGATTACCAAAGCCTATCTAGAGCAATACTAAATACACGGTTCTACCATTGTAGGATTGTAGGCAGTAATTTATATTCCCTTCCCAATCCACATTTCAGACACATCAGAGTTTGAGCTGGGAGGTCTGTGGACATCAGCCCCAAGCTGTTTACACCATCAGAGTTAGAAGTTGGAGAATGAAACTAAAGCAGAATGACAAGCCATGCTCACTACAGAATCCTACTCCTGGGAAACCAGATGATAACAGAGAAACAATCCTGTGCCCAGTGGTGTAGCGTTGGTTGTTGGTGCCCAGGCACATGCATACTGAGTAGGCTTGTGCTGGGGGTGTGGCGTGTGCCAGGCTGGTGGGGGGCACCAGCCCAGCCCTCGCCACCGCTGGAGTGACCCCATCCCCACCCAAGTGGCCCTTGGTGGGTGGAGAGGAACACTGGACTGGGCCACGCTAGGGTCACCTGCATGGAGGCACCTGGTTCGCATTCCCACAAAAATTGTGCACCTGGGGCCATGCCCCCCACTGCACCCCACACACTACACCCCTTCCTGTTCCTCTCCTTGCTCTAAAGGTTTTTAATCTGCTGCACTCCCTCAGTCTGACAGCTGGTCACTGAGCTAGGCCACCAAAGATTCTATCTGTCTGACCCCAGGCTCTTGCCAACTTTTGGCTCTATATGGGTAGACAGAAGGTAGATGGAGATTTGCTGATTGATCTCTGAGGCTTTCTGCTTTCCAAATGCAGTGGACACACCTTCATTTTTTTTTAAAGCAAAGGTTGGATGGTCATTTGTCACAGATGATTTAGTAGAGATTTCTGCATTGTAGGAGCTTGGACCAGATGACCCTCAGTATCACTTCCAACTCTACAATTTTATAATTATATGATTCTATGACTTTCCCCACTTAACTTAGGCAGCTGAAATAAAGAAAACTAAACACTAATGGCCTTTTGGGTGAAAGAGCTATGAGCTCAGTTGACATCTGCTAGAGAAAACAATTTCCTGGGCTCAGGAAATGCACAAATTGTCATCTCATCTGTCCTCCCAGTTGAACGCCGTGGCCCAGGAAGAGAGGGGAAAATAGGAGAAGTGAACAACTGGCTTCGCAAATGGTGCCGGCAGGAACGGTTTGGTTTCTTAGATCATGGTCTGCAGTTTCTTGAAGATGGACTTCTGGCAAGTGATGGGCTGCACCTCACAAGGGTTGGGAGGAATGTTTTTGCCAACAATCTCAAAAACCTCATCAGGAGGGCTTTAAACTGACTTATGTGGGGGAGGGAGACAGTGGTCCTGAAGGTAGGAGTCTATCAAAGGCTGAAGATGATCATCCAAAAGTCAAGGACCAAATGGAGCAAACAGCGCACAGACCTAGTGGTGGGAGGAAAAAATCCTTAAGTAGGAGACTAGGGGGAATGATCAATGGTTTTCAATGTCTGTATACAAATGCACAGAGCATGGGAAATAAACAAGATGAACTTGAGCTCTTGGTACAGCAAACTAAATACGACATAATAGGCATCACTGAAACCTGGTGGGATGAGTCTCATGATTGGAATGTAGTAATAGAGGGATACAATCTATTTAAGAGAAATAGACCAAACAGGAAAGGAGGAGGAGTGGCGTTATATGTCAGGGATGTGTATACCTGTGAAGAGATCCATGATTTAAAACTCCAAAGCCAAATTGAGAGTATCTGGGTCAAAATTAAGGGAGAGAAAAATAACAGTGATCTCATGGTGGGAGTTTACTATAGATCCCCAAGCCAAACTGAGGACATAGATGATGCCTTCCTGGAACAGATGACCAAGCATTCAAAAGGAAATGAGATAGTAGTAATGGGGGATTTCAACTATCCTGATATTTGTTGGATGTCAAACTCAGCCAAGAGCATAAGGTCGAACAGATTCCTCACGGGCCTTGCAGACAATTTCATTGTCCAGAAAGTGGGAGAAGCAACAAGAGGATCAGGCATTTTAGATCTGGTTCTAACCAATAGTGATGACCTGGTTAGTGGGGTAGAAGTGGTAGGATCATTAGGTGGGAGTGATCATGCTCTTCTGGAGTTTATTATACATCAGAAAGGAGCAACCAAGCATACTAAGACTCAAATTCTAGACTTTAAGAAAGCCGACTTCAGAAAACTTAGGGAAATGCTGGGTGTGATCCCATGGTCAGTAATACTAAAAGGGAAGGGAGTTCATGATGGATGGGAGTTTGTTAAAAGGGAGATATTAAAAGCACAACTTCAAGCAGTACCAATGAGACGAAAACATGGAAGGTGCCTAAAGAAGCCAGGGTGGCTATCTAATGAACTTTTAACTGAGTTAAGATTTAAAAGGGATATGTACAAGAAATGGAAAAAGGGGGAAACCACCAGAGAGGAATTCAAACAAATAGCCAGCACATGTAGAGACAAAGTCAGAAAAGCTAAAGCACAGAATGAACTCAGGCTTGCTAGAGAGGTTAAAAGCAATAAAAAGAGTTTTTATGGGTATGTCCGTAGCAAAAGGAAGAACAAGGAAACAGTGGGGTCACTTAGAGGAGAAGAAGGTGAAATGCGAACAGGGGACGCAGAAAGGGCAGAACTCCTCAATACCTTCTTTGCCTCAGTCTTCTCCAAAAAAGAAAACAATGCCCGACCTGAAGAATATGGAGCAGATGATTCAGCAGGGGAAACACAGCCCAGAATAAGTAAGGAGGTAGTACAAGCACACTTGGCTAGTTTAGATGTATTCAAGTCTCCAGGGCCAGATGAACTACATCCCAGAGTATTAAAAGAACTGGCAGAGGTGATTTCAGAACCACTGGCAGTAATCTTTGAGAATTCTTGGAAAACAGGTGAAGTCCCAGCAGACTGGAGGAGGGCAAATGTTTTCCCTATTTTCAAAAAGGGGAAAAGAGAGGACCCAAACAATTACCGCCCAGTCAGCCTGACATCAATACCAGGAAAGATTCTAGAGCAGATCATTAAGCAAACGGTCTGTGAGCACCTAGAAAGGAACGCTGTGATCACTAAAAGTCAGCATGGGTTTCTGAAAAATAAGTCATGTCAGACTAATCTGATCTCATTTTTTGACAGAATTACAAGCCTGGTAGACAAAGGGAACACTGTGGATGTAGCCTATCTTGATTTCAGCAAGGCCTTTGACAAGGTGCCCCATGATATTCTTGTAAAGAAGCTGGTAAAATGCGGGCTAGACAATGCTACCATTCAGTGGATTTGTAACTGGCTGACTGACCGAACCCAAAGGGTGCTCATCAATGGCTCCTCTTCATCCTGGAGAGAAGTGACTAGTGGGGTGCCACAGGGTTCTGTCTTGGGCCCAGTCTTATTCAACATCTTTATCAATGACTTGGATGATGGGCTTGAGGGCATCCTGATCAAGTTTGCAGATGACACCAAATTGGGAGGGGTGGCTAATACCCTAGAGGACAGGATCACACTTCAAAATGACCTTAACAGATTAGAGAACTGGGCCAAGGCAACAGGATGAATTTTAACAGGGAGAAATGTAAAGTACTACACTTGGGCAAAAAAAATGAAAGGCACAGATACAGAATGGGTGATACCTGGCTTGAGAGCAGTACAAGTGAAAAGGATCTAGGAGTCTTGGTAGACCACAAACTTGACATGAGTCAACAGTGTGATGCAGCAGCTAAAAAAGCCAATGCAATTCTGGGCTGCATCAATAGGAGTATAGCATCTAGATCAAGGGAAGTAATAGTACCACTGTATTCCGCTCTGGTCAGACCTCACCTGGAATACTGTGTCCAGTTCTGGGCACCACAGTTCAAGAAGGATATTGACAAGCTGGAACGTGTCCAGAGGAGGGCAACCAAAATGGTCAAAGGCCTGGAAACGATGCCTTATGAGGAACGGCTTAGGGAGCTGGGTATGTTTAGCCTGGAGAAGAGAAGGTTAAGGGGTGATATGATAGCCATGTTCAAATATATAAAAGGATGTCATATAGAGGAGGGAGAAAGGTTGTTTTCTGCTGCTCCAGAGAAGCGGACACGGAGCAATGGATTCAAACTACAAGAAAGAAGATTCCACCTAAACATTAGGAAGAACTTCCTGACAGTAAGAGCTGTTCGACAGTGGAATTTGCTGCCAAGGAGTGTGGTGGAGTCTCCTTCTTTGGAGGTCTTTAAGCAGAGGCTTGACAGCCACCTGTCAGGAATGCTTTGATGGTGTTTCCTGCTTGGCAGGGGGTTGGACTGGATGGCCCTTGTGGTCTCTTCCAACTCTATGATTCTATGATTCTATGATTCTAGGTGGTGCTCAGAATGTACAGCCTGTTCTTTATTTCAAACTGTATGTCTTTTGCTGACGACTTTGGCTGGTAGATCTTCCCTTGTCAAAGAGGTTTCTTCTTTTAAAAAAATTGCCTTCATCATTGGAACCATTAGGTATTTAGTTTTCCAGGAGTCTCTGTTGTTTTCTTTCTGCTTTCTCCTTTGGGTTGCCAAGTAGCCAGGAAAAAGAAACTGGCCTGCTATTTGCTATAGATCAAAGAACTATATACAGGTCAGCTTCAGGTGACAATTAAATGACAATTCTCCTATTTTCCCATTCCTATTTCAACCTACCTCCAGTCGCATTTGGGAATGCAATGCAACATACAACTGTCATTATTCCCCCCCCCCCCCATTGTCAGATTCAACAGAGTTTGATTATGATTAGTCTAGTATGATGAACTCTGCATATGAGCAGAGATTAGTACTTCATGTTTTCAGCTGGGGACATTGCAAATGTTTTCTGATGTGCTCTGATGTGCCCTAGCTCAAAGGAAACAAGCATCATTAACTTTTGTCTGTTTTTTGGGGTACTTATTTTCTTTTAATTTTTAAAGAAATTGTGTTCTGGATAATGAACAATTACACCGATTCTTTGGGAGAAGAAAACTGCATTGAATTGGAATTAAGATTTTCTCACATTTTAATTTTTTTGTATCTCTAGGGTTTTTTTTTTGACAACAGATATGTAGATTCAAAAACGTATGTCATTTGGTATGGCTTAAGTCCTAAATAATAAGTATGGAGTTAATCCTGTCTGAAAATCATG
Organism: Darevskia mixta; assembly: GCA_034641385.1. NCBI lineage: Eukaryota > Metazoa > Chordata > Lepidosauria > Squamata > Lacertidae > Darevskia > Darevskia mixta. The sequence goes on from JAWWNH010000063.1 coordinate 11,562,753, forward strand.
CTTGGGCCCACTTATGTAGAAGCCTTTTTCCTTGTCCATAGATGTGCAGATTTTTTTTTTCTTTTTAGAGAGAATGACACAATGACACTCTACACATGTGCCTCCTATATAAGTACTGTACTAATCCTATTGTGATAAAAACAGCAAGGTCAAAAATGGCAGCCCTACCAAATTCAAATGTTACCAGTCACCACTAGTTGCAACCACTGAAATTGTGGATATTTTACACCCATTTTAGCATGTTTTTGCTCTCCTAATTATACCCAGCACCACGGTATAGGGACAAAAGGCATTTCATAACTTAAATGTTATATGAACTTTACTTGTCCACTTTGGGAAAGTTTTCTCAGGACAGAAACATTTGACCTGAAAATTCATTGTCAGCTGTGCGATTTTCTTTCTTTGTAATGTGATTTGAAAGAAGAGTGCCATCGTAGCACAGTAGGCAATTCATGTGAAGGTAATATTGGTTGCTTCTTTCTGACATTAGAACGCTCTGCCTGGCACTCATGTACAATCCCTTGGGCACATTATTCAGCACATTCTGTCCCTGTACTGACAGGCTTCAGGGAAAGTGCAACATCTGTCATCCATGGGTTTCTTCAACGTAAGTTGCCTCCCAAAGTGTGAAAGTACCCATAATCTTGCTACATGTGATTTGCCGAAAATGGAAAAAGTTAGAATGACATGAGGATAATTTCTAAGGTTTAAAACTGCCAGACTTTGAATATGCTGTGTAAGTAGAACCTAATTCATATGTATTTTCCTGCTCCACTTAACTCCTCAAAAAACAAGAGCCCTCTACTTTCTCTATTCATTATCCCTTCCAGTTGTCTCTGTCTCCAACTCTTATATGCATAATCAGCAGTACAGCACATGGTTAACTAGCAGGGAGTGCACTGACTCCTGGCATCCAAGTATCAACAAATACTTCCACCCCTCCCCCCACCTCAGGAACACTCATGCTGAATTTGGCAACAATATCTCAGGAGGCAATCAGAGCTATGTCAAACATTTAAAAAAAAAATGGGCGCAGTTATTCCCTAAGTCACATTTTGGTCTGCTGTCTTGTTTCAAAATGGCACCCAGTCTCCAAACAGTGTTGAAGTCTGCTGCCACACCTCAGGAATCCTTCATGCCATGTTTTGTGACAATATCTTGAAGGGGGGCAAATGTATGCCAAAAGACGGGCAAACTCATGCCAAGGTGACATTTTGGTCTGCCATCTTGATTCAAAATGGTGTCCAGTGTTCAAACATTGACAAAAACTGCTGCCCCACCTTAGCAATATCTTAAGAGGGATCTGAACCTATGCCCCAAAATAAGCAATGTCACACCCTAATCATTGCACCACATTATATCACATTTTAGATGGCAATATGTATTCTAATTACTTTTTAAAAAAGAAATCAAGCTTAAAATGATTTTTTTTGGGGGGGGAAATGGGAGGGTGAAAGTTTTCTCAACCAGTAGATCCATCTTTCACAGAACTGCAACTGGATTCTTGGGAAATAATTTACTGTCCTCAAAATCTGGAAACATTTGCAGCTAAAACATATAACACAACAACCAAAGGGCTCAGCAGATCTGCTTTCCTCTCCTGTGGTTTTCTTTTAGATCTGGAAGGTTTTTCAAAAAGTCAGGAAAACTAGAGCAGCTCTTTGTTCTTTGGCTATTAAATGGAATATCAATAAATCTTGGACAAAATAAAGAATCTGGAACAGGAGCTGCACATTGGCATGTCAGATTATTTATGGGATGACATACTTTCTAATCCTGCCAAAGCCATTGTGGATTTGTCCAATGGTTGAATGTTGCCCAGTTGCTCACAGCCAGGAACACAAAATTATAAGCATAACACTTTTCGTGTTGTATGCAGAAGGATTGCCTGTGTCAAGCAATACTAAGTAGGAAGGGTGTTGTTTTTGTCAGAAGGTAACACTTTCAACAGGTGCATTGTAATGTACATTCTGTGTAATGATTCACTTAGATAAAACTGAAGATCAATACAATTTAAATTACAAAATAGGCCTTGCACAGGCATTATTTCAGCTACAGTTCTCTGCAGCTTAGATTCTTTATACACAATGCATTTATTTCGGTAATAGGGCATTGGACTTGCAGGGGAATTAAGGAGAAGTCCTGTCACGTTTGTAAAACTTGTATGACTCTCTGGATTTGGGATGGGGCGTTCAGTGAATACTTAGAACTAGTTTTGTCTGTAGAGTTTCCTTTTTTAAGTCTTAAGAATGGTTTTATCTCACAATGAAACTCTATATACTCATTGTGGCAAGGGTCGGAACACTTTTTCAACCTGAGGGCCACATCGTTCTCCTTGGTCAACTCTCTGGGAGTCACAAGACAAAAGTGGACAAAGCCAAAGTGGGTGTGGCCATAATAATATAATTAATAACCTGCTAGCTCAGGCCAATGGTCTATCTAGTCCAGCATCCCGTTCTCACAGTGGCCAAACAGATGCCTGTGGGAAATCTACAAGAAGGACCAGAACATCAGATTACTTTCCTCCTATAGGGTCCAAGTATTCATAAACATTATTGCCTCTGACAATGGAGACAGAGCATAGCCATTAGGGGAAATAGTCATTGCTCGTCTTATGCGCCTGAATTTGTCTAATCCTCATTTAAAGCCATTAATTTCAGTGGGTTTGATGGGGCTTTCTCCAATAAGTTATCAAATTATTATTAAATTTAGTTCAAAAAGACTATTATTAAATTTAGTTCAAAAACTGTGTGGGTTGCCATCGACGAGATGATTAAAATGACAGCATGGACAGAGAAGGCTGGAGATCGGAAGGGTGAAGAAGCAGCAAAACAGTTCTGAGAAGTATAGCACCAAAAGAAGTTCAGCAGTCCTTTTCAGTTGCTGCATAGTAACTGCATGGAGTGGGCAGTGGGACCATCGCCATTGGTTTCACCCCAACACTGGAGAATGTTTTCATCTGCATCTATATATACACAGGCACCCCTTTCAGACCTTCCAATTAATATGGAAGACAGCAATGTCAGAGGCCAATGGATACTGTCTCATCCCCCCTCTGCTTTTGCCCCAGTGAGTGAATTGGGCTACAGATCGCACAAGTGCCAACAATTTGTATACAAAAACAAGCATCAAACAAGTTTGACTTGAATCCTAAATGGAAGCCAGATTAAATGAAATTTGCCCAGGATTTTGTTATGTGTAATACTATGTCTTGTTTGTTTGTTAGCTGCTAAATCTACCAAGTCATCAATCTATTGTTTGTGGCACTATCCTTTTTATAAATAGCAGTGATATCAAGATTTCAATTTGCAACTTATTTTCTGCTCCTTGCACTCATGTGGTGTGAAGTTTGGACAAAAGACACTTTCTCCCCTTCAAAAAACATTGAAATTCAGACTTTGCTGACTCTGGGAAGTCTTTTTCTAGACAAGCAGTTTGGGATTCTTGTATCTCCTTCCTCCCCCATTTACTCTCCCTTGCTGTGCAAACAAATGGAAAGCATTCTTTATATTGCATTTGCTGGAACACACAATGTACAAGCCCCTTTAGAATAGATTCTTCTTTTTTTTGTTCTGAACAATGTGTTTGATGAAAGACTGAAGCTCTCTCTCTCTCTCTCCTCACACACAAATAGTTGGGCTTCTTTTGAAATCTGACCATGTTTATGTTCTCATTCCCAAATGAAGCGTATTTGTTTGGCACAGAGAATGTTCCAAGATTTACGTGTAAAAAAGTAGTCTCCTGTGATACGGTGGCATCTATTGGAGAGAACAAAGGAAGGAAATTGAATTGAGATTCCTTTTCCACTACTCAATTAGTTATCATCTAATGTGTAGAAAGTCTCCTTCTGATCTTTTTAAAACAATAGTTTAAGGCAACATCCTGGATGTATTTGAAAAGTCGATTCCATAACCTACAAGTACGATGCAGAAGATTTAAGACAGTATTAGGTGTTGAATGCACATATATGCAACAATCCCAACCATGTCTTCTTTCTTCCCCTTGTAAGGTTCTGGATACATACTGAGAGAATAACTACCTGCTTCTGAAACCCTGAGTAGCTGGTGAAGTGGTTAGCGGAGAGGAGATACAGCAGAAAAACGATGGGCAGTTAAAGGTTAGGCATGCCTTCTCCACACTAAATGTCAGCCTCTTGGTGTGGCTTTGTTAAATTATTTATTAATTATTAAAATACATGAAATAATAAAACAACAGCCATTCATCCATAACCCCAGGTAGCTGGTTTTTTCCTTGCTTGCTTTTTTTTTTACATTTTGGTCACAATGGCTTCAAAAACTCTAATTCAAATCCAAGCATAGGTGTCCACCCAAGGGTAGCTTTTAAGGATCTGTTTCAAGAGAAAACAAAACAGAAAGTTTCTCTTTTCTTAAATTGCAATTTTCACAGTCTTCGCTGTGCAATTCACCCAACACCCTTGGACTTTCTCTCTCTTTTATTTAGGGATGGCAATGGGAGCTATGGCTATTCCTCCAGGTCTTCTCTCCAATTAGCTGTCAAGTCAGCTAAAAATTACCCCATTGTGGGATACACAAATGGGTGGAATTCTTTGTCACATCAGTTTAGCCAGTACAATACAAACCTTTCATTAAAAATGCTGACCTTTTCTTTAGCTTCCTCTGACCTTGCAGAAGGAAAGCTAATGCAAAGTCACTTTCAATTTTTTCCCTGCACAACTGATCTTTATTTGTTAATAGAGGCTTTCAAAATTCTATTGTGCAGTGTTACAGGACCAACCCTTTTACTGGCCTAGGATTGCTACATCTCCCCCAAAAGAAAGATCATTGATCATTTCCATATCAATTTAAAATGTGCCCTTTTTCGACAAGTTGGCCAGGCTTCATTCAAAGGCAGCAGAAATTTAGTTTCTTGAATACCAACCAGCTGCACAGTACTAATAGCACCTTTCAAGAAATGTTTGTCTTTTGCAACGTGCATATCCTAGTGAATTCTTGGACAAATTCATGATACAGAGACCTGATTGTCCAGATAGGTCAGGGGATGCCAACCTTTTTGGACCTGTGGGTCCAGTTTTGAGAGAGTATTGTGGGCATCAGTCACAACTTAAGTGCTAATCTCTCCTTGCCCCATACTGGCCCTATGGCACCCCTGAACTACTCCTTTTTGGGGAGTTAGGCTGCCATAAGTCCCACCAGCTTAAGTTCTGGGAGCTGAGCACTGTCTTAGCCAGAATGAGAAGAAGAAGAAGAAGAAGAAGAAGAAGAAGAAGAAGAAGAAGAGTTTGGATTTGACATCCCGCTTTATCACTACCCTAAGGAGTCTCAAAGCGGCTAACATTCTCCTTTCCCTTCCTCCCCCACAACAAACATTCTGTGAGGTGAGTGAGGCTGAGAGACTTCAGAGAAGTGTGACTAGCCCAAGGTCACCCAGCAGCTGCACGTGGAGGTGCGGGGAAGCAAACCCGGTTCACCAGATTATGATCCCACCGCTCTTAACCACTACACCACACTGGTTTATGCCAAATACAAATCCACCAGTCCCAAAACTCTCACGCCAATTGATTTTGGCTTTGGGTTGTGTTGTAAGTCTCTGCCATTCATATATAGGAAAATAACAGAAGCAGCAATGTAGGTTGTGGCTGTCAACCTTAGCAGGTTTCATATTTGATGTACAAAATATTTATTGATTTAAAATTGTTTATATGCCTGTGCAGGTGTGGATTCATTACCAATCCCCTAAAAACAACAAATGCCAGCTGTGCATTTAAAATTCTGAAAAATGTCTACTGGAACACACCTGAAGTGGCAACAATATCCCCCCCCCCCCGTGAATGAAAAGGTGTGTTTCCCATCAATCAGCCAAATCACGCTTTACCATGGCAAGGAAGCAATAAAGTGCCATGGTTCCTAATGTGGAATCTCTCCCTCCTCACCTCGATGATATGTCTGGTGCAAAGTCTGTTATGTTTTCGACAACTTCTGAAAACTGATGTGTTTATTCCAGCTTTTGTTGATCATTGTCTAATTTACTATGGTTCTGCTATATTCATTTTATTCTAATATATTGCTTGATGTATTTTATCAGAGTTGTATTGTTTTATTGATTTGCATTCTTACTGCTGTAAACTCCCCTGGAATTCTTATGACAGGTGGCATAAATACATTGCAAATATATTTTTAAAAAGAATAATTGCAAATCAATATTGCAAATATGTTGTTGGAGGGATGAGATGCAACATAAGGGATGGGACTAAAAGTGCATTCATTAGTGGGAAGTGCTGCAACAGTGTGTGTGTGTGTGCATGGATAATACTTCTTTCAACTGCAGTCCAAGAGACCATATTCCAGTGGTGGCCAAACTCGGCCCTCCAGATGTTTTGGGACTACATTTTCCATCATCCCTGACCACTGGTCCTGTTAGCTAGGGATGATGGGAGTTGTAGTCCCTAAACAGCTGGAGGGCCAAGTTTGGCCACCACTGCATATTCTAACTCAAGTTTGGCCTACTTTCAATCAAAACCACATTCTCATTGCCCAGTAAAGGTAAAGGGACCCCTGACCATTAGGTCCAGTCGTGTCCGACTCTGGGGTTGCGGCGCTCATCTCGCTTTATTGGCCGAGAGCCGGTGTACAGTTTCCGGGTCATGTGGCCAGCATGACTAAGCCACTTCTGGCGAACCAGAGCAGCACATGGAAACACCATTTACCTTCCCGCCAGAGCGGTTCCTATTTATCTACTTGCACTTTGACATGCTTTCGAACTGCTATGTGGGCAGGAGTAGGGACCAAGCAACGGGAGCTCACCCCGTCGCAGGGATTCGAACCTGCCGACCTTCTGATCGGCAAGCCCTAGGCTCAGTGGTTTAGACCACAGTGCCACCTGAGTCCCTCATTGCCCAGTAGTACAGGGAATATAGGATGATTATTGTGTATTATTTTGGTCCATTTCAGCACCACTTTGAGAGCAATTTTGGCCAGGAATTAATACTGAAAAAGCCAAAAGGTGCACAATAGACTGGCATTTCCATGCCCCCCAGTGCCCATTCATTTGGGAAAAAAAGGGAGTGCACCCCCAAAGCTCCTGCCTCATCTAGGCTCTATGGGATAATTCTCTTTCTTGCAGAAGGGATGCCCTATAGCTGAGTAAAGGGGGACTTTTCTTGCACGATGTGCCTCTGTCCTGGGCTTGGAGCTAGTGAGAAACAATGTGTACTACATAACTCAACACCCAGCTCCTCCCTTCCATTCAAAAATACCAGTAAGTTGCTGGATGGGGTGTAGTTTGAGGGGCAAATATTTGGGAGAGAAATAGTTTCCTAATAAACCACAGTGCAACAATCAATCATTTTGTCTTCATTAGCATGCATTTCTTCAGCCTGGGGAGGAGAAGCAATCTCTCAGCCCCCTTGCCAAACTACTGAAAGGTCCTAGCAGCTTGGCTGTGCTCACAGAGTGAAAGATTTTGTTCTCCTAATCCTAATAATATAAATTCAAAGAAAAAAGCTTCCTGTATGTGGAAAAAAACAATAACCATTTAGTTGTAAACTATCCAGAATCTGAGTAGTTATGGCAGCGCTCACTGACAGCATTATGGTTTGTATACTGCATCAGATTTAAATACATACTGTGTGTCTGATTGTAAGACGAGTATGATGAATTCAGTGCACATATCAGTTTCATGATAGGTATAGTGAGAAGAAATGATTCCTTTGGTATTCAGATAAAACTTCCTAAGAGTCTGGGTGTAGCAATGCAAGGAGCTCAAAGTGGAGATGAGAGAGAAAGTTGGTTCAGTGAAATGGACAGATTCATCCATCCCTAGCTCAAACTATATATAGCTGGTTGGAATGTAAAGATTTACAACTCTCCCTTTGATTGTAAATCGCCCAAGTAGCATGGATGAGTACTTAGAATGTAAAATAATCAATGTTAGACAAGTTAAGACATAAGAATGTGAATCTTTATGAAAAATAGAGGGGGTGGCAAACAAATACACCTTAGGGTCTAAATTATAACTGTGAAATATAGGAGTCTGCATGGAGACTCTTAAAATATGGAACATCAGTGTTGAAGCCATGCTTGGGAAAATATATTGCTTCCTGGTTTCCTTACGGGATTTTAAGCAGTTCCCCTTATAAAACAACACAAATAATGTGGTGTAGCAATATATTCTGAAGTGTCAGCACCGAGGCTGGGAGAGAAGGTTGAGGAACAGACTTGGCTCCTCTAGGAAGTAATGTAAGAGTCCAAACCAGTTTGCTTCCATCTTCATCTTGCACAATATATTTGAAAGTTACCTTTTTTGTTAGGTAGAGTTCATAAAAGAAAGTCAACAGGTAACTTAAGTTAGCATCTTAACTTTCCTTGCATTTGTCTGCTGTAATGGAAATGACCATTGTTTTACTTAATTATCCGTGTAAAGACATTTCCACCAGACATACGTACAGCAAATCAAGTATAAAAAATATCAATATTCATAATTTATCTTTAATTAATTGCAGTTCAAAACTTTATGATCAATTAAAAATTATTTTCCCCTTCGGGCAGAGATGTTACGTGTGAACCATCCTGTGATCCTTGGATGAAGGGTGATATATCAATTTAGTAAAAATAAATAAAAATAGGAAATAAGTGGTGAATTCTGATTAGGCCAAAATCAGGCAAGACTCAGGTGAGGCGTTCATCTACAAGGGTGCTGACTCCTCCTATGGGAATAGAATATTTTGATTCCACTGAAATGATGTGAAGTTTTACCAGTTTTTATACCATTAGATATTTGGGGAAATGTTTGTGGTATCCACTGACAGCCCTATGTAGAAGAGCTATAACTTCCTTCATATGTTAAGCAAACCCCCATCCAGAACTTTATATTCATCCTTAAACCCCACAGATCAGTCACATTTCTAGCAAGGGAACTTCTCTGGAGTAGGCAGTCTGAGGAATGATATCTACAGACCTGAATTACCTTGTGTGATCATACAGGGGGAAAGAAAAAGCCTGACATTTTATATATATTTTTACCATTCAATGCTATTGCCATAGACACTTTCCCTTTAATCTTGCTTTAATAAATAAAATGTGTTGAAGATGAAAGACTTGCATTGAATTCCTTTCACCATTTTTATCTTGACTCGTAATGCCATTTTAATGGGAACTCTGTACTTTGGAATAAATTGTCCTCCTATCTCATGCTGCAGTGTGTTCTCTATAGACTTGGGCTGAAAATCTTTCACCATTTTGATAGCACTTTAGTTCTTTCAGTATCATTTAAAGATAATGGAGAATAACTCTTTAAAAGCTCAAGAGAAATTTACATTGTAGTTCAAAGGTTAATGAATAAGAGTCATTTGTTTCGTCAGTGTATCAACTGAATATATCTTTAATGATAACATTCATTTTACTAAATTTTTGTAGGGCTGTTCTTAGTATCCCCCATGCTATTTTTCTTGCTATATATTGAGAAAACAGTTAAAACAATTTCACAGACTGGTTGCAGACTGGGATTTATAATGCTTGATTTCCTCTGGAACACCATAATTTTAGATTTCTTTTATAGGAAGAGAAGGGCAATCTGGAAAATCTGGGGCAATCTGGAAATCATGGGAAATTGGACAACAATGCCTGTTGATCATAGGGAGAGCTCGTATTCATCTTAAGGCAGGACGATGGCTTTCCAATTCTTTTGTCAGAAGTTGGACCTCTTATGTGGATGAAAAGCCTTTATTCTGGAACTTTAGAGGCCATCAATTAAGCAAGTGTACTACCTGATCTCAGTCGAACCCATCATAGAATAGATGCATCCTAGTTACTAGGGGAGAAGAAGGATAAGGCCCATAAATTCCAAGGACTGGAGAACAGGACACAAGCAGGAACAAAGCACTAAAGTATAAGGGGAAACAGCAGCTATTTAGGACTCCAGAGTTTTGTATTGCCAAACAATTCACTTAGCAATCACAACTCTTTCGCTAAAAAACACTTGACAGGTGGCAGCTGCCAGGCTGTTTCATTTCACAGGGGTACCTGAACATTTTGCTGCATAACTTTCTAGAAGGGCTAGAGACTTTTTTTTTTTTTTAAAAAAAAAAAAAAGCTTCAGGATTTGGGGCCTTGCTGCAGGTGCCAGTGAAGGCCTTTGTGGGCACCCTGGTGAATGCCAGTCTAGTTTGCCACTGCATCCTCCCCACCTTGCTGGATATGGGAGTCTTCTCCCATTCACCTCTTCCCCATTGGCAGCTATACAGCTTATGAAAAGCTGCACTTACAGAAGGCCAGTGTGAACTTAACCTTTTGGAGAAGGGGCCAACAGGATTAGCTCCGTAGATTATTTCTGGCTTAAAATAATAAAAATAAATAAATCCATGTAATTCTGAAGACATCACAGAGTGTTCTGTGTTTTTTAAATAGTGGAGAATAATTGCTGTCAACTAATATAAAGTGCTTTTATTTGGAAACATGCATTACAAAGAGTGTCCCTCAAAAGACAAGTCCATAAATATTATCAACTGCTTAAATTGTCAACACAATGTCACTTGCTTACTGATGTAGAAAAACTGTAAACATGTTTTGATGGATTACGGATTAACTGGCACTGCTAACTGGAAACTACCAGGAACTGGCAATTAGCTATTTCTTTACAGCAGCCATTTAATTAATTAGTGTGTTTGTGTTTCAAAGATTTACCAAGTTTATTGTTCATTTACTTTACACTTTCTGCTTAGATAACCTACATTTATACAACTCTCTCTAAAATGTTTACTCTAGTGGCATCATTGGTATGGAACTCATCAAGGTTTTTATAAAGTCCTTAGGGGGCTTTAGCATCTTAGTTTTTACCACAGTGCTTAGCTCAGTTCAAAATTGGGGAAATAGTTTATTTTTCTCCCAAGCCGAACCATGCTCTCAATGACTTCATCAGAAGCAGCATGTGATTAAATTGACTCTCCCCACCAAACTCATGATCTCCTCAACCTAGCGGGTGAGGCTGCCCAGGATTCTCCTGCCTGAGTGCCCATAGGACCTCTCCCTGCCTTTCTCCATCTGGCCCAGGATGGGGCCTGTTGAGTCTCAAAAGGGCTGCTGCTACTGCTGCCCAGCAGAACCTATTTCTGCTGGGCACAGAGTTCTTTTTAGAATGTTTTAAAATGGTTTTTTTTTGTTTTTGTTTTTTTTATTCTTTCTGGTAGGGTGGGTGGGATGGATTTTTAGTTGGTTTGGGAATTTGTTTAATTTTGTTATATTTGTAACTTTTATTGTTTTTGGTTTATATTGTTTTATTGTTGTTTGTGTTTTTTGCTTGTTAGTTTTTGCTGTTGTTTTTATATAGATTTTACTTTGTTCTTAAGGGGTGGGATCAGGGCTGCCCGGGAGTGGGTCCCAGCCAACAGAATGGCTGGGGCAAGTTCCACAGGGGGGGATGCACTGGGACATCCGATCTCAGTGATCATGGGCAGGAGGAGGAGTCACGCTAGGACCAGACCATGTCATTACCGAGGAGGCAGGCTTAGTCGTTGTTTGAGGACTATCCCTGCCTCCGGGTCTGGCCCTGACTGGATGGGTACCGGAATCAACAAGGGATACCCACATGGCCTGAAAGTGTTGCTGTGTAATGCCAGGTCAATGATGAACAAAACAACTGCCATCCACGACCTGATTGTGGATGGAGGATTTGACCTGGCATGTGTGACAGAGACTTGGTTGGATGAGGCAGATGGGCCAGTCCTTGCCGCTGCATGTCCACCAGGTTTCTCTTACGCACAGCAACCCAGGCCATCTGGGCGGGGAGGGGGGGTTGCAGTGATTTTTAGGAAGTCATTAGTTTGCACCGGGCGTCCTATTGGAAAGACCAGGTTTTCTGAGTGCATGTTCTGGAAGTTGGGCAATAGGGGCAGTACAGGATTCCTTTTGGTGTACCGACCTCCCCGCTGCACCAAGGATTCCCTGCCCGAGCTGATTCAGGTCGTGGCGGACGTGCTCCTGGAGACACCTAGCTTGGTTGTCTTAGGAGATTTTAATATCCATGCCGACACGACCTTACAAGGGGCCGCTCGGGACTTCGTGGAAAGCATGGCCTCCATGGGGCTGTCCCTGAATAAGTTTGGCCCAACTCATAGCCGCGGACATACCTTAGACCTGGTGTTTACCTCTATGGATGTGGGTGATCTGACACTAAGTAAAAGCGAAACAAAAGAAGTGCCATGGTCAGATCACTTTCTGGTGCAACTAGACTTCTCCGCGACCCTTCCCCTCTGCCGGGAGGTGGGACCGATTTGGATGGTCCGCCCCCGCCACTTAATGGATCCAAATGGCTTCCAGAGAGTGGTAGGGGATGTTTTATCCCATGTTGATGGCCTTTCAGCCGATTCCCTGGTGGCCCGCTGGAATGTGGAGTTAACCAGGGCTATTGACTGTCTGGCTCCGAAGCGCCCTCTCCGATTGCATGGAGCCCGGACAGCCCCGTGGTTTTCCCCGGAGCTGAGGGCGATGAAACAGTCGCTGAGACGGCTAGAGCGCCGGTGGCGGAAAACTCATTCTGAATCAGACCGGACACGGGCTAGAGCTCAACTTCGAGCCTACCAAGTGGCAATGGCGACGGCGAAGAGGACCTTCTTCACCGTTTCTATTGCATCTGCAGAAAACAGCAGCAGGAGACTCTTCCAGGTGGTTCGCAATCTAGCAGAACCACCTTCGTCATCGGGGTCTGGTAGGGACCCCAAGATCTCCTGCAATGCTTTTGCAAAGTTTTTTGCAGATAAAGTCGCTCAGATTCGGAAGGAGGTAGACTCCACCGTGGGAGCAGATCCGGGGCGGGAGAGTGCTGGAGCCCTGTCTAGTCATGTTTCATGGGATCAATTCCAATCTGTTACTTCCGAGGATGTGGACAGGCTGCTTGGACGAGTGAAACCGACCACCTGTCTTCTTGATCCTTGCCCATCCTGGCTAATAAAAGCTAGCCGGGAAGGGCTGGGCGATGGGCTCCGCGGGGTGGTGAATGCTTCCCTCTGCGAGGGAGTCTTCCCAGACCCGCTGAAAGAGGCGGTCATTAAACCGCTTCTTAAAAAAACATCTTTAGACCCGGCCAATATGGCCAACTATCGCCCAGTCTCAAATTTACCATTCTTGGGCAAGGTGATTGAGCGGGTGGTTGCTGAACAACTCCAGGCATGCCTGGAGGATGCGGACCATTTGGATCCCTTCCAATCCGGATTCAGGCCTCATCATGGGACTGAAACTGCCTTGGTCGCGCTGGTTGATGATCTCCGGCAGGCTAGGGACAAAGGTGAGAGCTGTTTCCTAGTCCTGCTGGATCTCTCAGCGGCCTTTGACACCATCGACCATAACATCCTACTGGACCGCCTAGAGCGGTTGGGAGCTGGGGCCACTGTTATACAGTGGTTCCGCTCCTTCCTCCTGGGCCGTGTTCAGAAAGTGGTGGTGGGGGATGAGTGTTCAGACCCCTGGGCTCTCACTTGTGGGGTGCCTCAGGGTTCCGTCCTCTCCCCCATGCTTTTTAACATCTATATGAAGCCACTGGGAGAGATCATCAGGGGGTTTGGGCTGGGTGTTCATCAGTATGCGGATGATACCCAGCTCTACCTCTCTTTCAAATCAGAACCAGTGAAGGCGGTGAAGGTCCTGTGTGAGTGCCTGGAGGCGGTTGGAGGATGGATGGCGGCTAACAGATTGAGGTTGAATCCTGACAAGACAGAAGTACTGTTTTTGGGGGACAGAGTGCGAGCGGGTGTGGGGGACTCCCTGGTCCTGAATGGGGTAACTGTGCCCCTGAAGGACCAGGTGCGCAGCCTGGGAGTCATTTTGGACTCTCAGCTGTCCATGGAGGCGCAGATTAATTCTGTGTCCAGGGCAGCTGTCTACCAGCTCCATCTGGTATGCAGGCTGAGACCCTACCTGCCCGCAGACTGTCTCGCCAGAGTGGTACATGCTCTAGTTATCTCCCGCTTGGACTACTGCAATGCGCTCTACATTGGGCTACCTTTGAAGGTGACCCGGAAACTACAATTAATCCAGAATGCGGCAGCTAGACTGGTGACTGGGAGTGGCCGCTGGGACCACATAACACCGGTCCTGAGAGAACTACATTGGCTCCCAGTACGTTTCCGAGCACAATTCAAAGTGTTGGTGCTGACCTTTAAAGCCCTAAACGGCCTCGGTCCTGTATACCTGAAGGAGTGTCTCCACCCCCACCGTTCAGCCCGGACACTGAGATCAAGCGCCGAGGGCCTTCTGGCGGTTCCCTCACTGCGAGAAGCAAAGCTACAGGGAACCAGGCAGAAGGCCTTCTCGGTAGTGGCGCCCACCCTGTGGAACGCCCTCCCAGCAGAGGTTAAAGGGATCAACAGCTATCCTACATACAGAAAATACCTGAAGGCAGCCCTGTTTAGGGAAGTTTTTAATTTGTGATTTTGATGTATTTTAATATTTGTTGGAAGCCGCCCAGAGTGGCTGGGGGGACCCGGCCAGATGGGCGGGGTACAAATAAAAAATTATTATTATTATTATTATTATTATTATTATTATTATTATTATAAATTTGTTTCACTTCGCATTGAAAGGCAAATCTGTCTAATTCACACTTCCTGAAACAACAGATGAAGTGAAATGCTGTTATACTTCAAAATTCACACTTCTCTGAATTTTACAATGCAACGCTCCAACTATGCAGTGTGTACAAAACTGCATATACTAGGTAAGGTGCATGTAAAACTAATATACTAGTGAAAACAACATGCAGAAATGTGTTACGTTAGGGGAATTTGTTTGCGAAAGTGTGTATATTAGGCAAAGTTGCATACAAAGAAGTGCATATAAGGAAAAATTTACACTAGCATGCTGGTGAAGTTTCGTGATTTAAAAAAAAAAAAGAATTTATAAACTGATTTGGAAATGTGGAGAACTGAATTTAAGACCAGAAAAATGAGAAACTGATAATGCCAATAATCTATCCCTATCCCAGTCTTCTGCAAGCGGAATCCTGCCTTTCTATCCCAGCATTGCTAAATAAATGCAGAACAGGCACTTCCTTGCTCTACCTCACCATTGCTAGTCAGCATCAAGTGGGATAAAGCCTCAAGTGCCCTTTCCAAAATGCCCTTAGGCTGGTTGGTGATAAGGGGTGATCAATAAAGTGTCACTTCACCAAGCAGGTGCCCTCAGGGTGTTCACCAGGGTATTCTGAAATCCACCTTCCTTACCTAACAAGACAATTGGCCAAACCAAAGTAAGCATGACGTTCCTGAATCTACAGTATAAAGGAGGTGAAAAATTAATTAGTCCAAAGGCAATCAGAAGCACAACCCCAAAATTCCTTGTTGCCCCCTGTAAGGGTGATCAGCGAATTACACACTGTACTTGAGGGATGGGTCAATATGTAGCAAACAAAACAGATGGATGGGAACACCTCAAATAGGACACTTCCCTCCTCAAGTGGCCCAAAAGGCCACATGCAACTTAGAAGTTGATGTGGCCTACAGTATATCACACATTCCCATTATGACCTCAAGGGGACAAGGGAAATCTGCCCACACTCTAATGTGAAGGAACAGCATTTCATTGCTATTCTTTAATAAAATGACTACTCTGATTCAAATTTATATCAGATAGATCAGCACAATTAGCTTAATTCAAATGATAATGAATAATTATTTCCACCTTACCTGGCCTACATAAGCAATGAAGTTTACTGCTTTCGAACTTGCGGACAAAATCTGGAGTCTTCCTACCTACCGACCTATTTATTTATTTATTTTATCCATGCACTGCTGTGACTGATATAAAAGGGATTAAAGAGCAAATGAAACATAGCCAGAGGTCTTCAAGGTCAGGTACTGAATTTATGTATTTTTGTGGGTCAGTTGCTGCAAATGTTACAATTTTGGGGATGGAGGGAATACTGTACATGCCAGGTCTGCGGGCTTGTCGAATTGGAAAATAGGGTGCCATTTTTCCATTTTAAGGGGATCACTGTCTCCTCTTTCTGCTGTCAAACAATCCCATGCTGTGATCTATAGACCTCTGAAGGTCTGCAAGGTGCATGGTGGCGCTTAATAAAGTCATCTTCCTTTCCAAAATTCTTTTCAGCACCAGGCTCTTAAATACAAAGGAACACAAGCAATTCTAAAGGCAATATCCCTTTCTCAGCAGATGGTTATTTATTCAACCAGCTGTCAGGAAACAATATGAACCAGCATAGTAATCTGGAAGGTTATAGTCAACACTGCCATTTTCCTGAGTCAAGAGGCAAGATTTAAGAATTCCATTGATGGATTCACATTATTGGCTTTCAGTTCATGTTCTACTGAAATACCATGATCTACTGCTACAGAATTTGAGTGTGTCAATAGACTGTTACAGCTGTATGTAACAGCTGTAATTGTCACACTAGACAATCTCCATGAAACAGTTTCTTGAGCAAAATCTCTTAGAAGGCTTCATAATTTACAATCTGACTCCAAGGCAAGAAATCCTTTTTAAAGGTAATTCTACAGAAATAGAGTTGAAAGAGTATTGTCTGAAGGTATTACATTAAACTTCTTTGTCATCTTGAGTGAATTATCCCTTTTGTTTAGCCAAAAGCTGTATTTCTGTGCTTCTTAGATTCAATCAAGTCTTCGCCCTTCTTTGCTGCTTACTGAAATGTGTCAAGGATGGTGCTAAGATGATGTAGAAATTTACCTTTATATGTTTGTAAAGTAGGGATGGCACTGAATTTTGGAATGGAGAAATTTGGAAATGAACTTCCTCAGATTGGAAAAGCTGTACCAGTTACATACCAAGTGAAGTTCCCCTTCTAAAGTTTGACTTTAGTGAACTGATACGTTCACTTTCCCTCCTTCCTATCTTTCCTATACTTGCTAAAGGGAAGTGAGATACAATGGTGGAAGGGAAATTTGGAGAAAGCCATCTTTAATTTTTGATGATATATGGCTTAATGGATTTAGCTTGGAGGGATCGAAACTATAGACCCCAGGATTCCCAGTGCTGATGAAGGCTTCCAAACATGCTTCAAAACTTCCACTCACTCACCACAAATACAACAATAAATAAATAAATAAATAAATATTAAAAATGAGCCTTCCATTGCTCCCAATTTTCCATTCCACTTGGAGTAGTAGAGAGTTGGCAGGGATCTCTCAAATGGGCCCAGTTACTTTAAGCCAGGCATCCCCAACCTGCGGCCCTCCAGATGTTTTAGCCTACAACTCCCATGATCCCTAGCTAATAGGACCAGTGGTCAGGGATGATGGGCATTGTAGTCCAAAACATCTGGAGGGCCGAAGGTTGGGGGTGCCTGCTTTAAGACAACTCTCATAAAAAGTCCAGCATCACTCCCTTCAATTCTCAGAGAAAGCTTAGAAGACCTGGTCTGCAATAAATAGTACTGGGGAAAGGTATCCATGTTTTAGAGTAAGCCAGGATAGTCTCTTAATGGATGCTTTTAACCATGTCAATTTTTCTTCCTGTTAATATTTTACCGTTTTGAGTCAAATATATGACACTTGCACTATGCAAGGTCATTTATAATATTAATTTGCAGAAAATACTGCTAGGTGAATCCAGATTATTCTCATTTTACAGATGAGTAATCCATGCTATATGTAAGAGTGGTTGCCTGTGAATTTAAGGCTGGGGAGTGATTTTTAGTCAGGTGGAATTTTAATGTGATTAGATCACAGAGAGTCAAACATTTTAAATGTTTTAATAACTAAGCTCCTTTTTAAAAATAAAAAAATAAAAACCATTAGCAGTAGCTTGTTTCATATGCCACTGTGGCACATGAAATAAGCTTCTATTATTCAATTTCTGCCCATCGTAGAAGCATTATGGGGCTGATCCAGAGATGCATCAGGAGGGTGTATTACTACTGATACAGTTGAATATCCCTTTCTCTAACCCAAATAAACTCAAGTGCTAAGTTGGGATGGGAAACAAATTTGGTTCAGATGCCATTATAATGTGAACCAACCTAATTTTGATAATTCAAAACAATGCATGAACAACCCCCCCCCTGCAAAAACAAAATCAGAACAGCTATTCTTTAAAGTGTGCCCTGCATATTAAGAGGAAGCATGTATTAGACAAAATAATATACAGTGATCCCTCGACGTACAAATTTAATCCGTTCCGAATGGACATTCGTAGGTCGAAAAAAATTGTAAATCGATTTCCCATAGGAATGCATTGGGAGAAAAATATTCAGAAAAATTCGTAAGTCGAGAACACCGCATCTAAAATTCATAAGTCGAGGAAACCGCATCTAAACCGGCAACGATTTCCATTCGGATGTCGAAAAGTTCGTAGGCGTGCGGCCACTTTTTTTCATTCGTAAGTCGAAAAATATGGATGTCGAGCACTTTGTAAGTCGAGGGACCACTGTACCGAAAATCATTAATAATTTGTCAGTGTGCATGAAGCAGGGGACCACTAAGCATTCATTGCTTGGTGCGGTTCTCTTTCCCACCAAATCCATATTTACATAGACAGAAGGCTTATGACTGGTGGGGGTGGGGGGAGCTTCTCCTCAGGAATCCTGTCCTAAAAGACTTACCAAAAAAGAAAGGTTCTATAGATGTTTGCACATGTGTCCGCTGATGAGTGCTGATGGCCATAGCCGTCACCTCCCTAAAAAATGGAACATGGAGTTGGGCTTTGCTTAATGCTGCCTTTTAAATGTAGTTGGATTACAACTTCCTTTTTCTTTTTAACCCTTATCACACTTTTTAGGGATGATGGAAGTTGGAATCGAACAATATCTGGACAGCTGCCTGTTCTCTATCCCTGGCTTAACAGATGAGAGGAAACGAATGTGAATAGAGGCCTTAGAGGTTAAAAGAGAACCTTAACTTCATTCACTCACACTTTTTTTTGCAACTTCTTAGGTGTTTCTCATATCAGATGGAAACTCACTGATGAAGTGCAACTGTGTGGAAAATGTGGTTTCCTCATTTGAAAATTGCTGGGGGCAAAGCCATTCCTGGATTTATGTAGCTTTGCTCCAAAACCAAATACCTGTCTCCTTTAGTTAGACACCATATAACTCACCGCACACAAACATCTTGTAATATTTTAAAGTCATACTTCGGAGATTCTGAGCTTTGTCAAGTCTTTAAAAAGTGGCAACAATTCTTATTCCTCTTTAAAAAGAGGGTCTCTCTCTTATGCCTGGTTTCCGACAACAGCCGACGTTACCAGTTGTTCCTTTGTGTGACATGCATAAATTATGTCAGTTTTCAATGTCTAAAATTTTAACTTCCAACTAAGAAGGCATATATTGAACTTCTGTTGTTTTAATCAATCCTGCATGGCAGTACCGCACTAGCAATATGTTTCAAACTGAAATACAGAAAGGTCGAGTGAATAATGAAATTAAATTAATCCATTAAAACAAATACTGCACAGACATTTGCTTTGTGACAACATGGAGCTGAGATTTATGCACTATGATTGTCACAAGCCCCATTGAACTCACATGAATCATTCCAGGTTTGTAGATACTACCTTTGCTACAAAACTTTGAAGGTAGTGCTCATGGAACTCTCTTGCAACACCTTTCATTTCATTTCATTTCAACCCCATAGGAACTCAGTGTGGGCCGTAAGTATGAACATAAAAGGTAAAGGGACCCCTGACCATCAGGTCCAGTCGTGTCCGACTCTGGGGTTGCGTGCTCATCTCGCTCTATAGGCCGAGGGAGACGGTGTTTGTCCAAAGACAGCCTCCGGGTCATGTGGCCAGCATGACAAAGCTGCTTCTGGCAAACCAGAGCAGCGCACGGAAACGCCGTTTACCTTCCCGCCAGAGCGGTCCCTATTTATCTACTTGCACTTTAACATGCTTTCGAACTGCTAGGTGGGCAGGAGCTGGGACCGAGCAACGGGAGCTCACCCCGTCGCAGGGATTCGAACCGCTGACCTTCTGATCAGCAAGCCTGTGGTTTAACCCACAGCGCCACCTGGTCCCTTAAGTATGAACATACCTACCTGCATTATTATTATTTATTATGTTTGTTAGTCGCTTATACAAAAAAGGTCTCAAGTGACTTAACAAGATAAGTTGCTTGCATGCAGATGAAATAGTAGGACGAAAGATTATTTGCTTCATTTCTTATGTACTGGTTATACAGCATTCAAAGGACAGGAGGTGAAAGCTGAAAATTCTGTGCAAAGACATTCTTGTTATTGAAGTTAGATTTGTATAGGGCTGTAAAAGCTTCCTTCTCCACCTCCAAAGAAAGAAGCCAAAATTATTGGGGGGGGGGGCGAAGGAACTCCACTGTTAGGAAAGGTTTGGGGCATTTTAGTTCAGAAAGATCTGAACTTGATAGAAATTTAGAAAACGTTGCATGGTATTATGAAATTGGAGAGCTTTTCTCTGATAACACTAGAACCTGGAGTCCCCCAATTCATCTGAATGGTTAGAAATTCAAGAGAGACAAAAGTATATAGTGCACACAATGCATGGTCAAACTTAAAGATTCACTACCATGAGAAGGGATGGCCACCATCTTATAGAACTCTATATGGGGATTAGAGAAATGTAGGAAGGATTTGGCTGCCAAGAGGTACTAGTCAAGATGGCTATATGAAACCTATCAGATCCTGAATGACAGTCACTGGGAAACAAAAAGAGAAGAGGACTATGACTTGTAGGCTTCCCATTGGTTTGCCACTATGAGATACAGGATACGGAACTAGATAGACTTGACCCCCCCCCCATCCCACCTGGGTTTTTCAATAAAGGGAAGTGTCATTTGTGGACAAGATCCCATGTGTGTACAAAGTTACAGGACAGAGAAAAGATGAAAGACTAGTTTCCCATGAACTGTGTAGATTCACAGAAAGTTAGCAGGCAATAGAGTACATACTGTGGATGCAAAAGATCCCAGGTTTAATCCTTGGCACCTCCAGGTAGGAGTAGGAAGACCCTACCCCCATCTGAAACCCTGGAGATCCAGTATGAATCAGTGTAAACAATACTGAGCTTGATGCACCAATGATCAGACTCAGCATACAGCACCATCCTATGCCCACTGGAATTGCTCTCCTTTTCTTCTTTGAATAGCTGGCCCTGATGCCATATTGCAAACTACTTTAGATGTTCCTCTCAATTTCAACAGCAGTTATGGCATGATGGGGGAGGACCGCTGTTGACGGGAAAATAAGTCTGAAGCCCTTTTTGAGCTCACAGAAGTAGTTTCATGGTTCATTGGATTCTGGCCAAAGTAAACAACCTGAGATGAATTCCTCCACTCCTCCCCCAAAACAGGTCCAGCTGCAATTTGGTTCAATTCGAGCTGTGCTCCGTTCTGACAATGGAATCAATAAGGGATTGCTGGCATACAGCTTCGCGAATGAAGTCCTGCACTAACCTCAATGAGCAGTGCTGACCTGGAGCAGTGCTCAGAACAGCACTATTTGAGAGTGTTTCATGTGCGTTTTTTAGCAGTTTCCTATGGCTAGTGATTGATGTGCCTACAGCCACTTGCAGCCAAAATATTTCATAAACATTGCTTCATTCCCTCCCACATGTATTAATTTAGGCCAAAAGGTCACATCTGGTGTGCCACTGTTCTATTCTTCTTTGGTGGGATGGGAGTATAGGGTCTGGCCTGGATAAGTTTTCTATGCATTCTTTTGTAGCCTTCACAAACCTGTTGGATAATTTCACCTCCCTCTGGAAAATATTCCACAAATCACATTTTACTGCCTGCAAACAGAACTTACTTTGGGAAAGCGGGGATTTCCATACAGCCCTTCTATTCTTTTGACCAGGGGGCAAGGAAGAACACTCCAAACATCTAAGCATCTGGGGGGGGGGCAGAAGTCTCACCCGAAATAGAACAATATATCTTCAATCCTAGCTTCTGTTAGCCTTATAATGGAAAGAGGACATTTGATTGGTTTTGGCTTCCATGTAAGAATCAAGTGACGTGTAAGGGCTTGTAGTGTTTAATTTGGCTCCTGATACAAGAAATAAGAGAATGTGAAAACAAGGGACAGAAGGATGTGAAAAAGAACAATTATCAGTAATAGAACAGGAAGAGGCATCCATCTCCTATGCCACAGCTTTTTAGATTTCTTTCAGTCTCAATAGTGAAAGCAGGGGTCTTTATTGTAGGCAGAGCACTGCAAAGGGGAGGGGAATCCACCATGGACACTATTTTTGGCTCAGCTTTGATTCTGCAAATTAGAAAGAAGAAAGGAAAGACCAACTTATTTTCTGAATAAAGCAACAGCTTCCTTGTTTCCAAAACATCATTCTGAAAATAATAATGTTTGCTGTACAACAAAGAATGACAAATTATAGTACGAACTGATAGATTCATTGGCCTAGTGGCCTAGTGTTCACTTCATTATAAGATGCATGAAATTACACACACTCACTTGTCTCATTTCTTGTCCTTTTTGGGGGGCGGTGTGTGTGTGTGACTTCTCCTATCCATGCATAAATGGACCAGCATTTATGGACTCCTCATGTTTTGTACATGTGATCCGCTTATAATGCATTGTGCTCATGGTGGTAAATCCATAGGGAAATGGCTCTGGAACAAAAGTGTTAGTGAGAACATGGCAATATGGAAAGAAGGTTTAAAAGTTGGGAGACAGATGCAGGCAAAAGACGTAGATCAGAGCAAGATGGTGGAGCTACTGTAATTTCTCACACTCCATCTTTCCAAGGATAAAATGATGAGTACAGACTCTCCAAGTGTCCCTATTTTTCAAGGACAATTCTGGATTTACAGAAGCCGTTCCAACTTCTGATTTGATACTAGAATGTCCTGCTTTTCCTTAGGACATCCTTATCTTCATTGGAGAAATGTTGGAGAGTATGGAGTTATGTGGTGCCCGAGCCAGGAAATAAGTAGGAAGGGCCAGGAAGAGACAGGAAACCCTGTTCAGGGAAGGTTTTTTTTTAGTGTTTAGTGTTTTATTATGTTTTTATATATGTTGGAAGATGCGCAGAGTGGCTGGGGCAACCCAGTCAGATGGGTAGGGTAGAAATAGTATTAGCATTATGGAATAGGGCACCTGTATTTTCATCGGAAAAATGTTGGAGGGTTTGTGAACAAGAAGGTGGTTTGCACATGTATATGTACAAAAGACAGAGGTTTTCCTTCACTTTGCTGATTGGCAAGCTAGGTGGTAAGTGGGTGGGTAGGTTGGTGTGTTGGGGGGGGGGCTCTGTGCATTGGAATTTACCAGTAAAAATGCAGGCCTCTAGCAAGGCCTTTAAGATCCTGGAGAATTGCCAAGCAATTTGGGCTGAGGTTAATAGAAATCTCTGTTTGTGGGATAAAATAGGCAGGCAGAAAATAGTCCTGCTGCCTCAAAAGGATAGTTAATAGGCTTTTTCATAGTGCCTCCAATGAACTTTTTTTTTATCTTGATAGTTTGAAAGGCTTGTCATGGTGATGGCTTTGTCTAGAGTACTGGTCAAATGCATGCTTCTTAAAATGGGGCAGCAGGGAACAAATGTATGAATTAGAATCTAAATGACAAATGTAATGTAACAAAACACAGACTTAAAAAAAAGCAAGTAAAATAACTAAAAGCAGCAAAAGGGTGAGCCTCACTTAGGCATATTAAAAGTCCTTTAGTGGTTTAAAAAAGTCTTCGCAGGGTAAAGCCATTACGTTTAGCTGTACGAGAGCCTCCCTGTAGAGGATGTTTTCTAAATGTAGTGCCACTCCTAAAAAGGCCCTTCCCTGTGCCTGCCTGGTCTTCAATGCACGCAGAGAAGGTCCTCAAAGGATGGTTTCAGAAAACCGACAAATCCAAGTGGGAGAAGATAGTCTGGGCCCCAAGACAATCTAGGTATGTGACATCAAAGAAAACCAGAGATATTAAATTCACTTAAGGAAACAACCATAATCTGCCTGTCCGAAACTACAGTATATACTCGAGTATAAGCCGACCCGAATATAAGCCGAGGCACCCAATTTTACCACAAAAAACCTGGGAAAGGTTCATAGGAGCCACTGCCTGCCTCACTCGAGTATAAGCCGAGGGCGGCTTTTTCAGCAAAAAAAAATGTGCTGAAAAACTAGGCTTATACTCGAGTATATACAGTACTTCCAACTTTAGTTGTCCTTGTCATCAGATCTACCTCACACAGAAACTTATTGGAATGTGAGATTGCAGAGTGGCTCCCTCTTTTCCTCATTTTCTTGTTTGGCAAGCAACGCATCATCATCATCATCATCATCATCATCATCATCATCCATTGGTGGCTTTGTACTAGTAAAGAACACTTCTACTCACACAAGGTTAGGCATCCAATTGCCACTGACTGTGCTTACCCACCACATGGTAGCATATGCACTATATCACATACAGTTCTGACTGGTGCCCCCAACCACCAGAAGCAGTTTTTCGCAGAAGCCCAAGCTGGAGTAGGGATGGGCAAAAATCAGGGGTCCCACCTTGAGTGAGCATAAGAGTTTTCTGCAAGTGCAAAACTACCATGAATACCATACATTATTATTCTGATCTTCAGAAAGGGAGTATGCTACATTTTTTAAAAAAACAACAACACCCTCTCCCTCCAGTATTCTTCCAGGTGACAGTCTGCAATGCAGTGCACTCACCTTTCATTCTGCCTGTAAATCCTCTCTTATATTGTAGTGTTGTTTTCCTTTTTGTTGTCTTGCAACCTGGGATCATATGATGAAGGATGGGTTTGACATCCTCTTACACACACAAAATCAAGTACGTAAATTTCAGTGGCGATTAACAGTAACTGAGTGACTAAGTGCCGTTTAACTGGATGCCATAAAGTTTACACTGGTGCAGTATATAAACAGAGGGTTTTTGTATTTCCAGGTGGGGCTCTCATTCTGCTCTGACTATGATGCCTGCTTCAGGTGCTCTGCTTTACGTTTATTTCTGCCGCTGTTCTGCTGATTGACCAAATCGAAAGATAAATGAAGTGTTAGAGGGACAGGAACAGCTGAGCCACCGGCTTCATTGCAGAGCCCTGGGACCGTCATCAGCTTTTGATAAGACTGCCACAGCTTGTGACTGCATCTCATAACTGTTTCATAGTTATCACACACAATCAAAGGCAGAATGAAGGGATTCTGGGAAGGCTAGATAATGACCTTGGCAAGTGGCTAGGAACAGAACTGAGAAATTATTTACAGCACTTGCCTTGAAGGGATAATTTGGCAACGGTACTACAAAGCAGGTTTGAGAGGGCAGCGCTGAAATTAGCAAAAGACTTTTAAATATTAAAATCCTTTAAAAATAACTGCAGGTAGAAGACAAGGGGAACAACCTCTGGGACCTATTTTCCACTTCACTGGTGGACGGCTCGCAATCTGAAATTCTGGGTTTAATAACAAAAGACATCTTATTAAATTACACTGGGGGAAAGTCTGCTGCTTCGTGCAGGTGTCAGATTGGCACAGGTCCTAACACCTACTGTAGCTGCACATGTTATTCTGGCATGCCAGCCAATACTTCAGGACAAATGACATGCAAGCATTATCTCCCTGAAACCTGCTGAGCTTTTAAAAAATTAAATATAATATTGGTGAGAAGCGTCTGAAAATGGGAAGTTAAAAAAGTCCCCCTTTACCCATATTTAAGTATGGGGTGAGACAAGTTTTGAAAACCAGAATACTGGATGATAAAGTACAACAGTCTTGACCTTTCCAAGGTTGTAAGTGAGACAAGACAGAGTATTCACTGTCACTAGGAATAGAGGGATCTGTCAGTTTGGGTTCTTTGTTTCCCCTTTCCCCCCCAACCTTAATTTCAATCCTCCACATTTCTACAGCAATTAGCTTTTTAAAATAAATAAAATAAAATAAAAGGTCCTCGTGAAAATTCATCAGCATTTTTGTGCAAATCTGTCCCGCTAAACATAATTTTTGTATGCAGTTTTTACTAATGTACATATTTTTGCAAGTAACCCCCCCATACAATGCATTTCTGTACGCTATCTTCAATATATACAATATATGCATTTTTGCATATATTCCCCTAATATATGCATTTTGACAAACTTTTTTTAGTGAGAGAACAGCATTACCAAATTCAGATAAATGCAAATTCCAAAGAATACTTGCATTTTGACTCACATATTGTTGTGGAAGTGTGAATTTGGTAGATTCATCTTTAATGTGAAGTGAAGTGAATTTCTCCACTGTCATCAAAAGTTAGGGAATCTAATAAAATCATGATGTCACAGTCCTTCCAGGATCCCACACCTAAGATTCCATTCCTGACAAGCTGGAAGTTGCTGTGCATTATATCCTAAATCAGGCAACCCTTCTTAAATTTGGCAATGCCCTTTCACCTGTTTCACAGCCACCTTCCCTACACACAGAGAGACAAATCTTGCCAAGGCTCTTCAGCTGTGTTTCTGATGTTCTGCACTGCATGCCCTATCAGGAAATCACTTTGTTGTTTTGTCATGACATGACCTAGAAGTAAAGGCAGCAAGCTGAAAATCTGGAGGCACAGAGCAATGGTTGATTTCTGTTTGAATCCAAGGCTACAGCTGTGGGAGAAACAAGACCCTTTGGGGGAGTTATGATGTGAACCCTTCCATAGGCTCAGGTTGTATATATGTGTAAACAAACCATATACCCTAAAGGTGCCACAGTTCCCACTGTGCTTCAAAAGGAAGCACAAACCTTGGGTAAGTGCCTGGGACCCCTTGCACCGCTCAGAGATTGGGGTGGCATTCAACAAAACACAACAGCTCTCCTACTTTTCAGTTCAGTAGGTGATGGTCACTACTGAGAGTTGGACTATTTTAGGGTAGATTTAATCCTATTGGTAATACTTAAGAAACTAGACAACCCATCTATGTGGGTTTGCCTAGGGATACCTGCCCCTAAGTTCCGGGATAAGGAACCACAGGTAAGTAATCTTCAAGGAGCAAATGCCTAGGGCCTGATTCAAAAGAAAGTTATACGTGATAAAGAAAAGAACTGTTAGTTTCTCCTGTGCTTAATTTTTGTTCTTACTGCAACAATTCCTTATGCTGACAAAGCAGCCCGCTGTTCTTTTTCAAGCCTTCTTTATTGTTTCATATATATATATATATATATATATATATATATATATATAGTTTTTATACAAGAAGTAAAAAATCAAAAACATCCAGGAAGGAAACAAAACGAAGTCGTCTTAACAAACTGCTGGGGTTAAAACAACGAACAAAGCTCTAGACACCTGTTTTGTTCTCCTCTTCAGACACATCATCTTTTTGTGATTTTACCTTAAGTATTTGAGTACGTAACAGGTTAGGAAGCTGCCTTGCTACACATTATATAAGGGAAATCACATGCACACATTTTAGTCAAATTAATGCTTATTGGGTGCTAGGAAGCTGCAACAGATTTTCAAAAACAAGCAGATGTTCAGCACATCCAACATATATGTTAGACGCAACAGATTTTCAAAAACAAGCAGATGTTCAGCACATCCAACATATATGTCAGACGCAGTGGAGGGTGGTCCGTTTGGCCGAGTGGCACGTTGCCCCATCAACCCTACTCTGTCTTCAGCCAGACTCCACTGTCTTCCCTCTTACTTGCAGCCAGTCCAGGGGATCACACTGTGTGCCAACTTCCTTCTCCTTCGTCTCTCCTGCCGTTGTGGAACTCATCAGGCAGGAGACAAAACTAGAAATAGGTGTAATTGGCTTTGGCTCTACCTGCCTCCCTGCTTCCTGCCCTACGAGTCCCAATGGTTGAACACTACACAGAGTCCTCAACCTGGGTTTCTCCCTCCCCAATGTGAAAATATGGAGGACACTGATCTTTGCAGAGTAGATTGAACAGTCTAGTTCCCTACCGGTGGTGCACATGTTTTTATGTTGAAAGTTGCATGTGTGTTTGTGTGCGTTCACACACAAGCACACAAACACACCCCTCCCCACATTTCCAGTCATGTTGCTACAGCACACAGTCGATTCCTTGTGTAATTCACTGCCACAGGATGTAATGGTGCGAGTGGTTAAAGGGCTTGACTAGGACTAGAAAGACCCAGGCTCAAATTCCCACTCAGTCATAAAGTGCACTGGGTGACCTTGGGACAAACACTCTCTTGCAGCCTAACCTATTTAAGAGGGTTATTGTAAGGACAGAGCCATGTATGCTGCCTTGATATCTTTGAAGGAAAGGCAGGATATAATAAAGTAATAAATAAAAAAGGTATTTGGACAAATGCATGCAGGAGCAGATGTATCATAGTAGTAGCCATGATAGCTAAAAAGAACCTTTGTGTGGAGTCAGTATGTACTGGGGATAAGTAACATGGAATAGCATGCCAGTTATTATTCATTGACTTTTGGTGAACTTCTAGAGCATGGGGGCCCAGGGGACCTGTAGTACTCCAAATAATGTATATTACTCCAACTCACATCCACTGCAGTCAGGCGTTGGTCCAAGAAGCATCTAGAAGGTGACAGTTCTCCACCCCTGTTGTTGAGGTAACAGGCTGGCTACCGTTGGATAGCATGCTGGAACAGATAGACCCTGGTCTGACTGAGCAAAGCCATTAATACATTCCTACATCACTGAATTAGGAACTGAGAGACTGCCATGGTAAAATGTCCCCTCGGATGATATTAATCTGCATTCAAGACAGACAGATAACTGCACATCATCTCTCTTTAAAGGCTTGACAAGAGATTGCAAGGCATCAAGGCAAAGAAGAGATCAGTGTGAAGGACAGCAATGTGATATCTGCACAGATAGTTTTGGTGGGGAGTCCTGCTGTCTGCTCCAGCCACTCTGGACTCTGTCCAAGAGCATATCTACAGCAAGTGACTTTGTAGCTCAAGCTGTAAAAGTGGCTGCCTGACCTCAGAGGTCAGCAGCTCAATGCCTAGTCTTGCAGCCTGTCGGAAGGTATTATCTGTAATGGAAGCTTCTCTGGGATTGGCACTGTGTCAGTTTAGCTCTTAAAGCTGAAGCTATGGATATTTTGATTCTCTCTCTCTCTCTTTCCTTTTCTCTGAGATGCTTCTTCATATGTTAAAATTTCCTAATCAGCTTTCAGTGTAGGAAAACCTTTCAAGTGGGGCGTAAGTGTTGTTGTTTTCATCACAAGGAGACAAGCAGATCAGGCAGCCAATATGTGTTGTCATCAAGTCTTTCTGCAGCAGGCTAGTAGTATCTGATTAGGCAAACATGTCAACAGCCTGTGCAAGGGAGGATCAATACAGGAAAGCTGAAGGCAGCTGGAGGTGTCTCTTCCAGCCTACAAAAACTTGTCTACATGAAGGGAGCCGGGGAACTGTGGAGATGGATTTAAATAAGAATTTAAAGAAACAATGCAGCCAGAGGTGCCCTGAAATTGACAACTAAAGTTGGTCAAGTGTTATTTATGCCACAGAGAGATGTTGCACTATGTGGTACTCGGTCAGAAATTAAAATGGGGTCATTTATGTAGGAGAGGTGATGGTGGAAGCTGCTCCATACCAAGTCATAAAACTGGTCAATCAAGTCCAGTACTGACTGGCGGTGATTTGCCAGAGTTTTTAGGCAGTAATTTTTCCCAGACCCACCTGGGGATGTCAGGTATTGAACCTGGGACTTTTTGAATGCAAAGCATATGCTTAACCACTGAGCTATGGTCCTTCCCTCAATCCTATATTATAACTAATCAAACAACGTGTGTATAATGGTCCTGATATTTTTGTATGGCTGGAGAAATGTTTGCAGCAGTTCTCATATCTATAGGAGTTCCTCCTTAAAACTGAAAGAGGAATAAGGGGTGAAAGATGGATCGTTAATAGCTTCTTGTTTGGTCGGAGCTCTTCCCTTAATGTACATGCAAGAAAGGTTCTGAAAGCACCATCTTGGCAGCGTTAAAAGCATCTTAAACTTCATATTTCACTCCCTAAAGGCAAAGACTAGAGTCAGATGGAAGGTGATTCATATATCAATATGTCTCCTAGACTGCATTGTGGAATCTTCAATTTCTCGCTACAGGTGGCCTCACAAGCTGTGCAAGACTTTAATAAGGGGAAGACCACCAGAGGCTATGTATCCATTTGCAGGCCTAACATCTGATTGTCTCCTCATACTCAGGAAACAAGGGCTCAGCTCTGAAATACAGATGGAGAGAATTGTTTAACTCAGAAAGACACTCAAGGAATTCAGGATAAACAAAGCCACAAACTGAAACTGCCCATGTCTCAGAATGTGCAATAATAATAATACTGTACTGTTGCACTGAAGCAGGCTCCTGATAAAGATAAACAAGGCCCGAATGGAAAGATAAAGGGCATTTTGTGCAGAGAATGGGCTCAGAAGCATACCATTCAAAAGCAGCACTGCTTGAATAAGCACAATTGTTTGCATCGTTCATGCAATTCATATGCTAGAGCTGAAATTTGTTGCAACTGTTATCACTATGAATAATGTTAACAAACAAAGTGAAAACTACTCCATGGGCAGATCCATGCAGATGAAAATGGGTGTGAATAGCTCATACACATCATTTCCTCCCTTACGAGACTGTGAATTGAATCTTCCCTAGTCCAGGGACTGCATTACCAATAGGTATGCATACAAATGCTAAGGCTATTTCATACTGGTTTAGCAAATCAGTGTTTTAAGAACAACAACAAAGAGAATTTAGGCTCCATACAAGTAGTAAGTATCAGTCTCTGTGTACGCCTTCAAAAATTACACACACACACAAGAACATGCACACCCAAGGTATCATTTGAACTACCGTATCTTTTATTAAGTTTCAACATTTTAAACATATTCAGTCACAACAGAGTTTTGTATTTTCTCTTATTTTTACTGACTTCGCACCCCTTTTTCCATGAAGTTTTTTTTATCCCCTTCTTCTGCACCTGTCTTCTATCTATCAAATCATAACCACAATACTATAATCTAATAACATCTGTGGCTCATAGCTCAAATCCTGCTTGTGAATTCACCATACTATAATATTTATTAAAATAGTCCAAAAAAGGCATCCATTCTTCCATTTAAAAACCTTCATCATTAGATTTTTTTTTTTTTTTTAAAAAAAGTTTGTAAAAAGTATCTCTCGTCTAATGGCCACAATCTTTTGCATTTGGGATACCTGGAAATCTCAAAAAGTCCCAACAATGGAGCAATTCATGTGCAACTTCCTATGAGACTGGTTGCAACCCTGTAGCCACTTACCTAGGAGTAAGGTTCCCTGAACCAAATTATTCACAATAGACATGTATGGGATTGTGCTACAACAGGGATAGGGAATCTGTGGTTCTCCAGATATTTACAATTTTTTAAAAAAATATACCTCATCCTTTCAATGAATCTCAGAAGGCCACTGGACAAAATGTTATTTACTGCAGATAATATAACTGTCTGGTTTGCTACCACATTTTGCATTCGTTTGAACTTCTGGAACTGACATAACCTACTATCTTATTCTTGTCTTGCTTTTCTAGCAGAGAAATTATTTCTCTGGTTACTTGTACAGTCATATTTTTATACATGCTTCAGGTAACTTTGAAACTCGTAGAGTCACACATCCTCAAAAGGGGGTCTTACAGCCCTGCTCCAAAACAAAATAATTGACTCCCAAACACATTTTTCTTTTGTAGGACAAGTATTTAATCCAAGACACTATCACATTTGCATATCCAGGTTTAAAGGATACTATGAGCCAGGCAGGTCAGCAGCTGGTTAGCAAGTACAATAAGGAAATAGGATATTTCATATTTTGAATTTTTTTGTCCTGCCTTGTGTCCCCCAGGATGCTTTAAAATATAACCTTATCTAATATTACAATCCTAGCTTTCCCTGGAAGTAAGTCCCATTGATCAAAGTGGAATTTATATCTGAGTAAATTTCTGAATAAGATCGTGCTGCAATTTTATCCTGACAACAATTTTGTTTGATAAAATCATATTAAGGTGCACAGTCCAGGTGATGTATTTTGAATCTGTTGAACATGCACCTTTACATTTATTAAGCAAGTCATTAAATGGTTCAATTTAAATATAATTCAAATTGTCAGAACCTTAAGAAGTACCTTTTTAATATCATGAAGGTAAATGCAGGAGGATTTGCAATGTAATGAATAAAATATGCCACTCATAATTATAATTTTTAAAAAATATTTGCAGGCTCCACTTAGGGATATATAAGTACTTTTTACTATTCCATTCATTACTTCTTAAAAGTTTCCTTGTTTTGTTATCCTTTGGTTAAAAATATATTTGCTTGGGTACTCATTAGTTCAGATCACAACAACAACAACAAATCTTTATTACAGTTGTAGACCAGCATAATAGATCACATTCCTTTTCATAACTAACAACTGTGGTTTCTACCAGGTTTTGCTTTGTTTCTTAATTTAGTTTCTGACACTGCCTGTGATTGCAGAGGCAACAGAGATTGTTCTCAATGTTAACCCATGTGAATACCATTTAATTTTCCCAGAATGCTTCATATATTGCAGTGTTCCAGGACATTCTAGGCTAGAGACAGGGAACAATTGACACTCCAGATGAATGGGGAGCTAGAGTCCAAGATCTGACTGGCCACAAATACTCCCCGTCCAATTTCCAGTCATGTTTCAGCTGATACCACAAGAAATAGTGGCCCTCATGGTTAGCTACTTTAAAAAAAAGATTATAGCTGCCCTTCCTCCTCCCAATATGTCATGAAACAATGCACTATCCAGGTCATTCTGGGCAAACAATATGGCAACTGCTAAAGGAGGTAAGACCCCGTTTACCCCCAAATGAGTGACAAATGCTTACAAATGAGATAATAAAAATGATCTCATCCATATCAATTCATTACTCTTAGTTTCCTGAAGAGTAAAACTGAGTGCCATAGCCCCCATTCAGTTGAAAATTTCATCCATTATGAAATGGATGCATGTTCTTAATTCCCATTACAGTGACAAATCAGAGACAAAGCAGCTTCCCAAAATAGCCTCATTGTTGAAAATCTTTCCATTTCTAATTAAAATTGGAAGCATAACAAGTTGGTTTGCTCTGAGTTATGCCACTTTCCCATCTAGCTTAGTTTTGTCTGTACCTACCGGCAGTAGCTTTCCAGGGCATCGGGATCTCTTTCCCAGTCCTAGTTGGAAATGCTGTGGATTGAACCTGAAACTTGCTCCACACAAAATATATGCTTTACCTCTGATCTACAGCCCTTCCCCAAGTTAATGCACACCAATGAAGGCTGCAATCCTTCTGCAACACTTACCAGAAAGTAAGTCTCTCTCACAATATGAAAGCTTATTTCCAAATATATATTTTTAAAACTATGTTATGCAGTTGTTTTGCTGATGAATCAGCTCATTAACTAGCACAAACCTATACACACAGACACACACACTCACACAAACACTTGTATTTATAACCTGCTGAGCTTATCTGTATTAAAACATGCAAAGGAGTAGGCTGTATCATTACAGATCCTAAAAATATTAGAGTCAGAGTTGTGAATGAGAATCTCATAAATGCAAAGAATCTGGTTTTTGTTACCAATTTCCAGTTTTAAAGCATTCCATGACAGTGCATTAAAAAAACACCACAAAATCTAAAGTGTGCTGTATTACCTCCCGCATCTGTAACTATGGTGCCATTTCTAAACATAGTAACTTGTTTTCCGAAGGCTTCTAAACCTTTTTCTTCCTGCCCTTGTTAATTTCTGCTCCCACTCTGCCCTGCCTCATTTAGTGTGCCTATCTATAACCGCTGCTATAGCTGTATTGTTCTTCCACTCTAAGAAGCACCTCTTATGTTCGTTTCTTGCTTGTCACCTTCTTCTTGCAAATTAAAGACGATTTAATCTTTATCCTCCTGGTATGGCACTTTTACCTCATCTAGCTACCTCTCAGAGGCTTTTGAAGCTGAATTATAAAACTCCTTTTCCCTTATTTGGGGCCTCAGCTCCTATCACTATCCAATGGGTGAGGTATAAATAAATTATTATTACTACTACTACTACTACTACTACTCCATTTCGGTCTCTTTGCCAGTGATAATCATTTGACTGATTCAGTCCCTTTTATAGCCTAGGCGAATTTGGGCAGATCACTTGGTGGATCAGAGCTGGAATCATTAAAGCATCACACACTTCAAGATGTCAGTTTTTCCCTCAGACCTACATGTAGCAAGTTTTAGCTCCCATTATCTCACACTGAAATTAACAAGGCACAAAAGCGCTCAACTTTGGGTTCATCATGCTGCTTAAATAATATGGTCGTACCTTGGATCCTGAACGCCTTGGTACTTGGACGTTTTGGCTCCTGAACACCACAAATCCGGAAGTGAGTGTTCCGGTTCGCAAACTTTCTTTGGAACCCAACGGGGCTTCCGCGGCTTCCGCATGGCTGCAGCAGCTTCCTGCAGCCAATCAGAAGCCGCGCTTTGGTTTCCGAATGTTTTGGAAGTCAAACGGACTTCTGGAATGAATTCCGTTCAACTTCCGAGGTACGACTGTAATCTCTTTCATTCATTCAGTCCATGGACTATTGGCATTGGGTTTTGAAAATTATACAGTAGAGAAGGTTGAAAGAAGAAAACTACCAGGTGCATGACACTACGGTGCAATTATCAAGGATCTATGGAACATCTAGCTAAAGCATGAACATAACATAAGAAGAGCCCTGCCAGATTAGGCCAAAGGGTCATCTAGTCCAGCATGCTCTTCTCACAGTAGACAGCTGGATGCCAGTGGATAGACCACAAACAGGACCTGAGTATGATAGCACTCTCCACCTGTGGTTTAAGCAAGCCATCTTTGTGTTTCTATATAGAAATAATATAGAAATATTTACCTCTTTGGAATTAACCTAAGTTTCGTTGCTTGTCTTTTCTTGCTGCTGTCTGGAAAAGCACATAAATCTGACCTTTGAAGAGATTGTAAGTAAACCACTTTAACTTACCAAACACATGGTCTCTTTCTATGCTAAGGGAAGTAGGGAACTTTGGAAGCAACTCAGAAGGGGATATTTTAAAGGTCTAAGAGCCTATATTTCCATGCTTTTCTTTGCTGTGTGTTTCGTGATTTTAAATCTCTGCTAGGGCTCTCTCATGGGGAAAAAATCTTTCCCCAAATCTGAATCTCGGCATCCAGGGAATTCTCATTTTTATACATCTTTCCTTACAAAGCCAAATTAACCAACAAAATTTTGCACCAGATAGGTGCACCACTTAAAAATTAAGTGCAGGAATCAATTATTACTATTGTTGTGACTATAGACAAGACAGAATTGTAAGTAATCAACTGACAACATAAACTCAGAGTAGCAAATACCATGGAGTTGCCAGTTGGGAGCATCTCAATGACAGAATGTGTGTGTGTGTGTGTGTGTGTGTGTGTGTGTGTGCACTACCCATCAAACTCAGTTCATGCTACAGGTTGAACCATTTTGTAGCATCTGCAAGATTTCAGGTGATAAATATACACTCTGATTAATACATGAGGTAATCACAGATGACAATGGCATATGTTACATTTAAATATCCAGGAAGATCACTTTGCCACATATTAAAATGCAAATAATATTTTCCTTGTTTGCCAGTGTTCAGATAGTGCCTCTCTGAAGTTAAACAGTAGCAATCATGTGCACCTCTAAGAAATCTATCAAAGATTTTATATATATATATATATATATATAGAGAGAGAGAGAGAGAGAGAGAGAGAGAGATCAGAGATGTGGCTGAGATTAGGGTGGCCACCTGTTCCATTCATTAACACTAACACTTTATATCAGGCTTCCTCAAACTCGGCCCTCCAGATGTTTTGAGACTACAATTCCCATCATCCCTGACTACTGGTCCTGCTATCTAGGAATCATGGGAGTTGTAGGCCAAAAACGTCTGGAGGGCCAAGTTTGAGGAAGCCTGCTAAATGTCAAAAGTCTTAAATACAAGAAGTGAGCCACATCACAGTACTTTGAAACACTCCACTTGCAATTGGGCTGTTAGTATTGAAGATGGGCCTAATAACCCCTCACTGTGCCACGTTTGTGGGACCATGCCTTCAGAGACATTTTTTAGTGGAGAGGGGATTTTTCTCCCAATTGGGGGAGATTATTACTTTTAACTACAAGCTGGCTGAGGTTCATTTTTATTTCTATTTTTTACACACCCACACCAAAAGCCACACTAAAGCAGCATTTGACTGTTCTTAGCAGCTCGTGACTAGGTTGCTAAGAGAAGCCAAGCAGATGTTGAAAGTGGTGGCAAGACTTTATATATTCAGTATTCAGTGGAACACTGAAGGCCTTTGTTATTATTTCAAGCAATCTTTTTAACTGAGTTATGATTTTATAGTTCTGTTGCATTTTTAGTCTTATTGTATTTGTTCTCCTTTTTAACACTTAGAGATGACTGTAACGAAGAAGCATACAAATTGTTGAACAAAATAAATAAAAGTAAACAACTACTGTCCATGCAGAGTTAGGCACACAAGGAGCTCTGTTTTAGAGGGGTTAGGTAGACCTAACTCTTCATTAGGTTGGAATGCTCTTGTTATTGAAGATAAGAGTCATATGAAATATATTTGAAATCCAATTTTACAGCTCTGACTTGACATCACAAGTGGTAAGAAGTGGCTACCCTACCTGCAGCAAGTATCACAGGAAACAGAAGCAGTGTGCTTTGGCAAAGAGCTGACTCTAATGCCCGATACTAATCAAGTCTGCTCAGTTATGGGCTCACACACTAGTGTACACAATAATGGAATTACTCAGGCCAATTATCTCTGATTTAGATTCAAGCAAATTATGGGACTCAAAGTATATGGAACGATATAATCTCAATTAGCAGAATACGATAAATGGCTGGAACCAACAGAAACCATTGATGTCTCACAGAAGAGCTCTTGATTAAATGTTATCCAATATGCCCTTGAAGGGCATCCAGTCTTATTCATGACCAAAAGGTACCAGTGGAAAGGAATAGCTTTGATAGTAACTATTTCTTGTTGAAAAGGAAATCATACACAGATGAGAAGTGAGGTTTTGTTTGCGTGTTGTTCTTTTGTTTACTGCTAAAAATACAAACAATGCTTGCATATTTTATGCATATTATACGCATATTCACTGTAAGTTTCCTGAGCTAACCAGCGCATTAGCAGATAAATAGAAGAACGCATTTAACTATATAAAGACACTTACATATTAAGAACTTATAAAATGATGTTGCAGAAATAAGAGTACCACATAGGGCTTAACTCTTTTATACATGTTAGATGTACAATGCATGTGGGTTTTTTTACATATGATTGCTCAGGATTTATTTATTTATTTAAAGTGTACAAGCAGTTCAGACACAAGCAGGAGTTTGACGCAAGAGGAGGTCTGATGCAAACATAGCCTGATCGGGTCAGAAGCACAAAATGATAGGAACAGAGTTGAGGCTAGCCAAACTGGTGGTAATTCTGTTCATTGATCACCATGCCAAATGATCATATTCAAAGGAGAGGGGAGTTCCTGTTCCTTTCATAGTTGCATAGAGGAAGGAATTTGGGTGGGATAGCTCGGTTGGAGAGCATGAGATTCTTAATCTCAGAGCAATGGGTTCAAGCCCCACATTGGGCAAAAGATTCCTGCATTGCAGAGAGTTGGATTAGATGACCCTCGTAGTCCCATGCTACAGTTTTATTATTTTAGATGACGCTTGCAATGTCAAGCAGGAAAAAGGGGTGGGGACAATGACAACCCCTCTTCTACAGGTACAGGAATCCTGCATTCCTTTACATCCGGTCACGATGAATCTTCATCTGCCATGAAAGAGAACCAAATAAGATCAATAGCATTCAGTGTGGTAGTAGTGCTCAACTGACCTTCTGCCACCCATATGTGTGTTTTGTGCTGTTTTTTGTTTCTTTCTGTTTTTTTAACGGGATGGCATGCAATTTCGTTGCACTTGTATAGCGTTGTGCTTGTACTTGTGCAATGACAATAAATTATCTTATCTTATCTTATATCACTGCTGCGTACCGGGAGATAGATCAATGGAATAAGACTTGCTGAATTTCTGAGCAATTGTTACCTGCAAAACCAAGTGGGATGGGGGACGAATTTCAACGACCCAGTTCTTATCCAGTATCACATTCTTCTTGTGCTCCTGCAGCTGCATATTTGGACAGTTTCCTGCATCTTTTCAATCCATTCTATGCTATGCTTATATTTGCTCCAGGGTTCTGCTCCATTTTAGTATCTGACACAGTCCATTCTGTCCCCTTAAAGGCTGTGTAATTTTTTTTCAAGGCCTCGTTGATAGCCTACCCAATTCACAGCTTTCTCTCATTGACTAATGAGCCCCACGGAGAGTCAATCACTCAAAGCATACAACCTCTCTTCTGCAGTATAAGCTTTTGTCTGTATTTCAAACAAAGTTGGGCTTAGACTTGATATCCTTTTTGAGAGCACTTGGAGGACTCCTATATGTCAGATAACAAACCCCTTGGTGATCAGCTTACTGTCTTATCTTAACATATTTGCTTTTTTCCAAAGGAAAAAAAAGGGAATAGCTAGCATGCCACCTGCTTTTGTAATTAGAATTGTGCTGAACCAGCAACATTGTTGTCTAGTCACAACAGGGCACTCTTTTCATGCTCCCTGTGGTATTCCATGGCAATGGCAAATTGTTTGAACAGATATTGTGCTATATGGCTTTGGACAGTTTTTTATTAAGAAAGAAAAAAAGGTGCTGGTATGCACCATGAAGTTGTTACAGTAAGTGTCACACTTTTAACATTTGAAGAAGAAAAAAGGTGGCAGAAGAAGAAGAAGAAGAAGAAGAGTTTGGATTTGATATCCCGCTTTATCACTACCTGAAGGAGTCTCAAAGCGGCTAACAACCTCCTTTCCCTTCCTCCCCCACAACAAACACTCTGTGAGGTGAGTGGGGCTGAGAGACTTCAGAGAAGTGTGACTAGCCCAAGGTCACCCAGCAGCTGCATGTGGAGGAGCGGAGACGCGAACCCGGTTCACCAGATTACGAGTCTACCACTCAACCACTACACCACACTGGCTCTCCCTATGTACCCCCAGAAAACAACAACACTGGCTTGGAGGGACTTAATCTGAAAAGGAAGGGGTGAGAGAGAGAGAGACCACAATTCCATTTTGCAACTGAGACAATGAAACAATTTCCACCAGTACCGTTGACAGTTTTCTCCCGTAATGAATGCTTATTTCCAAGTCTCTTGTGTTTCAATTATTAATAATTTATTGCCATTGTGAAGAGAGTGCACCATTAAACAGAGGGGAGTACTCACATGTAGCACAATAACTGCTGCCTTAGCAATACACATATACAGCATAAGCATTCACAGAAGGGAGAGAGAAACACTTGCTTATTCTTTTCCTGATATTAGTGGCTTGCACTTAACCTTGAACTCCACGGCTTAAGAGCCATAAAGTAAAAAGGGATGCTTCCAACTGCAAAGGCTGAAAAAACTATGGTGCTGTGATAAATTTAATGGCTTGGAGCGCAACCCAGCCAAAAATAAGCATTTGGAAGTTGTGGTCCTAATTATCCCTAATTTGGGCAAGTTCATTGGAATGAATGGGATGGTGTAGGCTTGCAGTCTTACTCTTTCAGATGGAGTCAGTGGGATTTCAACGTGCTTAATGTACTCTGGATTAAAGCAATTTCTAAAACTGTTCATCTTTTCCTTCTCCCTTTTTTTTCGTATCGATGCCATTCTCTTTGACATTCTCTTCACATCATAGATAGTGGGACTTTGGTAACTGGCTCATGGCAGCTACACATGAAGAGCACCAAAGATAAGTCCCTTAAACTTGCTTCCCTCTGCTCCCCATCGCAGCTGCCTCCCAGCAGCAAGTTGGGTGAAATAACTTTTCATGGTTAAGATTGCCTTCATTGTTTGTGGGGCTGGGGAGGATAATCCTGATCGATTGACCAAAAAACAAAAACAAAAAAACCCTCCCCCCAAAAAGCTCAACAGCTTTGGTCAATCCAATGGGTAGATCACTGCCAAAAAAAATTATAGTGGGAGTAGATCGCAGTCTATTGGGAGCTGGATGTGCCTGGAATATTGTATACAGATGCCCACAGCCCTAGCATCTGATGCTTGCTTTTGCATGTTTTCAAAGCTTAAATATTAATCATATTCAAAATGATAGCTGATGGAAAGAAAAATATAATATTGGGGTAAAAATAGATAAATTCATGAATTTGGAAAACTGATAAAGAGGATAGACAATGAATTCAACAGGAGGGGACTTGAGGAAGTCAACCAAAAAATGAACTTGAGGAAAGGAAGAATATCTGGCCTACAGAAAAGGGCCAGACCCAAGCAATGATATTGTGTATGTTAATTATGTTAAATGCGAAATGTTTATTGTCTTTCCTGGTGAGAGAGGGGATTGGAAATTTGCTTCCCCCAGTGAGAGGGGGGGAAGGATGAAAATGTAACGGTATTGTAATGTGCTTAAAAATTGTTAAAATCAATAAAAAAATGGGGGGAAATGATAGCTGTCTTTTGATTTCCATGTTTGTTAGCGAATTAGATAATTCCACATTAAAATGCAAACAAAATCAAAATTCTCCTTCTTCCCTAGCCATTGCTGCTCTTCACATTGACGAACCCAATCTAAGCTTCCAGAAAAGAAAAGAATAGAAGCTCAAACTTTTCTGAACATTTTGCTTTGTCAGAAAACATATGCATGCCATTACAGTGAGCACAATTAATGTAACTGTTTTAATTTTCATTTTGCAGAACTCTTTCTATACGGTTCTGTGAACTGTGTAATTTACTCTCAAGTAGCAATCTTCTTTCTGACTACAGGGGAGAGATGATAAGACACCCCATATACACACACAAAGTTTTTGACAAAATTCATGAAGGGGGGATTCCTTTAAAAAAAAAAAAAAAAAAAAAAAAGCCTGTTTCAATATTTTGTTAAAAAAAGAAGAGAGCAATCTGATCCCTTTATAGCTTCAGCATGCTTGGAAAAGAGCACCTGCAAAGCACACTGGACTGTAGATTGCTCTTCAATATGGAAATAAATGACCAAATGCTCCTTTTCTCTTTGTAAAGAAATGCTGGATGAAATTGCTTTCAAGATGTGCAAGTCTGAACAGCAAGAGGAAACCTGAACAATATTCTCAGCCAGTGCAAATCTCAAAAGCTAAGGTTATCATTTCAAAGCCTCTTGTCTCCTGTCTAATAGGAAATATTGAAATGGAATGCAATGTAAGGCAGTTGATATCCCAGGATGCAGGAGAACTAAATTCAATTCCCTGGCATGGAAAACTTGAAGTACATTGGTCAAGTGATTTATTGAAAACCCTGGGCCAGAAGAAATAGTGTAATATCTGGAGAGGGAAGTGAGTGAGTGGGTGGATGGATGGGTGTAATACCTAGAGAGGAGGGAGGGAGGGAGGAGGGACATCAAAATTGCACCACTGTGTATACAATGTGACCTGAACTGCCTAGGGATGGCATGGGAAAAGCTAACTTCATGTG
The DNA here is from genome assembly GCA_034641385.1 of Darevskia mixta. Classification (NCBI taxonomy): domain Eukaryota; kingdom Metazoa; phylum Chordata; class Lepidosauria; order Squamata; family Lacertidae; genus Darevskia; species Darevskia mixta. The sequence goes on from JAWWNH010000063.1 coordinate 11,604,189, forward strand.
CGGTGGTAGTGGTGGTGGGGGGAGGGTGAAGGTTGGGAAGTTGGGGGTGGCCAGGCACCCACAAAAATTGTGGGTGTCTGGGCCCTTAGGGCCCCATGCAGTTGGTGCCAGTGTGTGCTGTTCTTGTCCACTAATGGCAGATACAAGGCACTAAAATTATCCATGCTAAGAAGTCCCATGGATATAGGCATGTGAAGAAATAAAGAACGTGTAAACTGATGGGAGCATGAAGTTTCCAAACTGCGCTGAAGGAGCTAAACATTGTGCTTCCATTTACACATGAATTGCCACTGGGAGGCTGCTATCGGATCATATGATACTAACTTTCCATCAGCTGCAGTCACAGTACCACTGCCTGCCCATAGAGGGCTTTAGAACTGGGCCTCAATTTTCTTTGATGGATATAGCTCTATCGAAGTTATTGCCAGCGATCCAAGTTGTTGCACGCTTCAGTAATCATGGCAGATGAAATCAGGTTACAGTGCAAAGTTGGTAAGTGTGGTCAATAGCCAGGGGTAACTGCCAACAGATCTGAGATGAAATGATATATGACATAATTGTCTGAGATATGCATAATATCTGAAATATTTTTTTAAAAAAACATCTCTAGCATCCTCCTTCTAGAGATAGTTCCTGGGATCGCAGAGTGTAGCAAGATGAAAAACTGAAAATGGACACCTATAGGATTGCACACTTGCAATCCTATGGACCATTCCTAGACAGCATGTTCCATGGAAACCAATGGTTTTTTTGTGGCAGCAGACATGCTTTGTACCTAGAATGCACTGGAACTGTAGCTTTCAATGCAGGAAAATATCTGCCTGCAATGCCAGATAGATCTTTGGTAGATAATTCCTTAAGTGCTGCACAGAAACTTCAAAGGTCCTCTCCCTACTCACCACCTGCCTAGCTTTTGAGAATACAGAACACTAAGGCAATACAACACATTATTAGAATGTTGGGATGGAAATACTGAAAAAATAAGCAAGGGCTAGTTCACACATGGATGTAAATCATTTGGTTCCTCTGAGGATCTGTGAATATTCAGAATGTGAAATGACTGCACTGAAAAAGCATCTTGTTGAAGGAAGGTGAATGTTTTTGGTTATTTAAAGCTCTCTCACATCTGCATGTGACCTCATCATCAAGTGCAGTCATCAAGTGACAAACATATATGTATGGACTACCCCTGCAGTAACTCAGTTCTAATACCTTATGACTAGACAGCTGCTGTATAACAACAGAAGAACCCACCTGCATAGCATCTGAAATTTTCAACATTTTTAGTACTTGACATCCAAAAATTTGAGATTAGTTCCCCAACCAATGATTTTGTGACATTTTTTTTAAATGGAATTTTACAAGAATCTAGTCTAGGTCCATCACAAGAACAACCACATAATGGCCCATCACAATGTGTATCCATCAAGGCAAATACTTTTTCCTAGTGTGAACTTGAATACCCATTCATATGGGAAATCCTGTCAGTTTCCCACTGCACAAACAGCAGTTGTAACATGGAAGCTGCAGTTAGGGTGGGAAAAAAATGCAAGGAATTGTAAACGAGTCCATGTAGTGTTGCATTGGCTGCCATCACTTTAATTAGAAAACTGTCCTTGGCATGTTATAGCAAATCTTTTCAGATGGTTCTCTGTAAGACAAGCTAGCTTGATCCAGGTGTTGATTTATGAGGTCAACCTATCCCCATGGATGGATTAAATACTTCATGCTACATAAGCAGACACAACAATATGTACTGTTATGATGTATCCGAACTTGCCTGAAAAGAGAGAGAACATACTAGGGCTGGAGAAAATGTTGTGGATCACAGTTGTTGGACTACAACTTCTATCATTCCTGACCATTGGTGAAGCTGGATGAGGATGACGGGAGTTGTGGTCCAGAGACATGTAGCAGCCAAAGGTTGAAGAGCAGTGTTGTAGATCACATCATGATCCATAGAATGGCTCATTCAACAGGGCTTGGGGCTTTAAAGTGTCTTTCAAAGAGAAGCAGCTCCTACCACCGCCACCACTTCCTGCCTCCAAGCAAAACTGCTTTTGAAACCTAGGAGTTTCACAAGTAATGTGAGATGCAGCAAGGTGAGCTTCCTGAAGAAGAAGAGGAAGAGATGATGCAAATGAATCTTTAATTTACAGGGGGTTAAAAGGTAAAGGGACCCCTGACCATTAGGTCCAGTCGCGGACGACTCTGAGGTTGGGGGGTCATCTCGCTTTATTGGCCGAGGGAGCCGGCGTACAGCTTCCGGGTCATGTGGCCAGCATGACTAAGCCACTTCTGGCGAACCAGAGCAGCATATGGAAACGCCGTTTACCTTCCCGCCAGAGCAGTACCTATTTATCTACTTGCACTTTGAAGTGCTTTCGAACTGCTAGGTTGGCAGGAGCAGGGGCCGAGCTACAGGAGCTCACCCCGTCGCAGGGATTCGAACCGCTGACCTTCTGATTGGCAAACCCTAGGCTCTGTGGTTTAACCAGTACCTATTTCTAGGTGACAAGTAAATATGCTGCACTAAGCAACCGTTTGGAGCATGGGCAGTAGGCTGTTTGGTCTGTTGAGGAGCCATGGTATGTGAAAAGTCCCAAGGACCAGATAGAGAGACCTGTAGGGCCACATTAGAACCTCAGACCCAAGGTTCCCACCACTTAGCACCTTTGGCTGCTGTTTTCACCCTTCTCTCTACACAAATTGTTGTGTGTGTTGTTGCATTATATTTGTATGTACGATGAACCAACTTGGTCCATTACACATGTTTGTTTGTATAAAATGAACATGCATTGGATGGTGGTGAAGAAAGGTGCAGTCCCAGCCTTAGCCCCTTCAAACGCATCATCTAAAGTAAGGGGACCCAGTTTTAGCATTTGTTGGCATGGAGAAGAGCTCAGCCAAGCGCTATCGAGAGGGAATCTGTGACAGGGGAACAGCATCACAGCAGCCAATTCTGATCTCCCACCTACAGACACTCATTAGAATGACTGTAGAGGGACCTCACCTATATGTGTGCACATTCCTGGATGCTTTTAGGTCAATAGCTGTCTGTCCCTGTGATGACACCTTTACCTCGTAAAATAGGGCAGAATTATGATATACATAGTGTATGTAGATAGTAGTGGCATGGGATTTAGAGATTATGACATGTCAACAATCACTGGTGAGTGTACAGTTAAGCAAAGATTCAGCCAGTTTAATCCTTCAGTCTCATATCTTCCCCTGCAGTGCACCACACTTTGCCCAGTTTCTCATAGTCCAATTCAATATACATTTACCTAGGAAAAAAACCCACCAGGTTCGACTAACTAATACTCAGAATAGACCCACTGAAATCAATGAACCTATATTATTCATGACTAGCTGATATCCATTTATTTCAGTCTACTCTGATTTAGTTGCATATAATCCACTGCATTCAGTGAAATTTGCTCCCGAGGAAGTGTCATAAGATTCCAGCTGTACAATCCAATCTCACGCATGCTTGTTCAGAAGTAAATCCTATGTTGTTTCATGAGCCTTGCTCACAGGGAAGATGCTTAGATTTCACCTGTAGACTCTTTTTTCCACACTAAAATGGCAGGTGTAACTTGACTTTTATAAAATCAGACCTTGTAAAAATGCAGGCTGGTTTGAAATAATCACACACATGGAAATGTTGCAAAGGGGATTAAAATATTTAGTGTGAAATGTATCTTACATTTGGCCATGCTGGCATATAAATGTTTTTTTATGCATAGTAACATCTATTACCCCAAAGAGCTCGTAGACATAGTTTTCCCCCTTTGGCCCTCACAACATCTTCGAGTCATAAATTTGATAGACAGATAGTCACATGCCCAATGTCCCCCGGTGACCTTCATGATTGAGCAGGGATGTGAATCTAGGCCTCAGTCCAACACAGCATATCCACTACACCACAGTGGATTGGCTTTTCTTAAAAGTCTCAAGCTCCAAAAACAAATAAAAGACCACCCCCCCCCACACACACAGTATTGTGAAACAGTTTATTAGTACAACAATACCAAAGTGACCCTTCAGGCTTCGCCACATCTGCTGTTCCTGCTATCTACAGAACCTGGCAGAAAATTATACACATCTCTAAATGCTACTGTTGGAATATGCACTTCAGAAGAAAAGGAGAGAGAGAGAGAGTGCCTGAGCGCATCTGGATCGTACAGCTGGCAAGCAAATTGTGGATAGTTGAAGGGTGGCGAGAAAGAAATTGACCATTAGAAACAAGATTAGATCATAAAGGTTATATCAAAATTAAACATATGTCACTGTGTATTCAAATTAATCAACTGGATGAAAGGAGGGAATTACAGACCAAAGACCCACTTTAAAACTCATTAAGACCAATAGAAAGATACCCATTTGCTTCAAGTATGATTTATTTTGTCCATCTTCAGTGGATGCTGTTGATACAATAATATGCACTAACAATATGAGCATATCATATCATTACCTATAAAGCAAGTCTTGAGGCTATTATCTAGGGGGAAATAGGACAGGCATCTGAAATCTCTGAGACATCTATTGAAATTCCCCTTTTTGAAAGTTTCTATTAAAGTGAAAACCTCACATTAGACATGAAGTCTCACTAGAACAATTGCGGGTGTCGCATCTTCCTGCCAATGGTACACAAAGGACTAGTGCGCAACAGCAAACCGTTGGTTCCTCTCTGTGGTTACAGGAGGGCTTTGCTCCTCTTGCATTCCCTTGCCATTCCTGAAGCATGAAGGCAGTCAGGCCTGATCCACCCATGCATCAAAATGAGGCGAGGATGGATCCATAGGTAGTAGAATGAACATGATGGAAGCTGCCCTCAGATCCTGTTTGCGGGCTTCCCAAAGGCATCTGGTTGGCAACTGTGAGAACAGGAAGCTGGACTAGATGGCCACAAGCTTGATCCAACAGGCTCTTTTATATTCTTATGTCTATACCCATCCACATTAACAATGGATAGATAACAATAGGGGAAGTGACCGAAGTGCTTTGATCTTTAACACTACTTCCTATGTATCTACTCAAAGGTAAATCTTATTGAATTCAGTGGGACTTCTTTTCAGGAATGTGCCCATAACATGCAGCCATATTTCACCTTGGTATTGGTTTATACTTAGATTAAATAAATCTAGAGCTTCATTTCTTCAGGACCACCATACTGTATTTTTTATTATGTAGTTAGTGGGAAGGAAGTTCTGAATGAAATCTGGTTTCTTCTTGGACCCAAATCCTATGATATATCTTCAGATTCTCCTTCTGGAAATGAAATCTCTTTTAGTGAGCTGCTGTTCTGATTTTTATTATTATTAAAGAAAGAGTAATGTACCATTTGAGGCAAACAATACAAAAGAATGAAATAATTATGAGCTAAAGAACAGGGAAATAGGTCAGATATATAAACCAGTTTATAGCTTAAGAACCTATGAGGGGGGCATCTCAAAATCCAGTCATATTGATAATCCCTTGAATTGTGTCAAGCTATCAAGCAAGCAAGCATCATGAGACCACTTAGCTGCTCTGCAATGCAAGTTAAACCAAGTGGAAACGTAAAAGATTTATAGCAACAAGATATCTTGGCCCAGACCCTTTTGAGCTTCATTTAATAAAGAGCCTGAGGAGAGGAAGCAAAACTGATCCTGAAGCAATCTTCTCAAGTCTTCAGGGCATTATTCATGTTATTTCAGCCTCAGAAGGCACTAAACAACTACGTCTGAAGCACAGACAAAGAAGAACCAATTATTCCGGCATGGCTTTCTTTCTAGTGAAATGTAGAATTCACTGTAGCACCCGTCAGTTGCTTTTCCCTCATGCAATTACAGTTGTGTGAGGGGGAGAGTGGGGCTATTACCTCACCCTTCCACGAGGGTGGAAGGTAAATGCCTCACCCTTCCACGAGGTCCCCTGCCAGCCCTGCATCCATGTCTTCCACATGCTGGGCCTGAAGTACAGAGCCTTTGAAAACTATGCATGAAGGTTCCTCTTCCGACATTTCTCCAATGAAAATAGGGACGTCCCGTTCCATAATGACAATTTCACAATTTATACCCCACACATCTTACTGGGTTGCCCCAGCCACTCTGGGCAGCTTCCGACATATATAAAAACATAATAAAACATTAAACATTTAAAAACCTTTGCTATACATGATTGCCTTCAGATGGGTTGGGGGTCAGATAACGCCATACCCTCCAACATTTATCCAATGAAAATAGGGACATCCTAGAAATGTGGGACATTCCAGGATCAAATCAGAAACTAGGATGGCTTCTCTAAATCAGGGATGTCCTGGGAAATAGAGACACTTGGTGGGTCTGTGAATTTCCCCATATTCCTGTGAGTAAGCTGACCAGACTGTCCCAACCCAATTTATCCCAGATTGGCCAGATTTGGTTCCGCCTTTGGCCAAATCCAGTGCACAGCTTTAATAGGAACTAGAAACTGCTGGATGTGGAAGCGATTTGTGCTTCTGTCTCTCTCCACTGACACTTATACGCTCTCACTCACTCTCTAAAACTCTCTCACAATTTCTCTTGAAGTATGTATCCCTCTGTTATGTTTCTTTTAGCTACAAACCACAAGCATGCTTTTGCTATTCTAAGCTTCTCCTTTACTTCCTCGTACACTCCAATGACATTTAATCAAGGATGAAATGCACCTGCGTGAGAACATCCAGCTCTGTTGGTGAGAACGAAGAGTGCATATTATTGAACAACCTGGAAACAGAACTGGCAAAATTCAAACTGGCTGATGGATTTGCAGTTGGGACAATCTCTTCAGGACTGGGACAACAAGATTTGAAATTGAACTCTTTCCACAGATTTTGCCCGTGAATTCCATATGTATTATACACATCCTGTGTTTTTATTGTTTTTTTTACTGTGCAACGCAAAAAGGAATAAAACTGTTAGTGCAGGGAGTGGAGGCAACCCTATTTTTTGATTGTCAATCTGAAGCAAGTACCAGATCATCTGTTTGCCAAGTCTGAACAGGAGGCAAGCATTTTAATTATGCTTTCCTCTATTACTTATTTACATACTTTGATCAATAATCTCGTTAACAGGTCCCCAGTTAGTACATATGCAACTGTTGCTATTTAACAACACTGGACAGATTTCTTTTCTTCTAATTTTATATTGCCTTTTAATGGCACTGTTAAAAGGGAATTAAATCCATAAGAACCTACACCTGTTCACACCAAATACACAACTAGATTGCTATTAGATGAATACAACAATGTACTCTGAAATCCAACTTGTGTGTGGTTTTTTAAAAAAAAAATTATCTAGTTTTCTTTGTGCATAAATGTTATGAAGCACGTCAGGTGTGCTATTATCATTTTACATAGAAATCATTCTCCAGGGTGTGTGGGTTGGTGTATTGTATGTGTGACTGTGAATAAGTGTGTATGAGAAAGAGAGAAAACACACACAAACATCAGGGCGCAACAGGGGAGAGGTGTAGTGTGGTATAACAGGGCGAGGGGCACTTATATGTGCTCCACCGACACACGCAGGGGCTGTGAACAGAACCCCTGCATGAAATGGTCATCATCTGTACATGGATGCTGCAGTTTCTATATCATTTGGATAAAAGAAGTCACCAGTGCCCAAAGATGCAATCCTGTAAATATATACTTACCTGAGGGTCAGTCTCATTAAATTCAATGACACGTTTACCTTTAGAAAGAAGGTAACATGTATTGTACTTGAATGTAGGGATGGGGAAGAAACTCAATTTTCTTTGCATTTTAATAAGAAACTACCCAGTTCAGACTTCTCAAACCACTATATGAACTGAAACACAGCTGGCCTTTGAAATTTACACTTACCTGAATTTTGTGACACAGTTTTCCAACCAAACACTGTTTTTAAAAAAAGCACATTTATACACAGAAACTGTCCATAAAAATACATTAATGAAAGAACACACCAAACTACATACTATCTGGAAAAATTGCTCACAAAGATGTGTACCCTAGTCAAAAGCACATCTAAAAATGTGTTTATTAGCAGAGATCTGCAGTAAAGTACAGGTGAATTTTCATGATAATTTTTCTTAAAAAAAATGGAAACTTTATTTTGATGCAGAATTATGGCAACTCTACTATGCAACACAAACACTTTGTACAAAGCACAAGATCCATCATTTATGGGCGATTTTGCACATGCATGCCGACTGCCCCCCTCCCAGTGAACCCAGTGCCCTTGGTTATGGGAAAGAGAGGTGCAAAGTGTAACAGAGGACCATCTCATACAATATAGCAGAACCAGTTAACCAGGATGAGTTCACACAATGCATTTCAAGCTGGGAAATCTTAACAGTCAGGAGGAATTATATAGACAGGGGGAAAGAGTGTTACCATCTGTGAACTGAACTTTAAGAACACCAGCTGGAGGGGGGGGGGAAATCAGTACCAAAAGAAGTGAAAAGGGATAACCTGCGCCTGAAAGACAGCCATGCACAATGGAAGAGTTCAAGTAGACGGAAACACTAAAAGATTTCTGTAAATTATTATTGTGACTGATTATTTTATAGTGCTGCAGGCAATCATGGTGGTTTATAGAACTAAATAGCCTGCAATGTCTAGAGAGTATATAGCACAGCTGTGGTGGTACAGTTAGTGGAGGGTCTAAGCTAGATGTCATTTGTCCATGCTCAGAATCATAATTGCTTTTGTCCTAAGTGGTTATTTTTGTGTCACTTTAGATTATTGTCCCCTTTGCCTTTCTAGAGCACAACACAGCTTCAAGCTCAAATGATAGCAGTACTAGTCCTAGAACGATTCCATTTAAACTGAATAACATTGCTGATGTGTTCATTAGCAAAAGCGGTTTAGACCCCTCATATACCAGCAGAAACTAGCAATTTTCTTGGGGAGAAAAATCGTTTAAGATTTGACAGTGACACTTTTGTGTCCAAAGATAAAGAACTTCTTGAGCCTGTTTTGTAAGTGATATCATATGTTAATGCTTAAAAGCAGCTTCCAGTTACTAATATTTGGCATACATGCATTGTGCTAACATTATAACAATACAAACAATTTGGGCGGTGCAGTTCTTAGCCAGAGGGTCCCAAACATTTGCAGCGATGTCCATGACAGGAGCCCAGAGCTACCCCTCAATAATTTTTCATCTCATTTATTTATTTGCTTTCATCTGTGAACCACTTCTGGTAAAACACCATGAAGCCCTTTTAGAATAAGGACACCAGTGATTAGAAATAATTAAGATCAATTCCATATATTCAAACGATTTCAGATACAGCACAGAAAAACACTGGGATACAGATCTGCACTTAAAAAGCTGGTAGGAAAAGGGAGGTCTTCAATAGGTGCCCAAAAGAAGACAGAGGCAATGCCTCTTTGGTGTTCTCCAGCTCCAGTTCTAGATAAGTAGTTTGCATTCTTTGTGTGTTTGAAAATGATAAAGAAAAAAAAAACTACTCAATTTTGAAACTGACCCTCTTATAGCTTTATTTTTTTTTAAAAAGTATCATGTTTGTAATGTTTAGCCTATTTACTGGGCTTGGTAATGTCACCTCAAAGTGAAGCTGCATTCCTCTGATTTTTATATATTACAAATGACACCAGCCTGGAAAACTGGAAGAGAAACTTCGCCAAATATCCGAAGGCACTCCCAGGGATGGGGGAAAAATCTGTCAATTTCAGTTTCTTGTTGACATTCCCTGCTTCCCCTTTCAAGCGAATGTGGAAATAGTGAGGCTTTCAAGTTCATTTGTGAAACATCATCATAGAAGAATGAGTTTAAAAAGCAGAGGCTGGATACTTCTCTCCTTTTTGTTTTATGTGGTTCCTACTTTAAATGGTAACACTTCTTTGTAAGTTGATCTGCAATTCTAATTAAAAGCACTTCCGCTGACTGAAGATTGTTGGTTGACTCTGAATGTGTTTTACAAGTTAAACCTATCCAGTCAGAAGCACTAAGTTTAAATAGAGCTTACACACAGGAAGCTATGCATACTGTGGCCTATTCCAATCCACTGGGAATTGTGCTATGTACTGTTTATCAGGGCCGGATTTAGGTTTGATGAGGCCCCAAGCTACTGAAGGTAATGGGGCCCTTTATATGTCCAGCTGTCCTTTGACAACAACAAATTGTCACTGTTTTTTGTGTTGAATATATGTTATATGGTAATTTATGGACCTAATAGGTATCTAAAGCCATTTGCTATGCAACCAGTCCATGCAGAATGTAGGCACCCTATATATAGAAATGAGCAAACCAGTGATATTTTAGGGAACAGGCTAGCAGGCAGGGCCCATTACTTACAGCATAGGAGTCTACACAACACAAAACACTATTGCTGTATGTAGGTTTTATTGTATTTGTTTTTTATCTTATATTTTGGAAATGTACATCCATTTTTTTCCTTTATATTTTTTTGGGGCCCCCAAGAGAGTGGAGCCCTAATCTACAGCTTGTTTATCTTATATGTAAATCCGGCACTGGTGTCTATTTCTGTGTTTAAGAACAGATCAATGTTGTAGCTTCCTGCATTTTTTGATACTCTTTGGCGGTGTAGCCTGTGATGATAAGCTCCTGCAGCTCAAAGTATGCCACATCACTGCAGGCAGGTACGCACAGAGCAGAGCACTGCTCTGATTCCCTGGGAAACATTCTACATGCCCAGACATTAAGATGGGGGATACTGCTCCTCCTCACGATAAAAGTGAGAATGTTTTGGTGGTATTCATCATGTCAGGGTAAGTAGTAGTACAATGAAGCATTGCCCTTTGGAAGACTGGCGACTCCATGGAAGGGAGGTAAGAGTGATAGATCTGCATAAAGTGAACAATAGCTTGTCTATGGAAATTTGCATTCTCCTCCATCATTTCAAGGATAAAATCTGTCATGTGCCAAACACCCCCCACCCTTGAGGAATGATGTGCTGTTTCTTTTGGAAACATGCATGGCTGTACTTATCAAGCTGAATTAGATGCTTGATAAAAGAGACAAAGTGAGAGAATTATATGGTTCCCTCCCTGATTTTGACCTATATATGTGTCTTAGCAACTTACTCTTAAAGAAGAACTGTGATTTTGTTAGTTTCAAATAGATGGGAAATCGGTAGAACATTCTCTGGGAAGGTTTCATCGTGTCTGGCGCATACAGCAGGGCTTCTGAGAGTCTTCCTTGCTCTCTGGGGTGTTGTGGTTAAGAGCGGTAGACTCGTAATCTGGTGAACCGGGTTCGCGTCCCCGCTCCTCCACATGCAGCTGCTGGGTGACCTTGGGCTAGTCACACTTCTTTGAAGTCTCTCAGCCCCACTCACCTCACAGAGTGTTTGTTGTGGGGGAGGAAGGGAAAGGAGGTTGTTAGCCGCTTTGAGACTCCTTCGGGTAGGTAAAAAGCGGGATATCAAATCCAAACTCCTCTTCTTCCCTTCTTCTTCTTCTTCTTCTTCTTCTTCTTCTTCTTCTTCTTCTTCTTCTTCTTCTTCTTCAGGGTACAGCTGGACCTCAATGTCCAGGCTGAACGATGCGGGTAGAGACGCTCCTTCAGGTATACTGAACAAGTGTCTCTGTGCTAGGGAGATGCTGAATAAAACTATCTTTAGTCTTGCTGAGGACACTGGAATGAGATAGCTATTAATTAGATTTGTTGTTGTTAGAGTTGTTAGGGGAACTACATTTCTATAGCTTCCAATAGCTGAAGCTTTTTGGTTATAAACTTGTATTGATTTCATTCCAATTCTCTGTTTATTTACTGGGAAGTAAATCTTGCTAAGTTCATGGAGGCTAACTCCCTAGGACAAGTGCATATGATTTCCGCTTTTGTCATTACTAACTTTGGCTGGAGAGATTTTTCACATCCTAGAGCTGAACAAAGAAGGAGAATTAATGGAAAGAGCAGTGAGCTAAGGCATTGCATGACTGATCAGCTGATACGCTCTGGGGTCATGCAAATTTGTTTGTCTCTTTTTCTACCATATTTTGCTGGGTGAGATTTATGTCGCACATGCCTCTTCTTCAGCCTGAACCTTTGGAAATGAGCTATATGTTGCTGAGTTGTATTAAGTTTTCATTGCTAAAAGCTATTTTATGTTCAGGAGAATTGCCTTGCAGTACAAAATGTAACTAAATGGAGCATTATACCAAACTTATATTTTATATCCTTGCCATTTATAATCATTAAGGTACAAGGTTTTAAAGAATTATCACCCTGGCTGGAGGTTGCCAAAAGCAAAAAGTCCTGATTATAGCAGTTGATTTTGCCCTTTGCCAGCATTGCAGCCTGGTGACATCATAGAAGACAAAATGGCGCTGCGCGTCAATGGCAATGTCATGTGGAAGGACCATATCACAATGAAGAGCACCTACTCTGGATGCAGAAGGTTCCAAGTTCAATCTTTAGACTCTACTCATTAGATCAGATGGAATGTGATACGAAAGGTCCGTGGAGAGCAGCTCAAAGAGCAGAGCAGACAATACTAGTCTAAATAGAAAAATAGTCTGATATGGTATAATGATGCACAAGGATGGGCAATATTTGATAAATATTATGGTGTTTAGGAGGGGACATATCCCCCCTGAAAATGGAGTAAACATAGCACACATTGGAATTGCAACTGTCTCACACAGATAGACCTGGCATTCTTGTTTATTTTAAACACAATTTCAACATGTGTTACGTTCAATCAAATCAAAACCTTTTTAAACCACATAATATTTAAAAATATCTATGAGGCTGCATGCACACCATACACTTAAATCACATTCTTTCCTTCCAGTAATTCTGGGCACTGTTGTTTGCAAAGAGTTGTTTAGAATTGTACCGGTAACTCTGTAAACTACAAAGCCCAGAATCCTTTGGGAGTAATTTACAGTGGTACCTCGGGTTACATACGCTTCGGGTTACATACGCTTCAGGTTACAGACTCTGCTAACCCAGAAATATTACCTCGGGTTAAGAACAGAACAGAACAGAACAGAAATCGGGCAGCGGTGGTGCAGCGGCAGCGGGAGGCCCCATTAGCTAAAGTGGTGCTTCAGGTTAAGAACGTTTTCAGGTTAAGAACGGACCTCCGGAACGAATTAAGTACGTAACCATAGGTACCACTGTAAATATATGTATGTATATAGTCTAAGACTTCCTCAACAGCTTCCACATATTTGACTAAATGTTGACATAGGCCCAAAGACCTGTTGACCATTGACTTGTAAAGACATCTCCAAAACATTACTGGGAGCAGAAAGTCATAAATATGTTATTCAGCCACTGGAGCTATTGGAACATATGCTGCTTAGATTTTAGTTGTTCCTTATGTGTGGTTGAAATGGGATTTTAAAGTGTTTCAAATTGGATATATCATGCCAATATGTGATTGTGGTATACTTTAGAAGGGGTGAATATAAATCACACAGATATACATATTAACACAATGTAGCTCAAAAACGATGGCTGTCTTGTGTGAAGTTTTATGACCCCAAAGCTTGCTGCCTATTCCTTACAAATTGTGAAGAAGTGCATTTTTGCCTTTTCCAGAATTCCATTCATTGAAATGTGCTTGTTTTTAACGCTATTGTGTTATACTACTACTACTACTACTACTACTACTACTACTACTAATAATAATAATAATATCACATAGTTCACTCTTTGTTTTCTTCAACCCAATTTCAATTTATTCTAGAAATAGAATTTGTTTGTGTAACTGATTAACCAGGATCAAATTAGGTCAGCCTGTGTTGACACAGTATGGAACTGTAATTGGTTTCTTTAATTGGTAACTGTAAACTTGAATGTAATCAGCTCAGAGGAAGTACAGTCTGTACCAGAAAAGTTTTGTATCTCCCGGGGGAAACTTTGCTAATTGTAAACTGCACAAGTGATTAAAATTCTATATCAGTTATTGTATGGCCAAGAAGAACCTTCTGCAGAGTCAGCTATACAGAAGAGATCCCACTCACCCCAATCTTTATAGTAGCTCCTCAGCATGAAAACAAACAAGACATTTCAGAAATAAATAAACTTTGCTTCTGCTTGGGGGCTGTTTTTGATTTATATGACCAAACAATCTCATGGTTGGCACATTCCCACTAAATATGAATTCATTTGGCAAGATTAATGATTATTTGGTATGTTTGGTACAAATATGAATATATTTTATGCCACCCATTCTTTTTTATGATTATTTTATTATCTTGTAATTTTATTATTACTGCTTTTATGAAAAGGTAAGCGGACTTGCAGAGAGATATTTGAAGTCTTTAGCCTACCAACTTATCTTGGAAAAAGACGCTAGTGGTGAGAGATTCAGGAGAGACAAAAGGAATTAGTATTTCATGCAGCTTATTGTTAAACTGTAGAAGATAAGGCTATTGATTCTTGGAAGATAAGGCTCTCTATGACTATAAGTCATGCTGGCTTGTATAGTACCTCCAGGAAAAGAGGCAACAGACTTTTGTATACAAGTTACTCAGGAAAATGGGTAGGGTGCTGGAGTAGGGCATGTTCTTTTAGGGAGTGATAATTAATTTATGCAAATTTATTCATTGAGGGGTCTTAAAAATATATTTTTGGGTGTGAGGAATTCAAATCTGCTATTTTGTGTTTGTGGTTGGTTGTGTGATGACCTGGGAGTCAGACTCAGACGCTGAACCTGAGGGATCCCAGCCTGCACATGATTCACTGCCTCCAGAACCAGCAGAGCCAGGGCTGGGGCCTGAGTCTCAAGGGGACTCACCTGTGCTGGATCCTCAGGTGCAGGCATCGGCTGAGGTTGATCTGGCTTCTAATGGGATGGAGGACTTATTGCCTGCAGGTGCTCCACTCCCCACCCAGTCAGGGGAAGCTGAGGTTGCCTCTGGGTCCGGTAACCCTCCAGCTTCTCCTGAGCTGCAAAGGCTAAGGGCAGAGAGGCGAAGGGAACTAAGTTCCCGCAGGAGGAGTGCTCGCCTCCAAGCCAGGAGAGGCGAGGCACCTGAGGATCGGAGCCGCCCTTTGCCTCGGGGCAGATAAAAGCCAGCCAGTCCCAGACCCAAGTTGCAGGAGCAACATCGGTGCTGCCTAGTTCCTGTTCCTGGTTCCTGCGTTCCTGACCTCAGCTTGGTTACCTCGGCTTCCTGACCTCGGCTTCCTGACCTCGGCTTCCTGACCTCGGCTTCCTGACCTCGGCTTCCTGACCTCAGCTTTGTTACTTCGGCTTCCTGACCTCGGCTTCCTGACCTCGGCTTCGTGACTTCGGCTTCGTGACTTCTGGCTTGGACTGACCTTGGACTGGACTAGACCTCGCCTATCGGATATCCCTTGGGACCAGCACAGTTTGCTCCTGCCACACCCGCACTCCCCCTTCGTTGGGGTGCGTTCGGGAGGAACCTGTTGTCATGACTGACCAGGCGGCTGCGCTGGTGGCATTGGCCCAGGAGAACCAGGTCTTGACCCACACAGTGCAGCAGCTGAGCAATGCGGTTACGGCGCTTCAGCAGCGTTTGGACGCCTTACCGGCTCCTGGTGCCGGCGCCCCAGCTCCAGGCAAGTACCCAGTGGCCCTGCCAGAAAAGTTCGGTGGGTCCCCGGGCAGCTTTCCCATGTTTCTCGCCCAGGCCAAACTGTATATTCAGGGGCGAGCCCGGGATTTCCCCGACGACCGCACCAAGGTGCACTTCCTGATCAGCTTGCTGAAGGACCAGGCGGCCAAGTGGGCGTTGCCGCTGCTCCGGCAAGACTCCCCCTTGCTGACAGACTATACGGGGTTTTGCAACCATTTTGAAACCGCGTTCGCCAACCCTCAGAAGGCGAGTCAAGCCAATTGGGCAATTCGGCGGTTGAAACAGGGCAAGTCCACAGTGGCCGCCTATGCCACGGAATTTCGGCTGTTGGCGCAGGACTTGACCTGGAACGATTCCGCACTTCGGGACCAGTATCTCGAGGGGCTTTCGGACGAGATACTGGACCAGCTGGCCACCTTGGATCGCCCCGCCACGCTGGAGGCCCTCATCCAACGGAGTCTACAGATAGACGATCGGTTGGAGGACCGGCGCCAGGCCCGGGCCCGCCAGCACTCTGGGCTCCCGACTCCAGTGCTCCCCAGCAGTTCCACGGCCAGAGCCGAGTCACTGGAGGAGCCGATGCAGCTCGGGGCAGCACGGCCTCGCCTCTCCCCTTCGGAGAAGACACGACGTCGGGAGGGAAACCTGTGTCTCTACTGCGGGGGGAGTGGACACTACGCCCGAACCTGCCCCGAGAAACGCCAGCCGCAGGGAAACCGCCAACCCCAGTAGCCAATGGCCCAGGCTATCTGGGGTCCCAAGCATCGCATGATGGGCCCTCACCAGTGGAATTGCAACACCTCATGATCCCGGTGCGTCTATACCCCCCAGGCGGGCCCTGGATTCTCACCCACGCTCTGGTGGATTCAGGGGCAACCCGCTCCTATATGGACTCTGCCTTCGCCGCTCAGCATCGGGTGCCGCTCCAGAACAAGCCAGAACCGGTGCAGGTGGAGGCAATCGACGGACGGCTCTTGCGGTCAGGCGCCGTTACTCGGGAGACCCAGCCCTTGGTCCTGTGCCACCAGCAGCACCGGGAGGTGCGTACCCTGGACATTGCCACCATGCCCCGGTTTCCCCTGGTGCTGGGGATGGACTGGCTGGAGTCTCACAATGTTCAGATCGATTGGGTCAATCGAACTGTATGCTTCCCAGACTCGGGTTCGATTGCTCAGTCCGAGATGCTTTCGGCCGCCTCCATGGGGGAGGCTGCGTCAACGCTCCCCGCCGTGTACCGGGACTACGTAGACGTGTTCGAGGAACAGGGGGCAGACCGGCTGCCTCCTCATCGGTCTTTTGACTGCGGCATAGACCTCCAGCCTGGGGCGCCCCTGCCTGTGAGTCGCCTATACTCTCTTTCGGAGCCAGAGCGTGAAGCCTTACAGGACTTCCTTCACAAGAACCTGGAGCGGGGGTTCATTAGGCCCTCTACCTCTCCCACCGCCGCTCCAGTACTCTTCGTTAAGAAGAAGTGTGGGGAGCTTCGCCTCTGCCATGATTACCGAGCCCTGAATAAGATCACCATCCCAGACCGGTATCCCTTGCCCCTAATTGCAGAGTTGCTGGAGCGGGTGCAAGGGGCGCAGATGTTCACCAAACTGGACCTCCGGGGGGCTTACAACTTGATTCGGATCCGTGCCGGGGATGAGTGGAAGACCGCATTCGGGACCCGTTATGGGCAGTTCGAGTACCTGGTCATGCCGTTCGGACTATGCAACGCGCCCGCCGTGTTCCAACGGTACATCAACCACGTGTTCCAGGACTTGCTTGACAAGTATGTGGTGGTGTACCTCGATGACATTCTGATTTATTCCCGTGACCCAGCTCGCCACGAGAGTCATGTCCGGACCGTGTTGCAGCGCTTGCGGGAGCACCGCCTGTACGCTAAGCTCAGCAAGTGCGAGTTCCACCAGCGGTCAGTGGACTTCCTCGGACACCGACTCTCCCCTGACGGTGTACAGATGGACCCCGGGAAGGTGTCTGCGGTTCGAGAGTGGGCGGCGCCGCGGAACCGCAAGGACCTACAGCGGTTTTTGGGGTTCGCCAACTATTACCGGACATTCATTGTGGACTATGCTCATCGCACCACCCCGTTGACCCGACTGCTGCGCCCCAAGACGCCCTTCGCCTGGGATGAGGAGGCTGAGGTGGCATTCCAGGGATTGAAAGCCTGTTTCCAGAAGGCGCCAATTTTGCAGCATCCTGATCCCTCTCGTCCCTTCGTGGTGGAGACTGACGCCTCCAGTACGGCTCTCGGTGCCGTCTTGTCCCAGCAACACGGACCTGATGCGCCACTGTTACCCTGCGCCTACTACTCCCGGCAGCTCCTTCCGGCGGAGCGTAACTATACTGTGTGGGAGCGGGAACTACTGGCCATCAAGGTGGCCTTTGAAGTCTGGCGCCATCATCTTGAGGGGGCACGACACCCAGTGGAAGTGAGAACCGACCACCGGAATCTGGAGTACCTCCAGACCACCCGCAGGCTGAACCAGCGGCAGATCCGGTGGGCACTGTTCTTCTCCCGGTTCCAGTTCCGGATCCGCTACATCCCCAGCTCCCAAAACCAGAAGGCGGATGCGCTGTCCCGGAAACCAGAGGACATTGCAGAGACGGTGCAGCAGGCGGCCCCCACAACGATCATCCCACCAGCGGCCTTCCTGGCTGTTCATGAGACTGAGTCGCTGCGGGACCGAGTGCGGAGGCAGCAACGGGTCGACGCGTGGGCTCAGGAACGGATCCAGGAATTGGCCAGTGGATCGTGCCCTCGATACCCAGAACTGGTTGTGCACCAGGGTCTGCTGATGCACCGTGGTCGGTTGTACATCCCACCAGGGCCTTTGCGGGCCGAGGTACTCCGAATGTCACACGACGCCCCGGCAGCTGGCCACTTCGGGAGGTATCGGACCACCCACCTGGTCAGCCGGGAGTTCTGGTGGCCCCGCTTGAAGGCCGACGTGGCACGGTACATTGGGGGGTGCGAGGTCTGCCGGCGAGCCAAGGGATCGACCGGGAGACCTGCGGGACTGCTACAGCCACTGCCAGTTCCCCCTCGTCCGTGGCACACGGTTTCATTGGATTTCGTGGTAGACCTACCCCCATCCCGTCAGTGTACCTGCCTCCTGGTATTCACAGACCACTTCACTAAAATGGTGCACTGCGCCCCGTGCCCGTCTGTACCCTCAGCCAAGGAGACGGCGCAACTGTACCTACAAAACGTCTTCCGCTTACATGGCCTATCGGAACGTTTGATCTCCGATCGTGGTGCCCAGTTCACCTCCCGGTTCTGGCGCGCTCTACATCAGGCTCTCGGGACGGAGGTCTGCCTATCTTCGGCCTACCATCCACAGACGGATGGACAGACCGAACGGGCAAACGCGGTGTTGGAACAGTACCTCCGGTGCTACTGCAGCTTCCACCAGGACGATTGGGTCGACCACCTGGCGTTGGCCGAGTTCGCATATAACAACGCAGTGCACGCTTCCACCCAACAGACCCCGTTCCAGGCAAACTATGGGTACCACCCGCGGTTGTTTCCAAGCGTACTGCCGGCATCCGCAGTTCCCGCAGTGACAGACTGGCTACAAGAGCTCCAGTCACAGCAGCAGCTTCTGACGGAGCAACTGAGCCAGGCCAAGGACGCGTATAAGGCCCAGGCCGACCGTCACCGTCAGGAGGGGCCGGAACTCCATGTCGGAGACCTGGTATGGCTCTCCACCCGCCACCTGCACCCCTCTCGGCCTTCACGGAAGCTGGATGCCCGCTTCACCGGCCCATTTCCGATCGTGGACCGGGTCTCACCTGTGGCCTTCCGTCTCCGGTTACCCGCGACCCTGAAGGTCCACCCGGTATTCCACCGGTCCCTACTCAGTCCGGTCGCCCCGGCCGACGAGTTCCACCCAGACCATCCACGACCGCAGCCAGTTTTGGTTCAGGGGGAGCCCGAGTATGAGGTGGAGCACATTCTTGACTCCCGATACCGTAGGGGGAAGCTCCAATACCTCATCGACTGGAAGGGGTATGGGCCCGAGGATCGGTCGTGGGAACCAGCGGAGAACGTCCACGCGCCTGTCTGCCTCCGTGATTTCCATGCGACTTACCCCAGCAAGCCTGGTCCGGCCCCTCGGTTGAGGGGGGGGCCTGGGAGGGGGGATGGTGTGATGACCTGGGAGTCAGACTCAGACGCTGAACCTGAGGGATCCCAGCCTGCACATGATTCACTGCCTCCAGAACCAGCAGAGCCAGGGCTGGGGCCTGAGTCTCAAGGGGACTCACCTGTGCTGGATCCTCAGGTGCAGGCATCGGCTGAGGTTGATCTGGCTTCTAATGGGATGGAGGACTTATTGCCTGCAGGTGCTCCACTCCCCACCCAGTCAGGGGAAGCTGAGGTTGCCTCTGGGTCCGGTAACCCTCCAGCTTCTCCTGAGCTGCAAAGGCTAAGGGCAGAGAGGCGAAGGGAACTAAGTTCCCGCAGGAGGAGTGCTCGCCTCCAAGCCAGGAGAGGCGAGGCACCTGAGGATCGGAGCCGCCCTTTGCCTCGGGGCAGATAAAAGCCAGCCAGTCCCAGACCCAAGTTGCAGGAGCAACATCGGTGCTGCCTAGTTCCTGTTCCTGGTTCCTGCGTTCCTGACCTCAGCTTGGTTACCTCGGCTTCCTGACCTCGGCTTCCTGACCTCGGCTTCCTGACCTCGGCTTCCTGACCTCGGCTTCCTGACCTCAGCTTTGTTACTTCGGCTTCCTGACCTCGGCTTCCTGACCTCGGCTTCGTGACTTCGGCTTCGTGACTTCTGGCTTGGACTGACCTTGGACTGGACTAGACCTCGCCTATCGGATATCCCTTGGGACCAGCACAGGTTGGTTGGCTTGCAAAATTGGGCAACATTTAGCTTGGTAGGTATGTTTGGTAAAGAAGCACATAAACGGCTTTTGGAAAACCAAAGAATTTTAATTTTACCTTCTGAAAATGTCTAGTAATGCTAAATAATAGCAACAACAACATACTGTAACCGCAAATACTTGGCAATAATTTTTATTGATTCCTATGCAGATTTACAAACATTTTACTTACCAAGGGAAGCTAAATTAAATTATATTAATTTAACAAAAACACCTTTTGAATTCCAAAGTCATGTTACAACTTTTTAGCACTCCTCATTTTTGGAAGTTGAAAGTTGAAAAATTCAATGCGCCCTGATACCGGAGAACATTGACATTTGAACTGATCCAGCAGGTGTCTTCTTATGTTCGAGACTGTGAATTGAGGCCCCATGATGTGCCCAATGAAAGAGCTTCATTCCCTTTCCCCAAATAAATTTTGAAGCCAGTACATATACATGTATAACACAAGGAATGAGTTAAAAAGGACCACGCTTGAAGGAGATTAAACAGTAACCCCCTAGGGCAACTGAGCTCCGGTAGAATATGCCCAGATTTCCTAAGAAATATTATTCTTTCTAGTATGATAAACTAACAAAATGACCATGAGATCCATCTCAATACCCTGTTTCGTAGCTTTTACATCAGAGATATGTACTAGGCAATCCACCGGCTGAAGAAATACATTGGATTCGGGTGAAGCACAAATCTTAATGGAAGCAACCTGCTTCAGAAATACTCAAGTCTGCTTCTGAATATGACGTGGCATGGATCTGAAGCAGTCCAACATGAAATGACCAGGCCCCAAACCTTCGGAACAACTGAATGGTACAACATTTTTCTCGTGAATTGGATGCATTCTTGAAACTGCCAATAATGAATGGAATATGCCTGGAGTACAGGATGAGGATGCAGTTCTGTGATAGACAGTTCTGTGATAGACAGCCCTGTTTAGGGAAGTTTTTAACTTGTGATTTTGATGTATTTTAATATTTGTTGGAAGCCGCCCAGAGTGGCTGGGGAGACCCGGCCAGATGGGCGGGGTACAAATAAAAAATTATTATAATTATTATTCTACCTTCTTTCACGTGTTTTTGATTTGTTTGTTTAATCTTGCTTGCTAGTTGTATTCTTGATACTACACAGGAAAACATTTGAGAGGAACTATGAAATAAAGCATTATAAATGTGAAATCAATCCTGAATAATACAATTGTAAGTGGTTCGCAATTTGCCATAAGCCCATGCTTACACACCTTTTTATCTTCAGTATAGACAGAAAAGGAATCCACTTATATTTCTCCTTGTCTTTCATAGAGAAACTCTTGACAAATATTCAAGAGCACTACAGCAAAGACCTTAAGCCCTGCAAAAGATACATTTAGATGGAACAACAAAGCATCATTATGCAATCATGTTTAGAAAGCAAGGTATTACCACATTACCAATTTTAAGAGTTTAGTTTTGCGTGTTCAGACCTTTTAACCTCCCCCTAAATAAAATCAGACAAGACTCAACAATTTTGTTTTGTTTTTTGGCAGAATTTTGGCCACAACTTTATTGATTACAGAAAGTGAGTGGTTGCATAGGCTCTGGTTTGACTATCACCCTGCTCCGCAGGTAGCGCTGGCCCAGGGTTCCAGCATAGGTCAGATTCATATTATATTATTGGTACCTAGCCATGATGGGATCATTACAAAACAAAGGTTTATCAGAATGAAAGAAACTTTAACTCAGACTGAGACAAACTCCAGCATAAACAAATTTAAAATCCTGAATTTCTCTGGCAGATCACTGCATGCCTCTTTAAAAGGAAGAATTTGTTTCTCTTTTAACAAATATTGAAACGAAATAAAATGGGATGGAATAAAATGAATGTATGCAATTCTTAATGAAATTATGCAAAGCCTAATTGAATAAAAGCTTAAAACAAAACTTAAAATTCTGAATCGCCCTGGCATGACACATCATTCTCTCTTATAGATTGTCTGCAGATAGAAAATATTCAGTTTTCACAGTTGCATCTTGTCCTCCCAGTAGATAAAATACAGATTCATGGCCAGACCGCTCTCCATCTCTCACAAAAATTTGCCCCAAGTATTGTTCTCTCAATGCATTATAAATATATATGTTTTTAATATATATTTTTGATTTATAAAAGACAATATAAAATCTGTACAATATCTTCAATGCAGTTTAAACCACAATTACAGTTATGTTTGTCCCATAAAAGACAAGAGGCTGCAGAATTACTTGTGATGTGGCAGGTGGCATGAACCAGGTTTTTTAAAAGGGTGAGAGGAATATGAATTTTTAAAAAAATAAATAAATCCATGGCCACCTCTTACTATATAGGGAAAGTACCAAACTCCATACCCTCATCTTCTTAGAAATTTCTCTCGCCTCCTACACTAGTTTCAAGACAATTTTGTTTCATACATATACCAAGATTTATATACCTACTGCTTAATAAAATAAAATAAAAAATTCTGAATGGTTTATATGCAGAAGTCATTGTGGCATATAAGTGATAAACCAATCAACCAATAATTAAAAATAATTATTGTTTAAAAAACAGCAGGCAACAATGTTATCAAAATATAGATAAAATCAACTGCTTTAAAAACAATACATAATAAAATTGCATGTCTGGGTAGGTTTTCCTAACAAAAAGGTGTTTAAGCAAAGATGGTATAATGAAGGCTTCTGCCTAATATTAAGAGACAGAGAATAGGTGGTGCTGTTCCACCCAAAGATTGATTTCTTGATTTGCCACACACACACACAGAGAGAGAGAGAGAGAGAGAGAGAGAGAGAGAGAGAGAGAGAGAGAGAGAGAGAGAGAGATCCGTGCTGCTCTCCTGGCTTCCCAACACCATGTTACTGCCAGTTACTGGGCAGAGGATGGGGAGAAGCAAGGCAACATGCAGCTTGGCAGGTCCTACACTCATGTTCCTGCACCCACACTGGGCAAAGGTCCCCACTACCTTACCTTACTCTCCTGCTCCTGGTAAGCAGCAGCAGTGTGTGGTGTTGAGAAGCCAGGAGAGCAATGCAGGCTGCTACTGCCTCTATAGGTAGATAGGCTTCCAAGAGCTATCATCTTGTGTTAATGCCTATGCTGACTACATCTGCTAGGACAAGCTCTCCATTTCAGTGTGTCGATGGATTTGCTTTATTTGGCCACCCGGTACCCCAAAATCCCTACCTCCCCTGCTTTCTGCAGGTTACAAATGCATACATGTGAGCCATTTACTTCTTGCTCAGTGAGAAAACCAAACATTAACCTTCTTTTTATCTTCCTCCTCTGACACTAA
Source organism: Darevskia mixta (assembly GCA_034641385.1). Taxonomy (NCBI): domain Eukaryota; kingdom Metazoa; phylum Chordata; class Lepidosauria; order Squamata; family Lacertidae; genus Darevskia; species Darevskia mixta. The sequence continues at coordinate 11,627,906 of JAWWNH010000063.1, forward strand.
ACTGTTTGATATTAACAATGAATCAAGAAGAAAGGACTGTGAAATATTAATCGTGCCTTTAAGGATTCACCATCTCACACTCAGGCGTACATGAGCAGAGTTTAAAGTGCTGAATATTCATCCTGAATATTCATCCCCTCTGCTGCTGTGTTTGCCACCTTGCTGATTTCTCCTGGTTCAGTACATACACACACCGTTCTTATTATTTTATTTGTTTGCTTTGATTGTCCTTCCATAGGACCCTCTGTGAACTGATGAAGTTAACAGCAAATAGGAGTCAAAGCTCAGGCAAATTAGACGGTCCATTGTGAACAGAAGCCTGGACTAAGAATGGCTCAAAGGATTACTCTGTCCAGCAGCAAGGCGACTAAATTTGTAATGATGTTCACATTTAGTTCCTAAGGGCAAAGCTCAGGCCTGTGTATGGTTGGGGCTCCTGCAGGAACTGTTGCTGATGGCAACAGCAGGATCCCCTGTGAGAGCAACTGCTACTTCGGTACCAACTACCACCGCAGCTCAGGGTTGCCTCTATTGTTTTGCTGCATTTTTAAAAGCATAATAATATTTTCAGTCCTTTCCAAAATCCCATAAGGCACATATGCAGGTGGATAGCCTCACCTCTGCCTAGTAAAATCCTCTTTACTGTCCAGGGTGACCTTTGTGCACTTCTGGCTTGTAGTGGACTTCGAGAAATAGAAGGATTTCGAAGATTACCTGAAGCAACATGTTTCAGACTGTTAATGGTGTGCTCTCTCCTGTTTGCGGTTGTGCTAATTAAAAATCTGTCTGATGTTGCAAATAAAATGATCACACCTCTTGCGCACAAGAACAATGTGTGTAGGGGCTTCCGGCATGTGAGTTGAGTGTGCTTACACCACCATTTTCACAACTGAGCCTTAACAGTGAAATCCTATGCGAGATTACTCAGGTGAAAGTCCCACTGTGTTACTCCTAGATAAATATGCATAGGATTACAGCCTAAGACAACTTATTGGAGTGTCCCCCATCCCGCTTTACTTTAATGAAGACTCTTTTCTGCCTATTTCATGGCAAATCCATTTACAGTGCAATATTCTGTCTAAAAAGTATTATTGTTTCAGGGGTGTTTCAGCAATGTTTGTTTAGCTGGGGGGTCAACTAAGAGGGACATAATAAAGGGGTACAAATTTATGCATGGTGTTTAAAGAGTAAAAAGGGAGTAGTTTTTCTTCCTTTCTCATAATATTCACAACTCAGAGTCATACATTGGAGCTAAATGTTGGAAGATCCAGGGTAGACAAATGAAAGGATTTTGGCGCATAGCACATAGATAAATTATGACATTTACTGCTACAAGTTACAGTGATGACCCCCAACTTAAATGGGATTTAAAAGGGAGATAGACAAATTAATGGAGGACCAATAATATAGTGGCTACTAGCTATGATGACTATATGTACTAGCTCTGGCGTTGGAGACAGTATTGAATATGAGTTGTATAGCAGTGGAAGAGTGCTGATTGCTCATTTTGATGGGATAGTTCAGTTGGTAGAGCATGAAACTCTTAATCATGGGTTTGAGCCCTATGTTAGGCAAAATAAATTCCTGCATTGGAGGAGGTTGAACTAGACTACCCTCGTTGACCCTTCCAACTCTACAATTCTATGATTCTATTATTTTCTGCTTGTGGGCAGTCTGCTGGGCTAGATAGATCCAGCCAATCTCTTCTTCTTAAATATATACTGGATATACTAGAACGAAACAGAATTGCCCTATAGTATATAATAAACATTTTAAAATGGAGATCAAAAGCTGAAGACTGAAAAATGTTAGGCTTACTCTCTAAAGTTCCATTGAAAAATGCACAGTAACATTATTTTTGTAATGGAATTCCACCCCCACATCTAATCTAAGTACAACACAAGGGCAAAATACAGGTTGAGATTTACCAGGCCAGGATATCTGAAAATAGATAAAGTGGGAAGCTGGAGTAAACACTCTGTTCAAAAAGCAAGCATAGAAATTAGAAGGAAGGTCATAGTTCATCGAAATATTAATGGATGCTAGAGAATTCTTTTTACTATTCCAATTTATAATATTACTGGATGAACTGAAACACCAGCCAAACATGTCAACAGCATTATCTTGCTGTTAATGTTGCAGGCATATCTGTGGGTGGCTCACAATGCAGTTCTATACATTTCCAGAAGTAAGCCTCATTGAGTTCCCATTAAGCTCCATTTAAAATATGAATGTGTATATAACAGCCTTAATCAGGTGTACATAGAGATTGATGGATATAGATACCACAGATAAAGCAAAAATTCTGATTTGTTCATTTGTTTTGCCATTTAAGGGGGAAATGGAAAGTACGAGAAGGAACAAAGTCTTGCAAACTCACTTTTAAAATATATGTATACATTCTGCTTTAAAAGACTGGCTCAGTCTCCTACGTTTTGCATTGTGTATAACAAAAGTATTTCTATGGAGTCAAAATAATCACTGTAATGTAAAAATTGATGCAAGGAGAGTTACTCCTGAATTTGAAGGCTGCTGCTGAGAAGATGTTTCTAGAACTTTTTTGTGGAATTTTGGACAATTGATAGGGTTAATGGAACATCCCCCCCTCCATATGCTGCTATCTACATTGCCATCAACTTTCACGTAAAGTGACATTTGAGGTGCATTTGCCTTTGGAAACATCCACAAACCTTTTTGAGAAACAAATTCTGGTAACTGGTAAAATTGATAAGAAAATTGCTAAGAATGTGGGGGAGTTATATCTCTTTGTCTGAGAAAGCTCTTTAGAGTAGGAGAATCTCAGGGTCGTAGGTTTCAGCGAAAAGATCACTGCATTTCAGGGGATTGACTAGGGGACCCTCATAATCCCTTCCAACTATGACTATGACTATATAAGTCATATGACTATATATCAGTCTATTCTATGACTAAGGGCATCAAGGGGAAACCCAGCCAGATGGGCGGGATACAAATAATAAATTATTATTATTAAAAATTATTATTATCATTTCCTTCCAGTGCATCCAGACCCACACACGCACGCACACACACACCTGCTTGTACAAGTGGGATTGCTTCATAGTGCATAATGGAGTCCCTTTCCTCCTCCTCACCATGTACTGTTTGAATCAGCCCAGGTGCAATATATACCTAGCGGTTACCTTCCATGGCTTCTCTTGCCATAGCTTTGGCTAGCCTCCCAGGGTCCCATGTCAGACTTCTCACAGATGAAGGCTGAATCGTATCGGCACAGCATTTCAGCCCAAATCAGCTAGAATTTGTGGTAGTTCTGAGAAAACCTTCAGTCAGATGTTATCAGCAGGGATTGTATCAATGTTTGAGGAGAGAAAATGGGATGGCAGGTATGGGAGGAGGTGACAGAAATGGTATAATTGTAAACTCTTCTCTTTTCTTTGTTAATCTATGGATGGCAGACCCCATAATTATTATTATTTTTAAAAAACAACAACAACCCAGTTGGTTAGGTGGGAAGTTGACCCTGTTCTTTACTACAGATGTGGAGTAAAAACTAGCAATTTTCTCATCACAATTAATTACAGTTCCTTGAACTTCCTCTTAAATCAAGGAACATAAGTTAATTTCCAGAGAAGATCCAGTGCCTCAGCCTGTTTTTTCTATAATTCCTGTTCCACAACCCCAACCTGATACCCTTGTAGGGCACTATGCACAATGAGGGGAAAGCAATTGCTCATGCTGAGACACTTCCCCCCTTTTTTGTTATTTCACCTACTTCACAATGTAGTTAGTTGTGCTATTGAAACCTGATCCCAGGGATGAGCTCCCATGTTTAAGTCTTGCCTTTTGCAAGGGCACATGCTACATATTCCGTCTCAAGCGCACCTTTGCACTCAAAGGGAATGTAAAAATTTGCTATCACAGAAGAATTTCTGCAGGACACAAAGGTTAACATCTCTAATCTCCCAACGTTCCACAGCAGGTTCTACCTCTGAGTTTAATTTAGCAACTTCTCTACCTGAAAATGAGATCAAGATAAGGGGAAATTCATATTTATCTCTGAGCAGGTACAGACAAGAAAATGTGCTACTTCTGTTATTGGATTCTGGATGCATAACATTTGCATGGAGAGAGAGAGAGAGAGAGAGAGAGAGAGAGAGAGAGAGAGAGAGAGAGAGAGAGAGAGAACGAACAATATATTCCTTGCAGATAATATATCTTCAGATTTGTAGTGGGGTTTTGGTAAGGCTAATTGCATGCTGATACAGGTTCCGATACTTGTTTATTTTTATGAGAAAATGTGGAAGCTAAGGAAGGAGCAATTATTGGTGACTGTTCTTTGAGCCTCCTCTCACATGCTGTGATCCAGAGATGTCTGACTAGCGTAGATATGCTGAATTGTATATTGAATTGTATTCTTCTAATTTCCTATTATTCCCCTGTATCTGATTACTCAGGGTCTCTCTCCACTTTTATCCTATTAGTAATTGTGAAATGATCTCATGCATAAAAGGAAATGAGCATTGTCACTGAGAGTGAAAGAGATTATTTAACCTGTTTTTGTATCATTACCTGGCCTAATAGTAATCATAGTTAAGGGTGGTGTGGTGGTGATATACATCTTTTAAATAATGATATTAAAAACACCACTACAATTATTTTAATTAACTGAGAGAATATGATTAACTTTCCCATCATAATCCATGGGTGGGTAGCATAATATAGAAGCGGATGTATGTGCAGTGCAAGCTCTGGGTTTTGTGTAATCCTTGGGCAAGATTCGATCAGTGGAGCCACCCACCTCCTTGAGTCAACCTACCTCCTTGCCACAATCACCACTGCCCATTCATACACAAACACACAGTGTGTTCTGTCCATGGAATGGCCCACCAAGGCCAATAGAGGTTCTTCCTCCTTCTCTTTGCTATTGTTACAGCTTGCACAGGGCAGATGAATATGCAGCAAGAACAAGGAAGAAGAGCAGGACCACAGGACTCTGGAGATCAGCAGGATCCTAGGTTTTAGCAGATACTGGCAATGCTAACCTGCTGACCTCTGACAGCAGCCTTGTGCGAATTGCAGGAAAAACAACACAGACATAGTTCTCATATTACCTCAGAATGTGAGGTAATTCATTTTCTCCATTCAAATTAATTCACCACAATAATCAAAACAACATGATGACTAGGTAAAGGTAAAGGGACCCCTGACCATTAGGTCCAGTCGTGACCGACTCTGGGGTTGCAGCGCTCATCTCGCATTATTGGCCGAGGGAGCCAGCGTACAGCTTCCAGGTCATGTGGCCAGCATGACTAAGCTGCTTCTGGCGAACCAGAGCAGCACATGGAAATGCCGTTTACCTTCCCGCCGGAGCGGTACCTATTTATCTACTTGTACTTTGACGTGCTTTCGAACTGCTAGGTTGGCAGGAGCAGGGACCGAGCAACGGGAGCTCACCCCGTCGCGGGGATTCGAACTGCTGACCTTCTGATCGGCAAGCCCTAGGCTCTGTGGTTTTACCCACAGCGCCACCCGCGTCCAATGATGACTAGTACACTGTCCAAAAAAAGATCAGATAGTTTGATAGTCCATTACTCTATTTAGATATCTACAGTAGCAAACAGTTCCCAATTCTGAAAACAATTCGTTTTTTTCTTCTGGGGACAACTACTTTTGTTAGTTGAGCCACAGCCCATATATTTAGGTAATTGATAATTCCTCTATTTATTTGCCAACTGTATTCAGGTAATGGTGAGGAAGGTATGCTGCACCAAGTCCAAGTCTCTGTTTTAAATCAAATACTGCAGCATCATGTCAACAAAATTCATTGGTAAGATACAGCACATTATAGCTATGATCAGTGTTCACCTCCCCCCCCCCCCGGAGACTGTTTTCTGACCCAACCACAACCAGTGGTAATAACTGGCATTTGGCGTTCCACTTCTCAATAATAATAATAGTAATAGTAGTACAGTAGTAGTACATGAATTCATATCATTTCACCTCAACATTTTTGCTAAATGCCCTTTAAGCAAAATAAAATGGTTTATATATTTATCCAGTGGTGTTGCTCAGCTTATGTCAAGGCTTCCATCAGCGGAATGAGAGAGAAAGCAATTTTTGATTATTCCTCTATCACCTGAAGCCCCTCCATCTCCTCCACTTAAATATACTACATCATGCTGTGGATGGGTGGGTCCTCTGAATCAGATTTAGAGATACATGGGCTGCAGAGGGATGGGGAAATTGCTTCACTTCCATTACCATTGATTGAAGCCTCACTGTCAGCTGAACAACACCACTGGATATAACCCAATGGATTTCCACCATGTTTGTAGCTATTGTACGTAGGTAACTCAAGGGCTGTGGTTTTGCGTAAGAGACTTCATTAAGCTTATGAAATCACCATGAGCCCATTTCAAGAAGTGGCTGTGTTTTAAGATATTGGTAAGGGACTGAAAAGATGCAACAAACGTGGATTTTATTTTATTTTATTCCATGCACGCATTTTCTTCTGAGGATAACATTTTGACAAATTCGACAAGCATTTAGAAATCACACCATGTAAAAGCATTAAGCTGTAGTCGCTTGTTGTGATTGCAATGACTGTCATTTGGCAACCAGTTTGTTCAGCTAGAAATGGTATGCTGCACAAAATGGCTCCTGTAGAAACTTGTGATTAAGTTCTTGGATCATTAAAATTCTGTGAACTGTTCCTTCTAAATCAGTTGTAATGAACACAAACACCACCTTTCAGAATCTCCAAGAAGAACTCTGACAGGTCATTTGGTGCAGTGCTATTTGATATTGGGCTTTGACGGGCTGTCTGAATGCTTAAAGATGGTGTTTGGCTGATGCTAGGCATTCAGTTCTTGTAAATAAGACACTGGGAAAAGGCCACCCATTACCTAGGAATGAGATGATTGAAGGGAATAATATGTAAAACTCTATGCAAGTAAAATCTGAAGTTAGTGATTATTTTGAGGCTGGAATCGGTATATCCTTGAAGGTCAGGCTTGCTATTTTCTAACTTCCACAGTCAACTAGAATTGGAGGAATCTTTTTATGTTTACCTTTCTATTCATGTTTCACTTTAAAGATGAAAGGATAAAAAATGTTGACCAATAACAGTTTATTTCTGGATTTTACAATTAAATATGCTCCATATAATTGTCACTAAAATCCACTCAAATCATAATTTGGTGGCACTCACAGTGAACTTACACAGAGGGATAAGAGTCCTACATCTTAATAGTGCAGGTTGTGAAATTTTTGTAGGAACCAAAGAATGTTCAATTACAAGCTAAGTTTCTCAATGGAACTATGGTACCAACATAGCTGTACCAATTCATTTTATGATTTCTCTCTCATTAAAGCCTGGCTCAGGATGTTTATACTATAGATTCAACACTATGGCTACACTTTGGATAGCAGCAAAATCACTTGTCTTTTCATTTTGCAAGTTATATAATAATTAATCCAGGGCCATGATCACACCAAACTTTCTCAGTGCAACATTTGTATTTTTGAATGGCTTATCTCATCTACAATTATTTTCTATTGGATTACAGGCGATTAGCTTTTATTATTGCTGTAATCAAGTACTCAAATGACAATAAAAAAAATATCAAATGTCAGTTTGCCAGACTAATCACATAAACCACATTTCAAATTTTGGAGAAATTGTTCAGCTGTCTTCAAAAGTATCGTACACCTTCAAATGCATATATCTCCCTCTTGTTAAATTGCACAAACACACATGTCCTGTTGTCATCCCTTCCTAGTCTTATTTTAAGCCTCACAAAACGTTTTTTTTTTAAAGCAACAACACAGTGCAGATACATTCGCAAAGCAATTTGAATACCAAATATCCCCACAAAATATCTATTCAACCATGGTTAAGTGTGTACTCAAGGAACCACATCACGGAGCAGTTTAGCTCTTCTGTCTGAGCACCCATCTTAAGTTTGCAAAGAGAATACATTCTAAAAGCATTTCCACTATCCCCGCTTCCCCCGCCCAAGGTACACTCCCAAGCACTTTGCAGTGTTTTTGTTCTTCAGTCCTTTATCAGCTACAATAGCTGAAATATTTGCCAGATAGCTTTATACTTCCAGCTGTAATTTATGCATGAATAGACAGCATTTCATTGTAGTCCTTTGAAAAACTGTGGATCGTTACAAGATGCTTCCTGTATATACCAATTTAGCAAGCTTCTCTGACAGGCGTTCCTTAGGGTTTTTTTTGGGGGGGGGGAATATGCAACAGCACAAGTGGGAAACGGCCATCTCATTGTGCAAGGGATCCATTTTCTGAAGCAATCCACAACAAGAAAGAGTGCTTGATGGACAGACACCACACACATTCAATTTTGTTTTCATGTCCCTTTGATGCTCTTGCAGTGCTCATATCAACCTCTTCAATTTTTCACAAATTGCACTGAGCATTGCCATGATTACTTTTTACCATGGGGGGAGGCATGCATCACGTGGGAGACTCGAAGGACATTGACAAAGCCATAAATCTCTCCATGGAAAGGTCTCTTTGCTGCAATTTTTGCTGTCATTATCTGCTGCACATAGAATTGTTTTAATTCTATCATTTTACTGTGCAATCCTAAGAGCTGTGGGTGGAGGGTTGGGTGCAGTTCAGCCACTTTATCCAAAACCCTGAAGTGCTGCAATAAAGTTAACTAAGCATATAAAGCAGTGTTTGTAGCTGTTGTTAGCATTTACATACCACTTGTATTTCAAGAAAAAATAACAAGGTGGTTAACAAACAAACAAAAGTCAACCACAAAATACTAAGCATAAAATGCATGATAAAAGCGCAACTACCCATAATTAAAATACAAAGTAAAACTGCATCAAAGTATTAAAGCATGCATAATCAACATATATAACAAATAAATCCATTAAAAAAGCATGTCAGTTAAAACAGCAATCACAACAGGAGGTTCAAGTCCAGAAATCAGGAAAATGCTGGTCTAAACAGGTGTGTTTTCAAGAGCCAGCAGCATGCCAATACTGATGGGTCTTTTGTATTTTGACAGGGAGAACATTTCACAACACGGGTGCCAGCAATGAAGAATCCCACCTCCAATAATCATCAGGCCATGGCAAAACTAACCAGATTCTTTTTGTTGATCTTAATGCCTTTACCAAGCAATGGAGAGGAAGGTAACCAGGTCCAGAGTTGTCTTGGGCTTTGTATATAGCTAATGAGTTCATAAAACTGGTTCACATCTTAGCACTGGTATGATGCCTCCCTGATGAGGAGCATTACTCAGGATCTGAGCCATAGCATTCTGCACCAGCTGCAGCCTCCAGACTAGTCATAATGAAAGCCTTACAAAGAGCCAGGGCTTTTTAGGGGGAACTTGCCAGAAATCAGTTTCGGCATCTCTCAGGTGGGCTCCATAACCTCTCAGGTGGGTGTCATTGCCATTCCATGAGAAAGAAAGAGGCGTTCATGGTGAGTTCTGGAACCTCTTTTTCTAGAAAAATAGCACTGCGTAGAGCCCATTACAATAGTCTAAATGTGAAGTTATGGATACATGTGTCATAGCAGCCAAATTATCTTTATCTAAGAAAGGACACAGATAATGCAGCAGTTTAAACGAGTGAGTAAGCACTCTTTGCCATAGGGGGAAAAGTAAGTTCCATACCTAACACATCTCTCCATGAAGAGTTAATTGCATCACTAGTAGAAAGGAGCTTAATCAATTTTTTAAATGTCACAGATACTTCAGATGCTACTCTAACTGTGCAATCCTATACATGTCTACTCACACATTGAGTTATCTAATGAGGATGACTAATTCACAGCCCATATACAGGGCGAGTCTTTTAAAAGAGGCCCCGTGGAACATGTGTACTCTGTATCCACGGGGCCTCTTTTAAAGGACTCACCCTGTATATATATCCTCCCACAAAGAGGTTTTTGTGGCCCCAAAGACTCCCAAAATTTGTCATAGGGAGCACAATTTCATTTCATTTATTAAATTTTTATGGCTGCTCTTATAGGGACCCTACTATGATGCATGAAGCAAAATGTTATTTTGTGGCTGCCCCCCCCCCCGGATTCGTCTACAACTGCCCCACTGTGATGCTGTGGTGGCCAATATTTTGTACTCTCCCCAGAAAAACCCTGCCCTTTTTTTCCAATGAAAGGCGGATTTGTTTTTAAAATATACTTCTTTTTAAACAGTTTACACTCACTTTTACACTTCAGGTGTGTGAACTCTGACTTGCAGCCCCCAGATGCTTAATTATGGATCAATGTATCCCTTCCATCAGAAAAGGTTACCCACTCCAGATTCCAGCCCAAATTGCATTCTGCATTCAAGTCTCAATCTTAAAAATAAGCAAACAAATATAAACAAGAGATTTACTTCCGAGACTTACAAAGAATCTGCCTTTGTTGCCTTCAGCATTAACATGCCATTATGCTGTAAATAACATTTGCTTTGGTGGTAAATTGCCTCCGCAGTGCATATTGTTAATAACTCCATAGAATGTATATGGTTCTGTGAATAGGTGCTTTTCCACTGAAAAAGAGATCAGAGATGGCAGAGTAATAGCCCAGCACTGAAAAAGTCAAGAAGAAACCGCTCTTGCAAATCTCAGAGAAAAGCTATTTAGTGTTTGGCTTTTTCCTGAACATTGGCCCACATTCGCCTGATGTGGCCCATAAGAAGCTGGTAATAGACATCAGCTACTGGGTCAGATGCCAAAGTGCAGTAGCATCCCAGTTTTGCAAGGATTGGCTTGAGCCGCAATGTTCTCCCCAGTAAATTGGCATGTTCTGGTACCCACGGAATGTTTACTGATATTTCTCTGGATTACATTTTAGAACCGCTGAAAATACCATATGTCTCTTTTAAAGGGAATACCAAGCTGTTCAAATGCAACCAGCGGTGTGAGATGCTCAGTTAAAACCTAATGCCAGATTGTCATAGTTTAATGTTTAAATTCTACAGAAAATTAATCAATTGGCAACAATTAAGGTTGCTGTTGTTTGCCAAGCATATATTAGAGGAGATGATACATCTTTTTTCACTGGCAAATCATACTTGCTATGAATCCTAACTGATTTTAGAATGGCGAGGTGAATGCTAAATGAAATTGGAAGTCAGATTCAGAGGAGGGCTGGTTCTGCATTGCCATCTGTCTTCGGTGGGCTCTATAGATGCACATTTGTGACCTCTGCTACAGAAGGAAGGCACATATGTTGACCACACCAACTACCAGAATAGATCTTTGTTTGTGACGGCAGAAAACATACAGTATATCCTTACACATTATATGATACACACTATTTACACAAACATAAAAATCAGAGTAGAAGTTCTTGACAGTGTTTCATCGCACAATAAGACAGGTTTCAAATTCCTAATATGTTCCCTGTAACTGCTCAGAAGCTATTCTTAAACTTTTAAGAGAGTTTTTGAATGGACTGCCTTAATCCCCCTAATTTGGTCAGAAAATTCAAAGTGTTTCCTGCGAATGATTCAGAGGCTTTGGAAAAGACATTGAGTGAAGGAGTGTCACAAAAGTTTGCCACTGCATCGTATTCTTGGGGATTCTCTTCAGGTCATATAAATCTTTCTTGCATTGTATTCTAGGAGACCATATAATAGTTCACAAACTTTGGAGTCATGTGCATATTATTTGTGTTCAGAATTATGCTTACAGTCACTTGTTGCTATATTGGACCTGCAGAAAGATGATCACCCTCTATTCTTTTCCTTTTTTCCCTTTTTTTGTAAGCCACTTTTAGGTTTTTTGTACAATCAAGCAGTGTATACATTTTATGAAAGAAAAATAAATATTGATAGTCAACCATTTATTTAAATAGAAAGAGTAGAGTTGTGAACTGGTTTTGCTCATTTGCAATTTCTTGAGTCATGTATATAGGGGAAGGCCATGGTTCAGTGTCAGAGTAGGTGCTTTGCCTGCAACAGATACCTGGTTCAATCCCTAGTACGGAACTTTCTGAATTTTTCATGTTTCTGACACACTTTTTAGACATGCATCATTTCGCGACACAGTAATTCAGTTTTACTAGCAGACCGAAGGTTAAACTAACCCCTTTCCAGCCCCAGGAGGAGCGTGGGGAGCATTTGCATGACACACCTACACACTGTAGCCGACACACTAACGCAGGCATCCCTAAACTCGGCCCTCCAGATGTTTTGGGACTACAATTCCCATCATCCCTGACCACTGGTCCTGTTAGCTAGGGATGATGGGAGTTGTAGTCCCAAAACATCTGGAGGGCCGAGTTTGGGGATGCCTGCACTAACGTGTCATGACACACAGTTTGGAAAGCTCTGCCCTAGTATGTCCAGCTCTGAAGTCTCTGTCTGAACCCCTAATTAGACCTTACCTCTCAGTGCAGACAATATTGAGCTTAACAGTCTGGTTCAGTATATTGCAGTCGTTTGTCCATATGTATTCTGTGTATTTTTTAAAAAATATATTCTTTATTGAAAGTTTATGTGTGTGTGTGTAAGAAATAACATTCATATACAATAAAAAACAGAATTTACAAACATTACAAGATTGTTTTTGTACTTAACCCACATTTAACCCAATGCAGTGTTTAAACATTGAATTCCAATTTGTGTGTGTGTGTGTGTGTGTGTGTGTGTGTCCATGTGTTGTGAGTTTGTATTAATCTTCTATCCATTTGTTGAAGGGAGATGCATTTTTATTTTTTCCTGTTTATTTATTCATTTATTGAATTTATATACCGCCTTAAACCTGGAGTTTCATCCATACCTGTCTTTTTGCCCTAGTAAGGATATGGAGAGTCCATTCATAATGTCACTTTGTTAAGTTCCAAGTACTGGGCATCTGATTCAGAAGGATATTTTCTACAGCAAGTTTAAGATTATTAAGAACGGTTGGGTTGATCGTCTCTATTATCCTCTGCCAAAAATTTACCAATGTAGGACATTGTAAGAACATATGTTTTAAAGTAGTTTCCCTGTTACAGCTAGATATCCTAGATAGCCCTTTTATAAATAAGCGTACTGTACCCTGTGTATGGGTAACATCGGATATCACCTTTTATGTTGAAATGATTTCTCTTCAGTTAAAATGTATGATGTCGTTTTGTTTGCTGTTGTTGGACTCCAGATCTTTAGTGCTGCAATGCCTTCTGTAATGTATGTTATGTGCTATATTACACAGCCGGTAAAAGAAAGAAAAATAAAGTGCTGTGCCAACACGTGGCATAATTTTATCACTGCTGTGTCCAGAGGAAGGACGGTGAATGAAGAGACATGGCGCCATCTCCAGTTACGTAGGAATGAAGAAGAAGAAGAAGAAGAAGAAGAAGAAGAAGAAGAAGAAGAGTTTGGATTTGATACCCCGCTTTATCACTACCCGAAGGAGTCTCAAAGCAGCTAACATTCTCCTTTCCCTTCCTTCCCCACAACAAACACTCTGTGAGGTGAGTGGGGCTGAGAGACTTCAAAGAAGTGTGACTAGCCCAAGGTCACCCAGCAGCTGCATGTGGAGGAGCAGGGACGCGAACCCGGTTCCCCAGATTACGAGTCTACCGCTCTTAACCACTAAACCACACTGGCTCTTGAGCTCTGTCACTTGATCTCTCACGAAATCATTGCTGAATTGCAGGCATGGATAACAAAATTAGAAAATATTTTTTTGAGGGATATACTGCGGCGGGGGGAGGGGAGCTGAAAATAAATTTTCACACTCATGAAAAAATGAAAATGAGCGAGTAGTTTCAGCTCCGACCTAATTCTAAACCAACGGGAGATTATATAAAAAGTAACTGCTCTACATTTGAGAAAAGTCTCAAAAACCTTTCAAAGTTCAGTGTTAAACTGTCTTCCTTGTATTGCAGAGGACAGCTGCTTCCACTTCAAGACGTCACAGAGCTAGAGCAGTTGCTGCAGTAGTTTTTTCTTCTTCTTCAAGTGCTTCATCTTTCTTTGAGAATAGGTTTTCGGCACAATAGTGCATCTATTGAGAACTATTTGATTAGAGGCTCTCAGCGGTAGGTTTTGTCCTTGGAATAAGAAAGTCAAGTAGAACACTGAGGATGTGGAAGCGTATCACTTTCAAATGATACTTAGGCAAGGCCAAAGAAAAGAATGTGGGAAATGTCCTATTTCTTAGTAGAATAGAACTTTCATGTCAGCTTGCACACAAAATGTCATCTTTCCCATGTACTTAGTCTGGCTCAATCTTTGCCTCCCCCCTCCTCAAAATTATTACAAATCAAACCAAATTACTTAAATTTAATGCAATTTCTTAAAATCAGGTTTCCCGCTCCTGTTGCAACATATATCCACGATATTCTCCACCATCGCTGCTTCATTTCTGATTTAGTCTCTAGTTGACATCCTTCATTTGCCGTTTAGCCATTCTTCCAGCTGTCCGCTTTTTCACCCTACAAACAGCAACCTCCATTTCATCTTTTATATATACAGTATAATCCATTTCACGTGTGTAGTCCTTCATCTACATTTTTGTTCCAAACCTGGTGCGTTGAAAGAGTTCAGTTCTTTCTCTTGTTCAGTTCTGTGCAGTGTTTGTCTGAGTGGTACAGAGTCACATTCCAATCCATTCCGTTGTTATCAAACTAGCATATGAACAATTACAGGTAGGTAGCCATGTTGCTCTGTCATATTCAAAACAAAATAAAAAATAAAAAAATTCCTTCCAGTAGCACCTTAGAGACCAACTAAGTTTGTTCTTGGTATGAGCTTTCGTGTGCATGCACACTTCTTCAGATACACTGAAACAGAAGTCACCAGACCCTTATATATAGTGAGAGGGTGGGAGGGGTATTACTCAGAGGGGTGGTGGGAATGGGTGTTAGGCTGATAGCTGTGGTAAACCTGTTGACGACTGTTAACGACTGCAATTAGTCTTACAGGAAAAAGCAAGGGGTGAGAAGGTTAAAAATAGCTTTGTCATGTATAATGAGATAAGAATCATTATACATATGAACCACAGCCATAAATAACTCGCACAGTGAACTTTCCATACTTCCGCCATTAAATTCCCCTCTGCAATTCCTTCTCAGCACACAACGCATAGCAAAATCTTTTCTCAGGTTCAGCCTCTCTTCAACAACTGTCCAGCTGTGGGTCATTTCCCCCCCCCCACTGCATCCCTCCAACACCACCTCCGTCTAGAAGTGGCCATAAATAAAATCCATTCTTTATTATGTAAAGGAGGACAGGAGGAAAAAAGACCCATTGAAAACCATAAGAAGCACAAACCACTCTGCCCTCCCCCTTTTCTTTCCTTGCTGTTGTAGGGATTCTCAAGATTCAGAAAACCAATTAAATACCTTAAAAAACAACAACCAGTCCCGGTTCTTTTGGCAGATGATGGATTGCAGCCCATTTGCATATGATGCTTCAGGACTGCCTCTTGATTAACACCAATTATCCAGATTGAAGAGGAACCTTCCACAAATCATGCCGGTAATGGAGGCTCGTCCATGGCGGGGGCACACTCCTAGATCGCTCCCGTTCTGCCTTCCAAGTTGGCAGACATGGGATTGCACAATATTGCTGGATGCAGTGAACTTCCCAGACCCCACTGGAAAGCATTGGCAGGATTTTCTCCTCATTTCCTCCCTTGCCCCTGCCTGAACTTCTTTGCAGCCCCCGGAGGGCTACGAAGAACCCCCCCCCCATTGACTCGTAAGTGTGGCCAGAAACCCGACTCAATCTTTACCATCTTGGTGATCATGTGGGGAAACAGAAGTGTAAACGGGATGCCATTTTCTAATTTCTGTAATTATAGAAACATTTATATCCATTTCACTTCACATTTTGTTAACTATGGGGGTGTGTGTGTTATTGGTTTGTGGTTCCCCTCTTCATTTTATTAAGTATTTTGTGTTTTTATGTTGTATTTTTATGTTGTGTACTTCCCTAAGATTAATAGATGAAGGGCAGTATACTACTACTACTACTACTACTACCACCACCACTACTACTAATAGGGAGTAGATAAACAGACAGTAGTTGAACATAACTTGAAACACACACAGACTTGATGATGATCTCATAGAGAAGATAATGGACTATGTGGCCCACCTCAAGTTGATAGTCCCATGAGCATGGTCATGGGAGTTGAAGTCCAAGCGGCTCCCCACCCCAAGTTTGGGTCTTCATAACTTAGGCACCTTGGGGTTATATTTGGCTGACAAATATACAATCGTTATAGCCTGTGCCAACCTTCTCCATTCCACACCCCCAGCTCCTCCATTCCACACCCCAGCTCCCATAGTCATCATGCCTTCTGGTGGCCCTTCCTCTGTAGCTTAGAATAAATGATTGGGCTTACCGTATTTAGGGACACACAACTTAACCTCACTTCAGCAATATCAATAGATTCAAAGCAACAGTGTGGGATGGGAGGACTGCTTGGTTTAGGACTGTTAAAATATGCAAACCTGTTTGTATCATAATGTAGTGTAATTAAACAACAACAACAACTAAAGGGCAATGCCAATCAGGGAAGGAAACAATTATTAAAAATTGGTTTTTAAATCCCCTGCAGGCATTTTGACTGACTGCATTCTCCCTCAGGGGAAACTCACTTTCAAGGGATCCAAGGACGTAATATTTTTGACAGGGTAATTTGAGACTTCTTTCTGTTAATAATTTGGCTTGATATAAAATAATGTGGCTATAATGTGGATATAAAAGAAGAAAAATGCATTAGAATAATCAACTTTGGATATCAGCCCACTATCAAATGGCAGTTTTTAAACATAAATTTCTTGTTTCCATTACACACATGCACATAAATTAAAATATATATAAATACAAAGGGTTGCACCCCTGCTTCCTTCCATTTCAACCCTGCCTACCCACCAACAATCCCCTTCTCCATCCCTTTATACTTCAACAAAGCTCCCCATCACTTTACACCTCAGCAATCCCCTCCATCTCTTTACATTCCAATGCTCACTTACCATACTGCCATGGCTTGCCTGGACTATTCACCTGAGCCAGCTACCTGGGTAGAATCTACATACATTAAAAAAACGTTCTGAAAGTGCTTTTTTCCCACTAAAAGAGCGTCTTTAAAAATACATTGAATTTTCCATAAGCTTCACCATGAACATCTAGTGTTACATTGTGTATTGCACTTAAAACGTTTTATTTGCAGCTGTATAGCTGAGTCCCTGCTCACCTGTCCACATCTACTTACTCCAAATCCCTCCTCCTCAAATCTTCCAAGTTCATACATACACATGTATAAAGCATGTGTGTGTGTGTGTGTGTGTGTGTATCCTGCTCTCATGTTTTAACTTCCTGATTTATTTTGAATCTGATTTAACTGGTATCAAATCTTCTTAACTAACCTCCACACAGAGCATAAGAACAGCCTTCTCGATCAGGTCAATGGCCCACCTAGCCCAATATCTTGCCTCAGACAGTAGAGACAGAGCATAGCTAGTGGTCACTGATAGATTATCTTGCTGTGAATTTGCCCAGTCCTCTTTTAAAGCCATCCAAATTGGTAGCCATAACTTCCTCATGCTATGTGAATAAGTACTTTCTCTTGTCTTTCTGGAATCTTCCAACATTCAGCTAGAAAGCCCCCAGAAGCAACCTTTCCTCACAGGGGAGTTGCTCCACCACCTTAAAATCATTTTGGTTACTCTTTTCTAAATCATTTTCAACTCTGCATTATCCTTTTTGAGGTGAGGCATCCATACTCCAAATGCAGTTGACCCCAGAGGCACCAGCTTCTCCGGAGGATTGGCCGGGGGGGGGGGGTCTTGATGTGATGTTGTGCGACACCCTGACATCATCCCTGCAATGTCCTAGGAATATTGATGGGACCTGGTCCCCTCCAAAAAAATAAAAAAATATTCGGGGTGTGGGGGAAAACTGCCTCAGCCCCCAGGAGTCAATGCCTTTGGTCACACCATTGATTTGTATAATTGCACTATGGTGTGAGCAGTTTTATTTTCAGTTCTTTTCCTAATGATCACTAACATAGAATCCACCTTTCCCCCCACAGCTGCTGAACACTGGGTCAACATCTTCATCAAGCTATGCACTATGGCCTCAAGATCTTATTCCTGGTCAGACACTGGCAGTTGAGACCCCATGAGCGTAGATGTGAAATTAAGGCTTTTTCGTGCTGACATATATCACCCTACATTTCCTTACAATGAATTGCATTTGCCCAGTCACACCTTTTGGCTCTTTGGCAATTTAACGACAGATCACCTGTAATGATGAACTGCATACCTCCAACAAAAACAAGTATTGATAGCCTCTTTAGGATATTGCAAAGAGAAAATATATTCATTTCATTTATATAACTTTTATTTATTGCACTGATGAATATTTAACACACTGGCATGATTATTTACCATGGTGTAAAGTATCTGACAACAGTATTCACATTACCAGACATTAAAGGAACATTTCCATCTTTCCTACTTTATTATGCACAAGTCACAGAGCATTTCCATGTAGGGCTATCAAATTAAAGAGAGAACAGCGCTTCTGTTCCTTTCTTATTGCATAGGGAATTACAGCAGTTACGGCCTTCCTTGTAAAGGTGAGGAGAAGCTGCATCTCCTGACGCTGTCTCTTCCACATACCTCCAAAGAGAACAGAAGCTCCATCCTTTATGCGTGACAGAACACCAATTTGACTGATAAATTGCTTAGGAGATCATAAAGCTATTTTCCTTAATACCAAATAAAGGAGCTCTGATTCACAAAACAGAGATGATATCAACTGGATATGTTGAAGATTAAAGGCTTAGTTAAGAATTAAGATTGATGCAGTTAAAAAAAAATGGCAGAATGACTCTGGGCTTCTGTAGCTACGCCATATCAGATTATTTGTCCATCCAGCCCAATGTTGTCTGTTCACTGTGACCACACTGGGAAGTAAAGTGGCAAGACACAAAGATAACTGGGGCATATTTATTTATTTATTAAACCAAATTCTGGTCTGCATAGGTGAATGAAGGTGTGGGATACTCAGGTTCTATAAACTGGTGGTGCCAGGGGTTGAATCTTTCATGAAATTCTACTCATTATTGATCCAGAGTAGATTCCAATGCATAGTTAGCAGAGTAAAACTTAAACATGTTGCAAGATTCCCAAAAAATAGACCAGAGGCAATTATATTTCATCCAGCAGAGCTTTACTGCTACTGAAGGCAAATGAGCATAATGGTCACAAATCCAATACATTCAGGATTGGCACTGTCCATAAGAAATCCAGTTGCAGCAGACTTAACTTAAACTTACAATAACTTATAATAAGTCTAAACCTTAACTCTAAGCATACTATACAGAACACCACAACAGAGGGGAAAGAGATAGAAAGAGAAAGAAGAAGAAAAAGAGTTTGGATTTGATATCCCGCTTTATCACTACCCAAAGGAGTCTCAAAGAATCTAACATTCTGCTTTCCATTCCTCCCCCACAACAAACACTCTGTGAGATGAGTGGGGCTGAGAGACTTCAAAGAAGTGTGACTAGCCCAAGGTCACCCAGCAGCTGCATGTGGAGGAGCAGAGACGCGAACCCGGTTCACCAGATTATGAGTCTACCGCTCTTAACCACTACACCACACTGGCTCCTTCTGGCCTTACTTTTATAGTCAGTATGACCTTGACAGAAAGAGATAAGAGAACCAATTCAAACCAGCTGTACTCGGCTTCTCTGAAGGAATAACCGAAACATCATGAACCTTCTGCTTGTTTCTTTCACATAGAGAAGCTTCCAGAGCCCTCTTGAATTAAGTAAAATAGGAAAGATCTCTACACATCAAATCAATACTTTCTGCACTAAGAAATGCAAACTGACAGAATCCAGGGCCTCTCATGTACAAAACCTTCGCTCTGTAGCGGTGACTGATGTGCATTGAAACTGGGACTGCAAAGGACATGGGAGGCCAATGCTTTGGGCAGATTTAAAATGTAGAACAAAGACAACAGCCTTGAATTTTACTTTAAAAAGGGAATCCCTATTGAAAATATAATTTGCAGGGAAACTGTTTATTATGATTTCCCTCTTTTGACAAGATAAAAGCTCTGTTGGTACTTTCAGGCTTGCATTTCCTGAGCCTGAACACTAGCATTATCCATTACTGCTCTGGATGATATACAGGAGATAATGAAACAGAATCCTAGCAGTAAATTCTGACTGATTGGAGAGATGAATTGGATGGAATAATCAAAAGAAAAATGTATGTTGCTGCAAAATAAAAACAGCATTAGTCCCCCTATTCTACATTGACTTGAGCAACTGTTCTAATATGTCATTTGCGATGGCATGCTTAATTGCACCTATTAATATGCTGGAGTGCTTCCAGCTGGTGGCAGTTTGAACATCAGGAAGCCAGAGATGTTTGGTCAATCACAGAACAACTTCCACTACGTCAGCTTCCTGCCATGATTGGGATATGGCAGACAGAGCTAAAATTATTTGTGCCTTGAGTCTGTCATCTTTTCAAAGATGTGACTGCATAATTTCTAGTGGTGGCCTTAATTCATTTCAAGTAGAAGGGCCCATTTGATAGTATGAGCAGATAGATAGATATTTGCATCACTCACTAGCTTTTGCAAATTATGTACAAAAAGGACAAACCTAAGCACAACAGAAAAATTATAAAACTAAATTTAAAAGCAGCACCAATTTTTTTAAAAAAAAAATCAGCAGGAACTCACCGGATTTCAGTTCTGGCACCTCTCAGGTAGGTGCCATTGCCATTCTAAGAGAACAATTTCTGGTAATGTGAATACTGTTGTCAGATATTCATGCATACCCTCCAACATTTCTCCAATGAAAATAGGGACGTCCTATTCCATAATGATAATTTTACTATTTATGCCCCACACCACTCTGTGCAGCTTCCAACACATATAAAAATAATAATAAAACATTAAACATTTTTTTTAAAAAATCCCTTTACAGGATTGCCTTCAGATGACTTGGGGGTTGGATAACTCCATACCCTCCAACATTTCTCTATTGAAAATAGGGACATCCTAAGGCAGTGATGGCTAACCTTGACACTCCAGATGTTTTGGGACTACAACTCCCATCATCCCTGACCACTGGTCCTGTTAGCTAGGGATGATGGGAGTTGTAGTCCCAAAACATCTGGAGTGTCAAGGTTAGCCATCACTGGACCTAAGGAATGTCCTAAGGATCAAATCAGAAACCAGGATGGGTTCTCTAAATCATGGATGTCCCTGGAAAATAGGGACACTTTGAGGGTCTGGTTCATGGTAAGTTCCGCCATGTCTTTTTCTAGAAAATAGCACTGGTGTAAACACAACTGAGCATGAAAACTGGTAAACTATGGGGATATATTCAGACAAGCACTAATCATGGCACTGCCAGTGTAAGGATTTCTTCTTGTGTAATGCTACATTACCCTCTCTCCCCACTTGTACTGTTCTAAGTGCTCTCCCAACACCAGGGAACAGATTTGGGGAGGTTAGGAGGCACACATGGAGTGAGGGTGGCAAATCCTGTTGCACAAGAGGAAATCCTTGTGTTTATGGTACATGTTAGTTGGATGCCACCTTTTCCAATCTAAAACTCAAACAGCATAGGTGTGACTCTTATTTTAATGCCTGTTGCTAGAACTTATTCCATCTTTGCTGTCACCAGTTGATCTTGATCAGCTAAATGCCTTGGCTGAGAGTGATTAACTCTTTGCATTAGTCTCTGTAAACAACAGCAGCAGCAACAACCTCAAAATGACAATACATGGGCCAATGTTTCAGCATTACTATCTCCACATGGCCACGAACCATTATGGAATGGGGTTCTCATAAAATGACCTTCATGTAGTGCTGAAGGAAGCACATTTAATCATTCTTACAAATAGGATAAGTAACTAAGAAAGAACAAAATAAAAAATTCCTTCTAGTAGCACCTTAGAGACCAACTAAGTTTGTTCTTGGTATGAGCTTTCGTGTGCATGCACACTTCTTCAGATACCTGAAGATATCTGAAGAAGTGTGCATGCACATGAAAGCTTATATGAAGAACAAACTTAGTTGGTCTCTAAGGTGCTACTGGAAGGAATTTTTTTATTTTTTATTTTGTTTTGACTATGGCAGACCAACACGGCTACCTACCTGTAACTGTAACTAAGAAAGAGTTCAATATGCATCTTAGATAACCATCCTGTTTTGTTATTTTCTAATTATATCAAATTCCTATTATGATACATTGAAACTAATATATAATTATAAGGTTTGAATGAAGTAAAGACACAGAAAGCGAGATATCAAGAGAATTGTTGAAGTTCCTATTTAGGAAGTGTTTACATTTTCCAATAGCAAAACAAAACAAAACAAAACAAAACCCTATAAGGAGAACAAGATTAAAATGGCATTGGTTCCCTTGGAAAACCAAAATGGAAATATTGGCGCATGAAAAGTGTTAAGTATGTCATGAGGAAAGAGGGCTTTCTCACATGGAGCGGAGGTGTAGGAAGGCCAAATTCTATTGGTAAATGATACTAACAATTATCAAGGAAATGTCCTAGGCTCAGATAAATGTGGAGCTGCTATTACGCCCAAAGTGAATATAAGAATGTATCAAACATAAATCATGACTTAATTAGGAAAATATGGGAACAGCCAGACATAAATTTAGTGCCAATGTTATGCCCATTTAAAATAGGAAGGGGAATGAATAAATGGAACAATTTCATGCATGCATAGAAAAGAGCTGGGCATAACAGATTTAAGGAGGGGCTGCTTGCCCATTTAAAAGAAAATATTATACTTTAAGTTATTTGGGGGCTATACAGATGTTAGAAAATATATTAGAGATGATCCTGCTAAGATATATATTTAAACATTTAAGTTTTATTTAAGAACACTTTTTAGAATATAAATGAAATGTCAGCAGTTCCTATTTTTCTTTAGGAGATTGAATTAAATGTTGAAATATTTATGATAAAGTTAACTAAGATGTGTTTCATACAACAATATTTAAAATGACTATTGCCTTATAGCAGCGGCTTTTGTACGATATATGTAAATGCTATTTAATTGTTATAAAATAACATCTAAATAATTCATACTGGGGACATCATTTTCTCACTGCAAACAGATTGTTCAGCTGTTCAATATCATGCAGGCATTGCCTCAATAGTTCTTTTGCTTTACTGAGACCTAAACTTAGTAAGTGTTGCGGTGAAAAGCCAAAAAAGCATTACCTTAAATTCATGGCTTTCATCCCGCTGCTTTTGTGCAAATGAAGCAGAACTTAAGGAAGGAAGCCAGTAGGGGCTAAATTCAACTGGAGCCAATAGTTTAAAATCCTGATTCAGGCATGTGTGAAAATAGAGGGGGGACCAGCTTGGAATTTCAGAGCAGTCTTCAAAACATAGCTTGGTACACACACAAAAAGCTTCTCTAAGCAACCCAAAACTGAACTCCATAAAATAGTCGGGTTAAAGGTTTGGACTTAAAATCTTCAAGCAGAGCAGGTATAAAGTTATGAGCTTTGACTCAGAAGAAATACAGGCAACAATCTTTTTGCAGGAGGATTGTGTTCCTGACCCCCATGCATGTTGGTGGAGCACCTGTAAGCCCTCCTTCACCCCATTCTTCCCCTTTTTCTTGCCACTTCCGGGGTCGGCACAATTTGTGTGTGCATGGTCACATGTCAGTTGGATGTGCCTGAAACGATCATTGCCTGTACATTAATATTTTAATATTCCCTATAGCTTTTTCTACCACACATTCTTGTTGGACCTTAAGGTCCTCAAATAATAACATTTTGGAGGTCCCGAGCCACAAGGATGCTAGGTTGGCCTCAACTAGGGCCAGGGCCTTCTCAGTACTGGCCCCGACTTGGTGGAATGGTCTGTCACAAGAGACCAGGGCCCAGCAGGATTGGGCATCTTTCCGCAGGGCCTGCAAGACAGAGCTGTTCCGCCTGGCCTTTGGGTTGGTTTTAGTTTAACCCTGATGTTTCATTCCTTTATGGTTTGATTGGTGGGCTACTTAAAAATGAGGCTGCATTTTAAACTTTAAATCGTATTTCAACCTGCATTTTAATTTATTGTTTTGTATGTTTTGTTGTGATTTTATGGGTGTTAGCCACTCTGAGCCTGGTCTTGGCTGGCAAGGGCGGGGTATAAATAAAAAATATATTATTTATTTATTATTATTATTGAGCTGACTATGTTCCAGAGGATTGGAAAGCTATGCCCAAATACGGAAAAAAGACTTACATGTCCAACAAACTGTTTATCCATATGTCATTGTGTGTGTGTGTGCATACCTTTTCTAACCTGCCTAGACTCAATGCTCCATGAACAACTACAATTCCAAGCAACAAACTGCCAATAAAATTAATCCCAGCAGTGTAAAGTAGGTGGGGGGGGGGACAGAATCAAAGGACAATAAAGGAATCCATGACCTCAAAAAATCCTACTTAACCTCTTCAGCAGATAACTAGCCCAAGCCCATATTGCATGGAGGAAGGGTGCAGCAAAACGGCAAAGGGGAAGGACTCAGAAGAGGAGCAGGCTTATGAAACCAGGGTCCTAATCCCTTTCTGATTGGCCATCAGGTCCATTGTGATCCACTTCAACCCTTGACACAGTTGGGTCCCCCCCTTTGGGAGCCAATCTCTCTTTGAGGAAAGGGGTAAGGCCAAATGTGGCCGTCTGAAAAAAGGGAACAATATTTTCTGACGATAATACAGTATTGTATTTAATAATAAAATACTACTAATAATAGAATTTATAAATTTTCTTAAGATAATGCAATATGAAAGGAAGGAAGTCTAAAACAATTTGCACTTCCTGCTGATATATTTTAAAAAAACATCTTCTGATGTGTTTTCTTGGATTCCACTGTAAGATGAAAACAGTCTAGCCATATCAGTGATGGGCTCTGCTCAAAAGAGGTGACTTGAATCCAGCTGTTGGCTGTGAAGGGCCAGCTACTTTTAAGTCCGCCACTAGCCGAGATTTGTATCTATCATGGTACAGACAGTATGTGTTGGTAATATGTATGTATGTTTCCCATTTGGAATATGAATATCCCCATGCCGTGGCTTGTGTTAGAAAGCAGTTAATGTGACTTTCATAAAAGACATTTCTATGCAGGATCTTGGTACGTGCTCTGCACTATTGAAATCCGCATACTGTATTAGTAGCAATGTGCCACAGTGTAGCCGTTGGGTGTTTTAAATGCAAAGCACATCCTTGAAAGCATTGTGAAAAGGACCTAATGGGCCAGGAAGCTCATTATTTCCTCTCATACCCCAACCCCGGCCACCTTCAGTATACATTTTAGGCCCCAGTTCAAATGGCGTTGTTTGCCAACTATAGTTGCAAATATAAGGAATCTCTGCCACCTCTCAGTTAATGAACTTATTGTTAACACTATTAACTTGTGCAAAGATTCTGTATCCTCACTGCTTTATCTTAGCCATGTATCGCTTCTCCTATCATAGAAAAAGCTGAGCTAGCAAAAACAGTTCAATGAGTGAGGCAGAGTCGTTTCACAAGCTTCCCTACAGGTAGGCTGCTGTTGTAGAGAGGCAGAGTGTCAGAAGACTGAAGCGCTGCACCATGTTGTTCTTCCTGCTTCCCCTCCTCCTAGTTGCATCACCGGATGGGAAACAAGCATAGAAGCTTAACCCCACCCTGCAACTAAAACCCAGCGGGCCAGAAAGGCACTGCCCACTAAGGAGGGCCTCTGATTGGCCCAATTAACTTTAACTTATTGGCAGGCAGTCCCGCCCTGTGGCCTGGCTAGCCAAGGAATTTCCTAAAGTGCTAGCCCAACATGTGTGCTCAGGCTGCTGGGAATGGCAGCTGCATGTGAGGGTCCTCAACTGCCGGCCAAAGAGGAAGGAGGTAAGCTCCCATTGGTTCTCTGAAACTGCAGTATCAAACATACTACTGTACTGGAGTGGCTGCAGTGGTAATACAGGTTGTTTTTTTTTAAATCAGATGAAATGAAATGAAATGAAATGAAATGAAATGAAATGAAATGAAATGAAATAAATAAATAAATAAATAAATAAATAAATACCAGTGTACTTGTATATTCTTTTAGTATGGGGACTAATGGTAGGACAACAAAAACAGACTTTATGGGCCCCTGAGTTAGCTGAGAGACTGATACATTGAGCTTCAAAGGATGAATATTGACCATTTATTAGGTAATGGTTTGAAGACCTCAATGGCCTTACCATTGGAACGTACTTTATAGAAACACCAACTTCATTTGGATTCTCTTTGGACATTTCAAGGGCATATAACGAACTTTTCTTTTAAAAAAGAAGAAGATGGATGTATTTATGTTTATTGCATTGTGAATATGAAGTGATTATTTTATTTTGTTCTCTTCTATTTTCTTCCCCCCCCCCTCTTATTGTGTTGTGTTTCTCCCCTTTTCCTTTAATAAATTTGCAAAAGAATAAAAATGATTCTATTGTTTTATCTTCATGTAAAGCGCTCTGAGGTCTTTTAACAATCAATGTATAATATGAAATAAAGAAAAAGAAAATACAGTTAATTCACATAACATACAAGTGCACTTTAACACCAACAGAAACTTCTCCCTCATGAGGGATTATGGAGTGTGGGAACCCTGGTGCTTTCTGTCTGAAATTTGGCAACTTTATGCCTTTCCAGAAAGCCTTCTCTGTGTGTAAAATTCATTCACTTTAGCCCAAAGGGCCAAAGGCTATAGCTCTTTTTAGATTCCTCACTATACCGAATAGTGAGCAGAAAATTTTGCTTTATACAGAGCCACCCAGAACCCAAATCATAGGCTGGGAAGAGCAAAGACTTAGAAACAGATCAGATTTTATTTTTAATGTAGATGCACGTGAATTAACTAGAGTTAAACCAAACAGAACTCTGCCCCAAGACTTTGCCATGTCATCAACGTTCTTTTAAATATATATATAGTTTGATAGCTACAGTTGCCTTGAAACATGCAAGTACAAACAACTGTTTGCAGTAGCATTCATGTATTTTATCCTATGGCACCTTTATCACATCGGACGCAGGCCTATCTTGTACATTCCCTGGGAAAGATGCATTAAGGTTTGTTTTCCTCCCATTTTTCTAGTATTGACCGTGTTTGCCATATCTCTTCTTACCACCAGCCTAATTTCACATTCACATCCCATAGCAACTCCCCTATGAATCACACTGAGTCGTTTATCTTCATTCTCTGGTCGAAATCTAATGCGACTCCCTTGTCTCTGTTCTCTAATACAGCTTGACCAAGCTGGCTGCAAGTTAACTAGTAGATCAAATGAGGAAGCCTTGAAGTTTCATTAAAAGAGCTTTACATTGTTCTGGGAATGGAAATAAAGGGAAAAGTCTTTGAGGAGAGGGGGAAAAACCCCCCAGTTCATCTCCTCTATAAATATTCAGAAACTGAAGATCTGAGAGTAAGAATGGCCTAAAGGGCAGTCTTGAATATGAAGAATAGGAACTATGAACCTAAGCAACATGGCTGACATGCAGTTGTGGTGTCTTATATGCTTGGCAGACTTCTACTTGCCCAAATGGGACTTGGCTTTCCTCGTTTCCCCCCTCCAATCCCAAATGTGCTCCAGAGGATTGAGCAAATGTGGAATAAACATTATGCAGCATTTATAATAGGGCCAGTTCTGGAGATCAAAGAGGTCGAGTGAGCATATATGACACAAAACCATCATTTAAATAAACTGGTCTAAAACTGTTTAGTCCATCTTATTCTTCAGGTTCGAAGTAAAGTGCATAACTGTCTTCAGAGAAGTTACTGGGCTGAACAAAGTAGTTTTATTCCTGTCTTGTTGGGCTACCTTGGTCCACTATCTTCCTTGGTGCACTAAGCACACTAACATGACTACAAAAATGCTGTGGTGGCTTGCTTGAATTTGATCAACCCAGACTTCCATGGATGATAGCTGTCAGAAGACCTGTGCTGTCTTCTTAATTAGGTCGCACGAAAGAAGAGACCAATCCATCAAGCTTTTCAAGGCTTTAATCTAAACTAATTGCTTTACAAGCGGAGCAGGTCGTAAAACCTCCTCATCCATCATCATCAGATTCCCAAACTGCTTTTCGTCTGTTCTCCCGCCAGGAAGTCCATCGAGGAAAGCGGAAGCACTTTGTTCTCCGCTTTTTCCTTTCCCCCTCTCTGTAACGAGGTCTCTCCGTTTAGCTGGAGCCTCTCCAGCAACCCCCCTTCTCCACTGCTAGGGCCGGAAGGGGA
Source organism: Darevskia mixta (assembly GCA_034641385.1). NCBI lineage: Eukaryota > Metazoa > Chordata > Lepidosauria > Squamata > Lacertidae > Darevskia > Darevskia mixta. The sequence continues at coordinate 11,656,131 of JAWWNH010000063.1, forward strand.
ACTGGAGGAATCTGTCTTTAAGACTGGGGGCTGCTCTCGGTAGCTGCTTAACGCGGGACTGGAGGACGGATGCAGCCCCCTGACAATACCCGACACTGCAGAAGCAGGTGTTTGCTTACAAAAGGGGTATCCTCTTCCTTTTGCCCCCCTCTTGATTCCTGTTTTCCCCTAAATCTTCTATTGACGGTGTCCCAACTGTGCAGCCCTCTACTCCTCTCCAAATCCCTTGGAAGGGTCTACAGGAGCTACAGGGAGAAGGAGGGTCAGTAGAGGCCAATTCTATTGATGGTAAAATGCAACTGGATGTCACACAATTATCTTTTTAGCACTACACAGTTTCCTTTAAGCACTTTTAGTTCTCTCATCATTTTTAAGCTGCGTAATTAATTTTTAAAGCGATTCCAATAGCATTAATGCTAACATGCATTATGGGCTCCTTAAATGGCCTATAATGACTTTTAAAACTAATTAATACCTTTTTTCCTAGTGCCTTTTTATATCCCCAACTCCCCCTCTTTATAAGTACATGTCTTTGTTTTAATACTGTCTACTCAGCCCAATATTGTACCCAAAACAATTAGAGCATTTTTAGAGTATTCTATTATTCTCCATACTCCATTATTATCCTTAAAAGGCTGGTTAATTATGTATAACCAAAAATTAATTTATATGGTAAATATAAAAATGCAGACAAATAAATAATGTGCATAACATTAATCCAGTATTATGTTAAGAAAAAAAAAGAATGGGTTATCCCAATGTTTCTTGCAGTAACATTATCAGAGCTCATTTATCATTTCCCCACCCCCATCCCATATTTCAGAATACATGTGATTGTCTCTCAGGAACACATTTTTCTGAGAATTATGAAGCAATAATAATAATGCACTGTTATCCTCCCTAAATGTATTTATTTCTCAGTACTGTTGTGCTTCTGACTCCAGTTTCTGTGCTCATGTGTTTGCTGGAACATGCGAAGGGTTACACCAGGTAGGGCGCATGTGCTTAGCATTTCCTCCGCTGACTGCTTTAAGATCTTTGTGAGAATTAGCATGAGGGTCTGAAGAGACCTTTTCAGCCTGTTCAACTGAGCACACTTAGAAACCTCCCTGCGAGAACACTGGCTCACCAGAATTTCCAATGGCAGGGAGAGTTTCTGAGTGCATTTGGTTGAACACACTGGCAATATCTCTTCTGACCTTGCGGCTATTTGCACAAAGGTCTCAAGAGCGCCTGAAAACATTGGGATTGAGTCTTGCGTGGCTGTCCCTTCCGCCTTCCCTGGTTTAAAACTCTGCATTCAGGTGAATGCCTGAAAATGGCAAGTGGGACCTTTGCATTGCAGGCTTCACATAAAAGAGGGCTGGGCTTAAGCAAGCTTTGTTTGAGTCCAAGTTGAGTTAAGAAGAAATTAAATCAACTTCAGTGTAGCTATTCTGAACTCAGATCCAGGAAGTTCACTCCTCACTAACTATGTCACTGAAGTTGGGTGGCCATATTTCAAAAAGTGAAAATCCAGACACAAAAGTTGTTGAGTCCCCCCCCCCCTTTTTATGATGGACAAAAGGATTGATTGGCTGACGTGTCCTTTTTGTTCATTTGAGGCTCTAGGGATTCCCCCCCCCCCGCCTCCACTTCCTTTCCTTGTCTTTTTAGTTGCAGAAGAAAAAGCAGCAGCAGATCCTGTAGCAGCAGGTCCTTGGGACAATCAGCTGAAAAGGAGAGTGAGGCAAGTTAAAAATTTAAGGGACTGAATAGTAGTGTAGTGGCAAATGGGTGAACTGCAATGCAATGCAATGCATGTTTTAGGTCATATCCACACCATGCATTTACCTGTAATGTAGATTTATACCACTTTAACAGTCATCACTTCTTGCAAAGAATCCTGGGACCTGCAGTTTGCCCAATGCAGAGCTATTTGTTTTTATGCAATTATGTTATGTATCTTTGATTTAAGCTCGCTAATGACCGTTCCCCACATAGAATGGGGTGCACATTTTGCGTGGTTGCGAGTAGCCCTCCGGGATCACGTTGCAGCTCCTGGCAGTTGGATCTGGCACCGCCTTCCCAGGCTGGATACCTGTGGTCCACCTATTCCAGCAGCCGTCCAATCCCGGCTGGGGAGGTGTGCCAGGGGGATTGGCCAGGTAGAGGGAGGGAACAGACAGTACAGGAGTCAGTCATTACCTGGGAGGCGGCTGTTGGATTTTTTATGTCAATTTGTTTTTGACATTTTAAAATCTTTTATTAAGATGCACCAGAATTCAGTTACCGGTAACTTAAAAAATGAAAATAATACAAATAGAAAGGAAACGAGGGTGGGAAGCAGATATAAATACAAATCATTTTGTTGTAAAACCAGAGAAAATTCAATAGCATTCAATTTGATGAAAGTGTGCAAAAGGAGCCAGTATTTTTAATGAATATTTTGTTTAAAGTAAACATCATGCTGTTTATTATTATTATTATTATTATTATTATTATTATTATTATTATTATTATTATGTTATATATAAATCTGGCTGAACGTTGTGTAACAAACAGCAAAAATCTCTGCAACTTCTTAAGAAATACATTGAGAGAATATAATTCAGGGCGTGTGGACAGAATTTAGAAGGCAAGGGATGAATGTGACAGGTGTGTGCCATTCAGAGGAAAATAAGATTAAGAGGATGCAGAACAGGCCTTAAGGAAGACAAAGAATAGTTGTCCTCCTTTGGCACACAGCAGACTTCAGGAGTCACAAGAACAGATTTAGATTAAGTGTTACAGGGGGAAATACTTTCTTCAGTGAAAGTAAAGAGGCGCCATGTGCTGTGTTGGCAGCATTCTGTATAAAAAGCAGAGAAATGTCCCAGTACAGTAAACTGGATTGCCTGTGCCTTACAGCAAATTTGAAGTTAGGCCTCTGTGTGTGTGACATGATAGTGGGCCACTGTGGTGCAATGACCAGAGTGCTGAATTTGGACTGGGGAGGGAGGAAGATCTGCCTTCAAATTCCTGCTAGGCCATAAAAGTGCAATCGGTGGCTTGGGCCAGTCACTAGTTTTCAGAATAAGCCACGTTATGTGGCTGCTGAAAGGATAAAATGGAAAGGTGAAGACCCATGCATGCTTTTTTGAGTTCCTTGGAGGATAGGCGGGATACAAAAGCAATAAATAATCATCATAGACATCCATTCCATACACAAAACTACAAGAAGATCATGGGAGTGGATTTCTAACAGTTGAAGTAACTATAGCCAAGGTTTTGCTTAGGTCCATTCTTTCTCTCTTACCCACCCCACAAGCTAGATCTGCTGAGGCAGCCATGAAAGATAATGGTTGGCTAGTTTCTATTACATACTGACTTCTGCTGCATTGCTTGATAAGGGCATTAGGATCAAGAAATGGAGTCATATTACTCTTGCCATGGGCTGATGATTACCCGCTTGTGGGAACACAGAGGTGGGTTTTTGCACTGGTGTTCTGAAATGCGTTCCCTGCCTAAATATGAGAGACCCAACCTATATTGGGTTCCGGTTCCTCTTGGCAGAGAGGTCAAAAGGAACTAAATAGAGATTTTTCACCCATTGCTGCTGCCAATGGTGCAGGAAGAGAAATATGTAAGCCAGCTTGGTGACCACCATAGGCACCTTTGGGAGTGATGGACAGCTCCCAAGGCCTGCCACTCAAGGGTTTAGGTCCTGGGAGCAGGATACAGGACAACTTTGGGGACAATTTGTCTCATCCCCTCAAAATTTTAGGGCCCTGATGGGTGGCAATGCATATTGGGGTTTGGGGTAGGAGGAATTGCTTCCTCTTATCCTAGATGGGGCTGGTCACTCTACAGCCCTGGGTGTTCCCCTGGACTTTGGTTATTCAGCCTATGGCTTTCCATCTGCAGTCTCTTTTTATGATTGAATTGAAATGATGACACATAGTTCAACCCAGCCATTAGTTTCAGTGCTTTTATTTGCCACAAATAAGTCCCCACTGAGTTGATTGGGGCTCACTTCTAGGTAAGTGACTACAGGACTTCAACCCAAACCACATATACACTGTTTAGCAGAAGGCAGGGCTGAGCTGCTAGGGTGAAAACATAACAGTGAGATTCAGAATCTCATTTGTGTATAGAGCAGCTACTGCTAAACTTTGTTGAATATTCATGATGGAATTACTTAATGAGCATGCTAACAAGTTAACGATAACTGAAGTGTGACCATTTTTTAATCTCATACTAATAATAATAATAAAAAAGTTAAGTGGCAATTTTAGAATCCTGTTCAGCTCCTTAATAGCATTTTAATTTAAATGACAATTTCCAATAATGTCCTGTCAAGACCTTTAAACAGGAATTATCACACATGCATATAATCACAGCTAGTTGATCAATGACAGTCAACTCAATTACATACTAAGGATTCTGCCCTGTTACACAAAAGTGTCATTTGAGGGGACTGGCATAAGTACATGCATTCTTCATTGCTAATTGCAATGTCTGTGCAGCTGCTTCCTGCTCTGGGTTATCTCTGCTCCCACACAGCTGCATGCACTTGACATAGGTGAGAACTAAATGTTGTACTGACCTTTGTTTTAGATTGCATATGTGTCCATACCAAGGGTGCAAAAAACTGGCCATGAAGCTTAATAAAATACCAAAAAATGAGAGAGGAAACGAATGTGCGTGTGAGACTGTGTGTGTGTGTGTGTGTGTGTGTGAGTGTGAGAGAAGAGGGGATACACAGTGATAGCCATGCTCAGTGTAGTCCCATTGAAGTAATTAGAATTTAATCCATGGATTTTAGTAAACACAGCAAGACATTATAACATAGATTACATATAATAAACAGGTAAGAGTATCACCATGCTTCAGTTCACTTGGCCACCAACAGGAGGCACTGTGAACAGTGTGATGAAAGGTAATGGGTGGGCAGCCCAGCTGATCCAAACCTCCAGGCTGGCTGGGACTACTACTGGCTGCCTTCCTTTTCCACAGCCACCCTCGGAATCTGTTGCTGTCTCTGATTACCATGAACAGAGACAGGAGGAGCGGTTTGGGATGAGAAAGTCACACAGAAGGGCAAGCCGGCTGGCCTTGGGCTCTGCAGCGGTGGCATGAGGTGGAAAGGGGAAGCAGTAATCTTCCTCTCACTGATCCTCTCATCCTTCAGCGTATGAGGTTGAAAGGATCCACACAGGGCGGATCTGCAAGCCTTCCAACACTCCCCCTGCAACCAATACCAATGGCTTTCTCTCTTTCATCCCACCCCTGACCACCACTGCAACAGAAGCAAGGCGAAAAAGCCTGCACACAGAGACAGAGAGAGGGACACAAAAGAGGCTTTGCCCCCTGCTTGCTCCACTTGCCGTTCCACCTCCACAACAACTCCTAAAATATTCTCCTTCCCACTCCATGCAAATACTAATTCCCCCCCTTTCAACTTCTCATCCTTGTTTCTGAAGCTGCTTCTCTCATCTATTCTACAGCTTCTTGAGCCCGAGCCAATATCGCCAATGATGGGATTTGTAGTTCGGCAACATATGGAGGACCAAAGATTAGCCTCCTTCCTTTTGCATCATCTACCCACCTGCATTACAAAATTCTCCTTTCTGCTAATGAGTTTTATTTAGTTCAGGCCATTAGTCAATGCAAGAGTTACTTAGAACAGGATCAGTGCTTTGAACGGAGCATTTCAGAGGAGCCATAGTGGTTGTATGGCTTCAAGAACTTACCATTCACCTGGCAATCTATGGATCGGGCACTATCCAATTACAGGCACCCTAGCCCTACATAATATATGGTGTGTGAGCTCACAAGTAGAAGATGCTGCCCTGAGGAGGTTACCGTCTAATATGCAACAAAGATGGGGTTGTTCCAGAGGACTTCTGAATGAACTAGACCAGGCATATGCAACCTTGGCTCTCCAATTGTTTTGGGACTACAATCCCCATCATCCCTGACCACTGACCCTGTTAGCTAGGGATCATGGGAGTTGTAGGTCCAAAACATCTGGAGAGCCAAGGTTGCCTATGCCTGCACTAGACAAATAATGTATTTGCTGTTGTGTTAACACAGATGTATTGGTTTTAATGGCATGGTTTTAGAAAGTTTATGCTTGGCTGATTTATCGTATTTTTAATGTGAACCACCTTGAACACCTTTTTGGTTAGAAGGGCTGCATATAAATTTAATAAAGTCAATCAAAAAATCAATCCACTTAACCTTTGTGTTTGATTTTCCTTTTAGCATACTATTAAACCTTTCTTAACTATGACCTTGCTAATATTAAATAAGGGAATATTCAAACAGCAAAGACTCAAAAGCAAAGCAAATTTCTAAATATGAACTTGGGTGAATGCCTAAGATAAATGTTATGTGTAAGGACCTGATCTAGAACGCACTGAAGTCAATGGGTGATATGCAATGCTAGCCATCCCCAGAGTACGTCCATTGAAATCAATAAGCATATAAGCATAAATTACTTTAGTCTATTGATTTCAGTGCTCTTGAGTATGACATAGGTAGCTTTGCCTGCAAAATATGGTTAGTGTCCAGGTTTTTAGTATGCATTGGTGGAAAAATATGACAAGCATGGATCCCCCCCCCAATTTATTTATTTTATCACTTTGTCCTTTATTGATTTTATTGTTTCTGATAGTTACTGAGCTTTTAGGCATAATCATATATTCTTGGGAAATATTTATGGTGAATATGTGGCATAAAAATTGCTGCCAAATTATTTTTTCAAGATTCTTCAAGAGTTCTTAACCAAAAAGTGTCCAATCTGAAAGTCCTCCAATCATATTCAAATCCTTCCCCACTGAGCATCTTAACAGCTAACATCCTTTTCTAGCAAAGGATAACTTTACCAATCTCCATCTTTCCAGTTCAACGTTTCTTTTCTTCCTCTTCTTCAGTGTGATAATTCAACCATTTGAGTTATTTGCTAGCATTTGAAAAACAAATACCGGTACCTAAACGTTCTACTATTTTAGATTGATCCAGAATTTTTTTTGTTTTCTTTCAATATTTTGATTGTACCTCTAATAAATGAAAAGTCAATTATTATTTTACTTACTAACATATTTTATAACTCAAGACCTTGCTAAACTTTCATAAATTCCAGGAACGAACTTTCAGGCTTGATAAAAGCTACATCATCTGAATTGCTGCAAAGTTTAACTTCATGTTTGCCCATCTTTTGCCCTTTTATTGTAGAGTTATCCCTTCTCTTCCTCAAAAAAAGGTTCCAAATACATTTTGAACATATATATTTGGTTGCCTGGTACTTCTCTGTAGATTAAATTTAAATGATTATTCACCATTCACAAATATCACAAATCCAGTTTCCCAACCATACTTGAAAATCCTAACAAATTTACTGCTTTATAAACTGTCTTGCTATATATCCAACAAGATATGTATAGCGTTCAGGTGCATAGCCCCACCTCAAACTGAACACTGAACACACCTCAAGTCTAGCATCAGCCGCATAATATATCACGACTGCCTGCTCTTTATTATAGGCAAACTATCTCTCTCCTCCCCCTAGAAATGCCTTCATTGCATCTAAAGAAGAAGATTAAATCTGCCTCGTTTCAAATCACCATTGCTGTTCCCTTGGTAGTTAATAAATGGTCTGTTGGAATGAGGGGCTACACATGTCCTCCTTTCCTGGGGGTTGCAGGTTAGTTTAGGTTGCTTCTGTCATTGCCACAATTCTCATTGCTACAGTCAGAGACACTAAGCTAAAATATTTCTCCATGACACCCTAGCTTTCCATGTGCATGGCACTTTTTATATTACAGAGCATTCAAAAATGAAACCCTTTCTTCAGCAATAAATGGTGTAGCCCCAAAATCTAAAATGATTGGTGTGTTTCTGCCTTGCATGTATGCTTTCGTTTAAGTCCTACTTTAGGGGGGAAAATAATCTTCAGTCAGTTAAAATGATCCCTGCTAAATCACTGGTTTAATAGTACACTGAAAAGTTTCGTGGGCTTCGTGGAAGCATTCAAAACAAAACATTTATGTAAACAGAAAATACAAATAATCCAAGATCCAAAGTTAGCAGAAAATAAGCACCACCCTATACTTAACAGTTCAAAAGGCTTGAAAAGAATGCCTGTTTCTAGCAGTAATTGGAAGAAAGCTTCTCAAATAATAGAGACCATTATGCATTTCCTTTAAAAAAAAAAAGTATGATAATAGATTTGTTTTTAAAAGCTTGTGCTTCTTGTTGATTTTTTTTTTTTATGGTTTCCTGCCTGGCTGCCACAAACAAGCAACCACTTTATTTACACAGTGAAACAATGACTTTGTCAGATCCTTTTGTTCTTCAGTTTTGTTATATAGAAATGATTATAGAAAAGGATTGTCAGGGAGCTGCCTGACTGGTTACTCTTGAGGAGGCTTCCCAGGGACCTTACAAGGATCACGTTTATCTACAGAGATTTTTCTAATCTCCATCTTGCTCCTGGATCTCAATGAGAAGCTAGTTACTCTCGTTCCTTCCAGTCTTAAATCCTTAAATTCTTCACATTTCTGCACCATTCCTACACATGCTTACAAAGGGAATGTGTATGTCAACTACAGGCATTACCAAATATATGGTTGGAGCTCCTTAGGTTAAGCTGACCAAACTTCAAAGTGACCTCCCCTTAAGCATTCTCTACTAATGCATATTAGACAAGCTGCCGTCTTTTTGATGCCAGATTCTCCTTTCAATAAGAATTTATTCCAGTCTTGTCTCTGTACAGTGGTACCTCTAGTTACGAACTTAATTCGTTCTGGAGGTCTGTTCTTAACCCGGAACCTTTCTTAACCTGAGGCGCGCTTTCGCTAATGGGGCCTCCCACTGCCACTGTGCCACCGCCGCACAATTTCCATTTTCATCCTGGAGCAAAGTTCTCAACCTGAGGTACTACTTCCGGGTTAGCAGAGTTTGTAACCTGAAGCATTTGTAACCCGAAATGTTTGTAACCTGAAGTGTTTGTAACCCGAAGCATTTGTAACCCGAAGTGTTTGTAACCTGGTTTGTAACCCGAGGTACCACTGTACTAGAACTATTTGTAACTCTTTTGATACATGCGCTTGTTGCGTGTCGAGGTCCCCAAATCCACCCCAAATAACTCACGTTTCAGACATTATTTTAGGTTTTGGTTTTGGGCATAATTTTTGGCCACAACTTTATTGCAATACATCATATGTGAGTGGTTGCATAGGCATTGGTTCCGACTATCTGTCCCACTGAGGACAGAACTGACTACCGTCAGTAAGGGAAAACACTTAGGGGAGAGAAAACGAGGCCGGGAGACGAGCCCAACGAGGCCGGGGGACGAGCCCAACGTCTCTCCCCAAATGCTCCCAGAGGCTCTTGCGTGGCCCTGGCCCCCTACCGGGGGGATACAGACAAAAGCATAGCGAGCCTCTGGATTCCTTTAACGGAATTCCCTGCGCAGCAGCAGCATTGGAGGGGCAGACACAGCCAATCTTTTCCCCTCCAGACCCAAACACAAATAACCAATGCCTAACCGCCAACCTTACAAGTTGTGACTATTTGCTACGCAGTAGGCGAAAACCAGAAGGCACCAGCCAATCAGCCAACTGGAAAAATTCCTACCAGGCCCCTGCCCCAAAGGCAGATGACCCCATGACAGGCATAGCAAGGTCAGCACAGAGGCCTAATGAAAAGGGGAGGAAGGAGGGGAGATCCGTTGCACGCAGCAAAGAGGAACATCGCAAGGTGTGCCAAGGGTTATAAACCCACTGGGCTGTCCATCATAAATTGCAACACTTAATTCTCCCCAACAACAACCCAGGACCCAATCAGGGCAGTGACCATCCAATCGTACCCGCCCAGCACCGAGTGGGGTGATTTTCTGGCCCCCAGGAGAACACGCTTTTTAAAAGGTTTGCCTTTATTGTTTTCTATATGGAACTGTTTCAAACTGCTTTTTAAACCTTTCTTGTTTTATGGTTGCAACTTTTAATTGTTTGATAATTGTGTGTTTTGATGTTTTGATTAATCCCGAGACCTTGCGGTAAAGGGCAGATAATAAATCTAAAAGTAGTTAGGCCAACACGGGCCTGAGAAGATACACTTCCTTCGGCTTAACTACAATCCTGAAAAGTTGAGAAACTATACAAGCTTTTTAAAGGAGGAACTATGCAAATTAGTTCCAGAGCTATCTTTGGCTGGATGCACAAATCCTTGCACATACTGTTTAGAGGGGATTAGAAGTATTTTTTCACAAAATCAGGGATTTCTATATAAAACTGCAAAAGGAAGCAAAAGGGAGATTGAAATATGCACAAGGTCCCTCCTCTCTTCATTCCTTCACTCTGAAGGAATATTTCAGCTGTACAGGTGAAACTAATAGGTTTTCAATGCCTTATCAATTTCCCATCTACAGTGAAGAGATTGACAAATATTCCTCCCACTTTCAGCATCTTGGAAGCTCTAGTACACAGTTACCAGGGCCCAAGCTGCTGAGGTGAAGCTGATGGAAAAGTCAAATGTAATGTCAATTTTCATCCCTATGAAGAGGCTTCTTTGGCCTCCGAGGACAAAACCTGCAGCTTGTCAGTTTCACCTTTCCTCTCTACAGCCTTTGTATAGGACTAAATACTTGTAGTACTGGGTGCTATTAGTGCTGAACTTTCCAAGACTAGCAGCTGGATGTGCAAACTGCTACTCAAGCAAATGGGGAGGCAATCAGCAACAGTTTGAGGAGGTACAAACATCCATGGACACGGTTCACTTTCTGTGGACAACTAATCCCACGAGACAAATCGCTAAGGGTCTTCAGAAATAAAAGCAACATGTGCCTCACAATATGAGCAAAGAGCTAGAAAGTTGAAATGGAAATTATATAGCACACAGATATTTTTTCTTGTAAACGTTGAAGAAAATATAAGGCATCCCCGAACACTGCAAATACTCCATTATAAAGGAACGTGTCCTGAAAAAAGCCTTTGTTTTAATATTAAAAGAGTATGGTCTCTAGAAAAATAACCCATGCTTCTTTTTTAACTTTTATTTGAACACCTTTGGCAAATGTATTTTGGCATTGTTGATGAGAGCATATTGTATGAATTGCTATTAAAACATGAATTACTGCTGGGCTCAATATGAATCTGCATATGTCTTGAGCTTGCTAAAAGGAGATTTGCTTGGATGAAGGTATCTGATGAATTTAAAATGAAGCCTTTTCATTACAAGCCCAATTGTTTGTGATTAGCTTATACACCCAGTGGAAATACACTTTTTATTTACTCCACAGCAGAGTGATATGATGAAAATTTCTGCCTTTGACATTTTATTTCAAGTCGTTTTGCTCAAGTTTCTCTAGGAGAAAGAAAGAGGAGCTACTTTTACTCTTTTCTCTGAAGTATTCATGAGTCTTTGGCAAGGAAACCCACTTGCTCATTCTCATGCGGTTCTAGAATGTTGATGGCTGTGGATTTGAAATCTTGTGGTGTCTCCATTGTCACCTGGGAAATCAAGGTCCATGTCAGGCGTATTGAAACCTGCATGTTTGATCAGAGTTGGTGATTGGATGTGGCTGAGCTTGTAGAGCAGGGAGCTTTTCAACTAAATCATTAGGGTGTTTGTAAGATGCTCATCTGACACTGCAGGATTTGGTCGGGGATGAAATCTGTGCTATGCAATTGCAATTCTGCAAAAGATAAACCAAAGGCTATAAACTGGGTCTTATTTTTAAATCACCTCAAAAAAACAACAACATTCCAACCCACAGTTTACAAGCTGTGTGAAATTGTTTACATTGCAAGATTTTTAATGAGACATGCAATGCTATCCAGTCAGTCTCATTTTCAAACTGCAAAATCATTAAAAATATATTTAAAAATGAAACCTTTGCTTTGCTTCTGTCTCTTGGGTTTGACTTATAGGTCAGACAAGTCAAATCATATATAACCACGAGGCTATATTAATGTGAAATCTGTATTTTCTTAATATAATCAATTTAATTCAGTAAAGGACAGGATAGGATTTACAGTATCACAACTCTTTAACATCTGATTACAGTGGAACCTCGACTTACAAATTTAATGCGTTCCGAATGCACAATCGGAAGTCGAAAAACTCGTAAGTCAAAACGCGATTTCCCATAGGAATGCATTAAAAACGGATTAATGCGCTCCTATGGGAAGAGAAATCGAGGGTCACTTACCTTTTCGATGTGGACGGCCAGGCTCCCGCAGCTCTCCTTTTGTTGCAGGCGGCTCTGAGGGGTGCTCGCCACCGCCGCAGCCACCGCCATGGCGCGCAAAAAAAGCCTCACCGCCATGGCAAGGGGGAAAAGCCGCACCGCAAGGCGCGCTGCCATGGCGCGCGTAAAAAAGCCTCGCCGCCATGGCGAGGGAAAAAAAAAGCTGCGCTTGCAGCCGCGCTGCCATGGCGCGCGAAAAAAGCCTCGTTGCCACGGCGAGGAAAAAAAGGAAGGGGAAGAAGCGGCTGCGGCGCTGCTGCAAGCAGTGCCGCCCGCCTCCAGCCGCTCCGGGCTCCGCTCGCAACCAAAATGGCCGCTCGAGCGAAGTCCCGCCTTCTCTTCCCTTCCACGTGACCTAAAAAACAAACAAACAACCCACCAGAAATACAGTGAAACCTCGACTTCCAATTCGGAAGTCGAAGAAATTCGTAAGCCTGCGGCCGCTTTGATCCTTCATAACTCGAAAAATACATAAGTCGAGTTACTCGTAAGTCGAGGTTCCACTGTATGTTTAAAATCAAATATGCTTAGGTTTAGCAAATTTCATCTATGAGTTCTTAAAGAGTCAGAAGGGAACAATAGCTCAATGGTAAAGCAATATGTTGCACATATATATCATTGAGGCCCCAAGATCAATTCCACATATATCTCTGATTAAAGGATCTCAGATATAAATCCAGGTGTAAAAAGTTACCTCCCCTTAATATTTAACCACAGCTGATTCACCTTCCACCATTATCACTAAATATGTGTATTTTACTGGTGGTGGCTCCCCATTTGAGGAATGCTCTCCCTTGTGAGGTGTGTCAGTCTCCCTCACTGTTAACATTTACGGAAAAATCTAAACACCCGTTTCTCCAAGCATTTGATGGTTGAAAGTCCTGTCTCCGGCAACCCCGACATCATTAGTTTGAGGGTAAGTGATTGCATTTTTCTAAACTGTTTTTAGAAGGGTTAATTGTGTTGTTTTGGTAGTGACATTTTTTGCTGCCTTGGCCTCCTTGGAGGAAGGCAAGGATACGAATGGGTGTGGCCAAGTAACATAAGAGTCCATATAATTAACTTAGATTGTGTGACCCCACAGGCAAATTACAGAAAATGCAGGGGAAATGGGTAGACACAAGAGACCTTTCAAGTTCTCTTCCTAGTCATTGTTTTGGCTTAACATCCACACCATTCATTACATTTTGTCGTGATCCTGGGGCAAAAACTGAAATAGGGCTTTTGGATGGTTGGGTTGTTTTTTTTTTAAGATTTACTCTACTAGCACCCTTTGAATGAAAACACTTCGAAGTGCCTGCAGCTTGATAAAGAGACTCTTGAAAGTTTCGGGATCTGTGCTCACCAGCTGATGCATTTCATAGAGAAAAATCAATTCTCTGTATTTCCTTGATGTTTACAAACCATTGTAACCAGAGGCTAATCAATAACTCTGAGCAGTTGGGAAGTACTGTATTAGAAACAGCAACAAGAAATTTATCTTAAATTTCTGCCGATTCCCCCTCCCCACCTATAAATATGTGCTACTCTGCAGTGAAAAGGATGCATTGCATCCAAAAGCAATTGTTAAGTCCAAGCACCATACATCGTGTAGGGCTAGGATGCCTGTAATTGGGCAGTGCCTTATTCATAGATTGCCAGGTGAATGGTAAGTTCTTGAGGGCCAAACATATGGTGCCTCTAATATGCTCCATCCAAAACACTGATGCTGTTCTCTTGCATTGACCAATGGCCTGGACTGAATAAAACTCATTAACAAGGAGGAGAATTTTGTAATGCTAAATTCGTGGCCAGAAAGATGTGCCCATTAGAATGCTTATATTTGTGGAACTGGCCATTTTAAAAGTGCCATATGGAATCATAGAATTGGAAGGGACCACAAGGGTCATTTGGTCCAATGGTTTGCTCCATACTTGCAACAACTTGATCATTTAGTCTGGCAGCACCTACAGTTCAGAACTCCCTGCCCATTGATAATAATAATAATAATAATAATTTTTTATTTGTATACCGCCTTTCTATCTTACGATACTCAAGGCGGTTTACAAGCAGAAGAAACAAAAAATCTCAACAATCCAATGCAATACAAAAATATGATAATACAAAACTTCAAAATAAACTACATCAAAAAGTAACGTTCAACAATCATTAGAGTACTATAAAACAATATCAACATATAAAAGTTAAACAGAAATCCACTCAACATTTACAACAAACAATTTCTAAACTAATCAATAAAACAACGGCAAACCACAGTACACAAAATAATACAATACAAATTGAGAAGCAAAGACTAGAGGGTGGAGCAAGGCAGGTGGAAAGAGGCCTTGCTTGATGGAGTCTCTCTCCTTACAGTTATGAAGAGTCCCAGGGCCAGGGCTGTGGCAAGGCAGGTGGAAAGAGGCTGGTCCTTCACTGTATTGTGTTTGGTGCCTGCTAAGTACCTTTTTGTTCCAGCAAGCCTAGCGAGGCATGCAATTTGTGATCAATTTTATTTCATATTTTGTTCATGTAGATTTTATTTTTATTGATATTTTAATGAATATTATATATAGTGTGTTGTAAAGTGCTTATAGCTCTTTTGCTTTGTACAGTAAATTCTGCGCATTCAGCTTTACACATGGCAAAAAATAGAATAAAAAAATATATTTTAAAGAATGGAAATGGGGTGGGGATTCCAGGAAAAACGACTTTGGCAACCCCACCCACCATTGAACCAAATGGGTTTTGACTATACATAGTTTTGAATTTAGGCATGATCCCCGGAACATAACCCCCACATAAGTTACAGGACTACTGTATATAAATTTTGCATATTTTTTATTTTATAAATGGAGGTCGTCCCATTATGTGAAGATATGCCAAAAGAAAATGGTGGTTTTTAAAAGGTGCCGTCTCTTACTTTTATCATCAAAAACGCACTGAATAAAAGGGATCCTTTGGATGGCTACACTTGAAATGGCAAGGAACACTCTGAATAGGGTTAACTACTGAATGACTGATGTCTTTTAGAATCTGTCACTGTATGGAGAGGTGGTTGGCATCCATCATCTTCCCTTGGGCAGTAAGAAAAAATGAACTCTGTTGCTACAGTGCATAAACCTGTCATGCACAGTCATATTACAACACAACCTGCATCTAAGTTTGACATTAGAGTGACTTTGAAATTTATAAGCCAATAAGGAACAGATGTATCCATTAAATTAAACAGGTACAGCACCGTAGCAGTGTGAAAACCACCCACAAGCGACTGTCAATAGTCCCTTGAAACTTTTCCAATTTATCACTTACATGCTGGTGTCCTGCAGAAATACATTAAGCAAAAGTATTTGCAGCAGGGCAGGATTAGTTTAGCTGCATAGGCCTTCTGGTATTTAAAAAATAAATGGTATTTTATTCATAATTTATTTACTAGTGGGGGAGAGGGTCCTTTTTTTTCTTTTGGTACAACAGTGTGAAGCTACAGCGAAGCAAGGAAAGAAAAGAAAGAAAGGGCAAGAGGGAAGAGAAGGATGAAAGCAGGTGAGGCAAGAAAAAGATCTCTGATGGCCACAGGATGTGCATGTATATGTGTGCAATTACCGGTAATAACCGGTCTGTGTGCAATTACCGGTAATAACTGGCAATTTTCCTAGAATCATAAAAGTATATTAAATAGACATATTACTCCTCTTTATTTGTTCATTGTTCTTTCGCATTAGGAGATCAGAAATAAAGAGGCAAGACACATTGATATGGGATACGATAAGGCCACTTGACTGACTGCAACTTATGAGCATTAGAACATGTGGAAGATGAGACTGTGTGTGGGAAATTTCACACATACACCTGCTAAGTGACCAAAAGCAAATCAAGCCAATCAACCTAATTGTCCAGCTCCCACCAGTAGCTTCTCCAAATCTGTATGGAGTAGGGCAAAAATAAAATCCCTTTGACCAGGATAATTTTGGAGAGAAGCTTCCCCCATACCAAATAAATAACATGAGATCAATGTGACATTTCTTAGAAGAAATGATTTGAAGGAAGCCATTGGAATGTAGAGGGGTTAGGGAAGCATTTGTCTTTCCCAAAGCGCTTTGATGTTCTCAAACTGTTAATTGCTTGGTGGTGTTTTAAAGTGTGGCACTAGTTCAGTTCTATTTTTCTGACCTTATGATGTTGCTCAATTTAAGACAGAGGGCCTTCTCGGTAGAGGCGCCTGCCCTGTGGAACACCCTCCTCAAGGAAATAAGCAACTATCTTACTTTTAAAAGACATCTGAAGGCGGCCATGTTTAGGGAAGTTTTTTTAATGTTTAATGCTGTGTTGTGTTTTTAATATTTAGTTGGGAGCCACCCAGAGTGGCTGGGGAAACCCAGTCAGATGGGCAAGGTATTAATAATAATAATAATAATAATAATAATAATAATGAATATAAGTTTGATCAATTTATGCCTTACTGTTGTTGGATTTTTTTGCATGTGATTTTATTAGTTTATTGCATATTTATTGTATAATTTGGGCTTGCATTTATAAACAATCAAACATCTTCATAGATATGTTTTTTCTTCGTATTTCACTGTTTTATTCCAAATGTATTCATTACTTTTATAATTGCTACTTCATCATGCATACATCTCAACTTGTTGTGGTTGATTTGTTCCTTTCTGTCTTAGAAATGAGTAACCTACTCAAGGCTATGTTGTGGTATGCCAGTTTTGGACTCCTTGCATTTTTTTTTTCATTCTACTTCCAATGAAACAGAAATAGCTATGAAAGGGAACAGTCCATCCACTTTTAATATACATCTTTAAAGTGCTGGAAAAAAGTAGACACAGGTCTGGGGCTTTGCCTTTAAAAATGAAAGGGATTCACTATGAAATGTTACTCAGTACTCTAAAGCAATACAGAAAGTAGAGAGTGTGTTTTCCATTAGATGATGATATTCAGCAAATGAAAGAGTGTGGTTTTAATCAGTCCCCTTGTTCTCAATTAGATTGCTTACAGATACTGAAAGCTACCTAGTAGCTAATTACAGACTGCAGACTGGATACATACATCTTCTACATTCTGTAAATCCATTTAAAGAATTTGCCTCAATTACTCTAAAATTCATAGACATTTTAGGAAGAAGCCCATCATGGGTTATTGTTGTGCCTCCATTGGTTCATCCATCTGAAACCTATTATGTAAAAAAAAAAAAGGGGGGGGGGAGAAAAAGAAATCAATCAATTAGCAATGTGTCCTGATACTTATTATGCCACTGCCAAAATGTATTTTAAAGTATTCTAAAACACTTTCAAAGAATTCGTATATATTTATGCACCACACTCATGTTTGCTGTTATTTATTTTTCTGAAATAAGGTAGATTTGGGAAACATGGGGTAATGAACACCTGTTTTATGGATTTTATTGGTACTGATTTTAGACATTGTGTGTTTTGATAACGTGGGGATGTACCAAGGTGCAACGGACTACTCATATGCACACCAGTGTGTGTGTGTGTGTGTGTGTGTGTGTGTGTAGCAAGAGTTTGATGAGGGTCAAACTGGCAGGTGAAGGATTTTCAATGTATTCCTCCAACATCCCTAAAGCATGCATATCTATAGGCAGAAGCTTCAGCTTCACATTCCCACATTGAGAGGGACAATGTGAAGGAGGATTATAAACACAGACAGCTCAACTTGATTATAGGCTATCCTATAATTGAGAATCCTGGCTCCTGATCACACAGACAACTGCAACCCTGTTTCGCTAAGTACCGCTAAACCCTATAGACCTTTAAGTTCAGTGTGGGAAGGTTTCTTGGGGAGTACAGGGACAGTGTGCCTAGCCTCCTCAGCAACAATTTAAGAACATGAGTAGAGCTAAAATACAATATCTCAATTTGCCAAAAGTATTTTATGGGAGGGGGTTCGTCATGAAAAATCAAGTAGGGTTTAATACCACTTGCTTCCACCTTTGTTTTATGATGGGTTGAGGGGCTTACCCTTTGCAACTACCACTTACAGTGCAATCCTACCCACATTCTCCTGAGAGTAAGTCTCACTGATATTGGACTGGTGGTGCGGAAGTACACAAGAATACATCTTTTCTTCTGACTTGCATTAAATAATGGAAGTTTTGCATCCATGCCACATATCTCATTGGCCATATCCATTTCTGTATATCCCCTGTTGTATATATTACCATGCTTTGTGTGGTTTAAGTTTTGTTTGTTTTTCATGGCACAAGAAGACTAGGAGCTGTCTTGGATGCTCATCAAGCGTGATAGTGATAGGCTTGTGTGTATTTTGATGGAGTCTTTGTGCCTAAATCTCAGAAGAAAAGCCTGAGGTCCTTTAGTCTTAAGCATTCTAATTCTATGTATCTAATCTAAAGTCTTAGACTTCTGTTGCACATCATTTTCTTACCAAAGGATTAAATACATCAGCTGCATATACAAGATCAAAATGCAGAGATTGCATGTGAAAACATAACTCGAAATAGGGATACTTCAGACATTTGGGAGCACTGATGGGTAGAGAAAGGATTTGTGTATTAGATTTCCCCAGGAGAGGAAAACATTTTTATTCATCTCCAGCGTGGAAGTTAATGGCACTGCTGTGAAACCACCCAAAGGGCATAAGAACTACAGCAATACAGATTATAGCATCAGCAATTTTCCAGAGCACTTGTCTATGACATGCTACCTTTATTCTGGCAATGTTGATAAGTTACAGCTCAGGTCTGGCCTCCAATCAGCATAATGAAAGAGTAAAGCTAAGCAGAACATGTGGTCTATGATAACTGTTGTACTAGCAGTTTAAATGTTGATTGCTACTGCTGAGTGCTAACTAAATAGCCCAGACAAACACATCTGGTGCTTGGTAATAAAAGCCAGTTCTTATTTACATGCAGTTATCTACAGCACTATACTTGAACGAAGGCTTTCTCAAACAAAGTGACATGCTTATAAATGGTTAATAAGGTATCTCTTGACATATCTAGAGGCACAAGGAAGCACGGCCCCATTCACACGTCACACTATGCCAAACCATTGCTTAATGCAAATGAACTTCACTCTTTCTGGTTTGTTGTGCTGCTGTGTCATGCTGAGCTAAGTAATAGTTTGGCTTCGCAACCCAAGCTTGTACTTTAGCGCTCTCTCCGGAATAACAATGAGTCACAAAAAATAAACAACAACAACAACACTGGAACTGATTTAGGTTGCATATTTTAGAATCACTGGACACTGGGTAATTGGTGTAGTTTTTGTTCTGTTTGCACACAATCTAGATCTACTGTATACTTTTTGCTGCTGAAAAGCACTTCTCGAGAATCTGGTTTCATTCCACTATTAAAAACCCATTGCTGATTGGGTCCAGTCGAAAACAGATGTAGGAGGTACCAGCAATGGGAATTGTATCCATACCTGCCCAATGACATTGTGTGGGTACATAGCAAGATTGTAATCGCCACTTTCTTCTTCATTCACTTGGAGCATGGGACACAAGAGCATTGATGACCTAATCAAGGAGTGTTTTGAAATGCACATCATGTAACCATACCCACTCTTGTGGACAGCAGAATGAAGCTGGGTTGAAAACAGTATGCTGAGGGTGAGCAGGGTCTATCTCAGATTGATAAAAACTACATTTTTGTGCTATAAATGGGTTGTTGTGTGTGCAGCATTACTTGTTGTTTTAAAAAATATTTTAATTGCTTTTAGTTATACATTTCAACCCCCGCTGGCGCTTCCAACACCCCCCCCCCAATTACAGAGGGAGAAATCTGGCAAAATACATCAGGATGACATTAAGAACTTCAGGGTAATAACAGTCTGTTCTCTGAAACAATTAAACCTTATAATAACTGCTACCACATAAAGTGGAATGCAGCAGGAACCAGCCTGCCATTAAAATCTTTGTTTCATATATTGGAGAAGTAACCACCGGTCAGTGGCAAATTTCTCTTTTTTGACCTCTAGTTACTTGCAAACTTTGGGTGAATTTTTCAAGAATTGTAGTCTCCTGAACCACATTGTTCCAATTGTTTCGAGTTAATACCTTAGCAGCTTTCCATCCCCTTGGAATCAACATTGTTGCAGCTACCACAAGATGCCTGATTAGGTCTTTGTATACTAAGTTTGAATTTTCTCCTTCAGAAATAACGAAAAGTCACTTTTGGAAGTTTTAACAGAATTGTAACACCGTTGAACAGGTTTTAACATGGTTAAAATATATTCAGGAAAATAGATTCCACCAAAATTTGCCACCTTCACATATTTCCAGCACCACCTACAACAGAGATGGCTAACCTTGACACTCCAGATGTTTTGGGACTACAACTCCCATCATCCCTGACCACTGGTCCTGTTAGCTAGGGATGATGGGAGTTGTAGTTCCAAAACATCTGGGGTGTCAAGGTTAGCCATCACTGACCTACAACAAGCAGATGAGGACCATTTATGAATAAATTTAATGGTCACTTTGCTAAATCTTGCTGAAATGGCTTTGAATTTATCCCATAAGAGTTCCGTCTTTTTCTCCTGTGATTTTCAAGTTTATTTCCCATATTTGTCAGTGTTTTTACTTCTCATATCCATATGTGGATCAAAATCACACATAGTTTAGATATCAAACTTTTTTTAATCTTCTGAATCTAAAATAAAACACGGAAATAAAACTTTCAAATTGATTTCTAGCTCCCTGAGCCTGAAAACGCTTTTGCCCTATAAATGTACCTGGTACCATAGTAACCAGGAGACGTTGGGGAGTTGTAAGTGCTTTTTCCAGGTACCATTGGGAATGGGCTGGAAGTTTTTTTACTTTATTTTCTTTCTAGTGTAAATTTGGCCTTAAATTTCCAGAAGCTTTTTCCTCCAAAAAAAAACTTGTGTATGAAGTCCAGTTGCCCCACTTTAGGGATGTATATTGAAGCCAGGGAGATTTCCCTGTTATTATCCTATAGGCTCTCTACAAAAATACATTTCCATTGTCTTTTAAAATCTTACTCGGGTCTAAGTTTACATCTTAATATCCATTTGAACCGCCATACTTTTCCTGTTTTATTCAATGTTGGACCAAAGAATTTATTGCCCCACATTGTGCTGTTCAAAAATCCATCAGATTATTTTGTCTTATGTGTTTCTTGCAATAATATTATTTTTGGTTTTAACTCCTTTATCAGTTTAAACAATCTCGGTCACTTTATCACATTGCTCATGACTTTTATGGTCAAAATGATTATTTTCATATTGTCAATTGTATTTACAATTTGTTTCCTTGTAGTTTTTAACCCTCTTTCCTGCATGCTTTTCTTTAGTTCCTCGGCTCCCCTTCCCATCTCCCTTGCTCCACCCTTTCCCAGTCCTAATCAGATTCCCCAATGAAAACTTGCATCCTCTTTACCTCTTTCACATGCTTCTCTCATGGGCACATTACTCTTTTTCTTCAAAGTATCTATGAATATCCAAAAAAGAAAAGGAAAAAGAAAAAGGATCTATCCACTATCCAGTGGTGAAGAGACTATAACTAAGCTCCTATCAGTTGTGTACTTAGATAAAAAATGTTGCTTCAGTCACATCAAATTAATTATACAAATATATTTTTACTGTATCAAAAGGAAATGGATAAAGAGAAAGAAAGCAACAGGAGTAGTCAAATTTATTGTGCCCTAAGTTGACTGCATGGGGCCATTGACGCTACCAGCCTTTATTTCAAAAAGAGAAAATTCCACTCCTTAATGAAATTAGTTACCAAAACTTAATTTGTTCAGATCCTTATTCAGAAGTACAGTTCTATCAAACAGCAATTTCTCCTTGCTAAGTCTCCCTTCTTCTAAGCTTCCCCCCATCCCATTATTCCCTACTGTGAAGGGCTCTCAGTAACCTGTTTCAAGGTGTTTCCAGTGATTCATAATAGAGTGAAACAATATAATAAAAATTTAGTAATACAGCTATAAAGGTAAAAGGTAAAGGGACCCCTGACCATTAGGTCCAGTCGCTGACGACTCTGGGGTTGCGGCGCTCATCTCGCTTTACTGACTGAGAGGCCCAGGGGCAGATCCAAAAACAAGGTCTTCTGGATCATGTGGCCAGCATGACTAAGCCGCTTCTGGCGAACCAGAGCAGCACACGGAAACGCCATTTACCTTCCCGCCAGAGCGGTACCTATTTATTTACTTGCACTTTGACGTCCTTTCGAACTGCTAGGTGGGCAGGAGCAGGGACTGAGCAACGGGAGCTCACCCCGTCGCGGGGATTCAAACCGCCGACCTTCTGATCGACAAGCCCTAGGCTCTGTGGTTTAACCCACAGTGCCACCCGCATCCCTAATACAGCTATAGCATACATGAATTGCTAAGAACAAGTACTAAAACATCAGGAGGCCAGGAATGCCTGGGCTTATATGCAGTCTGTCAGTAATCTGTGAAATGACAAAATAGTTAGTGGCTGCCATATTTCCATGGGGCAATCTGGGTGTCACCATAGAGAAGTCCTCCTCATAGTGGTTGCAAGATGGATTTCTATAGGACAAGATACAACCAGAGGGGCTTCCTCTGATGATTGAAGTGGGGTGGGTAGGTCAATATGGGATGTAGATTGATGAGTGGGAGGAGGAAGCCAGTGTGGGCTTCCTGTCAGACTGAAATAAAGCTGTTCATGGTTGAGTTTACCTGAAGTCCCTGGAGTCTCTTTCTAAGATGGCTGGCTCTGCTGGGCAACAACACAGAATGTTCTGGTGAGCAAAGATAAATATTGAGTAATAATGTAAAATGACACCTTGCAATGAGCAACAGATAATAAGTTTCTTGCTAACCTAACTTTACTGTGAGAAGTTCTACCCACCAAATTTGATTTCTAATTGAGGTCTTTTTCTTTTGTTAACAGACCCTGTTTGAGTAAAATGTATCTTTGGAGCTGGTTCCAAAATTAATTCTGACTTGACATATTTCTCAGGGCAGGGAGAAGGACACTAGGAAGTATATCCATTGACAGGTTTAATCAATATCTAATTACCAGCAGCATATTACAACAATTCAGCATAGATGAGAACCTGCAGCATTGTTTCTAAGGAAATTCCAAGGGTAAATTCAATAGCAGCGCGAAGATTACTTTTTCCTGCCATTTGCATGATAGCTTTAAAGAGATTTCCCCTTTTGCTAACTTGTAAAGCCATGGGCACTTATTGAGGAGCCAGTTGGTTTTTGTAATACTAAGAGATTTTATTTATGTGCAGTGTTGTTGTTTCTTGCCATTGCCTGCTTTCGAAAAAGCTCTCTGAAATGGAAATTATTGAAAAATATACATTGATATGTTTTGTTTCCTCTCCTGTCTTCAGTTTGGGACTAGAGTTCTTAAAGTTTCGAGGAGCCCATAAACAAAGATCACACCATTATAGATTGCCCTAGTCTTTTAACAAGCCCACCCATCTCTCCCACTTTCTCCACCTGCTCTGTGCTCTCCTTCTGCTTCCAACTGGTCTGGTAGGTGAAGAAGATGGCAGGGCAGCAAAAGAAGGCACTGACAGACCCTCCAAGTGTTCCTATTTTCCAGGTACAGGAAGGTAGCTGTGTTAGTCTGTCATAGTCTGAAGATATCTGAAGAAGTGTGCATGCACACGAAAGCTCATACCAAGCTCATACCAAGAACAAACTTAGTTGGTCTCTAAGGTGCTACTGGAAGGATTTTTTATTTTATTTTATTTTGTTTTGACTATTTTCCAGGGACGTCCCTGATTCAGAGAATCCATCCCGGTTTCTGATTTGATCCCGGAATGACCCACTTTTCTTAGGATGTCCCTATTTTCATTGGAGAAATGTTGGAGGGTATGGAGTTATGCAACCCCCGAGCCATCAGAAGACAATCCTGTATAGGGAAGTTTTTTTAAAAAAAATGTTTAATGTTTTATTATGTTTTTATATATGTTGAAAGTGGGCCAGAGTGGCCAGGGCAACCCAGTATGATGTGTGGAGTATAAGGTAAAAAGGTAAAAAAAAGGGGGGTAAAGGACCCCTGGATGGTTAAGTTCAGTCAAAGGCAACTATGGGGTGCGGCGCTTATCTCGCTTTCAGGCCAAGGGAGCCGGCGTTTGTCCACAGACAGCTTTCCGGGTCATGTGGCCAGCAGGACTAAATCGCTTCTGGTGCAACGGAAGACCGTGATGGAAACCAGAGCGCATGGAAATGCCGTTTACCTTCCCACTGCAGCGGTACCTATTTATCTATTTGCACTGGCGTGCTTTCGAACTGCTAAGTTGGTAGGAGCTGGGACAGAGCAACGGGAGCTCACCCAGTCATGGGGATTTGAACCACCGATTATCATTATGGAATGGGACGTCCCTATTTTTATCTGATAGTGGGAGGATAACAGAAACAATTCCTACTGGTATTGCCTCCTAGTCTGTGTGTATTGTGTATAAATTGATCCTCTTGAAGTTCTGTGTGCTTATAGCTGAGGCAGGTGGGAGGAAATGTTACCAGATTTACTTCTGAGTAAACATGCATAGGCTAGTACTGCAAAATGTGGTTGTTGGGTTTGTTGTTGAAGAAATATGATTTAATTGAAAGGATGCAACTTTAGAAGATAGTCGATTATGTGATTTAAAAAAAGCTATAGACTTTACATTTTATTCAATAGTGAATAAAACACACCAGCCCCAGTTACTTCCAGTTTCCTGGTATATCCATATGTGCAGACGGGAGACCTTGTTTTTGGATCTGCCCCTGGGCCTCTAACCATCTTAATCAGGTGTTTTCCCCTGCATAAGTAATTGACCCAGATCAAACCTTTGCAACCTGATGCTCTTCTATCAGTGCTGGAGGTTCAGAGTGTGCAACATGGTGTTCTGGGTAGCTTGGGATTTTCCTGTCCTGTGTTAGAGCCCAGCCTTGCATATTCTGAGCTAGGTGCACCTGGAGAGCTCTGAACAATACCGGAAAGAACGATAGAAATCCAGTCTACCTTCTGCAGTGCACTCCAGAGTTTTGGCCAAGGAGAAGGGATCCTTTTTGTACAAATACTTTTACAGAGCAGATGCACCACTTTTGCATCTCTTGTCCCTAATTAACAGACACTTCTAGCCCTAAACATTTTATTTTTAAATGACAATGCAAAGAAGTAATCTCTTTAGGCTTTTGTAGAGGGTGAATACCATTTAATTATTATTTATTCATCATATTTATTTATTAATAATAATAATAATAATAATAATATAATAATAATAATAATAATAATTTATTTATACCCCACCCATCTGGCTGGGCTTCCCCAGCCACTCTGGGCAGCTTCCAACAAAATATTAAAATACAATAATCCATCAAACATTAAAAGCTTCCCTAAACAGAGCTGCCTTCAGATGTCTTCTAAAAGTCTGGTAGCTGTTGTTCTCTTTGACATCTGGTGGGATGGCATTCCACAGGGCGGGTGCCACTACCGAGAAGGCCCTCTGCCTGGTTCCCTGTAACTTGGCTTCTCGCAGTGAGGGACCCGCAGAAGGCCCTCGGCGCTGGACCTCAGTGTCCGGGTAGAACGATGGGGGTGGAGACGCCCATTTATTAAAGATGTATACCGCCGTTCATATCAGGGTGGTTCAAACACAAAAATACAAGATTATAAACAAACAAACCCACACACAAAATACAAGCTTTACACCAGAACAGAATGATCTGATCTACACTTTGGACTCCATTCTCTCACCCTATTAGTCTTATCAAAAGTGTCAGAGAACAAAAAAATAAACACATCAACCAATAACCCCCTCCCACAAACACATTTAAAAGGGGTATAAGAGGTTAATCAGCCAAAGGCCTGGTTGAAGAGGAATGTGTTTACTTGGCACTTAAAGGTATATAATGAAGGTGCCATACAAAGGGGTATAATGAGCTTTGGTGGTTGGTGGCTATAAGCTGGTGGACATAAACCACCTGTGAAGTGGAAGAAACCGTTGAAAGTAGCTCTTAGGCTAAAAGAGTTTATCACTGTGAACTGATGCTTGGGGAAACTGATAGTGCTTTAACTACTGGCACTGTTTATTACTGCCGCCAATGCCTCATGCTAAACCTGTAAATATTAGACAGCTATTAAACAGGAAAAAGCACTGGAAGTCTCCAGTGCTCTCTCTTTATAAGGAATGTAGCCTTGCAAAAGGTTGCTCTCGAAGTGACAATAATTGTCGATGCCAGTCCAGCTATCTGACCGAAGGCATATTTATAGATGGAACTTCAAGATGCATTAGGGTTCAGGCATTAATTAAAGTATGACTGCTAAAACAGATTAGGAGCAGAATTGCATAAGAATTTGCTCATGTGCATCGCAACACAAATGCTGTTTAAAAAAGGAAACAATTCATATCACATGACTGCTTTAGCAAGGGTGTGTGTGTTAATTAATTATTTCATATTGGTCATTGCGTAGAACAATGGAGGGTATTCTTACACTTGTCTCCAGTTTCTTTTCTTTTCCTTTCTCCCACTCTCTTTCAAAACCAGAAAGTCTCTTTTACATTCAGCTTGGATGTTTAGCTATAATGCTGTTCTAGATCACAACAATTTATGGGGAATTGAAAAAGCAATTTTCTTGGGATAGCTAGCTATTCTCCCTAATTTTCACCTGCCAGACTCACTGGTATGAATGTTGACTCAATCAGATAAAATGCAGGCTTTAAAGATGTTTGATTAGCTGCCTGGCTTACATTTAGCTATCCACTTTGCATGTAAACAGCCTATATATGCACTTCTCTTCCCATTTCACTGACAAACTATAGTAGACATAGTAAGTTAAATCCTACCCTTCTGTTACAGCATTCCTGCAGAACGGCACAGAGAAATGTGACATATTCCGCATCTATAAACACTTTTCTTTTATGAGTTTCAGATGGTTTAATTCTGTTGTATTAGCAGAAATAAATGGATACTGGCAATATAAAGAACTCAATCAGGAAAAAAAAATGTTCCCAGAAACTTAGGAACTGATTATTTTACTTTTATCTGACAGGCTATTTCCTTACAAGGGATGAGTTTATAGAACTAGGCTAACATGTGCGAAAGCTGGCTCAGGGCTGATTTTCCTGAGCCAGAATGCAACCCTGGGGACACATTTGCTGTAGCTAAGATGAAGGCTAGGAAGCTGGATGGAAATAGGGTCAAGGGACAAGGAGCTTGAATGTCATGAATATGAGGACAAAAGGGAGCTTCGGGGAAGGGTAGCAAGACAGTCAGCTGAAATACAGAAGCGGAATAGGGAGTCTATGAAAGAAGAAGTGGTAATAGGAGAAGACGATGGAGTGGTGGAGGAGTGGCTTGAACAAACCAAGGAAGGAATACGGAAGCTTTTTAATCTCAAGAGCCACATTACTTCATGTGTAACTTTATACCAGGGCACATGGTAGTGGCAGGTGGAGTCATGAATGTGATTATTACCTATGTACAATAAACCAGCTACACAAAAGTTTGCAGCTTCTACACAAACACACATGCTCTGTCTGGGAAAGCAAGAGCCATTATTACAGTTCAAGGACATTCTAGCCACCCAAAATGAAGGACAGAGAGTGCTTTGAAGGTTTCCCCCCCTCCCTCTCCATCAAACAGTATTGAAGGTTGATGAAATAAATAAATAAGGGCCAGACCCATTCACAAGATGGTGGCAGAGGAGGGCAGGTAGTGGCATTATCAGCTGGCGATTACTGACATCACTTTCTGCTGGTATCTAATCCATCTATAAAGGTAAAGGGACCCCTGACCATTAGGTCCAGTCACGGACGACTCTGGGGTTGCGGCGCTCATCTCGCATTATTGGCGAGTCATTATTGGCCATTTACCTTCCTGCCGGAGCGGTACCTATTTATCTACTTGCACTTTGACGTGCTTTCAAACTGCTAGGTTGGCAGGAGCAGGGACCAAGCAACGGGAGCTCACCTCATCGCGGGGATTCGAACCGCCAACCTTCTGATTGGCAAGCCCTAGGCTCTGTGGTTTAGACCACAGCGCCACCCGCATCACTATAGAAATAGCTTAATTCCTTGTCACAGCATTTTCGTTGTGGCAATGGCTTTCTTCAAGCTGATTCAGACGTATCTGGAGATATTTTGACTCAGCATCCCCTTCTTAGGCAAAATTTGCTTATCAAGAGGCTGTAAGCGGAGCACGCCTTTTCTTTTCTATTTTTTCCTTCCCATCTCCACATGCCCTCCCGAAGTACTTTTTTTACACATCATTCACAATTTCCTTTCCCATTTTCAACTTGTCCCTTATCCCCACTTCCCATATTATTTTATAACTAACTTCTCTGTCTCCTGGCCAAAGGTTGCTGGTGTTGCCTTTGGTCCAATCAAGAGTCTTTGGCCCAGCCAGGAGCAAGGTTGGTAAGGAGGTAGTGTAACACTGTGGCACAGGGAACCATCTCAAAGCAGAACAAGGACAACTGGTGGATTCCTGTTTCAGAAACACTGAACTAATTGATTGAATCTGCATCTGAGAAACATAGTTCTAAAATGGGAAGAGGCACACTTTGGGTTGGATCCAGATTTGCTTGTTCAGGATAGGACTCAAATCTATTTTTTTTAATAATAGTTTTATTCATTTTATCATATAAAACAAAACAAGCACATAAACTACAAAAGAAAAACATAACATAAACATATAAACACAACAATAAAGTATATCATTTTTCACCTATTTTCCTTAACATCTTGTTGGGACTTCCCCCTATCCTCCCTTCCTGGTTTCACATCTAACTTTTATTTTCAGGCAAGTTCATCTTCAATTTTAACCTTTTATCTAACCTTTTATTATCCATTTATTCATTTAATCATTATGTTACCCTTTTTTTTTTTGACCTCGAAGTTATTTTTCAGTCCCAATTTTGATCCGGTAAACTCTAGTTTATACTCTAGTTTTTCAAATACTTTCCATATTGCAATATTTTTTTTAATACATTTTAAATTTCTTCTAATCTTCTTGCACCACATCCTCTCTCTGTTCACGCAGTCTTGCTGTCAGTTCGGTGAGTTCCATAAAGTTAATCATCTTCATTTGCCAATCTTCCACTGTTGGTATTTCTTGTGTCTTCCAGTTCTTTGCAATCAGTAGTCTCGCTGCTGTCGTTGCATACAAAAAGAAAGTCCTGCAGGATAGGACTCAAATCTAGCAGAGGCTCTTCCTTGAGGAAGGCTGAGGGCGTCAATCACTGGTTAATTATTTTCCTCACATAGTTCCCAGTGCCACTTCCCATGTGTTTCTGTAGGGCCCTCCACCTTTCATTGCTTGTTTTATATGACCCATCCATGTGTCATCACAGTAAGCATAGTCATACAGAAGAGGCATGTTCTCCTACACAATGCATCAATTTCCATTGGCAATTTTTATAGATACTTGCATTAAAATGCCTTAGAAACTCAAATAGGGACACATTTTCAGTCAATTCAATTTTTTATAAGAAAACAAAACAACCTAATGGATTAATCATCTAAACATTGGAGCCATAATTAGAATAAACCTGCCCACAAAGCTCTCTGGACTTTCGCTTCTTATGAAGTCATATTTAGTCCTTCCAGGCTGAATATATGAATTACGCATCATTACATTTCTATGAGGCTTTTAAGTCATTGCTAGGATTAAAAGGAGAAAAGCATAATTAGAAATAAAGTGCAATTACTGGTGCTGATGATAGTCATTCAGCAATGCCGTACACCTGGTGGCTTAAAAAAAAAGTATCCTTGATGTACATCCTTATTTTGTGCATACGCTGCTGAAAAACACAGCCTGAAGAACTTGAGACTCTTAAGACACAAGACACATCTCTTCATACTCTAGGGTAATTTTTCAGTTTGATGTGCAGGGATTTAACCTCACAAACCCTCATTAATGTTAATTGGAGTCAGTGAACTAAATCCCCATGAACTGTGTTGAATATTTACCCTCCTGTCTAATAAACAGAAAATGGCTGCTGTGATACTGGCATTAATGTGCCTTCTTGTAAAAGGATAGACAGGTTTTTGAAATGCTTAACACTTACCTTGTAAGCCGCGCACTGGAGAAAAGCTAACTGCACTAAAATTGTCATTCAGAAATCCTGAACACTGAGCGGCATATAAAATGTGGTGAGGCAAAAACTGAAGCAGTTGCTCAAGAAAGGTCAAAGGGGGAAATCCAGTGCACTGAAATATATTTTTAAAAGAGAGTTATGGTAGTGGTGATGATGAGATTTGCGTTCCCTATCTCAGTGCAGTAAAGTATATGTTGAACCTTTTTTTTTTTATCCCTAACATCCAGACTGGTTGTTCCTTGTACATGGGACAAAAAGCATATAATTTAATGTTTACATGAATCTCAATTCATAAATTATATGTTTATAAGCTGCTCTCTCTGCTCAGTGGCACAGGAGATAGTATACAACATGCCATTTTACGATATATATTTTTAAATCAGGCAGAATTGTTTTTTTATTATTATTATTATTTATATACAGTGGGATTGATCCAAATGTTGCTTAAGCAAAAAGGTTGCATGAGGAGGAGGCTACTTGCACAAGCATTTTTACAGTCTTCCTTGCTCTCTGCAGATGGGTGAGAAATTCAGTTTACATTTTAATGCAACCTACCTAATCTGCACTTTCAGAAACAATACACAAAATGAAATGGAGCCATCCTTCAAAAATTGCAATTCTCCAAATCTTGCAGTGCAATTCTCCAACTGAATATTGTATATGACAGTGCATATATTAAGGGAAAGTGCGCATTAAAATGTGCTTGTGTGCGCACACACACACACACACACACACACCAGTGAAAATAGCATACAATGTGGTAGAGAAAGCTGCTTGCAAAAAATGGATATTAAGCAGTTGCATAAAAATGTGTATATTAGAAGAGAGATCTACACTAAAATGCTGATGAATTTTCATGAGGACTTTATATTTTAATCACAAACTGAAGCAGGGATGTAGAGAAACAGAAAACAAAAGGGGGGGACTGAGAAAAACTGAAATTGACAGATTTGTCTAGTGATCCCTATGGCCCATAAAAAGTGTAGAGTGTATCATTAGGCTGAGTGAAGTTGGACAGGGATTGCCAAAAAAAGGATAGGGGAAAATTCAGAAGAGAACTTTGG
The DNA here is from genome assembly GCA_034641385.1 of Darevskia mixta. NCBI lineage: Eukaryota > Metazoa > Chordata > Lepidosauria > Squamata > Lacertidae > Darevskia > Darevskia mixta. The sequence goes on from JAWWNH010000063.1 coordinate 11,687,417, forward strand.
AAGAAATCCTATTTAAGAGATCTATTTTCAATGGAAAAGTGGCAGGCAGTAATCATAGCCCAATCCCTAAAATGGTCATTCCTACACTGTTAGACACATGAATAAGACATTGTTTGTTATTCACTTCTGTCCCTTTCTCAGAAAAGCTCACATAACATTTCCCAGGCTGTAAACTCACCTTGCAGGTTTACAGTGCAAAATACACAAAGGTTCATCAGAAAGACTGTGTTGTGGGTTCAGAGAATAATTTCAAAGCTCATCTCAAGTACTCTTTTCGTTGACCCATTTCTGATCTTTAAGATGCCTGGAATTTTTTTCTGTTGGCAATTCACAAGCACCGACTGCTGAAACTCATAGAGGAAACAACTTCCAGAGGTTTTTCTCTTTTTTTTAAGTATTTAGGGCCATTTTACAGCTGTTGGAAAGCTCAACTGGTAGAGTATGGGACTCCTGATCTCAGGGTTACTAGTTTGAGCCCCACCTTGGGCAATATATGCCTGTATTGCGGGGGTAGAACTAGATGACCCTTGCATTCCCTTCTATGTGTCTATGATAGTGACATATTTGCTAGCAGAATCTTTTCTCTGAGCCACTATCGCTGAGGTTGGAGTCCTTGAATCAAGCATCACACAGTGGTTCAAGTATAAGAGAGAAATCTGCTCCGCTTACCTGTGGGGAGGAGTTGCGGTGGACCGCGTGGCCATCCTCTCTCTTCTGGGGGGCAGGGACGCCGTCCCTCTTCGCCTCGAGGATCCCCGGCCGCGTCACCAGCTGGCCAGCCAATCGGCTGGCTGGGGGGCTGGGGCTGGGGCCCCCTTTTAAACAGAGGCGCGAGCTGGAGGGCTTCTCTTTCGGCTCACTTCCGCAATCTCCCGCCCTCCCTCCCTAATTGGAAGTTTCCTTTACTGGCCTTGCTTTGAACTTCGGTTGGTCACCTGTCTTGTGTCAGGGGCCTGGTAGGAATTTTTTCCACTTGGCAGATTGGCTTAGCCATTTGGTTTTCGCCTACCACTTAGCAATTGTCACAACTTTGTAAGGTTTTGTGGTTAGGCATTGGGTGACCTTATGATGGGGGAGGGGAGGCCTGGCCATCGCCTCTCCCTCCAAGCTGAAGGGTATTCTGTTAAAAGAATCCAGGGGTGTGGGTCTTGTCTGAAGCTCGGGGCGGGGCTAGGGCCATGCCACGACCCCTTTGGGAACCCAGCGGAGGGCTCAAGTTGGTCTCCGCCAACGGGGGCTCCCCCTACCCTTACTAGACTTCCTGC